>OU538820.1:21210105-23610105 GCA_912999785.1 Hydriomena furcata
AATTCATCAAAAATGTCTCTGTGGGCCACCCTGAACCGAAGCGTTTTCAAGCGCACCTCCACCTTTGCCCTGGCCGTCGCCGGAGGCACTTTCTTCTTCGAAAGGACCTTCGAGCTGATTTCCGTAGGGATATTCGAGAGCGCAAACCAAGGAGTGAGTATTTTTATAGTTATGTAATTTTCCTTTTGCTACCTCCAGAGCGTAGACCTTACGAAGTAGCGCATATTTTTTTACTAAACTTGCAAATTGCTTTTTAAACTAGAAACCAGCACAATATCCAGTACAGCTAACCTCAATTTAATTGTCTTTCTTTCCTCATCAAAAGTAATGGTGAATTATGTCAAAAATATGACATCCTATTCTATTGACTGAAAATTATATCAAAAAAGGAACTTAGTAAGATATTTTTTTCAATTGACTTGGAATTTTATTGTTACTAAAATTACTGTTCAATGGTCAAAAAAATGTTTATTACACTATTAAATAAGATATCTCTAAAGTAAGCCTCTTCACATTTTTTGGCAGCGAGCCAGCCCATCAAAGAAACTACTACCCCTAACCCAAAGTGATGACATTACATACTATTTTCTTGTTTTCAGAAACTATGGAAGCACATTGAGCACAAGTTTCAGGAGTAACTCAAGAAAACAACCGTTAAGATAATGAATTAATTTATTAGAGAAATGTTTAATTATTTGATTAAATTGTTTTAATCACATTTAAATCTTTTATTTTCAAGCCTACTGCTCTAAATTCTTTATACAACATTATATAAAAATACATTGTTATGACTAGATAGTTATTAGTTCACTAAATGCTTGATTATTATTATATTTACATATACACAAAGTATTTGAGTTAAATCAGTAATTTAATATTATTAACTCTGAGAACATTTAGATAATATAATAAATTCTCTCTACATTTATACATTATAAAACAACTATAATGTTGTAAACATTAGTACACTGCAATAAAATCACGAAGTTTCCCTCATGTTTTTCTATTGTCCATTTAACTATGTAGTCAGACAAAATTAAGAGCTTGATTGCTGACAAAAATTAGTGATGATTAAAATAATTTAGATAGCTATTAAATAAAAAATTCAGTAATCAGCATCAGAGATCATGAAATAAAAATGATTTGGCTTGACTAGGCTTTTGTGAATCCGAAGATGTTAATGCATGCTCAAAATGATGGGTACATTCTAAATGTAGTTCTCAAACAGATCTTTGACTAAGTCATCTACAATAATTTGAATGCCTCGAGATCTGAGTGTCTATCTACCATGCTAGGGAATTTACAGTTTTTATTTTTAGTAACGGCATCTACATTTGCGCGTATCTGGAGGTCTACTCGCGAATCAAAAACGAAATATCATAACAATATTCATATCAAAGTTACATTGTTTCGACTATAGTTTGAACTGATTTGTAAGTAAGATTACGAACATCGATGATTGTCAAAAGTAATTACGGTAATCCCATTGTTCAAACTATAATCGAAACAATGTAACTTTGATACGAAATATAGTTTTTTTTGTAAATAGACCTAGCTTACTCCAGACGCTCAAGAACTAAGCCCCTAGGCGTGGTACACACGACATTGTACTGCACTTTAACTGCACATTTTTTTCATACATTGCATCTGTTCGTTTTTTTTGCAGTACGTAAGAATGGATCATACATCCACTATTTATTCGTTAAGTCGTGTTCTGCAAAAAAACGTGCAATACAATGCAGTGTGGACCACGTCTTATTCAGCATCTCGTCATGACTTCCCACAACGGAATCTGATGACATTCTCCAGGTCCTCACAGATCGCGTCTGTTGATGATGAAGTTGGCAAAGCGCTGGGCTCGAGCGGGATTGGTGATGAGAAGTGCGTCTCCTCAGCCAACGCCCATATTATATCGACGAGCAGCGATTGGGGGAGATTCTTGATTGCGTCTTGGCGCGCCACCTGAGAAGAAAATATGGTGGTAAAAATAAAGCAATTTGATTGAAAATAATAGGATTTTGTGATGACAATCCTAATAATATTATAAATGCGAAAGTTTGTGAGTTTTTTTTCCTAAACGACAAAACGGATTTAAGTAGAAACTTGCTGTAGATGTAGATATAATGCCCGAATAAATAATAGACTACTTTAAAAAATGAAAAACATCCTCAAAACGATAAAAAAAACGCAAAAGGTATAATTTCTGTACAGATGGCGCTGGTGTGCAACAAATCTGACATCACATACTAAAAACATTCAGTCTTTTCTATTCGATTATTGAAATTTGTCAGGACAACGTCTGTCACGGGTCGGCTAGTTATTAATAAATTTTATAGACACCAAACAAATTTTCAAGATTAGTATTGAATATCAGCTGCGATCTAAAAATAATCTGTATAAAATAAAGAAGCGGCTAGTGAATACAACCCGCGACTTTAATCACATGAATCTATTTTCAAACAGACTTATACCGCTGCCCTGTTAGGGGTTGAGTTTCTTCAAAGTTTCATGCTTCTCTGACTTATGGTACAGTCTGTGTGAAGATTGTAGTCTGTGTCGTGCGTGGGTAACATAAACTACGAGTACCATGATACCCAGATATTATGTAGTTCATGCAAACATTTTTCCCGAACCCTTAACTCGCACTCATGCACATGCCCACAACTGTGAAGGAAAATATCGTGAGGAAACCAGTCAGTATTCTTAATAAGCGGCGATGGGCTTGCAACCTGTCACGTATGGAACGCTAACTACTACAAAATGTGGGCATTTGCCAAATACTGTCACGTATGAAACGCTAACTACTGCAAAATGTGGACACGTGCCAAATGTAATGGTTGGACGTGTCTCTGACTACCCCCTCTAGACATCTTCAAGGATCTAAGCGCCTGGAGATCTCGTACTTCGTACTTGGAGATTAAACTAAGTATCCTTTTTTTTACCTCTATATATCTCAGCCGCACCAATGATGTCGAAATATACTTTATCTACACTAATGTTGTAACATTCTACTTATGTTTCCAATACTTGACTTATAATTACTACTGTTATAGCGCAGACAACAAAACACTCAATTTAAGCAATTTCACATGATGGTATAATATCCACATCGATATCGTAAAATCTCATTATAACATCAATAAAACGCGACCAATTAACCTGGCGAGCCTTTGTCAAAATCCTCATACAAGTTGTATAAAATGTCGATATTAGGCTGGCTTTTGAAAACAGTTGGGTTATACGTGAAACTACTAAACTTACATACACAAAACTCTTTGGTAAGATCTTGTGCCAATTAAATAAAAAAAAAAACAGCGCGCGCTCGCTCCTGATTGGCCCTGCGCGCGCAGCTGCGCTCTTCTTATTGGTTAGATTTTAATGGCGGCAAGTTCACTGTGACAATATAATACACGTACGCGTGAATTTAATGTTTCGCAATGTGTTTTGTTTTTAAAATACAAATTAAAAGTTAAAAATGGATAGCGACGTTAGTGAAGATAAAGTAGTGTATGTAACTGCATATAACACGGGTATTAAAACACTCGTTACTATTATGAAACTCGCTTCGCTCGTTTCATAAACTCACACTCGTGTTTTAATACCCTTCCTTATATGACAGTTACATAAACTACTATTATACCATACCTACTTTAAAAAGCTTATTTTATTCACGCAAAACAGAGAATAAAAAGGCCTTTTATTCACTGTTTTGTTTTTATTCACTATTTTGGTGTTTGAATTTGGAACACAAAATATATCCGGTCTCTATTTCAATGCTTACACAAACTCCTTGCGCTGAGATTCGAAATTCAAAACTCTTTGGTGCAAATAAATTCTCGAGATTTGATTGGTCGATATTTGCGACAAGGAGTTTGGCATTAGATTAATAAATATTGTTTCACAAGTTGACCACCATAATGATAATAATAAGAAAATTACGCTTAATTTCAGTCATTGCTCTAATTTTAATGTCCATTTCAATTAATGTAACAATTCTTATTTCTTGATTAAATTTCTATTTTCGCTTAAATTATGTCTTTTCTCGTAGTCATGGTATAAAGTATAGTATGCAACTCCTGAATAAAGTACGAATTTATATCGAGGGCCATGAATCACTCGCGTCGTTCAGGATTCTAACAGTTGAATCACTCGCTGCGCTCGTGATTCAATCATTAGAATCCTTCACTTGCTCGTGACTCATCTACGGCCCTCGCTTTAAATCCGTCCTTTATTCACTAGTTGCATAATATACTATTTCTACACATTAAGCAATAGGTTGAGCAATAACATACCGATCCAAAGTGATGCACGATCATTTTGAGTGCATACTCCTTTATGTCAGATGCCCGCATCCTGTCCGCTGCTTGTAGAATCGCAAGCACATTTTCTTGCGACACATTGCTTTGCAGATTGTGTTTGCAAAACACTTGAAGTCGGTTGTTGGTAAAACCTACAGACACAGAAAATACTTTATTGAACGCCATAGGTTACACTAGCGACCCGCCCCGGCTTTGCACGGGTTTAATACATATAAACATTCCTCCTGAATCACTCTATCTATTAAAAAAACCGCATCAAATCCATTGTGTAGTTTTAAAGATATAAGCAAACATACATACATAAGTGATAAACATAGCATAAACGTTGCTTAGCAATAGGAATCGTATACTGCCGTCCGATCACTAAAAGGCCGTTAAGTAACATTTGATTTTGACACGGGTCTTGATCACGTAATTACCTTTAATTTACTTTCCCGACGTTTCGGCTATGTTACAATAACCATGGTCGCGGTCATCATGGTCTGCCCCGCGACCATGGTGTTTGTAACATAGCCGAAACGTCGGGAAAGTAAATTAAAGGTAATTACGTGATCAAGACCCGTGTCAAAATCAAATGTAACTTAACGGCCTTTTAGTGATCGGACGGCAGTATAGGCATGTATATCTCATGAACCGTGATAGCTATACAGTTGAAATTTTCACAGATTATGATGTATTTATCACACTAAACAAATACTAAAAACAGAATAATAGTATATTATGCAACTAGTGAATAAAGGACGGATTTAAAGAGAGGGCCGTAGATGAGTCACGAGCAAGTGAAGGATTCTAATGATTGAATCACGAGCGCAGCGAGTGATTCAACTGTTAGAATCCTGAACGACGCGAGTGATTCATTTCCCTCGATATAAATTCGTACTTTATTCAGGAGTTGTATACTATACTTTATACCATGACTACGAGAATATTTATTTAATCTAATGCCAAACTCCTTGTCGCAAATATCGACCAATCAAATCTCGAGAATTTATTTGCACCAAAGAGTTTTGAATTTCGAATCTCAGCGCAAGGAGTTTGTGTAAGCATTGAAATAGAGACCGGATATATTTTGTGTTCCAAATTCAAACACCAAAATAGTGAATAAAAACAAAACAGTGAATAAAAGGCCTTTTTATTCACTGTTTTGCGTGAATAAAATAAGCTTTTTAAAGTAGGTATGGTATAAAATAAATATTTATGTCCCCGGGGCTCCAACACAACAAATGTGTTTTTTTACGAACCCTTTAGTCCGTAACCCTCGAGTCCGACTCGCACTTGGCCGGTTTTTTTTTAATAAATTCCGCCTTAGCATGGTTTAATTAAAGTAAAATAGGTTAGTAACTAGTAATTACTGTGTGTCATAAAACTTTAGTGTATATTCACCGTAATAGATTGGAGCTTGGAACAGATACAGTGAGTCTTCAGTTGGCATCTTGGTGTCTCCATAGTAGATGTACCGCAGAAGTGAGTCGAATGCTTCATCTGATGGGATCATGTCACAAAGCTGTGAAGAAAAATCGCATTAGAATCTTCAACAAACAAATATCAAAATATTTCTTATTACCAATGTAGACATAAATAGTAATCGAAACTGGACCAACTTGGGACTATTCTCTACACCAGTGTTCCGCAAAGTGTGTACCGCGGCACACTGGTGTACCGTGGTCATTAGTTGGTGTGCCTTGGAAAAATAAGGATATCTTATAAACATATTTTTAGCAGCCCCGTCAACGATTATTCCAAATTTAGACCGTCTATGCTTAATTAAACAGGCTCATGTTTTGCATTAGATACCTTTTCTTCAATTTAAAGTTTAGTTTTGTTGATTAATAAAAAATATTATTTCGTTGATTAATAATAAATGTTGATTTTACTTATAAACTGATTTTTAATTTGTGGTGTACCTCAAAAAATTTCATTGTCCTAAATGTACCTTGGACACAAAATTTTTGCGGAACACTGCTCTACACAATACAATATATTCAAAATTGGATCAACAGGTTAAAACATATATGCGTCGAATCGAGAACCTCTTTTTTTCGACAGTTGAAAAGAAGGAAAGAACTTGGATATCTGAATATAAACTTCGTGCATGACGACGTTGGAGTCAAAACCAAAATAGATGGTGCTTTTTCACAGTTAAAACACTATATACAATATATAGTGTTTTAACTTTGAAAAACTTGTGTCCGATGAAAGACACTGCTAACAATTTAGCAACAAAAGCCAGGCGCACACTTGGTTCGGGGGCAGTTGTTCGTTGGCGTTCGAGGCGTATTATACATCATATTATTACAACAACGGGAAATTACTCACGTAAATGATAAATTGTCAATGAGGACACCGACAATGTTTCGATTCATCTAGAGAATCTTCTTCAGGGTGAGTGGACCATAACGCGCGCGCTACCCTGCTCGCATTGCCGTCTCATTGACAATTTATCATTTACGTGAGTAATTTCCCGTTGTTGTAATAATGTGTAGTACAACTCACGAAAGTTTTGAAAGTATTATACATCACTTAAAGTTCGGCCGTTCAGAGAATGCGTTCCTGACACCTATCAGTTAGTCACGTTATAGTGACTATAATGTTGTAATAATGTTGTTTTAATGCTCATCAATTGTTAAAACGGTAAACAACCAGCAATAATATTTTTATCGTAACTGCAACGCCATTACAAAGTTACGTCGTCATACAATCGCGACGTGTCAGGAACGCATTCTCAGAACGGACGAACTATAGGTTATCGTTGTCACAAGTCGTGACGCATTAGCTTTATTTCTTATCGAGAGTTATTAATGTTTTGCAGTGTAAATTCATGTAAAGTTATGATTGTGTCGTTTTGTTCCATTTTGGTTGTTTTTAGTTGAATTACATAAATTCTGTTCAGTAAATTGAGTTTAGTTACAGTTGTTTTCCTTTATCTTTAATCTATTCCTGGTGTTTCTTACAATATTATATCTGGATGTTACAATGCGTATATATTACAAAAAAAAAAACTTGAGAGATGTCAAGGGACACCCGGATGGAACGAAGTTCTCACAAAATAACGTGGGACAAGGGAAAGGGAATCAACTTTGACTTCGACTTCGACTTCGACCTCGACCTCGACCTCGACCTCCACCTCCATCTCGACCTCCACTTCCACCTCGACCTCGACACAATTAATAGATATATATATTAATAGATATACTATAGCAAAAAAGTGTCGTGACCACTTTTCGTGACAACTTTTCGTAAGAATTTTTTCCGTCTAGCCCCCTTTCACAATGCGCGATAAGGAACTTCGTTCCAAAAAGTATATATAAGTCTTCTATCAGTACACTGGTTCCCACAGTACAAGGTTTGCTTAGCTTGGGGCTAAATGGCGACGTGTGAAATGTTCACCAATATTTATTATTATTATATTTATTTATATAATTTATAGTACCTTGACGCGGTTGTCCACAGGTGAGAACGACCTGAACATAGCCTCGAAGTAAGATGCGCGTGCGGCCAGCACCGATCTATGCGCGCGGCGACAAGTCGCGCCGACCTGCAACTCTATGTCGCTCAGGTCGCTCTCACCGCTAATCAGCACCGCCATGTCTTGTTCTAGTGTTGTGCCTGAAAGAAGAGGATATTTAAAGGATTTTATTTTTAAGCTTTTATTTTATTTTTATTTTAGGTGCTACTTATACCTATCACTTTCTATGCATACACATTCAGTATGTGACATACATAAAATCACATTAGTTTACCAGAGAGGTAGAGGCAGAGATCCAGATGACATATCGAATCTATCTACCTCTTTGGCTTCATTCACTCTTTTTTCACTCATTTTTCATAACTTATCCTTTTTCCAAAACCCGATTTAATCCGTGACAGTATAGAGGTCTACTTCTTAAACGGTCCCATTCATCTTATTCATTCTTCGTTCATTCTTGAGTGAGAAAACTATATTTTTATATATTTTTACATGACATGACATGTCCTTCTGTCTGTCACAGGACTGTATCTCATGAACCGTGATAGCTAGACAGTTGAAATTTTCACAGATGATGTATTTATCTGCCGCTATAACAACAAATACTAAAAATAGAACAAAATAAATATTTAACAATCACCCATACAACAATCGTGTTTTTTTTTTTTTGCTGTTTTTTATTAATAATGTTACGGAACACTTCGTGCGCGAGTCCGACTCGCACTTGGCTGGTTTTATTTATTAGAAAACGTCGTTCTATCCGTATTTTCAGGCAATAAAATGCAGAGCAAAGCTCGCTCATCCAGGTACTAATAATATTACCTGCAATATCATCATCATTATCATGATTGGTGTTGACAGGCTGCTTCGCCGGCGGCTGCTGTCTCCGTCTGATGATTTCCACCATCAAAGTTTGCTCCATAACTTCGAACTCGTTCGACATCACAATCGGTGTGAAATTGTAGTCTTTCACAACAAACCTACAAAATAAATAAATAAATAGGCTTAGGGACTTTTATCTCCAAGTATGGTAGATAACCTTGCTTATTTATAGGAACTTAAATCCAATAAAGCCGAGTTGGCCGAGTGGGAGGTACCACGACTTTCATTTCGAAGGTTGTGGATTCGAATCCCGCGTGCATCAATGGATTTTTTAATTCGAAAAATTTATATGCGCATCAAAAACACGTGCTCAAAACGGTGAAGGAAAACATCGTGAGGAAACCAGTTAGTATTCTTATAAGCGGCGATGGGCTTGCAGCCTGTCACGTATGCAATGCATGTGCCAGATATAATGTTTGGACGTGCCTCTGACTACCCCCTCTAGACAACTTCAAAGGATCTAAGCGCCTGGAGATCTGAGAGGATGTCTACCGTACTTGAGGATTACTAGTTTTTTTTTTTTTTTTTTTTTTTTTTTTTTTTTAAATCCAAGGCTTGATGTTTATGGGGCTAGTTTGCAGTTATAGTGGCCTAATTAGGTCTGCCTTCTGCGCCGTAGATTGTTAAGACAAACTTTTGTGTACACATAAAAGTTGTTTTGCGTGATGTACATATCTACAAAAAAGTGTATCGTCAGTGGAAAGGAAGAAATACTAAAGCGCCAGTATGGCTAATATGAGATGAAAATGAAAAATATTTATTACTGCAAGTTTACACAAAGTTATAAAATGAATACAAATCAAACACGATGTCGTACTTTGCAGACAACTATATGCCTACGGTGGTAACATTTAGTGGTTTCCTCACTAGGTCTAGCCTGTATCGAGGAGACCAAACTACGATATAATTAAAACATTAGTTATATAGATACTTAGTAAGAATTGCTATTATTGCAAAATGTAAGTTTATAGGTACTGTAATATTAATTTAAAAATTATAACTATTGAAGGTAATCATAAATAAAAATCTTAAAGCTAACAATTATTGAGTGGCTAGAATTTCCTCAGTGTAATTGTAAGATAATGCAGTAAGCCATTTTTTAATCACATGTTTCGCCTCAGAGACAGTTTTGTTTTTAATGTCAAGTAAAATATACATGTATATCATAGAATTGTTTTTTTTTTCTGAGTTGATCTGTGCAAGTTTTAAGGAAATCCAACACATTTTTGGCGCTTTACATGCATACCGAAAAATTCAAGTAAAATTTGGTTTTTATTAGGGTTTCGTACCCAAATGGTAAAAACGGGACTGTCTGTCACAGAGCTGTATCCTATGAACCGTGATAGCTAGACAGTTGAAATTTTCACAGATGATATATTTCTGTTGCCGCTATAACAACAAATACTAAAAACAAAAAAATAAAAAATATATAAATGGGGCTCCCATATAACAATCGTGTTTTTTGCCGTTTTTATAGATGGTACGGAACCCTTCGTGCGCGAGTCTGACTCGCACTTGGCCGGTTTTTTATACCTGAGGCAGTACTCCTTGATGCAGACTAAGGCAGCATGGTGGGCAGCATGCAGCGCCGGCAGCACATTGCTGGCGCAAAGGTTGGCTCGGAGGAAGCGAGCGCAGAGGCCTCGGAGTCGAGGGATGTGAAGACGCACAGATAGTCGCAGCACTTCCATCACCAGGAGAATGGTGGCTGGAGACGCTGGATCCTCGTCTGGAGAAAAATATATAAATATAAGCTAGCCCGGCGAACTTCGTATCGCTTTAGAATAAGTTCCTGTCCCGTTCCCGTTCTACGACTCTACGTTTTAGTTAGAAAACTTTTGTATCGGAAAAAGAAAAGGGCTGTTTTTAGAGTTTTCCAGGCAATTATTCGATTTTTTCTCACCATTTAAACCTTCTCTAGACCTCCACGAACATTTCAAGACTAAGATAAGATAAATCCGTTCAGCCGTTCTCGAGTTTTAGCGAGACTAACGAACAGCAATTGATTTTTATAATAGATTTGCAACTAAAAACTTTTTGCCGTTGTGGCCAATATTTTTTTTATTATTACCGAATAAAAACATACCTTTTTCAGTAGGATCTATCCTATCGGTGTATATGTAATTGAGCACCATTTTGAACGCTTCCGGGGTAGCTTCCGGTAGCTTGACCGTCACTTCCGGCGGCATTCGGTACTCGCTCGGATCTAGCTTCTCGCCTGAAGCTAGCCGTCTGTCTCGCTCTAATCTGGCTTCCCTGTTTAATAATAAAGAAAATTATAAGCGTGAATTAATGAATGAATCAAAATGCTTTATTGTACAAAAATAACAATGAATAAAGCATTAATGTTTTTGTACGATCATTCATTAATATACAGCAATGTTTTTTAACTTGGGGGTCACGACCCCCCAAGGGTTCTTTAGCCTCTTTCAGGGGGCCGTAGTGACTGTATAAAGCCAATTACGGTAAAGCAAAATTTGATGCAGTTATTCTATCTTGAAACGCTTTTTTGAATAGAATTTACTACTAACATATAGTTGGTTAGGTTAG
This sequence comes from Hydriomena furcata, assembly GCA_912999785.1. Classification (NCBI taxonomy): domain Eukaryota; kingdom Metazoa; phylum Arthropoda; class Insecta; order Lepidoptera; family Geometridae; genus Hydriomena; species Hydriomena furcata. The sequence goes on from OU538820.1 coordinate 21,221,323, forward strand.
GTTAGTGGAAACCCTCGATCACATAAAGTTATTTAATAGATATATCGTTCGATCGGCACCACACTGAAGCTCTACATAGCATTAAGGAAAGGATCATTAAAAAAAAGGTAGACCCCAAGCCGTGTTTGTTGCCTGATTCTTCTAGGCTTGGTTGTGTGGAATCGGCGTAGCTTCACCTAGTTCCTAAGACGTTTCAAAGTGATCCTTGTGATTTTATTGAAATAAATGAATTTTAATTTTGAATTTGATCGTTTTTAAGAGTAGGAAGGTTCCCTTGGAATTTAAGTATGTTCACTTACTTGATTTTAGCCTTTAAATAGTGCGATCTAGCGGCTATAATCGCTTGATGCGCCATGACAGGTGTTTGGTCATTGCCGACCAACAGTGTAATGTCACAGAACTGATGAGACTTCAGTATACGGCCAAAGTCCTCGTGAAGAGTACAACGAGGGTAGTTTGATAGCTGTGGAAGAAATATATCAATAAATATACAACTAATATTAAAAATCTAAAAGTATCTCATTAAAAAAAATATATATATAGGTTCACGACTGCATCCTCACGTACGGTAGGCATACTCTCAGATAACAAGACGCTGAGACCATTGAATATGTCTAAAGAGGGTAGGCAGAGGCACATCCAAATATAACACTTGGTACATGTTGCAGTAGTTAGCATTCCACACGTGATGGGTTGTAAGCCCATCGCGGCTTATAAGAATGTGGAAGATAAACAAATCCTACAAATATTAAAAATAAATCCTTAAAAGGCCGTGTTGGCCGAGTGGGAGGTACCTCGACTTTCAATCTGAAGGTCGTGGTTAGAATCCCGGCGTTCATTAATAGATTTTTCTGTTCGAAACAATTATATGCGCATGAAAAACACGTGTTCAGAACGGTGAAGGAAAACATCGTGAGGAAACCAGTTAGTGTTCTTATAAGCAGCGTGACAGGTGACGTGACGCCCATCGGCTTGCAAACTGTCACGTATGGAATGCTAACTACTGCAAAAATGTGGGCATGTGCCAAATATAATATTTGGACGTGCCTCTGACTACCACCATTAGATATCTTCAAAGTATCTAAGCGCCTAGAGATCTGAGAGGATGTCTATACCGTACTTGTGGATTACAGTCGTGATCCTATTTGTTATTTATTTTAATAAATGCGAAAGTTTGTGATAAGGCTGCTATATTTGTTCCCTAATCAAAAATAAACGACAAAACGGATTAAAATGAAATTTACTGTAGTAAATAGATAAAAAATCAGAATAAATAAAGGGGGAACTTATAATCCGGAAAACAACCCCTAAATGATTAAAAAACGCAAAAAGGATGATTTTGGTATAGATGGCGTTGGTGTGCACAAAATCTAACATCACAGACTAAAAACATTTAGTAGTCATAGCAACGCAGTTTTGACTAATGAATGATACGTATTCTACCAAAATTCGTAAATTTTTTATCAGTACAAGGTTTATAGGGAAAAAATTGGAAGTTGCCTGAAATTGCTTTTACCTATGCGATTATTAAAAATTGTCAGGACAAAGTCTGTCACGGGTCGGTACTAGTAGTGTATATGGTAAAATTTACCTGGAAACGAAAAAGTTCACCGCTCCGAACATTATTGTCGACTGTGCCTCCGAATATGAACAAGGCGTCGCCCGCGACTGCGCCCGCGTGGAACAAACGACCAGACGGAATCTGCGAGTCTGAAGATGGCATTACTACGGACCTGAAAGACAAGATTATTTTTAATTGTTTTATAAAATGTGGATGTACCAATTTTAATGTGTACGTGTCTTTGACTACACTCTTTAACATCTTCGGTGATCTGAGCGCCTGGAAATCTGATAATTTCTTCAGTACTTGAGGATTACAGTCATGATACTATTTATTTTTATTAATTTATGTCAAAATTGTGATTGTGAATTTATATTATTAGATGTGTATAAATTAAAATTTGAGTATATGACATATCTAATTTAATTTTGATGAAAAAAAAAAGGAAAAGTGTCGAGATTCTCAATTCGAATTTTATATATTTGCATTTTGGGTCAACCGAGATGCTAATCTAGTTCGTAAATCTACGAGTATTATCTTTAACCAACCAAATATCAACCTTACTAGCTGAGAATACGTACCACATTTGCGTGTCTAGATCATAGCAATGCAAGTCAGCTGGTAGCGTATTATCAGCAGCTCCACCGAACACGTACAAATGACTCGCGTGAGCGACCATCACGTGACCGTAGCGACGCGCAGGCGCGGGACCAGCGCAGCGAAGCAGATGCTCAGTGCAAACTCGACTCCAACTGGTAAGGAATAAGGTTTATTATTGTTTAGTAGAATGTATTAAAGATATAAAGGTAGGTGCTCAGTGCAAACTCAACTCCAACTGGTAAGGAATAGGGTTTATTATTGTTTAGAAGAACGCTTTAAAGATACGAAGGTTTGAACACCTAATGCAAACTCGACTCCAACTGGTAAGGAATAGGGTTTATTATTGTTTAGAAGAACGCTTTAAAGATACGAAGGTTTGAACACCTAATGCAACTGGTAAGGAATAGGGTTTATTATTGTTTAGAAGAACGCTTTTAAGATATGAAGGTAGGTGCTCAGTGCAAACTCGACTCCAACTGAGAAGGAATAGGTTTTATTATTGTTAATTTTTAATAATATTAATGTACCTAGACTTTTAAGTACCTACCTACCCAGATTTTAAGTCCAACTTTTATATAGTAGTACCCCAGCATGGTCCATGCTTAGAAAATTACTATTAATAACACCATTATATATACTGGAACAATAATAATATGAATATTAATACATCTTCAAGGATCTGAGATGATGTCTATGTCTACCATACTTGGGGATTACAGTTGTGACCCTATTTTTTTTTCTTTAATAATAAGTGTAAATTCAACTCCAACTGGGAAGGTATACTTTAAGCTCAGACTCTTAATTCGCTCTTGAATGTTCTTACTTTTAATATGCAACCTGATTAATCCGCAAAGATTTATGACAAATAAAAAGTACTCCTGAAAAATACATTTTATTATGGACTCTATGGTACATATACTTACGTGTGAGTTTCGAAGTCGAACTGGAAGAGTGCATTAGTGATCTTAGCGCCGCTCTGTCCGCTGAACACATACATCTTCCCTCTCGCCACACAAACAGGGAAATTGCAGCATGTCGGAGGGCATTCACCTTTCTGCTCGATACGCTCCCATTGATGATTCTCACCCTGGAATGGAAGATCGAGTGAATGAATGAATGAAAATGCTATATTACATTTAAAAAATAACAATGAAAGAAACTTAAACTAGAACAAACTTTACAATTGGCGGTCTTATCCCTAAAAAACTATCTCTACCAGACAACCATGGGATGGGAGTGAATTCAAATATGAATAGAAGATAAAAATGATAATACAAAAAAAAAAAAAAAATAACAGCTTCACGACTGTAATCCTCAAGTTCGGTAGACCAGATCTCCAGGCATCCAAGATCTTTAAGGATTTTGAAAGGGGTCATGCTCACATTTTGCAATAGATTACAGTACATTTTATTTGTAAAGAAGATAGGTAACAAAATGCCATGATTTTTCAGTAGTTTGTAGTACATTTTATTTGAGAAGGTAGGTAACAAAATAACATACCACCAAGCTGCATGTCCACATATCGTTGAGTCTCGCATTGCCATCATACCCTGCGAATATCCACAGCTTATCGTCGTATACGGCCGCTCCGTGCGCTGATCTCGGTACTGGCTCCCTGAATTAATTAGACAAATATATATTTTTTTAAATATATTTTTAAAATCAAGCGTTTATAAATTCTAGGGTTCTAGTACTTCAAGACAAATCCAGTGAGCCCAAAAAAATCCAGTGAGCGCCAATAGGTATGCAAAGTTTTAACTTAATCAGATTTACTGAGGAGTTCCATTGAACAGCTCCTGACTCACTCATCAGATCAGCTCGCTGTCACCATATTACTGCATTATCCCCGTAGTTACATAAGTATGCCAAATTTCAGCTCAATCGGTCTTCATGTAATATGGGCGTGCGTTTAACTATCCTCTTCAAGCATATTCAAAAATAAAAATACCTATTTGGGGATTACAGTACTATATATATTTTTGAAAAGTAATTATAAGTATAAGATACTTACTGGCCAGTAAACTTCCACTGCATCCAACAAGCAGTAGAGAATCTGTATTCAAAGAGGTCATTCTTGTTGGTTAGATTCGAGTTGGCCAGGATGTCACCCGTGTAACCGCCGAACACATACATCGATTGACGATGGATCTGGAACCATAGACATGTACAGTTGCTTACCTCGCTTTTTTATGAAATTTTATGTTAAAAAATTAATACAAAATGATGCAAAAAATCTGACATCACTTTGACAGGGCAAAGTCTGTCACGGGTCGGCTGGTATAATATAGTTACACACCACAGCTGAATGGTGGTATCTCGGAGCAGGTGGTGTCCCCATACACCGTGTCCAGGACATCTCACTAATGTCAAATCTTATGAGGTCATTCAGCATGGACTTGCCATTGTCTCCTCCAAAGACATAAAGGGCATCCTTGTACGCTATAGCTGTGTGCTTGCTTCGTCTGTGATATAAATAAATATACCAATTAGTGTAAAAATTAAAAATAAGCATTGTTATGTTGGTAGTTAGACTACTTTATTTTTATATATCCTTAGTCTGGAATAAATGGCCATTCAGTTACATCATTGTTTAATTATAATAGGATAAAACAACAGACCGGCATGTTGAAGACAACTATTTTACAGAGAATTAGAGTTGTATTAGTTTACTTCATGGAAATATTTAGACGAAAGCACGGTGAGCACATCCTAATCTTACGAGGCCATGTTGAATCTGGTTAACAATTTATTTTAAATTTTTTATGCTTTAATGACAAAAGTTGAGGCAAAAAGCCTGGTAAAGAATAATCATATGTCCTGAGAATTGTATGCATATGCTTATTTCATTCTAACACACTGAATGTATTTTTAAAATGTGACATTTATTGTTACTTCTGTCCTTTTCTGGGATAGTTGATTGTCAAGAAGAGAGGAAACAGTGATTTATTAGCATCCAAGTTTTTCCTAACTGATTTGGGTTTTGTTAGGTAGGTACATTGTGAAATGAATACCTGGCACCAACAAATTCATTGCACTCCGAAATTAATTTCCACTTGTGAACAGCTTCAAACGGTCCAAACTCCATTTTTAAGCTGACATCCAACTCCCCAGGGTTGCGAAGTTGTTCAGTCAAAAGCTTTGTCGTCATATTACGGGTCCTAAAATAATATTTAAAGTATGTATTAAGTATAGTAGTATGTATAAGTAAAGTATGTTATGAGAGTCTATAGCAAAGTCCCGAATGACATGCTTAAGCTATCTATTAACAAATTTAAAAACTTAATTAAACTTAAACTATGCAAAAAGGCTTGCTTTAAATATCTGATTACTAGCTGTCCCGAAAGATGTTGTCCTATCAAATTTTAATAATCCCATAGAAAAAAGCACTTTCAGATTTTCCTGATTTTTACAATTTTCCATATCAAATTTTTCTTTAAACAAAAATAATGATAATTATTCAAATTGATATAGCCTTTTGAGTTTTAGTGAGACTAACAAACAGCAATTCATTTTTAATAATAATAAAATAATTTATTTTTCGCTCATATGGTAGGTAATACAAACTTGGTGCTTATCTAAAGGATGATGTTAGGTTCACCTGTTTAGCGAGAGACTGGTGCCTGGAATAGGTTTTTTACAGGTCACCAGGGTCCGTCTGGCGACAGACGGACAGCGAAGTCTTAGTAATAGGGTCCCGTTTTTACCCTTTGGGTACGGAACCCTAAAAATGATCCAAGTGATTTCAATAAATAAACAATTTTTTTTGAGTTTGATTTTGAGTTTGAGATGATTATTGGAAAATTATGCCTGCATGTTTTTAATAGCACTTACTCTCTCAACCCCTTGCTGAACAAAGGATATCATAAGACATTTAGGTAGGATGTCTTCCGGTTTTATCTTCTGGTTTTATACATGAAAAATAAAATATAAAATGAATTTTACCTGTGTTTGTTTGAACATAAATTTGTGAACTGCCTTGCCGCGTGCCGAGTCGTAGACTCGCAAATAGAAATGATAAATTGAAAACGTGTCAATCTATTAGAGTAATGTACCTACTAGGTCAACTATGCTATGCCCTCAAAACAGGAAGAAAACCCATATTAGCCGGGAATATAGGTCGTCTAAAACGTCAACATAATGGCTAAGTGGGGCTGTTTATCCAAACTAAATTAAGAATTATTACCTTTTTATGATAGTATTATGATAAACATCTCACTTAAAAGATCACACTACTGATACTGACAGAGAGAATCAATAAAAATTATAAAATATATTTTTGTTGTTTTGATTTTCGTTTCCAATCCCCAATCCCCAACCCAACCAATTCATTCAACCAAACCAAAGCAAAGCAATCATTCAACCAAACCAAAGATAATTTATATTATATCTTTCTTTTCTTGAATGAATGGAATGAATCAATGAAAAATTCAATTCGCTACGCGCAGCAGAAGCAGACTGTTTGTCTGTCGCAGACAGAGAAGACTATGCTCTTTGGAGAAGACAGATGACTTACTACCTACGTAAAGTTGAATGATTTTATGGAATGCGTAACTAATTACGTTTTACGTATTCCTGTTTCCAACTCTTTTTATTGTTTGGTCTGTGGCAACTGGCAATAATTGCCATCAATCACCATTTTCAATTGCAATTGCAATGGATCGTCCGTTGGGTCTTGCTTGGGTACCTATAAATCAGACAAAGGAAGGAGATTTTCAAAAAGATTCATTCACTCACTCACTCACTCACTCACTCTGAACTAGCTTGTTGGAGTTTGTTTGTATTTTGATAAATTTTCCTTGCGTTTTCTCAAAATTTTTCGCAAAAAAAATTACCTATCTTTGAATTAAAAACTTTAAAATGTCTTCGCCGGTAAGTATAATGCCAGCAAACTGCTTAATTTCATGATTACGGCTTTGTGTTTAACCCGCTAATTAATGTTGCGATTTTCCAATCGAGATAAAAAAAAATAAAATAAAAAAAATGGTAAATTGCATTATAGACAGAAGAAAGCGTTCGGCGTAACAGCGAGAGCGAGGGCGCTGAGGCAGAACACGACCCTCACTACGAGCCGATAGTTTCCCTGCCGCTGGTCGAGGTCCCCACCAATGAGGAGGAAGAAGAAGAATTGGTGAAAATCAGATCGAGGCTCTACAGATACGACATCGTTGAGCACGAGTGGAAGGTATTACACTCTACCGTAAACTAACTGCAAGAAATTGCGTCCACCTACTAAAAACGTAATTTTTATCAAAACATTTGTCTTAGTTATTTTTAAAGGTTATAAATATTTTATTAGGAACGAGGCACCGGCGATATAAAACTTCTCCGCCACACGCAGAACAATACAGTGAGAGTGGTGATGAGAAGAGAAAAAACACACAAAGTGTGCGCAAACCACTTCATCACTCCGGATATCAGGATGAATCCCCACTGCGGATCCAATAAGGCGTTCAACTGGTCCGTCTTTGCTGACTTTGCTGACGAGACCTGTAAGCAGGAAATGCTGGCTATCAGATTTAGGAGTAGTGATGGTAATTCATGCATCATTTATATAAATTTTATCCTGAAGATATTCCCAATTTGCTTTTGAAATTGTAGAGATGTACAAGTTATTTCTGAAGAGGTTTGACGTCACGCAGGCGTCAATTCAATTTAAATCAAAACAAAATAGTATAATTTTTTAATCAAACTTGATGAACATAGAGTGTAACAATACACAACATCGATTAAAAAAAGGTTAAGCACGTCATGTACAGCTCAATCCCCAATGTAATTAATATGCTTCCAAAAATTGCAACTTAAATTTTTTTACTGGCTATTAGAATATTAGCTACAAAACTACATTTCTCTCTTTGTTTTTTCAGATGCAGATATCTGGAAGTCAAAGTTCATGGAGGCCCAAGAAATAGTGCGGACCAAGTGCAGCCTCTACGCTGATGATTTTCATTCGACAGATGATGAGACAGAGAGCAGTATCACAAGAAGTGAGGACACTGACACTCCTGAACCAAGAAATAGTGACAAGTCACCGACTAAAGACAACAGAGGGGAAGATGGGGTTGTTTTACAACTGAAAAAGCTGAATGTGGATGACGAGGAATGATTTTTTTGATAATTTTTGTGTTATAAGAGGTCAATTGTAACGCAAAACACTTTGCTAAGGTTCTAAGCAATTTAAATGTAATTTTTTATTATTTTTGTTCTCTTGAAGCAATGATTTTATGTCCATTTTCTTGCAGTATCTTGAATATTTGCTATATGTACTTCATTAGTGGAAATGGACACTAATGATCTGCGCATACTGGTGGACGGCGCAGTAGAAGATTTAAAATATATCAATTGAATATAGTTATCCAATCGAAATAAGGTATATATTTGTATGATCGGTAGTCTCGCAAAACTGCGCCACGATGCTCGCGAGGCCGATCACCGAGCGTTGAAATATATACCTTATTTCAATTGGATAACTATTAAATTCAATTGATAAATTTTAAACCCTTTCCGCCTCTGTCCGTCACTGTGCGCCGACCATAACTCGATTAACAAGAGGCCTACTACATTATATCTTGATTTTAAGTTAGTGAGATTTTACATAAAATTACACTTTGTACTATAGTTTCTTAGGCCTTGGTGAACATTGAAACGGAATGATATACTATTTCTTAGTGAAAATATTATTATTGTGGTTATAATTGATGATACTTATACCTGTTTCAATGGTAAGAACATTCTGTTTGCTGTGGATTTGATATTCTGATAAATGTTTTAAAGTTCATATTTACTAGCATAGTGAAACTTTGTTTTGGATCGCAATGATCAATTATGGATTGTTTTAATATGTAGGCCGGCAAGTAAAGGGTTAAAATCGAGCATTTAGTGCAAAAACACCGCAAGTGCCAAATCAAAACTTGAGCTATTTCATGTTTTCCATGTAAATGCAAGTTTTGCACTATGCCGATTTTGCATGGAAAGAGAGAGATGACAGATATGTTGGACTTGGAAGTTAGAAGAAAGTTATTATGCTGTATAAAAGCTATTGAAGATGCTAATTAATAGTCTGGCACAATGCATACAGTAAAAACATAGTGTTACAAATGTTATAGGTAGGTACGTTTGCGCTATGAAAATTTATAAATAATTTCCTCTTTAGTGCATGGCATCAACCACACAACCTATAGACTCCTTATGCAAGACGGAACACTTTCTCACAGCATATTAGTCTCATACTGCTAATTTAAGACACCGAGCGGGATTCACACCACAATGGCTGTGACAATCAGCCAACTGGCCAATCAGAATGCATTTTTACCGCTCCCCTCAACAGTTGGACAGAATTGTTTGTTAGAAGAAATGAAGCCATTAAGCGTCCTTGGCTATGTGGTCGATGGTGCATGGCCAGTATTATTTGCATTACTTACATACTGCATTTTATAAATTACTTGCATTGTTGCATTTGTTTACATTATGTAAATTGTGCTTGAGCTTATAGGATGTAGCATTGTTATTCTACTAGTTCTTATTTCAGCTGGTATCAATTCTTGTGCTTAATGTGCCTAATACTAGATGTCTTGTCAGAAAATATGCCCCATAATACATAAGATAAGTTTGGTTGTAATGCATTATTGTTGTAGTTATTGCCACAAATATGAGCAGCTAATCTACATTCCGGTTTGCATTTTTTTGAAATTGATAGCCAAATTGTATTTGTGACAATACTACAGTTTAAAATCTGAATAGATGTTATTTAATGTGAATTGTGTTTTATTTTTTTCTTATTTACTTAGGACTTCTTAAGGACTTAGGATTCTTGTGATTTTATTGAAATAAAACAACACTTCCTTTCCTCCGTGGTAAATACAGACATACCTATATGTCTGTATTTGTTCTCTATAAAACTTTAACAAAGAAAGAAAATGATTTGAATTTGACTCGCGTCATAACTATAATACTCAAGTTCAGTAGACATTCATCCTTCAGTTATTCTAAGAGGTTAGTCTGAGGCATGCGAATATAACATTTCTTAGGTGACAAGTTACAAAACCATTGCTGCATCACTGAGCATAAAAATAAAAAAGCAAGTCATTTGTTTTATAATTTATTTAAATCAATTATCAGGTCACAAACTGTAAAACACTTAAAAATAATCAATGCAATCACACTAAAAAGTGAGTGATTAAAAACATTTACCAACAACACAGCTTGTGAAAGACCAACTTCTATCAAATGTGAAATCAGGCCATTTTGTGCTTACTGTAATAGTACAAACAAACTATAGCTGCTAAAAGGAATGTTTGTTTCTATTTAGAACATTTCTGAACTCAACAACTTTTGTAAATAAAGTGATACAAGATATAGAATACTGTTTTCAACTGTTTCTTTCTGATATTACAGCAACAAAGAGTTCTATTATGAATTTATGAGTAACTAGCTGCTCAACCTGGCTTCATACAAGTACATACGTGGCCCCAAATGAAGATTAAAGACAAATTTTTGATCCCTTAAGTTACGTTATTGAAATTTTCATGGCAATATTATCTATGGCCTATGTTGCTCACTGATAATGTAGCTTGTTAAGTGAAAGAATCCTTTACAAACAAACAAAAACATATTTTTTCTCTTAATATTATGGTAGAGTTATGACTAATAATCATTGCTTATGAAGTTGGTCGACTAATTTAAAGTTGTATTACAATAACTAATCAGTCCTTGACCATATCCTGTAGTGATATAAATAACAAAGTAGATATGTTTAGGCTCTATCAGTTTTTATTATCACAATATGAGTGTAGTATACCTAGGTTACTCTGATGAACATGATGCTAAACTAGTTTTGTGTAGAACCAGCAGGCCTAGCTTGTGACCTGAGAAATTAATTTATCTACAAAAGAATAGACAAGAATTAAATTTGGTCATAGAACATTGTAGATGTCATATTTTGGTTGAGGCAAGTGTATAACAACAACTTTATTTGTTTATTTTTGCCATTACTCAAAAAGCAGAGAGATTATTGCTTTTAACACAAAAAAATATGTTTTTGTCTATACTTCTGTAAAATAATATTTTCTCGAGCCATCAAGCTAGGCTTGCAGGTGGTTTGAGCTCATTCTTATAGCGGCACACGTTGATTCAACCATGTTCTGTTAAAGTCTTAGGGTGAAAAACACAAGAAAAGTGCATTTGTATTGAGAATATCCATCTTTGATGATTCATTCTACTGTTTGCATAACAGTGGACATACAAGGTAATAGGTGCACTAGAAAACATGCCCTAAAATTATCACTCAGTGCTTTTAAATCAAGATCACAGCTCAGTTTTGCTCCCCTTTTGCTTATTATACAGTTGGAATGTCTGTAGAATGTTTAGTCTGTTTTCTAGCTCTTTCTTCTTGTCGGTGGCGATTTTTCCATTGAGCAATTTCTTAACTCGTTTGTTTTCTGTGGCTACAAACTCATCACCTTTCTCGATGATTTTCTGCATTATGGTTTTGTAGATTTTCGCTGAAGTTGCATCCTGAAAGCATATTATAACAATTTAAGAAAAGTTAAGTGGTAGGATTTTTATTTTAGCTCTTTTCACCACCTAAGATTGTACCTAGAAAAAGGGTAATTTAGCATACCTTGTCAGTCAATTTCTTCTCCACATCTTCAGCCTCTTTTAGCACATTCTCCTTATCATCTCTCTTGGCCTTCATGAACTTAATAGCGAGGACATCTAGCTCCCTCACGCATCCAGGCAAGCTGAGATAAAAGCCGGTGTTTTCTCGAACGAAACGACGCAACTCATCGCTTGTGAAGCCTTTTGAGTCGTCAAACGAGAGGGGCTCACTTTTACCCTTTAGGAACAGCTTTACTATGGGAAAGTTATCCTTCGACGCTCCGTACTTCCGCGCCAACGCCTCGTTTTCCTTCTCGCCGTAGTCTTTCACGCCAACTTCGGCAAGCAAAAGGTTGTCTATATCCCTAGCGTCTTTCGCGACTGCCATGAAGGCTTCATGTTTATCGCCGTAAGGATATGCTACGTCAAACTTCACCAACGAAGCTTCGAATTTATTGGTAACTTTGTAGAACGATAGCTCATCCAAGTTCACGCAGCCGCTAGGAGTCGTGGTGGTTGATTGGTGTGCGAAAGGAATTACACAAACAACACACAGCAGTACTAAATATCCTTGCATCTTGTAATATTACCTACTTGAGCAGAAACAACTTTATTACTTTGATTTGGTAAGAGCTAAGCGCTACTGGACTGAGACTGACTGATAATGTTATCAGATTCAATTCAGCCGCCACCACATCAATTTAAATTTGCAATCTTGGATTGGACGCACACGTCAGTTCGCTGTTTGTTTTGTTTGACGTATGTAAATAAAACATTGCATCAGTATGTTCCCGTTTACATAAAAAATAATTTTTGCATTTCGCTCCGTTCTTTAATTTATAACATCGTATATTTTTTGTACTTATGTTATATTGTATACTATACGTATATATAACATACCTGTTATTGCCACTAATTCAACCATTAATTTTAATAAATTTAAGGTAACAGTTTGTACAGGGTTGATTAAACTATTACCTGGATTGAATACTTGGTCGTTAATACTACGTATAATGGAACGTATAACCAGGTGTGGTAGAGTTTCATTGGTGAAAAAGCAAAGTTTGGTTGTTGTTTTCTATTACCTACTCATTTATTTTTCTGACTGTGCGGGAAATCCGAAAATGAAACCAACTCCCACTTTTGATTTTATTGCCATAGTCGCCATAGCTTCTGCAAACATAAAGCAAACATCAACAAACATTTTATTTACCATAAAAACTCGTAAAAACTTGATTATATTTTATAGTAGGTAGGTTTGAGTAGATTAGGTATAACTGTTATGAAATATGTTTTAGGTACTCTATAAATAATTTAATATTTACATTTAGGTAGTTACCTACTACGACTAGTCCTATCGCTAGTCTTAAAGGGTGCCTTTAAGAGGCACACAATGTCCACTGCTGTATTTTTTACGTCGCTTTTTTTTTCATTAAATGTTTTGGTACATTCTAAATCGTCTGAAGAAAAAAGTGAGTAATTTTCACTAAAAGCTGTTTTCTTAAGCAATTTCTTACTTAAAACTTCACTAAGATGGCAACACTATGCAAACGTATTTGTTTTAGTCGGAGAGCTCGCAGAGCATAAAAGTGGAGAGCTACCAGATCAAATCTCGGAACCAGATGCCCCAGACTACAGTTATGATACGACCATGCGTTTCCCGAAGGGAATCGTACCGTATTATATTGAAACCATCAGCTATGGTACGTAAATGGATCCTCTTTACATAATGTTTTAGGCAAAATAAATTATCCTTATCTTGTGGGTAATTTAAATTTTATCACTTGCCCGGCTGGCTGACTAACCCTCGTATTCAAGAACGATACTATGAGAACACGCACCCACAGTGGACGAATCTTTTTTCATAAAAATCACTTTATGTGTTGTGCGACAGTGCATAGTGTGACTAGAGGCACATTGTCGTGTGCCTCTAGCCAAAGTTGAGCTTTAAAGGCACACGGTAGCGTGCGCCATAATGCCGCTCAACACATAAAGTGATGTTTATGAAAAAAGATTTCGTCCACTGTGGGTGCGTGTTCTCATAGTGTCGTTCTTGAATACGAGGGTCTATCTCGGGGTTCGGAGAGTTAATGAGAATGCTGATTGTCATTTAAAATATTTAATAAAACACGTAAAATATAAAATAGACAGAATAAACACAATATAACACCACAAAATGATTAAAAGTACTCTAGCCACTCATGAGTCGCGGTTACGCGCGGGCCGCCGAATCTCTCACGCCTGGCGCGAGATGGCGCTAGTCGCCTTAAAATCACGGCGCGTTAGGAAAAGGGATGTGACGTCGACGCGGCGTGGTCCAAATAAAAATGAATTGACAGGTGACAGATCACAGCGCGCTACAAAATGCCTTAGGTACTGGAATAGATTTAAGACCGTAGTTATTTCAGATTCGATAATTGTGGGCCGAATACAAGCCGCCATGGACTTGGTGGAAGCCTCTTCATGCGTAGTCTTCAGACAGCTGCCATTAAAGCCGGCAACTAGCAACGGGTCGTGGGTTCACTTCGCAAATCCGGAAGAGAAACGTGAATGTGTTCATGGACCAGACTTTGGCTTGAATGGAGAAATTGTAAGACATTTTAGTTTCTGGGCTGAATTTGGACGCATTTTGAGTAAGCCGTATCTTAGGTACCATACCAACACATAACGAGAGTGTAGGTACCTGCAAAACTTCCACTCAGCTCTCTGAATGCGATTTTAATACAGTTGTTCTATCTCACGAGGGCGGGTTGGTCTTAATTGTGTTGGTAGTGAAGATGCACGTACGTTGTAGTACATTGTTTATGTGTGCGTAAGCTTGAGAGCGCTTATAATATCAGGATAAGTCACGCTCACAAAAGCATGGTGTCTATACGTCATCACAACTAAAACTGGTTACCCGCCTTCGTGAGATATATCAACTGTAGTTACTATTGGCAAAATGGAACCAACTTGTTTTTTATTTATTTTTTCCAGCTTATTATAATAGGCTACGAATGCATGATGTTCCGATACATCCTACACGCGGTGCTCCATAGTATCGGCTTTAAAGACGAAGTTTCGCATCCCCATCGGGACCAGTACATCCGGATCATATGGGAGAATATTCAGCCAAGTAAGAGACAAATCAATGTTCCTACGTTACGTAGCCAACTCGTAAAACAGGAGGTGAACGGAATGAGATGAGACTTTTTGGGAACCATAGTAATGCAAAGTGCCTCGATGTCAAGGGCGGTTCCAGGGGGGGAGGGGGTCATGACCCCCCCCCCTGGGCCGGGTTCAGGTCCATGTAAAACTCTTGTAAAATGACTTTGAAGTTTTGCCTCTTGTAAAATCTCTAGTGTCTTTGGACACATAAATTTATTTTTTTGGCTCCTAAGCACACACAAATGTAAGCTACCCAAACCCAACCTACTAGTTTTTCGCTATTCCATTATTTCGATAATAATTTGCCGGAATAACGTTACCGCAGCAAAATGTGTATTTTTATCTTTTTTGTTTTTGGACACTTGAATTTTAAAATTCGGTCACAAAGTTACAATCACACAAAACCAGGGTCTATATTTACTGCATACTTCAAATCCTGATTAAAGCCAACATTTTACCCTAGTAATGTTCACGTCCCCGACCCCCCCCTGGCGCCAAAGCTGGATCCGCCCTTGGTCGATGTGCGACTGTAATACCCAACCCAGTAGACAACCCCTCAGTTTTCTAGGAGCAAGGAATCAAAGACACGTCCAAACATTACATTTAGCACAAGCCCACATTTACGTGAAGCCCGCCGTTCGCCGTAATCGTTGTACCTACATGAGAAAAATGTAATCTACTTTTTAAGAAGTCTTTTCGACTTTTTCCCAAAGAGTATAAAAATATATTTCGTCCGAGCAGAATACCGTCCTCTCTTCCGTATCCAGCACGAAGACCCGCAGTACAAGGTTGTGGAGTATGACCCCATGAGCATCATGCACTTCCACGACAGAGCTTTTAGCAGCAACGGTGCACCAACTATTGCTTCCAGGGTAGGTATTACTATTCCTCCTTATATTTTTTTCTCATTTTCTACCCTTACGTACGACCACCGCAACTATGCAAATAATCAGATTAATATATATATATATATATATACAGTCGTGGTCAACTAATTAGGGACATGCAAGATAGTGAAGAACAATAACCGGTTATGTACATACAAATATAAAACCCTATTGATTTCTCAGTAACTATTATTTGTATAATTTGGTCCGATCATTATGCTTTAAATGGCTGTAAATAAAAGAATAAATAAATAGAAAAAAGTATTTAATATCAAAGGTTGAACATGTATTCAATTTTAAGGTATAATTCTGTAGCTGGACATTTAATTAAGGACAGTAAACTATAATGAAAAATAGAGTTAAACAAAACTAATAATCTGCAGTATTATAATATCTTTAACAGCTCCATTTTATTACGTGTAAAATCAGTACCCAGTAGCAAAACCTTTGTTAGTAATTACCGCTTGACACCGATGTGGCATAGACAAAATTAAATGGCCAGCCAGCATTATTTGAACAAATAGCACTACGATAATCTATCAGCTATACTGTAAAGAGGTTTAATGTTTAAGAAGTTGTTATTGTTTGTATAATCGGGCACATAAATGACTAATTATACTTACATGTAAGAGATATGGAATATGGTTTAGACTCGTTGGAAAATAAAAAATAAATTCACAATTCGGTTTAACCAAAGAGTGTCCCTAATTAGTTGACCACGACTGTATATATATATAGTTCAGGGGTATAGGGTATAGGGTTCAGGGTAACTTAGACCAACATCAATACAAGGCAATATTGGAGGAAACGATGCTTCCCTATGCTGAGGAGCATCTCCCTATTATATGGACGTTTCAGCATGATAACGACCCGAAACATACCGCCCGTTCAGTCAAGTCGTTTCTTACCAGTCAGTAGGTATCGGTGCTAGATTGGCTAGCAAATAGCCCGGACCTTATCCCAATCGAGCACCTTTGGCACGAAATCAAGAAAAAAGTAGCCACTTATCGTACCACAACTTTAGATGAACTTAATGAAGCTTTTTGTGAGGCATGGGCAAACATTCCTGTCGAAACATGCCAGAAACTGATAATGTCTATGCCACATCGGTGTCAAGCGGTAATTACTAACAAAGGTTTTGCTACTGGGTACTGATTTTACACGTAATAAAATGGAGCTGTTAAAGATATTATAATACTGCAGATTATTAGTTTTGTTTAACTCTATTTTTCATTATAGTTTACTGTCCTTAATTAAATGTCCAGCTACAGAATTATACCTTAAAATTGAATACATGTTCAACCTTTGATATTAAATACTTTTTTCTATTTATTTATTCTTTTATTTACAGCCATTTAAAGCATAATAATCGGACCAAATTATGCAAATAATAGTTACTGAGAAATCAATAGGGTTTTATATTTGTATGTACATAACCGGTTATTGTTCTTCACTATCTTGCATGTCCCTAATTAGTTGACCACAACTGTATATATATATAAAAATACGTGGGACATGGATGCTATCGATATCAGACGCGCTCGAGTATGTCCATGCAACAGTTAGTTTTTACATTTTTGAAATCTATAGATGCTCCCCCCACCGATGAAAAGGTATACACTATATAACATTTTTGTCTTTTTATCATCTAAGCTTCGCAACCAAATAGGTCTCTATGACGCACGAGTAAATCCCCATTTAATAACGTGGGCTCCCCTATTATTAGCTTGTTCTATATTGTCTATAGCTTCGACAGTCTTGGATGCGTGGTAGGTAAGTGCAAAACTGAGACGCAAGTAGATGATTTGGTTTTTGAAGTGAGAGTAGAAAAAATATTTCCAAAGTTACCACAGTTCCTTCGATTTAATCCGTTGTACACAATCCCGTATTTTTGATTCATAAAAATACTTTTCCAAAACGAAGGTAGAAATATGTAGTAGCTCTTAGACGAAAGAGTTTTAAATAGAAAACGTTGATCGCGCGATGGAGAGCATTTGAATTGTATCGAGACGTCAGCAATACAAGATAAAACGTGGAAATATTTATATTTACAACAACCACGATAGTTTTAATTCCATTACGAAAGAGTTATATAAAAATCATTACTTTAACATAACTTTTAGCTGCCTGGTCTCCGCATAAAACCCTCGGAAAAGCTTTCCCAACTTGACGTCATGAAGCTGCGTCTATGGTTCGGCCACGAATGCAACAAGAGGAAGGTCGGCGCCCTCCTAGAGAAATGCAAAACCGTTTTCCACAACAGCCCTGCAAATCAAATATCAATCAAAAACGAAGATGAAATGATAAATGAAAACGAAGCTGATAAAGATGTGGATCCTTATGCTGCAAATATTTACGATATGGGCATGGGTCAGTGGCATGAGAACGATGAAGCAATGAATGGAGATACAGATCCATACTATTCAGGTGGTGTAGGTGGTTATGGAGAAGGAGGTGACGAGGGTATGAATGGAGGTGATGGAGATATGGATGGGGGTAACAGGACTATAGATCAGGGTAACGGAGCTATAAATGGTGGTAACGGGACTATCGACGGGGGAAATGGAGCTATTGACAGTGGTTATGGTGATATGGACGGAGGTGACGGAGGTATGGACGGAAGTGATGGGGGTATGGACGGAGGTGGTGGCATGGATGGAAATGACGGGGGTATGGATGGAGGTGATGGCAATGATGACGGAGGCGACCTTGAAGATGTCGGCGATGACGACGCCAATGCGGTAGAAGACGATGGAGTTAGACGGAAAATTAATCACAAATAAATGAGTTTAAAACGAACTAGGAAGAGATTTTTGATTTTGTTTCTATGTTTAGAAGCTCTGTAGATATAAGAATTTTGTAAGAATTCTAGGAATTAAAGGTGGTGGTCCTTACATTCAATTGGCACATGCCCAAATTTTGCAATAATTAGCACTCCATACGTAAGTCTATCGTCGTATGATTTCTTATTTCTTTTTTACTATCAAGTAAGTACGTAAGTAGTCTTGGGCTGTCTTTTTAGTACGATCATTCCTTCTTCAAGTAATCTATCAACATTCTAATAATAAGTGTTTATGTACTTTACAACAAGTTTTATTTTTTTTACTCATTCTCTTGTTTCTGCCTTTCCATACACTGGTTGAAGTATAATAGGTTCAGCTTCTGAACATCGACGGAGCTCAAGCCCTGCCAGTGGCCCATCGCCCAGCCATCATTCTGAAATTAAAAAAAACAACATTATGCAATGAGTTTTTAATGAAAAAGTAAAATATGTACTGGCCAGCCAACTCTATTAATAAAAAAAAAAGAAATTGCCTCTCGACTGTAATCACCAAGCACGGTAAAGATCCTCACAGATCTCGTGGCGCCAGTTCCTTGAAGATGTCTAAAGGGACCACCAGGGATAATTAAAACTAATATTACGTGCGAAAGTTTGTGCCTACGCCCAAACGATCAATAGGATTTGGATGAATATCGGAATATATATAGCTAGCCTATGCCCTGGAATAACAAAAGGCCTCTTTTTATCCAGGTACCAGGCAAGCAAAGTCACGGGTAGCTAGTTAATAATAATAAATAGTAATATAACACTTGGTATATGAGCAATAGTGCTATGCCCTAGGCTTAGATACTCACCCAGATAGGATACATGATATTGGTTTTCCCGCTCTTGATCTGAAGCCAGGGGTAGTGCATGACGCTCTGGTAGTCGTACGAGAAGCCTACAGATGCCGCTGGAGGCAGCTTATTCTCCATTTCAAAACGGACGTCTGTATACAAAATTACATAAAAACTTTTTATAGTATTAGTAAATAAGTAGTAATATAAGTAAAGCGAACACGCTTCTTTTCGTTCTCATAATACACGTGTTCAATGTTCATCCATGACGCGATTGGTGTGTGAAAAATTGTCGTTATTATGTATTTTGTAAATGATTTGTTGAGTTTGAATTGAGTACCTATGAAGGTATACAATATTAAGCCGGGGGTCCCACGGCGCGTAAAACGACGGGCCGCGCCGGATGACGCTCCGCCTGTGTGCGTCCGGCGCGTCGCGTACAGAGCGTTCAGAGTATGGGCCACCACGGATGCATCGTTCCCACGGCGCGTCCGTCCGCCTTCGCGCGGTCTGGCGCGTGAAAACGCGGGCCCGGCATTAGAAGGCTACTAGTTTTGGGTAAGGTTAGAAGTAATGTTTTAGATTAGTTGAAGAAAAGATTTCAACGCGCTCCTACTTCTACGAGGTACCTACTCTTGCTTTTTTTATTCAAGATTTATGTCTTTTTTTAAGTTCTTTTTAGCTCTTTTTAGGGTTCCGTACCCAAATGGTAAAAACGGGACCCTATTACTAAGACTTCGCTGTCCGTCTGTCTGTCACAGGGCGGTATCTCATGAACCGTGATAGCTAGACAGTTTAAATTTTCACAGATGAGATTATGCATTTCTGTTGCTGCTATAACAACAAATACTAAAAACAGAATAAAATAAATATTTAAGTAGGGCTCCCATACAACAAACGTGATTTTTTGCTGTTTTTTATAGATAACGATACGGAATCCTTCGTGCGCGAGTCCGACTCGCCCTTGGCCGGTTTTTTATGTATTGATGTGTAGGGTATGATTCTATTGATGTGTAAAAGTACAATAATAAAGAAATTAAGGGGTTGCAGCTTTGAAGTTTGTTTGAAAATAGCTTCACATTGACCATGTGGCTAGGAGTTCCGCTGTTATACATACCCGGCGTGAGATTATCCCACACAACATGCAGGTAGTTATCCCTGTCGTGCATGTTGTGCTGATGATCCAACCCCAGAACATGCACGAAGAAATGTAGCAGATCATTGACGGAGTTAAAACAGCCCGCTGCTACATCTAGAACCTGAGAAAATTGTGTTAAAGATTGCAGTTTATTTTATTTCGTTTTAATACTATCTATGCTAATATTATGTGAAAGTAACTGTCTATCTGTCTGTCTCGCAGCAGATTGTGATTGAATTTCATAAAGTACCGAGATTACTTTTTTCTAAAATTGTTTTTGATTTTCAGGAATTTCAATGTTTCGCGATACAGTCATCAATATTCGATTTCCTGATTGTACGCAGACGAAGTAGTAGATAAATGCTAGTTAATTTTTATTCTGTACTAGCTGTACCCCGCGGTTTCACTCGCGTATAACTTGAAGAAATAAGAACTTTTTAGCGTATTGTCTATAACAGACCCGCGACAGAAAAAAAATAATCCTGTCAAAATTTTAATATGTATAACTTTGGTGTTTCTTTACCGATTTCTATGATTATTTCTTATGGAATAGTTAATAATGTAAACTTTTTTAATTAGGGATGACTAAGAGTGTTATAAACGTAAGAGTAGACAACTATAATCAGAAAGCTTCGAACTGCTAAGCTATCGGGAGTTACACGTGTTATTGTGAGTCAACCATAAAAGATAAACATATGCTGTCGTGGGATATTTTTTATATAATTTTAAGGAGAACATTTCTGTCATACATGATTTCTGTGTAGCTTTAATCATGAAGGTTGCACACGCGATGGAAGCTTAAGAAATGCAGTAACTACTCCCGTTTTCCCAACATTTCCCTTCACTGCTCTGCTCCTATTGATTGTAGCGTGATGAAAAGTATACTATAACCAGCTCAGGAGTATGAAAAATAATTGTACCAAGTTTCATTAAAATCCGTCCAGTAGTTTTTGTTTCTATAACGGTTATACAGACAGACAGACAGACAGACAGACAGACAGACAAAAATTTTACTGATTGCATTTTTGGCATCAGTATCGATCCCTAATCATCCCCTGATAGTTATTTTGGAAATATATTTCATGTACAGAATTGACCTCTCTACAGATTTATTATAATTATTCTGTATATTAGATATCAAGGTTTCAATCGATTAGTTAGTTATTCGATAATAACCTTTCCGTGAAGCTCGACTCCATTTTGTACCTAGTTTGGGATGTAGGGACGATCATACTAAGTTTACTATAAAGGTTTAATTATCATTAGCTACCTTACTAGAGGTTTTGACTAAGTAGATCGATCTTTATTATTAATATTTTGCCAGTGTCAAGGGTTTTATATGTTAATTCACATACCCACCATAATTAAAAACGGTATCTTTTTACAGAATTCAAATGATCGTGGTTTTTAAACATTATATCTCTGAATACGGCTATATATTTTTTACGTTAGATTTAATGCGTTTTAAAAACATGTTCTGTCAAATCCGGGTAGACTCTGTAGAACTGTCTCTGTCATTTCGGTAAAATTTTCGGAAATGTATGGGACATATCCGAAAATTCTACCGAAAATTGTGATAGCGTTAACAATTCACGTTTCTAAAAGCGTAAAAAAGATTTAAAAATAATGAGTAGCACAACGATCGTATGATCAACAGGTGTTACCAGTGAATTGCATAAGAGTACGTGTAGGTACCTACTACTCCTGTTAATCATTGAAGCGACGCAGGACTGCATAACCGTCGGTGTATGCAAGCAGGCGAAAATGTGATATTTCAAGTTTCAACCGACAAAAATGAGGTTACGCGTGTAAGTGTGTAAAGAGGTTTTAGCCAATTTGACAAGATTTTAAAAACCATTTTTAGATTATTCAGTAGTGACTATGGAACCCATAAAACAATATTATTTGAAATTCTTATAAGTATTGGCCCTAAAAATGTAAATTAAATATCGACAATTTAAATAACCCGCAAAAACGCTTATGCAAATGGCGCGGCGTCGCACTAGTTTCTGTGACGTTACATGCTTGTCAACAAATAAACAAACGTCAAGTTTTTCAAGGCAGGCGATGACTTATTGACAAGCATGTTACGTCATCGTCGATTCGACCACCGACTCACCACTATCCTGACCGGTTTGTGTCACGTGACTGGCGTTTAAAAATAGATAATTGAATTTTGGGTTTTTTAATAAATCATTGTTTATTTTCAAGTTATTTTACTCCATAACGCTTTATGAAGGAATAATTTACATAGATTACTATCAACAACACTTTATTTTTCATACTGTCAAATAGCCTATTAAGGCAACGCAGTTCCTAGTCCTCACTAACCGACCCACGACAGACTATGTTGTGTCTTTTCAATAATCGAATAGAAATAATAATAACTGGCCAAGTGCGTGTCGAACCACTCGTACAACATTTTTAGTTTCTAAGTTGTTCGACGATAACTTGTAAACCGTGATAATTTTCCTTTTAAATTCACTATATACGACTAAGACGACGAAGACGACGATGACGATGATGATGGAAACAGATTATATGATGACAATAATTAGTTATAAACCTGACCTTGCCTTCGCAAAGTTGAAGATATCTTTATTCTGATAGGTACCTGGTCTCCTATAGGTGTCCCCGGCGACGGACATGGGCACCCAGAATCTGGTGACCTCTTCAGCACCAGAACAGCGTTGGCGTGGCGTCTTGGAGATACGTTGTTTGTATCTCGGCGGTTCCTCTTCGATTGATCCTTCTTCTTCGCTATTGCTAAAATATATACGTTTAAAAAAAATCTGTTAATTCGTTTGCTTTTTAGGCTTACGTACCCAGACGGTTAAAATGGGACCCTATTACTAAGACTCCGCTGTCCGTCTGTCTGTCACAAGGCTGTATTTCATGAACCGAGATAGCTTGACAGTTGAACGTATCACAGACGATGTGTTTATGTTGCCGCTATAACAACAGATACTAAAAACAGAATAAAATAAATATTTAAGTGGGGTTTCCATACAATAAACGTGATTTTTTGCCGTTTTTATAGATAGTACGGAACCCTTCTTGCGCGAGTCCGACTCTTGGCCGATTTTTTAATAATTATAACTCTTACCTCTTTTTAATAGAGCTTTCTTCATTGTGAGATTCATGCTTTTAAAATTAACTGATGATCCTAACATTTCATTGTTTAATGCATTTTTAATATCATTATCAATTTCATTTTCTGTTATATCTTTAACGGTTCCAATATCAGAATCTCTTAAACCCTTCCGTAAGGAGTAATTAGGTTGTGTGATTATAATTTCAGCTACTTTCTTTTTACGTTTTTGTTCATACGAGTTTATATCGTTGTCTGATTCTTGACGAAGAGCAATAGGACCGACTGATATAGGGGACTCATCATTATCTATATCCGACTTTTGTATTTCAGCTTTCTTCTTAGCTTTATCAGCTTCCGTTTCAGATTTATCAACTCCCATCTCGGGTTCATCAACTTCCAACTCGGGTCTATCAACTTCCAACTCGGGTTTATCAACTTCCAACTCGGGGTTATCAACTTCCAACTCGGGTTTATCAACTTCCAACTCGGGTTTGTCAACTTCCGATTGAGGATTATCAACTTCTGTCCCAGGTTTATCAACGTCTGGCTCCGTTGTTTCAATCTCAGGTGCCTCATTTGTTGGCTCAGGTGTAAAATCTTGCTGTTGATTTTTAGCTTCTTCCAGCGCTTTTGCTTCCTTTTCAGCTATTATGGCTTTCTGTTCTTCAATCGAAGTATCAGCGTCCTCATCACTATAAGTACCTACATCTCTGAATTGTATGCATGTTTCTTGTTCTATGTGACGGATCACAGCATTTATATTCTCACGTTCTTCAACCGCTGTAAAAGTACTCAAATAACTGTTATTATTGTTTGATTTAATTTTCTTATATTAATGAAATAGGCAATTCTATTGTTGTTAAAACAAAAAGTGCTCTTGAACAGAAATATGTTTTCCTCCAGACCCTGTATATTATGTACCTAACCTACATCAACTAGAATAACTATATACATTACATACATTTAATACTTTTTATGTATATACATGATAGTACAAACACTGTGACACGAGAATTTTATATTATAAGACTAGCAGATCCGGCCACGCGTTGCTGTGTCAACAGATATCGCCATCTGTTAGAATCTTTTGGAGCTAACAGATAATTGTGACTGTCAGGAAATAAACAAATAATTTGCAATAAAATAATATAGCGACTATAAATTGAGATGTAAGCTATATCTTTCAAGTTGGATCAAACTGGTGTACAAAGTTTGATTAGAATCGGTTAAATAGTTTAGGAATCCATCGCGGACTAAGATAAGATTGTCAATTGAGAAAAGTAATGTCGGAAGTAAAATATAATCGGAAACGATGTGACGTTTGCCCCGACATATCCGTAGACCCCCAGAATCGCTCGACACTTACTGAACTCCATTCTATCTCGAAACTTGTAGTTAATAATGCCAAATGGCCACAGCCTACTCTTGTAGTAATCATCTATTTCCTTTTGAGTTATGTTTAGGGGCTTCGTCACAGATTTGACAACACTGGGACAGGTTTGTAGAAGGTAGTCTCGGTTTCGGGATACGCATTCGTTGGAGTATATCAGGGCGACCTTCTCGACGTCAATCTCACTGAGGCCTCCTCTTTGGCCGACTTTGATTCCTTTCTGCAGATATTAAATGCATGTAAATAATTGAAAAAGCCGTGAAGGCCGAGTGAGAGGTACCTCGACTTTCAATCTGAAGGTCGTGGGTTCGAATCCCGGCGTGCACCAATGGATTTTTCTGTTCGTAAAATTTATATGACCTTCAGATTGAAAGTCGAAGTATCTCCCACTCCGCCAACACGGCAACACGGGCCGGACAGCTAGTCATAAAATAAGTTACCTCAGTCATTATAGTAACTTTGCCGTTTTTGGAGAAAGCTCGTGGTGGATAATGAAGAATGCTGGTGTAGTCGTAAGGCAGCCGTTCAAGTTCATACTCAGACCCAGCTATGTTTAGATCGAAGTATTTTTTGTATCCTAAAAAGCAATGCAATTTCATTACCAATCCATCCAACGAACCCATGTGGGTGCAGTTGGGATTATTCCCAACCACTCCCACCAGTCGCTTGCCAGTAAGAAATTTTAATTAGCTGATGTTGTACCGTTTTCCGTCGAACTCTACATCGTAGTACGGTACTATGAGTGAGTATGAGTACCCAAACTAATGACACTGGTATCTTTATGTACGCCAAAAAATATTAAAAAAAAGGACACAAAACTATAAATAATTCAGTGTGACAACGGGCGGCGTTATCGCTAAGAGCAATCTCTTCCAGACTACATTTGCATCGATAGGATATTACCAGAATTTTTTGTTTTAATAAAATAAATATACTATCAAATATACCACAATATATAATTACAAGGATATTAGGACTTACCAGGTTTAATGTTCTCCCAAATAACAGAAATGTGCTGGTCCCGATCAGAACGAAGGTGCTCGTGGGAGTAGCCTAGGATGTGCATCACCTCATGAACAATATCGCCGAGAGACATGCAGTCGTAGCCGAAGACTGTCATCTGTGGTAAGAATGATTGTAAAGTTGCTTTTTCATTCGAAATTCGAAAACAGCTGTCGAAATTTTTGGGTCTGTTTTAAGCACTGGGATTGGTCAATTTACGGTCCGCACCGCTTTACTTCGCACAGCTCCACGGCATTGGAAAGCCATCATCTGGTAGACATCATAACAGCAAGAAACCCGGTCGCCGACAATGACGAAGTGCATATAGCAAGATATAAAAAATATGCACAACATGATTTTTGAACTTAGAGAAGTACTTTTAATTATTATTCTAGTTTGAGCCTTCACCTTGTTCGATCGGCACCTGACACTGGAGCTCTACATAGCATTAAGGAAAGGATTATTGAAAAAAAAGGTAGACCCCAAGCCGTGTTTGTTGCCTGATTCTTCTAGGCTTGGTCGTGTGGAATCGGCGTAGCTTCACCTAGTTCCTAAGACGTTTCAAAGTAATCATTGTAATTTTATTTTTAATGTTTTTTGAATTTGAATTTCTACATGTTGTGCCGAAGAAGTAGAATAAAAAATTGTACTTACTTGAACACCATTAACTCTTCGTTTCTCATTACTATGCACGCACTGCCTGATGCCAGTAGGATTAGAAATGTATAGCCAGGACACTGACTCCAAGGACTGCTTATCTGTTGGCCTTTCTCGAAGCTTCTGTAGTCGGATGCAAGTCGCCTTTTCAACGTAGTCAAACGCTTTCATGATCACTTCGCTGAGATGGGCATCTAGTGGGGAAAGAGGCACCAGATCAGACCATTACGCTGAGTTTCCATACGCAGAGCGGATATATAGCGGATAGCGGACAGCGCTCGATATTTTCAAGCCCGAATATTTCAGCGCTGTCATTGGTCCGCTCCGTACAGCTCCGCGTAGGTGGAAACTCACCCTTATGCTATAACAAGCGGAGATATAAAATGATTCTCGCAAGGAAAACGTTGTCTGTTTCTGTTCGAAGTGTTAAAGTTTGTCTACATTTTGCTAACTACTGCAAAATTGTGGGCATGTGATGTCAAATAATGTTTGCCTCTGCCTCTGACTCTGAATGGGGGTACCCATTAGGCATCTTCAAGTATCTGAGGGCTTGAAGTTCTGTGAAGATGTCTTCTGTAGATACTTGGGAATTAAAGTCGTGATTCTATTTCTTTGTTAAAGTTCTATGTTGCTATAGTTTTTGATACCCGCGATCGGTTAGTCATATTGTCCCAGACATGGGTTCACGGTGTATTAGGGATCGGATGAGAATACAACATTATACAGGATGAATTCAGACGACTCTCGAAAGCTGTAGCTCACACCTACCCCAAAGGCCTCTAGTGAAAACTTGCTACTTTTTTTTCTTTTTTATAAATTTGATCAAGATTTCTTAGCATCCAGTGTCACTCTGTATATTGTGGGTTTCGATGAAACAGTGGTATTGGATTTTCGTTCTCCGTTGGAAAAGTACATTATACTTGCCATAAGTCTTGAAGTCAATATAGTATGGTACGATCCCATGTTTCCACCTCGCCTTACTTTCGAAGGGATCGTCACCACCCACTATTTTATTTGAGAGTAAAGTTTGTGGTCCTGAAAGTTTTGCTGGAGCAAAGTCGAATCTTCTGCTAGGTTGGAAAGTCTTTTTCCTGTTTAGCTGCAAATTTCATCTGAATATATAAATCGTGAGAAAACCAGTTAGTATTCTTATAAACAGCGATGGCTTGTAACCTATCACGGAATGCTAACTAGTACAAAATGTGGGTATTGTTTCGACGTGCCTCTAAAACCCTCTTTAGATATCTTCAAAGATCTAAGCGCCTTAAGATCTGAGAGTATGTCTACTACAGCATATTGGGGATTATATATATTATTGGTGTATAGGTTTGGTTTGCACTAAGAAAGGAATTTCCGAAATTCATTCTCTATGAGGGTGCAGCGGATGTTAAAGTTTGTTTGAGACAGACAGATCTACAGCGCAGAAGGCAGAGTTACTACAAATTATTTTTTAAACTAACGTGATTAGTAGACATAACTATAGATTTTGACACGGGTCTTTTTCACGTAATTACCTTTAATTTACTTTCTCGACGTTTCGGCGGGTATTAAACGTGATAAAGACCCGTGTCAAAATCTATAGTTATACTACAACTTAGTTATGAGGCCTGTCAATATTTCTTTTTAAATACTGGGTATCATAAGTTATCTCTCTCATCTCTGGTGATGCCTATTAATTAATAATCAAACGTCACTAACCTTAAATGAGCTCGTAGTCCGAACCTGCCGGTATGTGACTCTCTCGCCCTTTTCCTCCATCTCATCATACAGCTTGTCTACAATATTCTCTACTCTCTTCGCATCTTCTGGATTAAGTGCTGGGTTTACTGCATATTTCATTGTTGCACCTCTTTTGTATCTGCGACCCGCTTCGTTAAGACCTTCCTCGTTGACACCTCTTTTGTACCTTCGCCCCTCTTCGTTGACACCTCTTTTGTGTCTACGACCGTAGATACCTCTTTTCTCTTCGTTGATACCTCTTTTGTACCTGATTTTATCTCTTCCAGGTATGTAAGATTTGACTATCTGAGGAGCGTGGTTATGTTGAGTTTTACGGTTTTCTTCTGTGAACAGCCTGCACATATCCATGGTATCTTGGCGCTTCCTCGCTATTAGTGTTTTGTCGACTGAAATATAAATATAGCGATTATGTCTCCCTCTAGACATTTGTCTGATCCGATCCACCAATTCTTTTCAATGTCTCTTTATGATGTTAGGTACTTTTCCCCGCTGGACAAAAGAGGAGCCTACATAGCATAAGAAAACACTTTCAAACTAAAAAAAACCGTATTAGAATGATGGCGGCGATAGGCTTGCATCCTGTCACGTATGAAATACTAACTACTGCAAAATGTGGGCATGTGCCAAATGTAATGTTTGGGCGTGCCTCTGACTACTCCCACTAGACATCCTCAAAGACGAAACGATAAAGCGTCTGGAGATCTGAGAGGAGGAAAGGATCGTTGAAAAAAATTATAAGCCGTGTTTGTTGCCTGATTCTTCTAGGCTTGGTCGCGTGGAATCGGCGTAGCTTCACCTAGTTCCTAAGACGTTTCAAAGTGATCCTTGTGATTTTATTGAAGTAAATGATTTTTGAATTTGAATTGTCATCGAAATTGGTTAGGTCGTTACGTCGTGATTGAGTAACAACATTCGCGATAACACTATTTTTATATTAATCGAAAGCAAGGATCTTTGTAATAATACTTACGCTTCTTCACAATTAAGTTAGGTATAAGACATTGGGCAATATGTAGCGACGCCATAATAAATAGAAAACAAAAATATTTCATTTTAAAAGAGAATTTTAAAATATTGTGTTACAGAAATCGGTACATTTTGAGAGTCTGAATTAAAATACCTATCGAATTCGATAAGAAATACTGTTTATTGTTAAATTTTATTATTTATTTGGCTATAAAAAATGAAAATAAAATTGATATGAACCTTGTTACGCAAAGCTAACGTATGGATAATGGATATAGCTGAGCTAGGCTCGACCTGTCCCAAGCGCGGCAAAGCGTGAGGCAATTTTTGTTGGAATATTATTATTGTAAATACTATATGATATCGTCTGCTTACTGGTAAAAGTGAGTAAGTGCAGTTTTTGTCCATTCGAGTAAATTACATTTGAAAGTTTGAGTGTTTTTTTAACCTAGTTAAAAATCAATAATTAAAAATCTGCTAATGCAAATGGTTGCGTTGAACATCCTACTTACAAGATTTACTCATATTTCATATTATTTTCATAGTAAAAACTTAATTAAATGAAATTAATATACAGAGAGGTAGGCATTTATTACGTTTTACCTGTAATTAGTAAATTTTGTCTATCTTCTTAATTTGATGTTATACGGTACTTATCTACGTTTCCTATAATATATTACTGTATTTTAGACTAACTACAGTATTGTAATTATTGTTTTTGGGGATATTAACCAAAATATAGCCTATTTTGTTTAATATAACCTGTTTTACCTGTAGGTTTTCAGTAAATGTAAGTGACTTATTACAAACAACTCCATACAAAAGTGACTAATGAATTCAATTAAAAGTTTTAAAACTTAAACCTGTCTAAATACCTACTTAAAAGCTAGAAACAAGTTGTAAAATATAGACCAACTCCACGGTTTTATTATAAAGTTATTTTACTTAAATATTTTTAGTCAGATGCTATTTCAATTAGAATCTAATATTTAGATGGTTTTGTATCTTCACTTGAAAATAACTGTTTAGTTATTGTAGTTCAGAGTTTGTTTCTTATAAAACCTTAATCTATTTTCTAGTGTGGTTGATGTTTGTATGAGTTATTTATGTCATAACATCGAAAATACATCTTTAGCGCGATTTAAGATTGTATTGTCTGGTTAAAATTGAGTTTTCATAGATTTCACTAACTGTGATGGTTGAAGTTGTAGAAAGCCTATTTCTATCGGTGCGATGAGCAAGCATTTATATTGTGTTGATTTAGACGACGCTCTCCAGACCGGAGGAGAAGATGAAGGCAGCAATGGTCATTGTTACAGTGAGACAAGACAAGTGGAACACGATGATGATGGATGCTAGCATCCATCGATAATAACGGTGCAGTGAACCACACGGCTTTGATCTGCATCAGAATGTAACTGTTTAAATCTGGCGAGCCTGTGGTGACTCGGGATAGGATTCATTGAACATCTTGATAAAGATGCTCGTAGTATCTGAGTGATGTTGAAGTGTTATCACACAAGAATGCCCAGATGTGACTTCCTGAACGTCTAGTGCATCGTCGGACGTTGTTCTTGAACACAGCCTGTTATTATCATGAATCATAATTATCTGCTGAATTGCTATTCATTGCTGAACATATTGAACATATTAGGTCTCTCCCATTGATTTCCAAAGCGAATGATCTTGTACCGCCTACACCAACGGCTTCCAGCCTTTTTAAGATCGTCTTTTTGTTTAATAGCACCGCTGCTATTAAACAAAAAGACCATGACAAGACCATGTGTCAGAAAGCACAGCATAGGCCCGCGCCTATGCTGTGCTTTCTGACACATGGTTTCCACTCGAGAAACTTTCTACTCAAACTTTTGACAATTCTCTGAGTTATGTGCCTCTCAATTTTAAGTTTTAGTTTTTCTATTATTTTTTTACTATTACTATACAAGGGTCACCTTGTATGTATTTTAATTTCACTCGTTGCTCACATACGGTTACATACATAGATTGCTAAACTAACAACCCTTCTAAATCTGTTGTCGGGTAAAAAAGCATAAATGCATTTATTTATTTTTTTGCCCATACATTTTAAAACCAGAGTTAAAGTTTACAACCAGTAAAATGAAATAAATAACTTTATAACGTTTACGCTGTTCAAATAATCAAATTATCTATCGATACTAGAAATGTAAAAACCAATAATTATATTTATTGCTTTTTCACTGAATGAACATAGAACGGTTTAGGCAATAAGAATTTTTATGACGTTCTACTGGTATATTTTTTTCAAAATTTGGGTACATACAACTTTTTTACACTGCTTATCTCTGCAACTGTACGTCATAGCAGTTTGTAGGTTTTACCAGTAGATAGAGCGTAAAAAAATAGAAAGAACTGCATATTTAACTCAATTTGGCAAAAAAGTGCACTTACTCACTTTTACCAGTAAGCAGACGATATATTGAATACCCGCCAAACAATTTCCTATTTTGCTAACCGGCATTGTAGATGATTTTTTTTTGTCTTTACACAGCGCCTTTACACCTTCTTTTTTTGTAAATACATGCTTATACATATATACACCCAGACCCAGAACAAACATCTACATAATCCGTCTCATTAATAAACGTAGACTAGCGCAGGATTAAATTTAGTCCAACGCTTACGTTTGGACTAGTTGAATTCAATATTAATAAACAAGGATTAGAAATGGAGTTGCTTACATTAAGCTGGTATTAACAAGTCTTGGTGTAACCTCAGATGATCTTTGGATAAGTAAATTTTTATTAATAGCACCGAATATGTTCATCACACAAATGTTTGCCCTGGGTGGGGATCGAACCCACAACTCTGAGGATGATCTAAAAGATTAAGTCCAAGATTATGTAGATACCTACCTACCTTCCCAACTACCTATTAAATATTTTGGGTTTAATATACTCGTATGTAGGCGTATCTCTATGTTGATGACAAAACTATAAGACCATCCTAATACATCTACCGTCTCATTAATAAACGTAGATAGCGCAGGATTAAATTTAGTGCAACGCTTACGTTTGGACTAGTCGAATTCAATATTAATAAACAAGGATTAGAAATGGAGTTGCTTACATTAAGCTGGTATTAACAAGTCTTGGTGTAACCTCAGATGATCTTTGGATAAGTAAATTTTTATTAATAGCACCGCTACGGTTTCCTTTACGTCAACCATTATTAAAATGATCCCTAAAATTGTAATCCCTATATTCTTAGTTGTAACCTCAAAACATCTCCACCTCAATTTGATTTCGAAAACGTGTTTTGGTAGTTTTAGTTGACAAAACACCTCGAGTTTGCCTCTAGTCGAGGATTCCTCAGTCAACAGAACTATAAACTCAAGGACTATACTATACCTGACATTCCTCGACAGCTTCTGAACGACACATGTGTGTGACGTGTTGTTTGACGAAAATCTCCTCGAACTGATGACGTCAATGAGGAACCTCCAAAATATCCATTTAAGATACCAAACATGAGGTACTTTTCGAGGGAAAGTTCAAAGGGCCTCGTAAGAGTTTTGAGTCAAGGTAGAGTCGAACCGCGATAGTTTTAATTCTACTCGTATGACAAATCTCCCAATGCGGCTTAAACGATCGTGAACTCGTAAGGTCAGATCGTATTCTATTTCAATTATTACAACATGCAATACTACCTACCATAGACAATCATAAATGGATTTTGTAAGAATGCAAGGGCGCAAAATACTGATAGGTACTATCGGTATTTCTAGTTCTATCATGCTAGTTTCAATTCTACTCGTATGTAGGGCTGCCATCCGTCCGGGATTCCCCGGATTTGTCCTAGTTTAAGCGTCCGGGGAGCGTCCGGGCGGGGTTTCATTTGTAGTCCGGGTTTAAAATTTGGCCACCCGCGACACAAGCACTGTGCCGGAATTGTGAAATCAACTTTTCGATTAAGGGAGCCGTTTGTGAAATATTAAGCTTTAAATTGTCTTGTCCTGGTTGCCAAAATTTTAGAGATGGCAGCCCTACTCGTATGACCTATCTCCCAATGCGGCCGATACGATCGTGAACTCGTAAGGTCAGATCAAAGTTCATTCATTGGATTGTATTTAAACCATAGACAATAAGCATGAATGGATTTTGGAAGAATGCAAGGGCGTAAAATACTGACCTATCAACCTGACTCAACTCACCTGCACGGCACGATTCGCGACTTTAGAAAGTTGCGTCTTCATTCAGCCAAGTAGGTGCCTACGCGAACGGCGAGCGGTCAGTTGATTTTTGTGTGTCACTGTGTCTACACGTGTCTACTTACCGGACTTACCGTTTCTATTTCCGTGATTTTTCGAATACTAAAAAAAGGAATTATTGTGAGTAC
Source organism: Hydriomena furcata (assembly GCA_912999785.1). Classification (NCBI taxonomy): domain Eukaryota; kingdom Metazoa; phylum Arthropoda; class Insecta; order Lepidoptera; family Geometridae; genus Hydriomena; species Hydriomena furcata. The sequence goes on from OU538820.1 coordinate 21,255,094, forward strand.
GCTTGCTTTTTTGTTTTATAAATGTATATCTATTTTTATTTTTATGTTTAAAATCTGGGTGAAGTGCATTTTTGCATAAATTTTTACTTCGTCAGCATTTTGATAGTGTACAATCTGAAGTTTTGTATAAAATGCGATTTTGATTTGGTATCTGCAGTTCGTTCAACTCGAGATACTCCAGTTTACTGTTAGGTCTTATTTAGCTGTGGCTATCTGAGGTCAATTTTAATTGATGATTGATCCCAACGCTGTGCCTAGTGCAAGAGGTGGAGACTATAATCAGTTGCTAATGATGGCCGATAGTATATTTTTATATAGTACACTATGTATTTTATACACATTATAAAAAGATAAAATTCGTATTTATGTTATTTATTAATTTTATTAATACTTTAATTGCACTTAAAAAATAAATACAAAAAGGCGGACTTAATACCGAGGCATTTTCTACCAGCCAACCTAATTGGTAGTGGAAAGTATAAATAGTAGTTGGCAACAAAATTATTAGTTTGTACCGGATAAACTAAAAAACTACGATACTAATTTTAAAATATATTTCATCTATCAAAAGTTGCATTATCAGTGAGTAAAATTTATCATAATTACTTAAACTAAAAAAATACAGAAAAATCTTAAAAAATTGTACACCCAACAAATTGTACCAATCTTCATTAGTACACAATATTCAGCTAGAAGATATATATTTTCATACTAGCAGACCCGCGTCAGTTATCATGTCCAAATTTCAATAATCACATTGAGCAACGCACGTTGCTATGATGACTGATGTCAACACTGATGTCAGATTTTTAGCACACCAGCGACATCTATACCAAAATCATCCCTTATGCGTTTTTTTTTATCATTTTGAGGATGTTTTTCGTATTTTAAAGTTTTGTTTACTCGGACATTACATCTACACTTACAGCCAAATTTCATCTTAATGTCGTTTAGGCCTGATTAAAGCACAAACTCACAAACTTTCGCAGTTAGGATTAATATTAACAAAAACTTGCTTTACCAATATATACTATTATTACATATACAGACAGACTATTTGCCAGTCTAAGGGCATAACTTCTGCTTAATAACTTTATGACGTGATAATTAGTTTCTATACCTACTTACCTACAAGAACAACTCGGTTTTTAATTCAAGGTTTTTTCTTATTTAACAAGAAACAACTTTTTTACATAGTCACTTATATAATAATAGGTAGGTTCATACAAGTTTATTACGTAGGTAATATTTAAATATACACAAAAACCCGGTCAAGTCAGAGTCAGATTTTGGGCAGGGATCCGTAGGTAGGTACTATAAAATTTAATTAAAAACATTTTTAAGTTTCATTTTTGCAATTTGTGTGAGAATCCTACCTAAGCTACTTTCGCATTTACTATTTTAGATGCGAAAGTTTGTGAGTGGGTGGGTGGGTGTGTGTTTGTTACTCTTTCACGCAAAAACTACTGACCGGATTAAACTGAAACTTTACAGTAATATAGCTTATACATCAGAATAACACATAGACTATACATATTTATCCAGGTATCAGCCGGGGCGAACAGCTAGTATTTAAATAAATTATAGCCTATGTCACTCGCTGATAAAAAAACTTTTGATAGGTGATTGAATTTTTAAAATTGATCCTGTAGTTTTTTAGTTTATTCATTACAAACAAAAAAAAAACAAAATACAAATTTTACTTCATTATCAACGTGTTACAAAATACCCCATAAAAATATAATTCATTATAATTTTGTCAACCCTAGTAAGCTGTCATGTCAGGGAACCAGATTATTTAACAGAAAGGCCTATGTACCTATTTTACCTAATAACTGTCTACTTTAATAGTTTTTAATTTTTTTTTTTTATGTTTGTTTTTTTTTTTTTTTTGCGTTACGTACTTAAATATTGTGAATGGACTCGACTCGTTATAAGGCCCCATTTAACGTCCTTTCGGCTTTACGGGTAGTTTTGTAACACCCTTTATAGAGGTAAAATTTGTGTGTCTGTAATGTAGAAAGTTCAAAGTTCAAAGTTTTTATTGCTTTAAATGTACATTAAGGTCTTATAGATATTTAAATAAGTATGGTAACAACATGAGCTCGGGTAGGGCATTGCAAAAAAATCTAATAAAACAAAACAAAATAAAATAAAATTCTAAAACTAAAAAATATTAATATTATTTAGCAAGATACTAACTAAACTAAGTAGGTATTATGTAAAATCCAAAACCTAAAAATACTTTTTTGATATTTGTTATCAAAACAAAACAAATCATATTAGTATTTTTAGGTAGGATATGAAGTTTCAGGTAGGTACCGACTTATAAATATTTATGGTTTAGTATGACGTTGTGCTTCCACAATTATTTAATTAAATATAATTATACTATATATACTTTATACGTACCTACTTTTTTGGTTTTGGTATGGGAAAAGTCTACCCAGCTAATTCGGAAATTTGATAAAAACTCTTTGTCTCAAACCTCATAAAAAATAATAAACAAAAAAATAAATCAATTAGGGTGTAATTTACCTACTGGCTTTTGATCTGTTCTGCATGAGTAAAAATATTGTATTACTAGCTGCTCGCTCCGGCTTCGCACGGGTGGTACCTGCATAAAAAGTAGCCTATGTGTTATTCTGATGTATAAGCTATATTACTGTAAAGTTTCATTTTAATCTGTTCAGTAGTTTTTTCGTGAAAAGTAACAAACACACACACACTCACTCACTCACAAACTTTTGCATTTATAATATTAGTAGGAAGTAGGAAGAAGGAATTATTATCAAAAATGTTAGTAAGTTTGTGCTAAATCGGTCAAGGTTGTTCAAATATTGGGGTTCAAAAGGGGTAAAAAACAAGTTAATCAAATAGGGTGTCGAAGAATGGTCTTTGTATTTATATAAAATGTCAAGCTGTGTTTGTTGCCTGATTCTTCTAGGCTTGGTCGCGAGGAACAGGCGTAGCTTCACCTATCTCCTAAGACGTTTCAAAGTGTTGAAATAAAATTAAATGGGATCATGACTGTAATCCTCATTTACGATAACAGGCAGTAAAAGGCATGTCCAAATACTTATTATACATGACATGCCCACATTTTGTACTGTGATATAGGTCCATATGTGACAGGTTGCAAATCAAAGTGATCCTTGTAATTTTATTAAAATAAAAAATAATTATGTTCTAGTCTCTATAGTTTTTAAAAATATAAGAAAAAAAACTACCAATATAAACATGGGTTTCCCATGAGTTCCAATATCTTCGAAGTTCAGTTGGAGGTAATCTCCATACAAAACGGAGATACGAAATCTCAGTTCGTAGCGAACTACTAGACTTCTAGTAACTATTAATAAAAATAAACAGGATCACGACTGTAATCCCCAAGTACGGTAGACATCCTCTCAGATCTCCAGGCGCTTAGATCCTTTGAAGACGTCTAGTGAGGGTAGTCAGAGGCACGTCAAACATATTTGGAACATGCCCACATTTTGCTGTAGTTAGCATTCTACGTGACGTGCAAGCCCATCGCCGCTGAATAGAATACTAACTGGTTTCCTCACGATGTTTTCCTTCACCGTTTTGAGCACGTGTTTTGATGCGCAAATAAACTTTTCGAACAGAAAAATCTATTGATGCACGTCGGGATTCGAATCCACGACCTACGAAATGAAAGTCGAGGAACCTCCCACTCAGCCAACACGGCTTCTAGTTACTGTGGCAGTGTGGCACAGTGTTACGTATATTATTACGTGACTACGACAGCATGGTCACGCTCTTGCAGTCAGCTGGTAAGTCTGGCAATCAACGTAATAATATTATTCATCCAACTACCGGAACTGACTTTTTATAGCTGTAAATTTATCCGTAAATCTATTTATAACTAGTGGAAACATTCGTGAATTCGTTCACTAAGTTATTTATCCCTCGCCTTAAAGAGGTGCACCACTTTAAGGGTTAAATTTCGGGAATTCGAAGACAACCTCTTTCAAGTTTCTAAATAAATATTGGCGGACTTTACACACAGCGCCATCTAGCCCTAAACTAAGTTTGTACTATGGGAAATAACTGATAAAATACATAATATACTTTTTTTTTGTAAATACATAGATCTGGCGGCACGGCAGTGCCCCCGCCAAGTCTAGCAAAAAGCGGCACGGCCGTACCATTCTTTTCTCGAAGCAGTTCAGGCCATTTTCGACCCCCCATAACTTCGTTGTGGATAAAACTAGAAGCCTGAATTTTCAGTAACCAAGCAGGCATAGTATAAACTCGGTATATTTCAAATTTCATTCAATTTGAACCAGTAGTTTATGAATTATAACTAGTCAAAGTTTCCTATTTTGTCACTCACTCACTCACTCACTCACTGACTGGACCGATCATCAAAAGTTTAAGGCACTTCTAGCAGACATAGAATCTTCAAATTTTGAATACAATTAGTGGTTTGTGTATAAATCAAGGAAAAACCTAAATATTTTGCAATTTCGATCCAGTTTTCTAGATATACCGACTGCATAAATAACTTTGTAACCCTATATAAATATATAGGATTACAAAGTTACATTTGCAGTTAGGCACCTTGTTATGATTATGTTCAAAGGTAAAAATTGTAAAATGGTCAACGGAATGATAGTAGAAGGTACCGGAAAGGAAAAAAAAACCGGCCAAGTGCGAGTCGGCCTCGCGCACGAAGGGTTCCGCTATTATTTATAAAAAACGGCAAATAAATCACGTTTGTTGTATGAGAGCCCCACTTAAATATTTATTTTATTCTGTTTTTAGTATTTGTTGTTATAGCAGCAACAGAAATACATCATCTGTAAAAAAAAATACTGTCTAACTATCATGGTTCATTCAGCCCTGTGACAGATAGACGGACAGACAGACGGACAGCGGAGTCTTAGTAACAGGGTCCCGTTTTTAACCTTTGGGTACGGAACTCTAAAAACTTGGACTATCTACAAAAATAAATGAGATGCTATCAAAAACATAACTTGTAAAAAAAGCCAAGTCTCGCAACGCAACTCAGTTCTTCTACCGTAAAAAGTTGTGAGATCAATGTAATACCAAGTCGGTTAATTTAATCAGTCCCTACTTTAAGGGTCCTTCTGCCTTATGTTATTACGTAATTAGCTAACCTTTACAGTTGAATCACGAGCGCAGCGAGTTAGCGAGTTAGTTAGAATCCTGAACGACGACGCGAGTGATTCATGGCCCTCGATATAAATTCGTACTTTATTCAGGAGTTGCATACTATACTTTATACCATGACTACGAGAATATTTATTTAATATAATGCCAAACTCCTTGTCGCAAATATCGACCAATCAAATCTCGAGAATTTATTTGCACCAAAGAGTTTTGAATTTCGAATCTCAGCGCAAGGAGTTTGTGTAAGCATTGAAATAGAGACCGGATATATTTTGTGTTCCAAATTCAAACACCAAAATAGTGAATAAAAACAAAACAGTGAATAAAAGGCCTTTTTATTCACTGTTTTGCGTGAATAAAATAAGCTTTTTAAAGTAGGTATGGTATAATAGTATATTATGCAACTAGTGAATAAAGGACGGATTTAAAACGAGGGCCGTAGATGAGTCACAAGCAAGTGAAGGATTCTAATGATTGAATCACGAGCGCAGCGAGTGATTCAACTGTTAGAATCCTGAACGACGCGAGTGATTCATGGCCCTCGATATAAATTCGTACTTTATTCAGGAGTTGCATACTATACTTTATACCATGACTACGAGAATATTTATTTAATCTAATGCCAAACTCCTTGTCGCAAATATCGACCAATCAAATCTCGAGAATTTATTTGCACCAAAGAGTTTTGAATTTCGAATCTCAGCGCAAGGAGTTTGTGTAAGCATTGAAATAGAGACCGGATATATTTTGTGTTCCAAATTCAAACACCAAAATAGTGAATAAAAACAAAACAGTGAATAAAAGGCCTTTTTATTCACTGTTTTGCGTGTATAAATAAGCTTTTTAAAGTAGGTATGGTATAAAATAGTATATTATGCAACTAGTGAATAAAGGGCGGATTTAAAGCGAGGGCCGTAGATGAGTCACGAGCAAGTGAAGGATTCTAATGATTGAATCACGAGCGCAGCGAGTGATTCAACTGTTAGAATCCTGAACGACGCGAGTGATTCATGGCCCTCGATATAAATTCGTACTTTATTCAGGAGTTGCATACTATACTTTATACCATGACTACGAGAATATTTATTTAATCTAATGCCAAACTCCTTGTCGCAAATATCGACCAATCAAATCTCGAGAATTTATTTGCACCAAAGAGTTTTAAATTTCGAATCTCAGCGCAAGGAGTTTGTGTAAGCATTGAAATAGAGACCGGATATATTTTGTGTTCCAAATTCAAACACCAAAATAGTGAATAAAAACAAAACAGTGAATAAAAGGCCTTTTTATTCACTGTTTTGCGTGAATAAAATAAGCTTTTTAAAGTAGGTATGGTATAAATATATATATATTTGAGGTGGGGCGAGGGGGGGATAGTATTAAACCTCAACACGTATCACGAAGGGGGAGGGGGGGTGTAAAAAATGTTAAAAAAACATCACGTAAATTATGGACTGGTTATCATTTTAATTTTCAAATAAACTTTTTTTATATTGAAAAAGTTATCAAAACGACGATTTTTAAACAACATAGAATAGAGTATTTATCTATCTCTTAGGTTAAGCATAGGTTTTGTAATAGGCGATATTTATTTATTAATTACTAGCTGACCCGTGCCCGCTTCGCTGTGCGTAAGACATTTCTAATACCATCGTGGACTTTTTTGTAGACGTTTTTAAGGTGTACAATACTGTAGTACATTATTTTGATATATCTCGTGGGGTTCAGCCAGCATTTGCAATGTAAGCGCAAAAAATGTGTTTATTTACGACATCACATTAGAAACCTCTAAAATTATCAGCGTTTCTCTACTATATTATGCATGTATTATACATATAAACCTTCCTCCTGAAACACTCTATCTATTAAAAAAAACCGCATCAAAATCCGTTGTGTAGTTTTAAAGATTTATGCAAACATACATACATACACATACGCGGGAAGCGGAAAGCGACTTTGCTTTATACTATGTAGTGATTCATATATAAATAGACTAGCTGACCCGTGCCCGCTTCGCTGTGCGTAAGACATTTCTAATAACATCGCGGACTTTATTGTAGAAAAAAAAATGTGTTTATTTACGACATCACATTAGAAACCTCTAAAATTATCAGTGTTTCTCTACTATATTATGCATGTATTATACATATAAACCTTCCTCTTGAATCACTCTATCTATTAAAAAAAACCGCATCAAAATCCGTTGTGTAGTTTTAAAGATATAAGCAAACATACATGCATACATACATATTACATACAGACGCGGGAAGCGGAAAGCGACTTTGCTTTATACTATGTAGTGACAAAGCGAGAAATCTATAGTTGTGGTCTATCAAATCTAGAGGTATAAGTTATACCAGTTGTGAGTATACCATGAGTGTCAGTTGTGATGCGTTATACCGTATAACGCATCACAACTGTCACTAATCAAAACGGACCATAGACAAAGAATGGTATTAACTATAGATTTTAAACAAGTTTGTTTGATATGATAGTCCGATGATAGATTAGGATGAGAAAGGGAAATGAGGTTAGTTAAACAAAAATCAACTGTTAAAATGCGTGAAGCAACTGCGAAAAACGCGAAAAATTAACAATGCCTCGTTCTCGTTCCCACTTAGCTTAGAGACTGTGTGATGCCTCCTGTGGGGCTATTTTGTAAAAACATGATTATCATGTAATGGTACTGAATGCCATAATACCTTCGCTTTTTATGCTGTTTAGGCACCCATACCTACGCTTCCAATACAATACCTACGCAGAATCGTAGGTATAGGTGCATAAACAGTGAATAGATACTATGAAAAGTGTACAGATTAGGTATTCTCTAACATTAGGTATTGTATTCAACATCATAACATGATATTCATGTTTTTTACAAAGTAGCCCTGCTGGTCATGGCCTTTTTGCTGACATTGATGGCACTGCACTCTACCTATCGTTTTATAGTTAACCTTGACATTCTTTTACCTCGCCTCGAACTGGCATAATTCTCATCGTGAAACCCCGTTGATTGCGTGATCCGTAAAACATCTTGATACTTGAAATTATAGTTTTTTAGGGTGAAAACGGGACCCTATTACTAAGGCTCCACTGTACGTCTGTCTGACTGACTACGAAACCCTAAAAATATACAATAAAGGTACTTACAAGCTTTGCTTATTTTGGGGCTACATGGCGATGTGTGATAATGTCCACCAATATTTATTTATTATTTTTACTTACGTGGGGGAGAGCTACATCTCATGGTCATATGAATGAACGTGTAAAGGTGTGACCAGACATTGCGCGGCAATCGAGCGCTGCCGCGAGCTACCTGCCGCGCTCAAACGGTGTTATTGTTCGTTCGCACGCCAAACTTGTGTCTTGCGAATGCCGCGCTCGTATGCCGCGCGATGTCTGGTCACACCTTTATTCGTACGTCCGACTTTCACACGGATGCCGTAGAAAGCGACTGACGGCAAATATTACGACTGCGTTAGCATTATTACCTAGTCTTTGTAATAAATGCTTGAGACACGTAATAACTATAATAGGAGCTGGGCAAAAGCAAGTCATACTTGCTTTTGCCCGTGATTTTGCTTGCGTATCCTTGAAAAGTTAGTACCTAGTAACCATAGGTATCTACGTTTCCTTTTACGAGTATATTCGTAACTAGCTTTTACCCGAGACTTAGTTCGCGTAGATTCAGGAAATTGATTATTGAAGACGAAAAGAAAATAAATTTATGAAAAAAAGTAACCGATGTTTATCTCAAAACCTTTTAATTAAATTTCATGACACGATTGTCCAGCGGTTTGGCCATGATAACGTCACAGACAGACAGACAGAGTTACTTTCGCATTTATCATATTAATATAGAGTATAGGTACGAGCAGATTGGGTAAATCACGTTTCAAAAAAACCTAAATGATCATAGGTAATCACTACATAGTATAAAGCAAAGTCGCTTTCCGCTTCCCGCGTCTGTATGTCTGTATGTATGTTTGCTTATATCTTTAAAACTACGCAACGGATTTTGATGCGGTTTTTTTTAATAGATAGAGTGATTCACGAGGAAGGTTTATATGTATAAACTACATAGTATAAAGCAGTCGCTTTCCGCTTCCCGCGTCTGTATGTCTGTATGTATGTATGTTTGCTTATATCTTTAAAACTACGCAACGGATTTTGATGCGGTTTTTTTTAATAGATAGAGTGATTCAGGAGGAAGGTTTATATGTATAATAACATGCTACCCGTGCGAAGCCGGGGCGGGTCGCTAGTTACTAATATTATAAATCTGAAAGTGGTAGGTAGGTGTACCTACTAGCATTTCAGGACATACCTGGAATGGCATATAGGATACTTTTTATCCAGATACCACGCGTGTGAAGCCGCGGGCGAAAGCTGGTTACATCTCTTTTTACTGGTACCAACAACAAAGGTGTTATTATATAATCATTCTCATGGCAATTAATAATCACATTTAACCTTGCAAACTATTTACTTACATAACTAAGTTTACCGTGTTAAAACAACCAGCATTCTATGTTAAATCTTTTGAACATACATGCACGTAGCTTGGTATATCTATACTAATACTAGATTGATGTCCCGATAGACGTTGCCCTGTCAAATTTCAATAACCCCACAGAAAAACAGCAAATTTCAATAACCCAACAGCACATCCAGTTTTTCCGTTGGTTCGAACTTTACGTTGGTTTTCTAAAAAGCGATATGAAATATACTTTAAGTACGACCTATTCTCAGACCTACCGAATAATACACAAACAAAAAGTTTCGGAGGAGGTTACAAACACCAGTGCCTCCTCATTTGCTGCCTCCTGCTACATGGCTAATCCGGCACTGACAAACACTGTGACACGAGAATTTTGTATGATAAGAATTAAATATGTTGGTTTAGCGTGATTGACGCACAAACATCCTATCTAACCTCTGTCACAAGTTAATAGTTTTTAGTTATATAAATGCGCTTTTTAGGGTTCCATACCCAAAGGGTAAAAACGGGACCCTATTACTAAGACTTTGCTGTCCGTCTGTCCGTCTGTCTGTTACAGGGCTGTATATCAAGAACCGTGATAGCTATTTCTGTTGCCGATATAACAACATATACTAAAAACAGAATAATAAAAATATTTAGGCAGGGTTCCCAATGTTCCCATACAACAAACGTGATTTTTTGCCGTTTTCATAGTTAGTGGTACGGAACCCTTCATGCGCGAGTCCGACTCGCACTTGGCCGGTTTTTTAGTCAGAAGAAGTGTTGTATTGTCTGAATGGGTGATGAGGTACATTACATGGTACTCATTCGTGGTTTCAGAATCCTAGTGCGAGGTCAGAACCATGTTGCATGTTCATAATTATTATTGCTATGTTGATGTTGAAAAACATTTTTCAATTACAAGCTTTCGTAAATCATTTAAACCATAGAGCACCTATCACATAATATAACATTGTCATTGGAACTTGACAAGTATGTAAAGTTTTTACTCAATCGAAGTATTTACTAAGGAGTTCCGTTGTGAGTTGAACAGCTCCTGACTCCATCATCAGATCAGCTCACTGTCACCATATTATTGTTTTGTCACCAAAACTAAAGGTGTATGCAAAATTTCAGCTCAATCGGATACCAACAAATGGTCGAAAATAGTTTGCAAATTTTGAAAGTTACAAACAAATAAACATACAGTGGTTACGATTCTGTTGTGTCTACGCTTAACCTAATATTCCTAAAAATGATCGCTCTTATTCTTTTACGTTAAAGTCTGAATTAGCATAACCTCAAAATGACATGCCAATAATTAGGATATTTTTCAATAATTTTCGTACACGATTTAGAAACGTCAAGCTAAATTTTAATCAACAAGTAAATTGGTGTTGACTAAGATGACACTTGGATACGTCAAATATGCGAAATAAAATAGAGAAATTACTAAAATATCCTAAGTTTTAGGACTGTCATTTCTAGTTTACGCTAATTTAGACTTTAAGGTAAAGGAATAAAAGCGATCGTTTTTAGGAATTTTAACTTTGCGTGGACACAACAGAATCGCCACCAGTAAGTTATTAAGCTTGTAAAATTATGCCGAGCATTGGAAAAACCGCTGTTATGACGCAAGGACTTTCTCGCTCCATTTCACAATAAGTCCTAATAGCAAAAAGTATTTTGTGAAATGCAACATATCTTTCGCTCCACTGCGTATGCTGCACAACACCAAATTGTACCGGTTCATGTAAACTAAGCCTGAAATTCGTAACAACTCGCTTTTCAGTTACGTTTCGCGTGCGCTAAAGTAGTGTTCGATTTCCGGGCTGCTTGAAATTAAGGACTTGGTACAATTTGACGGCCTCGGTGGCGTGGCGGGCGATTGGACTGAAATGTAAGAGTATTAATTACGTACGATAATGTATCGACCAATCGCAAAGTCAAGGGACGATATTCGTTTTTAGGGTTCCGTATCCAAAGGGTAAAAACGGGACCCTATTACTGAGACTTCGCTCTCCGTCTGTCCGTCTGTCTGTCACAGGGCTGTATCTCATGAACCGTGATAGCTAGACAGTTGAAATTTTCACAGATGATGTATTTCTGTTGCCGCTATAACAACAAATACTAAAATAGAATAAAATAAGTATTTAAGTAGGGCTCCCGTACAACAAACGTGATTTTTTTGCCGTTTTTTATAGATAATGGTACGGAACCCTTCATGCGCTAGTCCGACTCGCACTTGGCCGCTTATTTATATTTTTGAAGGAACTGTCAGTCCTACATAAATATAATTTAAATGGGGCCAACTTGGGACTATTCTCTACACTACACAATAGAAAATCATCGAAATCGGATCACCAGGAAGAAAGATATGCGCGGTCATACATACAAAAAAATATATATACGCGTGGACTTGAGAACCTCCGTTTTTCTTCTGTTAAAAATAGAAATAATCACTACATAGTATAAAGCAAAGTCGCTTTCCGCTTCCCGCGTCTGTATGTATGTATGTTTGCTTATATCTTTAAAACTACACAACGGATTTTGATGCGGTTTTTTTTAATAGAGTGATTCAGGAGGAAGGTTTATATGTATAATAACATGCTACCCGTGCGAAGCCGGGGCGGGTCGCTAGTAAATTATAATAGGTAGAATAAGGTAGAGTAGAAGAGAAAAGTAGTAGAATAAAAACCAATTATTTTTCCTCACTATAAAAATAAAGTAAATAAATAGGGTCTCAATTTTAAATCCCAACTACGGTAGACATCCGCTTAGATCTGGGAGGATCTACTATCTATACCTTATCCGTCTCATTAATAAACGTAGACTAGCGCAGGATTAAATTTAGTCCAACGCTTACGTTTGGACTAGTCGAATTCAATATTAATAAACAAGGATTAGAAATGGAGTTGCTTACATTAAGCTGGTATTAACAAGTCTTGGTGTAACCTCAGATGATCTTTGGATAAGTAAATTTTTATTAATAGCGCCGTTTGAGTAGAGTGTTGAAGATATCTAAAGAGTCAGAGGCACGTCAAATTATTAAAGTTAGGACATGCCTACTGTTTGCAGGAGTTAGCATTCCATAAGTGACAGGTCGCAAGCCCGTCGCGCTTATAAGAATACTAACTGGTTTCCGAACGCATCAAGAGTGAATTCAATATTTTAAGGTTCGAAGGACCCGCGGAGGTTGCAGGAAATGGAGAAATCTGCATAGCACGGACGGCTATTTATCTAGGTACATTTTATTTCTTGATTGGGTCTTAATTATATTCCGTAAAAAACAAACGGGCCTTTTGCGTAAAGGATAAAGGATGTTCCTCAAAGTTAGTTTCATTTTTAGGGTTCCGTACCCAAAGGGTAAAAACCTATTACTAAGACTTCGCTGTCCGTCTGTCCGTCCGTCTGTCCGTCCGTCTGTCTCTCTGTCTATTTGTCACCAGGCTGTATCTCAGGAACCGTGATAACTAGACAGTTGAAATTTTCACAGATGATGTATTTCTGTTGCCGCTATAACAACAAATACTAAAAACAGAATAAAATAAACATTTAAGTAGGGCTCCCATACAACAAACGTGTTTTTTTTGCCGATTATTATAGATAAAGGTACGGAACCCATCGTGCGCGAGTCCTATACGCACTTGGTCGGTTTTTAAAACTATATTGTCCATGAATAATTAGTCCTTCACCAATTCTTAGTGTTTGTTAATGACTTCACACACGGCAGCTATAATGTATGTTAATGAAAATTACATTCCGGGATGTATAGCTTTAAATTATCTTAATGTATCACACACACAACAGGTAATGTAATGTGTGTGTGTTTCCCTTCATTTCATTATAAGGAAATGTATTGAGATGTATGTATCGAAAAAATTATATGTGCATATCGCTCTGCATCTTAATACGAAGACGTAAAATATATTAAAGCTGTCGTGTATGGTCTCCTGACGATTTCTATAGAAAGATGTAATGAGATGTATCGTGCTATAATTTACATCTTTACATTATAGCTGCTGTGTGTGAAGCCCATAAGGTTAATATCGCAAATCAATAGACATAGGTATGTTATGGTTTTCATCAAGGCGATTTCACCGCCTCACCGTGCGGGATGGAGACCGATCGGTCGATGACGTGCTTTATCCAACGCCTATTTACTAATATGTACGTAAATAGTACTTTAGGTAGGTAAGGTTTAGTAAATAGACAAAAAATCCTACTAATATTATAAATACGAAAGTTTGAGGATGTTTTGATGTTTGTGATTCAATCTCGCCCAAACGACGAAACGAAATTACTTAGATGAAACTTTGATATTTGTCTGCGATTGTTCAGCATTTTTTTTTTTTTTTTTTTTTTTTTTTTTTTTTTTTATGCATTTATATTTCTTTGTTTAGTTTATGGTGTGCAATAAGGTATTCTCTATCTAATCTATCTTTCTATCTTTAAGCTTTACTATAGGAACTAGGGAGATCTGATGCCTACCGTACCTGGGGATGATAGTCGTGATTCTATTTTCTTTTTTTCATCATACGTGCAGCAAAATTGATTCTGGTTGTAACAACAAATATTTTGACAAAGTATTTCCGATTGTTTCAGAGAGAGGGCGCACGTGCGCAGCAATGGCGGCCACAAAGTTCCTGCACCCGTTCCTCCGGGGTCTGAAGCTGCCTGAAGGACACGAGGATGACATCCAGCAGATAAGGGAATGGTACGTAGATAATCCCCATTAATTGTTTTTCTAACTCGTCATTAGTACTAGGTCATTAATAATTACAATATGTACCAAATGTAGTGTTTGGACGTGCCTCTGACTTACCTCTTTAGACATTTTCAAGAATCTGAGCGCTTGGAGATCTTAGGAGGATTACAGTCGTAACTATTGATTTTAACACGGGTCTTTACTATCACTACATAGTATAAAGCAAAGTCGCTTTCCGCTTCCCGCGTCTGTATGTCTGTATGTATGTTTGCTTATATCTTTAAAACTACACAACGGATTTTGATGCGGTTTTTTTTAATAAACAGAGTAATTCAAGAGGAAGGTTTATATGTATAATACATGCATAATATAGTAGAGAAACACTGATAATTTTAGAGGTTTTTAATGTGATGTCGTAAATAAACACATTTTTTTGCGCTTACATTGCAAATGCTGGCTGAACCCCACGAGATATATCAAAATAATGTACTACAGTATTGTACACCTTAAAAACGTCTACAAAAAAGTCAACGATGGTATTAGAAATGTCTTACGCACAGCGAAACGGGCACGGGTCAGCTAGTCTACTATACTATCTGATATTACTATCAAAACAATTCGCGATCGGGCGGTTCATGAGTTGCGAGAGATACGTGCGGTCGGCCGGTGCAGCGTGTAAATCGCCTTACGATGTCAGCTGTCAGGCATTATAATAAAATAGTCATAAGACACTTGCATGATCTGTCTTTGTAATAAATAGCCTTCATCTATGAACTTTTAAGTGAAGTTTACTTTGTTAATTCGGTAGTAGGTAAGTAGGTAATGTTTAAAAACCTCTGTCGGAGGAAAATTCCTAAATAGGTAAAATTACCAAATTTTAATGTGGAAAAAACAAACAAAAGGTTTTTGATATTTGTACAAGAGAACGTTCCGTCGCGTCGGTCGGGCGGGTCAAATATAGTAAAAAATACTATATAACTATCTATATAAATATGACACTGCGCAATAACACAAAGTTTAATATATGAAACCCCGTTATCAGATTGTTCTTGTTCTTTCATAGCTAACTGTCAAGTTACTTTACCACCTGTTATCTTAGGATTCTATAGAAACGGTGGTCGTCTCACGATGACCGTAACAATACCAGCGGCACTAGAAATGGTACTAGTGCAAACCCTCGCGACTTTGTTCACGTGAAGTTATTTTCAAACAGACTTCAATCCCGGCTGGACTCTCTGGATTGAATTTCGAGAATTGCGCTCTTACACACCGAAAGGTATACCTCTAATTTTCAAGGTTATAAAATCAGTAGTTTAGGCTGTGCGTTGATACTCGTATATTATTGCATATGCACACCGCGTTTGTTACTGTACAGACGCGATATTTATGCAAGTCAGACGCAGCCGGTAAACCTTTCGTAAGTAAGTTCACATGAAACGCGAGTTAGGGCACGCCAACGCGCGATCAAATTTAAAAAAAGTTCAGATGACAAGCGCTACCGCGCGTTGCGAGCACTCGCTCGTCAGTCTCTTTGGTAGAATTGAAAATAAACAAAATTACAAGAAAATCGCGATAGTAGCGCGCGCTCAACTGAACAAACAACGGACATTAGATATATCAAAGCGCGCGTCAACGCGCGATAGCGTACGTTTAAAGACTTTTTCTCTGAGCGCCGGCGCCGCGTTAATGCGCGCTCATGTGATCGGTTGTAGGTATGTAATTACCCAGCCCTCGTACTACAGTAGTATTACTCGCGGTGCGAAAGTGACAACGCCATACGTGTTCGTATAGCGTTGTCACCTTCACTCTTAAAGTAATACTGCTTTAGTCTTACTTTAGAGATTGTAGTACGGCCCCAGGATGTCTAGTCGCGCGATTTGAAAACGCACGTCAAAATTTTGCCATCTGAACATGGCCTTAGCCGTCAGATTTCCGAACTATAAATGAAAATTGCCGTCGCTCGTCTTTCTCATCCTCCGGTACTATCATTATAGCGGTGAACGTTTCTTGAGCAACAAAAGCTTAACCTATGTAGGCTACACGGTAGATGTAGGTAATTATGGTGAGATCAGTTAAATTGCTGGCAACGGATCAGATACGTAACATTCAGACTGAGTTAGCGGTAACTGTGAGTATAACTTGGTTACGGTTAACTGACTGGATGGATTCATCTCATACATAAACATGACTAGCTTTTGTCAGCGACTTTGCTCACATAATATGTGTAAAAAAGCTTATATGGTATTCCCGGGCAGTGTATGTATGTTCCAAGTTTCATCCAAATTCGGATTTAAATCCTAATCCTTTAACTGAGACCGAAAACATTGAGTTGTAATGCTACGCATTCCACCAAAATTCGTATTAAAATGTGTTTTATCATAAAATCTGGTAGTTTTCTGAAAGTGTTTTTTTTTTCTATGTGATTACTGAAATTTGGGTAGGACATAGACTGTCACGTAGCGTAGCCGACGCTAGTAATATTATAAATACGAAAGTTTGTGCGTTTGTTTGTATGTTTGTGCCTCGCTTAGGCACAAAAACAAAACGGATTAAGATGAAATTTGCTGTATATGTAAATATAATGCCCGAATAAAACATAGATAAACTACTTTAAAATACGAAAAACATCTTCAAAATGATAAAAAACGCAAAACGGATATTTTTGGTATAGATGACGCTGTATGCAATATTCTATGCGATTATTGAATTTTGGACAGGGCAACGTCTATCGCGGGTCTGTTAGTAATATATAGTACTAGCGACCCGCCCCGGCTTCGCACGGGTAGCATGTTATTATACATATAAACCTTCCTCCTGAATTACTCTATCTATTAAAAAAAACCGCATCAAAATCCGTTGTGTAGTTTTGAAGATATAAGCAAACATACATACAGACATACAGACGCGGGAAGCGGAAAGCGACTTTGCTTTATACTATGTAGTGAAGTACTTAGGTAGATACAGATAATGGCAGAAGTATAAATTATACAAATAACAATTATTTGGTTATGTGCTTATTTTCCGATACAAAAGATTTCAACGCGCGATATTTTTATAAACATGTTTCATTTGTTCAATTTCGACTGAAAATTATCAACAATGATGATGATGTTTACCTTTTTAAGGTTTATTTGAGTTTTAAAAACGTTATTATTAATTTGACTGCCCCCACTAGACATCTTTAAAGGATCTAAGCATCTGGAGATCTGAGAGGATGTCGCTACCGTACTTGGGGATTGTGTACAGTCGTGATCCTATTTATTTTATTATTAAATTCCAGGATGAAAAGCCAGCCACACCTGCCACACATATCAGACGAGTACATAATGCTGTTCCTCCACTCCAACTACTACAAGCAGAAGGAGACCAGGGACACTATTGAATGCTACTTCACTTTGCGCGCTAATACCCCGGACCTTTTTACGAATAGGGACCCACTGTCGCAAAAGAATAAGACTATTATGGATATTACGTGAGTAAAATTGTATTACATTAATTGCTTCCGACACGTACTATAATTATTATTATTGTTTGAGCCTTCACCTTGTTCGATCGGCACCACACTGGAGCTTGACATAGCAATAGGGAAAGAATCATTGAAAATAACAAAACCGGCCAAGTAGTCGGACTCGCGCACGAAGGGTTCCGTACCATTATGTATAAAAAACGGCAAAAAAACACGTTTGTTGGTATGGGAGCCCCACTAAAACATTTATTTTATACTGTTTTTAGTATTTGTTGTTAAAGCAGCAACAGAAATACATCATCTGCAAAAATTTCAACAGTCTAGCTATTACGGTTCCTGAGATACAGTCCTGTGACAGACAGACGGACAGACGGACAGACGGACAGCGAAGTCTTAGTAATAGGGTCCCGTTTTTACCCTTTTGGTACGGAACCCTAAAAATGATAGGCCCTAAGCCGTGTTTGTTGCCTGATTCTTTTAGGTTTGGTCGCAAGGAACAGGGGGGTTACCATGAACCAGTATCGTATCGACAACGTCTCGTCCAAGCGCCAAAACAGACACTTTTACTGTACAAAAAGTGTCAGTTTTGACATTTGACATTTGACAATAAATCCTCATTTTTTCCTGATAAACAAACTTAAATACCAAAGTGATACATATAACGCCATCTGTTGAGACATATTTGAACTAGTTCTTTAAAACCTAGTGCTCTAGCTAAGTATTCTCTTCTTCCAGGCAGATGGTAGCGCTCCCCAACAAGACAACCGAGGGCTATCATGTCCTGCTATACCGACTGTCAGACTTTGACTACAGCAAGTTGAACTTCGCTGATGCTGTACGTGTGTTCTGCATGTTTAACGACATAAAGCTATCCGAGGATATGTTATCCGAAGGGTATATCGTGGTGTTCGACATGAAGGGATGCTCGCTTGGACACCTGACGAGGGTCACGCTGCCTGCGCTTCGGGCTTTTATGCATTACATTCAGGTAAATAAATAATATTTACCTGAACGGACTTTATACACAGCGCCATCTAGGGAAACCTATGGGAACCATATATGTGATATAATACATAATAATACTTTTATTTGAAAATATATACTTATTATACATATTAACACTCAGACAAACATCTATGTTCATCACACAAATGTTTGCCCTGGGTGGGAAACCCACAACCTACAGCGCAGAAGGCAGAGTTACTACCAACTGAGCTGTGAGGCCAGTCAAATATGAGATAATACATTTTATCCGGTAGAAAACTGTCACATATGGATATTGAATAATGGTAATGTAATATTTGTTGATGTGTTAAGTTCCCGTTCTCGTTAAAAAGTATCATAAGTCCGTCTGGTTCTAAGATACCTCCCCACCAATTTTCAGCCAATTCGGTTCAGCCGTTCTTGAGTTATAAATAGTGTAACTAACACGACTTTCTTTTATATAGAGAGAGATAGAGTTAAGTTTCTAAACTTACCAAAATAATCGAATAAATTTAGAGCTGGACACAGCAACAACGACTTTCTTTTATTTATCACTAGCGACCCGCCCCGGCTTCGCACGGGTAGCATGTTATTATACATATAAACCTTCCTCCTGAATCACTCTATCTATTAAAAAAAACCGCATCAAAATCTTTTTTTTTTTAGGGTCGCTAGGGTCGCTAGTAGAATATAAATTTCTAAACTGACCAAAATCGAATAAATTTATAGCTGGCCACAGGGAAACAATCAAATTGAAATGACCTATAAACTTTGTACTCAATTATTTATCTTATTCCCACCAGAACGCCCACCCGTGCCGCCTCAAGAAGATTCACGTAGTCCACACCGTTTCCTTCATCAACCAGGTCATGTGCCTTGTCAAACCGCTTATCCACTCCAACCTACTCAACCTTCTGAACTTCTCATCCGAAGGTCCAACTTCTATTGTCGACCAGGATCTCCTACCCGAAGACTTCGGCGGCCCTTTGGTCTCAGTAAAGCAACTCCATGAAGAACAGAGGAAGAATATGGAGGAAAATTACAGGGATTGGTTGATAGAAAGCGAGATCTTCAAAGCTGATGAGAAGAAACGCATCAAGAAACCGAGCAGAGGGATGTTTGCTAGCTTCACAAGTAGCTTCAAGAGCTTGGAGATTGATTAACTGAGATTGAGATCGATGTGTATGTACCTGATATATTTACTTTAAAAAGCCACGGATACATTAGGAGACAATGCAGGTTGTTCCGCTCAACAACTAGGTTCAAAGCCCCAGTTGTGGTGCCTACCCTGGTTTTGGGCATTTACAATTTTCGCAGTCAATAACTAAGCATAGCAAACTAACTTGTTTATAATCTATAGTTATTACAATTCTTTGTCTATGGTCCGTATTGATTAGTGATAGTTGTGTTTTGATTGACCACAACTAAATATTTCCCGCTTTCTCTATTTAAATATGAATAATTATTAAATAATTATCGCCTGTTACAAAACCTTTTGCCTAATCTAAGAGATAAATAAATACTCTATACTATATTGTTTGAAAATCGTCGTTTTAATATTTTTTTTAATATAAATCGTTTATTTTAAAATTAAAATGTTGTTAAAATGCCCCACAACCAGCGCTCTCAGCCTAATACTATCGTGGTTGTTATCTAGACACGCGCGCGGCAGCATGTCAGCCAAGTTCAAAATATATATTTACACGAACCATTTTGAGCTACTTTTGACATACATTATAAAACGTGGTAATAAGCCGTATTTATGTTTAAAACTAACTCTTTCGGGAACAATGTTGTGAAACTTTATACTTGCAGCAAGCAACGTGTCCCGCGTCACAACAAATGTTGCGGGACACTGGAACTATGCATCGTCATGTTGCGGGAATAAATGATCCCTAATGTATCCGTGCCTTTATTGTTATATTTTGAATGAAACCGGCATATTTTACCATGACTACAATGGAAGTTAAATTCATATATTGTAAATATTCATTTTTTTCGATCGCTAGTAAGTCTGGCCTGGGCCTTTACTCTGCAAAACGATTACGATATTATCAACAGTGACAGTGTTCCGATATATTCTGCCAAACCGCACTCTTAAGAAATTGTCGTCTGTCGTAGTAGAATGTATGATGTCAATTGTCAAAAGTAATGTCGGTTGTTCCATCTTTCAAAATATAGTCGGGAACGATGTGACATTTGTACCGATATATCGTTGATCGTTCTAAAGAGTAGACCCTCAGAGCACAAATCACTATCGTTATGTCATCGCATCCGACACTAACCCTCGTATTCAAGAACGACACTATGAGAACACGCACCCACAGTGGACGAAATATTTATTCATAAAAATCACTTTATGTGTTGTGCGACACTGCATCGTGTGACTAGAGGCACATTGTCGTGTGCCTCTAGCCAAAGTTGAGCTCTAAAGACACACGGTAGCGTGCACCATAGTGCCGCTCAATACATAAAGTGATGTTTATGAAAAAAGATTAAACCTCGTATTCAAGAACGACACTATGGAACACGCAGGTGAATACGAGGGTTAAACTAGTGTCTAGTTTTTTATTCAAGTCATATGAAACGTTGGTAAAAGTACCTATCCATTTAATTATCAAAAGATTATATCATAGTATTCTTCATTTATAACAGTTAATATTCGAAATTTATTGAAATGAAGCTGGGCTTTATATGTTGTTTAAAATGACGTGAAAGTATTTTTAAAACGAGTACTATTGCTCAAATAGAAACATGGTATTTTAAAAATAATGTAGATTTAGTATTGTATAGTTACTTATACTTACATATTTATCCATATTCTACGTGGTATTCTGGGTTAAGGAAGCATGTAGGTATATTCTACTTAAAATACTACGCGTTAAAATTTTTATAAAAGTTACCGATAAAAAAATATATCAACTCTATCAACATTGACTGAATTTACAATTAAATATTTCGATGTTTTTTTTAATACAAATCAATATTTTTGATAAACATTTTTTTATATACATTTTTAACTAAAACCTTAAACTTAATATAATTAAAATAAAATATCATCGAATTGCGAATTATAAATTTACAAATATGACATGCCAAATACCTAACGTTATGTTTGTAATTTTTGTAAATAATGTAATAAATATATTATCAAAAAATCCATCTTTTACTACTTGGGGAAAACAGTTGTGAATCGTAATCCTATTTAATTTTAAATATGTTTTGATGCGCATATCCTAATCTATACTAATATTATAAAGAGGAAAGATTTGATTGTTTGTTTGTTTGTATTGAATAGACTCCGAAACTACTGAACCGATTTCAAAAATTATTTTACCATTAATATCCTACATTATCCCTGATGAACATAGGCTATAGATTAAAACATAGGCTTATTTTAAAATAAAAACAATCCGTATGAAAACTTCGAAAATGTAACCCAAAGACTGAAAAAAAATCCTTATATTGCGTTTGCTGCAGAAAGTGTTGACAATAGAGCAAAGTAATGTACAACAGTTTTATAGATAACATCAATATCTACAAAAAAGTCCATAATATCATTTGTCTAATTATTAGGGATCCGTATGAAAACTTCGATAATGTAACCCAAGGTGTAAAAAAAAAAGCGGACTGCTAGTAATATTATAAATGTGAAGGTTTGTGAGTTTGTATGTATGTTTGTGCCTCAATCAGGCCTAAACGGATTAAGATGAAATTTGCTGTAGATGTAGATATAATGCCCGAATAAAACACAGACTACTTTAAAATATGATAAACATCCACAAAAAGATAAAAAAAACGCAAAAGGGATGATTTTGGTATAGATGGCGCTGGTGTGCATCCAATCTGACATCACAGACTAAAAAAAAAGTTTTTCTATACGATTATTGAAATTTGACAGGACAACGTCTGTCACGGGTCGGCTAGTATTATATAATTTTTTCATTGCTTAATTTAATCTGTCTTGCCTAATTGTTTTAATTTTCATATACCTACGTTATAATATTATAACCGCAATGTGTTATTTGATTAGATAATACGATACGATACTTAATTAACTTCACATGATAAGCTTATATTATTATTTGTCTGACGCTGAAGCTGAATATTTTCAATCATCAGTCACTCCATAATCTCGAAAGCCTGAAATAATTATTTCATAAAATGTTTTGTTGGATTTTATCATATTTAAACAGAATCTACCAAAACTTAGTCATATATATTTTATCCATCTGCAGTAACAATATTCCTAAAGTTAAAAATAAACAAAATAATATCGAGAATCATTCGAAAAGTGTGCAAACTGATGTGTATCATCAAAGCGGTAATGTGTATATTGATGTTGCAAATATAAATGACTTGGGCGTTGAAACAACTTCAATTGATATTGAAAACTATAACGACATGCCTTATGTTGAAGCACAAGAAACTGTGAGTCAAAGCGATACGATAAATATTGAATTAGTTAATGAAAAAGCAAGTAGCAGTGATGAAACCAATAAGGTCAGTAACTAGTGTCGTTTAAAGATGTTTTTACAAGCTTTTATTTAACTTGCAATGTATGTATGTAACTATGTTTGTTAAGGTGGAATCTTGTAACTCAATTTTGAAGCAGCTATCCCCAACCGATTTCGCTGAAATTTCGCATACTTATGCTACTTAGGTGACAATGTAATAATATGACAGGAAGCTTATCTGATGATGGAGTCAGGAGCTGTTCAACAGACACCAACAATGGAACTCCTTAGTAAATAGGTACTTCGATTGAGTAAAAACTTTGCATACTTTCAACAGACACCAACAATGGAACTCCTTAGTAAATACTTCGATTGAGTAAAAACTTTGCATACTTCTCAAGTTCCGATGACAATGTTATATGATGTGAAAGGTGATAGCGCGCTGATGCTCAATGGTTTAAATGATTTTAAGCTTGTCATTGAAAAATATTTTTCAACAGAAAACTTATTTTCTTTTACCGTAACTGGTTACACGTTACGAGCCTCTGGTTTCGTACGTGGCCGAAAGGGGTAAAATTAGTCGTCAGATGTCAGTTTAACGTCGGTGTGAGGTGGGGGAAAAAATATGAAAGAATCGGTCAAAACCATCGACTACATGTAGTCGATGGTCAAAGCCGACCCGACACCACAAAAGAGTAACTTTGTGATAGGTTCGGCTGCTTTGTGTATGAGAGCATAGAGACTGCCATTAGAACTCGAGATTCAAGATACTGTATCTTCATCGAGAATACTTATAGAAGAAGCCCATGGCTAAAGTCATAGTCATTTTATTCGTTGAAAGTTATAGGTACTTTGTTAAAGTAATAGAAAATTATCAAGCATACCAGGATTTTAAATATTTGAAACTGAATGGACACTCGTAACTTGAAAAATCTAGATAAAAACTTAAATAATAAATTTATTTGAAAATAAAATAAATACATTCATCAAACACGACCTTTCGCCCACGCTACGCTTAACGTAGACCTACGATCTTCTACGATTTCCAACCATAGTATTAAAACCAAGGCAAACCAAAAAGCAATCCACTATGATACTAAATCAAGAAAAACAATGATCAAAACGATAGATTCGAGTGTCTCAATCAAACGGCATCGATTTTACGGTTCAGTTAATTGGCAGTGTCGGGTAGTGAGCGATAGCCGAATAATGAGCCCGCGTGAGTGGAGTGGCCCGGGCGGGCGGGACTCATTCAGCGGCCGCAGAGCGGCGGCGCGGCCCTGTGTGACGTCACACTCGCCTCGCGCACGCGCCCGACTATCGAGCGGCATGTGCCCACAGCCGGCCCACCGCTCCGCCCGAACGATTCACATTTTTTTATTTTCCCACCGAACGTAACCGCCGTGACATTCATTTCCACACAATACCCGCTCGATACGCGGAGTCCGCGAGGCAGACTCGCTCCGCGTAGCCCCACGACCACCATGCCTGTGAGGCGGGCCTGACCCTCGGGAGGGATGTCTCCTTACATAAATGTTACGCAAGTTGAGCTTCGAGTGGTCTAAAGACGGTGTCTATTGTTTCACGGACTGATCCCATCGGGAGCGCCTTCGTGCTGATGTAACCCTGAGACTCCGGCACCGTAAGTACCCTATCGCCTTGTAATGTTATCTTGCTTGTACAGAACGCGTACGGCATACCAACGATGAGGTTTGTGTATTATCGATCGCCTCTTTATCTTAGATGGAATTGTTTATGCTCTGTAATGGAAGCATAGTAGGGGTTTCAGTGGGGAAAAGCACCTTGTACCGCAGGAGCTCGTAATACTACGTTGTAAATGACTAATTTCTGCTTCTCTTTAGTCGGGGTACAAAACTTGGTTTTGCGCCTGTCAACATATAAGAGTGGTTCTCGGTACAAGCACCTTTATTGATCAATCTTCAGGCAGCCGCCCGCTTCTATATTTGATGAAGTTGTAATTCCTAGCGGCCAGTTGCTAGGTTAGTCAATTATATCGGTAGACATAACCATAGCTACTAAGGATCGATATCGTGCGTTTTGAATAGGGATGCCGTGGAAAGGAAAGCCTTTTGTAAGTTACAGAAACACCCTTGTCAATGGGAACTTGAATGACTAAATGTTAGTTTCGTATTTCAGATCTATAGGTACTCACAATACAGGTACCTAGTCTTTTGTAAGCTTCTAAGAATTGAAATGTATACATGGGTTGCCATTCCAATTTAGTTGAAATGATGGCGGTCAAGAAACAGTTTCATACAAGCTGATAGTTTTTAGAAGAAATACTAGTTTTCTAAGATGTCAGAACCGTCTTATAACAGTCGTAAACGCGCATGACATGAATTTCTTCTTTAGTAACGAGTGTGTTGCTGTAAAGGGGCAGCCTGCGCGTTTTTGCGTAGGCTGTTCTAAAAAGACGGATGTCGCTTTTAAAGAAACCATAGATTTGTTCAATGTATCTACTTAATGTACTTTTTGACTTACCTACTTATTTTCCTATTTTATGCTTACAAAGTAGGTAAATAAGTGTATTATTAATAGATATTTATTATTGATCTTTAGTGAGTACGCCCTACTAAAAATCTTAAACCGCACTGAACTGATCTACCGACACTACCTACGGATATACCTAACGGATAAATTAAAAACTCCTGGACCAATTTAAAAATTAATTTACCTATCAGAAGTTACATTATCAGCGAGTAACATCTATATATATAACTAGCTGACCCGTGCCCGCTTCGCTGTGCGTAAGACATTTCTAATACCATCGTGGACTTTTTTGTAGACGTTTTTAAGGTGTACAATACTGTAGTACATTATTTTGATATATCTCGTGGGGTTCAGCCAGCATTTGCAATGTAAGCGCAAAAAAATGTGTTTATTTACGACATCACATAAGAAACCTCTAAAATTATCAGTGTTTCTCTACTATATTATGCATGTATTATACATATAAACATTCCTCCTGAATCACTCTATCTATTAAAAAAACCGCATCAAAATCCGTTGTGTAGTTTTAAAGATATAAGTAAACATACATACATACGCGGGAAGCGGAAAGCGACTTTGCTTTATACTATGTAGTGATAGTGAAGAACGGGCTCACCTATCCAAACCAAATGTTTAGGCTTTGTTCGGACTATTTAGTAGATGGTTTATGTGAAGTTTGCACAAAATCGGTAGACTTTTTATCCAAGTACCACCCGTGCGAAGCCGGGCGAGCAGCTAGTAGGTTATAATTTATTTTCCAAAAAAATAGAGATCCCTACAAAAATAGCAATAATGTATCCTAGTATCAAAAAAAATCTTACAATCATTATTTATTATGCGAGTATGAATAGGAACGTTGGAAGAGAAAGATCTCGGCGTATTTTCCTGGACCAAATTGGTGACGCTTTGAAAAAAGGCCGGGTCAAGAGTACTCTAAACCGACGAGCATGCATGAGGAAGGTGATGAGAGTAAATGAAGCTAAAGAAGTATGTCAGGATCGTAGCAAGTGGAAAGCCGTGGTTTTGTAGTAAGTAGTAGGAAGTAGGATGTATGTATGTAATATTTTTTATTACACCCACAGCTGGTCGTCAATATGGTAGCTATATTGAGGATACGGTAGACGTCTTAAATAGCTCCAAATACCTACCTAATGTCTTCATATATTATGTAGGATAGACGTCTCAAGTAAACGGGCGGGGGTTGTAAATAGCGAGAACTTGGCACGCGCCCCAGTCTCCGTTCGCTTTTTACTTACATTATAGTTTTTGTTGTAATTTTGCGAGTCTGCATGGAAAAACAGGCCAGTATCTTTTTAGATGAAGACTACAGTTTGGACTATTTGAAAGACTAGTGGAAACCCTCGTGACTTTGTTTACGTTAAGTAATTTTCAAGCAGACTTCAACGACCGTCTCACTCTTCTTCTTTTCGTGTCGATGCTTCATTTTATTTTTTACTAGCTGCTGTAGTTTTTCCTTGAAAGAGTAACAAACACACACACACACACAAACTCACTCACTCACAAACTTTCGCATTAATAATATTAGTAGGATAAGTAGGATATATATGTTTTGACCAATCGATAAGTAAAGAATATTAGTTTTTTTTTAAGTTTTATGAAAGAATTTGTCTTTTATTAAATTAAACTTAAACGGGATCATCTTGGAATTTATCTATTCACAATAAAAAAAAACCTTTTCATAGAAACTATTAAAGAACTAAAGCTGTCCCGAGACGTTGTCCCGTTAAATTTTAATAATTCCACAGAAAAAAGCACTTTCAGTTTTTCCCGAACTTTACGCCACTTAGGGGTATAAAAAATACCCTACGACATATTCTTAGACCTACTGAATATACACAAAAAAAAACATAAAAATCGGTCAAGCTGTTTCGGGGGAGTTTGGTTACAAACACTGTGACTGTGACACGAGAATTTTATATATTAGATGGTTTCACTGAGATTAATATTATTTTGGTATAGATGGCGCTGATGTGCCAAAAATTAGACATCTTACCGATAACATTGAGTTGTCATAGCAACGCATTCTACCAAAAAGGTTGAATCCTACCAAGGTCGGTATTAGAAATTCATTTTGTCAAAAAAATCTGACATCATTTTGACTACCGAAAGAAAACCGCATTCAAAAAAATCTGACAGTAGTTTTGATTACAGAATGATACGAATTCTACAAAAAATCGTAATTTATTTTACCAGGACAAGGTTTATAGGGTTCATTTGTAGTTTACTGAAAGTGTTTTTTTCTATGCGACTATTGAAGTTTGGGCAGGACAAAGTCTGTCACGGGTCGGCTAGTAGTTACTATGAAAGTATTACACTCCAAATTCGAAAGCTGTGTCAATGAAAATCAGCGGATGAATATCGATTTTAACTGAATAAGTTAGTCGTGTCTCGCAAACAAGCCTGGACGAATCAGGCAACTACACAAACACGTTATATATCGTAGTGTGAGTGCATGTAAATGTGTGTGTAAGCTCGATTATACTCGTAACCTGTGTTGACTAACAAATAAACAAACGTAGGTACAATTGTAGTATTGGTTCAGAAAATGCACATCGAATTTATCGACTACCCCCGCTCTTAGTTTTAGTAAACTCTAGTTTTCGGGGTAACGAAAGCACAATATCTATTCATTTTTAGGATACCGTACCCAAAGGGTAAAAACGGGACCCTATTACTAAAACTTCGCTGTTCGCCTGTCCGTCTGTCTGTCACAGGGCTGTATCTCATGAACTGTGATAGTTAGACGGTTGAAATTTTCACAGATTATGTATTTCTGTGGCTGCTCTAACAACAAATACTAAAAACAGAATAAAATAAATATTTAAGGGGGGCTCCCATACAACAAACATGTTTTTTTTTGCGGTTTTTATAGATAATGGTACGGAACACTTCGTGCGCGAGTCCGACTCGCACTTGGCCGGTTTTTTATACATTCTTGCGTAGTACCTCTATGGTTGCCCTACTTCTGGATTTCCGCAGGTCATATTTTTTTGGGATACCCTGTATATATTAGAAAACGTTATTTATGAGTTCCTCGCGTCGTCCTCCCGCGGTTTGGCTCAGAATACAGAATAGGTTAGAAAGACGATCATCCGTCATTTGTATGGGAACCGCTGTCGCCAGTCCAACCCCACTTTTTAACCGACGAAAGGAGAAGGTTCTCTATTCGACATGTAATAATTTTAGACGTTCCGTACCCAAAGGGTATAAACGGGACCCTATTACTAAGACTTCGCTGTTTTTCTGTCTGTCACAGGGCTGTATCTCATGATTTTCACAGATGTATTTCTATTGCCGCTATAACAACAAATACTAAAAAGAGAATAAAATAAATATTCAAGTGGGGCTCCCATACAACAAACCTGATATTTTTTCCCGTTTTTTATAGATGCATGGATGCAGATGATGTATGGAACCCTTCGTGCTGAACTGTGACATTAAAGTTACGCTTATTTAGTCTCTAACGTAAAAGAAATAAGAGCGACCGTTTTTTAGGAATTTTAACTTTAGCGTGGACAACAGAATGGCTACCAATAATTGATTGATGTATGATAAAAATATATGTTATCTATATTTGGTATGTTGAACAAGTTAATAAAAGGTTTTTAGATTACATTATCTATAGCTATCATCTATATCCATATTTTATATTACTAGCTGTCCCGACAGGCGCTGTCCTGTCAATTTTCAATAATCCCATAGAAAAAAGCACTTTCATTTTTTCTGATTTTTACAATTTTCAGGCAGCTATCCCATTTTTATTTATTTTTAAACCACCTCTATTAAAGCGAACAAAAAAAAAGATAAATATTCAAATCGGTCAACCCGTTTTTGAACCGAGTTTTAGCGAGACTAACGAACAGCAATTCATTTTTAGGGTTCCGTAACAAAGGCTAAAAACGGGACCCTATTACTAAGACTTCGCTGTCCGTCCGTCTGTCTGTCTGTCCGTCCGTCTGTCTAGCACAGTGCTGTATCTCATGAACCGTGATAGCTAGACAGTTGAAATTTTCACAAAATATGTATTTCTGTATAAATACTAAAAACAGAATAAAATAAATATTTAAGGGAGGCTCCCATACAACAAACGTGATTTTTTTTTCCGTTTTTATAGATAATGGTACGGAACCCTTCGTGCGCGAATCTGACTCGAACTTGACCGGTTTTATTTATAAAGTAAATAAATTAAATATAAATCTAATATCTGTTGAAATCCTAAATAAATCCCTTATACATTTTAATATAACAGCTCAGCTTTAAATTCGGAGCTAAAGGAGTTGAAATAAAATCGGTCATTGCACGGGCCTTGCGAGTTATTTAGAGGGACACGCTAGCCTATTACCCACAAGCCGTTCTGCGAAACGTCGGCCGAATGTTCCAGAATAATACTAACTTGTACTCAAAAGTATCACTCGACCGACACTTGAACGAACGTATGAATGAATGAATGAATGAATAAACTTTCTTAAAATGTACATCACCTAAAAGCTTCTAGATTCTATATACAAAAGGCAGTCTCGTCGCTATATCTTCCAGACGAGTTTGTATGGATTATAATCCAGATCACGAATTATTTAGATATGTTCCAATTTTTAACATAAACTAACAAACTTTCTCATTTATAATATGGAGATAGTTTTTTTTTTTGGATCGCTAATTAAGTTTTTATGTAAAAAACCTAAAAAAAATACAATCATTTGACTTCAAATAATCCAATTGAACTCTTTTGTATTTTTGATTGGTTGCTCTATAAGTGTGACTAAACAAAGCGCGGCATTTGAGCGCGGCAACCGAGCGTGCACATTTACTTTTATGTCTAAATTAGTCACGCGGCATACTTGTATCCTGCGAATGCCGCGCATAGCTGCAGCGCACCTTGCGCGCTGTGTTTTGACACACCTTTAGTGTGCTTCCACACTATGTGCAATCACTACATTATGAACGCAAAGGCGCGTTTCATACGCACACTTAGGAAGTTACCCAAGCGGCACTTTAGTATTGACTTAAATTCAAGTAATCCTTCGCCATAAAGTCCATTTTACACTGAAAGCCGAATGTGACACAGGCTTGCAAGGAATAAAATATTCGTTGTTTTAGCTGGTTTTATTACAAATGTGTTTTGCGATCCGGGATTTTCATGAATTTCGGAGCGAATTTTGCATCTGTGAGGGTAGGAATGCAAAATTGCAGCTTCTTTTATGTGCATTCTCAACAATCGCATACCAGTGTATACTAGTCTTCAGGATTTCTTGGGTTTCCATAACTATATTGTTCTATTTTATTATATACGTAAATAGAGCAGTCCGCCTTGGCGTCGCACGTGTGTACTAAAGATCTAATAGCAATTGTTTTTACACCTTGGGTTACATTACTGAAGTTTTAGTAGGGGTCCCTAATTTTTTATAGTAATAAATATAGGTTATATTTAGCCGACCCGTGACAGACGTTGTCCTGACAAATTTTAATAATTGCATAGGAAAAAGCATTTTCAGGAAACTTTCCCTACAAACCTTGTACTGATAAAATAAATAACGAATTTTGGTAGAATGAGTATCATTCATTAGTCAAAACTGCGTTGCTATGACGACTAAATGTTTTTAGTCTGTGATGTCAGATTTTTTGCACACCAACGCCATCTATACCAAAATCATCCTTTTGCGTTTTATCATTAGGGGGTTTTTTTCGGATTATAAGTTCCTCCTTTATTTATTCCGTTTTTTATCTACATAGCTACATACTACAGCTTTCATCTTAATCCGTTTTGTCGTTTATTTTTGATTAGGGAACAAACATAGCAGCCTTATCATAACTTTCGCATTTATAATATTACTAGCTGACCCGTGCCCGCTTCGCTGTGCGTAAGACATTTCTAATACCATCGTGGACTTTTTTGTAGACGTTTTTAAGGTGTACAATACTGTAGTACATTATTTTGATATATCTCGTGGGGTTCAGCCAGCATTTGCAATGTAAGCGCAAAAAAATGTGTTTATTTACGACATCACATTAGAAACCTCTAAAATTATCAGTGTTTCTCTACTATATTATGCATGTATTATACATATAAACCTTCCTCTTGAATCACTCTATTTATTAAAAAAAACCGCATCAAAATCCGTTGTGTAGTTTTAAAGATATAAGCAAACATACATACATACATACGCGGGAAGCGGAAAGCGACTTTGCTTTATACTATGTAGTGATTAGGATGTCACTCAGATATAACTTAGCATTCATCAATTTCAATTTTTGAAATCGTTCCATTAGTTTTTGAGTTTATTCGTTACAAACATACATAAATACTCTTTCGTCTAATTGTAAAAATGCGGAGGTGTACCACATCATGTAACTAAATAAATAGGTTCGTATTCTTACGTCTGTTCCTAAATATTTAACTAAGTACCTTGAAATAAGAACAATGAAATAAATTACATATTACATAAATAGCCACTTCTTTCAGGTCTTTAAAATAGCCCTAAAAAATACCTTTTAGTAGTTTGTGAAAATCGATGAAAGACGTTTTTAACCGAAGTTTTTTTTTTTTTTTTAACTTATTTTAACTTATTTTATATAACTTCTATTATTATAACTTTATTTTTATTTTAACTTATTTATAGCTCTTACAGTTGTTGTGTGACATTTGTGTAGCATAAAACACAATTCACACTAAGGTTTTTAAGACGAGTAATACTTTATGGTTTTTAAAAACCGGCCAAGTGCAAGTCGGACTCGCGCACGAAGGGTCCATCCCATCCTCATCAACATCTATAAAAAACGGCAAAAAAACACGTTTGTTGTATAGAGCTTAAATATTTATTTTATTCTGTCCTTAGTATTTGTTGTTATAGCGGTCACAGAAATACATCATCTGTGAAAATTTCAACTGTCTAGCTATCACGGTTCATAAGATAGAGCCCTGTGACAGAAAGACGGACAGCGAAGTCTTAGTAAAAGGGTCCCGTTTTTACCCTTTGGGTACGGAACCCTAAAAAAGTGTATAAGTATTCTATCAGTTATCTGGTTCCCTTAGTACAAGTTTTGCTTATAGTTGGAGCTAGATGGCGATGTGTGAATCGTTCACAAATATTTATATATTTTATTTCATTATACATACAAGTAGTACATAACAAGTTGACCCCGCGAACTTCGTATCGCTTTAGAATTAACAAATGTTGTGTTAAGTTCCCGTTCCCGTTCCCGTTCCCGTTGTAAAAAGGAACAGCCGTTTTTGAGTTATAAATAGCGTAACTAACACGACTTTATTTTATATTGATTTATAGTAGTAAGTATAAAGCAAAGTCGCTTTCCGCTTCCCGCGTATGTATGTATGTTTGCTTATATCTTTAAAACTACACAACGGATTTTGATGCGGTTTTTTTTAATAGATAGAGTGATTCAGGAGGAAGGTTTATATGTATAACTAGCGACCCGCCCGGGCTTCGCACGGGTGCAATGCTGATACTAAATATACTACAGAATGTCTTTATATAAAACGTTTTTTTTTCACAGCTTTTTTTGACCCCTTCTAGTACAATTGCTGATTTTTGGAGTACAATTCGTACAATTCCATAGATTTGTAACTGCATTAAAATTAACCCTTATCCACGGTGGGTCCGGCTGCGTAGTATCACACGATTTATATGATTCTTTTTTTATGGAATAGTTAATAAACTTTTTTAATGAGGGATGACTGAGAGTGTTATAAACGTAAGAGTAGACCCATATAATCAGAAAGCTTCGAACTGCTAAGCTATCGGGAGTTACACGTGTTATTGTAAGTCAACCATAAAAGATAGACATATGCTGTCGTGGGATATTTTTTATATAATTTTAAGGAGAACATTTCCGTCATACATGATTTTTGTGTAGCTTTAACCATTAAAGTTGCACACGCGACGGAAGCTTAAAAAATGGAGTAACTTTTCCCGCTTTCCCAACATTTCCCTTCACTGCTCTGCTCCTTTTGATTGTAGCGTGATGAAAAGTATACTATAACCAGCTCAGGAGTATGAAAAATAATTGTACCAAGTTTCGTTAAAATCCGTCGAGTAGTTTTTGTTTCTATAACGGTTATACAGACAGACAGACAGACAGACAGACAGACAGACAGACAGACAGACAAAAATTTTACTGATTGCATTTTTGGCATCAGTATCGATCCCTAATCACCCCCTGATAGTTATTTTGGAAATATATTTCATGTACAGAATTGACCTCTCTACAGATTTATTATAAGTATAGATAACATGCTACCCGTGCGAAGCCGGGGCGGGTCGCTAGTTGATTTATAAAATACATAAATTATAGTTGAGCTTACTACTCAATATCTGATTTGACTTAATGCAAAAAACAGTCGTAGTTATTTTGGCCAGCAAATCGTTTTCGCTCGAGCTCCAATCAGCTGAACGACTTCGTCTAGACAGCTTCATACCCACTACCTACGAAGCGAATGTAACAGAATCACCCTAGACTTATTAGATAGTTTGAGAAACTTGTGCATTTGAAGATTTACGTAGCCACAGTATTACACAGCTCAGTTGGTAGTAACTCTGCCTTCTGCGCTGTAGGTTGTGGGTTCGATCCCCACCCAGGACAAGCATTTGTGTGATGATCATGGATTTTTGTTCTGTGTCTGAGTGTGATAATATCATAGGTACAATTTACAACAAAACAAGTATTTAAACGATTATCAGTTCTCTGGTTCCCATAGTACATGCTTTGCTTAATTTAGGGCTAGATGGCGTTGGGTGAAAATGTCCGCCAATATTTATTTATTTATTTGGGGGATGAAACTTTCTCGTCACAATTCCGTCATAATACTGGCAATAAAGAAAATATAATATAGCGGCGACACGACCGGCTTGCAAACTCTAACGTGTGGAATATTAACTATATTAACTTCAAAATGTAGGCATGTGCCAAATATAATATTTAAACTTGTTTCTGACTAACCTCTTTCGACATCTTCAAAGATCTGAGACTTGGGGATCACGGTTGTGATTCCATTTTTTAGGGTACCGTACCCAAAGGGTAAAATAGGACCACTTTACTAAGACTCCGCTGTCCGTCTGTCAGTCACAAGGCTGTATCTCATGAACCGTGATAGCTAGACAGTTGAATTTTTCACAGATTATGTATTTTTATTGCCGCTATAACAACATATAAAAACAGAATAAAATCAATATTTAAGTGGGCTCCCATACAACAAACTTGTTTTTTTCCGTTTTTTATAGATAATGGTACGGAACCCGTCGTGCGCGAGTCCGTTTCACATTTGGCCGGTTTTTTTTCTATAATGAATAGCGTCAATATTATTACCGATAATCCTATAATGACAGTTTTCTCTGTTCGATTTTGCATAAAGTCTAACTGCTGCGAACCATTCGGAATAGCTCAACTGTGAAGTCAGTGATTATTCAATTTCAAATTGAATAGGACGATAATTGAATAGATTTAATTCCCATCGCTTCTAAAATAATTTTTCAACCGACGTAAAAAGGAGGTCTCTATTCGATGAGTATATATTTTTTAAGTATGGCATTTTTTTTACGTGGTTCAATTTAAATGGTTTTTAGGGTTCCGTACCCAAAGGGTAAAAACGGGACCCTGTCTGTCACAGGGCTGTATCTCATGAACCATGATAGCTAGACAGAATGAAGCTAAAAACAGAATAAAATAAATATTTAAGTGGGGCTCCCATACAACAAACGTGATTTTTCTGTCATTTTCTTTAGAGATAGTATTTTTTGTTATAGCGGCAACAGAAATACATAATCTGTGAAAATTTGTAACTGTGTAGCTATCACGGTTCATGAGATACAGCCTTGTGACAGACAGACGGATAGCGAAGTCTTAGTAATAGAGTCCCGTTTTTACTCTTTGGGTATGGAACCCTAAAAACTAATATCGTCTCTTATTTTCTCTATTGGTCGAAACATTTTCGGCGATTTTCTTTTCAGTTTTTAAAACGTAATAACTATTACTAGGTTTAAATTTATCGTTCTACGTTTCGTAGCACCTCGTAGACCGTCTACGAAAAAATATAAAAATCCATATTATAAATGCGAAAGTTTGTGAGTTTGTATGTATGTTTGTTCCTCAATCAGGCCTAAACAACAAAACGCATTAAGTTAAAATTTGCTGTAGATGTAGATATAATGCCCGAATAAGTAATAGACTACTCTATAATACGAAAAACATCCCCGAATCGATAAAAAAACGCAAAAGGTATGATTTCTGTATAGATGGCGCTGGTGTGCAAAATATCTGACATCACAGACTAAAAACATTCAGTCTATTCTATCCGATTATTGAAGGACAACGTCTGTCACGGGTCGACTAGTATAATATAAATAAATAGGGAACGGGAACGGAAACTCAAAATTCTCGAATTTGTTAATTCTAAAGTGGTAAAAAGTCCGCTGGGTCAGCTAGTTAAGGTGATAAGTGAAATTTTTGAATTTTTGTATGGGTTGAGTCTACTCGGATAAGACGGAAAAAGTGATAAAACTGCATCAAATTGAAAACCACCAAATTAAAAAAAAAATGTGTTGAATTTAGGTAGCTAATATGATTATCTAACGAATTATATAAAAATGAACTATTTAGCTATTAATAGTTTTGATTAAAAACGAAACTTCAAAAACACTTGAAGAGTCAACTTTGGAAAATAAATCTATCGAGAAAAGTTTCACCAATCGTGTTTCTATCTATAATTTATCTAGATTGTATCCCTAAGTTATCTTTGTTATAAAAAACAAAACTGTATGTTTTGCGGTTATTGAGAAAAAACGATGCTGCATTTATAAAAAACATTTATCATCTTAAGTATATTTTTTTCGTGAAAAGAGTATTGCCAACTCCTACTTAGCAAGTCACCGTTCTGGGTTCATCGGTCCCAAAGTTACATACCTCAACCCGGTCACTGACCTCGCACGGTAAGCAAAAACCAGTGATTCGATAGACTGATCCGTTTATTGCGGGCCTTTTTTACTGAGTTTTATTTATCTACACTGCTATTATCTTCTAATATATAAAAATATCATGGCACGGTGTTTGTGTAACACCTCCGAGATAGCGAATAATGAATTATACTTTTTAGGGTTCCGTACCCACAGAGAAAAACGGGACCCTATTACTAAGACTTCGCTGTCCGTCTGTCTGTTACAGGGCTGTATCTCATGAACCGTGATAGCTAGAATGTTGAAATTTTCATAGATGATGTATTTCTTCTGCCGCTATAACAACAAATCCTAAAAATACTAAAAACAGAATAAAATGAATATTTAAGTAAGGTTCCCATACACCAAACATGATTTTTTTGCCGTTATTTATAGATAATACGTAACCCTTCGTGCGCGTGTCCGACTCGCACTTGGCCGGTTTTTTTTATACAGTATATAGTAAATACATACATTATTGTTGCGACAGTCCAAAATCAGATTCAATATTTTTTCTCTGACTACCTCCACTAGACAACTTTAAAGGATCTAAGCGTCTGAAGATCTTAGAGAAATTCTACCGTACTTGGGGATTACAGGCGTGATCCTTTTTTTTCATACAGCGCCATCTAGCCCCAAACTAAGCAAAGCTTGTACTATAAGAATTAGATAACTGGAATACTTATATAATTTTTTTTCAACACACTGAACAAACATCTATCTTCACACAAATGTTTATCCTGGTTGGGAATCGAACCTACATCGCAGAAGGCAGAGCTACTATGGTCACATGGAATAAAGCTGATATTACATTACATGCACGCAACTGTTTTAACTCTAACTTTGCAAATGGCCGTTTTACTAGCCAGAAGCCGTTGCATGCCAAATGTCTCGTACGGAAAGTTGGAAAATTATGTGTTCTTATAAATTTTAAATAAGGCTCGCCAAACCTTTTCAACCGACTAACCTCGTATTCAAGAACGACACTATGAGAACACGCACCCACAGTGGACGAAATCTTTTTTCATAAAAATCACTTCATGTATTGTGCGACACTGCATAGTGTGACTAGAGGCAAAGTTGAGCTTTAAAGGCACACGGTAGCGTGCGCCACAGTGTCGCTCAACACATAAAGTGATGTTTATGAAAAAAGATTTCGTCCACTGTGGGTGCGTGTTCTCATAGTGTGGTTCTTGAATACGAGGGTTAGACTTTTTAACCGATAACTTTGGAGCCGTTTTTTTTTTCACAAACTCACCCATTATTATCTTCAAGATACATGAATGAATGAATGAATGAAAATGCTTTATTGTACACCATATAACAAATAAATAACAACGAAAGAAACTTAAACTAGAACAAACTGTACAATGGGCGGTCTTATCGCTAAAAAGCGATCTCTTCCAGACAACCTTGGGATGGAGTGAATACAATCAGGGGGTACGGCAGTGCACCCGCCAAGTCAAGCAAAAAAGCGGCACGGCCGTACCATCCTTTTCTCGAAGCAGTTTAAGCCATTTTCGACCCCCTATAACTTCGTTGTGGATAAACCTAGAAGCCTGAATTTTCAGTAATTAGCTAACCTTTACGTAATAACTTAACAGAAGGACCCTTAAAGTAGGGATTGAATAAATTAACCGACTTGGTATTACATGGATCTCACAACTTTTTACGGTAGAAGAACTGAGTTGCGTTGCGAGACTTGGCTTTTTTTACAAGTTATGTTTTTGATGGCATATGCTTATCACGAATTAATTCACTTTAAGTCATGTTTTATAGGTAGGTCACTCTGTCGTCGGAGAGCTCCAGTTTAATCGTTATAACTCTGTAACCCTGCACTCTAGAAGCCTGAAAGTTAGGAAACAGCTTCTACAATTCAAAAAGTTTCATAACAATCGGTCAAGCCGTTTCAGAGGAGTTTGGTTACAAACACTGTGACACGAGAATTTTATATATTAGACTAGCGACCCGCCCCGGCTTCGCACGGGTAGCATGTTATTATACATATAAACCTTCCTCCTGAATCACTCTATCTATTAAAAAAAACCGCATCAAAATCCGTTGTGTAGTTTTAAAGATATAAGCAAACATACATACATACATATTACATACAGACGCGGGAAGCGGAAAGCGACTTTGCTTTATACTATGTAGTGATAATAAAATAATATATGCATTCGCTAGGTGCACTATTAATAAATAAAATAAATACATCACACACAGCGCCATCTTGTCCCAAATTAAGCAAATCAAATCTTCATAATACAACTACTTCATAGCTCTGTGAAGGCAGTCTGGAATCTAGACCTATCTAGACTCTAGATAGTCTATTAAGCAAGACCTCAATGAATAATTACACGTTTAAATACTAGGGAGATTCCGTTTTGGAAACTTGCCAGAAATGTATGTTATCTAGGCTAAGTTATCTAAATATTAATCACTTCCATGAAACGGTTGATTGTCTCAATCAACTTGGAATTTCCGAATTGGAAATCTCACTTTATTTTGTTTTTAGGGTTAGATATAGACAATTTAGACAATTATTTATTTACTTCCAAAGGGTAAAAACGGGACCCTATTACTAAGACTTCGCTGTCCGTCAGTCCGTCTGTCTGTCACAGGGCTACTGTATCTCATGAACCGTGATAGCTAGGCAGTTGCAATTTTCACAGAATGTATTTCTGCTGCTGCTATAACAACAAATACTAAAAACAGAATAAAATAAATATTTAAGGGGGCTCCCATACAACAAACGTGATTTTTTGCCGTTTTTACAGATAGTACGGAACCCTTCGTGCGCGAGTCCGACTCGCACTTGACCGGTTTTTTATTTAAATAATACTGGCCTCACAGCTCAGTTGGTAGTAGCTCTGCCTTCTGCGCTGTAGGTTGTGGGTTCGATCCCCACCCGGGATAAACATTTGTATAAAAGTATAAAGTATAAAAATATTTATTTTTCTTACAAAATTGTGGGTCAATAATCTGTATTAGAGAAGTCCCCTCTTTATTTACGTGTGTGATAAACATAGATGTTTGTTCTGTGTCTGGGTGTTAATATGTATAATAAGTATGTATTTACAACAAAAATAAAACGTATTTATGTATTCTATCAGTTATCTGGTTCCCATAGTACAAGCTTTGCTTAGTTTGGGGCTAGATGGCGCTGTCTGTAATGCCCACCAATATATATTATTATTTATTATTATAGTAAAATAAATATTGGTGGACATTTCGCACATCGCCATCTAGCCCCAAAATAAGCAAAGCTTGTACTATGGGAACCAGATAACTGATAGAATATTTAAATACTCTTTTTGTACTATTATCTACTACTATCCTACTTCCTACTAAAATTATTAATTATTTGTGAGTGAGTGTGTGTGTGTGTGTGCGTGCGTGCTTTTTACTCTTTCACGCAAAAACTTTACGATTATTACGAATTATTATCTTACTATCTGCTTGGTATTAAAACTTATTTAGTTGTACGCATAATGTATGTGCATTCGCATGTATATTCTGCAACCCAGTTCAAAATAATAATTTTATAATCCTTACTAGCCGACCCGTGACAGACTAACCCTCGTATTCAAGAACGACACTATGAGAACACGCACCCACAGTGGACGAAAACTTTTTTCATAAAAACCACTTTATGTGTTGTGCGACACTGCATAGTGTGACTAGAGGCACATTGTCGTGTGCCTCTAGCCAAAGTTGAGCTCTAAAGGCACACGGTAGCGTGCGCCATAGTGCCGCTCAACACATAAAGTGATGTTTATGAAAAAAGATTTCGTCCACTGTGGGTGCGTGTTCTCATAGTGTCGTTCTTGAATACGAGGGTTTGTCCTGCACAAATTTATATAATCGCATAGTAAAAAAAACTTTCAGAGAACTTCCAATTTTTTCCCTAATAACCTTGTCTTGCTAAAATAAATTACGAATTTTGATAGAAGGCATATCGTTCAGTAGTCAAAACTAATGTCAGATTCTTTTGATAAAATAAATTACGATTATTGAGCGACCTTTTTGGTAGAATGCGTTGCTATGACAACTTAATGTTTTAGATTTTCGAGACTTCTAATTTTTTTCACACCAACGCCATCTATATCAAAATCATCTTTTTGCGTTTTTTTATCATTTAGGGGTAGTTTTTCGGATTATAAGTTCCCCCTTTATTTATTCTGAATTTTTATCTACATATAACAGCAAATTTCATTTTAATCCGTTTTATCGTCTATAACAAAATCATCTTTTTGCGTTTTTTTATCATTTAGGGGTAGTTTTTCGGATTATAAGTTCCCCCTTTATTTATTCTGAATTTTTATCTACATATAACAGCAAATTTCATTTTAATCCGTTTTATCGTCTATAACAAAATCATCTTTTTGCGTTTTTTTATCATTTAGGGGTAGTTTTTCGGATTATAAGTTCCCCCTTTATTTATTCTGATTTTTTATCTACATATAACAGCAAATTTCATTTTAATCCGTTTTATCGTTTATTTTTGTTTAAAGAACAAACATAGCAGCCTTATCACAAACTTTTGCATTTATGTTAGGATTTTCAATGGATTGAAATGTGTTTTGTAAGTAAGAAAAAAAATATATAAAAATTGTTAATTTGTCTGGTTTGCCTTAAATAACTCAACATTATTTTTACTCAGAAACAGTTAATAACTTTTTAGTTCGCGGCGAATTATTACTCTGTTACATTTCTATAATTTCTTAGAACGAAATTACGTGTAATAATTAGCAAGTCGACGTAAAGTCGTGCAATTTGTTGGCAGCCCGCCCTTCACAACCGGAAGTACTACTGGCTGAGTAGTTGAGTACATAATGAGAGGTAGTATGGTAGGTACTTTAACCTGGTACCCAAGCTTCTTTTTGTTACGTTTATAATAAAATAAAAATAAAATAATAATAAATAGGATCACGACTGTAGTCCCCTAGTACGGTAGACATCCCCTCAGATCTCCAGGCGCTTAGATCCTTTGAAGATGTCTAGTGGGGGTAGTCAGAGGCACGTCCAAACCTTATATTTGGCAAATGCCCACATTTTGCAGTAGTTAGCATTAAATACGTGACAGGTTGCAAGCCCATCGCCGCTTATAAGAATACTAACTGGTTTCCTCACGATGTTTTCCTTCACCGTTTTGAGTTTTGTTACGTTTATCTATCTATATAATACCTCTAAACAAGCAATTCTTGTATAATATATACTAGCTGCTCGCCCCGGCTTCGCACGGGTGTTACCTAGATAAAAAGTAGTCTATGTGTTATTCTGATGTATGATATTGCTGTAAAGTTTCATTCTAATATGTTCAACACACAAACGTGTTTTTTGCCGTTTTTTATATATAATGGTACGGAACCCTTCGTACGCGAGACCGACTCGCACTTGGCCGGTTTTTTTTTATCTGATGGCATCGAAACTGTTGGTAAAGACAACAATCGGCTACTTCCATAAAAATAGATATCAAACAGCCTTTTATACATCAAACGAAGTTTCCGCTACGTCGCCCGTGGTTTCAAGCCTCGTGAACCAGCCGATGATTCACATCGATGATCACGTGTCATTTGCAAGTTTACGATTAAAACGAGTAACAAATGTTTTTGAGGAATGCAGAATCGTTTTTTCTCTATAACCGCAAAACATACAGTTTTGTTTTTTATGACAAAGATAACTTAAAGATAATTATAATCTAGATAAATTACAGACAGAAACACGATTGGTGAAACTTTTCTCGATAGATTTATTTTCCAAAGTTGACTCTTCAAGAACACTAGTTTCGTTAAATTTGATGGCTTTCAAGATAATGCCGTTTATCACTTTTTCCGTCTTATCCGGATAGACTCAGCCCATACAAAAAGTCAAAAATTTCACTTATCACCTTATAAGAAAAAAATAACAATTTTTTTTTAAATAGAGATCCCTACTAAAATTGCAATAATGTAACCTAAGGTATCAAAAACTTGCCTATAACTTTCATCAGGTTAATAAAATCGAATTCTATTCTAATTATTGAGTTTCTAAAAAAAATTATTGAAATATACTATGATGTTTAACACTATAAATCAGATAATAGTAAAAATATAGAGAAAATAAGTTATTATGCTTACGCCCTGATGGTAGAGTACACGTGCTGTGCCATGCCTAGTTATTTAGTGAAGACAACTAACAACTGGATAACGTTTTGATGCGTTTTCTATCGGTCTTGGTTGTGACCGCCATGTCCACCATGACCGACGATTTATTTATAAAATAAATATGTCTTTCGTTTTAACATGACTTTGATATTGGAGCTGGTGATTTTTAGGATTCCGTACCCAAAGGGTAAAAACGGGACCCTATTACTAAGACTTCGCTGTCCGTCTGTCTGTCACAGGGCTGTATCTCATGAACCATGATAGCTAGACAGAATGAATGAAGCTAAAAACAGAATAAAATAAATATTTAAGGGGGGCCATTCAACAAACATGATTTTTTTGTCGTTTTAATGGTACGGAACCCTTCGTGCGCGAGTCTGACTCGCACTTGGCCGGTTTTTTTAAATACGTCCAATATTTTTTTAGTTTATCCATTATATCCAAAATACAAATTTGAATGAATGAATGATTGATTATTCATTGTCATTTATTTTAAAAACAAAATAGAAATATTTAGATACATGCGGTCCCATGCATTCGTAAAAATTCGTGTGAATTCGGAGCGCTGCGCTTAATTCTGGCCGCCATGGAGTCTGCAAGGAGAGAGAGGGGAGAGGGGCTACGGGGGTGAGGGGGGGTAAGAATCAGGTCACCGCACTTTCCATAGAGCCTAGACGCAGACAGGGTGGCGCGCCCAAATCTATAGTCGTGTATATTGTAGATAATATTTCTTAGCCAAGGTCGTTCTGTAATTTGATGTTATTGGCATCGTTCTCTCATAACTGTCTGCGGATTTTTGCTAAAATCACACTATTATATTTCCAAACAAAATTACATCTAATCGGGAAAACAAATTTGTTTACCGCGTCTTTAAGTAGTTTGCTTCTAAATGAAAAATCTGAATCGAGAGTAGAATCGATTCAACTACTTTGCTACTTTTTGGAATAGATAGATATATGCGTAATTACTGTTATGCTAAAAAGCCTTAATTATTCAAGGAAGGTCATTGGTAATACATAAAAACTAATATTGTCCGTTGACTTTTCGATGGGTCAAAACATTTTCGACGGTTTCCTTTTTAGTTTTTAAACGTAATTATCTATCGTCATATTCTACAAGTTAGGGAAAAAATCATTGAAATCAGACCAGTCGTTACTCAGTAATCGGTGTATTTATGAAAAATAAATAGACCCAAAATATAGCCATCTCTTTCATATTTTAAAATCTGTTAAAAAAAAATATCTGAGGATTTGCGTTATTTCACGCAGATGTAGATATATTCGAGAACCGTATCAGTTAAAGGATATTTCGATCATCAATATATCATGGGTGCCCTTTAGTAAGGCCCAGGTGCCATACCACAAGATCCTAAAGCAATATCAAAACAATAATACTTGCGGTGCGAAAGTAACAGCGCTCTACGAGTTCGTGTTGCGTTGTCACTTTCGCACCGTGAGTAATATTGTTTTGATATTACTTCTGATCTTGTGGTACGGTTTTGGTTTCTCAAAAGACGAGTGAAAAAGAGGTACGTAAAATCAATCAATCCTACCTACGCGTTCTACCCACATCCACTTCGCACAGATTAGATGATTCAGGCAGGACACAAAAACTAGTCTATAGATAACTCGTATCTACGAGTATGACGTCAAACTAACAAGGCGAGATGGTTTATGAATTTTGTGAAGAGTACATCTAATGGATTTGGAGCAAAAAGTGTTGGGAGCCATTATCGAATAACAAATCTATCTAGTAAAGTTTTATCAACCAAAAAACTCAAACTCAAACTCAAACTCAAACTCAAATTTAAATTCAAAAATTTCATTTCAATAAAATCACAAGGAAAAATAAATACAATCCTAAAGTTATCTACGATGTAAAATCAGAGCTATAGGTACTTTTTCAAATATTGAGAAAAACACGATTAAAACTACAACAAAAATTCTCACCTTAAGTTAAAAACCCCCCAGTGGGGGTCTACTCATAAAACCCTCTACGGCGTAGACGATAATGATATTGAACGTAGAGCCTACGTAACGGCCTCTACGTTCGTAGAACTGG
The DNA here is from genome assembly GCA_912999785.1 of Hydriomena furcata. Lineage (NCBI taxonomy): Eukaryota > Metazoa > Arthropoda > Insecta > Lepidoptera > Geometridae > Hydriomena > Hydriomena furcata. The sequence continues at coordinate 21,300,028 of OU538820.1, forward strand.
ATCTCACAAACATATCTTGCGTATTGCGTATTGCGCTATTGTATGCAAGAGTAAGTGTTGCGACACATCTGCAGAACGTATGGCGCCGAAAGTTCAGCGGCTGAAGTTTTTGAAGGCAGAAGAATTTCGGCTGATATGTCATACTTGAAAAACACTGCGAGCGTATTCAACCGAACGATTGGCGCCGTACGTTCCGCAGATGTGTCGCAGCACTAAATGTACTGTAGTAATCAGTAGTAATGAAACATAATCTCTAGGGTGAAGTGTAGCAGAACCAAGCCGTAGAGCCGACCGTAATCACTAATAACATAGATGTTTCTAGCTCAGACGCATTTAGCGATGACAGTTTTTATGGAAATTACATCGATGTGTTCTAAAAAGACACTCGTAAGCATGAACCAAATGTTTGTGGAGGTCGGCAAAAGTACTCGAGAACACGTCAAATAGAGGATGATCTAGATTTAAACATTAAAATGTAAGCAAAAACAATGTATGAACATAGTACTTAATAATATAAATTAAAAACCCAAAATCGTTTGCAGCAAATTAAAAGCATCTTCATCCTCATCAAACGAGATTTTGGTCCAAACAGAATTCTGTGCTAATAGAATAATGTTGATATCCCATAGATCTTAGAGCATGTCTGTCTATAGTACTGATTTCAGTCGTGATCCTAATATTTCTGTTTTTTTTTTTTTTTATCAATTTCTTGTTTTGTTGGCAGAACATGAGCTACGGCGGCGGCATGTCGAGCGGCGACACGGACTCGCTGTCGCGGCGTCTGCGCGAGGCGGAGCGTGCGCGCGCTGACGCTGAACGCGCGCACGCTGATGCGCTTTCGCAGCTGCGCTCCACGCAGCGAGGCGCTCACGACGCACTCGCTGCGGAGCAGCTGCAGAGCCGCGTCAGGGAGCTGGAGAAGAAGGTACGGCTAGTGAGGTTAAAGGAATGATAGGCAGAGGTATTACATACCATAAAATCACACCTATTTCCCAAAGGGGTACACAGACACCATCAATTTCTACTTGGTACAATCCTGACAATCATTTCCAACATTTCTTGATACCAAACATTCTAACATTGTAGCCAAAGTTTGGAAAAAAACGGCTTTATTATACAATACTAGCGACCCGCCCCGGCTTCGCACGGGTAGCATGTTATTATACATATAAACCTTCCTCCTGAATCACTCTATCTATTAAAAAAAACCGCATCAAAATCCGTTGTGTAGTTTTACAGATATAAGCAAACATACATACGCGGGAAGCGGAAAGCGACTTTGCTGTGATACAATCCTTCTCCTCTTTTACTTCATTCGCTCTCATGATATACATTTCGAGAGAGGAGTCCTACAAAAACATACACAAATAAACAAAGTCTTCGAATCGAATACAATGATTGTAATAAAATTGTATTAACTTTTTTTGAATTCTTACCTTTCAATTCTAGGCATCACTAGAAACAGTTCGTTGCGAAGAGCTGCAATTAGAGCTGTCTTCGGCATTACGCGCCCGCGGTGCCACCACGACGTGGTCGAACCCGTCAAGTCAGCACGGCCACGGGCAGCATGGCCAACCAGCTTCCGAGATCGAGCGTATCATGGCGAAGATCGAGCAGGATAACCGGATTCTTGCGGAGTTGGAGCACACTAGATCTACTACACATGGTTAGTTAATAGTAGTAGTATTAGTAGTTGTAGGTAGTAGTAGTTGAAAGGATTGAATTAAATTATTATTTATCATTGCCGGAAAAATATCAGTCACCTGTAATAAATATTTTTCAAACAATCGTGATTAGTAGATCATATTCATTAAAATGTAACATAGTAGCTATTGTAACATAGCCGACGCGTCGGGAAAATAAACTAAAGGTAATTACGTGATAAAGACCCGTATAAAAATCTATACCTGTACAAAAGTCTCCATATACAATGAAAATGCCTACTTCGCCTCTACAATGTTGTTGCAGAATTAATAGAATGGCCGTCCTACACTTTGATTTCCCTTTAACTTTCGTTCGTTTATTCAGTGGTACGAGTTCTGTTTTCAACTGGCTATTATACATTTGAATTTTTAACCCAACAGGTATTCAATCAAGCGGGTCAAACCAAGGTCTCGGAGAGTTTCACTCTCCAACGCCATCTCCATTACCGCACTCGTACACAAACACTGGACACGGTGGCCACCACTGCGGCCACACCGCCATCTGTCAGAGCAGCACGATGCCCACACTCTCGTCTCTTCACGCCACAGGACAATTCACGGCACCCAGTTCGAACTCCGTGTCTTATTCCATGAACGCGCACAATCAGAGTTCTTACTCCAATCCTGTTTCTTCCTACTCAACTAATGCGTATGGTCTTTCGAACACTCATCAAGTGACTTTCACGAACCCTGTATCAGCTCCAATCGTCAACAGCATCGGTCAACTGTCTAACACGCTTTCGGGTCTGCAGAGTAATCTTCAGAACATCACTAGCAATGTATCTGGATTGAATTTAGGAAGTGCGATGGCAGGCCCTGGGTTGACGGGGACCATTGGTGGATCTGCTATGACCAGCTGCTTGAACAATCCGTCGACGAGTCTACCTGGAGGGCTGACGGGTACGCTTGGAGGCATACCCTCAAGCATCGCAGGATCGCTAGGCAATGCTCTCACCAACTTAGCAGCAGCAAATCAACTAGGTGCCATCAATGCAACACTGAATGCCTATAGCTCAGGCGCAGGCACGTACACAAACCCATTGCTGTCCTCTACAGGACTAACAAACAATCCAATGAACATAAAACTAAAGCCACTAGATGAGATTGATCTCATAGGAAGATACGGCACCACATCAGGTGTGAACCGAGTGGTAACTCCAGTGACTCCTCATCAACCTTCATGGAACTTAGGATTAGATAGCCAATTTGGAACTGATAGAGGGTTAGATGGATTCAGTCACGATCGGAATCGGGGACTTTCGAGAGTCATGACAAATCCTGGGCTGGAATTAGATGGTTAGTATTATTATGATTTGTTATATTTTTCCCAAGATAAGGTGCTGAATGCTTTTCAACGTTTCAGTTCGGAACACCCACTTCATGAACGGTGGTGCAGGGAATGAAACGGTAGACATGCTGGACATACCTGGGAAAGGACGCTGCATGGTTTTCATCACACGCTTTTCCTACGAGCCAGAGTAAGCTGAACTTTTACTACTAAAATCATCATTGTCGTTTTTCCAGATTTCTTAAATTAAAATTTCTATTGTGGTTTCAGCATGGAAGGTGGTGAAGGCGACATGGCTGTTAATTCTGGAGACTATTTATTGGTCTGGATGGACCCCAACATGCCTATTGGGCCAGTCCTAGATGCAGAAACATTAGACGGTCGTCGTGGACTAGTCCCCACGAGCTACTGTTCTAGACTAGTAGGCGACGATCTACTAGAATTTCACCAGGTATACTTTGTAAGGCTTTTTCGTTGTATTCATTATGCACTTAGCTTAGTTTAGGTGCAAATATGCCTTAAATGTATTTGGAGTCGATTTCACAGGCCGTTGTCTCGAGTATTCGGGATCAAGACGAATCAGCGACTGTTAGTGACCTCACTATCAGTCGTGACGTTGCTCGTCTCAGTGAGATGGCAGATATGGCCGAAGGCCCAGAAGATGATGACAATGGTAAGACCTACTTATGAATTTACTTCTATACCTACTAGAAATCAACTAGTCGAGGAGTATGAAAGTAGATTTTTAATAATGAACGATGAAAGACTTCATTTAAATCAAAATAGTTTGGTTGTTGCTAGCTAGTCAACATTTTAACTAAGTACCATTCCATTTGAAAAGCATGCCAGCTCCTAAAGTTTTTGCACTTAAAAGTCATAATAAAATTTAAACAAATACTATAAGAAATAAATTCAATACACAAGATCAAAGTTAAATTTTTAGACTTACATAACATAACGGTTATAATTTAGATTTGCAAGTAGATATAGAAATATAGAGTTGATCCTCTCTCCCACCTCTCCCGTCCCATTTTCCCAAACTCTTTGCACGCTTCTTCGCATACCACTCGCACGTCGCCTGGCTACACCGTCAACCGTCGGACCTGAACAGCAGAGCTGTTTTTCTCGTCGCTAGTGCCAGCACCGCGGCAGCTCACGCTGGAGCGACAGCTCAACAAGTCTGTCCTCATTGGCTGGACGGCGCCGGAAGCATACCAGCACGCCAACATCGAGAGCTACCACGTCTACGTCGATGGAGTGCTGAAGACAACAGTGAAGGCCAGCGAGAGAACTCGTGCGTTAGTCGAAGGCGTTGACTCTAATAGGGTGAGTTGATAGTTGTTTTTATAAGCACCTTCATTAGTTCTGTTCCAGACACTCTGCTTTTAGTTTCTTGTCATGTGTCATTTAACTTGCTGTTAAAACTAATATAGTCAATTTCTTTGAAGCCACATCGAATAAGCGTGCGCTCAGTGACTGCGTCTAGACGCACCTCGAGAGACGCTGCTTGCACAATGGTGATCGGTAGAGACACCAACAATATGGGCCCAACTTGCGTGAGAGCCAGCGGAGTCACATGCTCTCAGGCCGTCATCTCTTGGCTGCCTGCCAACTCGAACCACCAGCACGTCGTATGCGTCAATAACGTGGAAGTAAGTCATGAAACCGCAAATTAAAAAATATTTTGTAGTCGAGAATTTTTCGTGAAAACTTGCCAAATTTATTACAGGTTCGGACAGTAAAGCCAGGGGTTTACCGCCATATTATAACCGGCCTCTCGCCAAGTACTCAGTACCGCGTTACTGTAAGAGCAAAGCATTTAAGAGCCGGCCCTCCAGGAATACCGATAGAGGAAGCTCCCGGTGCCTATACAGATTTCAGAACTCTACCAAAAGGCTTGCCAGATCCACCGAACGAAATAATGGTACGTGCATCGCAAGATTATTCAGTCAGCATGACATGAACGGAGCATGCTTTTTGGTTCGATCCTTTTATGTACATGACACACACTCCTCGCTCGCTGACACTGGAGTCAACAATACCTACATAATCACGTCCTTGTGGATTGTGGAACATAAAATCCGTAAAATAAAGTCAAAATTTTAATTTAATCGTAATCTTTTCGGCACGCGCACTAATTATGCTTTCTAACGCTCCACAAAGCGTGTGACCCGAACTCACCGATACTGACACACCTCCTCAAATAATATCACAACCTCAAAGCACACAGCACGTCCGACTCTCGTGGAATCGCGTCAATCGCAACCATAAATCCAGCTCCAGGAAAATTTTATGTTGACCGTTCCCAACGCTCACCCGTTAGCTTAGCATTCCCGTCAGTGTGGTGTCAGTCCCTCGATGTCGCTTTAGCATCGCCAGTGTTGGTTACAAAAGATGAAACGATTTCAAAACCCAATTGGCTAGTGATACGATTGGCTGGATTGTTGGTGGTGATTGGTGCGGTGTCGCAGGTGGAAGCGGGCCCTCAAGACGGGACTTTGCTGGTGACGTGGCAGCCGGTACTGCGTCCGCCCGCCTCCGGCCCTGTCACGGGATACGCGGTGTACGCCGACGGCAAGAAGGTCACCGACGTCGACTCACCGACCGGTGACCACGCTCTCATCGATATTGGCAAACTGATCGGCCTCAATCCCAAATGTGTCACCGTAAGTATGGCTGTATAGAGCTTCGCTGTGTGAACGCTATGTTAGCCAAGTCTACGAGTTTGTAGAGTCTGAAGCCTGAACTTCATTCCCAGCCTTCAACTTTACGAAGGTGACGGTGTCTTTTTCCAGGTTCGTACAAAGTCTCGGGACAGTCAGTCCAGTGACAGTGCACCAACGGCTATCCCACCGACTGTGCTTCGCGGCGTCATATCTAGAATGCCGCGAGGAGGTCAAATGCCAGGTTCGATGCCGGGTCCTAATCAACCCGGACCATCTTACAGAGGTCCTCAGAGACCTCAAGCATACCAACAACAACAACAAGTGATAGAACACGATGAGAATCTCTCCGATAAGGAGATATTCCCTTCGAACAACAGACACGACCCACACGCTGCCCAGGTGACCAAACTTTTTATATTACTCTTTACATATTTAATCAACGTTTCTTGACTTTATTGTGTATGAACTAAAATATTCTGCTATCCAAAAGGATATTAAAATACATGAATAAAATTAAGTAACTCGTACCTAAATGTTCTTATACTAAGTTCATATCAATATATACTTCTTACATAAATGTTGGCACGGCACTCTGTCTGTCTGTTACATTTATTTTGCAATCAGTGTTGTACATTTTGTGTGTTACATTTAATTTTGCCAGTACATTTCTTTATGATGTTAAAGTATTTAATCTCGGCTTCATTTTGATTTTATCTCTAATGATTTTCACTTCGTCTGTGTCTTCTTAGCTGTCATTATTACAATCAGTGTCAAATGCTCTTTTCTTACTTGATGACCTATCTGTACTGTCAAAACGTCCATCAAAATCCTTGCCACTCTTAGTATCAGGTGATAAACTTAAAGTTGAGTATACAGATAGTTCGTCAGGTGACATCGGTGTTGCAAACTGCACTCTTTATACTATCTCCTGTGGTTCTGTCGCTGGAGTCTTATTAACGTCCAGTAGTTCTTTGCCGAAAGTTGTCACTATATGACCACGCGCGCCATTGACTCTAGCTATGCACTCGGCTCGATCGTTCAAAATTAAATGCATACTGCTTGCGACTAGATCAGTAGTCACTAGTGCTATTGGCCGAAACCCGAAACAACGCACAACACCCTACAGATAATACTAATAACAGATAAAGAGGTTGTACTTTGTGACACAGACAAGCCCCTCCATCGAGCTCATGAGTGTTCCCATGCCACATAGTCTAACCTTAGCTCGCTCTCTCACATAACTGTTATACACCTTTCCATAGCCCACGAGCGGATTCGGCACAGGCCTCCTAAAGAGTATATTCGACAAAATAACCCCTTCGGTAAGGAATTTTAACACGTCTTTTTTTATATCTTCTTTTGTTTTTTTTCTGAAGTTTACACACATTTTCTTTTCTTTTAGCGTTCTTACCAATATTTTGAGAGTGGATTTAATTATTATTTCCTAGTTTGTTTTTTTTTTGTTTTTTACACAGTGTGCCGTAATAATAGCGTCATATAATATACATAATAATGTAGAAATATAATCAGCATAACAGAAATGACGTTTAATTTGAGTATGCTTTTATACTTACAAGTAGTCAAAAATAAATAGTAGAAGATGAGTATTATACCAATAGCTGTTGCATTTGTTTTTAAGAAAACAATTTATTTAACACTTTGTTTTAGCAAGTAACACAGGTTTTATTAGTAACATTATATAGCTATTTGGTAATTACAAACAGTCAGTAATAAAACATGACAAAAGAATATGTGGCAAGCAAGATCCACTGTTAAAAAGATTTAATTCAAGGTTTTGTTTGAACCATGACGCATTACATTTATACATTTCTCATTTACACATTTGGTTATTGGAACCGAAAAAAATCATCAATTCTTCAGTGTCTATCGGAAGAACAACCAAATAGTCATGACCCGATGCAAACGCTTCCACGGCAGCGAACTCTTCACTTTCACTTCTTGTAAATGCGGCTTCATTTGCTCTACCTACCTTTACTTGCATATCTTCTTCCACGTTTATATCAATGTGTTACCTTCCTCACTTTCAATGTGTCTTCTCAAGCTTTATTGTCTGCTTATATGTATTTGATTTATCAACAATCTAAGAATCTTCTGTGTCATATGTAAGCACGTTAACTGTGATGCAATCACGTTCAACTGATTTCAGTTCAGCACCGTGGTACCATTGTCATCTTCTGCACAATCATTTCATAATCGTTTTGTCACATTGTAACTCTGTGATATTGAATGACCGTGTGGTATCAGCAATCGGGAATACCGGCGATCGAAATCACTAAAGAGGGAGCAGCGGAGCTGGGTAGCGAGGACGAGGACTCCACACGGCGCCGGCCGCAGCAGGTCTGCGATCTCTCCTAGCCTGTCATTGATGTGCTAACACTATTCACTTTGCCTCTTCTTCTATACGGCCTCCGAATCACGAGTTTCCACTTCTCGGTGTTTATGTGTTGTCAGTTTCACTTTTATCGTCCTCGATGTCCGCCACACTCGACACTCGGTCACGTCCTACACTGGCACCGGCCCGGTCCGACAGATAGGCCCCGGTAGGCCCCTGCCCCTACAGAGCACTCGATACAGATGATCACCCGAGCATGCAGCGTGGTATGATTGTTCCTGCATGTTGTCTTGGCTTCGACGCGCGCCCATACACTCCGTACTGATCCTCTCACACACTTGTCACACTTGGATGTCTATTTTAAGGGTTAATTAATATGAAAGGGTTCATGGGGAAGGAGACAGAATAAAAAGCGGTGATCGATGACAATTTACTAATTTATTTGTTTTCTGAGGAGCATTTTTGGAAGCGACGTTATTTAATCTGCTATTGAATGATGTGATTTCAAGTGTATCGCTGCACGCTAGCTTTCGTTGTGCATGGGGGTTGATAGCGCTACAACGGAATGTCTTTGTTTAATGTTTACGACGGCGGTGAAGGTAATTTTTATCGCTTTGAGATGCAACGCCAAAGGATAATGGCTATGAGCTTGATTATATTGCTGTTTGCTTCGTTATGGAAAATCTAACCTTATTAATGTGTTGGTTCGTACGGACGTCAGCAGCAACCGTCCCAACCTGCGCAAGCTACGCAACCGGGTGGGGGTCAGGCGTACCCGAATACTCCGGGGTACCATGGCACGCAGCCACAGCCGTATCCTCCAGCCGGCAGCTTCCCAAGTAACCAGCAGAACCAGTTCCCGGGACAGACGCAGCCGACGCAGTACCCGGGCCAACAACCGCAGCAACAGCAACAGCAACAGCAACAGCAACAGCAACAGAATCAGAATCAGAATCAGTATCCAGGCACCCAGCAACAGAGTCAATATCCAGGACAGCAACCACCGTACCAGAACCCGACGCCGAGGAACCATCACGAGCGAGGCAGGCCACCAGTGCCTCATGCGGTAAGAGTTCTCGACCTAAAAGAATTCTGGGAAGCGTTTTGCAATAAAACGAGCAAGGAAATATGTCGCTTTCTATCTTTTCTTTTGTAACACACTTTCTTCAATTTGCAGAGTACCTGATTGTTTCAAGTTTCCAGTTCATAAGCCCAAGGATATTTTTTTCCAAACATTTTCATCCCCTTAGGGTAAACCCCTAATTTACAAAATCTTCCCTTAGGCAAATAAATATTCCCTCTTTGCTTTAAAGTGAGAAAAATCAAAAGCTCATAGCAAACAATCGTTCTTACAGCAACAAGGTCAGTCAACCAGCACCATGCCGTTCGCTCCCCGGCCTGGGGGTCCCCAAGGACCCCGGGGGCCTCAGCCAGGCGCCCGTCATGCCCAAGGCCACACACAGTCGAAGCGGAGTCGCTACTTCATAGCGTTATTCGACTACGACCCAACTACTATGAGCCCGAACCCAGAAAGTTGCGACGAGGAACTACCGTTCAATGATGGCGATACTATAAAGGTGAGTGTCTTTGTCTTTGTCTAATAATTATTGTCTACTTAATAAAAAAAATTGAGTAAGCTTGATCTGGCATTAAACTCTGTTATTTTTTACTCACTAATAAATCAGTCATCATCTCCTATTTGATTCAAAAGACGGTATATCGTCCTGCCTGACCCGAAACACTCTCTGTCTCAAACTCTATAACTCTTTACACAGAGAGTTATAGAGTTTGAGACAGAAGAACTCATAAAGTACCAATCATTTTTGCAGACCATGGGGGTCAAACTCCTCAAGCGAGCACCATTACCATTTCGTGGTCGTCTATAATATTAAAATTGTGAAAATCAAGATACGATTTCTTATTCCAGGTGTGGGGAGACAAAGACGCTGATGGTTTCTACTGGGGAGAGTGTAGAGGGCGTCGTGGCTACGTTCCCCACAACATGGTGATAGAGGTTTCAGAGCAGGAGGCGACAGCGCAGCAAACAATCAAGCCTAGGGACCGGTGGACGGACGCGTACGCCAACCAGCCAGTCAGAAGAATGGTTGCACTGTATGACTACGATCCGCAAGAACTGAGCCCGAATGTAGACGCTGATGTGAGTGTTTTGAACTACATTTGGATAGGAAGATAGCGACCCCCACTTTTATGGCTAATTATCCGTATCTATAGTATCATACAAGATATTCCCGTGTAGAATCCGAACCGAATAATGTAAATAGATAAAATTACATTCACAACTCAAGACACTAGGGAATACTTTATACAACTATGTGTAAGTAAACCCTTCGAACGTTACAATTACAAAATGACATAGAAAATGCCATAAATGAAGCAATTTCAATAGTCTATTTAAAATCTCTTTGAGCAATTAGTAAGTTCGTATAGGCTAGTGTTCTAGTGACAAGAGCTTTTAAGTCGCTTAATAGCCTCCGTCATGGCATAATGACATTTTACGCTATGAATTTACATATGCCATTGTAAATCGCACAAAACTGATCCTTTTTTTCTTACCTTTGTAGTTTCTTTGTTGTTTGCAACACTTCAATATCCTCTATTAATACCGATGCACACAAAACACAGCTTACTATCTCTTCCTTCTTTTCCTCTTTTCTTCCAACTATGTGGGAACACCCGAAACTGCTTTCATTCCTATTAAAATAGCTGGGTTACCCATTCCAGGCCGAGCTCAGTTTCCAGACGGGCCAAATTATCCACGTTTATGGTGACATGGATGATGATGGGTTCTACATGGCGGAGATTGATGGCGTCAGAGGATTAGTGCCTAGCAACTTTCTTACGGACGCCAACGATCAGTACACGACTGTCGGACAGAGTAGTCAAGGTAAAAAATAGCACAAAAAAAATTCTGTCATACTTATACATGACTAGGCGACTCGTGACTGATGTTGTCCAGTCAAATTTCAATAATTGCATCGAGAAAAGCAATTTTAGGCAACTTCCAAATTTTATCCCTATAAACTGGTTATGATAAAATTTTCATTCGGTAGTCAAATTCATGTCAGATTTTTTTGACAAAATTAAAATTTTTGCAAACCCATCGCCATCTAGACCAAAATCATACTTTTTGTATTTTTTTATCATTGGGTGGGTTGTTTTTGAATTATAAGTTCTCCCTTCTTTTAATCTGATTTTTTACTATATACTACAGCAAATATCATCTTAATCCGTTTTGTCGTTTAGGATTGCTTAGGGCACATACATAAATACAAACTCACAAACTTTCGCATTTAAAATATTATTAGGATTATCAACGGTGCTTTAAGAGGCTCCCAGTCGCTGATTGCTCTTTTTCGAAACGAAAAAAGAAATACTTCTGAACAAGCCACATCTCCTATTTTTATAAGTATATTACTTCAGGTTCCTACCTAGATTTCTATTATGATGAAAACATAATAGCAGAAACTTTTCACGATAAAGATATTATTTCAAAATGATACGTTTTAGAATTTATGAGCGAAATATTTTATATACCTACTATTCAAATCAACTTGTGATTTATTGTTAAAGATAGGTAATATGTAGATCTAGATTTCTATTAGAATAGATTTTTGATAAGTAATTATACATAATTTATATCATTAATTTATTCGAAAAGCTAAGGCGGACCACGCGCCGACGTGTGTTTGTCGTCATTGCAGCGGTCGGTAGGATTATTTATCGAAGTGATTAAAGATGGGTACATCTTTATTCACATATACTATACATTATAAAATAGGAGATGTGGCTTGTTCACAAGTATTTATTTTTTCGTTTCGAACAAAAACAATCGTCGACTGGGAGCGCCTTAACTAATCCAAAAGCATTCTAACGAAATCAAATTGGGTGTGAAAGGACTTGAATGTAAATCATCACCTTGTTCGATTATTGGCATCACACTGGAATTCTACATAGCATTAAGGAAAGGATCATTAAAAAAAAAGTAGACCCCAAGCCGTGTTTGTTGCCTGATTCTTCTAGGCTTGGTCGCGTGGAATCGGCGCAGCTTCACTTAGTTTCTAAGACGTTTCAAAGTTATCCTTGTGATTTTATTGAAATCAAAAAATTAAAAATCTTCTGATTAAATTCCGTCTCTTAGGTTTTTCACGATTTATTCTTCGTGTTTTATTTTTGTATTTTTTTTGAACAGTGCATGCAATTAGAAAACAACTAATTCATAACCAATTGATATGCTAGGTGGCGTACGAGGATCTACGTCAGGCGCCGGCGCTGGTGCTGGCCGAGGCAGGGGTATGGTTCAACCGGGCCCCGCGGGACCTACAGCCCCCGGCCCGGGGGCTAGGGGTCCCCCGCCCCCACCTCGGGACAATGTCGCCCCGGCCCCCAGAAACCATCACAGGAAAACAGGTGGGTTTCCCAGCACTCAAAACATTCCCATCCCTAGTCCCTTGTGTAACCTTGGCTCCTGATTTTTTAATTAAATTCGTATGGGAGGTTTGTTCATAGAATTAAGACGAATAAGAAACTCGTTTATATTTTTGTGCTGATATTATTGTATTCATATTGCTGTTCAAAATGATATAATTACAGTATTAGTTGTAACTATCTAATACTTTATTTATAATGTTTTAGCTTTGTTTACGCAAAATATGAAGAACACAATACTTAGATCGTAATGTAATTATTTACAGTTCTACCGTAGCTTGAAATATATACGTAAGACTTCTTATTGAAAGTCTAACCCTCGTATTCAGGAACGACACTGTGAGAACACGCACCCACAGTGTGCACAAGTGTCGCACAACACATAAAGCGATGTTTATGAAAAAAGATTTCGTCCACTGTGGGTGCGTATTCTCAGAGTGTCGTTTCTGAATACGAGGGTTAGTCTATGAGCAAGCCTCTCGATATTTTAGGTAAGTTCGGTGTCGTAATGACGCGTGTCGACACCGGCCACCGAGAGCTTTGAGTGTTTCATGTTTGCACCTTGGACTTGCTATGTGACTACTAAAGACGCTAGCTATTTCGCTCTGGTACCCTCTATCATCTTTCCTGTACACTTTGATTGCAACGGGACTCTGCTACGAGCATACCGTGTTCCGTTTTGATAACCTTAATCCTCTTCTTCCACGGGGCAACAAAACCAACTAAGAATTAAAACGAAGAAGTTTAGAGGGAATCATTTGTCAAAAACTGAAACTTCATCAAGATTCAAACAGTTTTTATACACAACTTTTTATTCATGTCACTTTCGAGAGGATGAGTTATGGTTGTCCTGTGTGGGAGTGGAAAAATCCAAGCATAAAATGTAAATAAAAGTAAATTTTGACAATAATTTGACGATGAATATTGCAGTGAAACGGAATGTAAGCGAGTCCGGTTGCAATCTACGGAGCACAATGACTCTTGGTGTACACTTTGCTAATAACACTATCTTGGATTACACAGTCACAAACATCGTAAGATACTGGAACATAGAAGCAAGTACGGAAACTTTCTAAATTGATACCTCCTCAAACACACAATAATTTGCCACAGAAAAAATCATGTTACTATAAGTCTAGGGTTATATTTACGCGCGTTAATGCCTTATTTTGATTTTTATCTATCCTTACTCTCTATCCTGTATTTATTTTATTATTTCACGTAATATAAAAACGCTGAGTTTTACATTTATAACCACTCGTGATGAACACGTCAGTGGGTGGGCTAATAAACAAATACACGCAACATAATTTTGCACAGATCCACGATGCGCGTGAGGTGTGATCCAAGATTCAAGTGGTTGTCTGTGGTCACTATATATGTTGTGTGTATTGTCTGTTTGCTAGATGCCTGCCCTCTTCCCCCTTCTCAGTTAGACCACAACACATGCGCCAGTAATCCAGAACAGGCGAACGCTCAGGTAAAAATACCGTTTATAATCGACCCACAAGAATACTTTCAGATAAACTATGCAACGATACTACCTAGACGTTTTTTTGTTTATCTATCACTACATACCTATAGATTTTATTATTTTCACTATTTCCTTTTCTTCATTTATTTCTCTATCTATTTTTACCTTATGTTTCATTGTTACGCTCAGTGTATAGACGGTGGCATCGAATACTGTGAGCGATGGCCCGGAATTTTCTCGAACCATTACAATATTGTTTTGCGGACAGTCAGATATCATGAGGATCATAATTTATTATACACATTAGTAGCTGTCATGCCATTTTACCAACTGGACTGATCATACAGAGACTAGTACATACATACACTGGCGTATACTTCACTCACATTAAAGATACCATAAACTCTTTCACCCTAAAGCAACTACAGTCTCTGAGGCCTGTGGATGTGGTCCTTTTACTAAACGATTACAAACACGATGAAGAGGAGTAAAAACTGAACCGACTGAAATAATAGTACCTTTAATCTGTATATCAAATACTCCTACCGTAAAATTGTTGTGTAATCGAATAGTACTTTTGTAATCTACTCAATGCTTATCGTCGTAGTATCAGAGCATGTCGAATGTTTACTTTTCGATCTTGTCCCCAGATTTTGTTCTTAAGTTCTTGTACTCTTTGTCTTTTAAATATTTTCATCAGTCTTTTAATGCTTTCGTGTGTATGGCATTGCATGTTCCCATAATGCACAAGTTTATATTCTAACGTGTTCAATATTTAAAGAATGTGATTTTATAGTGTCAGTAGAAGCATGATATGAAATATCCATTGTTACTTCTAAATCTTTGCCAATTTCACTAGGATCTTCTTTTAATCTTATATCAAGGGAACCGATTTATATCGATTCAAATTCATAAATTCAAACCCCTATTTAAAACTTTCCATTTAGAGTCATTTGTTCTATTAATCTGAACATTATCGTTTTGAAATATGGCGTCTGAAACTGTAAACCTGCAAGGCTGAGCCGTAAGAACACCACGGACTCTATAAAACGATACATATTTCAAAACTCAATGCTACTTACTACCACTCTTGACGTAGAGCTTCGACCAGTAAGTGATAAGTTGACGACCGGTTCGCGACAGGCGAGGGCGAGAGGCGCGGTGATCGCTCAGCCAGCGAGCACGATCGCCCGCACGAGCGTTGGTAACGCCAGCACCCCGACGGCGCAGTCGCCCGGCGCGGCGGTCTCGTCGGCAACGGCCGTCGGCACCCCCCTGGGCCAGACGCCCGCCGCGCCGTCGCCCGCGCGTCGCGCCGGCCCAGCTGTCGTGCCCGCGCCGTCCGCGCAGCCCCTCAACGCCGCGCAGCTCCCGCCCACCACTCAGCCCAACCTCATGCAGAAGTTCAGCGAGATGACGGCTCCGGGAGGCGACATCCTCAGCAAAGGCAAGGAGTTGATCTTCATGAAGTTCGGCCTGGGGGGCAAATAATCCCGGCGGGCGGCCCCTCAGCGCCGCCGCCGCGCTTCGACCGCTCGTACTACTATGACTTCCGCCTGCTCTACGACCACCCGTTTCCCAATCCTTTGTATTTGAATGTTGATTCTGTCCCGGACGCGATCGCTTCGGTTCTGTTGGATGTTATTCTGGAACTCTGCCGACTGTTTCGCGGGAACCTTCTATTTTAAATCACTTTACTTATCTATAATGGGAAACTGTCCCTAGGGAGCTGTAAATAGTTAAATTCAAGAAACGCACAGTTTAGTGAATATTCGAGTTTTAGTGCCGTCTCGATAGTACCCACGGTCGAAGATTGTACACCTCGAGTTAGTTGTGTATCTGATGCTTTCTCGGACTTTTACCCGTCTGTTAGAGTAGATTCGAATGAATTGTTTATAAATTATATTATTGCATTGGAACTGCATTATTCCCTATGTATAGATATATAAAGTTATAAAGTTACTGTCTAGTTGTTATTTCACGATCCTTGATACATTAAGTAGTTGTTGTAATTTTCTACGTTAAGTTTTCAAATGCTAGCTGTCTGTGGGTAACATTTTAATCACAAAATGTAGTTTATTTAGAGTTTTGTTACTAATCAAATAAGCCACCAAATAGAATACACTTTGTTTAATTAATGTTTCATAATAACAAACATAATGGGATAATAATTGTTTGTCTACCGTCCTCTTGACCAACACCATGTTCATTAGTTTTATTTAATTTAATTAAACTATCGCAGTATGTAATAAAGCGATTCCGTAGGAACATTAATGTCAGTAAGTACAAACATAATTTATAAAGATGCTTTTAAGGAGTAACAAAAAATCAATACAGTCTCATCTAGGTAGGTACTTACTTATACACAATTTTGTATAAGAAATGATTATTGGCCTTTTAGTAAGCTGATCTATGAACCAAGGTCGGGAGAATTCTTTACAACGTTTGTCATCACCATTATTATACATGGTATAATAACAACTTTATATAATAATATTGAAATAACATTCAAACATACTAAATGATTTGAAATAGTGTTTAATTCACTATTATCTATTAGAAACATTTAAATGTACATCTACCGTCGAACTCATACGTTCTTGAGAACAAGCGCCTTACATTTTTGGAATACGGCTATATCATTTTAAACATTCTCAAAATGCTAATATTCTGTGATATTAGACGTGATACCACCTTTATCATTCTAAATAGTAATACAAATCATGTAATTTAACATCTGTATGTCTGTAAGTACAACTCGACCGTATTCGAGATAATTCATACCATGTACGATCATTTATACTAATAAAACTATTCTCTTCCCAAAATATACAGCTTCAATGATTATTAAACGTATAATCATTACTATTTTACTGTGTACTGAATTTACAATAATGACTTCCTTATTACTTAAATCATTTAAAAAAAAACTTTATTTGTGTGAACGAGGTGTGTGTCTAAACTCTAGATCAATCATTATATTCATTTCGATTCATTAGTGTTCGTCCACACTGCCGAGCCTAGCGCGGTTGCGATGACGACCGCGAAGTATCAAAAATATGAAGTGTGCCTTTGCTGCCCCACTGCTGCAGTGATGGCGCGCTTGACACATCGCGCCTGTCGCCGCCACCGAGCTAAGCACGTAGTGTGGACACACGCTTATTAGAATTTAATAAAAATATCTGTTACTCTATATTATCTCTGTTTAAGTATTTATTCATTCGATAAATTACACTTATTGTAACATTTATTTACTTGCAACCTTTTAAAATTTATAAAATACAAAACGTCAAGACTGCTTGCGTGAATTAATTGTTATCGGAATTAATATAATTGTTTAATTTTTATAAATAAAATAAAGGCAAAGCTATGAATAAACACCAATATATTAACGGTTTTTTTATATAATATTATCTGTATTCATTTGAATTTCGAGAATTTAAAACTTAACTGTTATAATTACTAATAAACATGTTTTTTTGTAGATCTAAAACCTACGAGCAACGTTGAATAATCTATACTTATATTTAAAACTGTTCTGAAGTTGTTATTGTACATATTGATATTGGTCGATAAGGTTGCTTGAATGTAGGCTATTTCGACATTGCTCACTTTGTACAAGGGATATTTCTCTAATAAGTCCTTTAAAGCTTCGTATATAACCAAAAACATTCTCTTTCTCGTGTATTTAAACCTTTTCACTTAAACAATTCAGATTTAGCTTGCAATT
This sequence comes from Hydriomena furcata, assembly GCA_912999785.1. Lineage (NCBI taxonomy): Eukaryota > Metazoa > Arthropoda > Insecta > Lepidoptera > Geometridae > Hydriomena > Hydriomena furcata. Next base: position 21,317,688 of record OU538820.1, read on the forward strand.
CCTAGCGTTTACATTCATATATATTATTCGTATCAACTTATATAATGCGCGAATATAATTGTATAACCCCACGATATTAGTCCACAACAAATTGTTAACACAATGTATATTTCGATTTGTAAATACTAAAGCGAGCCTGGGGTATATTTAAACTTAGCTAAGCACAGTGCTACATATCTACAAGTACATGTATAACCCGTATTTGAAAGTTTTTCTATCATAAATAATAATAAAATATAAAATTTTAGGGTTAATTCTAACACAGTTCGAAGTTGTTCACTTGTTTATAAAAATTTGTTATCATATCTTTTATCGCATGTATAACTTATATCGTTATTTATACGGGACTATAGTTATTGTATATTAATCGTGTGCATTTAATATAAAGAGTTGTATATTAATTGATGAATGAATTATAACACTATAATGGGTAAATCTCTAACAATGTACCAATGAAATATGCTAAAACAAAATAAACAATACAAATGTCGCTTCTTTATTTATTGTATTTTTAAGCATTATCATCATTCTCTTCTCGTTTACCCACATAATGTGTGGTCGGCACATGTTGCGGAAGGATTTGGATTATGTTTTCAATCAGTCGCCTGCCTGACACCTAGTGGCGTTACTATACCGTTCGGGGCCCGTGACAAATTCAGATGCAAAGCCCCCCCCCATACCCCCCCAATTCAAACTTTGCATTAAATATCCTTTCTGCGGACTTTGCAAAAGTGTTAATAACATCATCAAAGTTCAAATTACCAAATTACTAGGCACTAGCCGTAGTCAAAGGAAGTGTGAGAATTCTCCTCTGGGCCCCTTCCGGCTGGGGGCCTGTGGTTGCCAACTTGCCACCATGTAGTTACGCAAATACTGACCTCAACCCTCTTTGTGAAAAAAAATTAAGCATATTACTCTTGAATTATTTATTATCTACTTTAACACGATCCTAAAATCCTTTTAAATTTTATCCTAAAGATTTCAGAAGAGAAGTCAGTTTTCCTTGTTATTATTATTGTTAATTTGTGTTCATTGGTTTCTTTTTCGGTGCAAGAATGAAAACTGACTAATTTTAATGAAGAATTCTTCTTCACATAATAGGTAGGTATTAAATACAGCCTTGAATAGTAAATCTATAACTGTCATATTATCTAAAATTCAGTGACACTTAAAATAATAGAAGACTTTTTTTTAATTCATAATTTAACTTTAAGTTTATCTACGAGTTAGTTTCTACTCAGTTCAAAAGTCTCAACAAAATACATTTTCACAGACCGTTACCCGTCTAAAGTAAGTTTGTATGAGCTAGTTGCATCGTTTCGACGAATCACTATCGTACCGTAACGTCAAAACGATTCAAAACGTTTAGATTAGACCAGGGTTTCTCAAAGTGGGGTACGCGTACTACTTGGGGTACGCCATTGCCCATAGCGGGATGCCTGTTGCTAGAGGGAGATAAATAAACATCTTCAGTGTTTTGCACAGGTTTTCACACACGATATAAATTAAAAACAAACATAGCGTCGCGCGACAGGTTGGTGCGTGACTGAGCGCAATGTGGCCAATTGGCTTCATTTCATGTTGCCATTTTAGAGTGCGGACAACGTATCTATAGTTTTTAATACATCATTGATAGGCAGTATTTTTTTAAAGGAGTTCGTCGTGGTCTAGAAAGTCTAATAGGGGTACCTGAATCAATAAGTTTGAGAAACCCTGGGCTAGACGATAACTTTACGATACGATCATGCAGGCTGCTGAAACCTCATGTCGAGATTCCAACTCGCACTTATCATGTCAATGCTATCCAATAAAATCACAAGGACCATTTTTAATAGTCTTAAAATTACTTCACAAACTCGCTGTAAAAGGAATTGGTTGATATTTTCCTCATCGGTAGTTTTTTATATCAAACCACTGATGGACTTGCTCTGCTGTTGTGTTGTAGCTGTACATCAGGCATTTCTTATTTAGCCAACTGAAAAGAAAGATAAATTAATCAAAAAGTTGTTTTCACAAACACTCCATACTTTTTAAAGACCTACCTAACGATACCCCATACTATAGGCGAGAAAAAAAAACAACATTTCCACCTTAGGTGTAGAGGAGGTAACCTAAAAAAAATGTTTTATTCTACTTTGTTGATATTGCTTTTATGTATTTACATGCCAAATTACAGCTTTCTAGCACTGATAGTCTCTGAGCTAAGCTGCGGACAGACGGACGGACATGACGAAACTATAAGGGTTTCTTGTTGACTCGAAAACCTAAAAATGATAATAAAAGCCACAGATACATTAGAATACATAAGAAATATCTCCCAAGGAGGCGTCACGTAAAATTTTGCAGGGCATGTTGCGACACTGCAAAAATGGACAGATTTTGATGTTTTTTTTGAAATTTGACGTGTCGAGATGGTTCCTAGCTATAATTGTTGGAGGGATGTTAAAGCAATTTCTATGGTCGATTCAAAATGTATTCTGCGACTTCAGAGGGGATATTTAATTAATATTTTTAATACTTTAGCAATAGTTTTATACTAACCCTCCTTTCTTCAGGCACTTTTGCACGGGATAGTCTTGCCTAAAGCACTTAGTATTCAGGGCGTTGAAGTAGAATACGCCGACGTTATCTGCCGCAAGGCTGTTGGCTGCTCGAAGACACTTTCGGAACGTTTCGTCACAACCGCAGCTTAACCTGGAAATAATTTAAATTCCTACACTTAAAATTCCTTAGATAAAATGCATTTTTAGGGTTCGGTACGTACCTTTAAGGAAAAATGTTTTTGAATACACTAGGCCCTAGTGACTAGGGACTGTCGCTTCGACAATACTACGTGAATGTCTCAGGGACTAAATTGTGGAACTTTATACAGGTTACACTACTCAGAAATGCCGAGGTGTCTCGCGTCACGTAAATGGTTGCGCGTCATGTTGCGGGATTATTTGTCCCCTGTCACTTTGGCCTAGGCACACTACACTACATTAGGGTACCCATGGCTTCAGGCAGAGGTGGCAAGGCTCACCTAGTATAAAAAGCTTCATTAGTCAGGTTGTACTTGGTCTCGCCGGCCGGGATGGTATCCGGGCAGTAGTCATGCTCTCTACAACACATGTCAGTTCGCCACTCTGAGCCTAAATCGTTGAAGTTGTCCGCGACATCGCCAGCACCACACCATTTTGTACCTGCCATTAAAAAAAAAAATTGTGTGTGTCAGCTCCGACGCACGACTGGAGTTTACCAGATCGTGCGTAGAGCGTACCCCCACTATAAGATGTTTTGCCATCAGTAAGAGTGAGAGAAAGCATTATAAAGTATAGGCAAAGTAAGGGTACACACTACCCACGATCTAGCTGCACTGCTCACACCAAATTAGAAAGTTGCGCACCAAAAACGTAACGAGGTCATGCGTTCAGTAGATTTTACTACTCACATTTTTTTCATACCGGGCGCCTTATATCAAAATCCAAAAAAATGTTTTTAATCCTCATTAATTACGTTTTAAAAATAAAAATTATACCTTACAGATTTTCCGTCGGTAAAAAATAGCAACGCACTTGAACGTGTAATGCCGAGAGCTAATATAATGGTTTTGGTAGGTGTCTCCTAGCTAGAAAGTTGATTAAGTCAACGTATCCTATAATTTTAATTTAGTCTCTATTCGTTTGTTTAGCAGGTACTTACTTTAGTCATTATTAATCAAGTTGGCATTTTGCAAAATTGTTTAGCAAATCTAGTAAGATTAGGTACCTATGTAAAATATATCTTTAAGTACCTACCAGCTAGAGCTTGGTACCTACATATCTGCTAGAAATGTCAGAAACCTAATCAAAAAGCTTTTTCATCCTATAAAATATAACTACTTAAGTTAATGGTAGGTAAGTAAGTAAGTACCCACACCACTACACAAACACAACATGTCAGTCCGGGGACGAAATAGGTAAGTATCTACCTACTCAACTTGTTTATTTATATGTACATCAATAAGTAGGTAGGTACCTCATGCTGCAATATTCTAGATAAGCAAATATTTAGTAGGTAGGTCTGGAGCAATAATTATTGTGTTATGGAGTTACAAAACACGTTGGTACATACCTGGATAAATCAAAGAAAACCTTGCTTTGACATCATCATTCTCAACACTTAGCGGTGTTAGATTATTAAAATCCTCAAATTTCGCCAATTTATGTTTTGTTACAGTTTCTATATCAATATTATTGATCACCCAACCATTTATATAAATAAATTGAACTAAAAGAACAAAAATTATACACTTGTTCATATTTTTGGTTGTTTTTTTAATATTTATTATTAATATAAGTTACTACACAGCTCACTAAATACCTAATGAAGAAGGTGTGTAACATTTCCTTTATATATGAATATTTCAATTCCGTTTGTTTGATTAATATTGAGGCTTGGATTAGGACACGAGCAGAGCGACGACGAAAGCGATTTTCTAATTACTGTGTTTTCAATTAGACCAATCTATGAATAATAACTATTGTATCTATCAGCACCTAATTATAAATACAATCGAATTGAGAACCTTCTTCTTTTTTTGAAGTCGACTATAATCTCAGAGCATGGTTGACGTATGACGTCAGATGGTAAATGTTATCATCGAGTAGACCACGTGATGAGATGAAAAAATCATTAGTTATTGCTACTGTCAATATGGTATATCTCATGCAAATTATTAAAATCGTAAATAGTTAAGAAATTGCATAATATTATGACAAAAATTAAAGTGTGAAGCACTTACATAAGAAACCGGCAAATATCACTTTTTTAATAACAAGAAAAGAACTGATAAAAAAAAGGATTTTGAACAAACAGGTTTATTACAATGTTAAAGTTTCTACATATACATGGTAGTAATATACTCACAATGTGATACTCATAAAGCCACAGATAACTACGCTAGGGGACATTTTATCCTGCAGCATGCCCCGCAACATTTTATGTGACGTGGGACTCTTCCTTTGGGGACATTTCTATTAACACTCAAGTAGTATGGCTTGTTAAAAGTTTCACAACATTGTCCCCGATACAACAAGTTGTTGAACGACATGTTGTGGAACACATGTTTAGGGACATCCCTCCATTACTCCCTTGGTGTATCCGTAGCTTTAAAAACCTTCAACTTCACTTATTTACAAGATTTTTTTGGATTCATTTATTTCAAAACTGCAGGGTAGTTTGAATCAATGCTGACCTAAGATCTGATTCTTCGTCGAAGTCGGTGTTTTTCATTTTAGTTTTAAAAACGTAAAAAATGTATTATCGCTACGCTTGTGAATCACTCTCTGCATTACAATAAGATAGCTTACTTCCTCCTTACTGCTGTTTTTAAAAAGAAAAAACCTAATTTATATATTATTCATAGAAATCTTTGATTATTATCCCTTATTTGTAAATATAATCTATGTAAAAAAGGGAAATTATATTCCTGAGTCACTTTAATGATTATTAGATTTACATACTTTGCTGCATTGCTTCAATCATATCAATGCAATAAATAAAATGGCATCGATAATTATTATAAATTACTAGCATTCCGCCCCGGCTTTGCACGGGTTACACTACACGCACACGGTTACATTATTGCAATTTCCGTGGGACCTATTTTTTTTTATAAAAAATATAGCCTATGTTATGTAGCTTCTAAATTGTTTTTTTTAAATTGGGCCAGTACCTACCTACCTTGTTTTATATTTTTCCACCATACCTATTTGTCAAAGCGAGGGTTTCGATACAAAAAAAGCTAAATATAAACGCGAAAGCAACTGTCTGTTTGTTATTTCTTCACGCTTAAGCAGCTCAACAGATTTCGATAAAATTTGGCAAGGAGATAGATGGCATCCTGGGGAAGGACTTAGCGGATGAATGAAGTTGCGGGTAACAGCTAGTATATCTATCATATAAAAATAAGTCAGGTTTTCCTTCCTGACGCTATAACTCCAGAACGCACGCACCGATTTCCACGGTTTTGCATTCGTTGGAAAGGTCTCGGGCTCCGTGAGGTTTATAGCAAAGAAAATTCAGGAAAAATTTCAAGAGAAAAGCAGGAAAACAGGAACGGGAACGGGAACGGGAACGGGAACGGGAACGGGAACGGGAACGGGAACTTAACAGCATTTGTTAATTCTAAAGCGATACGAAGTTCGCCGGGTCAGCCTTTACTATATAAACTCTATACTTCCATACTATAATCTATACTAATATTATAAATGCGAAAGTAACTCTGTCTGTGTCTGTCTGTGACGTTATCACGGCTAAACCGATTGTGCTGAAATTTAATAAATCAGCAAGCACAAACTACTTAGTGTAATGTTATGTGGCTGCAGGTTTGGGCATGAAAGGGGTCAATGAACGTTAATAATACAACCAGTGCGGTGAAAGGGACGCTCTGGTTGTATTTCCTCATAGCTCAGTTGGTAGTAGCTCTGCCTTGCGCAGTCTTGAGACCTACCTATAAAAATTCATTTTGCAGCTTCAGGGTCAAGTCCCTAAATATTCGTAGGCTTATTTCAATGTCTTTATGCTAAACACAACAGCCTTTACCGAGCATTACTTAATTTTAGCCTCCGAACGGAATGTAAGGTCCTACAAATATTGACTCATAGCTTATAGAGCACTCGTATCAAGTCGTCGCCTAAAAATTTACTTGACCACATTATTTAAGATGTAATGTACCTCACAGCTCAGTTGGTAGTAACTCTGCCTACTGCGCTGTAGGTTGTGGGTTCAATCCCCACCCAGGGTAAATATATGTTCTGTGTCTGGGTGTTAATATGTAGGTATAATATGTTAATAAGTATGTATTTAACAAACAAAAAGTATTCTATCAGTTATCTGGTTCCCATAGTACCTACAAGCTTTGCTTAGTTTGGGGCTAGTGGCGCTGTGTGTAAAGTCCGCCAATATTTATTTATTTATACCAACCTCTCTATGTACCTACTACGACGCACCCATACGCCGGACATAGTGTAGGTACAATCGCCATAACTATATAACTTTGAAAGATAGAGTGAAAAATAGCGTGATAAAAGAACGTTGTGGAAGACGTAGTGATGAGGATTGAGAAAGGGATGCTTAGATGGTTTGGGCAGGTGGAGAGAATGAATAAAGAAAGATTGACAAAACAGGTATATATAAGGTGAGTGTGAATGGTAGCGTTGGAAGAGGAAGACCTCGGCGTATTTTCCTGGACCAAATTGGTGACGTTTTGAAAAAAGGCCGGGTCAAGAGTACTCTAAACCGACGAGCATGCATGAGGAAGGTGATGAGAGTGAATGAAGCTAAAGAAGTAGGTATGTCAGGATCGTAGCAAGTGGAAAGCCGTGATCTCTGCCTACCCCTCTGGGAAACAGGCGTGATTTTATGTATGTATGTATTAACTGCGACTTCGTTTGCGTAGATTCATGAAATCCATTTTTAATTGGTATCCATTGGTAATCGACAAAATTTTAAACTCATGCTACTTCTTGGCATTTATGTTTTACTTTTAATCAACCTACCTAAAACTACAAAGTACCTAAACTGTGAAGGTTAGAAAAACTATAAAATAATAACCCTATTATCACCTACTTTGTTACCAAGTAGGTAGCTAGCGGCAAGTAAGTTACCAGTTAAGTATACCTAAGTTATAAACTCAGTATCTCTACTTTGCTAAAGTCACGTTTAGTAATAAAGAGCTAATATTTAGATGGGCAACCTATCACTTATGAATGCTAACTGCAAAATGTAGATACGCGCCAAGAGTAATATTTGGACGTGCCTCTGACTAACATATCAAGAATTTGATGACGCTTTTCTAAGCCATATTCCCCATATTCCAATTCAAACGACTGCTAAGAACTTCATAAGTAGAATGCTGACTACTGCAAAATGTAGGTATGTGCCAAGAGTAATGTTTGGACGTGTCTCTGACTATCCTAGACATATCAAGGATCTGAGTGACAAAAGCCTTAGCTTAGACTTAGGCACTTAGCACTTTCTTTGCCTCCAAATTCCAATTTCAACGACTATGCTTAAAACATTACCTATATTTGGAATAAGTGGGACACCTTACACACAACATGATGAAATGACTTCAAATTTACTAAATTACTTATGGTTAACTAATGGTTAGGTATCTACTATACTGCACCACATGCATTAGGAGTTTCTTTCCTGTAGACCCCCTACCGAAGCCTATCTTAATCATTGAGAAACAAGTTACCCTTTATCTTTGACCTCGTAACTTGCTTTTTGAATTTTAAAATAAAAAAGAAATTTAATTTTTATTGCATTTACGGCTTTGCAAAATTGCATACAAATTTGTAAATAATTCTATCTCAACAAATAGGAAGGCTCAGCAGATGGTAGGAAGTATGAAATTAGGTGTTTTTAATAGGTTCATAAATTGCCTAAATGATGCGGGAATCAAACTCGTATAATCATTCATTTCCGACCCTTCAAGGAGGGTAACAATATAGGTAGGTTACCTACTACTAAAATACAGCCCGCATTATATTTTATCAGTTTATGAGATGGATTTATTTACTTGCGTGTGTATTTCTGATGGTGCCGGTCATTATCATTGTCATAATATCTGTTACAAGGATCTTGACGACATTTACAGAAGTTTAACGACCACTTCTTACAATATGTAGTATACCTACACAATCTCAATAGCCAATACTATGGATATGCAGTATAGCTGAAATTGTTTATTTGACCTGAATTGAGAGAATATTAATTTTATTAAATATATAAACGAATTTTCATATCATGTGGAGGTAATAAACTTCAATTTATGTAGCTGTTCTTCTTGAAATAAGTAAATCAAATGACTTCTCTATATGTATTGTGAACGGTAATTAGTGCGAATATGAGAATGGCAATTCGCATTAGAATGGATTCATACGATTCTAAATGTCAATGTCATATTCTCAAATTATTGACATTCAAAAAGTTCATGCAATGCTCTTTTCTTTGGTGTATGGTGTCCAAGTGTCATGGCGAGATTTGTTTACGTTTCATGTTTCAGCTTTTATTTACATTTCCGCGTTTATTTCTTTTGCTCCTTGGCACACTAACCTAGTGATAAGTTAATTTTTAAATCTCAGTTTAAATATTTACGATGGAGAACCTCAAGAACATATGGAAACCCGAGCGTAAGTACACCGACGTAATCTCTGTTTCATTTAGATTTTGTTATCGTAATTTCGGCTCTAATTTTTCACTTTTCCAGTGTATCGTATACAATTGGAAGCTCCTGTGCCGAAGCGGATTCCCTGTGAGAATTGTCCTGATCGGCCAGAGTTTTATGGGAAGGAATACCATGGAATCATTGGACATAAGGAGGCAACTTTGCTGTTAGAAAATGAGCCCAATGGAGCCTTTCTTATTAGGAAAGGCAATCATTACAATGATTTTTATACGCTTACTTGGAGGTAGGTACCACATTTCCTAGACTCTATTGTGCACAGTAGTGCAAAAGTGTGTGTGTGGAAAGTATTCCACACTAACGAGTTTGCTCTGATCACTGAAAGCATGCTTCACACTCAACACTTCTCATAAATATAAAAATGAATAAATGAATCATCCAATTTGGTGCAGTCGTTCGAAAGTTATGCGCATACATACATTTTGGCAATTAATTTTTATATATATGTATAGATAGTGATTCAGTATGAGTTGCATCACCTTCTGTATCTTTTTATATACTTGTTTTTATATAAATACATCACAGCTTAAGTTAGTAGGTATAACTTCCCAAACATTTAATAACAACAAACTATCTTTTATCTGGTTAATATGAGAATTTATCAGTATTATAACATGCATTGTTGGATAAATACTACAGACTAGCTGCTCGACCCGGCTTTGCACGGGCGGTACCTGGATAAAAAGTAGCATATGTCTTATTATGATGTATAAGCTATATTACTGTAAAGTTTCAATCCGTTCAGTTGTTTTTGTGTGAATGAGTAACAAACACACTTACACACACACCCACTCCATCACTCACAAACTTTAGCATTTATTATATTAGTAGGATTATGCAAACATAGGTCCTGCCATGGGGATTGAACCGGAACTCTTTCACCACAGAGGTCATAGTCCAAGTCAAAGTCAAAAGATTTATTTCAATAAAATCACAAGGATCACTTTGAAACATCTTAGGAGCTAGGTGAAGCTACACCTGTTTGTTGCGACCAAGCCAAGAAGAATTACCCTCGTATTCAAGAACGACACTATGAGAACACGCACCCACAGTGGACGAAATCTTTTTTCATAATAATCACTTTGTGTTGTGCGACACTGCATAGTGTGACTAGAGGCACATTGTCATGTGCCTCTAGCCAAAGTTGAGCTCTAAAGACACACGGTAGCGTGCGCCATAGTGCCGCTCAACATATAAAGTGATGTTTATGAAAAAAAAATTCGTCCACGGTGGGTGCGTGTTCTCATAGTGTCGTTCTTGAATACGAGGGTTAGGCAATAAACACATATAACTCAGTATAATAAATAACTTAATAGTGTTTGTTTTAACCCCAGATTGAATGATAAAATTCATCATTACAAGTTATACTATGACGGCACCCACTACATTAAGGAGAAACGCTACGACACTGTCTATGATCTGGTGGCAGACGGTCTCATCACATGCCATATGGAAGTGAAAGCGCACCATATTCTAGAGATGATCAACTCAAGGGCTAGTTATACGGAAAGTCCTTATGTGACACTCAATAGACGGAAATTGAAGACGTTGTCACAACAAGTACAGCAGTAAGTATTAGTTTTTATTTTATCTATCAAATAATTAAAAGCATATTTCCTATATATATATTCTATAGTAACTTTTACCCGCAATTTTGTTCACTTAGATTCTGAGTGTAGTGATTCAATTCAACTTCCAATTGCAATTAGTAAAATAAAAATCAAAAGAGTATAAAAAACCGGCCAAGTGCGAGTCGGACTCGCGCAGGAAGGCATCCGTACCATTCAAAAAAATCACGTTTTTTGTATGGTAGCCCCACTTAAGTATTTATTTTATTCTGTTTTTAGTGTTTGTTGTTATAGCGGCAACAGAAATACATTATCTGTGAAAAATTCAACTGTCTAGCTATCACTGTTCATGAGACAACGGAGTCTTACCCTCGTATTCAAGAACGACACTATGAGAACACGCACCCACAGTGGACGAAATCTTTTTTCATAAAAACCACTTTATGTGTTGTGCGACACTGCATAGTGTGACTAGAGGCACATTGTCGTGTGCCTCTAGCCAAAGTTGAGCTCTAAAGGCACACGGTAGCGTGCGCTATAGTGCCGCTCAACACATAAAGTGATGTTTATGAAAAAAGATTTCGTCCACTGTGGGTGCGTGTTCTCATAGTGTCGTTCTTGAATACGAGGGTTAGTAACAGGGTCCTGTTTTTACACTTCAGGTACAGAACTTTAAAAAGTAGCTTATTTCCGTCCCAAGACTTAAACATATCTCTATATGAAATTTCATCATAATAGAGGTATAGCCGTAATTGATAAAATCACACAGACAAACAGAGATTTTAAAAAAGTCTATATAATTTTTTTCTATGTTTCAGAGCTTCAAATAGATCAAGTCCTCTCATTAACAAACTGATTAAGACTGAAAAAGACATGTCCGATGACTTCCTAAAGAAGCCCTTAGACCTTACCCCCACAATAGAAGATAATCCTCTTGTAATAAAATACTCCAAATCCCATGGGTTCAAAGTCCACACATTCAAAGGACTGAATTGGTGTGAGCTATGCGCAAATTTTCTATGGGGTTTCACTGCTCAAGGTGTTAAATGTGAAGGTGAGTTCTAACAACCATAGAAGACAGATTGTACCATAATTTTTGTCCACATTTTTACAAGCTTTTATTTAACCTGCAATGTATGTGTGTCGCGACCCTCAAGATAAATGGTGTAAAATTATTTCTGACTGGTATCCCAGTGATGGCAGGAGAAATAGAGGATGTCAACAAACAAGATGGGAAAGATGATCTGAAACGCATGGCTGGATTTCACTGGAGAAGAGCTGCAAGCGACAGATCCCAATGGAAATTGTTAGAGGAGGCCTATGCAGGCAAACTGAGCTTCGGGACATAAAAATAAAATAAATAAATAGGATCATGACTGTAATCCCCAAGTACGGTAGACATCCTCTCAGATCTTCAGACGCTTAGCTCCTTTGAAGATGTCTAGTGGGGGTAGTCAGAGGCACGTCCAAACATTATATTTGGCACATGCCCACATTTTGCAGTAGTTTGGTAGTTAGCATTCCATACGTGACAGGTTGCAAGCCCATCGCCGCTTTAAAGAATACTAACTGGTTTCCTCACGATGTTTTCCTTCACCGTTTTGAGCACGTGTTTTGATGCGCATATAAATTTTTCGAACAGAAAAATCCATTGATGCACGCCGGGATTCGAACCCACAACCTTCAGATTGAAAGTCGAGGTACCTCCCACTCGGCCAACACGGCTTTCATTCGTACATATTATAACAAGAACATAATTGCATTTATACCTATGAGAAGTTCAGAATAAAAAGAAAAAGGCATATTATTATTATTGTATGTATGTTGTGTATGTTTGTTATGGTGGAATCTTGCATCTCAATTTTGAAGCAGTTATCCCCAACCGATTAAGCTGAAATTTTGCATTCTTGCAGTTCTGGTGACAATATAATAATTTTGACAGCGACCTGATCTGATGATGGAGTCAGGAACTGTTCAACAGTCACTCACAACGGAACTTATTAAATACTTTAATTGATTAAAACTTAGCATTCTTGTCAAGTTCCGATGACAATGTTGTATGATGTGACAGCTGGTGCCCGATGATTTAAATGATTTTACAAAAGCTTGTCTAGAAAAATATATTTCAAAGATTACTTATTGACACTAGGGTGCTAGGTTGAAGTTTGTTTGAATATAAATAACTAATGATTTATTATTATTATTGACTACTATTTTGGTATTCTTGTAGGAGTTATTATTGTTATTAATTTGGTAATATTATACTGTTTATTATTCTTTTTTTTTAGGGTTCCGTACCCAAAGGGTAAAATCGGAACCCTATTACTAAGACTTCGCTGTCCGTCTGACTGTCCGTCTGTCCGTCTGTCCGTCTGTCTGTCTGTCACAGGGCTGTATCTCATGAACCATGATAGCTAGACAGTTGAAATTTTCACAGATTATGTATTTCTATTGCTGCTCGAACAACAAATACTAAAAACAGAATAAAATAAATATTTATTATAATAATTAATTTCTCCCATACAACAAACTTGATTTTTGCATTCCAGCGCCATCTAGTTTCATTTGATGTTACTACGTATTATAGGTACTTTTCGCGGTCTCATGCGACCGCTCGGGGTTTGAGGGGTAAGATGAAAGAGGTTTGCGATTCCGCTGGCAGGTGGCGCTATTTTACCACTATCGGTAAAGTAAGTCGGTAAATAGGTGGTACTTCACATGATCGAATAAAAAGTTTGAAATTGAATTATTGAATTCATGTAGTTAGGTAAATAGGTACCTAGGTAGATATTATTAATTTCCAATTAATTTCGAGTTCGAATCCTGGCCGTGCATCAATGGATATTTCTGTTCGAAAAATGTACCTATATGCGCGTTACACGTGTTTATAACAGTGAAGGAAAACATCGTGAGGAAACCTGTTAGTATTCTTGAAAGCGGCGACGGGATTGCAACCTGTCACGTGTGGAATGCTAACTACGTAGTTAGGTAAATAGGTAGGTTACGAGATATTATGAATTATTTTTGTTTCTAGGGTTCCGTATCTAAAGGGTAAAAAACGGGACTACTAAGACACCGCTGTCCGTCTGTCTGTTACCAGGCTGTATCTCGTGAACCGTGATAGCTAGACAGTTGAAATTTTCACAGATGATGTATTTCTCTAAAATCAGCATAAAATAAATATTTAAGTGAGACTCCCGTACAACAAACGTGATTTTTTTGCCGTTTTGATAATAGTACGGAACCCTTCGTGCGCGAGTCCGACTCGCACTTGGCCGGTTTTATTTATACTTCACATTAGCTTTTTTTGTTGCCTTTGAGGTAGAAAATTCCCCTTTTTTTGCAACAATTTTGTATATTTTTATGCAATTATGTATTAAATAAACCCTAGGGTTTCACAAGAATAAAAACAATTTCAGATTGCGGTTTCATAGCTCATTCAAAGTGCTCTGAGCGCGTCCCAGCTCACTGTGTTCCGGATCTTAAGAAACTACGCGGCGTCTTCGGCATCGACCTCACCACACTACTCAACGCACACTCCAGCACACTTCCGTTTGTCGTCAGGAAGTGCGTGAATGAGATAGAGGCTAGGGGCATGGACTCTGAGGGAATCTACCGAGTTTCTGGGTTCGCTGATGAAATTGAAGCATTGAAATTGGCGTTTGATAAAGGTAAAATATAAATATTAAATAAATATTGGTGGACATTATCACACATCGCCATCTAGCCTCAAATTAAGCAAAGCTTTTACTATGGGAACCAGATTACTGATAGAACACCTATGTAAGTAGGGTCATATACCTGGTTGTGGTGCCTGTCCCGGCTTTGGGCATTTTCAATTTTGACAGTCAATAACTAAGCATAGCAAACAAATAAAGTCTATAAGTAATTTTTTTTTATATGTTCCATTTTGATTGGTGACATTTGTGGTGCGTTGTACTTCTAGATTATTTTGCCCACAACCAATGATTTCGTCTATTTAAATATGAATAATTAATAAATTAATATCGCCTGTTACAAAACGTTTACCTAACCGAAGAGATAGATAAATACTCTATTTTTGTTGTTTAAAAATCATCGTTTTAATATTTTTTTCAATATAAACCTTTTATTTGAAAATTAAAATGTTGTTTAAGTGGCCACAACCAGCGCTCTCACCCTACTCAAAATTAATTTCTTCAGATCTTCGACAGTTTGTTGTTGTAGTAGCTCTGCCTTCTGCGCGTCGTGGTGTAAATATGTATCCTAATATTATAAAATGCGAAAGTTTGTAAGTGGGTGTGTGTGTGTGTTTGTTACTCTTTCACGTAAAAACTACTGGAGTGATTTAGATGAAACGTTACAGTACTACCAGTTTACAGTAGGTATAGCTTATACCTCACTTTGTATCCAGGTACCACGCGGGAGAACCCGCGTTAGCTAGTACATAATATTTACATAAAAAAAGTATATAAGTATTCCTTCTCGTGTCTAGTTCACATAGTTCAAGCTTTGCTTAGTTTGGAGCTAGGTGGTAACTTCCATCAATATTTTATTATCTATTTGTATACGCGCACGCGTAATTTTGTATTATCACTACATAGTATAAAGCAAAGTCGCTTTCCGCTTCCCGCGTCTGTATGTATGTATGTTTGCTTATATCTTTAAAGCTACACAACGGATTTTGATGCGGTTTTTTTAAATAGATAGAGTGATTCAAGAGGAAGGTTTATATGTATAATAACATGCTACCCGTGCGAAGCCGGGGCTGGTCGCTAGTGTTTGATATAATAGTAGTTAGCCATTATCTGGAACAATATGTTATTCAGTTACTTTGCAACGGCTGAACTGATTTGGATGAAATTTGGTATGCTTTTGCAGACGGAGAAGCAGCTGATCTTAGCGTGTACAGCAATATAAACGTAGTTGCTGGTACGCTGAAGCTATACCTACGACTCTTACCTGTGCCATTAATAACTTACGAAGTGCATCCGAAAATAGTGCTTGCCACACGTAAGTATGCAATTTCGATTTATTCTAGAATAGTCTTTGTTTGTAACAATTATAAATGCGTGTTGGCCGAGTGGGAGGTACCTCGACTTTCAATCTGAAGGTCGTGGGTTCGAATCCGGCGTGCATCAATGGATTTTTCTGTTCGAAAAGTTTATATGCGCATCAAAAACACGCGCTCAAAACGATGAAGGAAAACATCGTGAGGAAACCAGTTAGTATTCTTATAAGCGGCGATGGGCTTGCAACTTGTCACGTATGGAATGCTAACTACAGTAAAATGTGGGCATGTGCCAAATATAATGTTTGGGCGTGCCTCTGACTACCGCTACTAGACATCTTCAAAGGATCTAAGGGTCTAGAGATCTGAGAGAATGTCTACCGTACATGGGTATTACATTCGAGATCCTATTTTTTTTATACTTACCCAAAATAATACTAGAGACGTTTTGAGACCAAGAGAATTTACCATTACTTCTGCGCATGTCCACTTTTGAAGTTTCTAAACGTGTCAGGTCGCAAGCCCATCGCCGCTTACACAAACTCCAACTGGTTTCCGATACTGTAATATTCTCCATTTTGCAGAAACAAAAACTACAGCTCTTCAGATCAGTAAGCTTCGAGAATGCCTGGACTCATTGCCGCCCGCTCATTTCAACTGTCTCCAATACATGGTACAGCATTTGCATAGGTAAGTCAAACGACCTTATTTTATTTTTATTCAGAATAATCCATTTATTGGTAAAAACTATTACACGTCAGAAATCTTATTACATATTATAATATCATTAAATATAATTCAATCGATTGTTTTAATATAGCAATAGTTTAATAATTGAATAAATATACTTAAAAAAATTAAATGCTTAAATTATTGCAATTTGCATATAAAATCTTCAACATTATAGAACGCCATCTCAACGAGCCATGATTTTAATTTTAATTTAAAAGATGGCAGACTGGGCGCACCTACAATATGCTCCGGCAGGCGGTTATAGATAGAAGGACCTAAAATATGCGTTAGCGTTGTTCTGACCAGCACCTCTAGTATTGTAAGCTCGGGCGTGCCCCTCCCCGCGCGTTTTGAATTTATCGATTTATTCTGTAGCCCTATAAGGTGCCTTCTGGTAAGATCGGCGAAGGTGTAATCCGGATAAATCACCTAACTACTCAATTCAGCGATATTTTTAAATTAGGGCAACATCACCTTACGCACTATTTTGTTGTGCCCCTCCCTTCCCCCTAAAATCTTAGCTAAAACTCATATTTCATCACAAATGCAATAATTGTTTTTTTTACTTAGTTTTGTACTTTGGTGAGACCGAATATTTTCTTGTGATAGAGATTATTCTAGTTGTTACAAAGACGACGATCCGATCTTTTCCTTGCCATTCTGAATAGTTATGCTCTGTTTGATCATTCATAAATCATCAACCATTGTGTTTATCAAAGTTGGTTTGGGGCTAGATGGCGATGAGTGGAATGTCCACCAATATTATTATTATAGTAGTTTATGCAACTGTCATATAAGGAAGGGTATTAAAACACGAGTGTGAGTTTATGAAACGAGCGCAGCGAGTTTCATAATAGTAACGAGTGTTTTAATACCCGTGTTATATGCAGTTGCATACACTACTTTATCTTCACTAACGTCGCTATCCATTTTTAACTTTTAATTTGTATTTTAAAAACAAAACACATTGCGAAACATTAAATTCACGCGTACGTGTATTGTCACAGTGAACTTGCCGCCATTAAAATCTAACCAATAAGAAGAGCGCAGCTGCGCGCGCAGGGCCAAGTTCTTTTTTTATTTAATTGGCACAAGATCTTACCAAAGAGTTTTGTGTATGTAAGTTTAGTAGTTTCACGTATAACCCAACTGTTTTCAAAGGCCAGCCTAATATCAAAATTTTATACAACTTGTATGAGGATTTTGACATAAGGCTCGCCAGGTTAATTGGTCGCATTTATTGATGTTATAATGAGATTTTACGATATCGATGTGGATATTATACCATCATGTGAAATTGCTTAAATTGAGTGTTTTGTTGTCTGCGCTATAACAGTAGTAATTATAAGTCAAGTATTGGAAACATAAGTAGAATGTTACAACATTAGTGTAGATAAAATAGCTAACGACACTCGACTGTAGTTTGTATATTTCATAATGGAACTACGGATCTTTTCACGCTTATAACGCCATCTATTGAGACATATCTGAACTAGGATTTTTTGGAGACGTGTCCCCATGCTTTGTTTATAAAATACCTAACGGTCAATAAATCTATTTCTACCATCTGAAGTATACGAAGAATACTTTCAAATCCTTGAAGGTCGTGGGCTCGTATCCCGACCGTGTATCAATTAATTTTTCAGTTCGAAAAATTTATAATCGCATTAACACGTGCTTAAAAAGGGCGAAGGAAACATCGTAAGTATACCAGTTAGTATTCTTGCTAGCTGTCACGTATGGAATGCTATGGAAAATGTAGGCATATCCCAAATTTAATCCTGGAACCTGGAACGATTTTAACACTTGCGTAACAGCTAGAATAATCTCTATCACAAGAAAATAGTCGGTAAACCAAAATCAAAATCAAAATATCGTTTATTCATTGAAATCACTTGGATCATTTAGAATCGTCAAATTTAGTTAAGTTTAACTTAATTAGTTTAATTTGTTCATTGTTTGTTTTTTTTTTTAAGTCTGTACTTATTTTTATTACATAATGAATCTTAATTATTATTGATAGAGCGAGTTGGAGCAGTCCCAGGCTTTTTTGTCGTCTAAATAATCAGATATTTTATAGTAAGCCTTTTTGCATAGTTTACGTTTAATTAAGTTTTTAAATTTGCTAATAGATAGCTTTTGCATGTCATTTGGGATTTTGTACCAAAGTACAAAACTAAGTAAAAACAATTATTGAATTTGTGATGACATGAGTTTTAGCTTAGATTTTAGGGGGGAGGGAGGTAAAGAAGGGTACAACAAAATGGCGCGTAAGTATCCCTCCCTAATTGTTTTTACTTAGTTTTGTACTTTGGTAATACCAAATATTTTCTTGTGATAGAGATTATTCTAGCTGTTATGTTGTATCTCGTCTCGTATTCTGTAGGTTGTGGGTTCGATTCCCACCCAGGGCAAACATTTGTGTGATGAACATAGATGTTTGTTCTGTGGTTAGATTAGCGCGTTCAAACAAACAAACTTTTCAGCTTAACTTAAATTTTTACTTCTCTTTCAGGGTATCCCAACAAGCTGAGTTGAATAAAATGAGCGCTCACAACCTGAGTACGGTGTTCGCGCCAACGCTAGTTGCCACACCGCCTGCGATAACAGATTTAGCGTTCGAAATCAGAGCGTTGCAAGCACTTATCGAATACTGCCCACAGATTTACTATGGCAACAACTGAGGGACCAGTCTGGCACGAAAGAAAACACATGTAAAACCGGCCAGGTGCGAGTCGGACTCGCGCACGAAGGGTTCCGTACCATTATCAAAAACGGCAAAAAAACACGTTTATTGCATCGGAGTCCGTCTGTCTGTCACAGGGCTGTACCGTGATAGCTAGACAGTTGAAATTTTCACAGATTATGTTTGTATTTCTGTTGCTTTAACAACAAATACTAAAAACAGAATAAAATTAATATTTAAGTGGGGCTCATACAACGTGTTTTTTATAGATAATGGTATGGAACCCTTCGTGCGTGAGTCCGACTCGCACTTGCCGGTTTTTTAAGAATCTTACCTTTTAGCGTGGACACAAAATCGCCACCAATGGCAATGATAATTGGTAGAGCCCGTCTAATCTTAAAATGAACGCCTCTTCACAAACTGTGATTGTTTCAATGTATGACACTTTACTTGTTTGCGTATGACAGAAAATGGTGTCGATTCTGTTGGCACCGAGCTAATAAAATTTGCTAAAATAAAATTAAAACAATTTCACTCTTATTCCTTTACGTTAAAGTCTAAATTAAAGTAGGTGACGATTATGTTGTATCCATTTTACAATTTGGAAATAAGAGAATCGTGTTTTAACACAATCCTTTTATTCCTATTACGTTAAAGTCTCAATTCGCGTAACCTCAGGATGACAGTTTTAAAACGTAGGCTAATTTTAAGTAATTTAACGGTTCTTTACGTAAATTTAGTCAGCATATAAAAAGGTGCTGACTAAAGTAAAATTTTGACTTTATTATTCTTTCGAAAAAAAATACGTAATTTTAAAAATATTCCAAAATTAAAGAATACGTCCATTTATAGGTTACTCTAATTTAGACTTTAACGTAAAGGAATAAGAGCGAAATTGTTTTAATTTTATTTTAGGAAATTTTAGGATTAGCTCGGTGCCAACAGAATCGATACCATACCATATACTTCGTACTTTTGTTAAAGACTAGCTGTCCAAAAGACAAATTAGACAAATTTTTGATACCTTAGGTTACATTATTGAAATTTTCGTTGAGATCTCTAATTTTTATGAAAATAAAACATTGCCTTGATAGGTGAAATAATTTTTAAACTAGTTTTTTAGTCTAAGGGAAGATTATGGGGGCACGGGCACGGCCCGGTCTAATATGCAATAATTTATTTTGATATTTTAATTGAATTTTTTCTGTACTGAAATACTAAATAAGTAGGTAAGTGCTGTTTTCTAATAAATACTTAGGTATTTTAGGTGTAAGCACTAAGTATTAGGAATCAAAATACTGCCCTAAAATGTATTTTTATGTAGGTTTCTTTAAGACTGTTACATAGATTAAGACATATTGCAAGTGTGTGCTTTATTTAACTGCCTCACAGCTCAGTTGGTAGTAACTCTGCCTTTTATGCTGTAGGCTGTGGGTTCGATCCCCACCCAGGGCAAACATTTGTGTGATGAACATAGATGTTTTTTGTGTCTGTTATAATATATCTTATGTATGTATTTACCAAAAAACAAGTATATACTTATGTATTCTATCAGTTATCTGGTTCCCATAGTACAAGGTTTGATTAGTTTGGGGCTAGATGGCGATGTGTGTAAAGTCCGCACATATGTATTTTTTTTATGAAGTAATCTCACAAAATAATTGTAAGTTAGTTTAAAGTGCAATATTTACTTATACCAGTAAATTATTCTAAAATTGTGATATTGGAATTCGGATCTTTCTAAGAGAGTTAATTTATAACCATTCCAAGATGCGTTGATAATTTTATTTAAATTTTCAACTTAATAGGCTATTTGACAGTATGAAAAATAACGTGTTGTTGATAGTAATCTATGTAAATTATGCCTTCATAAAGCGTTATGGAGTAAAATAACTTGAAAATAAACAATGATTTATTAAAAAACCCAAAATTCAATTATCTATTTTTAAACGCCAGTCACGTGACACAAAACGGTCAGGATTGGTCGAATCGACGATGACGTAACATGCTTTTCAATATGTCATCGCCTGCCTAGAAAAACTTGACGTTTGTTTATTTGTTGACAAGCATGTAACGTAACAGAAACTAGTGCGACGCCATTTGCCTAAAGAAGCGTTTTTGCGGGTTATTAAAATTTTCAATATTTAATTTACTATTTTAGGGCCAATACATAAAGAAATGAAAATAATATTTTATTATGGGTTCCACAGTCACTACTGAATAATCTAGAATGGTTTTCAAAATCCTGTCAAATAGCCCATTATGTATTATTTAGTATTAATAATGGGCAATTTAATATTATAAAATAACTTGAGGTTTTTTCGATTTGTATAAAACTGGATTAGCTTCCTGAACTGTATGTAGAACAATTTTTAATTTAGACTTAATAAGTAAGTACCTATTTTCTAAGTTATACCTGCTTCAAAATTTAGTTGCAAGATTCCACCCGAGCAAACAGTTGCATACATACATACATTGTAAGTTAAATAAAAGCTTGTAAAAATAGAAAAATGTCTGTATACTTATGCCCAACTAAGTTTACACCAAGCTATAAGTTATAAACTAAATAATGGCAAAATTTACAACATAATTGGTCACCACTCAGCTATATGCTGCACAAGCGAGAGTTGATGCAGCGCTGATTTTCAGTTTCTCTACAACACACTAAATAACGTCATTTTGTAAATATTGTTAAGTGCGTATAATTCCCTAATCTTGTATTGTAGCGCTTTCAATAAATTAAATTGAGTTTATCCTGTTTGTATTGTTTATTGTAAAAAGTTTCAATATTATGGTATTATTGTCGACTCATTATTTTTTTCTTTTATATTTAGGCTTACTGCATTCCTCCGTTACATCGCCTTCCTTTTGAAATTTCTTCAGATCAGCGCAAAATAGTACCTAAAATTAAAAATACATATATAATATTGTCAGTGACAAAAGTTGAATTAAAGTCACTAGACCTTAACTAGGACTTTGATAAAACCATGCATAATTAAAAGAGGACTATTCTAAGATATTAAATAGATAAAGAAATATTATCTATATAAGTATATAAAAGAAAGTCGTGTTAGTTACACTATTTACAATTCAAGAACGCCTGAATCGATTTGGCTGAAAATTGGTGGGGAAGTAGCTTAGAACCAGGAGACGGACATTGGATACTTTTTAACGGGAACGGGAAAGGAATCGGGCACTTAATTAATTCTAAAGCGATACGAAGTTCGCCGGGTTAGCTTGTTTAGTAATAAAAAGCTTTGGAGTAAAATGCTGTGTTAGTTTCATGGGAGACCAACCGTCTTTCGATCCTTGGGTTTTGGGTTAAAATCCCGACCGTGCATCAATGGATTTTTCTGATAGGATTGTTTTCTTCTTTATTTAGAACACAATTGTGTTAGTAATTATAAATCGAGAACGGCTAGACCGATTTTAATGATTTTGTTATTGTTGGATTTGTCTGCACCAGCCCAGGATCTTCAAGAGGGGCAAAAGCTAAGAAATGCCGCCCCCGCCCTTATTATAAATATGATAAAGGTAAAAATAAATATACGAGAGCGGGGGCGGCATTTTTCAGTTTTCGCTCCCCCTTAAAAAAATGTTCGTGCCCAGTGTAGGTCAATGTTAAGCCCCTCCCCCCCCCCCCCTAGATCCGGGGCTGGTCTGCACCCCGAATAGCAGAATAAGCAAAGTTTATTCGTCTTGGCCTAACAATACTTACTGTATGAGCCCATCCAGCCATATCTCCATACAACATTCTGAAGTGATCACCGATTTCCGTGTACATTTTCTCTGTAACGTTTTTCTTACCGCGCAAATGCGGTAGGTAGTTTTGAGCAGCTATTTGGTAAACATGGGTGTCAACTGGTAAAGCATCCAAATGGTTGAGTGACATTAGACATATGCAGTCTGCTACCTGGAAATAATGTGATGCTTGAACTTTTGTTTTTTTTTGTATAATAATAATAAATAATCTATACATATAATAAAACTGCAGAAGAGTTCAATTCTGTACATTGAATAAAAACTAAAAAAAATACTCCTAGGGGCCTTTATACAAATAACTCAAGCCAAAAAAAAAACATTTTGAAATTTTAGTCGTCTGTCTGTCTGTTTGTTGTCCGGATTTCACGCAAAAACTACTGGACGGATTTTGATGAAACTTTTTTTGTTATGTAGCTATTAGTTCTCGGCAACAGATAGGCTATAATTTATTTTGAAGATTGGATTACCAGATGTAAAACTATCTGTCCCCCAGCGAAGCGGGCACGGGTCAGCTAGTAATAATAATAAATTGGTAAACAGTTAACATAGCGCCATCTAGCCCCAAACTAAGCAAAACTTGTACTATGGGAACCAGATAACTGATAGAATACTTATATACGTTGTTTTTTGTTGTAAATACATACTTATTATACATATTAACACCCAGACACAGAACAAACATCTATGTTTATCCTGGGTGGGGATCGAACCCACAACCTACAGCGCAGAAGGCAGAGCTACTACCAACTGAGCTGTGAGGTCGGTCAGTATGGGCTGTGTCTACCCGGATAAGACTGAAAGATGATTATCTTGAAAACCATCAAACTTTAGAGAAACTGTCTATAATTTACTTAGCTAGTATGATTATCTAACGAATTATATAAACAACCGGCCAAGTGCGAGTTGAACTAGCGCACGAAGGGTTCCGTACCATTATCTATAAAAAACGGCAAAAAAACACTTTTGTTGTATGGGAGCCCCACTTAAATATTTGTTGTTGTAGCAACAACAGAAGTACATCATCCGGGAAAATTTCAACTGTCTAGCTATCATGGTTCATGAGATACAGCCCTGTGACAGATAGACGGAGAGCGAAGTCTTAGTAATAGGGTCCCGTTTTTACCCTTTGGGCACGGAACCCTAAAAATGAACTGTTTAGCTATTCATAGTTTTGATTAGAAACGAAATTAGTGTTTTGGAAGAGCCAACTTTTGAAAATAAATCTATCGAGAAAAGTTTCACCAATCGTGTTTCTGGCCTCGCAGATCAGTTGGTAACAACACAGCCAGTTGTGGGTTCGATTCACCAAGGACATACATTTGTGTGATGAGCATAGATGTTTGTTCTTGCCCGGGTGTATATGTATGTATTAACAAAAAGAAAAGTATAGAAGTATTCAGCTGGTTCCCATTAAGCTTTGATTAGTTTAAGGCTAGACGGCACTTTAAATATCCACCAAATAAAAGTTTTGGCTGATATGAGACAAGCACAGTAAAAGTATCCTAATTTGAAATAAATATAGTCGCTAGTATTTAATTTTCAAAAGGATGATCATAATTTGAAATAAATATAGTTAGTAGGGGAACAAAGGGGACTTCTGGATTTTTTTTTAGAAAAAGTCCAGTTATCCCCATTACACACTCAATGCGCTGCCAATGGGGATATCTGGACTTTTTTTTTCTCATTGATGGGGATAGTCAATGGGGATTCCTGGACTAACCCGTACCAAATACCTTAGGTCCAATACCATGTAGTTTCATTAGCTCCACTCTAGCATCCTTATACTTCATGTCTTGTAGACTCTTGAACCAATCATAACCTCCCCATTCCCCTATCTGAGATGCTGATTTTTGTATGAACTTCGCTCGGTAACCGAAGCCAAGGTTTCTGAGCTCCGATTCCACCTAAAAAACAATTAAAGGTAAACAAAATAAATTACATCACGACTGTTAATCCCCAAGTACGGTAGACATCCTCTCAGATCTCCAGGCGCTCGGATCTTTGAAGATGTCTTAAGGGGTTCACCTTGTTCGATCGGCACCATACTGGAGCTCTACATAGCATTAAGGAAAGGATCATTGAAAAAAAAGGTAGACCCCAAGTAGTGTTTGTTGCCTGATTCTTTTAGGCTTGGTCGCGTGGAATCGGCGTAGCTTCACCTAGTTCCTAAGACGTTTGTGATCCTTTTGATTTTAATGAAATAAATGATTTTTGAATTTGAATTTGAATTTTGGTTAGTCAGAAGTGCATGCCCACATTTTACTGTAGTTAGCATTCCATACGTGACAAGTTGCAAGCCCATCGCCGATTACAAGAATATTAATTGGTTGCCTCACGATGTTTTCCTTCACCGTTCTAAGCACATGTTAATAAGCATATTTTTTTTTCGAACTTAAAAATCCATTGATGCACTTCCGGGATTCGAACCCATGACCTTCATGTTGAAAGTCTGTTACAAACAGTATATTTGTCTTTGACGATTAATAGAGCCCTAGAATTTAAAAAAAGCTTGATTAAAAAAAATAATTACTTTTAATTAAAAAACGGACCCTAATAATGGACTGAAACTTATATCCTATTATCCTAATAATATCATATATGCGAAAGTTTGTGATAAGGCTGCTATGTTTGTTCCCTGATCAAAAATAAACGACAAAACAGATTAAGATGAAATTTGCTCTGGTATGTAGATTATTTTGTTTACCTTTGTCTCTGACAGTTTTTCTACTTCAGGGAATGCGTAGTATGTCACTCCATCATAATCACAGATCTCCTGACCATAATGAGTGCATAACTTTTCCACCAAACTTGATATCCTGTAACCCAGTTTTTGGTGTCTATAGGTACTAATATTATAAATGTGAAAGTAACTCCTAAAGTGATCCTATTTATTTTTAGGGTTCCGTACCCAAAGGGTAAAGACGGGACCCTATTACTAAGACTTTGCTGTCCGTCTGTCTGTCACAGGGCTGTATCATATGAACCGTGATATCTAAACAGTTGAAATTTTCACAGATAATGTATTTCTGTTGCCGCTATAATAACAAATACTAAAAACAGAATAAAATAAATATTGAAGTGGGGCTCCCATACAACAAACGTGTTTTTTTGCAGTTTTTTATAGATAATGGTACGGAACCCTTCGTGCATGAGTCCGTCGCAGTTGGCCAGTTTTTTATTTTTTATTTATCTGTTCAACCATAATAGTTTTAATTCTATAAATTAGGTAATGTTACTCAAACGCAACTGTAGTTTGGGAATCTCATAATAGGGCTACTCTTTAGATGCTTACCTGGATATATGATTGTTCTGACTGCATATAAATGAAAAGAGATTCTCAACGGGCTCTTGACGTAACATTCTAATACCATAGAACTGCTCAGCTGCCGATTTAAAAAGCTCATCCTTTTTTGACCAGTCATCATAATACTCGGCTAAGTTTGTGTCCAATCTAAAATAGTCTCTTAACAACCTTTTATAATGATCTTGATCTTTGTCTGAATTCATCTTTGTCTTAGATTTATTGATTAAAGAATCAACGACAATGTATTGTAAGCAGTCGTCTTTCTTTCGTAGTTTCCATACGGTTTTTGAAAACACTCCTATCCATTCCTCTAATTCTTTGTTGAAGCTCCATCTAAAATTAAGAGTTTGCGTAAGTACACCTACAATGTAGTACAATTGACTAACTAGACAGTTGTTTCTTGCGTTTACTGCATACATTCGGTGAAACGATTATGAATCAAGCTAATGAGAAAGATTTGCAAAAAATAAGAGGTAATTTAATAATATAATTTAAAAGAGTCTATTGCTGTCGCCTTATGCCCAAGATATAAACGTATGAGTGGCGATAGAGACAACAGCACAGATCCAATATTCCTTTCTAAAAATGGCAAAATTACCTTTTGTATTCACCTGTTTCCTTCTTTAAAACTGGATCGAATTTAATATATTTTTCAAAATAATAAAGAAAGATTGGGCTATGCCTGTATGTCTTCTTTGAATATACATATATATATATATATTCTTTCCTTTTTTTACTTGATCTGAGGTTTGTATAGAAAAACGTCATCTCAGGAATGCTCTAAATTTGTATTATGCACCAAGTGCACTTAAACATTTCTATTTATTATGACTGTAGTGTCTCTGTGAGCACCTTCTTAGACATCTTCAGAATCTGAGTGCCTGGAGATCTAAGATGTCTACATTAAGCACTTTATGTAGGTACTTGGGGATGGCAGACAGGTAAGGTAATCATGATTTTATTATTTGTTTTATGTCTTTATGAGCCAGTGAAAATCTAGGAACTGTAAATTATTGCTAAGATATATGGTTGTGTGATTTGAGCGTCTTGATAAAATAGAAAATAACATTGTTTTGTAATTTGTGAACAAACCTGAAACTTTGACCACCAGCTAAAGTTCCCATCAAATGTAGTTCCTTATCTTTACAAAATAATGTCTTCCAAGTCATGTCTACAATCTGCACAATTTGAATAAGACTTTATGAGGATTTTAAAATTGTTTTAATTTGATTTGAAAACAAAATTTTAGTACAATACAAACCAGGGATGTGAAAAAAACAATTCGATCGTAAGAGTCGATTTTAAATTAATCGATTATGATAATGTACATTTAAATCGTTTTTTTTTTTGTATTCAGCAAACAATTGTTGTATGCGAGATTTTTGTAAACAGAAACAGAGCTATCTACACGACGCCGACGGATGAAAAAAAAATGCGATATAGGTTAGGTTGAACGGAGGCCAGCACCAGCACCCATAGATTTTTATGAATAATCGTTTTATTTTTTCATATAAATCGATTTTTTTTACCAATATGTATCTCACATCCCTATTACAAATCCGCGCGCAACAGACGTTGTACTTGTACTTTTTTTTTTATTGTTACAGAATTATGGGGTAGGCTATAGTCTTGGACCATACCGCCTCGTCTAACGTTTTATTTGTTAACTAGCGACCCGCCCGGGCTTCGCACTGTTATACCCTTGCAATGTTCACGAATATGCTAACATCAGCTGATCTGTCCCTTGGAATATAGAGCTAGAGCCATCATATGTACTCTCTTCAGTCTGGTTTTGATCATAGACGCGACCGGTTGTCCGCGGGTCATTTAATTAATTGTATTTCCGTGAATCTATTTTGTCGTATCCAAATAAATAGATTCCGAACTTTAGATCTTTTTTTTTAAAAAGGTTTTAGTACCTTGACCTATAACATTTGGTGGCAGCGGTGGGATTACGGCAGTTCCCAGTGTCGAAAAAACGTATTTTGTGTCCTTAGACGTTTTTCCAAAATTTTGGTCTCCAGACTCAATCTTTTCCGTAAATATTATCCTACGGTACCTTGAACGCTAAAGTGATAGTGCATAGTTACTTCCCATAAACTCAGTGTATCTGTGAACCTGTGCAGACTTACCTGTCATCCTGGGCTGCACGGTCTCCAGAATCCTTGACTGAAGCAACTTACCTAGGCTGGTGGTACTTCGATCTGCTGCTGCATCGGGTGCCGCTGAAGATACCTACTTCGTGATCATCATCCACATCATCATCCGCATCATCCAGCGACGTGACATCGGCATCGAGCATCCTGTGATGAGACGTGATCTCCCGGTTAAATAATCCTAATTATTTAACCTATCCATCGAGCAAAGAATCACCGTGAAACGTTCATCCCATCATCTCGCCGAGTTACGCCGTCTGAGCGCTCCGGAATGCAGTTCGTGGAATCGGGTATCGTGGCCGCCGCCTACGCTTTATTCATACTGTAAGTCTTTGGTCATTGCTTATAAATTAGGGTTCAGTGAGCAGAAAATTAAAATCCTTTTTCTGTATAAGTGTACTATAACTTCTACAATTATTTTCAGTATCTTATTATGCAAAAAGACAATAAGGTTGAAGATAGTAAAACAAGTAAATTAGCTTTAGATATCCGAGAGTTTGCACAAGAAATATCCGATTTAAAATCTAAATCACCTCAGCTTTCTCCGCGAATCACGAGGTCAACGAGTTCTAAAATGTCCGAATTAGGACTCAACACCCTTTTCAAATTCATAAAATCATATGATGGCAGTCGCGAAACAGTTAATTCTTTTATTATTAACTGCAACAATGCATACGATCTAGCTACTGAAGAGCAGAGACCTATTTTGTTCAAATATATCCTTAGCCAACTATCCGGCAAGGCGGAACTTGCTTGCTCTATTAAGGACTTTACATCCTGGGAGCAACTCAAAGAGTTTCTCAAAACTCAATTCAGTGAACGTAAACACTACGCTCACCTCCTAACCGATTTACAGGAGAGCAAGCAAGGCCCGCAAGACAATGTCAGTCAATTTTCACTACGCGTGGAATCCTGCCTCTCACAATTGTTGACGGAAATAACCCTATCCAATACTAAGGTAAAAGAGCTACCAGGCCGTTGTGCGGCTATGGAAGATCTAGCTCTCCACCATTTCCTTATGGGTCTTCAACCCAGAATATCCAACATTGTGAGATGTAGGTCGCCAAAAACCTTAAATGAAGCCATAAACATGGCGATTTCAGAAGAGCGCATCCAACAAAGCCTTTACAAGCGTCCGCCAACGGACAATAAATTCGTTGCGAAACCTAAACCTCAGTCGGGTCCCTCTAGGAATGTACCGTCTACATCCGGTTCTTCCAACACGAGCCAATCTAAGACCGGGAGCGATAGTCCTTTCTGTCGCTATTGCAAAACTACCGGTCATGACATCAAGGACTGCAGAAAGCGAGAATTTTATAACAGTAAATATCCAAATAAACAAAATTCTCAGCAAACGTCCAATAACGGTCCTCGTAGGGTCAATCATATCCAGGAAACACCCGATGAAGAGGCCTTTGACTCGATTGATGATGACAATGATTTAAACGCAATAACGTCTCGCGACGGTGCCGCCCGAGACGATCAGTAGGAAATGGCGCCACATCCAATATCCAGGCTAACCGACAGGGTATCCAGCCCCAAACTGACAGCCGAATATCCAACATCCAGGCTAACCGACAGGGTATCCAGCCCCAAACTGACAGCCGAATATCCAACATCCAAGCTAACCGACAGGGTATCCAGCCCCAAACTGACAGCCGAATATCCAACATCCAGGCTAACCGACAGGGTACCCAGCCCCAAACTGACAGCCTATATCCACCTAATATCCGGACTAACCAGCAGGGTAACCAGCCCCAAACCGACAGTCCAAATAATAAAGAAGCTTTAACTAAGGTCTACGAAGTGAACCTGGATACATCCAAAAGGATGTTACCACATGCTTTACTCGAATCCCAAATATCCGACATCCCTCTAACATTATTAGTAGACTCTGGTTCTGCTATATGTCTTGTCAAACAATCTTGTATTCTGACTAATCAAAAACTGGTTAGAGACCCAATTAAACTCAAGGGCATCGACCCTGGTGATGAGCCTACTCCAACTGAAGGATTTTTCCAACTTAAGCTTAAATTAGCTAAGAATAAAGTAGTGTCTCATAAATTCCATGTCATCAAGAACATAAGTTTACCTTATGATGGTATCATCGGATCAGATTTCCTTACTGCTTTTGGCTGTAAAATAGACTACACAACTGACGTCCTAAAAATTGGTAAACTTAACATTAAGTTACACTTTTTCAATCCGTTCTACGAAATTCCACCTCGCACTGAAGCCGTTGTTGAATGCTCAGTAGTAAATCCTCATATTAACGAAGGTGTCATCACTAACCAACACATATCCGACAGCCTTTTGGTATCCAATTGCATAGTGAAGGTGAAAAACAATAAGCGGGTAAATCTAACAATTGTTAACACGTCCGAAAACCCCGTCAGTTTCAACTCCAATTTAAACCTTAGACTAGAACCATTAAATTCGTGTGCTATCCAACTTAACACTGATTTACGCAACGCATCTGACCGTACTATCGAGGTCATAAAATCCTTAAGAACTGATCATCTTAATCAAGAAGAGTCAGATGTCTTATTAGAACTCTGTACTCAATACTCAGATATATTCTACTTGCCCAGTGATCAATTATCCTACACTGATGTCCTTAACCATGAAATTAAAACGAACAGCGATATCCCTATACATACAAAGTCCTATCGATTCCCAGAATTTCATAAAAAAGAAGTCGAAAAACAAATCAACAAAATGATTGATGATAACATCATCACACCATCGTCCTCTCCTTGGAGTAGTCCCATATGGATAGTCCCCAAAAAACCTGATTCTCAAGGTAATCGAAAATGGCGGATAGTCATCGACTATCGGAAACTGAATGACATCACTATTGGGGAAACGTATCCTATTCCCCAGATATCAGAAATCCTAGACCAGTTAGGCAAAAGTAAGTACTTTACCACACTAGATCTTGCCTCTGGCTTCCATCAAATCCTTGTATCACCTCAGGATGCCCCTAAGACCGCCTTTTCAGTTCCCCAAGGTCATTTCCAATTTAATAGGATGCCTTTTGGCTTAAAAAATGCCCCGTCCACATTTCAGCGTCTTATGAACACCTGTCTTACAGGGCTCCAAGGTACCCGATGTTTCGTATATCTAGACGATATAGTCATTTACTCGTTTGACCTATCCTCACACATGTCCAACTTGACAGCTGTCTTTGACAGACTGCGAAGATTCCATCTCAAGTTACAGCCTGAAAAGTGCGAATTTCTCAGAAGAGAAGTTGCCTATTTAGGGCACATCATTAGCGAAAATGGTGTAAAAACTAATCCCGATAAGACAAAAGCTGTGACCGAATATCCTGTCCCAAAATCCCCAAAAGACATAAAATCCTTTTTGGGTCTGGTATCCTATTACAGGCGTTTTATACCTGATTTCGCAAAATTTGCTAAACCATTAACATCCCTTCTAAAGAAAGATGTCCCTTTTGTCTGGCAAAATGAACAGCAACTCGCATTCGAGATCTTAAAAGAAAAACTTGTATCCGCACCTGTTCTTGCCTATCCAGATTTTTCCCAACCGTTCAATCTTACGTGTGACGCATCGAACTACGCTATATCCGCCATTTTATCCCAAGGCCCAGTAGGTCAAGATCGTCCTATTGCTTACGCGTCCCGCACACTAAATAAAGCCGAGTGCAATTATAGTGTCACGGAAAAGGAATGTCTTGCCATTGTCTTCGGAACTAAAGTCTTTAGACCATATCTTTACGGGTACAAGATTATCATCCTATCTGATCACAGGCCACTGCAATGGCTCTTCAATTGTAAAGATCCTGGATCAAGACTTGTAAGATGGCGCTTGAAACTAGAAGAATTTGAATATAACATCCTACACAAGAAGGGCAAAATTAACACAAATGCCGACGCTCTATCCCGGTTCCCGGTTAATCCCGTCCAACCTGAGGAATCAGCGATATCCAATCCTATCCCTGAAGCGGAGCCCAATCGAGTATTAGACGGAGATCTCATGGACCTCCTTATCTCACCGACTTCATTCGATCCTGATGAAGATATTCTTCTAAATCCAGATGAATTAGATCCTTATGAGGATATACTTCCTTTACCTGATATCAACTTACCGGATAACATCCCGGATGTCCTTAGGGATCAAATTGAGCATGAGGTCAATCAACCTGAACATGTTCAGGAACAACCATCCTTACCTGATCCTCAACCTCACCTTGATCCAATGCCATCCACTAGTGCTGCTAGCCCAAACGCACCTGTTGACGACTATCCCACGTTCCTGAAAACAATGTCCGAGAAAGTTAAAATATTTAACACAGAAATTGTTGAGCATAACGAAAGTTTAATGAAATGTCCTGCCAAGATAATTTTAGTACCTATACCTACCTCAATCGACTTGGACGACTCCAATCCATACATCCCAGAAATCCTTAGTGATCCAGAAGTACATGCTCAGCTATGTGACTCTGAAAAGGAACTATTTTTATTCGAGAAACTTAATCTAAATAAAAAAGATTATTACCTGTTGTACTTCAAAGTACACCATTTCGATCATGCGGCCTATCCTGAAATTTTCGAGTCCCTGAAAAATGTAAGAAATGAGTTAGTAGAAACAAGAGGTATAAACGAAATCGGCTTACCCGACCTGAAGAATCCTTTTGAAAAACACTCGTTCATAAAAATCTATAATATATTAACTTACCTTTTCCATGACACTCGAATAAAGGTCAATGTTTATCACAACAACATAATATATCCTGTCCCATCCGAAATTAAAAAGATCTTGCATGATAACCATGATATCCCTATAGCTGGTCATCTAGGATCCGTCCGCATGTACAATCGTCTCAAACAAACGTATTACTGGAAAGGAATGCGAGGCGATATAGAATCCTATGTAAAACAATGCAAATCCTGTCAAGAAAATAAGGCACTTAGAAAAATTAATAGAGCACCCATGCAAATTACCAGTACGTCATCCGAACCGGGTCAGCGCATTTCTATTGATGTAGTTGGTCCGCTTCCCGAGTCTGGTACTGCAAAGTTGAAATACATCTTAACATTTCAAGATGATTTAACCAAATTTTCCACGGCCTATCCGATCCGTAGTACCACTGCGGAAGAAACTAGTGAATGTTTACTTCATTACATGTCCATCTTCGGAATTCCTAAAATGATCCTTACGGATCAAGGATCCAATTTCACGTCTGATTTATTTAAGAAAACGTGTGCTTTCCTTAAAATCAAAAAATTTGTGGTCTTCTCCATATCATCCACAAACCCAGGGAGCCCTGGAGAGAAGCCACTCCACTCTTAAAGAGTATCTTAAAACCTATATCAACGAGGAACAAACCAACTGGCCTCGTTATGTATATACAGCTATGTTAGCGTATAATACATCTATCCATTCGACCACACACTTCGCGCCGTATGAATTAATGTTTGGTAACAAACCATTCATACCAAACTCCATCTACGAAGAGTCGCTCGGAACGACCTATCCTGATTATGTCCAGATGCTACAAAACCGAATGAAATATTCGCGGGAAAAAGCAATCGAATTTATAAGAAAATCTAAAGAATCTTCGAAAAACTATTACGACACGCACACTCGTCGAGTTACGTATAAGGTTGGCGATTATGTATATCTTAAAAATCATTTAAGATTACGCAAGGCTCTCTCTCCCATTTGGAAGGGACCCTACAAGGTCATCAAAATAAATGGAAATAATTCACTTACCTTACTGATTAACCGACGACACGTGACTCACCATTATGATCAGGTAAAACCTGCCGAAATCGGGAACCTGTAACATAAAACAATTTATTAGAATAATTAGTTGTAGGTATATATTAATATTTTTATTTTTACATTTTTCTTTACACTTTATTCATATACACTTTAAAATTAGGGTAAGGTAGGAAAATAGGTACTCACATTGTTTTTACACACTTACTAAACGAAGAATCCTTAGGCTCGGATCCCTTCTGTATCCTTGACTCTTAAGAGACTCGTGGTTTCAGAGAGAATCGAATTCTACTTAAACTTAATTATCTGGTTTTATTTCTAAATTTTATTTCCAGGGCTTCGGTACATGGCCAAACATATCAGGAATACCTTCAACCGATAACTTCCAGCACAGGCATTTATTTTGATTATTTAGGTAGTGTTAAAATCAACAAAGGTTATCTCAAGATCTTGATACCACTAAATGTTTCACATTTTGGACCGCACATACAAAATATAGGAGCTGCATTAGACACCACTAAGTACTTGTGCAATCAAACACGAATCATAGAAATTGATTCAATTTGTCAAAATAGGTTTCAACCACTATCAGTTCGCTATCAAGATTTAACAACCGAATTCGATTCGATTTCACATTTAATTGAAAACCGTTTCAAGCGTGCCTGGATCGGGGGTGTAGGATCTGTCCTTAAACAGATCTTCGGTACATTAGATGAAAATGATGCCTTAAAATACAACGATGCGATTGAGTCTGTACAAGAAAACGGAAAACACCTCGTTTCCCTGATGAAGGAAAATATCTTGGTTACATCTTCAACAATAACGTCTTACAACCAAACTTTGAGTAAAATTAAGGATAATGAAATTAATCTGAGTGAAGCTATTGACAACCTCTCGTTAAACTTAAAAAATATTTCAGAACAAACAAATGGTTTACATATCCTCTTCAAGGTAAATCAGATTTTTAACAATTTAGAAACATCAATTCTTACGTTATCATTTCAATTAGAGGACGTAACTAACGCTATCTTGTTCAGTAGTCAAAACATCCTGCATCCTGCGATAATGACATCATCGCAACTGTACCGAGAGCTTGCCAATAACTACAGACATCTTTCTAGAGACCTACAATTACCCATAGCTTTAGATATGAATAATATTCATTACTTAGTAAGTATATCTAAGCTAGTTTGTTATTATATTAATTTTAAGCTTATGTTTGTTTTGCAAGTCCCATTGGTCGGTATTAAAGAGTATACATTGTTTCATAATATAGCTCTGCCCACACCATATGATTGTAACGAACCTTATAAATTTACTTTGATTATACCAGGTAATAAATACATTGCAATGACCAAAGACAAATTACAATATTGTACTTTTGACGACATGAAGGAGTGCAAAGTCGTTAGTCCCGGGAACTTTATCTGTGACGTCACAAATGTTTATGCGGCTGACGCTATGCCAAGCTGTGAGAGTGAACTATTATCTAAAGTGATTAGGGAAGTGCCCAAACAATGTGACGTTAAATTTGTTTATGGTAAATTAGACATTTGGAAACCTTTAGCGAACAATAAGTGGATTTTTGTACAATCCGAACCAAACAAGGTCTCAATTGATTGTTTAAATTCTAAATTGTATGAAACTAGTATTTTAGCCACAGGAATACTTACTTTACCCAATAATTGTATTGGTCGCTGTAAAAGCACTACTTTAATACCTAAGTACATCCTAAATGTAACTTCTCCTGTAAACAACATACCTAACTTTAATTTGATAAATGATTCTTGCTGTAACATTGTAATATTTAATAATCTTATTGATAATGTGTCTCCTGTTAATTTACAGAATATTGATTTGGACGAATTTAAATCAAATAAAATTGCACTTAATTCATTATTGGATAATTTAGATAAAATTGATACAAGCCCACATATTGTGAGATACGGAGCACATTACTCGGGATTGATTATTTCTATTTTAATTTTAATCTTTTTGTATTTCTTTTATTTAGCTTTTAAATGTTTCTGTAAACCTGGTGACAACCGAGTTTTTAAAGTACCTTTACTTAGAGCTCACAGTAGTGTGAAGGAGACAGATACACAAGAGCCAGACACAGAGTTGTGTCAGGTTGCTTCAGTAAGAACTCAGATCTAGTAACTTGGAACTTTGGTAAGAATCAACCCCAAAGTATCCTCTTAAGGGGGAGATGTTATACCCTTGCAATGTTCACGAATATGCTAACATCAGCTGATCTGTCCCTTGGAATATAGAGCCATCATATGTACTCTCTTCAGTCTGGTTTTGATCATAGACGCGACCGGTTGTCCGCGGGTCATTTAATTAATTGTATTTCCGTGAATCTATTTTGTCGTATCCAAATAAATAGATTCCGAACTTTAGATCTTTTTTTTTAAAAAGGTTTTAGTACCTTGACCTATAACAGCACGCACGGTGTGGAATTTTACCTCAATCGCGGTCGCCTATATTTTATCCGTCCATCGTATAGATCCAAATCAGAAATAAAACATTTGTAAAGGAAGCATGCCTTTTTTATGTTTAGTTTTAAAGTTATTAAAGAATATGCTGACGTCAGCAAAAAATAATATTATTTCTATTTTCCAAAATAATAACATTATATACTCTATTTAATTATTTACTACTGTAACGACATAATACCTAACTCCATACGAAGTTTAAGTGTTGTATCTACGATACACAAAGAGAAACAGCATTTTTTTGTATTTACACAAAATTTTGTTTATCTTCATAATCCTTTGGATTCCGCATTTGGATTTAAATGCAAAACATGCACATTACATTTATATACATCTCACAAAAAACTCAAATACGTAAACAGTGGGACTTGGGAGATATTACATTTCTAAAGTTTCCATAGAATTTCTATGGAAATAGGGTTGTCAAATTTCAAACACTTATTTTCAATTATTTTTTTTAGTTAAAATTTAATAATTCTATACCGATTTCATGAAGAAGTAAGATCTATTTTGTTCATTATGGATAAGCTCTGAAACTAGTAAATGAATATAATAAAAAAACTGGACAAGTTCGAGTTTAACTCGTGCACCGAAGGTTCCGTACAGAGTTAATGTAAATAACAGTTTGTAATCGCAATAAATAACTTTAGTGATGTACAGTGAACAGCTGCTGTCCTTCATCGAATAAAGTATACAATACAATGTATTATTGTAATGAATACATGAGAAAAAACATCGAAGGTGATGTGCATTTTTTGTAAACGACACGTAAGTATTATTTAAAATGAATATTAAAGGCGACTTGCGATTACGTTTATTTTATCCGTTACCCGACGAATTGATACTGCCACCAACAGCGACAACAGTAGCGCCCTCCCCCTCTACATCCTTGTTGGCGTTGTTGTTTAATATTCATTGTGATGTGCAATGTATGATTAAAATATATGATTAATAGAATTTCCTATTATATTTTTAACTCTGACGTGAAAGGAGTCGAAAAAAATCATAACATTTAATTTTACATCGAAAAAAGTAGTAAATTAGGAGTCAAAGTTATCTAAGAAATATAACAGTAAAAAAAGTGACAACCCTAACCTCAAAATTTAAAATTAAATAACTCTGGAGTCCCGCATCAATCACGCCTGATTTTTTTTTATAATATAGTGGACTATAATAATGTTAAACTTTTACTCGTTTAAATAAAATGCGGAATCAATGGGACTCACCAAAAAAAAAAAATTTTTAAAATAATTATTTTCGTTCTGATTTGCGGTTTTTTTTTTACTTTTTTTATCTGAATTAGTAAGTTTAACAGCTTTTCATAAGATCCCATTATAAAAATTGCTAAATTGATTATTTCAAGCGAAATAATACAATTCTTTGATTTCTATGGAGTTTTCTCGAGTTTCTAAATAATTCCAAAACTAAACATAAAAAGATTATGGTTACTTCCCAGAAGTTTTAGTTCTTTCCTAGATCTATAGGATGAAGTGATTAAATATACATGACCACAATTGAGGCAAAATTTCACAGTGTGGCACGGGTGCAATGCTGATACTAACCCTCGCATTCAAGAACGACACTATGAGAACACACACCCACAGTGGACGAAATCTTTTTTCATAAACATCACTTTATGTGTTCTTAGTTTGTGTTCTTAGTTATGTGTACTTTATGTGTTCTTAGCAGTTCGATGTTCGAAGCTTTCTGATTATATTTGTCTACTCTTACGTTTATAACACTATCAGTCATCCCTAATTAAAAACGCGAACGCACAGGTAGGCGGCTTGCTTGGCACCTAGAGGCCAGCGAGTCAATTCAATTCAATTCTTTTTCCCTGGCTGCTGTGACAGATTGTCACAATTCTGCCAATGTCCGTGTCATTCTAGATTGTAAACCTTATTGGAGATAGTGATTGAAAATATGGCTTTTTTTATATAATATGGCCAGTAATATAAAGAAAATCGACCATATAATGTAGGAATTTCCAAGGTGATGTAATCTAAAACAAAAGACAGCACAACATTTATACAAGTGTTAGTTATAAAAAAAAATTTAAAGAAAAACGGGGGTTAAATTATGCTACGTTAATATATATATATATATTTAGTTTTACAGTTTAATTTTATTTAGAGTAATAAATTTACATAATATTAAAATAATTGGAGGGGAGAAGGTTAAGGAAAGAAGGATTTTCAAGGAAGTGGGTCGGGGAATATCAGGGGGTAGGTATTCATATAAGGAGCGGTTTAGTTTTGGGCAATTGAAAAATATGTGGTTCACGTTTCCTTCGTCCAGGCCACACTCGCACATTGAGTGATCCCGGATCCTAAGTTTGGCCAAGAAGACAGGGGTACATGCATGGCCTAATCTAAGACGGCAAATTGTAGATGTAGTTGTTCTATTTGCTTTACGGAACTTGAAAAACCAAGGTGTTTGTGGAATGTCTGGCTGAATATGGGCATAATATTTACCTTTAGTAATTTTTGAGGTATTCCAGACATTTGTCCATGTCTTTAGAAGGTCAACTTTGGGAAGGAGACAAAGGTCATGGGAGTAAGATTGAAAGTGCTCTAGGGAGCCAATCTGAGAGGCAGACTTCGCCCAGGAATCCACGGCCTCATTACCTGGAATCCCAGAGTGGCCTGGGATCCAAGCAAGAACTACATTTATTCCAAGATTGTGGCATTCATACAAAAGCTCTTTAATTTTAAGAATTGACGGGAAACGGGATGAGGAGCGGAAAGGGTTAGATAGAATAGATTGTAAGCAACTTTTAGAATCGGAAAAAATTATAGAATTATTTAAGTGGTGGGATTTTACAAAAGTAATAGCTTCCAGGAGAGCAATTGCTTCGCCTGTGAAGACTGAAGAAGAGGAGGGGCATTTAAACATCAAATTAATGCTAGTAAAAGGAAACCATACGGCTGCACCAACATCACTGTCTGCTGATAGTTTAGATGCATCAGTAAATATGGTGAACCAACCACTATACTTTGTATTAATTTGTTCAAAGAATTTTCCACGGGCATCAGTGGAATCCTTATCTATACCGAAGTATAGGAGGATATTTGGTTGGAAAACTAAAGCTTCATAGGAGGTTATGTAAAGAGGTTGATTAGGAAACTGAACGACGGGGTTTGGGAGTTGAGAAAATTTTATCAGGCTATGAAGTAGGCAAGGGAATTTATCAGAGATTATTGGATCAAACAGGTCTCGAAGACGGTAAAGTTTTGGAAGGAGAGGGTGATTAGAGTTTTGGATAAGTTTAAAAAGGAATCTATCAGAAAGAAACTGTCTACGTAGACTTAGAGGAGGATCGTTACACTCGACTTGCATAGCATTTATAGGTGAGGATTTCATCGCTCCAATAATTACGCGTAAACACCTGGCTTGAATTTTATCTATTTTTTTTAACCCACTTTTATTGCAGGAGTTGAGGAGGAAGGTCCCATAGTCGAAGTGACTTCTGACTATGGCGTTATAGAGAAGCTTTTGGGAGTAGGGATGAGATCCCCACCAAACGCCTGAAAGGGATCGGATAATATTAATGTTTTTTTCGCACTTTTGTAGCGTTTTATCAAAATGAGGGATGCCTGTCATTCTGGAGTCTAAAGTGATACCCAGAAATTTTACATTGTTTACCTGGGGAATAACTTCTTGATCAATACACAATCGGATAGATGGGGTAAATCTCTTTTTAGAAAAAACTACTATAGAACTTTTAGAAGCAGAAACGGATAAACCGTGTACATGAAGCCAGTCTTCTAGGTAAGACATAGCAGAGCTTAGACGTTGTTTTGCCACTACTTCAGAATTGAACGAAAGGTATAGGGCTAGATCGTCAGCATACTGTAAAACCTCGCAGAAAGAATTGACAGATTGTTCAAGATCATAAGTGTATAAATTGTACAGCAAGGGACTTAAAACAGAACCTTGCGGGAGGCCTTTCCAGACTGTCTTAGGTGGCAGGAGACCTTGATATGACTTAATAACGACAGATCTCTCCATCAAAAGGTTGCAAATAAAACGTACCAGCTTCTCAGGAATTCTCAGCTGAAGGAGCTTACTCCTGAGAACCGGAAGCAGGACGTTATCGTAGGCTGACGCTATATCTAGGAATACACCTACTAGAGATTTTTTTTCTTTAAAAGCTATCTGTATGTCTGTTATTATTAAACTAAGGTTGTCCATTGTGCTCATGCCTTTCCTGAATCCGAACTGAGATTTGGCAAGAACTGATTCATTTTCAACCAACCATTCTAATCGGTGTTTAATCAAATGTTCCATTATTTTAGCCATTACAGAGGATAGAGCAATTGGTCTTCGGCTATTAGGGTCTGAAGGATCTTTACCGGGCTTTAAAATTGGGATGATTATTTGTGTTTTCCATTGATTCGGAACTATGCCGCTCTCAAAAAATGAATTGATGAGGGTTAGAAATTTTTCTTTAACTTTATTAGAGGACTTGGTGATAAAAGAGTAAGGTATCCCATCAACGCCAGGGGTCCGTCAGTCAGTCCGTCAAGTGACATAGATAATTCGTCAAAAGAGAATGGTCTATCAAAGCAGTTTTGTGAGATAATAATAAAAGGAGAGAGTGATGGGAAA
Organism: Hydriomena furcata; assembly: GCA_912999785.1. Taxonomy (NCBI): domain Eukaryota; kingdom Metazoa; phylum Arthropoda; class Insecta; order Lepidoptera; family Geometridae; genus Hydriomena; species Hydriomena furcata. The sequence continues at coordinate 21,358,957 of OU538820.1, forward strand.
GAGTTCACCGAGGGGACTGTAGGGGGAGCAAGTTTATCGGAAAAGGCTTCTATTCTAGCCATGATTTAGGGTCATTAGATGAAATATTTTCTATGCTGAATGATCCTCTAAATCGTCTTATCTGTTTCCAGATAAGGGATGAAGGGGTAGATGGAGATAGGTTCTCGCAAAAATTTGTCCAGCTAACCTTTTTCTTTTTTTTTATTAGTCTTTTAAAAACGGCTGAACATTTTTGAAGGTTAATGAAATTTTCTTCAGTCATGGATGAACAGTATCTTTTTTCAGCTTCTTTCCTGTCCGAGATAGCAGATGTACACTCGGAGTCCCACCAGGGAGTAGAGACTTTGAAGTCTCTAGTGGGTTTTTTAACAGGAATGTGTAGATCTGCACATGAGATAATATTTTCTAAGAAGGTATCATATGAGGATAGCGGGTTATTGTCTACAGAGAGGGGGGATGATTCTATTTTACTATCAAGGGAAGATGAGTAAGACAACCAGTCTGCAGCAGAAAGTTTATATTTTAGAGAGGGACAGGGGTTACAAAATGGAGTTACATTGTTTGAAAGGGAGAGTGACATTATGATAGGGAAGTGATCACTACCATAAGAGAGAGGGAGAATTTTCCAAGAAATAAGAGAGGAAAGTGTAGGAGAGCAGAGTGAGAGATCAACAGCACTTTTAGGATTTTGAGTAGGACGAACTCTTCGGGTGGGGGAGCCATCATTGAGTATACATAAGTTTTTTTCATCAAAAATATCTAAAAGGGAATGCCCAAACATATCGGAGTGGCTAAGAACCCACACCGTGTTGTGGCCATTAAAATCTCCCATAATAATCATGGGAGAAGGAATGGAGGATAGGAGAAGAAGTAAATCAGCTATCAATGTGGAATTAGGATGGGGAATATAGATGGACACAAATGATGTGTCCATGGACCTAATACCAACTACGTTGATATCAGGAGGGAGGGGAGGGAGGGGAATTTGAGAGAAGGAAAGTGAGCGCCTTACGAATAAGGCGCTACCAGCATACCCGTCCGCCCTGTCGTCCCGGAGACAGGAGTAACCTGAAATCCGAAAACGGGTTCCAGGCTTCATCCATGTCTCCGAGACGGCAATGACTGACGGGTGGAATTGATTAATTAAGTGGATTAACTCATGTTTTTTTGCGCGCATGCTCTGGCTGTTCCACTGAAGGAGGACCACTGGATCCATTGAAACCAGACAAGGCGACTAACTGTGTGAGTTTTGAGGCAACGTTGGACGGTAGGGAAAGTTGAGGGTTCGATAATATAATGTTAATAATTAGGGTTAGAAGAGTTTCTAACATATTTTCGCCAGGGGATGCTTCTAGGGGTTGGTCTAGAGCACATCCGTTTGGCACAGTAGATGCAGGATTAGAAATAATGTCTCGGTGGGTAGCCATATCGTATGACTTACCCAGTGGGGCTCTTGGACGGGGGGTGGCGTATACATTTTTGACATATGAACGGTTGGGTTGGGACTGGGATACTCTTGCAGTGGGTCGGTTCTGGGTAGCTTGGAGGGGGCTAGAATGGGAAAATGATTCACTGGCAACTTCGGCATACAAACGGTACACTTGAGGGAACTGCGAGGCAGCTTCCTCATATGATATGCTACTTTGGGACATCACTGCTTTAATAGACCTTTGTCTATTTAATTCTGGGCAAGATTTACTGGTGGCATAATGATGGCCTGAGCAGTGTAAGCAAGTGGCTTGGTCCTGAGTGACCTCACAGTCATCACCCGAGTGTTCCTTGCAACAACGGAAGCATCTGGGCTTAGACCTACATTGAGCTTTTGTATGGCCATATCTGCAGCAGGTATGACACTGAATTGTTGGGTATTGGTAGACTTCGACAGATAAGGAAGTGTAATAAAGGAAGACTTTGGAGGGGAGCGATTGTCCTTGGAAGGTGACAACAACAGTCTGGGTAGGCACCCATGTTACCTTACCTTCTTCTACATTTTTCCTGTTTAAACGACGAGCTTTTAATACGATACCACAACCTTCAGGAAGCTTGAGGGATTCTGCGAATTCATCCATTGACAAGTCCGTGGGAACTTGCCTAATTAGTCCCATTCTTGTGACATTGTATGTGGGAATTGAGGCTATATATTTACACATTGACAATATTGGGGAAGTAATGAATTTGTTTGCATCTAATGATGTAACAAACTCAACCGAAATTTTGTTGCGTCCTACACGTTTTACACCATCAGCTTTTATATTTTCAAATTTATGGTTTGACAAGAACTGTCCAAACTTGATGGGTCTAATAGACGTTCCTGCTGACTGTTCGGGCTCAGAACGAGAAACGTGAACAGCATATGGTCCCTTGTCCAGAGTTGTGTATGCTTGAATAGCACCAACAACAACTGATGGGTGATTGTAAACTGTTAGGATAGAAGGGACTTCCAAGTCAGGAGACGTATTTATCTTCTTACTTGGAGCCGTTGGAGATGACCCCGAATCTCTTCTGCGTTTTGAACCCGCTGTAGAAACGGGATCAGGAGGATCAGGAGGTACCGGAGGATCCGGCGGGACCGGAAGAGCCAGCGGCAGGTCATAGTCCATGTTTGAGGTTATCTAGCCTCAAACACCGGGTGATAGAAATAACACTAAGTATCTAATTTAATCTTACCAACACCACACTTAAGACAACACAACGCTTAAATTAATCACAATGGAAATAAAAATTTGGAAAAAGAGCCACAACAATTATTAAGTTTTCACAATTCACTCCGTTTCCAGTTTACGCACTCGAAAGGGCCAGCGAGTCACCTAGCGAGTAGCTTCGTAAAACGAACATTCTCGAACGTTCGCGACCGGCCTAACAGCTAGGCGTCAAACGCGCAGTTCGGCCGGTCGCGAACGTTCGAGAAAAAAAGAAATCATCAAAATGACAAAAAAGCTGTGAAAGAAAAACGTTTTATATACAGACATTCTGTAGTATATTTAGTATCAGCATTGCACCCGTGCGAAGCCCGGGCGGGTCGCTAGTTATACACTAAAAAGCTTGTTTCTGGCAATTTTGGCACACAATCTTACGTTCATTCCGCATCGAATAGAAATATAGATTTTAAGCCATAGTGACCTCAATAACTTTACAATATAAGGTTTTAAATAATAGTATAACAGCTGTAGCAAACATTAAATATTTGGGTATTTGGTTGGATAAGTCCTTATTGTGGAGTAAACACATAAATGAGACTCGTGATAAAACAATGAAAATTATAGGTCTTTTGAAAGTTTTATCTGGTGCTTCCTGGGGTTTACATCCTAAGCATGTGCGTCGATTATACATTGCCTTGATTCGTAGTAGAATAGATTATGGATGTTTTCTTTACGATGCCGCTGCAAAGACACATTTATCAAAGTTAGATAGAGTACAGAACATGGCAATGAGAGCGATCGGTGGATTTATCAGGACCACACCCATTCATGTTATGGAGTGTGAGTTGTGTGTACAGCCATTGCAGTTAAGACGTCTATACCTTGCCACTAAATATTGCCTTAAAGCTCAGTCATTTTATAATAACATTACTATCACTCTATTTGAAAAATTATTAAAGTTATGTCGAGAAAAGAAACCTTTAATTATATCTATTTATGAAGAAACTAAGCTAGACATTATTAAAACTGGTCCTCTTAATATGTTTTCATTGAATACATGGGTATCAAATATAAATTTAAATTTTATAGAGATTATGGTAGATGGAATAGAACAGGCAAAAAGTCAATATGATGCTAATATATTGAAGTCTCTTACTCTAGTTATGCTAAATGATAAATACGGGGACTTTTACAAATTGTTTACTGACGGGTCTAAAGTTGGTAACGGTGCAGGTGCGGCTTTCTACGATCCCAGTCACAATTTGAAGGAAAAATACAAAGTCATGTCTGAGTACAATACGATTATGTCAGTGGAGCTCTTTGCAATCTCAGAGGCAGTATCATATGCGGCAACTTTAGATGCAAGTAAAATAGTTATATTAACAGACAGTCGTAGTGCCTTACAGCATATCGCTCGATGCGCCTCTGGTGCTCGGGGTGCGTCTGTGGCGTATGCTATTCTAAATAAAGTATTGTTGCTCTTGGATAGTGGTGTAGATCTGAGATTGCAATGGATTCCTTCACACGTTGGTGTTCAGGGAAACGAGGAGGCTGATAGGTTGGCAAAAGAAGCAATTTCAGTAGGCGTAGAAACGTATATTATATCCGATGTAACGTATAAACGTTAATTACCTACTAACTTATATTAACACTTGCGGTCGACTGTACTAGGAACAATTCCTTTGTTCTTTAAACCTAACGGCTCAGGCGCGCTTGAGTCATAGGTAGGTACGCATCGTTCATTTTGACCGCCAGTCGCCCGCTAAACACCACTGAGCTCGTACGCGTCACGCTTCCTACAAGCGGACGCGCAATTTACGAATACGCAATTTAAATTTATCTTACACTCTAATTTGTAAGCCATAATAAAGTTAAATTCTGTGTTTAAACCCGTTATCGGTAAGTGTTGAGTGATTCTTTCCACAAAGAAAGAACTTACAAGTTGGGTAAGTAGTTAAGTAGGTAGTTACGTATAGCGGATTTTTTATTTTATGTGTTCTCTTTTAACCGTGTTCTCTTTCAGCCTTCTGCTTACTAAACTATTCCAGATATGCTATACAGCTTTGTCACCTCATCCATACAATTTAGCACTCAACATATCTCATACATTTATATTTCATACATTTATATTTCATCCATTTATGTACACTCCGTTCTGATTGTGACATTCACACACCACCTTGTACTCTTCTCATACTGTCCACTTCACCAGCACTCCATCATCTCTCGCTTTGGCTAAGCTACGTGGTCACAATCAGAAGGAGAATATAACGGACCTTCCTTGACACTACCATACTCAATTCCAGGGTCCAAAGTTCGGGTTCACTACGTGGATAATTACTACCAGTTACTGCCGGTGAACGCTGCTCCACCGTCACCTTACTGGACACGGCTGACCTCCACCTGACCTTAGTGCCCGCTGCCTTAGTGAGACTACCAAGACACTGGCTGGATCATTCGAGGGGAGTACCTTACCACGACCTTCTAGAAAGCAACTGTAAAATCAGTGACCCGGGTGATTGAAGAACCGTTTTATTAAATTTGTGATTGATCGTTATTGGGATTTTATTATACCCAATACCAAATACGTATCACTGGCGCCTCAACGTGTTCAAAGGTTTATTGATTTTGCTTTCCGGAAGGTTGTTGTATTTTGGTGCATGTGTGTTTTGTTTTTTTTATGCATGTAAAACGTTTTTTTCTTCTTGGTTGCTAGTAACTAATGTGTGCGAGACAATCGTTGAAGTAATTTTAATTTAGTACAGTCAGCCACAGAAAAAACTTTCATTCCATTTTTATTAATATTTTCTTTGTTAAATACTTTTCTTTGCTTAAAACAATTGTTTTAGTCATTATTTTCACTTTAATTTTTTTTTAATATTATTTTTTTTGTACACATTAGTTGCAAAATTGTTTAAAGACATTTTAATATATATTTCTGCTGTATTCTTTGTTAAGCACGCTTATTTTTTTATATTTAATTTTAAAAGAAAAACAACCAAAACGTTATTCAAGTTAGTTTTTATTATTTTGTAACAGACGGAGTATTTGTTTTTTTTTGTAACTATTTGACTTAATCAACGCTTACCGATACTTTTGCATCGTCTCTTATTATGGCTTACCCGGTTAAATTTATGTCGCTTCAAAAGGCAGAGCTTGAGTATGAGGTAGCTATTAGGGGCGGAACTCCTGCTTCTACAGTACAGGAGTTACGCAAGCAAAATATATTAAAATAAGTGTTACCTAAAATTTTGGATATATATATTATTATATTTTTTTTTGTTCTATTATCATCTAATATCATTTAACATTATTTTTTTTATTTAAATTCCTCAAAAATTGTATCACTCTCGTGCCACTTACCATCTTATGCTGGGAACTAGTTATTTGTACGGTATAAAGTTCATGAAACTCTTTACCAATTTAATTGTTAGGGTACATCAGTAACTTTAATTAATAGTACTGATGTTATTATGTAAGCGTGAAGTATGTATGATGAAGTATGAATGTGTTATACAAATACCTACTTACTTTTCCTATGCGGATTTTATTATTTAATATATAATAAAATCCTTCACTATGCGAGGGGGTATTGTAACGTATAAACGTTAATTACCTACTAACTTATATTAACACTTGCGGTCGACTGTACTAGGAACAATTCCTTTGTTCTTTAAACCTAACGGCTCAGGCGCGCTTGAGTCATAGGTAGGTACGCATCGTTCATTTTGACCGCCAGTCGCCCGCTAAACACCACTGAGCTCGTACGCGTCACGCTTCCTACAAGCGGACGCGCAATTTACGAATACGCAATTTAAATTTATCTTACACTCTAATTTGTAAGCCATAATAAAGTTAAATTCTGTGTTTAAACCCGTTATCGGTAAGTGTTGAGTGATTCTTTCCACAAAGAAAGAACTTACAAGTTGGGTAAGTAGTTAAGTAGGTAGTTACGTATAGCGGATTTTTTATTTTATGTGTTCTCTTTTAACCGTGTTCTCTTTCAGCCTTCTGCTTACTAAACTATTCCAGATATGCTATACAGCTTTGTCACCTCATCCATACAATTTAGCACTCAACATATCTCATACATTTATATTTCATACATTTATATTTCATCCATTTATGTACACTCCGTTCTGATTGTGACATTCACACACCACCTTGTACTCTTCTCATACTGTCCACTTCACCAGCACTCCATCATCTCTCGCTTTGGCTAAGCTACGTGGTCACAATCAGAAGGAGAATATAACGGACCTTCCTTGACACTACCATACTCAATTCCAGGGTCCAAAGTTCGGGTTCACTACGTGGATAATTACTACCAGTTACTGCCGGTGAACGCTGCTCCACCGTCACCTTACTGGACACGGCTGACCTCCACCTGACCTTAGTGCCCGCTGCATTAGCGAGACTACCAAGACACGGTGACCTCCACCTGACCTTAGTGCCCGCTGCATTAGCGAGACTACCAAGACACGGTGACCTCCACCTGACCTTAGTGCCCGCTGCCTTAGCGAGACTACCAAGACACTGGCTGGATCATTCGAGGGGAGTACCTTACCACGACCTTCTAGAAAGCAACTGTAAAATCAGTGACCCGGGTGATTGAAGAACCGTTTTATTAAATTTGTGATTGATCGTTATTGGGATTTTATTATACCCAATACCAAATACGTATCACCGAACATACAGAAGTGTTGTTAAAATATAAATATAAAATTTTTGAGAGGTGGAAAAAGTATTATTTTAATATTTCAGAATTAAAAAGAATTTGGTATAGAATAGTACAGCGTGAACCTCCTCGTATACCTTGGTTTGTAAATAGTAGTCTTAAGAGATGTCTGATTGTAACAGCTCATAGGCTGCGTTCTGGACACATGCCTCTTGCTAAGTTTAATCATCTAATGAACATTTCTGACTCCCCCAACTGCGATACTTGCGGAGTCATAGAAGATGTTCACCATCTTCTGCTGGAATGTGTCCGGAGCCAGTCACTGAGATCTCACATGCATAATCAATATGATTTAAATCTTTTGAACATTGGTGTACTTCAAAGTGTCCTATCTGCCCCGCTGGCCGAGGAGGCTATGGCTCTTTTTAGATATGTTTATAATATAGTTAAGTCGTAGTAAATAGTTGCAAGTTGTAACAGGGCTGACATAATCGCTAAGCGATTCAAAGCCCTTTTTAAAAATAAAGATTTAAAAAAAAAAAAAAAAAAAGGTTTTAATTTTAATTCGTCTGAGGTGTCTGGCCCGGAGCGGGCCTCGTGATCCTTGACGGTATAAAAGATTTGCTGGCCTCTTATGCCCTGGACCCTGAGTACTATTATAATACAATGGTTGAATGTTGAATGCACTTAGGTACCTACCTACATTTACCGACGTTAAAACCGTTGTATGTTGCACAGAGCATGTACGTTGTACATTTTTCAAGGCCGTCTTTTAGCCTATCTTGCACCGGGGTGCAAACCTACTTAGGCGGACAAGTATGAGTTAATAAAAAGTACAACAGTACATAATTTGAATGATTATTAAATATAGATAGACGTAGATTTGCTACCTATTAGATCGCTACTAATTCCTACTAATTCAAGTAATAATGTAACTACAAGAAACAACAATCAGCCAAATAAGTAGATGGAAATACAACTTATTTTATTCGTAAATCAAGGATTGGTTAGGTACCTGCCTACTTGTTAACTTGAGATGTTGATTAATTTTACTATTAATGTAGGTAGGTAAGTACATACGAAAAAACACTTTCAAAATAGCAAACAGTTTAATTAGGAACCAATAATTATAGACCTGGATGTAATATTTATCTATAGAAAAAATATATATATATTATGCGGTCTGAGCAATTAATTATGTGTTTTCCCTAACCCATGTAATTTTTTGAAATTTTTCTTTTTAAAAAGGTAAAAACGTTACTTTGAAAAATCATCTTATCACCTGGCTCACACATATGTTTAAACAGCATGGCATCGACTACATAGCCCAGAAGACACCGCATGCAAGGCGAACACTGTCATCCAAAACATCAGGCTTATACGGCCGATAAAAAATACCGCGCGTCAAACCTGCAGTAGTACCGACCACTTCCTTGACCCGTGCACATCTCGTCTGTTTATGCTAAAAAACCATTACCACAAGCTCAAGTTACACTGGTTATTTTCCTTGTCGAAAGTCAATAGTGTTGTACCACTACTCAATAATTGATGATCGATAAACCTACATAGTAGTAACAACAACTAGCTTCCGTCCGCGGCTTTGCTCGCATTGTACCTACATGGATATGAAGTAACCTATTTGCTATTCGCATTTATAATATTATCGCTTTAGAATTAGTTCCCGTTCCCGTTCCCGTATTATCAAACCTAATAAAGCTCAAATGGACTCTACGTTTTTTTAACTTTTGTATGGGAAAAAGAAAAGGGCTGTTTTTAGGGTTTTCCCGGCAATTATTCGTTTTTTTTTTCACCTTTTAAACCTTCATAGACCTCCACGAACATTTCAAGACCAAGATAAAATAAATCCGTTCAGCCGTTCTCGAGTTTTAGCGAGACTAACGAACAGCAATTGATTTTTATACATATATATAGATCAAAAACACGTGTTTAAAACGGTGAAGGAAAACATCGCATCGTGAGGAAACCAGTAGTTAGTATTTTTATAAGCGGCGATGGGCTTGCAACCTGATACGTATGGACTGCTAACTACTGCAAAATGTGGGTATGAGCCAAATATAATATTTGGACGTGCCTCTGACTGCTATCGACAACTCATAATAACACTTCCCATCCCTAGTGAATCACGTCATCTTGAATCAGCCAATCAGAATGCATTTTTCCCACTCCCCCCCGTACCTCATACCTCACTGACTTGACAGAGTTGTTTGTTTGAAGAAATGAAGCCATTAGGCGTCTATTAGGCTATGTAGTCGATGCAGCATGGCTTTCTTTAAAGTGAATTAGCATGTGTCTTTTCAAAGTGACTTTTTGCTTAAATGCCTTGTCACAACAGTTGCAAGCGTATGGCTTTTCTCCAGTGTGAATTCGCATGTGTTGTTTCAAAGTTTCTTTTCGATTAAATGCCTTGTCACATTTGTTGCAAGAATATGACTTTTCTCCAGTATGAATTAGCATGTGTAGTTTCAAAGATCCTTTCTGATTAAATTCCATGTCACAACTGTTGCAAGCGTATGGCTTTTCTCCAGTGTGAATTCGCATGTGTCTTTTCAAAGTTTCTTTTCGATTAAATGCCTTGTCACAACTGTTGCAAGAGTATGGTTTTTCTCCCGTATGAATTCTCATGTGTTCTTTCAAATGTCCTTTTTGATTAAATGCCTTGTCACAACTGTTGCAAGAGTATGGCTTATCTCCAGTGTGAATTTGCATATGTTCTTTCAAAGTTTCTTTTCGATTAAATGCCTTACCACATGTGTGATGTAGCATATGTTCGTTTAAATTTCCTTTTCGATTAAATGCCTTCTCACAACTGTTGCAAGAATATGGCTTTTCTCCAGTATGAATTAGCATGTGTTGTTTCAAAGTTCCTTTTTGATTAAATGCCTTGTCACAACTGTTGCAAGAGTATGGCTTATCTCCAGTGTGAAGTAGCATATGTCTTTTTAAATACGTTTTTTTATTGTATGCCATATCACAACTGTTGCAAAAATATTTCTTATTTGTAGTGTGAATGTTCAGATGACTTGCCAACTTATACCTATTTGAAAATTTCCTGTTGCACTCATCACAACAAAAACATGACTGCTTGTCAATGATTACATTCTCTGCAAAAATCTCGTTATCTGAAGGGAGTTCTGAATTATATAGATCATTACCAGCTTCAGTGTCATCAACAAGTGATTGCAATTCCTTAATATCTTGAGTTTCATATGTCTCTTCCTTTGTCACAATGATTCTGTCTAATTCCTCCTCCTCAATAGTTAGTAGAGGTGTACTTCCTGTGTGTGGATAATCTTTTATACACATGTACTGTGTAGGAGTCACTGATAACTTTTCTTTTATTTCCAGAGGCAGCATTGCAACCGTATCATGTGTAGCCTGAAACAATACATTTGTATAAAGTTAAATGATTAACTACACCTCCAAGATGGTGGAAATTATTAGATGGATTTTATAAAAAACTATTGGCCTACATTGAAATTACTAACTAACACCTCAAAGATGGTGGAAATTATTAGATGGATTTTATAAAAAACTATTGGTCTACATTGAAATTACTAATTATAGCTGGTTTCAATTAGGGCAGTAGCAACTGGGAAGGGATAGTTTTAAGTTGTAAGGCAATATGATTCAGTGGTAGGTATAGCTATCTAACTAAAGAGTTCAAATAATAAAAACTTGTGTTTCAGTTAAATTCCGGCTTTTATGAGCTGAGTAAAGAACATTGCGCTTAACAGGGTACCCGTTCATTTTACCGACAAATGTTTCAAAACTCTTCATAACAAAACCAACGTTTCGGAACCCTTTCATTTCAAATCTCAACTTTCCGCAACTACATCACAACATAAATAATTCACTTGGCAAACTTATTATTACAAAACTATAATTTCATAACTCATCACATCATAAATAATTCATATCGCATAGTATTCATTACGCAAATGTTCAGTTCAAAACATATTAATTCAAAAACAATTCATATCATAACTATATCAATTCATAAACCAACACTTCGCTAACCAAATGCAATGTTTCGAAAACATATTTTACTAAAAAAAAATACTTAATTTACGTGCTAATTTACTAGTACTAAGATGTGATATGCATGGTTTAATATTGAGGTAAAATAAAATAAATTGCACAATATTTCGAATCAACTAGTTTTTATTAATGTAGTGCCTATTCAAAAAACATCACCACCACAAACGACACTGTCGGTTAGGTTAGGTTAGAACTGTGACCCGCCGCCAGAACAGAAATGCTGTTATTTTACTAGTTTAATGTAATTAACTTTAGAGGTCATTTAATAATTAACCATTACCTCTTAATATTTAGTAAGATAATAAAATGTATAGAATTAAAACTTACCTGTAAATTATTTGTCCAAGATGGAAATTACAGCCGTGCTGGATTACATTCTCAAAATTTGACTTCAAGCTATTTATGGCAGCTTTTTCAGAATCTAATATGCAAACTTTTGGCTTGATTTCAATGTTAATTTCTGCTCCGTATTCCACCATCATTTCAAACATTGTATTGTACGTCTTTTTATACGTTTGTTTATTATTAAATTATATATTTGTAAAAAAACACATTTGTAAAAAATATGTTTGTAGAATAAACTATATGCGAAGTTGTGATGTTATACGTTTGCGTAATAAAATGTTTGCTAAATAAAATGAATCGAAGCGTTGAGTTGGGAAATTATACATTTGCGGAATGATATATTTGTGGAATTAATAGTGTACAAATCGTTGGTTTTCAAATAAAGATTTGCGTAACGTTTGTCGGTGAAACATTAGTGAACCGCTTAACAGACTATGTTTTGGTGACTGATTGTGTTTTAATCCTTGGGTTACCGATTGATAGTCTAAGAATTTCATGAAAAATTCCCATCATTAGTTTTTGTGTAGAGGTAGGGGAAAAAATTAAATATTTTTTTGAAATTATCGTGTTGATGCATTAGATCGCTGTTGTATTTATCATGAGTAGCCATTTTACCCTCAACTCGCTACATGCCGACTTGACAGATGAACTATAAAAACTTTGAATGTGTTATGTCAGTTATTCGGGTGCGCGCCACGGCAAATCAGGTTGTTTTGTTGGGTTTCAGTCTGCACATGAATCATTGCCACAACGAAATTATTAGTAACCAAACTCCCCTGCTTCAAATTCACAATATGCTACAAAGAGGACACACACAACTGGCACAACTAGTGAGTGACTATGGTGACTAGTGACTGCCTACCTCAATCCCGCATACAAACAGATCTTGAAGAATTCCGTTGGATCTGTGTGCCATTTGGTATAATTTGTGGCACTTCTGCAGCTCCCGGTGACAAACATAGCACACTGTGCTAGGCATCCCATTTTTTGTTTCTGTGTTGAGCTGAAACAAATCATGTAGAATGAAAGGGGACAGCACGGTTTTTTCTATGAACCAGGTTATAACTCCAATTGAAAATTGTAAGGTTAATAATAGGTATCACAATAATTAATCAACAAAGGCCAGTTACATACCATGGTGTTAGTAAGTGTTTTGTACATCTCCAGGAGGTGGATATTATCAACGTCCAGCATCCTAATATTGCCGACTAGACATATTCGGCACACCGAAGCCATTGCCGGCAGGTTCATTCACAGAAAAACAATATTATTACACTTAGAAAATTGGGGGGTGTAGTGTAGCGTTGGCCGAGCAAGCAAGTTCATGAGTTTATTTATTATTACAATACAAACAATCAAGTAAGTAACAATTCGTAAGTTGGAAACTTAGTTTGAGTCATTGAGTATCTTAATATCTTTCTATCTTTGTCCTCTTTGTCTTTGTCTTTGAGAGCAACAAAAATGAATGAAACGAAATTTGTTGCGAAGTGCTGTCTGCCTGCTAGCTAGTCTACTGCCTCTGTCTGTCCTGTCGCTGTCTTGTCTCTGGTCTGCACTGCAGCAGTCTGCATCTGCAAAGTCTGCATCGCGCAGGCGCGCACATATGTTAAATCGCTAAGGAAAAAGATAAACTGTCAACGTCAACGTCAAACGTCAAACAAATCATAGTAATCATACCTAAAACATCAAAACATGTGGTAACCCTGACCACAAACGCCAAAAACAAAAGAAAAAGAAGAAAAACATATTTATTTCAGACTTTCAGAGTTCAGTAAACAAAACCGGCACGGCAATTTAAGTGTAAAACCCCAAACTGCAAACCCACCGCAACGCACGGACAGGCTACGCAAGTGCGTCAAGCTGCACTAAGCAAGAACATGTATGTCATTGTTCCACTGCAACCTACGCTACACATGAATTGAGGTAATTGGTACAAATGAACCAACGCAGCTAAAATGCGTTGCGTGCCCTTGTTCATCATGCGCCGCGACCGTTTCACAAACGTTTGATTGCCCGGCGTCGATGAACTCGGCCCCCGGGAAGTCACCACTGCAGCCAGTGACGACTGCGCCTACTGCTGCTCCCCGCCAGCAGAAGAGTTACGTGCAGGGTCCTGCCAGCTTCAACCGTCACACTCGACGCCCAGCGCCGAAACACGTCAAAGGAGACCGGCACCCCTGACGAAGCCCATTGTGGTGACTCGCGGAAGGTCGACGAAGAAGGTTTCACTGTCGTGGAGAAAAAACCAAAATCGACCAAAATTGTCTCGTAATCAGCGCCACCGCTCCACTGTCTTCTGGGCTCACCTTTCAAGTCATATGTGCTCTGGGTAGATGCCAAGTATAAGGACTTATTCCTTGATACGGACTTTTGGATAACAGGAATAGTCTACCACTGGTATATGGCCTCTAAAGAAGATAGTGCTCTAACTTTTTGTGTTTTTATAATATGTATGTATGTTCGTCTATAAGGTATTTAAGGGCCTCTGTATTTGTATTTTACATTACTGGTGTTGCCTGAAATAAATATATTATTATTATTATTGTGCTTCTGTTAACACTGAAACATATCTTAGATTGGAGTAACCAAAAACCCTACAACCTACATTGTCTCTCTCTGGTTGTAGAAAACCTGAAGCGATGACAACTTTTAGTGATCAAAGGGGGAAAGTCTCTGCTTTATTTTTATGTATATGCCTATGCATTACTACACTAATTTTAGTTATCCAGCTGTGCGACCAGGTTTTTTTTCATCGGATAACCTTATTGTCCTTGCCTAAGCATATATAATAGTTTTAGTTTTACTTATAACATTGCTTTCTCCGGAGAATCTTTGGGAACATTCGAATGAAGTGAATATTGTAGTTTGAGACGGTAACAGGTATAATACAAGGCATGAGAATATTCTTAAAGCGCTCCCGCAAAGGCTCATGGAGTGGTCGAAGTTGCTCCATGTCCTGAGACCATTCATGTACAACCATCTGCAATGGGGTGCAATAACTGATACTCCCATAATCCAATCCATTTAGCTCCGACAAAGAAAGTGGCTGAAAGTACAGACCATGACTGACCAATTTATTGATACAAATTGTTTATATTTTTTAATTACTATTTACGAGTATGTCTTGAAATTTAATTATTATATCGTTTTATCCGTGTTTTGAGGCAATGAAATACCTAGCAAAGCTGGGTCATCCAGGTACTGTATTATTATAGTAGAATCTAAGTAACCTATATTATACTATGAATAACTAAAATTAAATAAATAATGGGAACAGCATATTTTTTTACAGAATTTTGTGGCACATACCTACAGAACTTTAATGAATAGCTAACAATGAATAGACAACATGGCCGCCAGGCACCTCTGCAATATACAGCGTCCCAACCCTATTCACGAAGTCTATCTCCTAGCACCACAGACAATATCTCTGCTGGAATATGTAGGGATTTTATCTGGGGCATCTGCACAATGGGAAACCAATGCAAATATCAGCACGAGCTAGAATATGAGGAGATGAAATCTGTGCTAAAGTTTTGCCATGATCATCAAAACAAAACAGGCTGTACCAGAGTGGAATGCACATACTTGCACACAAGTAGGCAGGAACAAAATGATTTTTTGTGTAAAGGTCAGATACCCAAGATTCTAGTCGAAAGATACAACATTATAGCGAATACGCCTATGTCTGTGAGACCTACTACAAGTGCGAAAAGTGAGAAAATTGACACGCCTGTGCCTGCGCCTGTGTCTGTGAAACCTACTACTACAAGTGTGAAAATTGAGAACGAATCTATAAATCTGCAATCGCCGCCGCCACCACCGCCACCACCGCCACCACCGCCACCACCGCCGGTGAGCACGGGCCCGGCCCCACTAAAGCAGCCAAGTCAAGAATCCGTTCAGTCATTAATAATGAAGATGCAGGGCTCTATGACTGGACCCATGCAGAATCCTATGCAAGTCCCGTTGCAGGGTGCTATGCCAGGCCCGATGCAGAATTCTATGCAAGGGTCGATGCAGGGTCCTATGCATGGCTCGATGCAGGGTCCTATGCAGGGCCCGATGCAGAATCCTATGCAAGGCCTGATGCACAATCCTATTCAAGGCTCGATGCATAATCCTATGCAAGGCTCGATGCAGGGTCATATGCAAGGCCCGATGCAGAATCCTATGCAAGGCCCGATGCAAGGTCCTATGCAAGGCTCGATGCAGAATCCTATGCAAGTCCCGATGCAGAATCCTATGCAAGTCCCGATGCAGAATCCTATGCAAAGCCCGATGCAGGGTCCTATGCAAGGCTCGATGCAAGGTCCTATGCAAGGCCCGATGCAATGTCTCATGGCTGGACCTACGCCAAGTTACATGCCAGGTCTTATGCAAGGGCCTATGTCAGTGCCATCACCAATGCCGCCACCTCCTCCTCCAACATCATCTGGATATTCTATGAGAATGGCAGGACCAGTCTACTCGACGCCTAAACCGCCGACACAACAAAACATAGGCACCTACCACCAAAACGCTGGCCAGCAAACCCAACACTCTTTCCTGTTTAACCCATCAAGACCACCTCCCTCTATACCAGCATCTTTAAGCCGAGGCAGCAAACGACCAGCTGAAGAACTCCAAGCCGTGCCAAGAAAATGGTGGAAATCGGACTACTGTGATAACTGTGTCGAGCGTGATACAAAGATCGAGCAGTTCCATCATCAAATAATGCAGCATGAAAAAGAGAACCTTCAAGCTCACATGGAATTCATGTCCTTAATGGAGGATTTTCAAAGGAAAAAGAAAACGCTCAAGGCGATCATGACTCCCGAAAAGTACCGTCGTGCGGAACTCTACATCCATAACGGGTTCCCGCTTCCATTCTTGCCATCGAACGACACGTTGGCCCCCGACGAAGATAATACGGCTCAAATTTCAGATAAAGATAAGGCTCAAGTTTCAGATAAAGATAAGGCTCAAGTTTCAGATAAAGATAAGAATACATTTTTTTATATGCTGGATCTGTTGTTGAGCATGTCTTCGGAGAGTGGAAAGGGGGGAAAGGGGGGAAAAGGAGACTCGAGCGAAGCCGAATTGAATAAGCCTTCAACTTCGATTCCGTCCGATACAACGTCTGCAAACGCTCGAGATGGCGATAGTGTTACTTCTTCCGCTGGGACCCCGCAACCTTTCTCGGACGTCGGTGCCGGACCCTCTAACATGCAATCGAATGCGCGAATACACGGCGAAGGGCCCATACCCATGAATACGAGTGCGCAATCCTACGCAGGTAACGTCGCTGCACCTGCTGTTCACCATTTCTTGCATAACACTGGCCCCACACTCCCACACACTTACGGATACTGTGGACCGAGCGCCCCGCATGCTTATGCTTACCACGAGAACACAGGCCCACCGCACTACATAACGCAACAAGGGGTGCCGCCGCGCCAATTTCACCAAGGGGTGTGCGAGAATGCCATGCCCCACTACGTGCACGGACCCGGACCCTATTACACGCCGACTCAGCTGCCAGAAAACGTTAGAAATATCTACAGGCCTTTCCCTGACAACACCATGCCAAATCCTCAGTACCTTGGTACTACCATATCCCAGCCTCGCCCACCGATGCCGCCTCAAAATGCTCAAAACAACCCTTTATTTTATGGGAGGTCATCGTGGGCGCAGTGAGGTACGAACAGGGGGGGGGGGGGAGGTTTGAGCAGGTAAAGAAAATCCTGTGGGGCAATTTTGTAAAAATATGATTATTATGTTATAATATTCATACTAATATTAATTTCTGCTGAATGCCATAATACCTACGCTTTTTTTACTTTTTAGGCTTCAAATACGAAACCTACGCTAAGCGTAGGTATAGGTATAGGTGCATAAACAGCGAGCGATTGATTTTTTAATAGTTACTATGAAACGTGTATAGATTATGTATTGTCTAGGTATTCTGCGCTGTAGGTTGTGGGTTCGATCCCCACCCAGGGCAAATATTTGTGTGATAAACATAGATGTTTGTTCTGTGTCTGGGTGTTAATATTTAAGTATGTATTTACCAACAAAAAAAAAGTATGTAAGTATTCTATCAGTTATCTGGTTCCCATAGTACAAGGTTTGCTTAGTTTGGGGCTAGATGGCGTTGTGTGTAAAGTTCGCAAATATTTATTTATTTTTCTCTAACATTAGGTATTGCATTCCAACATCATAACATGATAATCATGTTTTTACAAAATTGCCCTGCTGTATTGTATTGTTTTAATCGTGATTTTTAACTTATTATGATATGAGTAGATTGAGTATCTCACATTAGTAGTGGAGTCTTATCGTTATTAGTGACATTGCTTATAGTAAGAAGAGATGGAAAAATCTTTGCGGTCGGCCACTGATAAAGTGGCCGACCGCTCTTCTAGCTCTTTTAGAGTCCCCCCCCCCCCCCCACCCTGCCCGTACCTACGCCCATGGGTATGGTTGTTACCAAGTAACATGAAACTGTCCATCGACGCGTTGGCATGGTTCGCGCCTGTACTGGCATTACTATCTCAATCAGTATTATATAATTCCGAGTCATCATAATTTGAAGTCTGCTGTTTAGTTTTGTATCAGTAGCTAAATGTACCTAAGTTCGTTTTAATTGTGTATAAACTGTTTTGAAATTTATTTAAGAATTGGAATTAAATTAACTGACATTGGTGTCGATACTGTTGGCGCCGAGCTAAGCCTAAAATTTACTAAAATAAAATTAAAACAATGTCGCTCTTATTTCTTTACGTTAAAGTCTAAATTAGAGTAACCTATAAATGGAAGAATTCTTAAATTTAGAAAATTAAGATATTACAAAATTTTACTTTAGTCACCACCTTTTTATATGCTGACTAAATTGACGTAAAAAACCGAAATTACTTAAAACTAGCCTACGTTTTAAAACTGTCATCCTGTGGTTTCGCGAATTGAGACTTTAACGTAATCGGAATAAGAGGATCGTGTAAACACGATCTTCATATTCCCAAATTGTAAAATGGACACAACATAATCGCCACCTAGAGTAGGTGGCGATTATGTAGTGTAATTTAGACTTTAACTTATAGGAATAGGAGCGAAATTGTTATAATTTTATTTTAGGAAACTTTAGGATTAGCTCGGTGCCAACAGAATTGACACCTTTGGCGTCGATTCTGTTGCACCATTTTAAAATTAGAATTACCTAAGAAAAAAATTATTTCGAAAAAAACAATTTCGCTCTTTATTAGAGTAGGTGGCGATTCTGTTGTGTCCATTTCAAAATTTGGGATTCCTTTAACATCATCATCTTATTCCTATAATGAGATTTTCGGATTAAAATACACTAGATTTCAGTACCTATACAATAGAAATTTTAAATATGGTTCGGTTTCGGCCAAAACTGAGTGCGAGGCCAAAAGTTCAGTTTCGGTTTCGGCTGAAAAACCTGTTTCGGTCGGACACTAATTTCTAAAACTACCTTATTATTAGTTATTTATTTTATTCTACTTCACTTTTATTCTTAGTCGTACTTTACTTTATGAGCTGTAACACAAAATAGAAAATAGAAAGCACATTTAAAACTAAGCAGGTAGATGGGTATAGATAGGTACACGATAGTTTACTCAACATATACTTATCTGCAAATATTGAATCTTCAGTAATCTTCGGTTTTAATAGACCTACATATCTTAATAAAACAAAAAAAAAACAATGTTTAGTACCTTTATAATATTTAATTTTAGAAACTACAAAGAAAACAAAACATGAGTGTTCCTTACATCTTACACGATAAAATAACTTGGGGGCCGTCCATTTTTTTGCATTTATTAACTCCCCATCCCCCTTGGTGATACGTGGTGAGATTTAAGATAACCCCCTCCCCCCCCCCTAAATCACGTGTATTTTTTAGTCAAAGAATCTTCTAATTTTTAGAATATATAGGTCAAAAAGCAAAACATTTTTTTTATAATCAATCGAAGTACCGTTGTGATCTATGCAATTTTGCCATTTTATAGGGAGTTCATTGATTTCTTTGCTGAAAAAATTTCGGGTGCGAGAATCAACAAAATCTTTGAAGTAGTTTTGGACTGCCTCATCTGGATTAACCCTTCGAGCTGTTTCTGCAGCGCTATAGTGCCACGATGAAATTCGTATATTATTTTTGTTTTAGAAAATTAAGGACCATGATAAAAATGTCTAGACAGAATGGTTGCAAGTTGTTTTTGACTGGCAGTATGGTTTAGAAATCGCGCGATTGACAAAAAAATAAATACACCCCCCTCATCCCTTTTGATATTTCGTAATTTTTGCCGAACCCACTCCCCCCCTTTCGAGCCTCACGTGATTTAATGAACGGCCTCATACAATAAATAAAACATCTCTTTAGGCCAAGTTCCTACCAAAATGGAAGAGCAATGACGTTCTGCCGTAATATAGTTTTTACTAGTCGCAGGATAGTCTCTCATCTGGGTACAAGTACAAATGGTATGTATTTATGACCATTTCTACACTTTTATTTATTATACCTAATCTTAAGAAATACTTAGAAATAAGGAAACCTAATTAAAATTAGTCATCTTTTATGTCTAGATTTAAATGTAGGTACCTATATTTAAGCGTTTCTTTTATGAATAATCGTTTACTACTTTTATTTAAATTACATTTTATTTTGACATATGATTGAAAACTCAATTAGCTCACATAAAAGCTTGGTGCAATGCAATGCAATCATCGACCACATAGCCGAATAGACGCCTAATGGCTTCATTTCTTCAAACAAACAATTATGTCAAACGTTGAGCTGTGCGGGTCAGGGGAGCGGTAAAAAATGCATTCTGATTGGCCGGTTCAATGTCACAACCCGCCGCGGGGCGCGTCGTGAACAGCGCTCGGTGGTTTATACACGGATCTGTAACCCAAATGTGTTGTCCGACAGTGTTCGCCTTGCATGAGGAGGGCTTAGATTATTTACTTGTCTAGATCCCAAGTAACACAAATTGCTGGTTAGTTATTCACATTTGGTAACATTGTGAACTTAAAGCATTATTATGCACTTATTAAGGTTCACTCGTGATCTTACAGCTGAATAAACAGCTATAGTCTGTATAGTGGCATCTTAATAGTGTAAAGATATCGTTTTCGAACACTACTATGCAGCTATTGTTTTTCTGGCACCATTTAAGCATTTAAGTAGAGTAAAATAACGTTTATTGCTGTATTGAGGAATTCGTTTACACCACTATAAGGGTACATTTTAAGAGGGTCGCTGTGAACATCTATAATGGCTAAAGCTGTACAGTAGTGTATGTTTAGAGTGTTGTAATGCGTATAGCTGTATATAGGTACACGCTAATCTGCCTATATAACTTTCCTACTCATTGCTGTCTAACGGATCACGTGTGGCACTCTGTACTGCTAATAGAGTTAAATTAGAATGAAAGTGGTTCACATTAAGTAATAAAACTTCCACCATTTTGTATTTTTTTCACATTTTTATATACTATCTAATTTGCTTATTTAGAATCATTTTCACACCAAACGAAACCTAGACAAGTTGATTTAAAGTCCTTATAGAAGTTAAAACTGTAATTAAACTATATTATATATTTTATCAAATAAACTACTTTTATTTTTTTTCTCACTGCAAAAATTTCTATTTGTTTCAAACCTAAAAATGCATTTATTTCGGGGCGCATGAAAATTTTGTACTTCAAATAGATATAGTATTATCGGCAAAATTGCATTGCCATCAATATTTTACATATTGTGTATATCAAAAACAACAAAAATAAGTATTTATACAATAGTGTGTCATGGCGAATTACACAATAACCACAAGTATACCACAACAACATTCCATTAGCACGCGAATCTGCAAAGATAAAAACAAACTAACAAAATGGCGTGTGTAAATCTTAACAGCTGTTGGCAAAATGGCATCAGTGTGTACTATATTAGCACTATTTGTGAACTAATATAGTTATAACAGTGTAAATGGGTCTCCTTTTACAGCTTTTGTCTGTTTAACAGGTAACAACTACCTTCTTAAACCGCTTGCATGGTCTCTTGTAACGCTTGATTACCCTTATAACTCTATTTTAACGTTATACTTATACCATTCAACAGGTTATGTGAACTAAAGGTTCATAAATTTGTGCCCATTTAAGCAGCTTAACAGCTGAATAGCCAGCTATAACTCTATTAAAGAGCAGGCTTGTACAGACTATAGTATCGATGTGAACTGCAAGTCAGCTGTTAAACAGCAATTTTGTGTTACTTGGGATAGAGCGCTGCGCTGCAATCGCAACAAAAACAACAGGCCAAATGTGATCCGCTTGTGTGCGAATTACGCACACAAGTATAAATATATCTGTAATTAATAAAACATAAAAAAATCTCTTAATTATTTAAGAATATTTATTTTTACTAATTAACGCTAACTTAGGGACAACTACGGAAAAATACTTAGGTATAAGGTTTACCGTGCAATGACATCGTCAACAATTAGTGGGCGAAACGAGCTTATCAGCCAACAGTTGACTGATACATTTTTGGACGTTTAGAATCTCGAACTCTCTATCTAGACAAGTAAATAATCTAAGGAAGAGGGAAGGCTGTGTGCTCGATGAATGCCATACTCTTTAAAATTGGAATGTCAAATATAAAAGAATATTTAAATCGGATTAGAATTTAATTTAATTTGTTCATGCATATTTGAATCTAAGAGATTTTCTAAGGCAAGCTTAGGAAATGTCTTAGATTAGGTACCTACTTAGCGAATATTTGCGATTGCTGTTTAAGGCGCTCCCGATTCGACGATTGTTTTTGTTCGAAACGAAAAAAGAAATACTTCTGAACAAGCCACATACATCTCCTATTTTATAATGTATAGTATATGTGAATAAAGATGTACCCATCTTTAATTACTTCGATAAATAATCCTACCGACCGCTGCAATGACGACAAACACACGTAGGCGCGTGGTCCGCCTTTGCTTTTCGAATAAATTATGTATAATTACTTATCAAAAATCTATTCTAATAGAAATCTAGATCTACATATTACCTATCTTTAACAATAAATCACAAGTTGGTTTTAATAGTAGTATATAAAATATTTCGATCATAAATTCTAAAACGTATCATTTTGAAATATTATCTTTATCGTGAAAAGTTTCTGCTATTATGTTTTCAGCTTAATAGAAATCTAGGTAGGAACCTGAAGTAATATACTTATAAAAATAGGAGATGTGGCTTGTTCAGAAGTATTTCTTTTTTCGTTTCGAAAAAGAGCAATCGTCGACTTGGAGCCCCTTAATTAGTTTAGAAGTAGTTTTTCACTGATTCATTAGAATATTTTAATATACAGTTTTGATTTGTTAGTGAGAAATGAAAGACGTTTGTTCCGTTAACTGCCCACAAGCTGAGCAAATCGGAAAGGTTGGTGTACCTAATAGTTCCGTTAGTGTTTACTGCCTGCCGAACATGATCAAAAAAGATGCATATTCCACGACGGGTTTTAAGATAAAATTGCGTAAATGAGTATTTTGAATTGCCAATTATAGTACGTTTCATAACCAGAGATATTTTTTGTAAAAGGGGATACCAGTGCAAAAAATTTAATAATAAAATCGTGCAATCCGTAATTTGGATTATATTTAATGACTAGCGACCCGCCCGGGCTTCGCACGGGTGCAATGCTGATACTAAATATACTACAGAATGTCTTTATATAAAACGTTTTTTTTTTCACAGCTTTTTTTGACCCCTTCTAGTACAATTGCTGATTTTTGGAGTACAATTCGTACAATTCCATAGATTTGTAACTGCATTAAAATTAACCCTTATCCACGGTGGGTCCGGCTGCGTAGTATCACACGATTTCTATGATTCTTTTTTTATGGAATAGTTAATAATGTTATCTTTTTTAATGCGGGATGACTGAGAGTGTTATAAACGTAAGAGTAGACACATATAATCAGAAAGCTTCGAACTGCTAAGCTATCGGGAGTTACACGTGTTATTGTAAGTCAACCATAAAAGATAGACATATGCTGTCGTGGGATATTTTTTATATAATTTTAGGGAGAACATTTCCGTCATACATGATTTTTGTGTAGCTTTAAAGTTGCATTAAAGTTGCACACGCGACGGAAGCTTAAAAAATGGAGTAACTTCTCCCGTTTTCCCAACATTTCCCTTCACTGCTCTGCTCCTTTTGATTGTAGCGTGATGAAAAGTATACTATAACCAGCTCAGGAGTATGAAAAATAATTGTACCAAGTTTCGTTAAAATCCGTCGAGTAGTTTTTGTTTCTATAACGGTTATACAGACAGACAGACAGACAGACAGACAGACAGACAGACAAAAATTTTACTGATTATATTTTTGGCATCAGTATCGATCCCTAATCACCCCCTGATAGTTATTTTGGAAATATATTTCATGTACAGAATTGACCTCTCTACAGATTTATTATAAGTAATAGATTATAAAGAGCTTTCTTTTGCATGATTGTTATTTTAAACAATTTTATACTAAGCCAAAGTTTTTTTCGTGCAATTATTTTTCAACAACTGGCATCTAGTCAGTGACTCCAAATATTTTGTGCAATCAGGATTTTTTTATTATGTCATTCGTGTTCCGCCTCAATTTTTGAATTAGAATGTATTTCTCTGGGTAATGGCTATAATTATTAGTGATTTCTTTAAGATTTACGCGAGGGAAACCGCGAGGCACTAATTACTAACCTAGTAATTCTTAATTATATATTATTTATATAATATTTTTTAGGCTATTTTTCACAGGTGAAAAATGTTTGAGAATTACTGGATTTACACTTTGACTTTGACTTTTCTTGACATTACTTTGTTTAAGTACATAAAATATCTAATAAGACTATCCCTCATATTCAAGAACGTTATAGTAGTGTCGTTCTTGAATACGAGGGTATGAAACGTACTATAGGTACTTAAATTATTTTAACGCGGGTAGCGGGCCTAAAGGATTCACCGTCATGATCTCAGAAATGCGCTAAAATATTTCAAATCGTGTTTCGAACTTTATCACCAGTCATTCCTTACATTATTTTAATGTAATTATAGAAATTATTATTATCAATTTCATGTAAGTATTGTAATGAAATTGTATTTTATAATATGCATTTTAATCATTATATTTTATTGTAATAAACTGTACTAACCTATTTTATTATACTAACTTGTGAGTGTTATTAATAAATTACTTGTGTGTATTTGTATTTGTATTTATCATTAGGTTTAGTCGGTGAGGTACATTTCTCAGTAGATACATTGAAATCAGAAGTACTTACTGAATAACAGAGCTTCCGGGAAATACAAATAAGTTTGTTCAGGTAAGTCCACCTCCTCAACTGCTACCTCATTTTTTTGTGCGCTGCAGGCAGCTGTTGGCAACTGCTGCTGTAGGAATGCTTATTTTGGCCCGAAAATGCTCACCCGAGGTTTACGACCAGTGCGGAGTACACATTTCCAACCATATAGGTAGGTACTGTCGATTCTGTTGGCACCGAGCTAACCTTAAAATGTCCTAAAATATAATTAAAACAATTTCGCTCCTATTCCTTTACGTTAAAGTCTAAATTAGAGTAGCTACTCTTTTTAGCTCGATCTTTTTTTAGCGCATCTGAAATATAAGAAAAAAAAAGAATATTTAAATATATTCTAAATTTAAGAATTCTTCCTATTATAGGTTACTCTAATTTAGACTAACGTAAAGGAAAAGAGCGAAATTGTTTTAATTTATTTTAGGAAATTTTAGGATTAGTCGGTGCCAACAGAATCGACACCACTGATGAAATTTTTAAATGCGAATACAATTGCCAAAGCTTCTTTGTGAATCTGGCTGTAATGTAACTAGTGCGTGGTAAGCAGTGCGTACTGCGTATGCTACGCCGCGCACTCCGCTGGCTCTGTGCTTTGTGCTCTGTGCGCTGATCTGGTGGCGATGGCGCCCAGACCGTAGTAGGGCCGACATTGGACGTGTGCACTATTTTACTTGATTATAAGCAGCATTTTGTTCATAACCCCATGTCCAATGTCTAGGGCTGCCATCCGTCCGGTTTTTCCCGGATTTGTCCTAGTTTAGAGGGCGTCCGGGGATCGTCCGGGTGGGGTTTCATTTGTAGTCCGGGTCTACGATTTGGCCAAAAATGGCCGCTTAGATTCTAGAACTTACCATAAAAAAATCACAAATAAATGATTTTAACTATGTGATGTTATTTGGATGTGACATGGTTGTGATTGCCTTAACTTTGTCAGAATTCACCCGGACCCCTTACCTATCGAACTTTGACTATCTCACTTCTTTTGCAAAGAATTCACATTTGCTTTTCAATGACCAGTCGGAGTGGGTGACCGGTTCAAATTAAAAAATACAAAAGAGCGTGCCGGCATGGCGACTCTTGTCGCCGGAACAACAGCCGGTCTAACGGGCCGCTATAGATGTTTCACATCAAAAACTAGAGATCCCCTATGGACCCCCCCCCCCCCCCCCCACGTAAACTTGCAATATTGTAACCTAATTATTGTAATATTACATTTTGAATTGATAGCCTCCGTTGTTTTCGTCGGTTCATTACGAAATGAATGAATTCGTAAAGTCGGGGTCCCACGGCGCGCAAAACGACGGGCCGCGCCGAAAGCCGCTCTGCCTGTGTGCGTCCGGCGTGTCGCGTACAGAGCGTTCCGAGCACGGGCCACCACGGATGCATCGTTCCCACGGCGCGGCGCGTCCGTCCGCCTTGGCGCGGTCTGGCGCGTGAAAACGCGGGCCGTGGGACCCTGGCATAATGACGCAGACGCGCCCGCTCGGGCCGCGCCTTGAATGAACTTACCGACTTCCGATGGATCGGTCGGGCGTCCACGGGCCACCACGGATGCGTGCGTCGTTTCCCACGGCCCGTCTCGTCGTCCGTCCGGCTTGACGTGGTCTGGCCCGTGAAAACACGCGCCGTGGAACCCCAGCATAATATAGGTTTTTATTTTAGTATATCTGTTCAAGCTGGAGCTTCTGTTCAACCTTACTTTCAATCCGAAGGTTGTGGGTTCGAATCCCGGACGTGCACACGTGGATTTTCGTAATTTGTCGTATGGAATGCCAACCAATAGTTGGACGTGCCTCTGACTTATTTTTCAAACTATAGTGATTAGTAGGCATAACATAACTATAGTTAATTAACACGGGTCTATAACAACACGTTATTACTTTTAATTTATTTTCCCGACGTTTCGCCTATGTTAGGGGAGACTGAGCAAGGGTGGATCCAGGATTGGCACCAGGGGGGAGGCGGGGTCACGTGAGCAGTACTAGGGAATAATTATTATTTATAATATATATATTTTAATCGGATTTGGAGGATTGAAGTATGTAGTAATGTGGACCATGTTTTCGTGTGCTCATAAAATGACTTAGAAGTTATGACATTGTTAACAAAATCCTGGATATCTCTGGAGTCCTTAGACACACAGATTTAAATTTTTAGCTCATAAGCACACACACATATATAAGCTTCCCAACCTGCTATGTTAGTTTTTGACTACATAAATTATTTCGATAACATTTTGCCAGAGTACCTTTACCGCAGCAAAATGGGTACCTTACCTATATCTTGAAATGTTCGTGGAGGTCTAGGGAAGGTTTAAAAGGTGAGAAAAATTCGAATAATTGCCGGAAAGACCCTAAAAACAGCCCTTTTCTTTTTCCCATACAAAAGTTTTCTAACTAAAACGTAGAGTCAATTTGAGCTTTATTAGGTTTGATAATACGGTAACGGGAACGGGAACTTTAAGACAACATTTGTTAATTCTAAAGCGATACGAAGTTCGCGGGGTCAGCTTATAATTAATAACAAGCCAATTATTTTCGATTCGTCTTTCTATTTTACTTTGAACAGTATACTGTCGCGACGATTATTTTTGTTTTGTTAGGTTTATACAGGTTTTTTGTACATAATAAATAAAAACTTGAGAGGTGTCAAGGGACACCCGGATGGAACGAAGTTCTCACAAAATAACGTGGGACAAGGGAAGGGGAATCAACTTTGACTTCGACTTCGACTTCGACCTCGACCTCGACCTCGACCTCGACCTCGACCTCGACCTCGACCTCCACCTCCATCTCGACCTCCACTTCCACCTCGACCTCGACCTCGACACAATTAATAGATATATATATTAATAGATATACTATAGCAAAAAAGTGTCGTGACAACTTTTCGTAAGATTTTTTTCCGTCTAGCCCCCTTTCACAACGCGCGATAAGGAACTTCGTTCCAATAATAGAAAATTCTGCACAAGTTCCGGATATTGCTGATACCTACTCCAGGTACATTTTTCGAACAGAAATATCCATTGATGCACGGCCGGTATTCGAACTCGAAATTAATAATATATACCTATTTATCTAACTACATGAATTCAATAATTCAATTTTAAACTTTTTTTTACTTTTTAGTAAAGTACCACCTATTTACCGACATACTTTACCGATAGTGGTAAAATAGCGCCACCTGCCAGCGGAATTGCAAACATCTTTCATCATTGGTTTACCTCTCATACCCCGAGCGGTCGCATGAGACCGCGAAAAGTACCTATAATAACGCAGTAACATCAAATGAAACTAGATGGCGCTAGAATGCAAAAATCACGTTTGTTGTATGGGAGCCCCCCTTACGGCGCTCTATAAATTATTAAAATTTTGATAGGATTATTTTTTTTCTGTCGCGGGTCTGCTATAGGCAATACGCTAAAAAGTTCTTATTTCTTCAAGTTATACGCGAGTGAAACCGCGGGGTACAGCTAGTAATTAATAATTATCTTTTTTGCTTTTGGACCCTCGAATTTAAAAATTCGGTCACAATCACACGAAACCATGGTCTACATTACTGCATACTTAAAATCCTGATTAAAGCTGACATTTTGCCCTAGTAATGCTCACGTGACCTCCCCCTGGCGCCAAAGCTGCCCTTTTTACCTTTTCGAATACACTAGTAGGTACAGTGGCGGACTTGCCGCCTGTAAACTACTGTTTTGCAAAATTCCCACCCCCCCCCCCAAACCCCCAATTCAACGATTTAGTTCAAAGTGGTGATGACATTTGGCAAAAAGTGATTGGTGGCCAAGAAGGGAGGCATCTGTCCTGCAGTGGGACGATAAAGGCTAAAATAAATAGTGTTTGAAAAATAAACCCAAATTTGGCGCCCCCTAAAATCTGCCGACCTAGGCTCTAGCCTACTCAGCCTATAGTGGTAAATCCGCCACTGAGTAGGTACCTACCTAGTTCCAATTCACGTAAGCGATGTGTAAAGAGTGGTTGCGGATATATGTCGTCGGTGCCGAAGAAAACACGAAAAGTAAGTTTTTCACTAATATTTTAATAGCCTAGTTATGTTATTGATAGTGTGATAGTTTTCCAAAATAAATGTGCATCGATTATTCAGTGTTTAATATTACGAAGTTCATTTTTCTGAATGACTGTTTGTTTTCACTATGAGACATAATTTTTCACAAAGGACGTTTTAGGGTTCCGTACCGAAAGGGTAAAAACGGGACTCTATTACTAAGACTTCGCTGTCCGTCTGTCTGTCACAGGGCTGTATCACATGAACCATGATAGCTAGACAGTTGAAATTTTCATATTATGTATTTCTGTTGCCGCTATAACAGCAAATACGTATTATACAATGTTATGAAACTAATATCGTATAATACGCGAATATAACTTTATGTATAAGTTTTATTCGCGCGAGTAGCGAGAATGTCAACCATTTTTCACACAAAATTTTTTGGTGGTAAAACACTCGTTAGAGGCGTCATGATTTGATATCTCCGTAAATGCGTAAAGTTGTTGTAGTGAAGTCAATTATATTACCCAGTACCCACTACCCACCCTTTGGGCAAAAGAAAAAAAAAAACAATTTTATTATACAATACAATGTATTCACATTACAATAGGTAGGTGTAGGTATATTGAACACACGCACGAATGACGCGACAGTTTGAATTAGTAGGTACCTTAAAGATATGAATCATTTTTAAAATAATAAATAATGAGGGAAAGTAATTTAAGAAGCTTGCACTAGGTAATAACTATTAAAAGTTTCACTAATTAATAAAGATACAGGCGCGGATCCAGCTCAAAAAAGTCTGTGGTCACAGTTATTAAATAACCAATGACACCTAAATGAAAAAAGCAGAACAAGGATTCCATGCTATTATTTAAAACTATCAGACAGACGACGGACAGCGGAATCTTAGTAATAGGGTCCCGCTTTTACCCTTTGGGTAAGGAACCCTAAAAATTAAACTATTAAAATGGTGACGTCATAAGTATATTAGGGTTGTGGGCATGCCCATGGTGCCCACAGCGGTAGATCCGCGCTTGCATATTAAAAGACCTTATATTTAAAGTTTTACTAAATAATATTCAAACCATAAACTCTCGCCTTTCATTTTATTATAAGTTGGAGTAGGTATAGGTAAAACTTAGCTTTTCTAAATAAAAATCTTAAATCTTTTGTAAAAATCTTATAATTATTTATGATGCGGCGCGCCCTCTTAAGGGGCTCCCAGTCGACGATTGCTCTTTTTCGAAACGAAAAAAGAAATACTTCTGAACAAGCCACATCTTCTATTTTTATAAGTATATTACTTCAGGTTCCTACCTAGATTTCTATTAAGCTGAAAACATAATAGCAGAAACTTTTCACGATAAAGATATTATTTCAAAATGATACGTTTTAGAATTTATGATCGAAATATTTTATATACCTACTATTAAAATCAACTTGTGATTTATTGTTAAAGATAGGTAATATGTAGATCTAGATTTCTATTAGAATAGATTTTTGATAAGTAATTATACATAATTTATATCATTAATTTATTCGTAAAGCAAAGGCGGACCACGCGCCTACGTGTGTTTGTCGTCATTGCAGCGGTCGGTAGGATTATTTATCGAAGTGATTAAAGATGGGTACATCTTTATTCACATATACTATACATTATAAAATAGGAGATGTGGCTTGTTCAGAAGTATTTCTTTTTTCGTTTCGAACAAAAATAATCGTCGACTGGGAGCGCCTTAATGTATTTTTTAGGAGCGTCGCAACGCAAAACATACAGAAGAGACGGGGTGTCACGCAACGCACACATACATAAAGCACATAAAGAAAAATACAATTAGTGATTAAATGAACTTACCTGTAAGTGAAGTTCTATCATAATTATATGAAGCCTTCGTATAAAGGTATTAGTAACCTGAAAATAATTAATATTATAAATGTGAAAGTTTGTGAGTTTGTATGTATGTTTGTGGCTCAATCAGGCCTAAACGACAAAATGGATTAAGTTGAAATTTGTTGTAGATGTAGATATAATGCCCGAATAAAACATAGAATAGGTACTTTAAAACATGGAAAACATCCCCAAAATTATAAAAAAACGCAAAAGGAATGATTTTGGTACAGATGGCGTTGGTGTGCAACAAATCTGACATCACAGACTAAAACATTCAGTTTTTTCTATTCGATTATTGAAATTTGACAGGACAACGTCTGTCACGGGTCGGCTAGTAATTAATATATAGTGCACCGAGTGAAGAGACGATTATGCTTACTACCAACTACCAAGTGTTCAAATAATATATTAATTATTTTCAGGTTACTAATACAGAATACGAAGGCAATAAAGGCAAAAAAATCAGTCTTCAAAAATCAAATAAGTTTGTTGTAATGACTCTTTTTATCCACGTAAGATATTGCGCTGTGTCTGTGAACACAATGTATTCATTGAGGTTACATGTGTTGTCTCCGTTTGTTGGTCGCAAAGAGAGAGAGACGATACCACGAAGGCGCCATCGACCGTTGTCCAGAATGTAAAGTCCACCACCTGAATCTCCCAGGCAAGGACCAGAACCCTTGCGGTCGCCTGCAATTAAAATATTGTGCTAATTATTTATTTATTTATTTACTAGCAGTCCGCCCCGGCGTCGCACGGGTGTAATAATGATTTTGTCGGTAATTTTTTTTACACCTTGGGTTACATTATCAAAGTTTTCATAAGGATCCAGACTTATAGTATTATGGACTTTTTGTAGGTAGGTATTGATGTTTTCTATAAAACTGTAGTACCTACATCACTTTGCTCTATTGTCAATAATTTGCGCAGCAAACGCGATATAAGGATTTTTTTTTCACACATTGGGTTACATTATCGAAGTTTTCATACGGATCCCTAACATTTTTGTAAATGTTCTATAGCCTATGTTCATCAGGGATAATGTAGGATTTTAATGGTGAAAGAATTTTTCAAATCGGTCCAGTAGTTTCGGAGCCTATTCGATGCAAACAAACAAACAAACAATCAAATCTTTCCTCTTTATAATATTAGTATAGATTTCTTTCTTTATTTATCAAACAAACAGTTTACAAAGTATATGGTTAGTTGTGTCTTATTACCTAAGTTAAGTTTGTCTAGACACTAGGTTCTCGATTAAAAAGGTGTAAGTATGTACAAAAAAGTAAAAATTGCAAAAACTTGAGTCTTATAACATGCATATTAAATCTACGCTATGACCACCAAAACAAAGTCATACAATAAAATCACAGAACTGCAAAATTCCGGTGCTGCAATGACGTATTATATATTATAGACACGTTATCAACCAACATCTCGGCGCTTAAAAACGGCGAAAATACTAGATAACTACTTAAAAAAAAACGTAAAGAAAGGGAAAGAAAATATGACACCGTACGGCGGGATGCCTGTTGCTATAGGGAGATAAATAAACATCTTCAGTTACGCCACAGGATAAGTAATAGTCAAATTACATTAAAAACAAACATAGCGTCGCGCGACAGGTTGGTGCGTGACTGAGCGCAATGTGGCCAATTGGCTTCATTTCATGTTGCCATTTTAGAGTGCGGACAACATATCTATAGTTTTAATACATCATTGCGGTGCTGTCAACAACAAACTCTGTTATGTACGCGTACGCACAATTCACGACGATTAATTGGATGGCTCAGTAAAATAATATTAGTGGACATTTCAGAGAGTGCTATCTAGCCGTGTTGGCCGAGTGGGAGGTACCTCGACTTTCAATCTGAAGGCCGTGGGTTCGTGGGTGCATCAATGGATTCTGTTCGAAAAAATATGCGCATCAAAAACACGTGCTCGAAACGGTGAAGGAAAACATCGTGAGGAAACCAGTTAGTATTCTTATAAGCGGCGATGGGCTTGCAACCTGTCACCTATGGAATGCTAACT
Organism: Hydriomena furcata; assembly: GCA_912999785.1. NCBI lineage: Eukaryota > Metazoa > Arthropoda > Insecta > Lepidoptera > Geometridae > Hydriomena > Hydriomena furcata. The sequence goes on from OU538820.1 coordinate 21,391,980, forward strand.
ACAGCAAAATGTGGGCATGTGCCAAATATAATGTTTAGACTTGCCTCTGAATACCCCCACTAGACATCTTCAAAGGATCTAAGCGTCTGGAGATCTGAGAGGATGTCTACCATACTTGGGGATTACAGTCGTAATCCTATTTATTTTTTATGTTAATTATCCGTTTAAAATGATTAACAACCACGATAGTTTTAATTCTATAAATTAAATTGCAATTGATATAATAAATAAGATCTTACCTGCACAGAGAGTGTTAGACGAAGTTAGCTTGTGAAATTCAGGTTTGCTTGCTCTGCAAGTAGACATGCTGACTACTGGGATCCGAACTATACGCGGCTCGCCTTTACCAACTGGACTTATCTCGCTCTGACCCCAGCCCGCCACCTGTAACAAATTAAATATAAATATATAATACAAGCTGACCCCGCGAACTTCGTATCGCTTTAGAATTAACAAATGTTGTCTTCCGTTCCCGTTCCCGTTCCCGTTCCCGTTCCCGTTCCTGTTCCCGTTCCTGTTCCCGTCCCCGTTCCCGTTCCCATTCCCGTTCCCGTCACAATTCCCGTTCAATAGTTTTTGTAGCGCACACGAAGAAAGCAAAATTTTTAGCAATTTTTTACACCTTGCTTCAAACTATCGTCATTTTTATAAAGAATTTATTACTTTTTTAAAATAAAAAATAGCCTATGTTACTCAGGGATAATGTAGCTTGGTAATGGTGAAAGAATTTTTGAAATCGGTTCAGTAGTTTTTGAGTTTATCCATTACAAACATACAAAAAAACAAAAATTCAAAACTTTTCTCTTTATATATTAGTACTAGCGACCCGCCCCAGCTTCGCACGGGTAGCATGTTATTATACATATAAACCTTCCTCCTGAATCACTCTATCTATTAAAAAAAACCGCATCAAAATCCGTTGTGTAGTTTTAAAGATATAAGCAAACATACATACGCGGGAAGCGGAAAGCGACTTTGCTTTATACTATGTAGTGATAGATAAATAAATATTGGCGGACTTTACACACAGCGCTATCTAGCCCCAAACTAAGCAAAGCTTGTACTATGGGAACCAGAGAACTGATAGAATACTTATATACTTTTTTTTTTTAAATACCTACATACTTATTTCACATATTAACACCCAGCAATTAATTAGGAATCATTTAAGAATATCTTTATAATGCACTAGCTGTCCGCCCAGGCGTCGTACGGGTGTAATAATTTATTTACGGCAAATTTTTTTACACCTTGGGTTACATTATCGAAGTTTTAATAGGGATCCCTAATAGTTAGACATAATGGTATCACGGACTTTTTGAAAACGTGAGAAACCAGTTATAAGCGGCGACAGGCTTGCAACCTGTCACGTGCAAAATGTGAACATGTTCTATAATGTTTGGACGTGCCTCTGTTTACACCCTTTAGACATCATCTCGATTCTGAGCGCCTGGAGATCTGAGAGTATGTCGACTGTACTTGGGGATTACAGTCGTGATTCTATTTAATACAGCTTAAAAAGAAAGAAAGAATAAATTTATTTTGTGTCAACATAATCTCTTAAACTAAACAAAAACATACATATTGGGAACATTGACAACAAAATTGTTCACCACTCAGCTATATGCTGCAACAGCGAGAGTTGATGCAGCGCTGATTTTCAGTGGAGCCATAGTGCGTGTGGGGCAGCATACTGTATAATCACACAGTGCATATATTTACATTAAGTACTTAAAATTCTAAAGACCGCATTCTGTTAAGACACTGTCTGTTTTTATAATAAATAGTGTGGTTTTTGTTGCAATATTAACCTCGTATCGAGCATTTCAAAATATCTCTTAGATCCGTGTCATTTATGACGTATCAATACCGATTGTAGTGTTTCTTGTTGTTTTAAAACCTTGTGAGAAACCGGCTTATATCATAAGTCATTAAATGATTCAAACAAACGTTACGAAGCTAATATGCAGATTCCAAACTTCAAAACAAACTGTAGTAAGTATATAAACACTAGCTTCCGCCCGCGGCTTCGCTTGCAGTACTTACCTACCTGGTTAAAAAATCTTATTCTTAATAATATTATAAACTAGCGACCCGCCCCGGCTTCGCACGGGTAGCATGTTATTATACATATAAACCTTCCTCCTGAATCACTCTATCTATTAAAAAAAACCGCATCAAAATCCGTTGTGTAGTTTTAAAGATATAAGCAAACATACATTCATACATACAGACGCGGGAAGCGGAAAGCGACTTTGCCTTATACTATGTAGTGATTAGGATTATTAGTAGCAATCATATGTTTTCGATACTCACTACTCCTGAAGCCCCAACTATTCGACTAAGGTGTGTATTTCCATTCCAAAGGCAAGCTGGCCTGATGTAGTTGTTGAATTCGACTGTCTTCTCCATAGTGAATACCAGAATGTCATCTGTAATAAAAATAAAATTTAAGACGAGTAATAAAATGTTTTTGATAAATGCAGAATCTTTTTTTCTTAATAACCGCAAAACATACAGTTTTGTTTTTTATGACAAAGATAACTTATGGATATAATCTATGTAGATAAATTACAGACAGAAATTGGTGAAACTTTTCTCGATATATTTATTTTTCAAAGTTGGCTCTTAAAAACACTGATAATTCTTCAGTTAATCATACTAGCTAAGTAAATTACAGACAGTTTCTTTTTAGATTTGATGGTTTTCAAGATAATGCAGTTTTATCAATGATGTATTAAAACTATAGATACGTTGTCCGCACTCTAAAATGGCAACATAAAATGAAGCCAATTGGCCACATTGCGCTCAGTCACGCACCAACCTGTCGCGCGACGCTATGTTTGTTTTTAATTTAATGAGCATGTAATTTGACTATTACTTATCCTGTGGCGTAACTGAAGATGTTTATTTATCTCCCTCTAGCAACAGGCATCCCGCCGTACGGTGTCATATTTTCTTTCCCTTTCTTTACGCGTATAAGTAGTTATCTAGTATTTTCGCCGTTTTTAAGCACCGAGATGTTGGTTGATATCGTGTCTATATACAGGGTGTCCAAGAACCTGGCGTCCAACTGGATTCCCACGATGCCCCAAGTTCTAACAGTACTCAGAAAAATATTTTAAAAAATCCACCCCATGTACTTACAGAATTATACTGATTTCAAAAAAAAAGGGGAAATGAGCACCCTGTGACATACTTTTGAATGCTGTGACTGCTAATGCTGATAATTTCGATATTTCTTGGAGGTTTTGTAATCTAGGGTATTGCTGTGTCTAAATAGAATGTAAAAATAAAGTACTTATTGTACCATTTTAAAATAAAATATTATTTTAACTAAAGGTGATATGGAAAACTATTGAATTTCGCAACTTTGACCGACTGTAGTGTAAAAAAAATGTACCAAAATAGTATGGCAAGTGACGTCAAATTTTGACGCGTTTATTCCTCTTTTTAAAAAGGTATAATACTTACACATTAATTTGAAAAAAAAAATTTTGATAATATTTTTACTCAACAACCCAATTTTTACGATGTCTTACAGAATTCTTAGAAAGAAAAATTTACGACGAATTGAATCTAACCTCTAAAGAATTACTATTGTATGCTCATAAAAATAACAACAGGCCTCTCAAAAAACAGGTTAGACCGTAAGGGACGGTATGTGCATGCATCTCACCATAGTGATTCGTTATTACAACAGGAGGGAGCAAGACAGAAACTATCTTTGCGATTTGCTGGTTCTTCTTTATGGTACCCCATTATTCAGGTAAGAGTGAGGGAGAAAAAGGTTTAGGATAACAGTACGGTCAGTACGCGTCACTGCCTCCTGCCGTTACTACGCACCTCTCTCTTATTGTTACCATTGATCACGTACTACGATTTAAAGCTTTGTTTATTGGACTCGATTACTCTTTGTGCTCTGGACTTTGAAACGAACTCTTTACGACGACCTTTGCCTGTGTTTGGACAGTTTGTGTTTTGTGTGTGCTACCATGGCGACCTACACTCCGCAAGAATACGCAAATATGCACTACATTTATGGAGAATGTAGAGGTAATGGACGAGCTGCAGCGAGACTTTACAGAGAAAGGTATCCGAGGGCTACGCGATATCCCGACCATCGAGTTTTCATTAATGTGCACAGATCACTATGTGACGGGCGGTTCCCCAATCAAGTAGCTGGTGAAGGACGACCCGTAAATGACTTCATACGCGATGAAGTTTTAGAGGCGGTGTCGGCAAATCCAAGCATCTCTGTGCGAGGAATAGAAGCTGATACGGGGATACCGAAGAGCACAGCACACAGTATTCTCCAAAAAGAAGAATATCATCCGTACCACGTACAGCGAGTGCAAAGTCTTTTACCTCGAGACTATCCGAGCCGAGTCGCGTTTTGTGAAACAATCCTGCAAAAACATCGAGAAGACGAAAACTTTATCGACAAAATTTTGTGGTCAGATGAATCAACATTTAAGAAGGATGGCTACATGAACCTACACAACTTGCACGAGTGGCATGTGGAAAATCCGCACTTGATGCGAGAAGATAGATCCCAGTACCGGTTCAAAGTGAACATGTGGACCGGTATTCTCTGTGGGAATATTATTGGTCCATTTGAGATGCCCGAGAATTTGACTGGCGAATCATATTTAAATTTTCTTCAAAATGATTTGCCAAACTTACTAGAAGAGACCCCACCAGATATGTGGTTCCAACACGACGGCTGTCCAGCACATTTTCGCGTATCCGTTAGAGAGTTTTTGGACGAGCAATACCCGAACAGGTGGATTGGGCGATCAGGAACAATCCCGTGGCCAGCCCGCTCACCTGACTTAAATCCGCTGGATTTTTTTTTCTGGGGAACTATGAAGGAGCTCGTTTATGCGAAGCCCATTAATGACATCGCTGACCTTCGTGAGAAGATAACACAAGCAGTGCAGGTGATACGTCAAAAAAGTTACTCGCGAAACATAAAGCGGTCCTTTTTAAGGAGAGTGAGAGCTTGTATTGCCGCGGGTGGTCAACATTTTGAACATTTATTGTAATAAAATATCTTTAAACTAACATTCTTTGCTTTTATTCTACTGGGAACCCATCTACCTGTGTGTATTTCCTTCTTGCTCACTCTTGGAACCGAAGTAAATAATAGTAGTAACATAACAGTTTCTAAGATAAGAAAGGGTCCGACAGTTACCGTTAGTAGGTAGGCACTTCGTAAAAATTGGGTTGTTGAGTAAAAATATTATCAAAATTTTTTTTTCAAATTAATGTGTAAGTATTATACCTTTTTAAAAAGAGGAATAAACGCGTCAAAATTTGACGTCACTTGCCATACTATTTTGGTACATTTTTTTTACACTACAGTCGGTCAAAGTTGCGAAATTCAATAGTTTTCCATATCACCTTTAGTTAAAATAATATTTTATTTTAAAATGGTACAATAAGTACTTTATTTTTACATTCTATTTAGACACAGCAATACCCTAGATTACAAAACCTCCAAGAAATATCGAAATTATCAGCATTAGCAGTCACAGCATTCAAAAGTATGTCACAGGGTGCTCATTTCCCCTTTTTTTTGAAATCAGTATAATTCTGTAAGTACATGGGGTGGATTTTTTAAAATATTTTTCTGAGTACTGTTAGAACTTGGGGCATCGTGGGAATCCAGTTGGACGCCAGGTTCTTGGACACCCTGTATAATACGTCATTGAGTTTTATCATTTTTTCCGTCTTATCAGGGTAGACTCAGCCCATACAAAAAGTCAAACATTTCACTTATCACCTTAATCGTTTGCCGCGTTGTTGCTCTAGCTTGAAGTTCACGTCAATTTAATACTACACAAAGACTGGTAGGTAGGTACCAACTCACTAGCGAGTTGTAACTGTAACCAAATAGGATACAGAAACGAGTTCTAGTGTGTGGGTACAGTTGTTCTATCTCACGAAGGCGGGTTAGTGTGTAGGCTACACTGCGGAATATACTAAGCTCTACACTGTGTCACGCAAACAAAAGAGTGTGTCTATACACATCAAAATTACAAGTACCTACCTACTGCTATCCCACCTTCGTTCTAGAAAACATGATTTTTAGTAGGGGGGGTAAGCCGGGGCCCATGCCCCGGGCGGCAAGTTCGGGGGGCGGCTAAATTCACACTTTACGGACGAATGGACAACTCATTATTTACTTAACTTTGACCTACACTGGGCACGAACATTTTTTTGGGGGGTTGCGAAAACTCAAATATTCCGCCTCCGCTCACTTATATATATTTTTAAGTTTATCATATTTATAATAATGGCGGGGGGGGGTGTGGAAATTTTCAGTTTTTTCCCCCCCCCCACCCCTAAAAAAATTAAGGTCCGGGGCTGGGTTACAGTTACGGCACGTAAGTGTGTATCTGGCTTAACATGCAGTGTTCAGGGGGGGGACCTGTTTCAGTTTTTTCCCCCCCTAAAAAAAATTAAGATCCGGGGCTGGGTTACACTTACACACGCACGTTAGTGTGTATCTGGCATATCGTGCAGTGTTGTCTAGTGGCATTTAAAATTAAGTGTTTCCGTCTTTGCAATGGACGCCATCAGTGCTACTAGATATCATTATTATAATTTTATTATTAACTTTATTTAAAAATCAATGATTCTACATAATATGCAAAACATAAAACGGATTGAACGAAGCTAAATATTTTGTTTAACTTATCCTTTTTAAATCAACAATAATTTGTGGTTTCTGAGTATAAGATGAGTAATAATAATTACATTAAAAAACATTATAAACAAACTAGCCGTGTTGGCCGAGTGGGAGGTACCTCGACTTGCAATCTGAAGGTCGTGGGTTCGAATCCAGGCGTGCATAAATGAATTTTTCTGTTCGAAAAATTATATGCGCATCAAAAACGGTGAAGGAAAACATCGTGAGGTAAACCAGTTAGTATTCTTATAAGCGGCTATGGGCTTGCAACCTGTCACGCATGGAATGCTAACTACTGCAAAATGTGGGCATGTGCCAAATATAATGTTTGGACATGCCTCTGACTACCCCCACTAGATATCTTCAAAGGATCTAATGATGCACGATCCACTCTAACGATCCATTGATGCACGACGGGATTCGAACCCACGACCTTCAGATTGAAAGTTGAGGTACTCGACCAACACGGCTTCCTATATTACTGATTATTAGATATTTATTTACTTACTAGCGAACCCGGCGAACTTCGTATCGCGTTCCCGCTCCCGTTCCCGTTCCTGTTCCCGGTCCCGTTAAAAAGGCCTATGTTCGTCTCCTGGTTCTAATCTACCTCCCCACCAATTTTCAGCCAAATCGGTTCAGCCGTTCTTGAGTTATAAGTGTTGTAACAAACCCGACTTTCTTTTATATACTTAGTAGATATAGAACTTACTTTCCAAAGTAGTGGGGTTGTAGGACTCGTGGATCTGGGCAGTCTGTAGAGTTCTCGTCACGCTGATATCGTCACCCCAATCTTCCAAGTTGTAAACCCCCACTTTTACAACAATATCCTTGATTGTGAATATCTGACTCTTCTGGTGCATGCAGTGAGCAGCTGAAAAATTATACAAAATCAAAGCCAAATAGTAGGAAAGGTGCTTTCTGGTAAGATCTGACTATTTTTCAGAAAACCTAGAGTCTAACCCTCGTATAGTGTCGCAGTCGCATAACACATAAAGTGATGTTTATGAAAAAAGATTTCGTTCTTCTGTGGGTGCGTGTTCTCACAGTGTCGTTCCTGAATACGGGGGTTAGAAATTATTTTTTTGTATTGCCTCTGGTTACTTTTTTAGAACGCAATGTCATCTGCACTGATGCAAAAATTCTGAGGTTTCATTTCTTATTTGTAATGATTTGAAAAACACAATTGGTTTTCACGTACCTACTGCAAAATGTGGGTATTATGTCAAACCCATTTTGGACATGCATAAGACTACCATCTTTAGACAACTTCAAGAATCTAAGAACCTTGAGATATCTGATCTGAGAGTATGTCTACCGTACTTGGGGATTACAGTCGTGATGTTATTTCATTTTAAAACGACCAGCAAGCACATGCAACATATTTGTCTACCTTCTTTTTTTTTCTATGTCTATGTTCTTTTTTAGGGTTCCGTACCCAAAGGGTAAAAACGGGACCCTATTACTAAGACTTCGCTGTCCGTCTGTCCGTCTGTCTGTCACAGGGCTGTATCTCATAAACCGTAATAGCTAGACAGTTGAAATTTTCACAGATTATATATATCTATTGCTGCTATAACAACAAATACTAAAAACAGAATAAAATAAATATCTAAATGGGGCTCCCATACAACAAACATGTTTTTTTGTAGATTTTATAGATAATGGTACGAAACCCTTCGTGCGCGAGTCCGACTCGCACGTGGCCGGTTTTTTTTATGTTGTGCCGACCCCACGAGAAGTGGGATAAGGTTCAGAAGAAGAAGAGAATGGTCTATAAGTACCTACGAGTAGAGATAGTGACTTACCAGTAACAACATGCCTTTCCGAGACCAAAGTACCTCCGCAAATGAAGTTGAGACTACCCTCTTGCCGTTTGTAAATTGCTACCAGCCATGGCCAATCACCTCTTGGATACGAATTACCGTTGAAAATAAGAGGTACCCGTTCATTGCCCCCAGCGATCACACCACATTCGACAGATGCAGCAGCCGGTAATCTTTGTTCAGTTACTGCACTGAAAGTTAAGAGACCAACAGATTAAGGGGCTCCCAGTCGCTGATTGCTCATTTTCGAAACGAAAAAAAAAATACTTCTGAACAAGCCACATCTCCTATTTTTATAAGTATATTACTTCAGGTTCCTACCTAGATTTCTAATAAGCTGAAAACATAATAGCAGAAACTTTTCACGATAAAGATATTATTTCAAAATGATACGTTTTAGAATTTATGATCGAAATATTTTGATACCTACTATTAAAATCAACTTGTGATTTATTGTTAAAGATAGGTAATATGTAGATCTAGATTTCTATTATAATAGATACATAATTTATATCATTAATTTATTCGACAAGCAAAGGCGGACCACGCGCCTACGTGTGTTTGTCGTCATTGCAGCGGTCGGTAGGATTATTTATCGAAGTGATTAAAGATGGGTACATCTTTATTCACATATACTATACATTATAAAATAGGAGATGTGGCTTGTTCAGAAGTATTTCTTTTTTCGTTTCGAACAAAAACAATCGTCGACAGGGAGCGCCTTAACTTACGGCCTAGCAGCTGTAGGAGCAGGAGCAGGAGGTGGCACTGGTTTAGTGGCTTGCGTTTCCGGCTCTGGATAGTACCCGCTATAATGAGGATCCGGTCGACTATGTGTGTCCTCCAACGGTGGCCGATTTGGTCGAGGCCGAGTCGGCTTTTCGTAAGCAGGCCGAGTTGGTCGTGCCGGGGTATTAACTAAATAAGGATTATATGGGTAAACTCCTAAAACATATATATTTATTTACTATGTAGGAATATTTATTTACAGCTTTGACAGATGTAGGTTAAATGGAAAACGGACAGCGAAGAACATTAGAATAAACCAGCAATTCGATAAATAAAAGTAAAAAGGTAATATTTCAATAAAATCACAAGGATCACTTTAAAACGTCTTATGAGCTAGGTAAACCCCATCAACTGGGACCTTACCACAAGCTTTTAAAGTAATTTAATACAGTAATTATGACATAGTAGGTACCTAATATAAATTCGTATAGCGTTGGCGCTTTCGCTGTTTTAATATTACTTTAGGAGCTAGTGGAAAACTCCCTGGTTTAAAAAGCTTGTTTTTATTTAGGTACCTACCTGAATTAAAAGAACCTTCTCTGTTGCCAATATCGTTGATAGTGAAATATTGCGTGTTGTCTCCAAGTTGGCCAAAATCAAGGGTCTCTGAACTACCAAAAGGATCATAGGCCTGAACATTCGACCCCCCCTTCAGGTAGAGCATGTGGTCGAGGCTCAGTGTTGTGACGTACTGATGCGGTCCTGGTACATCTGAAAATTTAGTCGAATATATCACGACTGTAATCAAGTACGATATATTTAGCGGATCTTGGTTTATGGTGACAAGTGAAATTTTTGACGTTTGGTATGGGCTGAGTCTACCCGGATAAGACGGAAAAAGTGATAAAACTGCATTATCTCGAAAACCATCAAATTTAAAAAGAATCTGTCTGTAATTTATTTAGCTAGTATGATCTTACGAATTATATAAAAATAAACTGTTTAGCTATTCATAGCTTTGATTAAAAACGAAACTCGTGTTTTTGAAGAGCCAACTTTGGAAAATAAATCTATCGAGAAATGTTTCACCAATCGTGTTTCTGTCTGTAATTAATCTAGATTATATCCTTAAGTCATGAAAACAAAACTGTATGTTTTACGGTTATTAAAAAAAAACGATTCTGCATTCATCAAAAACATTTATTACTCGCCTTAAGTGAAGTTAGCCGTTGGTTGCGTGGCAGACAATTTTCGACCTTATGCAGTTACACAAAACAATGACACAACCAATATTCTGAGAGGATGACTAATTTTACCGTAGTACGGTAGACATAGACATCCTCTCAGATCTTAAAGTGCTCAGAGTCAGAGCCTAGAGAATTTCTAATTCTATTTCGAATTTCTCTGTCTGCTTCGGCTTTTTCTTAATTTTTCAAATGTTTAATGGTTATTCTGCTAATAGTCGTACCGAATTGTAAGGCTGCCAGTCGCTGCCAGTCGCTTCAGGTTCCTACCTAGATTTCTATTAAGCTGAAAACATAATAGCAGAAACTTTTCACGATAAAGATATTATTTCACAATGATACGTTTTAGAATAATTTTCATTAGTCACGAGAGGTATTTTTCTTTCGGCAAACTTTCATTATGATTCAAACTACACTAAAACTAAAACTAATAACTGTAATTACTTAGGTGCATTTTTTGGATCTGCCTGTGTTTCTTTCAGGTTATTTTATTTTTTAATATTCACGAGTACCTATCCTAGTGACAAGTCCGTCCGAACTATGTGGGTGACTAGTGACTACACAATGCTTCCTCTATTTAAACAAATAGCATTGTTGTTTATACGGAAAGTATTCTTAGATAAGAAATCCGATGGGGTCTTACACACTTGCCGCTAGTAGGCTATAACACCCCCCCCCCCCCTATATTATTTTTACAATCTAACGATTTAGTTAATGATTTTAATGGTGTGCGTGGACATAATAATAATTAACAGTAAATACCTAAACGTTTTTATTTTTATATTCCTGTATGACATTTGGCCAAATTAAGTTATAGATCGATCAAGATGTGTGGACGGAAGGGGCATTTGTGATAACGACTAAAATAAATAAAATGTTTGAAAATATTAACCTAAATTTGCCGCCCTTCAAATCTGCCGCCCTAGGCTCTAGCCTACTCAGCCTGGTGGTAAATCCGCCACTGGGTCTTACCCTACCAGTTAAGTTAGAATAGGCCATCTCGGGTGGCGAGTTTTAAATTGTAATATTACCTCCAGGTCCATAGCATATATTTTCTCCGTTGACAACGATGGACGTCAATCGCGGTAGTGGTGAGATGACGGGGAAGTGCACATGGTACTGCAAGGGAACTCCTCGGTTAAACTTCTGCAGCGGATCATTGCCAATAATTTCTATTTGACCTACGTAACTCTGAAAAGAACAATAATTACATTAAAAAAGTGAATGTGACCCCCAAGTACGGTAGACATTTTCTCAAATCTCCAGGCACTTAGAATCCTTGAAGGTGTCTAGAGGGGGTAATCATTATATTTGGCACATTTTGCAGTAGTTAGCATTCCACAGGTTGCAAGTCCATCACCGCTTATAATAATAACTAGCGACCCGCCCCGGCTTCGCACGGGTAGCATGTTATTATACATATAAACCTTCCTCCTGAATCACTTTATCTATTAAAAAAAACCGCATCAAAATCCGTTGTGTAGTTTTAAAGATATAAGCAAACATACATACAGACATACAGACGCGGGAAGCGGAAAGCGACTTTGCTTTATACTATGTAGTGATTAACTGGTTTCCTCACGATGTTTTCCTTCGCCGTTTGAGCACGTGTTTCGTATTTTGAAGCGCATATACATTTTTCGATTTGAAAAATCCGGGATGCACGCCGGGACACGACCTTCGGAATGAAGATTGAGATACCTCCCACTCGGTCAACACGGCTTTTTACAAACTTTTACAACTTTTACTTTTACAAATTTAGTAGTATTCTTGTAAGCGGCGATGGACTTGCAACCTGTCAAGTGTGGGATGCTGTAGGCATAATATGAGCATGTACCGAATATAAAGTTCGGACTTAAGACATCTTCAACCATCTGACCATCTGAAGATCTGAGATCTGAATTTTTTACCCTTGGAAAAGAAAAACTACCACAGATTTTCTTCAGAGGCACAAACGAGAAGTTTATCCTATAACCAAAAAAATAACTTTCTAAATCGGTTAATAATAAATGACGGAAATCAGAGGTAACAAGTTTTTTTTTTATTTCTTTTATCGGGCCATCTATACCATAATAAAGTAGTCTATGTTTTATTCGGGCATTATATCTACATCAAGCTAAGAATATTTTAAGTTTCATCCCAATTCGTTTCGCCGTTTGTGTTTGATTGAGCCACAATAACATACAAACATCGCAAACATTCGGATTTATAATATTAGTAGGTTAAGTGTTATACTACAGAGACTAGTAACTAGTCTCTGATATTACGCACCATTTAAAATGATGCGCAGTAGAAGCTGGTAAGTGGCATCTTTATTAAATAGATGTTCCTTGTTTCTAGATGAACGACGACCCTACCAATACGTATGTTTATTTGCATAAAATTATTTTTAAAACGGTACCTACCACGGAGGCATTTTTGTAAAAACTAAAAACTATGATTGATTATCATGCTATGATATTCATACCAATATTTATTGGTAATGAATGCCATAATACCTACGCTTTTTATGCTGTATTAATAACATTGCTGTATTTAACATAGTCGAAACGTGTAGGAAAATAAATTAAAGGTTATTACAGGTTATCACTAAATTATTATAAAGAAAAAACCGGTCAAGTGTGAGTTGGAGTCGCGCACGAAGGGTTCCGAACTATTATCTATAAAAAACGCCAAAAATACATTTTTGTTGTATGGGAGAATCCCTTAAATATTTATTTTCTTCTGTTTTTAGTATTTGTTGTTATAGCGACAACAGAAATACATCATCTGTGAAAATTTCAACTGTCTAGCTATCACGGTTCATGAGATACAGCACTGTGACAGACAGACGGACAGACGGAGAGCGAAGTCTTAGTAATAGGGTTCCGTTTTTACCCTTTGGGTACGGAACCCTAAAAACATATTTTCGTTTATTGTAAACTAGCCGATCCGTGACAGACGCTGTCTTTGTCTTAACGAAATTTCGATAATCGCATAGAGTAACGCATGTTGCTATGACGACGAATGTCAACACGGATGTCAGATATTTTGCACACCAGCGCCATGTATACGAAAATCATCCCTTATACATTTTTTTTTTCATTTTAGGGATGTTTTTCTTATTTTAAAGTAGTCTATTTTTATTCGGGCACTATCCTAATATCCTAATAATATTATAAATGCGAAAGTTTGTGATAAGGCTGCTATGTTTGTTCCCTAATCAAAAATAAACGACAAAACGGATTAAGATGAAATTTGTTTTAGTACCTATGTAGTTAAAAATCTGAATAAATAAAGGAGGAACTTATAATCCCAAAAACAAACCCTAAATGATAAAAAAAACGCAAAAAGGATGATTGCACACCAACGCCATCTATACCAAAGATGGCGTTGGTGTGCAACAAATCTGACATCACAGACTAAAAACATTTAGTCGTCATACCTACGCAGTTTTTATTTTAATTTTAATGAATGATACGCATTCTACCAAAATTCGTAATTTTTTTTATCAGTAGATACAAGGTTTATAGGGAAAAAATTGGAAGCTGTCTGAAATTACTTTTTCCTATGTGATTATTACAACTTAATCCGTTTTATCGTTTAGGCCTGGTTGAGGCACAATTAAACTCACAAACTTTCGCATTTATAATATTATTAAGATTAGGATAGAATATTAGGATTAAATTTTGTGTTTTTTTTTTGTAATGGATAAGCTAAAAAACTAAAGAACCAATTTAAAAAATTCTTTTACTTATCAAAAGCGACATTGTCATGAGTAAAATGGCCATATATATATATTATTATTATTATTATTATTTTTTTTTGGACTTTACAAACAGCGCCATCTAGCCCCAAACTAAGCAAAGCTTGTACTATGGGAACCAGATAACTGATAGAATACTTATATACTTTCTTTGTAAATACATACTTATTATACATATTAACACCCAGACACAGAACAAACATATATGTTCATCACACAAATATTTGCCCTGGGTGGGGATCGAACCCACAACCTACAGTGCAGAAGGCAGAGTTACTACCAACTGAGCTGTTATTTGCAATTATATAAAAACATGCCTAAAATGTTCATTAGTACACCCGTGCGATGCCAGGGAAGGCAGTTAGTACGTGTTAAAGAATCGTGTAAAAAAAAAATATATACTTAAGGTGATACTTGAAATTTCTGACTTTTTGTATGGGCTGAATTTATCCGGATAAGACGGAAAAAGTGCTAATACTGAAATATCTTGAAAACCATCAAATTTAAAAAGAAACCGTCTGTAATTTATTTAGCTAGTGTGATTATCTAACGAATTATATAAAAATGAACTGTTTAGCTATTCATAGTTTTGATTAAAAACGAAACTAGGGTTTTTGAAGAGCCAACTTTGAAAAATAAATCTATCGAGAAAAGTTTCACCAATCGTGCTTCTGTCTGTAATTTATCTAGATTTAATCCATAAGTTATCTTTGTCATAAAAAACAAAACTGTATGTTTTGCAGTTATTGAGAAAAAACGATTCTGCATTCTTCAAAAACATTTAAACTCCTCTTAAAAAAAGTTTCTTTAAGATCGATGACTCTACATGCCTTTTACAGTTATGTAATAAAACCGCACTTCAAAGAAAGCGCGAAGAGACTGGCTATAAGGAAAACGGAAAGCCCCGTGATAAGTAGGTATTGACTTTAGAATTAATATAAGCGACGATTGGTTTGCAACCTGTCACGTATAGAAAATAATCTACTGCAAAATGTTTGTGGACATGCCTCTGACTACCCACTTTAGGTAGCACTTTAGAGCCTAAGATCTTAGAGGATGTCTACACACTCGGGGAATTTACAGTATAAACTTTAGAAATCTTATAAGCGAGAATTGGCTTGCAATCTGTCACATAGAGAATGCTTCTGTAAAATGTGGATATTATGTCAATGGGACATGCCCCTGACTACCCACTTTAGGCAATTTTAAGGATCTGAGCGACCTGAGGTGATGACTACCATGTACCGCTTGGAGATTACAGTCGTGATCCTATTGAATTTTTTTTTATATTTAAATTAAGAAGTTGAACAAAAAAATTTTGCTCACAATTTTGTGAAGATTATGTAGGTATATTACAAAACTGCTATTAATCGTAGAGGTACGGGTTAGCGGTCCAAGGTCAAACAGGTTGGCATTTGGTTATTTAAATGACATAAATGTTGCTTTTAACAATAAATTTAATCATCAACATCATCTCTTTGTGCTCACCCCACTTCATGTTTTTTTTTCTTAAAAACATGTTAAAATGAAATAAGATCACGACTGTAATCCACAAACACGGTAGACATCAACATCTCCAGGCGTTTAGTTTAGATCCTTGAAAATGACTAAATTGTGTAATAAATAGTTATCTTTCTATCTATCTAAAGCAGGTATCTAATGAAACAAACATTTGCATTTGTGAATCGAAAACTTACGAATATAGAATGGTTTTAAGAATTTTGGCACAAGCATTTGCATTTTTAACTGCAAACTAACATATACGTTTTGTAGTAAATAAACAGTAAAAGATGTATTGTAGGATAGAATAATTTATATTGAGTGACATGTTTATAAAGAACTAGCTGACCCGTGCCCGCTTCGCTGTGCGTAAGACATTTCTAATACCATCGTGGACTTTTTTGTAGACGTTTTTAAGCTATACAATACTGTAGTTCATTATTTTGATATATCTCGTGGGGTTCAGCCAGCATTTGCAATGTAAGCGCAAAAAAATGTGTTTATTTACGACATCACATTAGAAACCTCTAAAATTATCAGCGTTTCTCTACTATATTATGCATGTATTATACATATAAACCTTCCTCCTGAATCACTCTATCTATTAAAAAAAACCGCATCAAAATCCGTTCTGTAGTTTTAAAGATATAAGCAAACATACATACATACGCGGGAAGCGGAAAGCGACTTTGCTTTATACTATGTAGTGATACTGACTTACGTATATATAGATCTAATGTTCTCTATTCAAAAACATAAGTCTTAGAGAGTATTTATTAATGTATATTACAACATCCATATGTTAGTTTGCAGTAAAAAATGCAAATGCTTGTGCCAAAATTCTTACAAACCAGATTGTTTTAAAAAAGGAAGTTGTGAGAAGTCACTTATTTCACCTTCAAAATCACCTTACTAGTAAGTAATGACCTTTCGGACTGGGGACTGTCCCTTCAAGGAAAATGCTACTAGGTATGTACTTACTCAAGCTCAAGGACCCATAAATAGAAAAGACCAGTTCATCGTGGATAGCTGTGAACTGCCATTTTTTACTTTTAAACGCCATAAAAAAACGTATTGGTAGAATGGAATATAATGGCAACTAGACTTATTTGTTATAGAAAAGTTGTTTAACCTAAGTTAGGTATATTAGTAACTAGCTGACCCGTGCCCGCTTCGCTGTGCGTAAGACATTTCTAATACCATCGCGGACTTTATTGTAGAAAAAAAGAATGTGTTTATTTACGACATCACATTAGAAACCTCTAAAATTATCAGTGTTTCTCTACTATATTATGCATGTATTATACATATAAACCTTCCTCTTGAATCACTCTCTAAAAATCTATTAATCATAATCTATTAAAAAAAACCGCATCAAAATCCGTTGTGTAGTTTTAAAGATATAAGCAAACATACATACGCGGGAAGCGGAAAGCGACTTTGCTTTATACTATGTAGTGATGTCATCTTTTCCTTTAGAACGATATCAGAAAATAAACGTATTGGTATAATAAATATATAAATTCATAATGTACTTAGGAACTAGACTAATTTAGAAAAGTTTGGTTTTTTGTATGGGCTGAGTCTACCCGGATAAGACGGAAAAAGTGATAAAACTTCATTATCTTGAAAACCATGAAACTTATAAAGAAACTGTCTATAATTTACTTAGTTAGTATGATTATCTAACGAATTATATAAAAATGAACTGTTTAGCTATTCATAGTTTTGATTAAAAACGAAAGAAGAGTTTTCGAAGAGCCAACTTTGGGAAATAAATCTATCGAGAAAAGTTGCACCAATTGTGTTTCTGTCTGTAATTTATCTAGATTATATCCTTAAGTTATCTTTGTCATAAAAACAAAACTGTATGTTTTGCGGTTATTGAGAAAAAACGATTCTGCATTCATCAAAAACATTTATTGCTCGTCTTAAAGTTGTTTATCCTAAAAAATATCTATAAACAAAAATCTATTGCCGTGCGTTAGTTTCGCAAAAACTCGAAATAGGACTATCGATTTGGCTGATTTTTTTATCATGACAAGGTTTATAAGGGTAAAAATTGGAACGGTAAAAAAATACTTTTTCAACTTTTATAGAGGGTAAAATTTAAGGCGCGTATAATTTAATGCATTGCGTATAATATTCTTCAAAATAAATACATGCTTGTACCTTAGTAGGTATTAGAATTTTTGCAAAAGCACCCCCTTAAAGAGATAGCAAAGGGGAGTCAAAATTTTATGTAGATAATCTTAATACCTTTCATTTTAAGTAGGTAGGTCGTTATATATAAAGGTGGTAAGTATATGTCTACGGGTGTGTGGTGATACAGTGGGTATTGATTCAACCAATGAATAAAGGGGATTTTTACAATTTAAATAACCCACAAAAACGCTTCTTTAGCAAATGGCGTCGCACTAAGTTTCTGTGACGTTACATGCTTGTCAACAAATACACAAACGTCAAGTTTTTCAAGGCAGGCGATGACATATTGACAAGCATGTTACGTCATCGTCGATTCGACCAATCCTGACCGTTTTGTGTCACGTGACTGGCGTTTGAAAATAGATAATTTTAATTATGGTTTTTTTTAATAAATCATTGTTTATTTTCAAGTTATTTTACTCTATAACGCTTTATGAAGGCATAATTTACACAATACTTTATTTTTCATACTGTCAAATAGCCTATTATTTTTTAATAAGTTACGAAGACGAAGAACGTAAACGAAGACGCGCGCATTCCCACTAGTTTTTGAATAAGAATGAATGAGGAAAATTATTTGCATTAATTTTGAAAACATTATGACGACCTTTATTGTACCACGCAATTACGTACAACATTCTGCTACTAATCATCTATTTGCAGAATGGTAACTAAATAATTTTGAAAGCTAAGACTGAGAGACTAACCCAAGAACGACACTATGAGAACACGCACCCATAGTGGACGAAATCTTTTTGAATAAACATCACTTTATGTGATAAGCGGCACCATGGCGCACGCTACCGTGTGCCTTTAGAGCTCAACTTTGGCTAGAGGCACACGACAATGTGCCTTTAGTCACACTATGCAGTACCTTTACCCTTTACCTTTGCAGTACCTTTAGTCGCACAACACATAGTGATTTTTATGAAAAAAGATTTCGTCCACTGTGGGTGCGTGTTCTCAGTGTCGTTCCTGAATTAACGCGGGTTAGATATAGAGGTGGGCGATACAAATCTATATATTGGTACAATATCTGATATCCGTATACCTACCTACTGGCTCGTTTGAAATCTATATATACGTATTACAATATTAGTACTTATAAAATGAAAATGCAGCCATTTTATGACACGTTTATGACACTGAAAAGAGTTCAATCTTAATTAATTGCGGGACAGTTTAAGGCGCTCCCAGTCGACGATTATTTTTGTTCGAAACGAAAAAAGAAATACGTGTGAACAAGCCACATCTCCTATTTTATAATGTATAGTATTATATGAATAAAGATGTACCCATCTTTAATCACTTCGATAAATAATCCTACCGACCGCTGCAATGATGACAAACACACGTCCGCGCGTGGTCTGCCTTAGCTTTTCGAATAAATTAATGATATAAATTATGTAGAATTGCTTATCAAAAATCTATCCTAATAGAAATCTAGATCTACATATTACCTATCTTTAACAATAAATCACAAGTTGATTTTAATAGTAGGTATATAAAATATTTCGATCAGAAATTCTAAAACGTATCATTTGGAAATAATATTTTTATCGTGAAAAGTTTCTGCTATTATGTTTTCAGCTTAATAGGCTTGTTCAGAAGTATTACTTTTTTCGTTCCGAAAAAGAGCAATCAGCGACTGGCAGCCCCTTAAATTAAAACTATGCAATTAATATACCTACACTTAGCCACCTATACTTAGGGTACTTAGGGTACGTACTATACCCTAACCCTCGTATTCAATAACGACACTATGAGAACAAGCACCCACAGTGGACGAAATCTTTTTTCATAAACATCACTTTATGTGTTGAGCGGCATTATGGCGCACGCTACCGTGTGTCTCTAGAGCTCAACTTTGGCTAGAGGCACACGACAATGTGCCTCTAGTTACACTATGCAGTGTCGCACATCACATAAAGTGATTTTTATGAAAAAAGATTTCGTCCACTGTGGGCGCGTGTTCTCATAGTGTCGTTCTTGAATACGAGGGTAAGTACCCTAAGTACGCCCTAAGTACGCCGGCTTCGCACGGGTTTCCTACTGAAGATTATAGAAGATTATACATTTGCCTAAGAAATCTTAGAATAACATTAATATTCTCTAATGACTCTAATTTAATAAATACTAGCGACCCGCCCCGGCTTCGCACGGGTAGCATGTTATTATACATATAAACCTTCCTCCTGAATCACTCTATCTATTAAAAAAACCGCTTCAAAATCCGTTGTGTAGTTTTAAAGATATAAGCAAACATACATACATACTTATATCTTTAAAACTACACAACGGATTTTGATGCGGTTTTTTTAATAGATAGAGTGATTCAGGAGGAAGGTTTATATGTATAATAACATGCTACCCGTGCGAAGCCGGGGCGGGTCGCTAGTACATACTAAAAGCCGTGTTGGCCAAGTGGGATGTACCTACCTCGACTTTCAATCTGAAGGTCGTGGGTTCGAATCATGGCGTGCATCAATGGATTTTTCTGTTCGAAAATTTATATGCGCAATAAAAACACGTGCTTACAACGGTGAAGGAAAACATCGTGAGGAAACCAGTTAGTGTTCTTATAAGCGGCGATGGGCTTGCAACCTGTCACGTATGGAATGCCAACTACTGCAAAATGTGGGCAAATATAATGTTTGGACGTGCCTCTGACTACCCCCACTAGACATTTTCAAAGGATCTAAGCGTCTGATGATCTGAGAGGATGTCTAACGTAGGTACTTGGGGATTACAGTCGTGATCCTATTTTATTTTTATTTTTACTTAGTAGTGTAGATGATTAACATACCTAATACATAAATTAGTCATTATTGTAAGATGCATCATCATTGCCATGAGGCCTCACTTGACAAGCGAGAGGCTTGAATAAGTAGTTAAAACACAATATAACCAATCAAAAGTCATGATCCCCTTGATTAGGTACAATGTGTTCGTTACGAAAATTATGTCATAATTTTCCTGCCCATATCATAAGTAGGGTCGGAACAATTCTTATTTCATTTCCCTCTGTCATCCGTCATCTCATCAATCACTCCTTTCTTATCCATGTCATCTTTCACACAGTCCATCCATTTTTCTTTGGTTAAGGTATCAAATTTCAAATTCAAATTCAATAGGCATTTATTTTAATAAAATCACAAGGATCACTTTGAAATGTCTTAGAAGCTAGGTGAAGCTACGCTGTTCCTCGCAACCAAGCGTGGAAAAACCAGGCAACAAACACGGCTTGGGGCCTATATTTTTTTTCAATGATTCTTTCCAGAGCTCCAGTGTGGTGACGATAGAACAATGTAAAGACTTATAAAGAAACTAAACAAGTAGGTACAATAAAAAAAAAAATCGGCTTTGACATCCTTCCACCTTCATTCCTAATATCCTTCTCGTCACATGACCTCACACATTCTTCCTTCCCTTCTCATGAGCCTCACCCATACCACCACGCTACTCCATATTATTACAACAACGGGAAATTACTCACGTAAATGATAAATTGTCAATGAGGAATGTCCTCATTGACAATTTATCATTTACGTGAGTAATTTCCCGTTGTTGTAATAATGTGTAGTACAATTCACGAAAGTTTTGAAAGTGGAAAAAACGCTACTCCATCTTTTCTACCCTTCTCTTCTTCACAGGCACTATTGTCATCTATTTTCATACTTCATTCTTGTTTGAGCCTTCACCTTGTTCGATCGGCACCACACTAGAGCTCTACATAGATCATTGAAAAAAAGGTAGACCCCAAGCCGTGTTTGTTGCCTGATTATTCTATGCGAGGAATCGGCGTAGCTTCACCTAGTTCCTAAGACGTTTCAAAGTGATCCTTTTGATTTTATCTAAATAAATGATTTTTGAATTTGAATTTGAGACCTGATCCTATTTCTATTTATGACCACGATGACTGTAGCATCTTCGTTTTCTTCGTGTAATTATATTTTATCATATTTTTTTGTTAGGTATTTGTGTTCGAATGCGAGCAATTATATATTTAAGCTTTTATATACCTATTACCTAAGCTTATAATGTAATCTATGCTTGCGTGCAAGCCTGTTGTGAAGTTTCTTAATCATAAAAGTATTTTGAAACGTTTAATTGAGCAATAAATTTTGGCTAAAGCTTGGTTGGTTGGCAAACAAGCTTGGTTCTTCATCATCAATATCCAAAATATAAATTTAAAAAAAAAACAAATCGATTTTATTAGATAGTGTGAAAGTGCGCAAGTTCACACTATCCATTGATGCGTGACAAACATTGTCCGGTCCTTTTAATAATCGCAACGAGTAATGCACGTTGCTAAGACGACTAATGTCAACACTGATGTCAGATTTTTTGCACACCAGCGCCATCTATACCAAAGTCATCCCTTATGCGTTTTTTTATCATTTTG
Organism: Hydriomena furcata; assembly: GCA_912999785.1. Lineage (NCBI taxonomy): Eukaryota > Metazoa > Arthropoda > Insecta > Lepidoptera > Geometridae > Hydriomena > Hydriomena furcata. The sequence goes on from OU538820.1 coordinate 21,414,331, forward strand.
TGGATGTTTTTCGTTTTTAAAGTAATCTATGCTATAATCTGGCATTATAACTATATCTACAGCAAATTTCCTCTTAATCCGTTTTGTCGTTTAGGCCTGATTGAGACACAAACATACAAACGAACTCACAAACTTTCCCATTTATAATATTATTAGGATAGGATAGGATTATGATATTAGGATTAGGATGATAGAAACAAGTAGTGTTTGTATGTTTGTTGTTCAATTACGCCGTAACATTAACGTAAAAACATAAGTATTATATCAACATAAGTCCATTACCTACCTACTCCTAAAGTAAAGCTACATAGAGCCGTTTTACATCTTTTGTATATGATCACGTGGAACTACACATCTACTCAAAGCTAGGTAGATACCTACAGACACCTTTATCTTTTAAATTACCTATATTCTTCTTTCTTATATATAAATTCGCGCGTCACGTTGTTTGTCCGCGATGGACTCTTATTACTTAACCGATTTTAATCAAACTTTGCATAGGTACCGTGTGCAGTTTGATCCAACTTGAAAGATAGGATAGCTAACAAATTAGCTCAATTCATAGTTGCGATATCTGTTGACACAGCAACGCATGACCGAGTCTGCTAGTATAACAATAGAAATTACGTGTTAGATTAATTAAATGTTACTTACAGAACTTAGTTGAACAGCAACAGTGAAATTGGCCCTTAAATTCACAGTTCTGACGGGATCTCCATTCGACTTCAAAGTGATGTGTCCATACAACGTGCTTCCATCACTTTGGTATGAAAAAACTCCCGGACACGGCGATTGCGTTTCATAGAATTGACAGTCAACTTTTAACAATAAAGCTAAAATAAGAACATACAAAACACTTAAAGTATTTCGTTTCATTTTTTTGCATTTTTTTTTTGCGCGCCGCGACTGCTTCTGCCTCTGGTCGGCGAAATACTGGCTTGAGATTGAGATGGATTAACCATTCAGCAGTGAAATTAGTTGGTTAAATCCTTTGTCGTCAGTAGATAGGTATGTATACAACAGAGTGTAATCCTAAAACATAAAATATTCTAAGAAAACGGAAAATACGCGATACGACATACGAGCCTTGGGACATTACGAAATTCGCGTAGGATCTATGAGTAAGGTATTTTCTACTACGGAACCTGCAGTCCGCCCCGTCTTCGCACAGGTGTAGGTAGGCAAATTTTAGATACCTACCTACCTTAGGTATTATTGCAATTTTAGTCGGGATCTCCATTTTTTTTTAAATAAAATATGGCCTATATTAAAATCTATTAAATAACTTGCAATTTAATAAGTAGGTAGGTACCTACCTAACAATGTAAATGTATATTATGGTTGAATCTTGCAACTCAATTTTGAAGCAGTTATCCTCAACCGATTGAGCTGAAATTTGACATACTTATGTAACTTCGGTGACAATGCAATAATATGGTGACAGCGAGCTGATCTGATGATGGAGTCAGGAGCTGTTCAACGGAGCTCCTCAGTAAACAGTCTGATTGAGATAAAACATTTCATACCTATCAATCTCCAATGACAATATAAAACTATGGTACTAGCGAGCTGGTCTGATGATGGAGCTCGAATGTAGCCATAGGAACTGCCTAACTACACACCACATCGTGTTTGGGCTCGTTGGATTTGTCTTGATGAGTAGGTAGAGCCCTAGAATTTATAAAAGCTTGATTTTTGAAATATATATATATTTTATTTAACTTATTTATCTCTGATGTAGCTTTTGATAGATGAAATAATTTTTAAAGTTGGTTTACCCTCGTATTCAAGAACGACACTATGAGAACACGCACCCACAGTGGACGAAATCTTTTTTGATAAACATCACTTTATGTGTTGAGCGGCACTATGGCGCACGCTACCGTGTGCCTTTAGAGCTCAACTTTGGCTAGAGGCACACGACAATGTGCCTCTAGTCACACTATGCAGTGTCGCACAACACATAAAGTGATTTTTATGAAAAAAGATTTCGTCCACTGTGGGTGCGTGTTCTCATAGTGTCGTTCTTGAATACGAGGGTTAGTATTTTTTAAGAAGTATTTATTTAAACAGTTTAAATAAATTACATGTGTTTGTAATGGAAGGAACTCCAAATAGCAAATAGGATATTTTATTAGGCTCTACAAATAAATGATGGGTTAAATGGGTGGGACCGTTTGGAATACCTTGGTAGAGTAGAGTAAGTAGGGTTAGGTAGATCCCTAGAGTCCTTACTTTTGATTTTTTGATGGATGAGAAAGGTTTCGGTTTATCCGTCTTTTAAGGCAATGAAATATCGAGTAAAGCTCGGCCATCCATTATCAGTTTAGTTATACAACAAACCAAGTCTAATAATTATGCGATACGACTGTTGTAAGTTGAAGACCTATGTAGGTAGGTTTCTAAACGTGAACAGACATAAGTAGGTACCTACAGTAATAAATAAAAACGCGAAAGTTTGGAGGTCCGCTTGTTTGTCCTTTGTTACTCAATCACGTCACTGCTAAATCGATATTGATTTAATTTAATATATAAGTAAGGTTAGGTACCTAGTTCATAATAGGATTTCAAATTTCAAAGATTAAGACCTACTTTTTATCCGCGCAAGCGGGGCGCGACGAGCTTACAATCTGTCAAGTGTGGAATGCTAACTATGCTAACAGTAGGTAGCCAAATTTAAAATTTGGACGTGTCTCTGACTAACCCCTTTAGACATCTTCAAGGATATGAGTGCCTGGAGATCTGAGAGGATGTCTACCGTACTTAGAGATTACAGTCGCGATACTATTCTTTTTTCCAGGTGCTTCCATGCGAGCCAAGCCGCGTTAATGTCGGCACTGATCACACAAGCTGACCTGTGTTTAGGATCTGTGGGTTGTGTGGGCGTAGTGAGAGGTATATCGACTTTCGCTCTAAAGGTCTTTGGGTCGAATCCGTTCGTTCGCTAATACATAGGTACCTACGATAAAATTACAAGGGTTTTTTTTTACATTTTAATAGTTCGAGTTCGATTCCCAGAAGAAGGAAGTATTTTTTTAAATCCATAAAGCAAAATATCCTATTTACAATATTTAAGTTTTCCCTCTGTGTCGCACGCATAGCCGTGGGACAACCTGCATGGATGCCTACGTAGACTGAGATTTACCTGAATGCTTTAACTGGTTTTAATCTGATGTTTTTTTTTTTGCATTTTTATTTATTAGTTTCCTTTCATCTTCGCTCACGTGGTACCTACCTAAGAATAAAACCTAGAATACTTTGGTGTAGCCTGTTAGTTCCACTCTAATTTCCAGATAGGGTATACATAGTTGCATCCAGGTCTTTTTAAAGTTTGTGACTGATTTCTTTATGTTTAGTAACTAATGAACAATAACCATTCAAAGAATAGTTTGAAATATAATAAAGAACTTGGTTTTTTTTTCGTTTGACCTTTGCTTACCCGTGTTGGGCTGGTCTCCCCTATTATTTGGCAGATAGAGGTCACATTGCTATTAAATATTTTATTGTCAGTGATTTCTTCTCTCCCCTACTAGTTGGCAGTTACACGTCACATTGCTATTATTTAAACATTTTGTTGTCAGTGATTTCTTTTTAGACTAAAAATATCTTCATTCGAATGTTGACAATGAATAATTTTATTCCATAATTTTAAAATGTGATTTATTTCTCTTATGCAGAATCAGGAAAATAAATGCTAGAGGTAAGTATGACAAGTAATGACGTAATACTTTTTGGAAAAACCAGTTTTGCGATGAGACGAAGTAGGCATGGCACCTTGATGGCACCTACCTGCTACGGTACCTTACCTTCTACGTAAAAAAATACCAAGATTTAATTATTATTTTATAAACACAATGACGCAATGATGGCTAGTGTCGTTTTAGTGTCGTTCCTCGTGTAGATACTCGTAGGACGGGAAAAACGCATACCTAGGCGTACTCGGACGTGGTGTGACGTCGTCCTAACACATAACATTTGAATAAATTCAAAACTAGCTTTGCTGTGGCCTTGTTTATTATTGTGCCTAAATAAGTAGGTATATGAAATTAGTAGAGATAGCCATTAGTCCTTTAGATAATGATGAAGATTTATATATAAATTACTCATGCTTATGTACCCTATTTAATGTGTCGTCCCAATTGACGCAATTAAACCCTTTAAATAGGTAAAAAAGAAAAAATCTGTTGGCTAAATACTGTTCAAATGGGCTAATTTTGCTAAGAATCCAAAAGCTTTGATTGACCTTGTTTTTGTAAAGTGCTATCCACGATTCGCTAGCTTGATTGTCTATTGCTAGCCTAACTATAACTAGCATGGCAACATCTTAAAGGGAACAAAAAATATAAAAATATTTTCTACAATTTTGTAATTAATTGTAAGCATGAGATTTACACAAACATAATAACATTGAAAATATGCTAATAAAATCAGAAAATTGTAACATTAAAAAAAAGTCTAGTTGTAGTTGAGGTATTTATGAATGACCTATCAAACTTCAGACGGCCATGTTTTTTTTCAACGTTGTTTGTTGTGTTCACTGTGTTGTGTTTTTGTGTTGTGTGTTGGTAACATTGTTATTAAATGGCCGTCGTCGAAGTTTACATTTTTATGACATGAATTACCCACGATCGGCTTTTCATGTAAATTATCACAATGAGCGTGTAAAACTGTGTCAATTATATAAAACAAAGTGATAATAAGAAAATGGTAACAATCGTCGACGATTTAGATTCTTTGTCTTTGCAAGAGCCAATATTCAAGGATGTCAAGTATTACCAATCTGGCGATGTCTCGGAAAAGGTTTGTTTCTTTTTGTTTTTGTTGTAAATAACGTTGTTTTTATGCTATAAACAAACATTTCAACTTGTTCTTGATCGGTGTTTGTAGATTATGCGGCTTCTGCAGTCCGGCGGAGCGGATAACACAAAGTATTTGTCCGACTATGTCACGCATCTAATATGTGGTCAGGATCCTGCTGAAAATGACATTGACGAAGCCCAGGATATATACCAGATCCCTGCTGTGACCGAGCACTGGGTCCTAGCTTGCGCACGTTTGAAAAAGCTTGCAAACCCTAAGCCATACAGCCCAAACAAGAGTAAGATTTTTCTGAATGTTGTGGCGTGTATTACCAAAGTGAGTGCTGCGGACGCGAAAGCATTGTTTGCTGTGATCACATACTATGGTGGTCGAGTGAAGTTGAATCTAGACTCTCAGTGTACCCACCTTATCAGTGGCTTGGCCTCGGGAAAGAAGTATAGTACTGCACTCGGCCTCCACGCCTGCAGACTTAAAATTGTAACCCCAGATTGGGTCTTGGAAAGTATACGGGCTAGAATTCAAGCAGCCACAGACATATTCCATCCTAAATTGTTAATAGTGCCACAGCCTCCACCAAAGCCTATGGATAGGATAAGTGCGATCACTGGATTTGACTTTGAAGAAGGTATAGCCAAAAACGAGGTTCCTACACAGAGCATGGCGGAAAACAAAGATGACAGCACCCAAGCGATGCTTGATAAACTGAAGCAAAGAATGCCTTGGAACCACCCACCATCAAGTGCTCCATCTTCTCATGTGGCCACTTCAGCCATCAACACAATGGGATATACATCAACATCCATACCAACTTCCGGCATCATGAGTAAGACATTACAACAGGGTATAGTCACACAGAACATGCAAAATGTACAAATACAGGGAAGTCAAGCTAACACACAGTTAATGCAAAAGTTTGGTCAGAACACTGTTGTTTCACAGGCTGGCATGATGCAAAATCAACAAGTAAACTTACAATACAACCAACAACCCAATCAACAACAACAACAACAACAACAACAACAGCAACAACAACAACAACAGCAGCAGCAACAGCAGCCTCATGGTTTGACAGCGATACAAATGCAGCAACAAAAAATGTTGCAACAACATCAACTAAAAATGCAGATGATGCAACAACAAAACAAAATCAACCAGCAAAACCAACAGGGTATGGGCAACCAATTTTCACAACCAAATGTTTCAGTCTCTCAAATGACTCAAAACATGTCTGGCCAGTTGCAGCAACATATTCAAAGCAGCCAGCATCATATGCAGCAATCCATCCAATCTCCGACCACATCCATGAGCTCAGCTCAACAACAAATTGAAAATATAAGCCAAATGCTTAGTCAAAGTGCTAATAATTTACAGCAACAACAAATAAACCAACAAAACCTAGCTATGAAGCAGAGTTTGAGTCTCAGCCAGCAGACGGCATCGCAGGCAGTTCAGAACATAGCTCAACAACTCGCTCAGTCGACCCAAATAATACAAAATGCTAAAATGAATCAGAATCTTGGACAACCGCAAGTCATCAGCCAACAAATAATAAGCTCGGGGCAACAGCTCAACCCTCAAAACCAAGGCATGATCCAGCAGCAGACTGTACAGTCCATGACTAACCAGCAACAGAATCTCAATATGGGTGTGACCAATCAGGGTATTGTTTCTTCATCTCAAGGTCAGACCGGCCAGGGAGTACAACTAAACCAGTTGGTCAACCAACAAGGACAGCAGATCCAATCTGTACAACAGACCATACAAAGCCAGCAGACAACCCAAGGTGCTTGGAGGCAACAGAATGTCCAAATGGTGCAGAATGTACAAGGACAACATCAGATCATAAGAGGTCCGTTGGTCCAGAGAAATCAACAAAACCAAGTGATCTTACAGCAGCAGATAATGCAAACCCAACAACAGGCTTTGATCAACAACCAGCAACCGCAACTAAGCCCTCAACACACAATACAACAGTCGCCGCAGCAAATACTTCAGCAATCAATGAATTCCCAGGCTCATCACCAAATACTGGTGCAAAAGCAGCAACTCCTAAACTCTTCGGGACAGCAGCAAATCGTCCAAGCGCCTCAGCAGGTCTTGATTAATCAGCACACAGGTCAACAGCAGATCTTGGTTCATGGAAACCAACAAGTGACTTTACAACAAGGGCAACAACTAGTCTCGCAAAGCCAGATAGTTCACCAAGGAGGGCAGATTGTCAACCAAGGACAGCAAATTATCACCCAAGGAACACAACAAGTGTTATCGCAAGGACAGCATGTGATACAACAAGGGCAACAGCATCAAGTTGTGATAGCACAGTCATCGCAACAAATTGTGACTCAGTCGGGACAGCAAATAATCGGCCAAGCCGTTGGGCAGACTCAACAAGTTCTGTCACAGCTACCACAGTCCCCGCAAGCTGGTTCTCAGTTGACGGCTGGAGGGGGTATCCAACAGATTATAACCCATGCTGGTGGACAACAAATTGTGTCCCCTGGAGGGCAGCAACTAGTTCAAGGAGGCCAGAGTGTCTCCTGGCAGCAACAACAGTATTTACAACAAAGACAGCAAATCGCTCAGCCAGGCTCTGTCGGACCTAGGGTAAGATATTAGTTTAGTTTAAGCATTTTTTTACCTTTGTGTAATAAAACTTTTTTTTTTGCTTGCTTGTTAATGCTTGTTTAATTTACCCGCTTCTTGAATTGCACTCCTTATTCTTTCTGCTGCTTGCACTGCTTTAACATTCAATTTAACACTCTTTATCTGTTGAATAAGTTCTACTTTGCCTTGCACTTGTTTTCTTGAGTTATGTTCATGCACCATTTATAACCTAAAATATTACTAGAAACAGTTAATAACAAAATATTTGTTGAAGTTTATGCTAGTGTGCTCCAACACTAAAGTGCACACCAAATGAACCATTGCAATTGACAATGATGCATTTTATTTGATCATTTGATTGATTGAATTATTTGATCCAAGACATGGCAACTGCCAATATTTATGCTTATTGACGATACAAAAATATAAGTTACAGAGGCCTTTGATGCTATTTTCAATTTGATCCCGTGGGCACTTATCATAGAGAGACATAGAGAGTGTATACAATATCTTTCGTGTCCTCGGAAGAGTTCCTATTTGGTTGGACACTTGTGGTGGTCTAACACAGAACTGGAATTGCTAGACAACATAAGTATGGAAACGTCGCCAAACTCATCATTTATTTCGCACATTAAAACCGCATTCGCACTTGGGGACATGTTGCCGGACACGTAAAATTCGTGTCAGGCGACTGTCGTAAAATTCGTGTCAGGACACATAAATAGCGTTTTGTACCGCGAGCCGTAGATATTGCCTGCGATGTTGGGCGACAACGTAGCAATACTCATGTAGGGTACAATTGCGATATAAAATTCGTTTGATTGGTCGATGAAGCATAGATGTTTCAGCATAATATACTCAACTAGCTGACCCGTGCCCGCTTCGCTGTGCGTAAGACATTTCTAATACCATCGTGGACTTTTTTGTAGACGTTTTTAAGGTGTACAATACTGTAGTACATTATTTTGATATATCTTGTGGGGTTCAGCCAGCATTTGCAATGTAAGCGCAAAAAATGTGTTTATTTACGACATCACATTAGAAACCTCTAAAATTATCAGTGTTTCTCTACTATATTATGCATGTATTATACATATACTTATACTTCTATATAAGAAAGGGGATCCATCTGACGTCAATAACTACCGACCAATCAGCCTACTACCGACTACCTACAAGCTGTTTGCAGCGTGTCTAGATAAGAGGATCGAATCTGGCATAGAAAGCCATCAACCGGTAGAGCAAGCAGGTTTCCGAAAAGGTTATAGTACTATCGACCATATACATACTCTGGAGCAAATAATAGAGAAACACCAAGAACTTCAACAACCACTCTACCTGGCTTTCATAGATTATGCGAAGGCTTTCGACTCTATATCTCACGATAGCATATGGGAAGCATTGGAATGCCAAGATATTCCAAAACCCTATATCAACATAATAAAACATACATACAGCAATAGCATAAGCAGAGTGAAGCTGGATAGACTTGGCCCAGAGATAAAAATATGTAGAGGCGCAAAACAAGGAGACCCTCTCTCGCCAAAGATATTTATATCCGTCCTACAACATCAGATGAGAAATCTTAACTGGAAACAAAAAGGTATTTACATAAATGGAAAGTTCTTAAGCAATCTCAGATTTGCCGACGATATAATTCTCTTCTCTAAATCGTCAAAGCACCTCGAAGAAATGATAACAGAGCTATGTGCGATCAGCGAAAATATAGGTCTGCAACTCAACACAACAAAAACAAAAGTAGTGACAAACAGTATTCAAAACCCTATAGTCGTAAACCAGACGCCTCTAGAATACGTAGAGAGCTACATATATCTCGGTAAACAAGTATCCTTCAAAAAATCGAGACACAAGGACGAGGTTGAAAGAAGAATACAGATGACGTGGAACAAATTCTGGAGCCAAAAAGAAATACTAAAGTCAAAGCTACCTCTCAAACTGAAAAAGATCGTAATGGACTCAAGTTTGCTTCCATGCCTTTCCTATGGTGCGCAGACATGGACTTTCAATGAAAATACAAGACATAAAATACAAACAACACAGCGAGCAATGGAAAGAAGCATAATGAACATCAAACTGAAGGACAAACAAACAAGTGAGACAGTACGAAATAAAACCAACGTCTTAGACGCTCTGAAGTACACACAAAGACTCAAGTGGAAGTGGGCAGGCCACGTAGCGCGTCTAAAAGAAGAAAGGTGGACACGTAGAGCAACGACATGGTCCGGCCCAGTCGGAAAGAGAGCAAGAGGCCGCCCGCAAGAGCGCTGGGCGGACGAGATAAGAAAAACAGCAGGAACGAACTGGATTGAGAAAGCAAAGGAAAGGACAGCATGGAAAAACTTGGAGGAGGCCTATACCCGAAAGGGGCCTTAGCTAACGCCGAAACTTAATACTATTTTATATTATATTATACTTACCTATATTTTTATTTAGATTAGATTGCATTATATTAGTTAGTTAGTTAGTTAAGGAAACAATAAAGGTTTATTATTATTATTATTATTATACATATAAACCATCCTCCTGAATCACTTTATCTATTAAAAAAAACCGCATCAAAATCCGTTGTGTAGTTTTAAAGATATAAGCAAACATACATACATACATATTACATGTTACATACAGACGCGGGAAGCGGAAAGCGACTGCTTTATACTATGTAGTGAAGTATAGGCGCGCCCGCCCCGCCCACATACTCCTAGACAGATAGATAGAAAATTGTACATAGACAAACTTAATGCTAGCATTTTCTTTCATCTAACCCTTGTGTAATTTGGAAAGGGGTGGTCGTGCTTTTATGAGACTCCTAATCTCTTGCAACGTTTTGTGATCTCTAGGTATCCTGGACCGCCGGCGGCGGAGGTCGTCAGCTGATCCACCTGGATGCGCAGACGCATGCGCAGTTGCAGCAAATGAACCCGCAACAGCGCGCAATGTTCGTCGCTCAGCTGCAGAAGCGAAGGCAACTGTCGCTGCAGAGAGCGGCTGCTTTGGCTCATCAGCAAGTAAGCTAAATAATAAGTTTTTAGGATTCCGTACCCTAAGGGTAAAAACGGGACCATGTTACTAAGACTTCGCTGTCCATCGGTCTGTTACAAGGCTGTATCTCACGAACCGTAATAACTAGACAGTAGAAATTTACACAGATTATGTATTTTTGTTGCCGCTATAACAAAAAATTCTAAATCTCCCAGCCGCTGATTGCTCTTTTTCGAAACGAAAAAAGAAATACTTCTGAACAAGCCACATCTCCTATTTTTGTAAGTATATTACTTCAGGTTCCTACCTAGATTTCTATTAAACATGAAAACATAATAGCAGAAACTTTTCACGATAAAGATATTATTTCAAAATGATACGTTTTAGAATTTATGATCGAAATATTTTATATACCTACTATTAAAATCAACTTGTGATTTATTGTTAAAGATAGGTAATATGTAGATCTAGATTTCTATTAGAATAGATTTTTGATAAGTAATTATACATAATTTATATCATTAATTTATTCGAAAAGCTAAGGCGGACCACGCTCCTACGTGTGTTTGTCGTCATTGCGGCGGTCGGTAGGTTTATTTATCGAAGTGATTAAAGATGGGTACATCTTTATTCACATATACTATACATTATAAAATAGGAGATGTGGCTTGTTCACAAGTATTTATTTTTTCGTTTCGAACAAAAACAATCGTCGACTGGGAGTGCCTTAAGCAAATGATCACATGGATAGTGAGGGCGTGGACTCATTTTGGGGGCTTCCTTTATTGCAATGTTTTCGATTGAGAGTGATCCTTTCGACTATAGTTTGAACTGATTTGTAAGTAAATAGGATTACGAACTTCGATGATTGTCAAAAGTAATTACGGTCGTTCCATCGTTCAAACTACAATAGAAACAATGTAATTTTGATATGAATATTGTCACGAAACTTCGTTTTTAGCTACCGAGTATACTCCCTAGCGAGCACGAATCATTATATAAGATTTATATATGAGTCTGTAGATTATTGTTTTGGAAATAACTACGTATAAAAGTTTTAATTAATGCATATAATATTGCAGCAACCAGGCGTGGTGGCGGGCTCACCAGGAGCGCAATCTCCGGCTCCGCAAAGCGTGACCTTCATTCGCAGCCAAATCGCACCGGAATTAGCTCAGCAACAGCAGGTTTGTAATATCCCAAATATTAGTCATACATAATAGTCCAGCTGATCTGATATTTGCGACTGGTCTCACAGCTCAGTTGGTAGTAACTCTGCCTTCTGCGCTGTAGGTTGTGCGTTCGATCCCCACCCAAAATTAACATTTGTGTGATGAACAGATGTTTGTTCTGTGTCTGGGTGTTATAAAAAAAAGAATATAAGTATTCTATCAGTTATCTGGTTCCCATCGTACAAGCTTTGCTTAGTTTCGGGCTAGGTGACGCTGTGTGTAAAAGCCCACCAATATTTATTTAACTAAAGCCCCGGATACACTTGGAGACTCGCAACTATGTGAAGGTCTGGGGGACAATGTTTATAGAAATGTCGCCAGAGGTGTCCCACGTCACGTTAAATTTTGCGGGACACTGCAACGTTGCAGTGTCACGTAGATGGAGCGTTGTGTGTTATGTTGCGGGACAAAATGCCCCGTATTGTATCCATGGCTTAGTTTCTATATAGTTACCATCAATATATTGTGGTTTAAGATCTTTATGTTCTCAAAGAACAAAGTTCAAGTATAGAGAATTATTTTATTGTTTAAATGTTCATACAAGGCTTGAATGAATTCTTTAATATATTGTTTGTTTTCAGGTTCAATGGCTGCAACAGCCAGGTGCCAGAGCTACAATACCAATCGCTTCTCCCGCTCCTCCCCAATCACCTGGTAAGCCATTAATCTTATATATATAATTCTCGTATTAATTCAAAAATCTTTTATTTCAATAAAATCACAAGGATCACTTTGAAAGGTCTTAGGAGCTAGGTGAAGCTACGCCTGTTCCTCGCGACCAAGTCTAGAAGAATCAGACGAACAAACTTGGTCTATCATTTTTTTTTCAATGATGGATATAACAGTCGTGATTTTTTAGGGTTCTGTTCCCAAAGGGTTAAAACGGGACCCCATTACTAAGACTTCGCTGTCCGTCTGTATGTCACAGGGCTGTATCTCATGAACCGTGATAGCTAGACAGTTGACATTTTCACAGATTATGCATTTTTGTTGCTTCTATAATAACAAATACTAAAATAGAATAAAATAAATATTTAAGTGGTGCTCTCAAACAACAAACGTGATAATTTTTTTGCCGTTTTTATCGACCCTTCGTGCACGAGTCCGACTCGCACTTGGTCTGTTTTTTTTCCTTTTATCTTTCAGTGAAATTGTCTGCTACGCTTGTGGGTTCGGCATCGAACATTTGTGTGATAAACGTAAATGTTTGTTCTTAGTCTGGGTGTTATAATGTATCTTAAGTAAATATAAAAAAAGTATATACGTATTCTATCAGTTATTTAGTTCCCATAGTTTGCTTAGTTCGAAACTAGATGGCGTTGTTTGAAATATACAAAAAAAAAAAAAAAAATTATTCATGTTTTGCAATCATAATTAGTCGATTATTATTTACCCCTTTGTATGAGAAAAGTAGTTCATTGTAAATGCAGGGAAATTAAAACATTGTTATACTAAAGTAGGGCATATCACATCAATCGTACCTGACTTGTGGTATTGACGTGATATAACCCACTTTACAGTAATTACAGTCGGCATCGGAAGTTTAGGACTTTTTCTAAACATTGTTTTTTAGGGTTCCATACCTAAAGGGAAAAAACGGGACTCTATTACTGAGACTTTGCTGTCCGTCTGTCTGTCACGGGGCTGTATCTCATGAACCGTAATAGCTAGACAGTTTAAATTTTCACAGATGATGTATTTCTGTTGCCGCTATAACAACAAATACTAAAAACAGAATAAAGTAAATATTTAAGTGGGGCTCCCATTCAACAAACGTGTTTTATTGCCATTTTTTAGGGTTCCGTACCCAAAGGGTAAAAACGGGACCCTATTAATAAGACTTCGCTGTCTGTCTGTCCGTCTGTCTGTCACAGGGCTGTATCTCATGAACCGTAATAGCTAGACAGTTCAAATTTTTACAGATTATGTATTTCTGTTGTCGCTATAACAACAAATACTATAAATAGAATAAATTACATAATTAAGTGAGGCTCCCATACAACAAACGTGTTTTTTTGCCGTTTTTTATAGATAATGTTACGGAACCCTTCATGAGCGAGTCCGACTCGCACTTGGCTGGTTTTTATAGATAATGGTACGGAACGCTTCGTGCGCGAGTCCGACTAGCACTTGGCCAGTTTTATATAAATAAATTAATAGGATTACGACTGTAATACCCAAATACGGTACACATCCACTCAGTTCAAGGCGCTTATTATTGAAGATGATAAGTGTGATTCTACTTATCTATCATAGTATTTTAAATAGCTTAGAAACTGCTCTGTTTTATTGTCATTTACATTTGATGTTGACAGTACAGCTATATTTGTGTAAATAATGAGATTGTTTGATTTTTCTATTCTACCTACCAACATACCTAACGTATGTGGGCATTGTAACCTAAATACATAATATAAAACAATTTAGAGGCCATACATAAATACAGACTCTGAAACATTCAACAACACTGACTTTATTGTACTCGTACTAACTAATTAAATTAATAGTATCACGACTGTATTCCCAAGTACGGTAGACATCCTTTCAGATCTCCAGGCACTTAGATCCTTGACGATATCTAAAGGGGTTAGTCAAAGGCACGTCCAAACATTACATTTAGCAGTAGTTAGCATTCCACACGTGACGGGGTCCAAGCCCTACCATAGATAGATACTATAAGACCCGCGAAAGACGTTGTCCTGTCCAAATTTCAATAATCGCATAGAATAACGCTCGTTGCTACGACGATTGATGTCAGATTTTTTTGTACGCCAGCGCCATCTATATTAAAATCATCCCTAATGCGTTTTTTTGTCATTTTAGGATGTTTTTCGTGTTTTAAAGTAGTCTATGTTTTAGAATTAAAACTATCGTGGTTGTTAATCATTTTAAATAGAAATACGGCTAATTACCACGTTTTTACTTGTATTGCTGACGTTTCGAGACAATTCAGATGCTCTTCATCATGAGCAACGCCCGCGACCGCGATCAACGGCGATCTATATATTCGCCGATCTGCCGTTGATCGCGGTCGCGGGCGTTGCTCATGATGAAGAGCATCTGAATTGTCTCGAAACGTCAGCAATACAAGTAAAAACGTGGTAATTAGCCGTATTTCTATTTAAAATAGTCTATGTTTTATTTGAGCATTATAATCTACATCTACAGCAAATTTCATCTTAATCCGTTTTATCGTTTATGCCTGATTGAGGTACAAACGTACAAACAAACTCACGAACTTTCGCATTTGTAATGTTACTAGATGTTCGCCCGGGCCTAGTAGCCTATGTGTTATTCTGATGTATAAGCTATATTACTCTAAAGTTTCATTATATTCCGTTCAGTAGTTTTTGCGTGAAAGAGTAACAAACACACACACTCACAAACTTTCGCATTTATAATATTAGTAGGATTATGATTACCACTGTTATAGTACAACACAATATTTAGATTTATAAAATAAAAATAAAATAAATAGAATCACGACTGTAATCCCCAAGTACGGTAGACATCCTCTCAGATCTCCAGGCAGTTAGATCCTTTGAATATGTCTAGTGGGGGTAGTCAGAGGTACGTCCAAACATTATATTTGGCACATACCCACATTTTGCAGTAGTTAGCATTTCATACGTGACAGGTTGCAAGCCCATCGCCGCTTATAAGTACACTAACTGGTTTCCTCACGATGTTTTGATGCGCATATAAATTTTCAAACAAAAAACCAATAATGCACGCCGGGATTCGAACCCACGACCTTCAGATTGAAAATCGAAGTACATCCCACTCGGCCAACGATTTATATTTATACAAAACTTTCCTCTAGTTATCTAAGCGCATTTAAAATCGCTCTCGTAGGGGCGTTAGGATTTGGTATTTAGATCATTCTCTATACATTGACCGCTGTATCGTTCGGGCATGCCCACACTTGTGCGCTTTTATTTTCAACTTGCGTCTTGCGCCTTGCGTTATAAAGTCCCTTCTTGCGTTATAAAGTGCAAGTATTAGTTTTATCACGTGCGTTTTGAGGGTACCGTACCCGAAGGGTAAAAACGGGACCCTATTACTAATACTTTGATGTCCGTAATTCCGTCTGTCTGTCACAAGGCTGTATCTCATAAACCGTGATAGCTAGACAGTTGACATATTCACAGATGATGTATTTCTGTTGCCGCTATAACAACAAATATTAAAACAGATTAAAATAAATATTTACGTAGAGCTCCCATACAACAAACGTGTTTTTCTGTCGTTTTTTATCGATATTGGTACGGAAACCTACGTGCGCGAGTCCGACTCGCACTTGGTTAGTTTTTTATTATACCACGTAGCTCGATAGTATCGAATATAGATAATTCAACTAAAGAATCCTTGCATTGACTTGAGTAAAAAAAACCGGCCAAGTGCGAGCCGGGCAGCTAGTAAATAATAAAATAAAATATTGTTCATCACACAAATGTTTGTGTTGGGTTGGGATCGAACCCATGACCAACAGCGCAGAAGGCAGAGTTATTAACTGAACTGTGAGGCCAGTCAAGGACAACACAGGCCTAATATATTCACTTAGTAGGGCTGCCATCTCTAAAATTTGGTAACCAGGACAAGACACGTGAAAACCCCGGATTTTAGAGCCCAGAATAACATGTCCGGGGACAATTGAAAGCTTAATATTTCACAAACGGCTTCCTTAATCGAAAAGTTGATTTCACAATTCCGGCACAGTGTTTGTGTCGCGGTTGGCCAAATTTTAACAAATTATTTTTTAACAATTACAAATGAAACCCCGCCCGGACGCCCTCTAAACTAGGACAAATCCGGGGAGACCCGGACGGATGGCAGCCCTACTTAGAGGTAGCAAATCGAACATGAAGGCGCACATGTGTGGATAACTTATGAATTACCATTATTACAATTTCAATGCGTTATCTAGTATCACCAAGCTTCGTGACGAGGCTTACGTTGGAATTGAACACAAACTATGGACGGTTCTGAGGATATGGATTTCAGTGATACTGAAAGTGAGATTTAGATTTCTATTATTGTTTTTTGATATTTCATTTTATTTTATATTATGGTGATACACACATATTATGTGAAATATTTGGTTTGTTTGTATGACCTGAGTCTAAGGATAAGACGGATGAAGTGATAAAACTGTTATTTATTATGATATTATGATACAAAACAGAGAGGTCTCCTAACACAAGTATTTTCATACATGAATGGAGACCTCAAACACTTATATTTATTATTATTAACTGCATTATCTTGAAAACGATCAAACTTAAAAAGAAACTGTCTATAATTTACTTTGGTATCTAAAGAATTATATAAAAACCGGTCAAGTGCAAGTCAAACTCGCGCACGAAGGGTTCCGTATCATTAATTATGATAAAACGGCAAAAAAAAACACGTTTGTTGTATACGAGTCCCACTCAAATATTAATTTTATTCTGTTTTTAGTATTTGTTGTTATATCAGCAACAG
The DNA here is from genome assembly GCA_912999785.1 of Hydriomena furcata. Taxonomy (NCBI): domain Eukaryota; kingdom Metazoa; phylum Arthropoda; class Insecta; order Lepidoptera; family Geometridae; genus Hydriomena; species Hydriomena furcata. The sequence continues at coordinate 21,431,472 of OU538820.1, forward strand.
AAATACATAATCTGTGAAAATTTCAACTGTCTAGCTATCACGGTTCATGAGATACAGCCCTGTGACAGACAGACGGACAGCGCAGTCTTAGTTATAGGGTCCCGTTTTACCCTTTGGGTAACCCTGAAAATGAACTGTTTAGCTATTCATAGTTTTGATTAAAAACTAATATGTGTTTTTGAAGAGCCAACTTTGGAAAATAAATCTATCGAGAAAAGTTTTACCAATCGTGTTTCTGTCTATAATTTATCTAGATTATATCCTTAAGTTATATTATCATAAAAAACAAAAATGTATGTTTTGCGGTTATTGAGAAAAAACGATTATGCATTAATCAAAAACATTTATTACTCGTCTTAATGTTAGACTAAGGATCACGACTGTAATCCCCAAAAGCGGTAGACATCCCTTCAGATCTCAAATGCTCAGATCCTTGAAGGGCCTGTTCAGACGCACGTCCAACAACTTTGACAATTAAGTTTCTATATTCCAGTTGGCACAGCAGGTTCGAGTCCAGTCGCAGCGACCGGCGGTTCCGTCGAGCAAATGCAGCAGTTAGCGCTGCAGAGGCAGCAGCACATGCAGCGAATTCAGCAGCTTCAAGCGCAAAGGGAGCACGCGCAACACCACCACGCTGTCAAACAAGTACCGGTAATAAGTCAAAGCCATTCACCACCATAGGCGGATCCAGGGGAGGGAATTACCATTAAAATCCTACATTATCCCTGATGAACATAGGCTATAGATTATTTTCAAAAACGTTAGGGATCCGTATGAAAACTTCGATAATGTATACCCAAAGTGTGAAAAAAAATCCTTATATTGCGTTTGCTGCAGAAAGTATTGACAATTGAGCAAAGTGATGTACTGCAGTTTTATAGAGGACATCAACATCTACAAAAAAGTTTGTGATACCATATGTCTAACTATTAGGGATCCCTATTAAAACTGCGATAATGTAACCCAAGGTGTAAAAAAATTAGTCATAAATATCATTATTACACCCGTGCGACGCCGGGACTGCTAGTATAAAATATATTCAGAAATTAAAAACAAACATTTTATTTACAGGTATCTCCAGGAGTAACCCAACAAGTGTTAGTTCCAGAAGGGCAAGGTGACCAACCGTTACTACAACCAACTACACCCGAACAGCATCAAGGTAAATACAACCTAATACGGAACAAAAAGCCTATAATCTCCAGTGTCTTCCAGTGAAAGTCCCATTAAAATCGGTTCAGCCGTTCCCGAGATTGGCCCCGGACATACGGAAAGACAGATCGACAGACAATTTTTTTAATTGTTTGTTTTTTAGTATTGTGTAAATAATTATACACTCACAGACAGACACTTCAAGTATGTATGTATTACGAATTTTGGAAGAATGCGTATCATTCATTAGTCAAAACTGCGTTGCTATGACAACTAAATGTTTTTAGTCTGTGATGTCAGATTTCGTGCACACCTACGCCATCTATACCAAAATCATCCTTTTTTAGGGTTCCGTACCCAAAGGGTAAACACGGGACCCTATTACTAAGACTTCGCTGTCCGTCTGTATGTCTGTCCGTCTGTCTGTCTGTCACAGGGCTGTATCATAATAAATATTTAAGTGGAACTCCCGTACAACAAACGTGATTTTTTTGCCGTTTTGATAACAGTACGGAACCCTTCGTGCGCGAGTCCGACTCGCACTTGGCCGGTTTTTTTAATCATTTATGGGTTGTTTTTCGGATTATAAGTTCCCCCTTTAACTAAACTTTGGCATTTATAATATTATTAGGATATTATAGCAATCTACTCATATAAAAAATACGTGGTTACTAATAAAAATAAACAGAAATTATTTCACCATTTTCGCGACTTTTTCATTATCTAACCTCACTTTTAGTTACTGTTAATGGGGATGTCTGAGGCAGGTCCAAACATTAGGAGATTCCAGTAGTAATCCTATTTCTTTTTCTCTTTCAGCTAACAATGCTCTCTTAGTGAATCCCAAGACGAAGACGGCTCTCGCCAATATGTTGAGCATAAGACTGCAAGGCACCGCTCCACCATCGGATCACGAGCCGTCTGCCTCAGGCACCTTAAGGTAACAAACTAACGAGTCTCTGTCTCACAAAATCTAAATCAGAAAAGCCTATGTTTTTACAGATACCTTAGTTTTTAAGGTTCCGAACCCAAAGGGTAAAAACGGGACCATAACATTACTAAGACTCCGCTGTCCATCTCTCCGTCTGTCTATCACAAGGCTGTATCTCATGAACTGCGCTATAGCTAGACAGTTGACATTTTCACAGATGATGTATTTCTGTTGCCGCTATAACAACAAATACTAAGAACAGAATAAAATAAATATTTATGAGGGGCTCCCAAACAAAGACATGATTTTTTGCCGTTTTTTGTAGTTAATGGTACGGAACCCTTCGTACGCGAGTCCGACTCGCAAGTGGCCGGTTTTTTTTACGTATTTTTGTACAAGCAAAGATATAAAAATGCTAATTTGACCTCTTTTTAATATTAGTATAGAAATACCTTTTGACTTTGACTTTAAATAAATATAAAAAAAATATTAGCTGACTTTACACACAGCGCCGTCTAGCCCCAAACAAAGCAAAGCTTGTACCACCAGATAACTGATAGAATACTTAGATACTTTTTTTTTGGTAAATACATACATATTAACACCCAAACACAGAACAAACATCTATGTTTATCACACAAATATTTGCCCTGGGTGAGGATCGAACCCCCAACCTAAAGCGCAGAAGGCAGAGTTACTACCAACTGAGTAAGTAATTTCTAATTGATTTTCTTCTCTTCAGACTAATGACCGCTGCTCATGCTGCCGGTGGCACAGTCCGGGCTCCCGCGAGGCTATTGCTGGGACCAGCTCATCATCCACACCAGGTAAGCTTGTGTGAGCCTATGTTATGTATCCTATCATTCCTATCAGTATCAGTAAGCAAATAGTTCTTTCATCTTTAGGTTTTATTTCTAAACTAGCGACCCGCCCCGGCTTCGCACGGGTAGCATGTTATTATACATATAAACCTTCCTCCTGAATCACTCTATCTATTAAAAAAAACGCATCAAAATCCGTTGTGTAGTTTTAAAGATATAAGCAAACATACATACATACAGACGCGGGAAGCGGAAAGCGACTTTGCTTTATACTATGTAGTGATGAAATGTGCTGCTTTTTGAATTTGTCCTAAAGCTCTTTAATTTTTTTTTTTTATTGTTGTACGTACTTGAGTAGTACTATTAATTGCTATTCTTGTTTGAGCCTTCACCTTGTTCGATTGGCCCCACACTGGAGCTCTACATAGCATTAAGAAAAGGTAGACCCCCAAGCCGTGTTTGTTGCCTGATTCTTCTAGGCTTGGTCGCGTGGAATCGGCGTAGCTTCACCTAGTTTCTGAGACGTTTCAAAGTGATCCTAGTGATTTTATTGAATTAAATGATTTTTGAATTCACAGCTCGGTCGGTAGCTTCTGCGCTGTAGATTGAGGGTTTAATTTCCATCCAGGACGAACATTTAGTTATATGAAAGCGAAACTGGCAATATCCACTTCTTTATGTTGTCGTCTCATCAAATTCTTTACAATTTTGAAAAGTCGAAACAGCATCAAAAACAGCAATTTCTTATATTAAAACCGCTACAAAGAACATTAATTTACTAAATAGGTCAAATCGTTTTTATCGGTATTTAAAAATAAGCTTTCTGTTAAAAATATTTTTAATGACAAGGTTTCGTATAATCATTTAAATCATCGCGCTATCACCTGTCACATCATATAATATTGTCATCGGAACTTGACAAGGATGCAAAGTTTTTACTCAATCGAAGTATTTACCTTAGTAAATACTTCGATTGAGTAAAAACTTGAGACTCCTTAGAGTTCCATTGTAAGTGTCTGTTGAACAGCTCCTGACTCCATCATCAGATCAGCTCACTGTCACCATATTGTTCCATTGTCACCTAAGTTACATAAGTATGAAAAATTTCAGCTCAATCGGTTGGGGATAACTGCTTCAAAATTGAGTTGCAAGATTCCACCATAACAAACATAGTAACATACATACATACATACATACATACATTGCAAGTTAAATAAAAGCTTGTATAAATCTGGGATGCAGCTTTTTCTATGATTCATTTGTCTGATGAACAGATGTTTGAAAAAAAAAGATATTATGAGTTATAAACATTTTTTTGTTAACCAGGCGGCAACTCCAGGCGTGGGAGTGGGCGTGGGCGTCGGTGTGGGCAACAAGGTGTACGCTGGCGCGGTGCGCGCTCCACCGGCGCGTGCGCAGTTCTACGGCCACAATCCTAATCTGAAGCTACCGCCGGACTTGTTTCTATTGGGCTGCGTGTTTCACATAGTAAGTAACTTCACAACACCTTTTTAAAAAATCCGGCCTAGTGCAAGTCGGTCTCGCGGACGAAGGGCTCCGTTACCATTATCTATAAAAAACGGCAAAAAAAAACACGTTTGTTGTATGGGAGTCAAACTTAAATATTTATTTTATTCTGTTTTTAGTATTATAGCGGCAACAGAAATACATAATCTGTGAAAAGTTCAACTGTCTTACTATCACGGTTCATGAGATACAGCCTTGTGATAGGCAGACGGACAGCGGAGTCTTAGTAATAGGGTCCCGTTTTTACCCTTTGGGTACGGAACCCCTAAAAACTCTTCTACCATTTGAAAGGTACTTTTTTCCGGATGGACCCTATGTCCACGTATGTACTATCCTGGTACCACGCGGGCGAGGCCGCGTTTAGAGACTAGTACGTAATAATGACAAGTGTAAAAATGAAAAAAAAAAATACAATTTTTCGTGATTTGAAGTGTAATGTTAGATTTAGGTTAATTTAATTTGCGAAATCATTTTTCTGTTTTTCTTTTTGTATTCAAGTATTCCCAAAGAGTGTTGACGTCAGGTAGGCGGCCGGTTATAAAACAACCCAAGCTAAATCAATTTGCAACATGTTTATCCATCTAGGTACATGTTGTTCTGTGTCTGGGTGTTATTATGTATCATATGTATTTACAAAAAAAAAAGTATGTAAGTATTCTATCAGTTATCTGGTTCCCATAGTACAAGCCTTGCTTAGTTCGGGACTAGGTGGCGATGTGTGATAACGTCCACCAATATTTATTTTATTTATTATTTCAGGTGGAATACCAACAGACATGGGGTACGGAACGCGTGACGCGTTGGGCCGAAGCTATACAGAGGCGAGGTGGCGAATTGGAGCCGGGATACTGCGCAAGAGTCACGCATGTGTTATGCGAGACGCAGAAACATGGCGTTGTCATGCAGGTAACTGACAAACCCATTTAGTAATGTGCAGTTCCGACTTATGCAATATATGCTATTTGACAGTATGAAAAATAAAGTGTTGTTGATAGTAATCTATGTAAATTATGCTTTCAAAAAGCGTTATGGAGTAAAATAACTTGAAAATTTATTCAAAAACCTATAATTAAAATGATCTATTTTTCAACGACAGTCACGTGACACTAAACTGTCAGGATGGTGGTAAACGGTGGTCGAATCGACGATGACTTAGCATGCTTGTCAATATGTCTTCGCCTGCCTTGGAAAACTAGACGTTAAATACGTAGGCCGCTGCCTAGGGTAGCTTTTAAAAAAATACTTTTATTTTAAATCTAAATTTAATCGAAAGTAAAAGGATTACAAATTAATTATCTTAGATGAAACAAGTTCGAAGTTTGAACAAAGAATGAGAATATAAAACTAGGTAATTTCCGTGAAACGCGCGATTGACGTCAAGCGACCACGTTCCCGCTGACGATGCGCCTCGTGAGTCCGATGCACCTTGTACCGCGCTTGGGACAGGTCGAGCCTAGCTCAGCTATATCCATACGTTAGCTTTGCGTAACACCTCCCCCCGAAGAACAGCGAGTATTGAAGCTTGTCGTAAATTGAGCTGGGGGTTGGTTGGGATCAACCCTTTTGTTGATTGGAAGAGAATAGACTCCTTGTAGTTCAGCTTGGCTTGCTTCAGAAATTTGGTGCGAATCTTTGTTCCGATTAGGTCCATATCTTCTGTATAGTAGGTAGCTAATGAGTGCACATGCACTGGTTATAACCCCGTACATAGGAATTGTTGTGTGGTATAAACTGTAGTCGATGTCCTTTTGAAGATGAAGTGGCGATTGTAGCGAGATTTTCTTATTGGTAGCATGAAGGTGGTCCAAGTTGATAGAGTTCAATTTGAATGCTGGAGCTGAAGATGATGTCACGAGGTCACTCTCGGGTAGGTCCATTATCTTGATCGCTTGTCCTTTCAAACGATCGTTGGCGTTGGATATCGTGAAATCTTGAGTTTCCAAATAGCATTTCTGAGGAATTATAGCGAGATAGCTGCCTTGAAAAGTCTTGTAGAGATCTTGCCCACAGGATAGATGTACTTTCGTAGAAACAGGGAAGCTGATGCTGTAATGTTTCTCGTCGAGTTCTTCATACGCTGGTTTAGTTAAGGTGATGGTGGTAGGGCTGCATGTCTCGTCCCGATCTGGTGATCGATTCTGCGAGTTCCTTTTCTCGTCGCAAATGTACCATTTACTGGTCTTCGGGCATTCAGCCTCAATGTACTTGAAATCTTTCTCATGGATAACTAGGTATGGGAAAGGAGGGATAAGGATCTCGTGCTTCTTATTGGGAATAATAGATAATTTATACATATCATATGTGGATGAGAGGATGATCGGAAATTTATATACTATAACTATCTCATTTCCTACGTAATAAAAGCCTAACCTAATTATATCAAAATATTCTCTAATGTCTAAATCTAAAACTTTTTCACTTCCATATAGTAATTTTAATTTGCGAATAATATCGCGAATCATATCTAATTTTAATACCGAATGATGAGCTGCGGAAGCCCTAATAAAAGCAAGAACATCCTGTAATTTAAGTATTTCTTGAGAGATAGAATCTACGTTATCTGTTAAAATCCTAAGGATTTGAACTAAATGCGCATACTTTACTAGGTCATAGTCCTTAGAAATTTCTACTTGTTTTATTTTATTCACTAATATTTCAATCTGATTCTGATTTTCTACAACACTATCTAAAATTTTTGAATATTGAGAAGTCCAATTTTTAGATAAACTAACATGATTGTTTAATTCGGTTACTAATTTATTCTCGTTCTCTTCTAAAGATTGAATAGCATTATTATAATGCAATGCATCTGTATAATCAAGATTACCCGTGATACTCTTAACTACCGATCCGAGACCATCTACGAGTCCTCTTTTTACACGCTTTATCTCAAATGTTTCTAATTGATTAAGTACACCTGCAAGCTTTTTCTTCAAATAATCTATGTAAGGTTCAAATAATGAATTTGTTTGATTATTTAGATGAGAGCTAAAGTTATCTATCTGATTATCTACTGAATTTACTTTATCTTGCAAGTCTTGGAGATTTACATTTTGTAGAAAGGAATGGTAGTGGGAAACGAGTTTAGCTGAGCCTAACTTAAAAGGTAAAATGCCAGGCCCGTCATCGAGACTTTCAAGTTTTATCTCCTGCATCAGAGCTGGTGCCAGGAGCAGGTGAATTATAAGAAGGATCCTGTAACAATTGGGCGCTTTTAGGGAGACGCTTCAACCTAGATTTGGCAATGGGACCTCGCTTTTTCTTAGTGTAAATATGAATAGGGAGGTCTGCCATTACGACGTCATGAGTAAAACGAGGGGCTAACTTTTGTCTAGAAGCAAACGGATTTTTAACGAAAATCTGTTGCTCGGGAGAGTATTCAGCCTCTGGTTCTCGTTCCTTGTTTCGGTTATCTGTAAGGTCTTTACGAGTCGTGCTACACATGTCATGAATCGCGTTATAAGCTTTAGTCATCTTGTCTTTGTGGTTGGTCATGTACTGTTGTAGTAAGTGAGCTGAGAGATCTACGTCGAAAGGATCACGAGGATCATAATGTCCTGTAACTACATCTATTGGCTTGCACCTTGTAAAACTATGAATACTACTATTATATGCCAAAAGGGCGTAGGGCATTAAATTAATTACAGATTCGTTTTTCTGACCTAATTTTAAAATACGGAGATGTTCCAGTATCGTTGAGTGGAATCTCTCAACTATACCGTTCTCATTTGGTGTATGAGGAGCAACTCTATGATGCTGGATCTTATGCATCTTCATAAATTCTGCCACAAGCTGATTTGTAAATTCGGTTCCGTTATCGGTTACTATAGTGATAGGTATTCCGTGATGAGTACAAAAATGTAATAAAGCTTGTACTACACTTACGGCAGTGCCGTCTCTTAAGTGATATGCTTGTGCATATTTGGAGAATGCGTCTACGATTGTAATGAATTTCTCGCTTTGAATAGTCAATAGATCTAAATGGACCAGTTCAAATGGCTTAGTAGCGGGTGGTACCACTTTAAATTGTTGTTTTATCGGGCTGCGATCATATTTCGCTTGACCACAGATAGTACATTCATTTATGAATTTACTAATTTGCTCTTTCATTTTTGGCCAATAATATCTATGGGATAACGCTAAATAACATTCATTGATACCGCGATGGTTTGTCTTGCCATCGTGATACTTGTTTATAATTTCCTGCTGTCTCAAATATTCCCTAACGTTTTCTAATTCAGTCTTAGTCAGTGTAAGATTCATAGCCGAATTTTTAAAGGTTTTCTGTATAATAGGTATAATAGTGTACATAGCCAAATAGGGGTTTATTAGTAGTCCGGTCTTTATCTTAGGGTGGACGTACTCTTTGATTGCATTTATAACATCTTCCTCTACATTAGATTCAGATATTTGGACTGTAGTACGTGTGTGCGTCTCGAAAGGCTTGGTGATCATTGGTCGTCCTTTAATGTCACCTACCACATTAAATATAAGCTGTTTCGTGAATTTATTTAAAGGGTCATCAGTAATTGGTACTTCCAAGATGGGGCTTTCATTATTCGTGTGAACAGTGGCGGTTCTAGAACCAGCTTCAGTTTCAGTAGCTGTTATAGTTCTAGACTCGTCCAACGCGGGATTAGTCTCAGATGGATTTACTGCAATTGACATGAGCTCTTCGTTATTAATCTCAATACGCGATAGTGCATCAGCATTTGTGTTGCACTTACCTTGTAGGTATTCGACTCTATAATCATATTCGCTAAGTTTCAAACGCCATCTTGTAAGTCGTGAGCTAGGATCTTTTAAATTCACTACCCATTGTAAAGGTCTATGGTCAGTTAGGATTAGAAACTTTCGTCCATAAAGATAAGGTCTAAAGTATTTAGTTGCCCAAACAATAGCCAAAAGCTCCTTTTCGATTGTGCTGTAATTTAATTCACTTGAATTGAGAGTTCGCGATGCGTATGCGATCGGTTTATTTGAACTCTTTGTGCCTTGAGATAAAATGGCACCTATAGCTACGTTAGATGCATCTGTAGTTAAGATGAACTCTCGCGTAAAATCTGGATATTGTAAGATCGGGTCATTTGTTAAGAGCGTCTTACAATGTTCGAAACAGTTGGTGTAGTTTTGGTCTAGCTTGATTTTAGAACCTTTCTTTAAACATTGAGTTAGTGGCTTGGTAATACGAGCGAAATCTGGAATAAATTTCCTGTAATAACCGAGTAACCCGAGAAAACGTTTGATTTCAGTGGTAGTCTTTGGAATGGGGTAATTTTCAATTGCTTTAATTTTATTAGGGTTAGGTTTTACACCTTCTTTACAAATTACATGACCTAAAAATTCAGTTTCTAACTTCAAAAATTCAGATTTATCCATTTGAATTTTGAAGTTCGATTCTCTCAATCTGCTGAAAACCTTGTCCAAGTTAATAATGTGTTCCTGAAGGGAAGTACTAAAAATAATTATGTCATCGAGATAGACTAGGCAGATTTCATTCTGGAGTCCTCTCAGGACATTATCCATCACACGCTGGAAGGTTGATGGTGAGTTTTTGAGGCCCATTGGCATCCTTAAAAACTCGTAATGCCCATTCTCTACATTGAACCCTGTTTTATGAACATCGGAAGGGTCCATTTCTACTTGGTAGAATCCACTGGCCAAATCAAGAGTCGTGAAATATTGGCATTTGCCTAGTTTGTCTAGTACGTCTGTTATGTTCGGAATTGGATATTTATCATCAATCGTTTTCTCGTTAACTTTCCTGAAATCCACGACAAGACGCCATTTAACTTTACCTGAAGCATCTGCCTTTTTGGGTACAATCCAAATCGGAGAGCTCCATGCAGATTCTGAAGGTCTTATAATATTTTGGTCAAGCATCTTATTGATTTGATCTCTGACCTCTTGTCTGTGAACGTAAGGATAGCGATAACTCTTAGTATGTACTGGAATTTCATCATTAGTCCTAATTTTATGTTTGATCTTGTTGGTGAATGTAAGTGGTTCACCCTCAAGATAAAACACGTCCGCGTAGTTTGCACATAAACGTCGTAAATTAGCAAGTTCTTCCGGATTAAGATGATCTGTCCGAAGTCGAGATAAAACATCCTTTTCGCGGTCTGATAAAATTTCAGTACTGTCACATTCAATATTAAATATTTCAGCTTCTACAGGACGATCCATAGAAAATATAACATCATTAGAAGTCGGGTTAGTAATCTCTACCCAGCCTCGGTTATTCTGGACCGTCGTTATACAATCTGAAATAAGGCAATTACAAATCGTCTGGTTCTCTATCAGAACTTCACCGTCTAGTGTGTTTATCGGTAACCTAACTATCTTCGTAGAGTTAGCTGGAATAATTTCTTCATATAAATTAACGTTTCTAGAGTCGTACATCTGAATAGGTATCTGCGTATTACGAGTCATCAGTAACTTATTTTTTAGATTAATGTTAGAGTCCCATACGTCAAGTAAATCAAAGCCTAAAAGTCCGTCAAAATAGTTATGAAATTTATATATATATAAAGTCATGTCATTCGGGTCGTTAAATTCATTAAAACAAGGCAACGTAATTGAATAATCGTTTTTACTAGTTGCGTGCACATTTGTCACTTCAAAGGGATCGTAATTTAAAGGAATGTGACTGAAATATCTTTCTACAGCATCGGGGCTGATAAAAGATTGATTAGCGCCTGTATCGATTAAAAACTTAAGAGGAGGATTCGCTATTTGAATATAGCCTAGTTGCCTTTGGATATGAAAATTTACTTCTATTTTGGCTTTTCTAACTTCGAATCCTGTTGAAAATTTTCATCAGCTGGCACTTCCTCTACCACCGGTGGTTCTGGATAGGAATACTGATCACATGGGTAATAATCAGGATATTGTTCACAAGAATAGTAGTCCTGGTAGTACTCAGGATAGCCGTCATAGTCGTCACAGTAATAGTAGTTACTATCGTATCCGTCAGATTCGTTGAAGTTAACTTCGCGTGTCTTAAAATAGTTAGTCGGGGGTGGATTCCCGTGCTTTCGCCAGTCATGTCCTGTCAACGCAAACGTCGGTAAACGTCTTTCAACATAATTACTAACACCACTCATTGGAGTAGGACGCGGGGCATTGCCATAATTTTGTGGTTGCTGTGGCTGAGGTCTATAGGGCATTCTAAATGCATTACTCTGTGGGTTATAATTCTGTGGAGGGGCACGGAACATCTGCTGAGTGCGAGTTGGCCCACGTGGTGGTTGCGATTGGGACATGGGGTTCGGTCTTGATGGACCGGCATGTTAAACATTTGTTGATTCATTGGTTTAAATCCATGTCCGTTAGTCAGTCTAGGAGTGAAGTTATTAAGAGGGAGATTGAACTTCGATGCGTTAGAGGTCGGCTGCTGCCAATCCTTTCTACTAATAGATGAACCACCACTACGCTCTTGCATGTATAAAGTGTTGAGCTCTTCCTGGATAAATTCCAGGGCTTTCTCCATAGACTCGGGTCGCATACAACGTATCCTAGATCCAAGTGGGTCCTTGAGACCTCGTAAATAAGCCTGAAGGGTTAACTTTTGGTACAGGACACGTTTTGCCTGTATGGTAGTCGCTACCGTCTCATGAAGTGAGACATACGTCATTATGGTGCTAAACAAATTTTGGCACCGTTCGTAAAACTCTTGCGGGGTACTTGATCCTTGACTCTCTAAGGATAAATCACTATACAGAGCGGTCTCGTCACGATGGTCTGCGAAATTGTTAATTAACGCGCTTCTAATACCCTGCCAGGTTTCTGGTATCCCATTTGAATTAATCAGCCTAGCCGCGGACCCCGACACTTTATTCAGAATCCCATTTATAAGTGCTAAGTTAACTAATTCCTTACCTGGCTCTGTTGAAAAATGAGCCACTACAAGTTGGTCACAAAGATTAATAAACCTTGTAAGAATGTGCGGATTTCCATCGAATTCCGGCACAAGTCTTAGATTCTTATAAATCGTATCAATCGGATTAGCCATATTATCTTCTAAATCTCTATACTCGTCAATTACACTGAGTTTACTTCTAGATAATCTACTGCTACCTAATCTAATATACCGTGATTCTCTCGGATGGAAAATCTTGGATTTTTAGTCTAACACACAATAAATGAAATACACACACATATAAAATATAAAAATGCACTAAAGAAAGGATTATAGTAAGGATAAAGAAAGGACTTGAAAGATTCAAGGACTTACAGCATTTCTCGTCGTCTCGTAGCAGAATCGATTTCTAGATTCACCCTCGAACAGCGACACTAGTAGGTTCTTTTTTACTTGCGAGATGAGATCTCGTGAGATTAAGATTAATCAAGTATCCTACCGGCTGCGCCAAATACGTAGGCCGCTGCCTAGGGTAGCTTTTAAAAAAATACTTTTATTTTAAATCTAAATTTAATCGAAAGTAAAAGGATTACAAATTAATTATCTTAGATGAAACAAGTTCGAAGTTTGAACAAAGAATGAGAATATAAAACTAGGTAATTTCCGTGAAACGCGCGATTGACGTCAAGCGACCACGTTCCCGCTGACGATGCGCCTCGTGAGTCCGATGCACCTTGTACCGCGCTTGGGACAGGTCGAGCCTAGCTCAGCTATATCCATACGTTAGCTTTGCGTAACACGTTTATTTACTTGTTGACAAACATGTGACGTCACAGAAACTAGTGAGACGCCATTTTCATAAAGAAGCGTTTTTGCGGGTTATATAAATTGACGATATTTAATTTAAATTTTTAGGGCCAATACTTATCAGAATTTCAAATAATATTGTTTTATGGGTTCCATAGTCACTACTGAATAATCTAAAATGGTTTTTAAAATCTTGTCAAATAGCCCATTGCTTAGGGCATCAAGTTGGCCTTATCCGGCACTGTGGGACTATTTTGTAAAAACATGATTAACATGTTATGATATTCATACCAATATTTATAGGTACTGAATGCCATAATACCTACGCTTTTTATGCTGTTTAGGCACCTATACCAACGCTTCCAATACAATACAGACACAGACACAGAACAAACATCTGTTCATCGCACAAATATTTGCCCTGGGTGGGGATCGAACCCACAACCTACAGCGTAGAAGGCAGAGTTACTACCAACTAAGCTGCGAGGCCAGTCAATTAATGATATTCCCTCTTTTCAGGCCCTCCGTGATGCAAAACGATGCGTCACAGCCTACTGGCTGTCCGACGCGATGGTAAGACGTGCGGTCGCACCTCCATGGCAAGCATTGCATCTACCGACAATGTACTCGGCTAGAGATAGACCTGCTAAGCACCACAGAGCAGCGATATCCGGCTGGCGGTCCACTGATAGAGAGCGCGTTTCCGCTTGCATAGAACATATCGGGGCTAAGGTAAATACCACTACTATACTATCCTAGCTTCACCTAAGACGTTTCAAAGTGATCTTTGTGATTTTATTGAAATATATAATACAAGCTTCCGGCCGCGGCTTCGCTCGCGTGTAACCTGGATAAAAAGTGTCCTATATGCTATAACTACTTAAGACAAACAATCCTATGATATCTTATTTTCGTGTATCTTCAATAGTTTAGGCAGCGCACGCTAAGATAGCTCTCAGAGGCAGTTTTTTTTTGATTTGTAATACTTATCACGTAAAAACATGCCCTCTTTTTATTGTAGTCGGTTAAAAAGTAGCCTATGTGTTATTCTGATGAATAAGCTTTATTATTGTAAAGTTTAATTAAAATCCATTCAGTAGTTTTTTCGTGAAAGAGTAACAAACATTCATCCATCCATTATATACTTACAAACTTTCGCGTTTATAATATTAGTAGGATAACTAGCGGCTCCGACAGACGATGTCCTGTCAAATTTCAATAAACACAAAGAAAACAGCACTTTGGAGAGGAGTTTGTTTACAACACGAAAACTTTACTACTAATATTATAAATGCGAAAGTTTGTGAGTGAGTGTGTGTTTGTTACTCTTTCACGCAAAAACTACAGAACGGATTAAAATGAAACTTTACAATAATATAGCTTAAACATCAGAATAACACATAGGCTACTTTTTATCCAGGTACCAGGTACCCCAAGTCGTATTTGTTGCCTAATTCTTCGAGGCTTGGTCGCGAGGAACAGGCGTAGCTTCACCTAGCTTTTAATTTTCAAAGTGATCCTTTTGATTTTATTCAAATACTAGCAGTCCGCCCCGGCGTCGCACGGGTGTAATAATGATTTTATGGGTATTTTTTTACACCTTGGGTTACATTATCGAAGTTTTCATACGGATCCCTAATAGTTAGACATATAGTACTATGGACCTTTTTGTAGATATTGATGTTATCTATAAAACTGTAGTACATTACTTTGCTCTATTGTCAATAATTTCCGCAGCGTAAGCGATATAAGGATCTTTTTTTTTTTTACACGTTGCATTATCGAAATTTTCATACGGATCCCTAACATTTTTGAAAATATTATATAGCCTATGTTCATCAGGGATAATGTAGGATTCTAATGGTGAAAGAATTTTTCAAATCGGTCCGGTAGTTTCGGAGCCTATTCGATGCAAACAAACAAACAATCAAATCTTTCCTCTTTATAATATTAGTATAGAAAACCTTTTGATTTTTACTTTTATTGACAGCTAACGCCGTACATGACGCGCGACAATACCGTGCTGATATGCAAACGGGCGGAGGGCAACAAGTATAGACGCGCGAGGGAATGGGGAATCCCCGTTGTGACAGCGGCCTGGCTCACGGACCTACTGCTTGGGAACATGAGCGCTTTGGCACAGGTATTTACTAGCTCGAGTCTCAATAATAATCAAGTTGTAGTTTCAAAGAAATATATTCCCAAAAAAGACATTAAAAGTCACATGAGAAACTACATTCAGTGTTTTAAAGTAGATAGCTAGGTATTTGATTTACTTTTGTACTCATACAATGCATTCAAACTTATTGTTTACAGTATACAAAAAAACACGTTTTTTGTATGGGAGCCCCACTTCAATATTTATTTTATTCTGTTTTTAGTATTTATTGTTGTTATAGCCTAAACAGAAAGTATGAGTCGGACTCGCGCACCGAGGGTTCCACACAAACTTCTTATAGGTTTACAATGTTTCAGATTGAAAACGCGAAATACCAACAGTTCAACTTGGCAAGTCCTTTCAGGATGGACTACAGTCTTGTGTCGCATTTGATGAGTAAGTATCAAGTTTCATCATACACAATGTATACAATATTTTGTTGCACCCGCGACAAAGCAAATAAGATGATTTCGTCGTCGACCAACCACAACAAATAGTCATAAAAAAAATATATAGGATCACGACTATAATCCCCAAGTACGGTAGACATCCTCTCAGATCTCTTGACGCTTAGATCCTTTGAAGATGTCTAGTGGGGGTAGTCAGAGGCACGTCCAAACATTATATTTGGCACATGCCCGCATTTTGCAGTAGTTAGCATTCCATACGTGACAGGTTGCAAGCCCATCGCCGCTTAAAATAATACATTCAGTACGGAACCCTAAAAACAACAAGTAATTGCTAACTAACGTCTACTTTCAATTTAATAATTGTTAACCCTTTACAGATGCGTGGAAAATGGCAATAAACATAACCCAAGAATCGCACGAGCGAGCTAAACGCAGTGCCTTAGCCTTAGCCTCCAACCCTCGTCGCGCCAAACGCCCTCGCCTTGACTCCCCCCCACCCCCCGTGGGGTCCCTCCCAGCCCCTCCTCCTCTTCATTTGGCCCCGAGAGTGCTCTTCTCGGCGGTCAACATGCACCAGATGAACAAGCTGGCGACTATAGTCAGGTAACAAATCTTAATGTGTGTTGCTTTTTGAATTTGTGCTGAAGCTCTTTAGTTATTTTTTTTTATTGCTGTACCTACGTACTTGAGTAGTAGGTACTTTTAACTTTTAATTATTATTCTTGTTTGAGCCTTCACCTTGTTCGATTGGCACCACACTGGAGCTCTACATAGCATTAAGGAAAGGATCATAAAAAAAAAGGTAGACCCCAAGCCGTGTTTGTTGCCTGATTCTTCTAGGCTTGGTCGCGTGGAATCGGCGTAGCTTCACCTAGTTCCTAAGACGTTTCAAAGTGATCCTTGTGATTTTATTGAAATAAATGATTTTTGAATTTGAATTTGAATTTAATGTATTAGCACCCTACAACTATTTGACGTATTGGCTCCAGTTACTTGATGCCGTAATTTGAACGAATTTGATGAATGCAGAATCGTTTTTCTCAATAACCGCAAAACATACAGTTTTGTTTTGTATGACAAAGATAACTTAAGGATTAAATCTAGATAAATTATAGATAGAAACACGATTGGTGGAACTTTTCTCGATAGATTTATTTTTCAAAGTTGGCTCTTCAAAAACACTAGTTTCGTTTTTAATCAAAACTATGAATAGCTTATCAGTTTATTTTTATATAATTCGTTAGATAATTATACTAGACAGTTTCTTTTTAAGTTTGATGGTTTTCAAGATAATGCAGTTTTATCACTTTTTCCGACTTATCCGGGTAGAGTCAGCCCATATAAAAAACCAAACATTTCACATATTTATCTTAACAATTTATTTTCTTTACAGACAACTCGGTGGACTCGTTGTCTCAGCACCGATCGACGCTACCCACCTTATAATGGACAAGCTGGTCCGAACGAGCAAGCTAGTCAGCTGTCTTGTCACTGTAAAACATCTGCTATCCCCGGAATGGATCTATGAAAGTCAACGCTTGAACAAATTCGCAGACGAAGCAAAGCACGGGCTAAAGGATGAGGCGTTCAATAATATATACAAATGCGATGTATCTGAGGTCTTATTGTGTGGGGAGCAAAGGCGAAAATTGTTTGAAGGGGTAACATTCTTCCTTACACCGTGCGTGAAGCCTAGTAGGAACGCGTTGGTCGAAATGATCGAGCTGTGCGGCGGTAAGGTTGAGAAAAACCGACGATCGTACGTATCTATACAGGAAATGCACATACAAAAGCCTTATAGTTATCTTGTGTTAACAGTACCAAACGATCTACATTTGGTTTATTATTTATTACAATCTGAGAAGACTTTAAATGTTGTTTGCAGCACGGAGGTAGTGCTATCTGCTATAATGCGGCAGAAGTTAGAGGTTAATGATTTTCTTGTGAAAATTGACTAGAGATATATATACGGAATATGGCACGGAGATTTTTTTTATGTATTTTGAAATATATTACTTTAGTTGGATGAATTATCGAATAATCTGTTGTTCGACCTCTTTTGATTGGCCAAATGCGGCGCAATGAGTTTATATAAGTTTTTTTGTTAGAATTTTTTTTTGGTTCTTTTCATTTATGAACTCAAAACTAACTCCGCCTAGCCTAATTCCGATATTATATTATTAGACATTAGATAAGTAAAATTTATTAGAATTTTTATAATAAATAAGCCTTGATATTTCAATTTGTTACATAAATGTTGAATATAGATTTTTGAATTTATTGATTTATTAATATCGAATTTGTGTAAACAAAATTAATTAGGTAAACATTTCACCATTATAAAGGTATACAATACAATTATCTGTTAAATATTTATTTTTATGTTTTTCTTTATACAATTTTTGTGAATGTCGTTCACGTGAATTCAATATTGATGTTAATTCCATGTTAAGTTCAATAGTAAAAGTATATTTTGTAAATAGATACGACATGTTTTTAAAAAGGTCTGGACCATAAAGTAAAAAATATTATAATGTTCTTGATTTATGTTTTTTATTTTTACCCTAAAAGCTGACTCTTAAATCTTAATATTTAAAACTCCTGCGTTACTGTCTGACTTACTGATAGACCACCATTACCACCATGCTGAGGCTGGAGCCTGGACCGGCAGATTTTAGATTTTATTTACTGTTATTATGTCCACGCACACCATTCAACATTTTAATAATAGTTGGATGGTGAAGAATCGGTGTAATAGCCTACTGGCAGTAAATGTGTAAATCCGCCACTGCTTACTGGTCTATCAACGCATAATCTAAACAGCCTCAACAGATGATAACAGCCCCAAGCGCGGTACTGTTATCAAAAACCATGGTGGAGTGCGAGCCTGTAGCATGTTGTACGTATTGATTACATTCTCTTTGGGCGCTCGTTGAGACATCGAGAGCGGAGACTGTCGTGAATATACACTAGAACTCTCGTTACTGTATGTTTGGTGATGGTCACGGCTCGCTTGTGAATTAGGGGCTTATGTGTTGCAATCTTAGAGCAACACTGGCTTTCTACGGAAGGGAGTAGTCTTAGCGATAGATTACTATTAAAGTAGTTCTGGCGTTTGTTGCGGGGGGAAATGTGCACACAAGTGCAGTTCCGTACACTTACACGCAAAAACAAAACTGCCAACTGATTGTAATGATGACGTTAACACATAAACAATCCAACAATACACTAATAATTCGTATACAGATGACTCACACATTGACACGTTTTATAAAATGTGTATGCCCACTTGGGCTTGTACTTTGACAGAGAGGACCGCGGCGAATGGCTACTCCCTTCCGTAGGAAGCCCGTGTTGATCTAAGGTTGCAATATATGTTATATTTATACCATTGTACCACAGCATAATGTAGCACGCAAGTTGAGTAACAGTTTTTTATATTTCTAACAAATAAGCTTGCGCCTTATCAAAATGCGCTGATCGCTGTTCTAATGCACATCTCAGGCAAAAAAAACAACAACAATGATATAACGTAATTTATTTTATCTTTAATATAAACATACTCTATAGTCCAGAACATGATCACAAACATTCTTTCAACTACGTAACATTATCTACGTGCTATAACATTATATGAGCTATGAATTAGCTTTAAATTAATTATATTAACATATTAGTCCAAGCGCCGTTCTAACCCATACGAAATAACAAGACAAAAATTACTTTCTGTCTGATATTTTTATTAATCTGAGGGTAGAATAATGCTAGCTTTCCTAATACTATCATAATGGAATTTACAAGTCTTTAATACTTAGACCAAAATATACATACGTGCGTTAATGAGATTACGATTTGATGATAGATTCGTACGCTTGGAATATACATTGAGCGACCTCGACCGTGCGTGACTTGAGACTTAGCGTCGCTTCAGGATTACCCGGCTGGAGTTTCAGTTCTAGCAACACCCATATATTGTTGGTGAGTTTAAGTGATTGGTAGAGCATATCTTGGCCTTCGACATTCCTTTTTGCGATAGTAAAGATGTTGTTTAACGTCATTTTGTGGGCGATAGTGTCCGCGTTGCCGACAACGTTGGACAGTGTGTGTTGTACTTCGTTCGCGGCTGGGATTTCCTTCCAGGTGGTGAGGAACACGCGTTTATCCAGTTGGCCGTCTTCGGTGAAGAGTATGTGAGCTGGGATGAGGCAGGCGAAGTAGAATACGTCTACGTTGTTCTTTATGGCCACCTGTGGAATACAAGGGAATTATTAATAATTTTATGTAATAGCTGAACTCTTTGTTCTGTGTGTAACTAACTACGTAAGTAAGACATGGATTCGTTATTTGTTTTATTTTTTAAAAGTCATAAATGTTTTTGATGAATGCAGAATCGTTTTTTCTCAATAACTGCAAAACATACAGTTTTGTTTTTTATGACAAAGATAACTTAAGGATATAACCTAGATAAATTACAGACAGAAACACGATTGATGAAACTTTTCTCGATAGATTTATTTTCCAAAGTTGGCTCTTCAAAAACACTAGTTTCGTTTTTAATCAAAGCTATGAATAGCTAAACAGTTTATTTTCATATAATTCGTAAGATAATCATACTAGCTAAATAAATTACAGACAGTTTCTTTTTAAATTTAATGGTTTTCGAGATAATGCAGTTTTATCACTTTTTCCGTCTTATCCGGGTAGACTCAGCCAATACAAAACGTCAAAAATTTCACTTATCACCTTAATTGAAACACAACAAGTTGAGCGTGTTTTTTAGTTTTTAAACTATTATTTTATATTTTTTTCTAATGTGATTTTTGCCTGTTGATCTTGTCTGCATCATTAGATTATTGATTATAATATTTATTGTATTGTCCTCAGAGCTAAAAACTACCAAATTGATAATGACTGGGCCTCACAGCTCAGTTGGAAGTAACTCAGCTTTCTGCGATGATGTGGGTTCGATCCCCACCCAGGGAAAACATTTGTGTGATGAACATAGATGTATGTTGTGTCTGGGTGTTAATATTTATAATAAGTGATAATTTACAAAAAAAGCTAGATGGCTAGATGTTTGAAGCTAGATGGCGCTGTCTTTACAAAGTCCACAAATATTTATTAATTTAATTAAAAAATTGGTTTAATTCGATTTCCAAGATTTTCATGACAAAGTTTGTTATAAGCTGATAAAAGTGTGTTAGTTTACCTGTAAGTTGTTCAGCGGGTCCATTCTTTGAACAGGCCCTGTTGTGGCGAGCGTCAATGGCGCCTCGGCTGTTGCGCCGGCTTGTAAAGCGCCCACGCAGAGTCCTCCCACGGGGTAGATACCAAAACTGGAAGAAAAATCACGTAAGAAATCTCGATGAAGACATCTTAGAAAGTCTAGAAAATACTAGTTTACTTACAAACAAGTTTTGATCATACCTTTAATCTTATGATCTGTGTCTTGTCGTTTATAACATGTTTACACTAATCAAAACTTCGCACTAATGAAGATTATAGGTAGTTTTTTTATACCTTAGGTTACATTATTGCTATTTTCATGATGATCATTAATAGTAACATGAGTCATATTATATTATTTATCTAAAATACTTGCTTATAATGTAGCCTTTAATATACTGTAGGTAAACAGGTAAATAAAAGGTAAAGAAAAAGAAAAAGCATAAAGTTGTGTGTATGTGTATATGTGTGTGTGTGTGTGTGTATATGTGTGTGTGTGTGTATATGTGTGTGTGTGTGTATATGTGTGTGTGTGTGTGTATATGTGTGTGTGTGTGTGTGTATATGTGCGTGTGTGTGTATATGTGTGTGTGTGTGTGAGAGCGAGTGTATGGATGTGTGCTGTGTAGTGTTTAATGAACTAGTGTGGTGTGTGAATATTTTAAGAACCGATGAAAATGTATTAATATTTAATATATGACAGGTGACAGCGCGCTGATCTCACGAATGAGCTCGAAGGTTCGCTTTAAATTGAATAGATTTTACAAAAGCTTGTTTTAAAATAGTATTTTTTATTAACTTGATTTATTATTTCAATATTACTAACCTGTTCTTGTTGAGTTGTATAGCAAATCCGCTCATGGCTTGCATCGCTTTGTTAGTGAACGTCATCTCGATGCGAGGCTGGCCGTTCTGCCTGGTGAATGTGCCCCAGATCTCCAAACCTGTGATATTTTAGAATTTAGATAGGTTAAGCTATTGCAAATGCACTTACTCTCGTATTCAAGAACGACACTATGAGAACACGCACCCACAGTGGACGAAATCTTTTTTCATAAAAATCACTTTATGTGTTGTGCGACACTGCATAGTGTTACTAGAGGCACATTGTCGTGTGCCTTTAGCCAAATTTGATCTCTAAAGACACAAGGTAGCATGCGCCATAGTGCCGCTCAACACATAAAGAGATGTTTATGAAAAAAGATTTCGTCCACTGTGGGTGCGTGTTCTCATAGTGTCGTTCTTGAATACGAGGGTTAGTCTAAACAAACGTAAGTTGTTTTGAATAGAAATAAGACAAATTACCACGTTTATCCGTATTTCTATTTTAAAGTTTGTTCTTGCCTCTGACTACCCTCTTCAAACATCTACAGAATTATTTAATGTCAGATTTTCTTGCGATGGGCTTGCAACCTGTCACGTATGGAGTGCTAACTACTGCAAAATGTGGGCATGTGCACAATATAATGTTTGGACTTGCATCTGTTTACCCCCACTAGACATCTTCAATGGATCTAAGCGCCTTAAGATCTAAGAGGATGTCTACAGTACTTTTGGATTACAGTCGTGATCCTATTTTTTTTTTTTTTTTTACAATAAAATCAGTTGAGGCCTCTAAGGTTTTGCGTTATTTTAAAAAGATTTTGCAAAGAGAGTAATTACCTTTTCCCTTATCAGCGGGTAGCCAGCATTGCTTAGGAGGCGCATGAGAAGCTGGTCCAGCCGAAGTGCCGAATATGTCTCCCAACAAGCCTGTTGTAGATGGCGCCACTACCGCCGGCTCGGGGCCAGTGCCCAGCTGGAGAAATAAACACAATATAGTTTACCAGAATCTATTCAAAGAAAATACATTAAAACGAGAAATATAACAAAAAAAACCTTGAACAATAGAGTTAATAAATTATAAAAATAGAAAAAAATCAGCAAAGAACATGATTGTTTTTAGGGTTCCGTGCCCACAGGGTAAAAACGAGACTCTATTACTAAGACTCCGCTGTCCGTCTGTCTCATGGAACTGAATGAATAGCAACACAGTTGAAATTTTCACAGATAATGTATTTCTGTTGCCGCTATAACAACAAATACTAAAAACAATGTAAGTAGGGCTCCCATACAACAAACGTGATTTATTAAAATTAGCATTTTCTGCTTTTCCTAGCCAAACATTATAATATTTTAATAAAATCTGTTTATTACCGCTGAAACACTTTCTTTTGCAAAATAAACTTATTACTATTTGGTTTTCATAACCCTCTGTTACCATTCCCACAGTCGGTCAATGTACTTACAAGCACGTCCAATCCTCCCGCGAGCAAATCCAGGTTGGAGGCGGGAGGCGCAGCCGCGGGAGGAGGGCCTCCGATGTCCATAGAGAGCAAGTCGGCTATCATGTTAGATTCCTACAAATAAGAAAGAAAGAAAGAATAAATTTATTTTGTGTCAACAGGTATAATTCTCACCCAGGATGAACATAGATGGCCAGCCTTGTTGGCCGAGTGGGAGGTAAACCTCAACTTTAAATCAGAAGGTCGTGAACCCCGGCGTGCATCAATGGATTTTTCTGTTCGAAAAATGTATATGTTCATCTAAAACACGTGCTCAAAACGGTGAAGGAAAACATCGTGATGAAACCAGTTAGTATTCTTATAAGCGGCGATGGGCTTGCAACCTGTCGCGTATGGAAAGATAACTACTGCAAAATGTGGACATGTGCCAAATATAATGTTCCCACTCGGCTAACATTTATAAAAAGTCCCTTCTTTTACACTTGAGGGTTGGGGGGAGGTAGGGGTTAAAAGTGAGAATTCGCTCGCTTACCTGGTTAGACTGGTTGGGTATGACGGTAGATTGGGGCGCGTTGGATGATGATGAACCGTCCTCAATCGCAATGCCACGCGCTGGCAGAGACTTGCGGACTCCAGCTCCTCGTCCTATAAAGTTTACAATCAAAAACAATTCCAAAAACATACTTTACTAGCTCTCCCGCCTCTCACAGCGTCGGACGCAGGTTAAATAATGGTTTGCTCATTGCTCAGTTGAGGTTAAAGTCACCTTGTTGCTTCCTTCTGTCAATCATTCTACACTAGCGGCCTGTGTTACTTATACTAAAACGTCTTTCAGCGCCCTACGAGTCCTTTACAATAACCTGTTCAGAGCGATGGTGGGGCTGCCTAGGTTCTGTAGTGCGTCTGGCATGTTTGCAGATGCTCATGTCAAAGACTTTTATGCTGTAATTCGCAATAAAATAACATCAGTTAGACGTAGAATCCTGGGTAGCCCCAACAGTTTACTTAGGATCTTGGCGGGTCGGCAGGACAGTAACCTGCAAAGGTACTGGATGACGGCTCTCATGAATCCATTTAATGAACAGATCTATTATACCAATTAGATATATTTATATGCCTAATTGGTGTTATATGGTGTGTATAATTGTTTGTAGATGTTTTATGTAATTGTGTTGTTTTTTATTTTCAATTTATTTAATTTTTTGTAAAACTTTTATGGACCCCAAATGTTGTCTGAATAAAACAATTTTTATTTATAAATAAATAAATATTGGTGGACATTTCACACAGCGTCATCTAGCCCCAAACTAAGCAAAGTATTAAAGGGAAGTAGATAACTGATAGAATACTTATATACGATTCTTTTTTGTTTTAAATACATACTTATTATACATATTAACACCCACACAGAACAAACATCTATGTTCATCACACAAATGTTTATCCCGGGTGGGGATCGAACCCACAACTTACAGCGCAGAAAGCAGAGCTACTACCAACTGAGCTGTGAGGCCAGCCAAATTATTAAATTATATATTTCAGAAAAATCACAAGGATCACCTTGTAATACGTTTTATTTTGAAACGTCTTAGGAGCTAGGTGAAGCTAAGCCTGTACCTCGACCAAGTTCGTGTCAAGCCACGCGCAATATAGGGTTTCTTAGTTTACACAGATAACAACGTTATTTAAGTAGTTTTCAACGATATTTGTACTAAAAAGTTTACTTCTAGTTTACAAGTCTCTCTGAGCTAAGCTGCGGGCGGACGGACGGACGGACATGGCGAAACTATAAGGGTTTCTTGTAGACTACGAAACCCTAAAAAAACTAAATATCGGTTCATCCGTTTAAGAGTTACGATGGTAAAGACAGACACACAGATACAAAGGCAGACACGACAAACTTTTAACGACCTCTTCTTGCATCGGGGATTAAAATTGACTGGCCTTACAGCTCAGTTGGTAGTAGCTCTGCCTTCTGCGCTGTAAGTTGTGGGTTCGATTCCCACCCAGGACAAATATTTTTGTGATGAACATAGATGTTGGTTCTGTGTCTGGGTGTTATTATGTATCATATGTATGTATTTACAAAAAAAAAGTATATAAGTATTCTATCAGTTATTTAGTTCTCATAGTACAAGCTTTGCTTAGTTTGGGGCTAGATGGTGCTGTGTGATAATGTCCACCAATAATATATATTATTATTATTTGTTCTAACTACCTTCAACAAACGCAGTAGGCGGCTTGTGGTACACCGAGGCGAGGGAACTGATGTGGCAGATCAGTTCGTCAAGCAGGGTTGGCTCAAGCAGGTCAGTCTCCTCGGATATCAGCGGCTTGTCCGCTAACACCACTTCTTTAGCTGCTGCAGGATCAGTTGACAGCAGACGCCAATAGATGAAACCGCGATCTCTGTGGAAATAAAGAAATAGGAATATTTGTTTATTATCTGACTGTCACAATTATCTGTTAGCTCCAAAAGATTCTAACAGATGGCGATATCTGTTGACACAGCAACGCGTGGCCGGGTCTGCTAGTACTTATTATACATATATAATACCCAAACACAGAACAAACATCTATGTGAAATAAAAATAATAATAAATAGGATCACGACTATAATCCCCAAGTACGGTAGACATCCTCTCAGATCTCCAGGCGCTTAGATCCTTGAAGATGTCTAAAGGGGGTAGTCAGAGGCATAAAAACCATATTATTGTAGGGCACTGTGAAAATATTAATTTTTGGACATCCTATTCAATAACACTACTGTTACTTTCACATCATTTTATTGTCACATTAGCTAATAAATACTACTACGCAATAAACCTGCACTAATATCATAATTATAGAATAACTAACCGACCCGTGACATACATTGTCCTGTCAAATTTCAATAATCAAATACAAAATACTGAATGTTTTTAGTCTGTGATGTCAGATTTGTGGCACACCAACGCCATCTATACAGAAATCATCCTTTTTGCGTTTTTTTATCATTTTGGGGATGTTTTTCATATTTTAAAGTAATCTATTATTTATTCGAGCATTATATCTACATCTACAGCAAATTTAACCTTAATCCGTTTTGCCGTTTAGGCCTGATTGAGGAACAAACATACATACAAACTCACAAACTTTCACATTTATAATATTATTAGGATTAGGATTACTCTTTATTAAGATAGTAATGAAGCTAGTAATGGTGTTCACACATACCTAAGGTCAGGGTTGTCAGAGTCCTGTGTGGCGAGGCTCAGCACATGCTGTACCAGCTCTTGCGTATCTGCTGGTCGCTTCAAGAATAGTTTCACTACAGCTGTCAAAAGTTGCAGTTGTACCTTTAAGAAAAAAGAAACAAATGAAATGAAATCACTACATAGTATAAAGCAAAGTCGCTTTCCGCTTCCCGCGTCTGTATGTAATATGTATGTATATGTATGTTTGCTTATATCTTTAAAACTACACAACGGATTTTGATGCGGTTTTTTTTAATAGATAGAGTGATTCAGGAGGAAGGTTTATATGTATAATACATGCATAATATAGTAGAGAAACACTGATAATTTTAGAGGTTTCTAATGTGATGTCGTAAATAAACACATTTTTTTGCGCTTACATTGCAAATGCTGGCTGAACCCCACGAGATATATCAAAATAATGTACTACAGTATTGTACACCTTAAAAACGTCTACAAAAAAGTCCACGATCGTATTAGAAATGTCTTACGCACAGCGAAGCGGGCACGGGTCAGCTAGTACATTTATAAAAATAAATTATTCAAGTTGGGCATACAACAAACGTGATATTTATGCCGTATTTTATAGATAATGGTACGGAACCGTTCGAGCGCGAGTCCGACTCGCACTTGGCCGGTATTTATTATAAAGATGTTTACCTGTGCATTCTCATCGTGGAATCCTTCCAAGAATGAGTCCAGGAGCTCATCAGCGTTATCAATACGCTCTGCGTACTCTCCCACGATCCAAACCTAAAAACAAATTAAATTTAGGTAAAGATTTTATTTTGTAGTGAAAAAATTGGTTCTGCTGCACGATTGTAACACAAACATCCAAATTCAGTTCAAATTCATATACAAAAAACATTTATTTCAATAAAATCACAAGGATCACTTTGAAACGTCTTAGGAACTAGGTGAAGCTACGCCGATTCCACGCGACCAAGCCTAGAAGAACCCAAACATTCTCACACAATTTTGTATTTGTAAATAGTTCACTATTAGTTTTTTTAATTTTTTAAAATTAGTATTGTGTTATAATGTGTGTGTGTATGAGTAATTTTGTATGTTTAAGTATGTGTGAAGGTATATAATTAATTTTTGTTAGTTCAGCGTAGGCCTCTCCTATAAAATTGATACTATTGGGTTATTTTTAATGAAACTCACCATTGATGCCCTAGCTTCGGGCTCATCCAAAGTATCCAGATTCTCACACAGAGTGCTAATGATACTCTCGTACTTGTTCGGGTATTTCCGGAAGATGTCTTTTATCACGACTATGGCCTCTTGCACCACGTAGTTCACTTTGGTCTGGATCAGTTCTAGTAGGGTTGACACGCAACGCTCCGCCGAGGGCTCCACCTGTGAATTATTAAAGTAAAGGTATATCTACATACAAAAAAAAGGAACAAAAACCGTTTATTCAAACCTACTCTAAAAAAAAACCGACCAAGTGCGAAACGAACTCGCGCACGTAGGGTTCTGTATTATAAAAACGGCAAAAAACACTTTTGTCTAGCTATCACAGTTCATGAAATACATGCCCTGCGACAGACAGACGGACAGACGGACAGCGAAGTCTCAGTAATAGGGTCCCGTTTTTACAATTTGGTACGGAACCCAAATAAGCCTAGAGTTTATTACCTAAAATAATATTATGAACCTAATTATTAAACTAGCCATTTTCGTGGGATATCAAAGCCTAGAAGAATCAGGCAACAAACACGGCTTGGGGTCTTTTAGTACTTTTTTTAATGATGAAGTCTTTAGGACTTTTTTTTTAATGATCCTTTCCATAATATGTAGAGCTCCAGTGTGATGCCGTCCGAACAAGGTGAAGGCTCAAACAAGATATATAATAATAATTAAAAGTACCTACTACTCAAGTACGTGTTATTCTAATGTAAAAGCTATACTAATGTATAGTTTCATTTTAATCCGTTTAGTCGTTTTTGTGTGAAAGTCTAACAAACACACACACACACACACACACACACACACACACACACACACACACACACACACACTCACTCACAAACTTTCGCATTTATAATATTAGTAGGATTTCAGTGTTACCTTGATAGCGCATCTTCCAATAGCCCTCACAGCCTTCCTCACAAAGTCTACATCCACCTCCGTAGCATACTCCTTCAACTCCCCCAACACTTGAGTGATGTTCGCTTGGGACGCGAGCCGGATCATGATGTCCAGCTTTTCAAGCTTCACATAGATGGGGTCGTTGTATTTCACGAAGAATACCTACAAAATATAATGAAAGTGTATTAATTTGTCAGTAATGTGTCAAAGTCCTACTGTGAAACTGTCAAAAGAAAATTAAGCAATAGGGCTGCAGGTCTAATACGGTTTTTTTTCTGAAATATGTGCGAATATTTGCTTTGGTGGGTATTAGTCAACTGGGGCCGTACTACAATCTCTAAACTGATTTAGTCTTACTTTCGAGATTGTAAGGGGCCGTACCCTGATCTTTCAAAATATCAGCTCGCTTATACATTGGTAAAATGTACTGTACCTCTATCCTTTGTATTGACTCTTTGTTATAATTATGTGAGCTTGGGTGGATGGGTTTATGTATGATGTATGTACGTATGTGGGTTATTATATGGGTGTACGTGTGTATGTATGTTTGTGTGTATGTATGTGTGTGTGAGTGAGTGTGTGTGTGTGTTTGTGTGTGTGTGTGTGTGTGAGTGTGTGTATGCATGGGAATGAATTCGTGTATTATGTATTTGGTTCGGTATTGCATGCTATATTTCTATGTTTTGCATACCTTCATTTCATGTTTGAGTATATCAGCTCGCTTCTGGACCACCAGGTTGATGTTCCTCAATGCTACGTACTGAACCTCGGGCTCTGCGCTGAGCAAGGTCACAAGAGGAGGCGCGAGCTTGCGAGACAGGGTGCTGACTAGCTCTGTGTCATCGGAAACCATCTCCATTAGCTTCATTAGGACCTGTAAACAATAAATTATGGTTACATTAACTGCAAACAGACAGATTATTTTAAATTGATTTATCCATCCATCCACAACTCAGTTGGTAGGACTGGGAGCTCTGCCTTCTGCACTGTAGGTTGTGGGTTCGATTCCCAGAACAAACATTACGAACATAGTATCAAATATCAATCAATCCATCAATCCATCAATCCGTCAATCCATCAATCCGTCAATCCATCAATCCATCAACAAATCTATAAATCTATAAATCTATAAATCTATAAATCTATAAATCTATAAATCTATAAATCTATAAATCTAATCTATAAATCTATCAATCCATCAATCCATCAATCTATCAATCTATCACTCTATCAATCTATCAATCTATCAATCTATCAATCTATCAATCTATCAATCTATCAATCTATCAATCTATCAATCCATCTGTCAAAGTCCAGTTTACCTTGACAGCGGAAAGTACAACGGCGGCATTGGCGTGAGCGAGGCGTGGCGTGATCCTCTCGCAGATGGAGTGAGCTTCACGCGCGTCACGTGGCTGATAGTTGGAGAGTGCATCGAGAATGAACACTTGGCCCCATTCTGTGCACTCGTTCAGCGCAGTCAGGAGTTTGTTGATGGTGGGCGCGTTCATTTCTGGAAGGGGATTTTAATAAGTGTCTGTATACATCATCTTCCTACCTTTATCCCACTTACACCACATTAAGTGTCTATCCCTTATTGACATTTTATACTGGAAAATGTGGTAATTTGCCAAATGTAATGTTTTAACGTGCCTCTGACTACGCCCTCGAGACATCTTCAAGGATCTGAGCGCCTGGAGATCTGAGAGGATGTCTATCGTACTTAGGAATTACAGTCGTGATCCTATATTCTGCATACATCTTTATGGATCGAAGTATGTACTCAGTAATAATACGGAGTGTATCTTCAACTTCCTCAGGTTTACAATTAAAGCGACCGAAGCGAAACTTTCGACTTTATCTGGGAAAAGAACAAAAAAAACTTACCGACAAGCGGTTTGCCCGAGACGCTGGCCTCATTGATCTCGGAGAGGGCGGCGACAGCATTCGCGACAACCATCGGGTTGGAATCGCTCAGCAGATCCTTCAGCTGGTCCAGGAAACCCTAAACCACAAACGACAGGATAATTATACGAAAATTACTTTAAAAAATATTAAGTTGTGCCGAACACAGGAAGTGGAATAAGGGCATGGAGATGATGAATATGAATATATTATTTTATTTATTTTACTAGTTATAAACAGACAGTGATAAACTAGTGATACATAAGTATTTAAAACAAGCTAACCCGGCGTATCGCTTTAGAATTATGTCCCGTTACAGTATTTGACAGGATACAAACAACAACTGTTTCACATGTACTAAACCAATGAACATTTATTGAAAATGATTCATCTTTCATAATTATGTATTCGTCGAGTTTTCATTGTTTTTAAGATGTATTCTGCTATTCGGGGCAGAGACAAATCCAACGAATCAAAAACCATGAAAATTGGTCCAGCTGATCTCGAGTTATAAGTGTTGTAACAAACCCGTCTTTCTTTTATATAGTAGATAAGATTTTTTTATTATGTTTTACAAGCATTCTAGTGGTACCTGGATAAAAAGTGTCCTATATGTTATTCCAAGACATAAAAGCTATGTATAATTCTAGTTACATCTAAATCCGGTCGTAACTGAGCTACAAAAATCCAAAGATCCTCACTATCTTTCGGATTTATATAGTACTAGTGACCCGCCCCGGCTTCGCACGGGTAGCATGTTATTATACATATAAACCTTCCTCCTGAATCACTCTATCTATTAAAAAAAACCGCATCAAAATCCGTTGTGTAGTTTTAAAGATATAAGCAAACATACATACATACAGACGCGGGAAGCGGAAAGCGACTTTGCTTTATACTATGTAGTGAAGGTCTAGTTACCTGATCTTCCACCATGCTCGACGAGATATCATACAGCTTTGCCACACAAACTGCAGCAGTCTTCCTCACGTATGGGTCTTCATCCTTCAAGCATTTCCTCAACGGCTCGCAGAGGTACTCGGTGATCTTATCCACCCGGATGCACCCCATTGTCCGGACCGCCAAGGCTCGGATGAGTGGGTTGGAATCCTCGCAGTCCTGAAGGGTAGGGCGGTTTGCATTCGGTTTTATAGAAAGAAAGAGAAGCGACATTGAGTACGGAAGCTTATCAAGCGGGTAGGATCTCACATGGGTTCTGGAAAGGATATTATATCTACCAATTTGTGTCGACCGATACCTATCAAGGCTCTTATGGCCTGCGCACATTGATGGATGAGACAGCAAAAGTTTTAAAATCTATCAATTTAATTTAATGTTTTTCCAATTGAAATAAAGTATATAAATTTCACAGAATATAGTCTTACTAATACATAGTATATACAGTCGTGGTCAACTAATTAGGGACACTCTTTGGTTAAACCGAATTGTGAATTTATTTTTTATTTTCCAACGAGTCTAAACCATATTCCATATCTCTTACATGTAAGTATAATTAGTCATTTATGTGCCCGATTATACAAACAATAACAACTTCTTAAACATTAAACCTCTTTACAGTATAGCTGATAGATTATCGTAGTGCTATTTGTTCAAATAATGCTGGCTGGCCATTTAATTAGGGACACTGAGATATTGCGTTCTATTTTCAAAATTTGAATCTCAATACTTTTTTACTTCTTCTCTTATTGTTTCGTGGTAGTTTTGGCGGCAATCCCGATATTTATTTTAAGTTTTGAAAAATATTTTGAAGAAAAATAGGTAAAAATAAAAGTTGCGATCCAACACTACGAAAAATTATCATGAAGTTTGTTGTCGAGCATGGTTGGCCATACCGAAGGATAGCAGAACATTTAAATTGTTCAAAAACTATGGTATACAATGCAGTGCAACATGTCAGACGCAATAACACAGATTTAAATGTGCCCAGAACAAAAAAATCGAGAAAAACAACTCCGCAAGAAGATAGAATGATAACCAGGTTAGCTAAGAAAGATCCGTTTCTAGGCTCTATTTTAATTAAACACGAAGTGTTTGGGACAGACGAAAGAGCTGGTGTCTCAGCGAGGACCGTTCGACGACGTCTGGTAGAAGCAGGGTTGTTCGGAAGAGTGGCTCGCAAAGTACCGTTGTTGAAGAAAGAACATAGAAATGCTCGTTTGGCGTTTGCACGTAAATATGGACATTGGACCTACGCCCAATGGCAACATGTATTATTCTCTGACGAGACCAAGGTTAATTTGATTTCTTCAGATGGAAGGCAATACGTACGGCCGCTTTTACGCTTTTACGTACCAGTAAAAGCGGAAATGAATCCAAGATTCACAAAAAAGCAGGTGAAACATGGCGGTGGAAACATTAAAATTTGGGGTTCATTTTCTGGACGTGGAGTGGGACCTGTGAGGAAAGTTCAGGGTAACTTAGACCAACATCAATACAAGGCAATATTGGAGGAAACGATGCTTCCCTATGCTGAGGAGCATCTCCCTATTATATGGACGTTTCAGCATGATAACGACCCGAAACATACCGCCCATTCAGTCAAGTCGTTTCTTACCAGTCAGTCAGTATCGGTGCTAGATTGGCCAGCAAATAGCCCGGACCTTAACCCAATCGAGCACCTTTGGCACGAAATCAAGAAAAAAGATTCCTGTCGAAACATGCCAGAAACTGATAATGTCTATGCCACATCGGTGTCAAGCGGTAATTACTAACAAAGGTTTTGCTACTGGGTACTGATTTTACACGTAATAAAATGGAGCTGTTAAAGATATTATAATACTGCAGATTATTAGTTTTGTTTAACTCTATTTTTCTTTATAGTTTACTGTCCTTAATTAAATGTCCAGCTACAGAATTATACCTTAAAATTGAATACATGTTCAACCTTTGATATTAAATACTTTTTTCTATTTATTTATTCTTTTATTTACAGCCATTTAAAGGATAATAATCGGACCAAATTATGCAAATAATAGTTACTGAGAAATCAATAGGGTTTTATATTTGTATGTACATAACCGGTTATTGTTCTTCACTATCTTGCATGTCCCTAATTAGTTGACCACGACTGTATATATAAATTAAACCCTATTTCCTTTTGTCACAACATAAGAAACTTTGTCCTGACAATAAAAAAAAACACCATGTTATTGTCGTTATTCTCAGGACAAGGTTTGTATGAAAGAAAATATTGGAAAATAAGTGTGAGATTGTCATATTTAGTAAAAATTTAAAGTGCTTCTTTCTATGGGATTATTGATATTTGACTTTAACCATGTGAGATACTACTGTATATAATATAGGAATATAATATTTGCCAATGTGCTTTCTAATTGTAATAATGAGGCATGGGTTTACATATCTTTGTTCATTTCGTTTATACTTTTGAAATATTAGTAAATGTAGGTTATAGTACCTATATAAAATAGTTTTTTTATGGTAGATTTACACATTTCCGTGCTAATGATACTAACATGGACATTGTGATATGCATGCTTGTCCTAATTTAGGCATGCAATTTATAAGGCAATGCACAATTCATACAGATTCTTTTAAAGGTTAAACAATCTCTATCTTTGCTTCGGTCTTGCTTAAGGCAGTTAGGAGTTCTAGTATCAGAACAAGTACATTTTCGCAAGTTCTTGAAAACAGCTTATCACGGTATGGCTTAGTTAGAATCAGTATACACACACACACACACACACACACACACACACACACACACACACACGCACACACACACACACCACTTTTAGGTGCAGTTTAAACTAGTACTCTCTAGACAAAAAAAGGTATCCTTTTAAGAAAAAAATATAGAGTGTGCAGCATAAGCAAAACTTTAAATAATTTTTTTTTGTGCGTTGCCTTCGTTTAATTTACAATATTCATACTTTAACTTATACTTGGGTTTTTTATTTATAATTTGTTTTGTTGTAATGTGTAAATCTACAATACAATGAGTCAATGTCATAGGATCTTGAATTACCTTAACAAGCTGGTATGTTGGTAGATCCTTCCACCCAATACACGGTATAGGAGACATTAAACCACAAAAACACAAGTCACATTTACAGAAAACTAGACTAAATCAAAACTTTTTGATACTTCATTTACAAAACTTCTCTATTCTTAATAAAACAGTGCAATAACATCAGGAAAGTGTGAAAACTTTATTAATCAGCTGTTTTAAACAATTTTGAATACCATGCCTACAGAAAGACCCACTCGGAATAACTTCCCATGCAATTTTAATAAATTTTGATTAGATAGAAACCACATAAAAACTTAGATGCAGTTTGCTTTTCATGATAACTTGTGTTTAAATTTTAGCAAGAAAAACATAAATTAAGCTTAAATTTTTTCGCTCAAAAATAGGATAGCCAATTTATAAAGCTTATTTTACTTTTTTCAATTTATTTATTTGGAAAATTGAACAAGTTATCATAAAAATAGATATTAAAAACAGAAAAATCTAAATAGAGCAGAACTAACAAACATACCTTGACAAATGTGTTCACAGCCATGATAGCCATATCGGGCTGAGACTTGGCGTAGTTCATCAGGTACAAGTAAACTAGTTTCTTCAACTCGAGGTTGTCAGTTTGCATACAGTTGACGACATCTGGGAATAGGGCAGAGACATCTTTGCCCACTGTCATAGACGCTATGACCTAAAACAGAAATATAATTTTTTTCAATATTTATTTATTTCCAAAATGCAGAAAGGATACAATTAATAGTTAGATAGTGTCATTAAACTTAAGTAAGGTTTGTGTTAACAGGCATAATACTTTCATGCAATGATATATTGTGGTGGACATTTTAAACATGCCATCTAGCCCCGAACTAAGTATAGCTGCACGGGAACCAGATTACAGTGATAAAACACTTTTTATTTTGTAAATATATGCAATACCCAGACACAGAGCATCATAACAACTTACCTAATTACATACTCACATTTAGACTGCTTTATTAGGGATACATCCATGGAAGTATGAAAAGATACCTCTGCACTAAAATACATATAATAATGCACTGTAGGTTGTGGGTTAGGTTATGCCACCCAGGATAAATATTGATGTTTGTTCTGTGTCTGGGTGTTAATATGTATAAGTGTTTTAACAGTTATCTGGTTCCCATAGTACAAACTTAGCTTAGTTTGGGGCTAGACGGCGCGGTGTGAGATTTCCACCAATATGTGTTATAAATATTATGTAGTTTTAATGAACAAATATCTACCTTCTTGACCGCCTCCTTCTTCTTCTCTTTTTTATCACTGTTCAACTCCGATTTCAGCTCGAAAATCTCCCCCTTCTTTGTAGTTGTAAAATACTTTGAATCCGTCATCTTTACGCCTTTTTAAATTCACAAATACCTTCTTTGAATCGGATAAAAACAAGTAAT
Organism: Hydriomena furcata; assembly: GCA_912999785.1. Taxonomy (NCBI): domain Eukaryota; kingdom Metazoa; phylum Arthropoda; class Insecta; order Lepidoptera; family Geometridae; genus Hydriomena; species Hydriomena furcata. Next base: position 21,467,315 of record OU538820.1, read on the forward strand.
TTGTGCACCCTTCCTAGAAAATCGATAAACCAAAGTAAATTTATGACAGGTCGACTGATTTCGATTACAAGCTTTTGTAATGATTTTCCAGAATATCAATGGACTACAAAGGAATTAGGATTAGAAAAACTAACACTAAATATATCCAGAAATGTAATGAACGTAAAACTACAGCAATTTCAGTAATATTTGGCTACTAAATTCTGAAATCGTACTTTTGATTTGATAGATAGACTTGGATAGACACGACGAAAGGGGCGTACGTAACGAAACGAAAAACGAAAGTAGTGATGTTAACACAAAACAAAACGGATGACCACATCGATATCGATAATTAAATATATTGGCATTAGTGGTAGCATTGGTGGCACTAGTATGCAAAGAAATATCTACATTGAGAGAAAACCACCACTACCAAAATCAAAGTTTTTGCTGTGTCTTCACTTTGGTATTCTAATATTGCCAATCTTTATGTCTGATATTACTAAAATCTGACTACAAATATCTGACTCATCGCATTATTATGAATCATTTTGATTTACAAAAATTTAGGACAACACTAAATTCGTTCAAAAGTGGAAATGCCACAGAGTAAACATTGAGAAATGTCAAAATGATTTTGGACTAAACTTACGTTCCATTCCACGCAAATGCTTGCTTGATAGATTGACTAAATAATATTCCGTATAAATTGTAAGAGAAATTCTTAAACTCTCTTCTGTGTAATCGGGACTTCAAAAAGATAATGGATTTTCTTCATCAATAACGAAGAATCGTCTAAAGCGATTGGTTTCAGATTATGAAGCGATGCCGCATACCAGAGCGGCTTAAATTCTTTATTGACGTAGTCAATAGATAATCTATCAGTAATCCTGGGTTGATGGTTTTACATGGGATTCTGGTTACTACAGAGTACTTTGTATAATAAGGTTGGTTACTATTAGGTATTACTAGGACTATCAGGAACTTTAAAAAAAAATAGGATCACAACATTCACAACTGTTATTTTCTCAGATCTGTAGTTGCTTAGATGGTCAAAGACATTCAGAGGCATGTCCGACTCCAAACATTCCTTAAGTATCAGGTTGCAAGCTTGCGCTTTATTTATAGGAATATAATTTTAAAACAGCTCATGTATTTTCCTAGATTATTAATCTCTGTGGCTTGGCCGGAACATGGAAAACTGTGAAAACGGAGTGTGTGGGAATTTGGATAAAAACAACAGAGTGTAATTTTCTGTTACTTTATTAAATAATTTCATTTTACAACCAGTATTGAATGAAGTGACATTTCATCACATTATACAATACACATAAAGATTCTATGAGGTTACAGACACATAGATAAATAGGTGAATACATAGAAAGATGAGTTACATTTTCACGATACATTAACTACATAATGGAATACGCTAAATAGAATACAGATTTGCTAATATTAAATATTAATAACTCAAACATGCCCCATATTCGTGATCGCTCGATTCGGATTAACGACAATTAACTGGTTTTATGCTCGTATTTTAATTTAGAAGTATAAGTTCGGCATCCGCATTGAGCGAACCCAAATCTGGCGGCTCAGGGTCTCAATAAAAAATCTATTCGCTTAACAGATATGTCCTCAATGTCTACTTTAAGCAACAACTCACTTGTAACAAAAAAATCATAGAATAACAGTCTGAAAAATATTACAAATTAAATAAAAAAAAAATCGTATATGCCATCTAGTTATTTACAAAAGTTAGCTAACTAAATAACAAAGAACCTAATATTATTTTGTAATTCAACATGCCACTAGGCAGTCTAAATACTGACTGGCTGGCACTACGCCGCACATAAGGCTGCGACTGCAGTGCACAAGCGAAAGCGAGCGAGACTAAATCGCTATATCTCATTCATTGAAGAAACTAACAAATTCATCGCTGCTCTCGCTTCCGCTGCTCACCATAACCGAAGCCTGAATTTCCTATAAAACACGCTAACCTAAATAAATTAACGTCCAAGCCTAGGTGGCGCCAGTGTGCCGATTATCCGAGCGTTTTTGGAATGCAACGTTCACACACTGTGGCTACAAAACATCACTCTATAGGTCTACTTTCACCGGGGGCCTTACCACAAGACCTTAAAAGTAATATTAAAAGTTTACTACTCGCGGTGTCATAGTGACAACTCATATAATATCGTAGTACTGTTTCAATATTACTTTAAGATGTTGTAGTAAGCCCCAGAATACAAATACCTAGTTTGTGTGTTGTTGAACTGGGGGCCTACTAGCGCCAATCAAATTTAATTATCTAAAATTCCATTATTATACCGTATTAGGCGATTATTTCATATCAAAAGCATCTACACGAGTACATGAATTTTTAAAAAACTTGTAAGAGCATTACAAAAAACGATTATTGTGTATATTGAGCAGTCTAATTTAGGATACAATTTTCAAATTCCAAGCTATACGGTTATTAATAATCATTGTCCTTCCCTCGTCACGATAATAAAATAAAGTTCAAAACGTCACTTAACACCACAACTGACAAAACACATTACTTTTCCACCCACTCATCAGTTTTATAAACAACATTAATTTCTGTCGACTTTGGCTTCTTATGTTGGCTACACTAAAGCATCTCTGATTTCCGGGTCAGGGCCTCAGGCTTACACCAGTTAGTTCACATATGTCAGTGTGACGTTGACAGCTGTCAGAATGACTTGGCTCACTTTTTAGCCCACCCATCAGTATAACCGACGTTAATTTCTGTCGACTTTGGCTTCCAATGTTGGCTGCATTATAGCATCTCTGATTTCCGGGTCAGGGCCTCAGGCTTAGACTCCTGTTGTCATGTGTCAGTGTGACGTTGACAGCTGTCAGTGTGACGTGGCTCACTCCACGACGACGTGGGCGGAGTCGTGCCGTTGCCGCGAGCAGAAAACAGCGCAAAGCACGGGCAGAGCGCTAGTCAGTATGCCCGCGGGAGCCGGCTGTTATGCCAACTCCTTGGTGGGACTGCGTTTTGAGGAGGTGACGCTGGAGCGGCTCGCGCGCCCCTCGGAGCTTTGAGATCTGAAAAATAATGTTTGATTAATACGCGTGAAATAAACTAAACTTATTTATCAAGTCAGATATACAAAGGTTGTTTTTTTTTGTATTTTCGTCTTGAAAATGCACTAAAAATTTAGGTAAGCAGCAACAAATCTGACATCACAGACTAAAAACATTCAGTCTTTTCTATTAGATTATTGAAATTTGACAGGACAACGTCTGTCACGGGTCGGCTAGTAAACTATATTTGAAGACAATTCTAAATGATCCTATTGATTTCAATGAATAAATTCTTATTTAACTTTCACAAGGCGCTCATTTTCTTGATGATGTCTGAAGGTAGTCAGATTATAAATACTCACTTCTGCGAATCGAGCTGCAGACTATTCCTTGAGGGGGCAGACGGACTCAGTTTGTGGTTCGCCAGAAAAGTGCCGATAGACTCGTCCGAGCTGTAGCTGTCATTGTCACTGTAAATAAATCAAACAGCATTAAATTTATTATTAGAAAAAACCATGAAACAGATTAAAAAAAATGTAAAAAAAACGAAATCAAAATCGGTTCATGGACACATGAACGGATGCCACAGCCAAACACGTCAAACTTATAAAATTGAGTCGGGGTTGAAAAGTTGAAACTAAATAAATGCGCACAAAAATTGTGTTCTAATAACAATTAAAGCATTTCAATTTAAACACTGTAGAATATGTAAACAGCTTGAAAAAAAAATTAATTTGGTCCTTCGAGATAGAAACCAACAAATGCGGCTCGAAGGACCAACCTACAAATGCGGCTCGAAGGACCAACTATTTTTTAAGTTTTTCATTATTTTGCGGGTATTTCACTTTTCGTTTGGCCTCTATCTTCTTTTGCCATAATTTCTCACCTGTCAGTGTCCCTGGAGTCTCCCGGGCTGGACAGATCCCCAGCAATGGCTTCCTGCAATGCTGCCGCACGTCGTGCAGCAAGTCGTGCCTCATCCCGTGCCCCCGCAGCATCGGCCGCGGCCGCCGCAGCCGCCGCTTCGGCCGCGGACTTGGCGCGACTAGCCTCGTTCAGTTTGCCGTTCAGATTGGAGTTCTCTTCTTTGAGCTCTCTGAAATAGTAAAGTTTATGTGACGATAGGATAGATGCAATGATGTATATGTGGAAACACTCGACATCGTTCAAGTGAAATTATTTTCAAAAAGGCCTCAAACCCCACTGCACCCCTTTAGGGGTTGAATTTCGCGAATTCCTTTCTTAATGCAAAACTAATAGAAGTGCAGTCACACACAAATTTCAGGTTTCTAGGACCAGTAGGCTGTGCATAGTTTTATATATTTAGATAATTGTTATAAGCGGGCTCGCAACCTGGACCACGTATGGAATGCTACTGCAAAATGTGGGCATAGCAATTTCAGGTTTGGACCTTCCTCTGAATACCCCCATTAAACATCTTCAAGAATCGAGTACTTGGGGATCTGAGAGGATGTCTACCGTACATATGTATGTGTTTTTTTTTTTTTTTTCAAATATACACCTCAGTTGTCTTGTCAGCTTTCTGACTTCGTCAGCTGTCTGCTGTTCGCGCTGTCTCGCTGACAGCAATTCGCTGGCAAGTTGCTCGTGAGCCTCCCTTAGTCGGGACAGTTGCCCTTCGAGACGCGCACGCGCAGTCGCCTCCAGTTCCAAGCTTGATTCTAGCTCCTGAAATTTTAATGAAAAATATTGAAAAAATTAGTTCAATAAATAAAAGAAATAATAAGTATTAGTTATATATCATACAGCTTTTTGAAAAATCAGGCGTAAAGTTCGGCAAAAACTAAAAGTACATTTCTCTGTGGGATTATTGAAATTTGACTGAACGTCTGTCAGGACAGCTAGTACTAATATACTTTTTTAGGGTTCCGTACCCAAAGGGTAAAATCGGAACCCTATTACTAAGACTTCGCTGTTCGTCTGTCTGTCTGTCCGTCCGTCCGTCTGTCTGTCACAGGGCTGTATCTCATGAACCGTGATAGCTAGACAGTTGAAATTTTCACCGATTATGTATTTCTGTTGCTGCTCTAACAACTAAAAACAGAATAAAATAAATATTTAAGGGGGCTCCCATACAACAAACATGATTTTTTTGCCGTTTTTATAAATAATGGTACGGAACCCTCTGTGCGCGAGTCCGACTCGCACTTGGCCGGTTTTTTTTAAATACTTACCTTATACACATACATAAGAAACATCTATGTTCATCACCATAATTTTGTCCTAGGTGGTAATCGAAAACACAACCTACAGCGCAGAAGGCAGAGTTACTACCAACTGAGCTGTGAGGCCAGTCAACAGGCAATAATCACCTTGTTCCTGAGTTCGAGTCTTCTCTCAGCCTCGTGCTGCGAATGCGAATGTCCCGCTTCAGCGTGGGCGAGCTTAGCGCTGATCTCCGCCAGTTTCTCCCTCGCTTGTCTCGCCTCCTCGCTCGCGGTGTCGGCGCGCGTGCTCGCTTCTCTCGCTTCAGCTTGAGCCGAGCAGAGGGCGCTGGTGCTTGTGCGGTATTTCTTTAGTAGCTGCGGGAGGAAATAATTATTAACATTACAATCTTACTATTATAACCCTTGTATTCAAGAACGACACTATGAGAACACGCACCCACAGTGGACGAAATCTTTTTTCATAAACATCTCTTTATGTGTTGAGCGGCACTATGGCGCACGCTACCGTGTGCCTTTAGAGCTCAACTTTGGCTAGAGGCACACGACTATGTGCCTCTAGTCACACTATGCAGTGTCACACAACACATAAAGTGAGTTTTATGAAAAAAAAAATGCGTCCACTGTGGGTGCGTGTTCTCATAGTGTCGTTCTTGAATACGAGGGTTAGAGTTGAAAGATTGCGAGGATGTTTGTATGTTTGTGGCTCAATCACGCCCGATCGACCAAACGGATTGGATGCAATTTGGAATATACAATATATAGTTTATCTAAGGAATACCCCAAATACAATCCCTAAGATTGTTCAGCAGGAGACCGATTTTAATGATTTTTGATATGTTAGGGTTTCGTAGTGTACAAGAAACCTATAAAGTTGTCGCCATGTCCGTCCGTCCGTCTGTCCGTATTTTTATTTAGTACAAATACAATATTGGAAATGAATTATTATAACGTTGTTAGCTGTGTAAACTACGAAACCCGACATTGCGCGTAGCATGACACGCTCTTGGCCGGATATTGGATTTATCTTCGCCCCGGCGAATAACTATTAAAACAGAAGAATTCAAGAAAAAAAAAAGATTTTATGTAAGAGTTTAGTTTCATAAATCGGTAACGGTACCGGTAACGGTAACGGTAACGGTAACGGTAAAATTGATTAATACTAAAGTGATATAAATTCTGGTATGGCAGCTAGTTAGTTACCTCTGCTGCTTCCTCTTCAGCATCATCCAACTGCGCTCTTGCCGCAGCTGCTTCTCTGGTAGCTGTAACCGCTCTCTCCGCAGCATCGTTCCTCGCTCTGGTGGACTCCTCCAAGGCGGCTGTCGCTTCGGACGCTTCTGCTTCGGCGGTGAGCTTCGCTTTTGTCGCAGCTCGCACTGCTAGTTCCAAATCTTCTACCTGGATACGGATTAATAAATGAATTTGAGGGAGGTTTTCACACAGTGCCATCTAGCCACAAATTAAGCAAAGCTTGTATAGTACAAGCCGGACAACTGATAAAATATATACTTTTTTGTAAATATATTATGTATCATTTACAAAAAAACTTTACGAGTTGATGTCGACCGTACTTGGGAATTACAGTCGCGATTATATTTTTATTATGTATCATTTTATAATATTTCACTTCTTTTCACTACTGGAAAATATGGGTATTGTGACGAACGTAATGTTTGGATGCGCCTCTGACTATCCCCTTTAGTCATCTTCAAGGATCTAAGCTCCTTGAGATATGAGATTTTTGTTCTGGGTGGGAATCGAACCCAATATCTATAGCACAAAAGGTAAAAAAATGTCTAAGTTGTGTATTTTTTTAATCATTTATGATGCAGTTTGAGTGGTTCATAGATATTTTTTTTTCTGATATATATTGTTTTTTTCCGGCTTGATGTCGACTTCTGGGATATAATGGTATGTACCTGGTTTTTAAGTTGTCGGATCTGTGTCTTGTTGCCACCTTCCTTCTCCTTCTGTTCCAGCATGGTTTGCGCGTCGCGTAGTAACGCTCTGTATCTCTTCAGGTCCCTAAATAAGCCAAAACTGTATTAGCCAACTATGATTTGTGTATTCCCATGTGATTTTATCATGATTTATATATTGCCTTTTGACTTGGCTACAAAACCATAATTATTAGAACTTTATATAAGTACCTAGAAATTAATAATAAATAAATGAATATGAATATATAAAAGAAAGTCGTGTTAGTTACACTATTTATAGCTCAAGAACGGCTGAACCGATTTGGCTGAAAATTAGTGAGGAGGTAGCTTAGAACCAGGAGACTTTTTATAACGGGAACGGGAACGGGAACGAGAATTTAACACAACATTTGTTAATTTTAAAGCGATACGAAGTTCGCCAGGTTAGCTAGTATAATAATAAAAATACATTGATAATAATAATTTATACATTTGGAGTCAAGAGTTGTTCAACGCAACGGAACTCCTTAGTAAATAGTTCGATCGAGTCGCGCTACTCTGGGCCCTTCTACTCTTATCGGCAGTGTTCCAATATATTCGCCCAAACCTCACTCTTAGAAATCGTCATTTGTATGTAAGATGTAAATTGTTAAAAGTAATGTCGGTTGTTTCGTCTTTTAAAATATATTTGGAAGTAATGTGTCCCGAAAAATCGTTGATCATTTTCAAGAGTAGACTCCAAAACCACTGTTGAGTTGGACCTACCTCTTGAGCCTTTGAACCAGTTGGGTCTGTTCGTGGTTTTCTGCGCGCGCCGTTTCCTCAAGTGATGCCAACCGCCGTTCTAGCTCATGTCGTTCACGAAGCAGCAAGCTGCGTTCCGAATGCTCGCTTTCCAGTTGACTTTCCAATACTAAAATGTATACAATAATTACGTTAAAAAAACCGAAAATGTTTCGACCAATTAGTTTGTTTTTCAAATTTTATGAAGGGACTATTAGTTTAAAGGTGTGCCCAGACATTGCGCGGCAATAGGCTATTTGACAGAAAAATAAAGTGTTGTTGATAATAATCAATGTAAATTATGCTTTCATAAATCGTTATGGAGTAAAATAACTTGATAATAAACAATGATTTATTAAAAAACCCATAATTAAAATTATCTATTTTTAAACGCCAGTCACGTGACATAAAACGGTCAGGATTGGTCGAATCGACGATGACGTAACATGCTTGTCAATATGTCATCGCCTGCCTTGAAAAACTTGACGTTTGTGTATTTGTTGACAAGCGTGTAACGTCACAGAAACTAGTGCGACGCCATTTGGTAAAGAAGCGTTTTTGCGGGTTATTTAAATTGTCAATATTTTTAGAGCCATTAACAGAATTTAAAATAATATTTTTTTATGGGTTCCACAGTCACTACTGAATAATCTAGAATGGTTTTCAAAATCTTGTCAAATAGCCCATTGAGCGCGGCGGCCGCGCGCTACCTGCCGCGCTCAAACGATGTTTATTGTTCGTTCGCACGGCATACTTGCCGCGCTCGATTGCCGCGCAATGTCTGGTCACACCTCTACATTAATATAATTTAAATGGAAACAACTTGGGACTATTCTCTACACAACAGAAGTCATACAAAAAACAAACAAAAAATTATATGCATCGAATTGAGAATTTCCTATCTTCGTTGGTCGATAAAATAGATTAAGGGGCTCCCAGTCGCTGATTGCTCTTTTTCGAAACGAAAAAAGAAATACTTCTGAATAAGCCCACATCTCCTATTTTTATAAGTATATTACTTCAGGTTCCTACCTAGATTCTATTAAGCTGAAAACATAATAGCAGAAACTTTTCACGATAAAGATATTATTTCAAAATGATACGTTTTAGAATTTATGATCGAAATATTTTATATACCTACTATTAAAACCAACTTGTGATTTATTGTTAAAGATAGGTAATATGTAGATCTAGATTTCTATTAGAATAGATTTTTGATAAGTAATTATACTTACATAATTTATATCATTAATTTATTCGAAAAGCTAAGGCGGACCACGCGCCGACGTGTGTTTGTCGTCATTGCAGCGGTCGGTAGGATTATTTATCGAAGTGATTAAAGATGGGTACATCTTTATTCACATATACTATACATTATAAAATAGGAGATGTGGCTTGTTCACAAGTATTTCTTTTTTCGTTTCGAACAAAAATAATCGTCGACTGGCAGCGTCTTAAGAGAACTGACTTTTAAGTTTCTTAGCAGCATTGGCTCTGGTCTCCTCCATCTCATCGTCCCTTGCAGCGGCCTCCAGCCTTGCCTCCTTGCGCTGCTGCTCCAGAAGCATTTCCAGGCGAAGCTTAGAACTTTCCAGCAGCTACAATGAAAAACATGTATAAGTTGCATGGCAAAGCAAGGTTTTTTAAAAAAATCCTAATAATATTAAAAATGTGAAAGTTTGTGAGTTTGTATGTATGTTTGTTCCTCAATCAAACCTAAACGACAAAACGGATTAAATTGAAATTTGCTGTAGATGTAGATTATAATGCACTAATAAATAATAGACTACTTTAAAATATGAAAAACATTCCCAAACCGATAAAAAACGGAAAGGGATGATTTCTGTATAGATGGCGCTGGTGTGCAACAAATCTGACATCACAGACTAAAAACATTCAGTCTTTTCTATTCGATTATTGAAATTTGACAGGACGTCTGTCACGAGTCGGCTAAGTTTACTTATATAACAGCTATAAACAATAGCCATGTTCGCAGGCAGACCCGCATAACATAGCCGAAACGTCGGGAAAGTAAATTAAAGTTAATAGGTGTACTACCACCCGTGGCAAAATCTATAGTTATAACCAGTGTATGTCATACCTGTATCTGCCCGGCCAGGTCATCCAGCTCTTCCTCCTGGTCCCTGACCCTTCGCTCCAGCTCTGCCTTGGCTCTGCGCAGTGACGTCACCTCGTCCCCCCCACCGCCCCTCTCCTCCAGCTCCCTGGTAGCCGCAGCCAAACGCTCTTCCTTCAACTCGAGTTCTAGCCGAGCTTCCTGCAATTGTGAGCTCTTATTAGTATAGAAAGTAATATAAAAAAAAATTATATAAAAGTATTTAAATATAATTGACAAAGTTACAAATTTGGATAAAATAAGAAACAAAATATCCCATATATACTCGTAGTACTCGTATTATAAATCCGAAAGTTTGTACCTATATGTTTGTGACTCAGTCAAACCTAAACGATCAAACAGATTTGGATGAAACTAGAATATACATGCTATATCCTGGAACGGCAATAATGGCAAATGCTAGTAAAAACAAAGTTCTAATAAGATGCAGTTAGAATGGCGAGCCACAGCAGTTTAGTGTTAGAAACGAGTGAATGCTTCTAGAGCGTGTGTGTATGTATGTATGTATGTTTGTGTGTGTGTTTGTGCGTGTGTGTATGGTGTGTGTGTGTGTATGGGTGTGTGTGTGTGTGTGTATGGGTGTGTGTGTGTATGGGTGTGTGTATGTATGGGTGTGTGTGTATGGGTGTGTGTGTGTGTATGGGTGTGTGTGTGTGTGTTCTTACGGAGAGGCTCTGCTCGAGTGCGTATTTGTCCGCGTGTGCCTGGTCCCGCTCTCTAGACAAGCGCTCCTTGGCTCCGCGCTCGCGTTTCAGTTCCTCCTGAGCCGCGTGGAGCTCGCCGTCGAACTTGCGCTGACGCTTCTCGAGCAGATTGTTGCGGCATGTCTATGGGCAAATACAAACAAATTATAATGAACAAGTAATATAATTTAAATGCATTAATAATTCATTTTAAACACAGGTATAATAACAACATTATTAGTTAGACGTTACATAAATAAGCAAGGATCTCTGTTTTGCCTGGCGATGTACAAACATGTATCTATACATGTCATATAGAGGGAATTTAGTAGGTATATTAGAGAGAGATGTCACTGAATAACATAGTTATTAGATTGTACATGTACATGCCAAACAATATTATAAGTATATTATTTATGGTGTGCCTAAATATTCTCGCAATAAAACGTGCGACAATGATCTATTTAAATCAGCCTCTATACAAAGACAGCTATAATAGTTCTGTCTCTGTCTATCCTCAAGGCCGAGCAATGTAAGAGACGAGATAGAGAAATAGTTCACCTGTTCATCAAGCAAGGAGCGCAGATCGGCCATGTCGTTGGTGAGCTTCTGCAGTTTTCGCTTCCATTGTGCTGCAACTGCCCTTTGCTCTTCCACTTCTTCGTATGCATCCTGCACCTGGAAGGTATAAGAAAGTTAAGTATATATGGATATCCTAATAATATAATAAATGTTAAAGTTTGTTAGTTTGTATGTATAGGTATTTGTCCCTCAATCAGGCCTAAACGACAAAACAGGTTAAGTTAAAATTTGCTGTAAATCTAGATAATATAATCTGTTGCCGCTATAACAAAAAATATAATACAATAAATGTTTAAGTTGGGCTCCAATACAACAAACGTGTTTATATGCCGTTTTTTATAGATACGGATACGGAACTCTTCGCGCGCAAGTCCGACTCGCACTTGGCTGGTTTATGTTTTATGACGGAACTTTTAGTCGTAAGTGAATATAATTTAAATGAAACCAATTTGGGATTATTCTCTATACAATAGAAAATAAAACATCGAAATCGGATAACCATCAACATAAGAATATATAAGTATACATGTTGAATTGATAACCTCTTTATTCGTTAGTTAAAAATATTTCTTATGCCATTAGACAACTCAATTTTGATCAAATGTTTCCCACAGACATTGATGCCAATTTGATATAAGTGTTATATCTAGCCTGTTTTATCAAATTACTTGAACATCTAGGGCCGGCATAAGGGTGCACCAAGAAAGAAATTGAGGAGGTACAGAAGGTTGAAGGTCGTGGGCGATGCTCATGATGAAGAGCATCTGAATTGTCTCGAAACGTCAGCAATACAAGAAAAAACGTGGCAATTAGCCGTATTTCTATTTAAAAAGGTTGAAATCTGTTTTTTTGGGTGTTCTATTGTATCTTAAGTGTATGTATTTACAAAATAAAAGTATTTTATCAGTAATCTGGTTCTCAAAGTACAAGCTTTGCTAGTTTGGGGCTACATGGCGATGTGTTAGATGTCCACCAGTTTTTTAGGGTTCCGTACCCAAAGGGTAAAAACGGGACCCTATTACTAAGACTTCGCTGTCCGTCTGTCTGTCCGTCTGTTTGTCACAGGGCTGTATCTCATGAACTGTGATAGCTAGACAGTTGAAATTTTCACAGATTATGTATTTCTGTTGCTGCTATAACAACAAATACTAAAAACAGAATAAAATAAATATTTAAGGCGGGCTCCCATACAACAAACGTGATTTTTTTGCCGTTTTGATAATAGTACGGAACCCTTCGTGCGCGAGTCCGACTCGCACTTGGCCGGTTTTTTTATTTCATATAACTACACGTGAAATAACACGTGAAGGTTTCCATTAATATTACATGTATTTATTATAGGTACAGATCGTTTTAAAATTCATTTATTGGACACGCAATGTGTAGTAAATTGTACGAGTACTTTTGGAGGCGAGCCAAGGATGGTGGAAGAATCGTAAAACAGATAAGAGTTATTGTGAATGCGGTTTTAGTGAACTAACCTTTGCAATGATCAGTTTAATTTTAATAAATAAACCGGCCAAGTGCAAGTCAGACTCGCGCACGAAGGGTACCGTACCATTATCTATAAAAAACAGCAAAAAACACGTTTGTTGTATGGGAGCACCACTTAAACATTTAATGTGTTCTGTTTTTAGTATTTGTTGTTATAGCGGCAACAGAAATACGTAATCTGTGAAAATTTCAACTATCTAGCTATCACGGTTCATGAGATACAGCCCTGTGACAGACAGACGGACAGCGAAGTCTTAGTAATTAGTAATAAAATAAACGATTACCGATTGTATTTATGTTTTACTTGTATTTATAATGATTAAAAATACTGGTGGACATCACACACAGCGCCATCTAGCACCAAACTAAGCAATGCTTGTATTATGAGTACCAGATTACTGATAAAATACATATATACGTTTTTTTTGTAAATACATACTTAGAATACTAAAGTTTAAGTGTAAACACCTCAGAATACGGGTGTAGAAATAAATGACTTTAAGAGAAGTAATAATATAACAAACCTCCTCTATGACCTCTTCCATTTAAAAAAATAAATGTCACAACACAATACACTGAGATACTTTTTCTGTGAATTTACTGAATAAAATATTTTTGGCTCTACAGCGATAATTTATCATACTTGTAGTTGATAAAAGAGTGAGAATTTTATTACTTATCTGCCGACGGGCCAAGGATGATCTTGAGATTGGTTGAGATAGATAAAAATTGTGTGGCCTAGTTAGAAAGTAAATCATTATGAGTGTACTCAAACACTCTCAATATCAAACAAAATATGGATAATTAATTACATTTTAAAAACTATTAAGAAAACCGACGAAAATGTTTCGAACAGTCGAATAGAATATATATATCGAAGACAATATATATTTTTGAAAATTTTATGGATTAACTATTAGTCCTATATACCAATGGGACCAACTTTGGACAATTTTTTACATTACATAATAGAAAAAAATATCCATATCGGATCATCAGATAAAGAGATAAACGTACATAAATAAAACCGGCCAAGTGCGAGTCAGAATCGCGCACGAGCGGTTCCGTACCATTATCTACATATAAAAAACAGAAAAAAACACGTTTGTTCAAACACGCCCCAGACAGGAGCAGACGGACAGCGAAGTGTTAGTAATAGGGTCCTAATTTACCCTATGGGTACGGAACCCTAAAAATTAAATAAAAAATCGACAAATTATGATCAGCGTAAATTTTTTGTCGGTTGAATATATAAACAGATTTTTGAAATATGGTGTTACAGTAAAGACCCAATTACATTTTGATGTAAAAAGCTTTTAAAATATAAATGATTCACTTATAAACAGAGTGATCTATCGCGTGCTTAAAACGGTGAAGGAAAATATCGTGAGGAAACCAGTTAGTATTCTTATAAGCGGCGATGGGCTTGCAACCAGTCACGTATGGAATGCTAACTACTGCAAAATGTAGGCATGTGCCAAATATAATGTTTGGACGTGCCTCTGACTACCCCCACTAGACATCATCAAAGTATCTAAGCGTCTGGAGATCTGAGAGGATGTCTACCGTACTTTGGGATTACAGTAAAGACCCAATTACATTTTGATGTAAAAAGCTTTTAAAAATAAATGATTCACTTGTAAACAGAGTGATCTATCAGTTTCTTAGCCGCATAAAAACATTACCTTCAGCCTACACATTCTGACATTTTCAAGATATATTTAGATCCACCTACATTAAATTCATTATACTTACAAAATAATGGACGCTTTATTTTAGACTATTACCGAAGACATCATTTTTAAAAAGAAAAAAAAAAAAAAAAAAAATGATCACGACTGTAATCTCCAAGTACGGTAGACATCCTCTCAAATCTCCAGACGCTTAGATCCTTTGAAGATGTCTAGTGGGGGTAGTCAGAGGTAGGTCCAAACATTATATTTGGCACATGCCCACATTTTGCAGTAGTTAGCATTCCATACGTGACAGGTTGCAAGCCCATCGCCACTTATAAGAATACTAACTGGTTTCCTCACGATGTTTTCCTTCACCGTTTGGAGCACGTGTTTTTGATGCGCATATAAATTTTTCGAACAGAAAAATCCATTGATGCACGCCGGGATTCGAACTGACGACCTTCAGATTGAAAGTCGAGGTACCTCCCACTCGGCCAACACGGCTAAATAAATACCTCTATGTTTTATTCTGGCATTATATCTACATCTACACTCGGACTTAGAGCAGGGAAACTCAGATTTTGGGATACGTAGAACTCGACTAATATAACTGATATTTTTAGTCATTACTTATTTAAGCAAATTTAAGATTTACAATTGTAATTAAAAACATCATTAAAGTGTAACGACACAGATTACCAGGGTTATAACCATCAAACTTAAAGTACATGCCTATATTTTTATGATGCACTTAGTAATATCAGTTTGCATGGAAGATATATGGAGAAAGGCCCCAATGTGTTTCAATTCAAAAACTGACAGTTTAGGTTGTGAAATGACTGTCAGTCAATTTAATAATACGATTTTTTTCTGGCTATATAATTCACAAGTCATTCTAATAGTAATGAAGGTCGTTCCAAAATAGTTGACATAGGATAAAAACCAGACAAGTGGGAGTCGGACTCGCGCACGGAGTTCGGTACTATATATCTATAAAAAAACGGCGAAATTGTTGTATGGGAGTCCCACTTAAACATTTATTTTATACTGTTTTTAGTATTTGTTGTTATAGCGGCAACAGAAATTCATCATCTTTGAAAATTTCAACTGTCTAGCTATCACGGTTCATGAAATACAGCCTTGTGAGAGACAGACGGACAGCGGAGTCTTAGTAATAGGGTCCCGTTTTTACCCATTGGGTACGGAGCCCTAAAAAGCGAATTATTTGTGATTCACGGCCGGGGGAATCTCAATTATGTGGCCGCGGTAAATATAAGTTTACTTCAATGACATGGTTATATAAAAAAATTAAAAATAACATAAGAATGTAGCGCTTGATATCGCCGATTCGGATCTTTGTGGGTTGTACGCCAGGAAAATTTGGACGAGTTGTAAGAGTAAACACCTAAACATTCACATCAGACTGTGACCTCACACTAATATTCCCTGTGTGTAATATTCCATGTGCGTAGTTTCTTACACCCAGTAAGAAACTACGCACATGAACCGCCGCAGGGACCCAACCGGACGGAATTTGACTAGCTCACTCTCTCTGCAAAATACTCATCCAATTTGAGCACCTATATATTTTTTTTTGTAGATACTAGGTATTATGGTATGGTATATATGTAAGTTTATGTATTGTTTAGTAAGTATGTGTATAAATATAATAAATTCAATGATTTCTCTCTTACAAAGCACTACCATTCCCTTTCCAAATTACACAAAGGTTAGCTGGAAGAAAATGCTAACTAGCATTAAGTTCGCCTATGTACATGTTCTTGTATTGTGCAATAAAGAATTTTCTATCTATCTATCTATCTATCTCAGTTAGTATAACTCTGCCTTCTGCGGTGTACTTTGTAGAATGTACTTTTTAGGCTTCCAATACAAAAAGCGTAGGTATAGGTATAGGTGCCTATACAGCGAATGATTTTTTAATAGTTACTATGAAAAGTGTACAGATTATGTATTCTCTAGGTATTCTGCGCTGTAAGTTGTGGGTTCGATTCCAAGCCAAGGCAAATATTTGTGTGATATAGATGTTTGTTCTATGTCTGGCTGTTAATAATAATAATGTATGTATGTATTTACAAAAAAAAGTAAATACGTATTCTATCAGTTATCTGGTTCCCATAGTACAAGCTTTGCTTAGTTTAGGGCTAGATGGCGCGGTGTGTAAAGTCCGCCAATATTTATTAATCTCTAAACAATGAAACGTTCATGATGATTTCTACGCTACTATTATAGAGGTAAAATTTGTATTTTTGTTTATAATGAATAAACTAAAAAAACTACTGGACCAATTTTATTAAGTCTTTGACCGATCTAAAGCTATATTATCGGCAAGTAACATAGACCATAATATTATATTTTAATCAAAATTAAAGATCCCTACGAAATTTGCAATAATGTAACCTAAGGTATCAAAAAATTTACTATAATATTCATAAGTACGCACGGGTGCGAAGCCAGGGCGGACTGCTGGCATCCAATAAATAAGAACCAGTATGTCGCATTAGAACTAGTATATGAGTACTGACGTCAAAGTCACTTTCTACGTCAGTATTAGTACTAGTTAGTACCTACGCTGAGCGAACGATCGCTCGTCGCCTCATTAACCGTACTTACAATTTGCATGTAGCCAACTGGAAGTAGTTGTTTTGACGGAAGTTCAGAAATAGTAAAACAAAGTCGTAGGTATGGATTTCTCCAGCAAATTACGTACGTATTTGTCGAGCTCGGTGATGTGGCGGGAGAGTGAGACAAAGTGAGAGCAATTAGCAATAATTAAATACGTTTAAAAAACAAAACCGACTTCATGTTGTTATAAGTTTTACCAAATTTTAACCTCTATTTTCCACCCTTAGAGGTGGTATTTTTTCCTCAAAATTAAATGGGACAAAACGGGAAGCATATCTTATCAACCACAAAAATAATTTTCCAAATTGATTGATGAATGACGTAGTTCTGAGGTAACAAACATAAAATGACAGAAAGCCAACACTACCAACCTTCTTCTCAAGCTGCTTCTTGACCATAACGAGCTGCTCGAGATCATCCTCGTGCTGCCTTCGCAACTGCGCGCGCAGCAATTGCAGCTCCCTATGCGCTCGTTCGTATCTCCTCTTGTACTTGTCTCCGGAGAGGCTGGCATCGGCTTCGGAGCCTTCAGAGTCTGAGATTTCAGCGTTTCCGGATTCCGCTGAACGCCAATGGAGGAGCTCGAGTTCCAGGCGTTCGGATGCCTAAGAAAAAAGTTGTTTAGTATAAGAAAAGACAACACACCATCTGTTTTGAATCTTTAGAGATATGAGTACAGAACTCTAGATTCCAAATAAGTGGACCAACCTAGTGAAGGAGTTTTTAGGCCACTTATAACCCTTCAATAGACTAAGACTAGACTACTAGAATGATCTAGTACGGATAGGTATCTGGTTCCCATAGTACAAGCTTTGCTTAGTTTGGGGCTAGATGGTGTTGTGTGTAAAGTCTGCCAATATTTATTTATTATTTATTTAGCTTCTCCTAGTTCCTTAGACATTTCAAAGTAATCCTTGTGATTTTTATAAAAGAAATACCTTTGACTTGACTTGTTTTAAACCATGACCGCTAGTTTAATTTTGACCTCATAGCGTTAAAGTCTGTAAACTCCAAGACCATATCCATGGTTATTTACCCAGCTTGGTTAACCCCCAGATGACAGTGATGACCAACTAACCTGTTGCAATCTCTGGTTATTGCCCAGCAAGTCCCTGTTATCCTTCTCGATGCGAAGTCTCTCCGCTGCCTCTGCATCAGCTCGCTCCGTCGCGAGACCGGCTGCCGCTCTTTCCTCTGCCAATTCACCCCCGACTTCTGATAGCTGTTGACAAAGAAGAAGCTTATTAATAAACGTTCACAGTTCATAAAGTCCTAACGTCTGACTAAGATTCCCAGTACGAGTGATCTGACCGATGTGGAATGAGAATTGATAGATCTTTAAATTTTTATCAGAAAGCGTGGTATGGGCATGTTATGCGGAGGGAAGAAAGTCATGTTACAAGAAGAGTGATGAGTATTCATGTAGATGGATACAGGAGTAGAGGCAGGCATAAAAGAAATGGATGGACTGCGTGAAAAAAAGGTTGAATAGTGCGGTGACGTGCGATAAAGCATGGAAAAAAGAAACATGTTGTGCCGACCCTTAAGTGGGATAAAGGCAGGCAGATGATGATGATGATGATGAAGATAAAGCATGGAAAAAAGAAACATGTTGTGCCGATCATACTTATGTGGGATAAGGGCAGGCAGATAATGATGATGATAAGGGTTTTGTGGACCCACTGGAGAAATATTTATAGATAACGTCAATATTTATTCCAGTTGATTCCGCACCTAACGTGTCCAAAACCAGACACGATACAACGATAATTAATGCACAGCCAAAAACGTATAAAATCAATTGATATAAATACAAAAATAATATTTTCAGAAATTTTCCGTATCACGTCTGAACTGATCGCATTTTTACAAATGTAAAAAACTGGATTCTTTCATCGTATAACAATAGATTTTGACACGGGTCTTTATCACGTAATTACCTTTAACTTTCCCGACGTGATAAAGACCCGTGTAAAAATCTATAGTCATGTCTACTAATCACGATAGTTTGAAAAATAATTATTTTATAGTAATCTGTCTGATTTAAAGAATGTAGTAGTATTAGTAAGGATGGCACTTTGAGATACGATACGACAAGGTAACACTAACATTTGCAAACTCAAATGAGATCAAATGGGATCATTCTGGTAAAAAAATAATCTTGTATGCGTTGTAGAACGTTTATCTTCTTCAGATGTCAAATCAAACAGTTTTTAATTATGTTGTCTGGTTGTTTGCAATCATCGCGTTAGAATACTTAGAATTTATGTTTACTGGCAGGGACTTCATTTTCATTAATCAATCCTTAGGCTTAACTATATAGGCAATACCTATTGTATAGTTAAAATGATTTTGTTGTAAAAGTATGTACAGGCCAATACAGCAAAACACGAAACATCTCATGATTCATATATTGATCGTCTATTATAATAGCTGTTCAAATGTACTTTGTAAAAAAAAAGTTCAAAAGCAAAATAATGGATTACTTTTGCCATAAACAACTTTTGCCATACAGGACTTTTCAGACCTTACTTATTTACAGTAAGATTTTCGAATCAACAAATTGTGCTAGTAACATTTTCAATTAATTAATAGTTAGTTTAATACTAAACTGAATAATTGCCGCCGCACTATAACTATAAGGCAACTACAAACGCAATGTTATCAAACTGTTCTAGAAAGACAGCATTAGAAAGTAATGGAAATAATTACTAACATTGGTTCTCGGCTATTTAACGTGTGATGCACATCTCGCTACCGTAATCTAACGTATTACGTTAGTATCACACCATAGCAGTACCGTACTCTGTCATTACGCAAACTCTATCTCATAAAGCATTAGTTTCGCTTGATTGATCGAACATAATCCATAGTAATCGCAGTTGATTCGCGTTATTATTTATCATCAACCGCACCAAGGAAATGTACTAACTAGACAGCCATATTTCAGACAAGAAGTTAATTTTGGAACCACTGACGCTCAGCGCGTGCATACAAATACAAAACGACTATACACAAAGACTTGCCAACTTGCAAAAAAAAAGTTTGGAAAGCATCGCAGGAGTTAAACATGAGCTTCCTGTTTTTTTTGAGCGACGTCTTAAGAATCTCGTGCGTTTGTAACCAGAAATCAACATAGACAAAAAAAGTTGGCATGAATGCCAGATGGTATCGCAAGCGCCGCTGGTAAAGCGTTAAACAATTCTACATACATAGTTTATAGTAATCTTTAACGAGCGACGCACACAGCGTTCAGATACGAAGCTACTGATGCCTTGAAATATAGTAAGTAACCTAATACACGAACCTCATCCAATTCGGAAACTGTTGTTCGATCCTCGGATATTCCACGACTAGATCTGCAGACACTGCTTGCTCTGCTGCCGTTTCTACTAAACAACGTGAATCCTTTTATCATAATGTTGGTAGCTGATTTCGATCGGCCGAGTTTTCTCCTACTGCTGCTGTAGTACGACTCAAGATCAGACTCATCTTTGTGTCCAAGTCGACGCCACTCATCCATAACATGGTCCGTTCTCCTCAAGAAGTTATCGATTTTGCTGCTCAAATGGTTCGAAGAGGTCCCTTCTTCTAAATGAGCAGCGATTGGCTTAAACTTCTGCCTGACAGGTTGTTTGTTGCACCCGAGTACAAAAGATAAGTTAGCATCAAATACTACAGGAGCTTGTTCTTTAGATTTCAGCTCTCGCAGGTCCACATTTTCAGATGTGTCATAACTCTGCGGGTACATTCTTCGCGGTGTTGGAGTCCTGTTGTTAGTTTTGTTGTATATGGTAGAGTTTATGCTCGAAGATCGAGATAAAGGAACGTAAGTACCATTGCTGCTGCATGTTGAATAATTACTAGTGCAGCTTCTGTAGGACAGCGGACTAGGAGATCGTGATATCAATAAGGTGCTGTTAGATCCATGTCTACGCGCCAGTTCAGCTATAGATCCAGTCTCCACTGAAGCTGAGGAACTGCTTCGTCTGTACAGCGGACTTGGGGAGCGGTTCAAAATACTCGAACTATAGCTTCCGTAGTCTTGCTCGCTTTTAAGAGTGTGGACTTCATTGAGAGGCTTCGTCACGTATAGATTTTTTCCATTGAGATGTGTCGTTGAAGTTTGTGCTGGGGCTTTCTCTTCGAAATGAATGGGAAGGGTTTTGGATTTCTTCATGGGCAATATGGGTCGCGCCATCGGCGGTTTAGGCGGCCTCTTCGGAGTTGCATCCACGATGAGTGGCGGAGAGAAGAGCCCGTTGGACCCATTGTACGAGTGAGACTGTGCACCGTTGGTGCCATTCGGTTCTGGTATATAAAGTTTAAGCGGAACGGTAGCCCCGTTGACGGGGCCGTTGAAACTCGGCGCGTGCGGCATGTTGGCAGTATTAGGCTGTTATTCGCCTGCGTTTCCATAAGCGGAAGTGTCCGCCGCGGTGAAAGTCCAGTGCCATTTCACCGTTGTCCGATGCAGTATTATTGTCGCTCGCACGGGATGCGTCGGGATAACCAACGGTTAGAAATAGAACCGGCGCGAGAGCGATCCACGGACGCACTGCGCCGGCTATCTCGGTCGCCGGGCCGTCGTCGCCAACGCTCGACTATTTTAAGTTTACTTAGATGTCGAAGTGCACGCGCCAGTGACACGGAGTGGACCTTCAAAATCGGCCGACAGCTTCGCACACGGCAATAATAACATGCACCCGTTCCCGATAAAATACACAAAGTCAATACACTCCTTAATGGCTTCTTAAGTCTGCAGAGGAGAAAGATCCGTTAGGCTAGTAATCTGGATACGTTCAGCCACAGTTATAGCACCTTAGACGATGACGAGCAGACTGAAAAGATCAACAAGTCGATCGATATTCATTTCAGCGGATCGTTACAGTACTGTGTTGATGCAAGCTCCCGTACGGAAATCGTGAAGGTTACTGGTGTGTTTACAAGCAATCGCATTACTTGAACCTGGTTTTGTAATGCGATGAGATCGGAATTGCGGATGAGATCCACGTCAGAACTTTACTATAAATATGACGTCGATCGATCAACATGTACAAACAAAATACAGCTTTACAAACAAAATACAGATTATTTTAATTGAATTTTTCATGAATGCGAAAATCTGTAGAATTATTTATAGAATTAATAAAACGTTTAAGTCTTTGCCATCTGTTGTGAAGTGGGTAGGATACGATAAAGATTTTGTTTGTATGCGGTGCGGAGGGTAATCTCTGGAACCATTGCACGTTATTGAAAATTTCTTCAACAATTTGAAAGGTATATTATTCTGGATGGATATACTTTTAAATCTAGAAGCTAGTAAACAATAAATGATTTTTGATAGATTTAACTGATGTAAAGACTATCGTCTATTTGCGTACAAAGAAGAAACGCTCCTAAATAATCCGTTGGCAATATAATCCTCTCCGAACATTTGGCAAGGAAATATTCTCAATAAATAACGCAAACTCGGTATTATGTTTACATAGAGAACTTTGCACCACTTGGCAAAAACAGAGGAATTTAAGAAATTCCGACAGAAAAGGTTGAAACGACCGATACAAAAACATTCTGTTTACGCAAATTGTGACCTATTCTCTTGATTAGGATGACGTCTGTTCCATGCTCAAAAATAAATATTCGAAAAATAAGCTTTTGTAAAATCATTTAAACCATCGAGCATCAGCGCGCTATCACTTGTCACATCATATAACATTGTCATCGGAACTTGACAAGTATGCAAAGTTTTTTACTCAATCGAAGTATATACTAAGGAGTTCCGTAGTGAGTTTCTGTTGAACAGCTCCTGACTTCATCATCAGATCAGCTCATTGTCGAAGTTACATAAGTATGTGAAATTTCAGGCCAATCGGTTGGGGATAACTGCTTCAAAATTGAATTGCAAGATTCCACCTTAACAAACATAGTTACATAGTTAAATACATACATACATTTCAAGTTAAATAAAAGCTTGTAATAAATGAAACATGGCGATTGAAAAAGTAATTATGTCATAGTTAATATAAAACGTTAAAGTAGAGGCAGGCCTTAAAAGAGATAAATGTACTGCGTAAAAGAGGACACAATTAAGAAAGGTGAATACTGCGATGACGAGCGAAAGGGCAGTACCTATGGAAGAAAGAAACATGTTGTGTGACCCCACTTGAGTGGGATAAGAGCAAGCAGATGAAGAGTTTGGACTGTACCATAAAAATAAAATACATAGGATCACGACTGTAATCCCCAAGTACGGTAGACATCCTCCCAAATCTCCAGTCGCTTAGATCCTTTGAAGATGTCTAGAGGGGGTATTTAGAAGCACGTTCAAACATTATATTTAATACATGCCCACTTTTTGTAGTAGTTAGCATTCCATACTGGCCTCACAGCTCAGTTGGTAGTAACTATGCCTTCTGCGCTGTAGGTTGTGGGTTCGATCCCCACAAAAATACCAGGGCAAAAATTTGTGTGATGAACATAGATGTTTGTTCTGTGTCTGGGTGTTAATACGTAGAATAAGTATGTATTTACAAAAAAAAAGTATATATGTATATATTCTATCGGTTATCTGGTTCCCATAGTACAAGCATTGCTTATTTGGGGCTAGATGACGCTGTGTGTAAAGTCCGCCAATATTTATTTATTTTATACTAGCGACCCGCCCCGGCTTCGCACGGGTAGCATGTTATTATACATATAAACCTTCCTCCTGAATCACTCTATCTATTAAAAAAAACCGCATCAAAATCCGTTGTGTAGTTTTAAAGATATAAGCAAACATACATACATACATATTACATACAGACGCGGGAAGCGGAAAGCGACTTTGCTTTATACTATGTAGTGACGTGACAGGTTGCAAGCTCATCGCTTATAAGAATACTAACTGTAACATTATATAACTTAAAACACAAACGTACTGAACGTTTGATCTAACATTTAACTGTTACTAATACTGTTGGCAATTA
Source organism: Hydriomena furcata (assembly GCA_912999785.1). Taxonomy (NCBI): domain Eukaryota; kingdom Metazoa; phylum Arthropoda; class Insecta; order Lepidoptera; family Geometridae; genus Hydriomena; species Hydriomena furcata. The sequence goes on from OU538820.1 coordinate 21,491,431, forward strand.
ATCAATTGCTCCCACAAAATAGGGGTCGTTCGGTGAAATAGAATTTGACGTTGAAATAAACACGGTTCAGTCTAGATAGGTTTTCAGGATGCATTAACGTCTTAGTTTAAATAACCGGTCGTCGTTCTAGTTTCTTTTGAACTGGTCGGAGCTGGCGGGTATAATTAGTTTATATTTTATTGATTAGATAAATACAGGGTCTGTTTAGACTACTTTACTGAAGACACAAGTACCTACGTATAGCCCCATGTACAACATGCTCGCAGTGGAAACAAAATAGTTTCATTCTGAAAAAGGTTTATCGTTTTTTGTTGTGAATCATTTGAAATTACTATGATATTAGCAATGTTACGAGCTATGGACGAGACAATAATGACCGTAAATTACTGCAAAAAATATAATTTTATTATATCGTAGAAAAAAAAAATTATGAAGTTTAATAATTTACCATATTTTATCATCTTAGCATTAGACATGAATAAAGTGTACAGTACACTGTAATCAGAGGAATATAAAAAAACCGACCAATTGCGAGTCGGACTCGGGCACGAAGGGTTACTTACCATTATCTATAAAAAATACGTTGTTGTATGGGAGCCCCACTTAAATATTTATTTTATTCTATTTTTAGTATTTGTTGCTATAGCGTAGCGGCAACAGAAATACATAATCTGCGAAAATTTCAACTGTCTAGCTATCACGGTTCATGAGATACAGCCCTGTGATAGACAGATGGACAGACGGACAGACGGACAGCGAAGTCCCGTTTTTACAATCTGGGTACGGAACCCTAAAAAACACCCCGAGAATTTAAAAACGTACCTACTTCATCAATCTGAACCCAGAAAAAGATAAAACATACTATGTATAACAACTACAAAAGAGAAATATAAAATTGATAAAGAAGTAAATTTAGAATTTAATTGCTTACAAATTCCCAATTACGAACGTATAAAGCTTGGGTTCCAAACCCCGACCTAGTAACTAGGCATAGTATTCGTATACTACTCGGTAGGCGAACGAAATAAATAACAGGCGGACGGCTGCCAATGGCCATACGCTTGATGCAATAATGCAGAGGCGGATCTAGAACGGACTTGACAGGGGCATATCAATAACAATAAAAGGAGATACCGCCGAAAGGCAACTCCCCAGTACCCAGTCACCCCTGGAGTTGAGGCCAGGGCAAAACCGCAAGGTGAGGCCAGGGCAAAACCGCGAGGTGAGGCCCTTACCTGAATTTTAAATTGTTTAATTTAGTTTAGAAGATCCGTCTGCTGAAAAGAAGATTGTAAAGTTTACTTCTTCAGACATCTTCAAGGACCTAAGCGTCTGATGATCTGAAAAGATGTCTACCGTATTTGGGAGTTGCAGTCGTGATCCTATTTCATTTGATATGGTATATAATGGGTATGCATTACAGGCTAGGTGTATACACGTTTACAACTTTGTCTAGGGATACTGCATTTATCTTATCAGAAACACATAATCAAATAAATAAGCTTTAGTTCTACATTGATTTAAACTAAAACTATGGGTTTTGACTGCGAATAATGGCCGATTCGACTTAGTGGAAAAAGCAAATAGAAGATGATGTGATTTGAAACAGCGCAATAAGAAATAATAAAAAAAGCTTTCGGTAAGTAATTCCTCTTGTACTTCGATTACTTCTTTATAACTGCAATCATAGCAATTTAGAGAAATTGAAAACGGAACTACGTAATGCGTGATTTTATTGTTTTTTTTAGTTTGATCCCTGAAATCAGTCCTTGAATCCGTCTCTGCATGAACCAAACATTCAAAGATACAATGCCTCGTTACGCAACGTCAGAATGATTTTAGAATTACTCTCTATAGAGTCCGGTGTGACGCTAATGAGTTATCAATGAGAACTTTTGGCAAATCGACAAATTTTCAACAGACTTTCCGTTCAAGAGATTCATAATCATTTTAAAATTATTTATTTTGAAAATACTGCCAACATTCCAAAAAGTATTTACATACATTTTGTTATAAGATTAATCAACATTACTGCGGTATTTTAAACTTTTTTTTGATGTGCTAAATTGCTAACACAGCGTCAACCGTTTCTGATCGAGAAGATGCAGGTTCAAATCCAAATGGTTGCGTTATAATTACGTTTATAACACTAAGAAGAAAACCGACGAAAATGTATCGACCAATCGAAAAGACAAAGGACGATATTCGTTTTCAAAATTTTATGAGGGAACTATTAGTCCTTTGTAAATCTAATGCTTGACTTGGCGGGGGCACTACCGTGCCCCCATATACGAGCAATTTTTGAATACATATTTAAATACTAGCAGACCCGGTAACGCGTTGCTGTGTCAACAGATATCGAAAATAAACAAATAATTTGCAATAAAATAACATTGCGACTATAAATTGAGTTGTAAGTTATCCTATCTATCAAGTTGGATCAAACTGCACACGGTGTGCAAAGTTTGATTAAAATCGGTTAAGTAATTTAGGAGTCCATCGCGGACAAACAACGTGACGCGTAATTTACATAAATTAAGATATTATCTGAATCTCGGAAAGGGCTACAACGATTTTCAAGAAATTTAGTATACAGGGGGTTTCGGGGGTGATAAATCGATCTAGCTAAGTTTTATTTTGGAAAAAAATCATCGAAATCATATCACCAGATAAAACTATGTCATAGGTCATAAAAAAAATATAGGTACATACATGTCGAATTGATACCCTCCTCTTTTTTCGCCTGTTAAAAGACCAACATGGGAACATTTCAAATACCTTGTCACTTGTCAGTATCAAAATGGTTGGCAATAATGAGACTACGGAGCGACCTAGTTATATCGCTAGTAACTTGGTTGAGTGCACGCCGCGACGACGGCCTGGTTTCCAAGATTTACATGTCCAGGCCGTTCCAGAAATATGCGTTTGGAAATTAATGTTTCTATTCTCGTCTCGCTCGACGCTGGCAAATTGCATGACCGACCAATTGCTAATTGGGAGTATTTACGTATGGCTGATTTATAATATCCAGGAATGGTAGATTTGGAAATTGATCAGCCAAGTCTATCAAGATCTAGATAGATTGACTAGTTTTAAGGCTGGCGTTCGTTTACACAACTAATGGCGCATCCATCGGTTTGTTGTACAGCTAGTAAGCCGTTGTAAATAAAATAAATAAATATGATCACGACTGTAATTCGTAAGTGCGGTAGATATCCTCTCAGATATCAAGGGGCTTAGATCCTTTGAAGATGTCTAGAGGAGGTAGTCAGAGGCACGTTCAAACATTATATTTGGCACATGCCCACATTTTGCACCGGGATCCGAACCCATGTCGATCAGATTGAAAGTCGAGGTACCTCCCACACAGCCAACACGTTGTTCATATAGCAAACTAAAAGCTTAGGGTTTTTTATTAGCCCTGACAGTCCCATTACAAAGGAATTGGGAATTGGGCAAAGGACTCCCCCAAAGCCTTGTTCCTCCCTTGCTTCATAAAGGTATCACGACTGTCGAGTAATAAATGTTTTTGACGAATGCAGAATCGTTTTTTTCTCTACCGCAAAACATACAGTTTTGTTTTTTATGACAAAGATAACTTAAGGATTTAATCTAGATAAATAAAGACAGAAACACGATTGATGAAACTTTTCTCGATAGAATTATTTTCCAAAGTTGGCTCTTCAAAAACACTAGTTTCGTTTTTAATCAAAACTATGAATAGCTAAACAGTTCATTTTTATATAATTCGTTAGATAATCATACTAGCTAAGTAAGACGGATTCTTTTTAATTTGATGGTTTTCATGAAAATGCAGTTTTATCACTTCTCCGTCTTATCCGGGTAGACTCAGCCCATACAAAACGTCAAAAGTTTCACTTATCACCTTAAAAGAAAGCTTTCGAAACAATCAAGAGACGGCTGTGAGAAAAAAATCTAGCAGATACGAGTGTTATGTAAGTCGTTTTGTCACAGATTTTTAAATAAGCCGCGGTCAAGGAACCGTGCGAAGCGGAATTAATTTTGCGTCATTTTTTTAGCTCTAGGTCAGGTACGCTCTTGGAAACACCTGTGTTTTGTGATAATGTCGGAGTGCATTGTTGTTGGTGTAAAGTGCTTGTATTTTAAGCGTGAATGACTCAATGTCAATATGTAGGAGGTTTTCAGTTCGACGCGTATATATATTTTTTCTGTGCGTGTATGACGCATACCTATAACTTTTTCGAACGACAATCTTCAACTATTTTTAACAGACTTCAAAAAGGAGGTTCCTAATTCGCCTGTATGTTTTTTTTTGTGTGTATGTTTTACGCGGTTACTCCGGCGTTTGTGGATGGATTTACAAAATTATTTTTTAATTTAAAAGCCTATACTTTCGAGGTGGTCCCATTACCACCAAGTCAGCATCTGATGATGGGATCCCAGGGAAATCGAGAGAAACCTTTAAAAAATATGGGACCTTGCCCTTTTTTGATTGGCATACGCCGAGTGGAGGGCTAGCCGGGTTAGGGGCCCCTAGATCTCGCGGAGGGAGGAGCCCCCCCCCCCCCTCCGTTCGATGAACACCTCGAGTTGACGAATTGAACCACCTTTAAGGCACAGATAACAAGGCCCCTGGATTTTTCATTATGTATTTTATCTACACTAATGTTGTAACATTCTACTTATGTTTCCAATACTTGACTTATAATTACTACTGTTATAGCGCAGACAACAAAACACTCAATTTAAGCAATTTCACATGATGGTATAATATCCACATCGATATCGTAAAATCTCATTATAACATCAATAAAACGCGACCAATTAACCTGGCGAGCCTTATGTCAAAATCCTCATACAAGTTGTATAAAATGTTGATATTAGGCTGGCTTTTGAAAACAGTTGGGTTATACGTGAAACTACTAAACTTACATACACAAAACTCTTTGGTAAGATCTTGTGCCAATTAAATAAAAAAAAAAACAGCGCGCGCTCGCTCCTGATTGGCCCTGTGCGCGCAGCTGCTTATTGGTTAGATTTTAATGGCGGCAAGTTCACTGTGACAATACAATACACGTACGCGTGAATTTAATGTTTCGCAATGTGTTTTGTTTTTAAAATACAAATTAAAAGTTAAAAATGGATAGCTACGTTAGTGAAGATAAAGTAGTGTATGTAACTGCATATAACACGGGTATTAAAACACTCGTTACTATTATGAAACTCGCTTCGCTCGTTTCATAAACTCACACTCGTGTTTTAATACCCTTCCTTATATGACAGTTACATAAACTACTATTAAAGCACTACAAATTTTATTTATAAACATGAAGTCGGTTTTGTTTTTGTTTTATAATCTTAATTATTTTGTAACATTACGAGTACTATTCATTATGTTGTAACCTACCTGCACAAGGGACGACCTCATTAACGCCACCGAGGATGGGGTGAAGGTGGCGAAATTTTACGAAAACATCATTTAAATGATTGTATCATTGACACGCAAGAAGAAGAAGAAGATTATGTTGTTTTAGCAACAATATACTATACATACAATATATCTCTAATATATAAAATTTCCATGTCACAATGTTAGTTACCGTACTCCTCCGAAACGGCTTGACCGATTCTCATGAAATTTTGTGAGCATATTGAGTAGGTCTGAGAATCGACCAACATCTATTTTTCATACCCCTAAGTGATAAGGGTGGCGTAAAGATCGGGAAAAACGGAAAGTGCTTTTTTCTGTGGGATTATTGACATTTGACAGGACAACGTCTGTCGGGACAGCTATATGTATATATGATTTACTTACATGCATGTTGCTATTCCATCCAAAGATATTCAACTCTATGTTCTCTTTGTCGATGTTTAATTAAACTACATTTTTACACATTATATAAAGTAGACACATAAAATATATAGGTATAGGTACGTACAAAAATTAGATACACAACAATTTCTACATGTCAAAACTATAAAATACGGCCCTAAGATTAGGTCGCAACTGTGTCGCTAAGTCAACTGGCTTAGATGTTAGGTACCAGCCATAGGAGCAGGGCTATTTTGTGTAAACATGATTATCATGTTATAATGTTGAATGCAATACCTAATCTGGACACTTTTTATAGTAACTATTCACTGTTTATGCACTTATACCTAAGCTTGTGTATTGTGTTGGAAGCTTAGGTTTTGGTGCCTAAACAGCATAAAAAGCGTAGGTATTATGACATTCAGTACCAATAAATAAAATAAAAATAGGACAACAAACACAAATAATCACGACTGTAATCCCCAAGTATGGTAGACATTCTCTCAGATCTCCAGACGCTTAGATCCTTTAAAGATGTCTAGTGGGGGTAGTCAGAGGCACGTCCAAACATTATATTTGGCACATGCCCACATTTTGCAGTAGTTAGCATTCCATACGTGACAGGTTGCAAGCCCATCGCCGCTTATAAGAATACTAACTGGTTTCCTCACAATGTTTTCCTTCACCGTTTTAAGCACGTGTTTTTGATGGGCATATAAATTTTTCGAACAGAAAAATCCATTGATGCACGCCGGGATTCGAACCCACGACCTTCAGATTGAAAGTCGAGGTACCTCCCACTCGGCCAACACGGCATATAATCATAACATGATAATCATGTTTTTACAAAATAGCCCCACTGGACAGTTATCCTTCAGCTCAAGGAGACCGTGTACCGTTCCTCACCAGTGATCCACAAATAACTATTGTCGTGATTGTTATCGACAAGACGATTGTATTGTTCGATAGCGAACGAACTACGGATTGTGGTTTATTGTTATAGACATTTTCATGATAAATGAAATAAAAATATTTTTCAATGACAAGCTTTTGTAAAATCAATCATAAAGCACCAGCGTATCACATCTTATAACATTTTTGTCATCGGAACTTGACAAGAATGCAAAGTTTTTACTCAATCGAAGTATTTACTAAGAAGTTCCGTTGTGAGTGGCTTTTAAATAGCTCCAGACTATATCATCAGATCAGCTCGCTGTAGTGTGTGGATACATGTTGGATACGGTAGATTAGATACCCTCTCAGATCTCCAGGCGCTAAGATCCTTGGAGATGTTATAGGAATACTAATTGGTGTCCTCACGATGTTTTCCTTCAACGTAGTGATATAAAAGTAATTCTACCTTTAGGTATTCAAAAGGAGCTAGGCAGGGCACGTTTTTTTAATTTCAATAGAGAGATAGAGATAGAAAGCACCAATTTCTGTCTTCATTAAATTAATTTGCTGAACTTTTATTTAGATTTCACGAATACAGTTTATCTCTCGCATTTCTGATACTTTCTTGATCACTCCGCGTGAGGTCAACAACCAGGTTAATGTTTGTTGACCCTGAAACGCCCTTGTGGCCGATAATAAAAAAAAAACCGTCCAAGTGCGAGTCGGACTCGCGCACGAAGGGTTCCGTACCATTATCTATAAAAACGGCAAAAAATCATGTTTGTTGTATGGGAGCCCCCCTTAAATATTTATTTTATTCTATTTTTAGTATTTGTTGTTAGAGCAGCCACAGAAATACATAATCTGTGAAAATTTCAACTGTCTAGCTATCACGGTTCATGAGATACAGCCCTGTGACAGACAGACGGACAGACAGACAGACAGACGGACAGCGAAGTCTTAGTAATAGGGTTCCGTTTTTACCCTTTGGGTACGGAACCCTAAAAACCAGTATAATAAAATTGCGCCTCGCAGACACGTTGGATACACTGACAAATTCGGTTGCGCATGCGCAGTAGTACCACGATTTTCAAAGGTAGGTCATCAGAAAAAAGGCCGGTTGAAAAACATAAGCCAAATCCTCTTAGCAACATGTTGTGCCTACCCCACATAAGTGGGAAAAGGTGAAGAAAATGATGATGACTACCACGATAACAATTTAGTCTCACGCATCTTTTCCTCGCGATAATTCCATAATAAATATTCATTCTTTAAAAAAAAAGCGTAGACCCCAAGCCGTGTTTGTTGCCTGATTCTTCTAGGCTTGGTCGCGTGGAATCGGCGTAGCTTCACCTAGTTCCTTAGACGTTTCAAAGTGATCCTTATGATTTTATTGAAATAAATGATTTTTGAATTTGAATAAATAATTATGTATTTTTTAAAAACAAGCTTTTATAATCCCAGGGCTCTAGTACTCGTCAAGACAAATCCAACTAGCACAAACACAGAGGGATGAGTTGCAAGATTCCACACGAACAAACATAGTTACATATATACATACATTGCAAGTTAAATAATAGCTTGTAAAAAACCATTAAAGCGCAATCGATGTACAAACGCTATTAAAAAATCGGTCGATGTTTACAAACGACACAAGACAGGTAATAATGGTATTTCCCACACAACATTTACGACTTCGTTTCGCACCATCATTCCATCTTTGTTTTTACTACAAATAAGAAACACACTTATCAAGTAGGTAAGGTAACCTACTTGCAATGTGAGGAGTTTCGAAAATAGATCGATTTGCTGCGTCGCTTTTGATGTTTGTCCTATTTTGCTAAACGTCTCTTATCTAACAACACCGCTCAAGTCGATTTTTGGCGGTACAGACATTTTGATGCCATTGGATAGATTTTAAATTCACGCGTCAAACTGCAGTTCAGATTCAAGGATATCTACTAATCACAAGCCAGTATTCAAATACTAGTAACAGCGCTTAAGTCTGTTTTCCCGCCAACAACGCTCAAATCGTCATTCCGCCATACTGCGTGTGAAAAAAGCAAAAATGACTTGAGCGGTGTTGTTAGATATGAGACGTAAAGGAGATTTCCTTTTATACAAGATGATTTTCTTTAGAACACTAGCTTCCGCTCGCAGGTTCACTCGCATATTACCTGGTTCTAGGGTATAGGCTGTGTATATTTCAAGTTTATCCAAATTCCCCCCCCCCCCCCCCCCCCGCCCCTCTAAAATCTAAACTGTTGGGTTTGGAGGCGTGAAAAAAATCACAGTAGTAGTACATAATATATCGAACTTAAAACGAAAACTATCATACTATTTCACGCGCTGCATCTTGTTTCGTTTTGCTTTGGATCCCAAAGGCGAACCAATGCTGCAACCAGCTTCGTCGACCGGATATATTCCCACCGAGACTTTGTTGTAACCTGTTCTTGTCTACCAGTTCTGTTACAATAAAAACATGTCTCGCTCATAATTATGTCTCTTAAATTGAAAATGTTTTTTGTGAGTTGAAATTAGAGCTCTCGGTTTGTTTGTGAGAATTTGCAATCGATTTTGGTTCGAGCAACATACTTTATTGTGTCTTTTGTTTTATAAAACAAATTCTGAAAGTTCTTTAAGGCGCTCCCAGTCGACGATTGTTTTTGTTCGAAACGAAAAAATAAATACTTGTGAACAAGCCACATCTCCTATTTTATAATGTATAGTATATGTGAATAAAGATGTACCCATCTTTAATCACTTCGATAAATAATCCTACCGACCGCTGCAATGACGACAAACACACGTCGCACTGTGGATCGAAAATCGACTTTCAAAGACATAGGCGAAAAAAAAAATTTTGGTCGGTTTTTTGCTTGAAACGGCTTCCATTAATCATTAATATGCCTAAATATATCATGATATACAATTTGGTGGGAAAATTGTCGAGTTATAATTTTTTTTACGAAAAAAATGTATGAAAAGCACATAAAAAATCCAGATATCTCCGGAAGTGCAAAGATAACCGTTATATCCTTGCATACAGTTATAGTACCAACTATTATTGATTTTTTGGCATACAACATATAACTCGAACTACTGCACATTTTGAAAAAAAAAATATCAAAAAATTTAATTTATTTTTGATCTCTCTCAAGTGAAGACTTAAGGAAATCGGTTAAAAAAAGGTCCCCATCGGCAAATTGTATGCTATAAATAATAACAGACACGTGTTTTCTTGTTTGGCTGACGTTGAAATACCAAAAAACAAAGCTCAATAGCAAATTTAATTTAGGAACTATTTTTAATGTTATTTAACTACCTAATTAGGCAAGATTATGTTTTGTCAGACCGCTTATTGTTCAAATTTCAAGGAATGTATTAACAATGATCGGTAGTTAACAAAAGACAGGTAGCTTAGGTACAAAAATACCTTATTTAATACCTAATTAAGTGCATAAAACTGCACCGGAAATATTTTTTACTTCAGTTTATTCTGAACTATTTACTAGTGAACATCTCTCAGTTTTTTAATCATTAAAATGGAAAGTTTAAGCACTAACTTAGATTTGGTTGTTGTTCTTCAAGGTGCAGGTTCGCTACAAAATCATGAAGTTCTGTACGAGGCAGTATTATCTCGTCTAGGTGATCACCTTTCTAATGAAGATAAGGTTACTCTGGAAGAGTTTTGTCGAAGATTTTCACGAGCTGCTTCACAGAGATGGAAAAATTGCGGCAGAAACACAAGAGCATTCAGAAAAGATTATGAAGATTGGCTTCAAGCAAATGTTGATTGGCCAAGCTGCGTTCAAACTAGTCTTCTCACCCAGGGACCAAGTGAAGAAAGATCGATTACCGAAGACTTTACCACCGCGGAACCTTCATCGTCATCATCAGTTGGAACGATGACTAAAAGACCTCGGAAACCTTTCGAAGATCTAGGCAACAAGCAGAAGAAAAGGAGGTCCGGAAGAGTACACAGGTATGGACCCCATTGAGTTGACGAATTCAGCTGCAGTACTCTTAAAAGAAAATGGTCGTGAGGACATTGCATCCGTCATCGAATATATGTTGAAAACCCCAGAAGCTGCTGCGAAAATCAGTGACTTCATAAAAAGACCGAAATGTCATGTTTCATTTACGGCAGAAAAAACTTTGGGGTTGCTCCTGTCTTTATAGCTTACAAAGTGGCAGTACATAACTTTAAGGGAATCGGCCATTCGAGAAGGTGCTATTGATATTTACCCGTCTTACTAAAAGGTGCAACAGGCAAAATTGCAATGTTATCCTCCGAAGCAATTAATAACAGTGACAGATTCCTCAGCAAAGATTACTTTACAAGGATTACTGGATTTAACAGTAAGGAGGATCCTTGAAAGTTTCCCAAACAAAATACAGGACCAACAGTTGACATTGATATCGAAGTGGGGATTTGATGGTGCATCTAACCAAAGCCGGTACAAGCAGAAAATAGACAGTGAGCAAGATGACTCAAGCATATTTATGACATCTCTCGTCCCTCTAAAGCTAACAAACGGTGATGAAACCCTATGGAAAAATCCAAAGCCCTGCTCAACATCATATTCTCGTACAGTGGAGTTTAGTTTTGTGAAAGAAAGTGAAGAATTAGTCATTGAAAAAAAGGCAAACATGGATGACGAAATTAAGGCTTTACTCCCCACAGAATGTAAAAAAAATATGGTGAATCATAAACTGATGATGACGATGATTGATGGCAAAGTATGTACTTATCTTTCTGAAGCTAAGTCACACGCTGCGTGCTATCTGTGCTTAGCTAAGCCCACTGAAATGAATAATTTAGGTACAGTTTCATTGAAGCCTGTATCCTCTGATGCATTAGAATTAGGGTTATCTACATTGCATGCACGTATTAATTGTATGGAATGCCTTCTTCATATATCATACCGACTCGATTTTAAAAAGTGGGCTGCGAGAGGAAATGACCACAAAGAAATGTTGGAAGCAAGAAAAAAATATATCCAGGACAAATTTAAAAACGAGCTCAATCTTCTTATCGATATTGTTAAGCAAGGATCTGGAACCACAAATGACGGAAACACGGCAAGAAGATTTTTTGAGTTTCCAGACAAAACTGCAGCCATCTGTGGGCTGGACGAAGAGTTAGTCCGCAGATTTGCTGTAATTCTGCAGGCAATAACATCAGGGGAACTGATTGATGTAATCAAATTTAAAGATTTCGCTTTCGATAACATTAAAAATAGTTCCTAAATTGAATTTGCTATTGAGCTTTGTTTTTTGGTATTTCAACGTCAGCCAAACAAGAAAACACGTGTCTGTTATTATTTATAGCATACAATTTGCCGATGGGGACCTTTTTTTAACCGATTTCCTTAAGTCTTCACTTGAGAGAGATCAAAAATAAATTAAATTTTTTGATAATTTTTTTTTTCAAAATGTGCAGTAGTTCGAGTTATATGTTGTATGCCAAAAAATCAATAATAGTTGGTACTATAACTGTATGCAAGGATATAACGGTTATCTTTGCACTTCCGGAGATATCTGGATTTTTTATATGCTTTTCATACATTTTTTTCGTAAAAAAAAATATAACTCGACAATTTTCCCACCAAATTGTATATCATGATATATTTAGGCATATTAATGATTAATGGAAGCCGTTTCAAACAAAAAACCGACCAAAATTTTTTTTTTCGCCTATGTCTTTGAAAGTCGATTTTCGATCCACAGTGCGTCGGCGCGTGGTCCGCCTTAGCTTTTCGAATAAATTAATGATATAAATTATGTATAATTACTTATCAAAAATCTATTCTAATATAAATCTAGATCTACATATTACCTATCTTTAACAATAAATCACGAGTTGATTTTAATAGTAGGTAATACCTACTATTAAAATCAACTCGTGATTTATGTAGGTATATAAAATATTTCGATCATAAATTCTAAAACGTATCATTTTGGAATAATATCTTTACCGTGAAAAGATTCTGCTATTATATTTTCAGCTTAATAGAAATCTAGGTAGGAACCTGAAGTAATATACTTATAAAAATAGGAGATGTGGCTTGTTCAGAAGTATTTCTTTTTTCGTTTCGAAAAAGAGCAATCAGCGACTGGGAGCCCCTTAATAAGAAACGAGAGTGGAGTCTATCTAACAACTACCTAATATGGAGTAATAAAAAAACATCTATTAACCTTTTCTATAAAATTACATGGTAGGTCTAGGTAGAGATAGTTTATAACCCAGAGAGCATAGATTACATTTTATTACAAGCTTTTATTTAACTTGCAATGTATTTATGTATGTAACTATGTTTGTTAGGGTGGAATCTTGTAACTCAATTTTGAAGCAGTTATCCCCAACTGATTGAGCTGAAATTTTGCATACTTATGTAACTTCGGCGGCAATGCAATAATATGGTGAAGCTGATCTGATGATGGAGTCAGGAGCTGTTCAAAAGACACTCACAATGGAACGCCTTAGTAAATACTTCGATTGAGTAAAAACTTCATTCTTGTCAAGTACCGATGACAATGTTATATGATGTGACAGGTGATAGCGCGCTGGTGCTCGATGGTTTAAATGATTTTACAAAAGCTTGTCATTGAAAAATATTTTTCAACAGAAAACTTATCCGTAAGGTAGCAACGCGAGCGAAGAAGTAAAAGCTAATCATCATCATTTTCTTCTCCTTTTCCCCCCTCAACGTGGGGTCGGCACAACACGTTGATAAACATGTTTCGAAGAAGATTTGGCTTATATGTTTTACATCCTCCCTTTTTAATCCTAGTAATATTATAAATGCGAAAGTTTGTATAACAAATTGTTTGTTTGTTACTCAATCACGTCGTAACACAGTCGATTTTGATGAAACTTAATATAAAATTGATTGATATTTCATCGCTTCATTCTTTATATATTATTATTACAATGTAGTATCCTTTAGTTTACAGGCAACTTTGCACATTGCAAAGTTGATAGATTCATTAAATTAAGATTAATATTAATATGAATATAATAATCATTAAGATTCATATAATAGTGATCGAACTTCACTGAAGATCGTTTGATCATCTATTATGAATATCAAAATACTTTTTACACATTGCAAAGTTGCCTGTAAACTAAAGGATACTACATTGTAATAATAATATATAAAGAATGAAGCGATTCATATAATAGTGATCGAACTTCACTGAAGATCGTTCATCTGAAGATCATCATCTATTATGAATATCAAAATACTTTTTATTTCGATACCTCGCGAGCGTTGCCGTGATCGAAACTAAACACATAACGATGAAAAAAAATCTAAAAGATAAAATTAAATGAACAACAGTCAAGTCAAGTCCGCTTTAATACGATGATTATAAAATGATTGGTTATCATGCCACGCTTCGGTACAGTATGTAGCGAAAGAAATAATGTAATTATTTAGCAAAATACAAGTTGCATGCTGAGTGAAATAGAGCGGGTACGTTATACAAAAAGATTACCACGAGAGATGCACGCTTGTAAATGTTAGAAAAAAAAAATTCGTATTTAGTACTAGTAGTCCCGCGACAGACGTTGTTCTGTCCAAATTCGATAATCGCATAGTGTAACGCACGTTGCTACGACGATACGTCAGATTTTTTTTGCACACCAGCGTCATCTATACCAAAATCATCCCTTATGCGTTTTTTTATAATTTTGGGGATGTTTTTCGCATTTTAAAGTAGTCTACGACTTTGTTACACATCTGAGCGCATGAAGATCTAAGAGCATATCTACCGTACTTCAGTCGTGAATCCAATTTACACATTTCATTTTTAGGGTTCCATACCCAATGGGTAAAAACGGGACCCTATTACTAAGACTTCGCTGTCCATCTGTCTGTCCGTCTGTCTATCATAGGGTTGTATCTCATGAACCGTGATAGCAAGACAGTTGAAATTTTAACAGATTATGTATTTCTGTTGCCGCTATAGCAAAAAATACTAAAAACAGAATAAATTAAATATTTAAGTGGGGCTCCCATACAACAAACGTGTTTTTCTACCGATATTTTTTTTTATAGATAATGGTACGGAACCCTTAAGCGCGAGTCCGACTCGCACTTGGACGGTTTTTTTATTTTTATACAGAAAAAAGTCATGTTTGCCTGGTGGGAAGATGTCTCGGATTTCGATCTTAAAGCCATGGGTCCAAATGATTCAGACAAGGAGGCTCGGGTAAAGTGAATAAGCAAAGAAATCGATCACAAAATGATGAAACACTGATGCTGAAAAATATTTTACGGCAACGAATGAAAGGATTGCTTTCAGTTTTTCAAAAGGCGCGTTTCATGACGTTCAATCGCCCAATTTCTTGTAAATTTAGTGAGTATTTAATTAATGTTCTGGTAGACTTGAAATGTTGGCATGTGCCAAATGTTATATTTGGGCGCGCCTCGGACTACCCCCTTTAGGAATACTCAAGGAGCTGAGCGTCTAGAGATCTGAGAGCATGTCTACATTGTCTACCGTACTTGGGAATTGCAGTCGAGATATTTTATGGACTTGAAAAAAATTGTTTTCCTTAAGTTCAGTAATAATTCTCTAAACGCACTTAGCGATTATGTTTCTATACAAATAGACGGGCGATGTGGCGCTAAGCGCGATCTAGAGAGATAAGCATGGACTTATAGTTTAGACAGGCCTAAACCTTACCTTAGATTCCAGTCTCTCATTTTCGTTCTTGTAGTGTGTTCGTTCGTTTTCCGTCTTGTCCAGTTTGGATCGAAGGGTCTCCAGCTCTTCCTGCGAAAGTAAAAAAAACAATAGTTATCACCTGTATTCTATACAATCAGTTTACTTGTTTTATAATTCTTTAAAGGGCCATGCCGTGTTGGCCGAGTTGTAGGTACCTCGACTTTCAATAAGTGTGAGTTCGAATGCCGGCGTGCATCAATGAATTTTTCATATGCGCATCAAAACGGTGAAGGTAAACATAGTGAGGAAACCAGTGAGTATTCTTGTAAGCGGCGATGGGCTTGCAACCTGTCACGTATGGAATGCTAACTACTGTAAAATGTGGGCATGTGCCAAATATAATGTTTAGCAAAGATCTAAGCGCCTGGAAATCTGAGAGGATGTCTACCGTACTTGGGGATTACAGTCGTGATCCTATTTTTTTTTATTTTTTTATATGGCATTTTATCTTTGGATACGGCCCATAATGCCCTATAAAGTCCAAGGCGTAAGCCTGCCTAATTATGTGTAATAATAATTAATCTTTATTTATTTATATCTTTGTTTTATTTCAGATTAAAGGGCGCCAAACCTTGCTCTTTAGGTACCTACCTTGTGCAAAGATTATAATTTAAGGTGCTGCATGCACTTTATTTTCTTAAATTTAATTAATTTCGATCACTTAAAAAAGTTTATAATATACATGGTTTTTAAGAATCGTGCATTATCTACACTCGATAAGTGATACAAGTAGGTTTTGTACAGATTGGTGAAACCACTCTATGTCACGTGTTGCGTTTGAGCATGCGTTCTGCTCTTTTTACGGGCCTACTGCCTTTGGGTACGGAACCCAAAGGGTAAAAACGGGACCCTATTACTAAGACTTCGCTGTCCGTCTGTCTGTCACAGGGCTGTACCTCATAAACCGTGTTAGCTAGACTATTGAAATTTTCACAGATTATGTATTTCTGTTGCTGCTATAACAACAAATACTAAAAACAGAAGTAAATAAATATTTAAGGGGGGCTCCCAAACGTGATTTTTTTGCCGTTTTTATAGATAATAGTACGGAACCCTTTGTGCGCGAGTCCGACTTGCACTTGGCCGGTTTTTGATAGAAGTGAGCTAGACTTGCCTTGCTGATATATATTAGGTTACGCGAACATCTGGTTCAGTACTTCAATTTCTAAGGTAAGACTAAAGCAGTATAACTCGCGGTGCGAAAGTGACAACGCCATACGTGTTCGTACAGCGTTGTCACTTTCGCTCTTTAAGTAATACTGCTTTAGTCATAACTATAGATTTTAACACGGGTATTTATCACGTAATTACCTTTAATTTATTTTCCCGACGTTTCGACTATGTTACAATAGCCATGGTCGCGGGCAGACTGTATAAGGTAGGTGTCAAAATCTATAGTTATGCCTACTAATAACGATAGTTTGAAAAATAACTGCTTTAGTCTTACTTTAGAGATTGTAGTACGGTCCTAGATCTAAGTTTAGCTCAAATTAGAGGAAATGATAGCGACGCAGTGGACCATCGAACTGAACGTGACCAAAATGTTATGTATCTAAGTTTCTTATCATGATTATCATGCATGATATGGATTCATAATCACTTACTTAGAACTCGTAATTTAACATCGTTTATGAGTTTGGTTTATTTAATGTACTTTGAAGTCATTGACCACACAGCTTATAGACTAATGCAAGGCGAACACTTTTAAACAACACATTAGGTTTATACTGCTGATATAAGACAACGAGCACGTCCACCGCGGGCTGAGACATTGAATAACTCTATGAAAACAAATGAAGTACTCTAAAATAATAGTTGTACCTAATTGGATAGACTTTCCTTACAGGAATCAACTTTCATTTAGTTTCTTTCTACAATAAAATGTTAACTGACGTCTCTTAATAATTTACGTCTAGAAATCTGATGGAAGAGTTTTCAATTATCTACCTTATAACAATATTATAAAACAGAATTACAGTCTACACAACACAATACTAATATGGGTTATTCGTCTCGCAAGATAATATAAATAAATAATAAAAACATTTATTCACAAAGATGGTTTACTTACAATGTATATCATAAACAATGTACCCGCTTTTCTCGTACTAATCTCGGTCTCAGTTCTAACCTTACTAGAATTTGTAACGAGTATAGCTTTATTACAGACTAGCAGTCCGCCACGGCGTCGCACGGGTGTAATAATGATTTTATGGGTAATTTTTTTACACTTTGGGTTACATTATCGAAGTTTTCATACGGATCCCTAATAGTTAGACATATGGTATTGTTGACTTGTTTGTAGATATTGATGTCCTCTTTAAAACTGTAGTACATCACTTTGCTCTATTGTCAATAATTTCCGCAGCAAACGCATTATTTAAGGATTTTTATTGGATTTTTTTTCACACGTTGGGTTACATTATCGCAGTTTTCATACGGATCCTAACATTTTTGAAAATAATCTATAGCCTATGTTCATCAGGGATAATGTAGGATTCTAATGGTGAAAGAATTTTTCAAATCGGTCCAGTAGTTTCGGAGCCTATTCGATGCAAACAAACAAACAATCAAATCTTTCCTCTTTATAATATTAGTATAGAAAACTTAGCTGAATTAGATCTGTTTGGTGACTCGCTTCAAATTTTTAAGACCAAACTCATGAAGAAGTTTTTAGGCATCCTTCTAACATGAGATTATAGTGCATTTTAATTATCTTTTCTCTTTTCTAATTTTTATTTTTATTGTCAGAATAGTTTTATTTATATTTTTTATTCTTAGGTTCTTACTTTGAATTATATTCTTTTTGTTCCATTTTATCCTGTGTCTGTTATCTGTCTTTTTATTATTAATGCTGTGCATGCCTGTAATTGGCTCACATATTATAATACTTTATCATAAATGTTTACGTACTTAATGTGTATTATGTGTGGTGTGGGCGCTGCCTTAATAAATAAATAAAATATATAAAATAAAAATAAATAACTATTTTAATTTTCTCTTTCAGTACGTACATACCTACTTGAATAAAACCTTTCTGGGTCAGACTAACCTCGCACTAACTAAGTTTACTAAACTTGTGGCTCAATCCTCTAGTTTCTTTAAGTATTCACAAGTATTTGAAATAATTTGTGTTAAGAGATAACCTAGGTTTAAATGGCCGATTAAAGTAACCACCCGATAGTATTGGTGGAATTACTACAATTAAAACGGATGTGTCATACCTATTATTAAGTCAGGCGGAAATTAGACGTTTCTATTCGCCGCGACGACAATGCGGGCAAAAAGTGCATGATGAGCTGCCGTGTACTGTAGGGTTGCCAGCATACCACCATTATCGTAGGAAATGTATTTTTTTTAAAGATTTTTTAATTACATATATAATATTTGATATTTTAAGGTAGTTTGGACGTCGATGTGGAAAGATAGCAAGTTTATCAGAATTTATAATATTTGTTCACAACGTATTTGTAGAAAAAGGGGCGTTTCCGATTGATTAAGTACAATGTTTCTTTAATTATAAATAGATGCATGGTTTTTATACAGTTGTCAATAAGTACAGAAACAATCTCGATTTAGTAAGTTCAGTTTTGGAATATCTGTTACAAGTTTTAGTAAAATTAACACCAAAAATAGTTATCAAACAAAAATACTACAAACTGCATGTAAGCCACGATAATAATAAATTAAATTAAAAAAAAAAAGTTAACCAACGGAAAAGTGAAATGCCATCAAAAACTTATACCTAACTTAAATAACTTGTAAAAAAAACCATGTCTCGCAACTCAGTTCTTCTACCGTAAAAAGTTGTGAGATCCATGTACTTAATACCAAGTCGGTTAATTTATTCAGTCCCTACTTAAGGGTCCTTCTGTCTTATGTTATTACGTAATTAGCTAACCTAACAACATCTCATGGTAACCATATTAATATTAAAAGTATTTTTTGTTTTAAAATTGAAATCGGATCACCAAATACAAAGATATGAGAGGTCATAAATACGCATCCTCCTCTTTTTTGTCGGTTTTAAAGATATTGTGTTGTACTGTACAGTTTAGAAAACACAGAATGATTATTCAGCGTTCAATAATTTATGAGATAACACGTATTCATTGAATGATGGATGTTGCCATAATCTGTTAGAAAGCTGTTACGTTCATTGACCTTCTTAAAAAACTGTATTATAGGGAAGTGATTTTAATGACATAGTTTTTACTAAACCACATTTACGACAGTGCCAGTGCTCATTCTAACCTAACCAGTTTATTAACTGTTACAACATAAAATAAATTATATAAAAACCTGACAACTAATATATAAATAACAAAAAAATGCCCCCCTTTTTAGGGGAGAAGGGCGCCATATAAAGCCGATGTCACTCTCACAATCCAATGACACCTCATGTTCTAATTTGTCATGTCGTTTGGCCTGAAGAGCGTGCCAAAGAAATGGAAACATTCGCTCGAAAAACATTACCCATTCTCGCGCAGTCGGGTAATAATAAAGAGTTACGGTAACCACCGGTTAATTACTAGTCTCATAGCTAATAAAGACTTCACAGCTCAGTCTTCTGCAACACAGCTCCTGTCTCTCGCAACACTGCCTTCTGCGTTATAAGGTTGTGAGTTCGAGTTCCATCAAAGAATCCTAGTTCGATCGGCACTACACTGGAGCTTCAAGATCATTGAAAAAAAAAATAATAGGCCCCAAGCCGTGTTTTTTGCCTGATTCTTCTAGGCGCAAGAAACAGACTTAGCTTCAAATAGCTCCTAAGACGTTTCAAAGTTTAGTGATCCTTTTGATTTTTATTGAAATAAATATATCTTTTGACTTTGACTTTGTCTCTGTCTGTTACTCGTAATAGATATTAATGTAAATAATAATATAAATGCGAAAGCTTGTGATATTGTTTGTATGTTTGTGCCTCAATCAGGCCTAAACGACAAAACAGATTAAGATCAAATTTGCTGTAGATATTATGCCCGACTAAAAAATAGCCTACTTTAAATTACGAAAAACATCCCCAAAATGATAACAAAACGCTTAAGAGATGATTTTGGTATAGATGGCGCTGGTGTGCAAAAATCTGACATCCGTGTTGACATCAGTCGTCATAGCAACGTGCGTTACTCTAAGCGATTATCGAAATTTGGACAAGACAACGACTGTCGCGTGTCTGCTAGTGTGAACATAATAAAGACATCCAGTTAGAAATGCTCGCAATAAAGCTTTTCTCAGAATTTATCAAATGAAATCATATTACGCAAAGTATCGCTATCTTTGTTACATGACATTCCTGTAACTATTAGATGCTGATCGCAGAAAGCATTGAAACCCTATAGTTAGATGCCTCATTTGTTAATTCACACGTTACGATAAACCAGAAATCAAAATGGGCGACTCGCTTGCAACCTGTCACGTATGGAATGCTGACTACTGCAAAATGTGGGCATGTGCCAAATTTAATGTTTGTACGTGCCTCTGACTACTCCCACTAGGCATCTTCAAAGGATCTAAGCGTCTGAAGATCTGAGAGGATGTCTACCGTACTTGGGAATTACAGTCGTGATACTATTACTTTTTTTTTTTAAATCAAAATGGCGACTCTTGACGCTTGTTTGTAAAATAAAAATAAGTTTTCTGTTGAAAAATATTTTTCAACGACAAGCTTTTGTAAAAACATTTAAATCATCGAGCACCAGCGCGCTATCAACTGTCACACATATCATTGTTATCAAAATTTGACAAGAATTTTTAATCAATCGGTAGTGTGTGTCTTTTGAACAGCTCCAGACTCCATCATCAGATCAGCTCACTGTCACCATATTATTGCATTGTCACCAAAGTAACATAAGTATGCAAAATTTCAGCTCAATCGGTTGGGGATAACTGCTTGAAAATTGAGTTGCAAGATTCCACCTCAATAAACATAGTTATTTACATAGTTACAGACATACATACATTGCAAGTTAAATAAAAGCTTGTAACAAGCAAAATTCAAATAAGATCACTGCTGTAATTCTCAAGTACGGTAGACATTTTCTCAGATCTTTGAACCAAAACATCGCGAGGAAAGGCAAACGTGGGCATGTACCAAATGTGATATTTGGACGTGTCTCTGACTAACCTCTTTAGGAATCTTCAAGAATTTGAGCCGGAGATCTGAGAGGGCGTCTAGGCGTCTACCGTACTTGGGGATTACACTCGTGATCCTATTTCATTTAACTATTGATTGTAACACGGGTATTTATCACGTTATTCATTTACATACTATTTCATTTAATTATACGAGTACATGAGTAAATCTCTCCATTTCCGATTCTACAGAGGCAGTAGTACGCTCCATTTGCCGCTCATTTACATTATAACTGATCGATCACTTGAATGGGCAGGCTTGTCGCCATCCGATGGAGCTAGATGGCCGATGATTTACCTACTTAGGGGCCGTCCATAAATCACGTGATGTTCAGAAGGGAGGGGTTCGGAAAAAAATACGAAATATGGGGGTCGAAAAGACATTTTTATCAAACCCTTAATTTTGTAAAATAAAATGAGCTTTTATACCTGTATTTAAAGATAATATAAAAAAATAATACTAAATAAACATCACGTCTAAGAACTTGTAGGGATTAGTTATACGTTATGATAATGATGTATAGAAAACAGTAACAAATTGGATTGCAGACCATGTATAATTATTTTTAACCGACGAAAAACGGAGAAGGTTCTCAAATAGACGTGTATATTTTTTAGCATATTTTTATTGTTTAGAGAATAGTCCCAAGTTGGTCCCATTTAAATTATATTAATGTAGGAATAATAGTTACTTCATAAACTGAAAAACTAAATATTATCCCTTGACTTTTCGATTGGTCGAAACATTTTCGTCGGTTTTCTTTTTAGTTTTTTGAAACGTAATTATTTCGCTAATTTGAACCGAACGTAATACCAATTACACTTATACACACCGAAGCTTATTTTTATAGTTTAAAAATGTGCGCTTTACAAAGAGCATATAAAATGTAAACAAAATATTTAAAAAATGTTAGCATAATGTAAATAACTTTTACGTTAGATTTATAAAGTAAATACTGTCATAAATATATATTTTACTAGCTGACCAGTGCCCGCTTCGCTGGTCGACAGAGAGTTGCACATGTTTCATGTTTGTTCATGAGTTTAGTTTTTCATGTTTGTTCATGAGTTTCTGGTATTCCCATCTTCAAAATAAATTATAGCCTATATGTTGCCGAGGACTAATAGCTATATAACAAAAAAAGTTTCATCAAAATCCGTCCAGTAGTTTTGGCGTGAAAGCCAGACAACAGACAGACAGACAGACAGACAGACAAAAATACCAAAATTGTATTTTTTGGCTTGTGTTACTTGTATGAAGACCCCTAGGAGTATTTTTTTTAGTTTTTATTCAATGTACAGAATTGAACTCTTCTACAGTTTTATTATATGTATCGATTAAAAGACTCATAAAGGCGATTAACAGCCTGCAGAATTACTAAATCCGAATACTATGTTGTAATGTACTAGACTGTGTTTAGATATATTAATTTGTATTATTTTATGTTCATTAAAGACCTTTTCAAACAAACCGAAGCCGATAAAAAAACCGTCACACGCATCAACGAAAAAGTACAAACAAACTATTGAATTCCCAGTCAAATAAAAACTAGAAAATTTACTCACATTCGTGGGAACACTTCGCGAGCAAGAAACACGTCCCGTTAAACGATGTATTTACGACTTGTATGTACTAGTAGTGATCGCGTAGATTTTTTGCTAAACCTTGCTGGGTATCTTTAGATTTACCGATACGATATGCAAAAGTAATATGGTTATAATGCGGTTTTGGATTTGATTAATCTACTCGTAAAATCTGATCCGACACTTAATCCAGACATACTCGTTTTTATAAGCTTTTATTTAACTTGCAATGTATGTATGTTTGTAACTATGTTTGTTAAGGTGGAATCTTGCAACTCAATTTTGAAGCTGTTATCTTCAACCGATTGAGCTCAAATTTTAATAGTTATTTAACTTCGATGACAATGCTATTATAATATGGTGAAAGTGAGCTAATCTGATGATGGAGTCAGGAGCTGTTCAACAGTCACTTACAACGGAACTTCTTAGTAAATACTTCGATTGACAGGTGATATAGCGCGCCGGTGTTCGATAATTGATTTTACAAAAGCTTGACATTGAAAAATATTTTTTCAACAGAAAACTTATTAATAAGTGCATTATTAAAAACTCTTATATGTCGCTATCAGTAGGTTAGGCAGTTTATATTTGTGTGTGCTAATAAGCCAAAAATTTAAATCTGTGTGTCCAAAGACTCCAGAGATTTTCAGATTTTGTTAACAATACTTCAAAGTCATTTTACAAGAGTTAAACATGGACCTGGACCCAGCCCAGGGGGGAGTCATGACCCCCATGTCTCCCCCCCCTGGATCCGCCCTTGGTTGGACGAACAGAAACATATTCGAGGAAGTCTTGAAGCAATCGTATCGGGAATATAAATACGCCGTTTAGAACAACCGTTCTGTAAGTACCGATGTACACTCTTAATCTAATTAACTGGTTTCAATGTCACATCCATTTGCGCGTTGTCACCTGAATGGGAATGGCGATCTATTTAAATCCTTCGTCCTCGCTAACCTATATTTCTCACGGCATTTCTGTCCTAGTTTAGAGGGCGTCCGGGGAGCGTCCGGGCGGGGTTTCATTTGTAGTCCGGGTTTAAAATTTGGCCACCCGCGACACAAGCACTGTGCCGCCGTTTGTGAAATATTATGCTTTAAATTACCAATTTTTTTTTGAGAGTCTAGTGACCCCCCTCCCCCCCACGCTAAACTATTGGGAAAGCGTCGGAAAGCGTGAAAAAATTCACGTCTTAAAATTAAAAAAAACCTGTTAACATGTCCGGGTTCTGGGCTCTAAAATCCGGGGTTTTCACGCGACTTGTCCTGGTTGCCAAATTTTAGAGATGGCAGCCCTATCTGGGATCAATAGCCCGATCAAAATAAGGATGAGATCTTGAGATTAGATTCTATTCAAAACTGCGAACTGGCTTTGACGTTTGTATTGTGACATTTCTCGCGTCTATAGAGAAAATGCTATATATGACAGACTAGCAGGCCCGCGATAGACGTTGTCCTGTCCTAGTTTTGATTATCGCATAGAGTAACGCACGTTGCTATGACGACTAATGTCAACACGGATGTCAGATTTTTTGCACACCAGCGCCACCTATACCAAAATCATCCCTTATGCGTTTAGTATAATTTTGGGGTAAAGTAGTCTATGTTTTATTCGGGCATTATATCTACGTCTTCAGCAAATTTCATCTGATTCTGTTTTGTCGTTTAGGCCTGATTAAGGCACATTAAAACAAACTCACAAAATTTCTCATTTATAATAATTATTAGCAATAGGAATATTAGGAATTAGGATTAGGATATGTTCCTTGTTATGTATCAGTCACCTTGCCTCATTCTTTTGAGTAATAAATGAGTATTTAATGTTTTAAAAACTATTCCAGTCTAAGGATTCCTTCCTATCGGAACTGACCATGAAAACTACGTAGAAAAAAACTGCTCCTTAACAAAACTACCATAACTAGAGAATGTTACTTTCAAATTGCAAATCTGCTCTGCAGCCATTTGCACTAAGTACCTGAGTAATAAGTATTGTAGTGTGGGACACGGCACCAGCTCCTTGCGGAAACCGCTCCGATTACAGAAACCACCGGATAGTGCGGTCGCCATATAAGTGATAAATATGAAGTAGGTAGAGATATGGACTCTTTATGGGGTTGAGTTGGGACGGTAATTTTTCACTGTAAAAGACTGAATGTTTTTAGTCTATGATGTCAGATTTGTTGCACACCGTCGCCATCTATACAGAAAACATCCCTTTTGAGTTTTTTATCGTTTTTGGCACGTTTTTAATTTTTTAAAGTAGTCTATTATTTATTCGGGCATTATATCTACATCTACAGCAAATTTCCACTTAATCCGTTATGTCGTTTAGGCCTGATTGAGGAACACACATACATACAAACTCACAAACTTTAGCATTTATAATATTATTAAGAATACAACTATCCAATTATCCTGTTCGTTACTCGATGCGCATTCGCGATATTCGATTATAATGTTTACTAGGCGGCTTTAGAAGGTATATTCTCTAATCTTCTATCGACAACCAGCTTACCTATTATGGCTGGGTACTCTGAACTGGTAATCTCGTTTGTGAGAATTACCGCATTCATAACGTAGTAATTTTATAGTACGACTAGCAGTCCGCCCCGGCGTCGCACCGGTGTAATAATGATATTATAGGTATTTTTTTCACACGTTGGGTTACATTATCGAAGTTTTCATACGGATCCCTAATAGTTAGACAAATGGTATTGCATACTTTTTTGTAGATATTGATGTCCTCTTTAAAACTGTAGTACATCACTTTGCTCTATTGTCAACAATTTCAGCAGCAAACGCAATATAAGGATTTTTTTAAATTTTTTTCACACTTTGGATTACATTGTCGAAGTTTTCATACGGATCCCTAATATTTTTGAAAACTAGCTGACCCGTGCCCGCTTCGCTGGGGGACAGATAGTTTCACATCTGGTATTCCAATCTTCAAAATAAATTATAGCCTATATGTTGCCGAGGACTAATAGCTACATAACAAAAAAAGTTACATCAAAATCCGTCCAGTAGTTTTTGCGTGAAAGCCGGACAACAGACAGACAGACAGACAAAAATTTCAAAAAGTTTTTTTTTTTTGCTTGTGTTACTTGTTTATAGGCCCCTAGGAGTATTTTTTTTAGTTTTTATTCAATGTACAGAATTGAACTCTTCTACAGTTTTATTATATGTATAGATATTCTATAGCCTATGTTCATCAGGGATAATGTAAGATGCTAATGAAGAAAGATTTTTTCAAATCGGTCCAGTAGTTTCAGAGCCTATTCGATACAAACAAACAATCAAATCTTTCCTCTTTATAATATTAGTATAGAAGTATAGATATAGATACAGCAGAATGTTTACAACTCGACTAGATATAGATACCAAGCAACTTCATCAGATGATAAATGAACACCTAACAGAAACATACACCGCTGACTCACAGCTCAGTTGGTAGTAACTCTGCCTTCTGCGCTGTTGTGGGTTCGATCCCCACCCGGGACAAACATTTGTATGTTTGTTCTGTGTCTGGGTGTTAATATGTATTTTAGGTATGTATTTACTAAAAATAAAAAACTCGCGCACGAAGGGTTCCGTACCACTATCTATAAAAAAATGCAAAAAAAATATCTGAAGCGTAAGCATAAGCAACATATAGGACTGTATCTCATGAATCGTGATAGCTAGACATACAACAAACGTGTTTTTTTGCCGTTTTTTATAGATCATGGTACGGAAACCTTCGTGCGCGAGTCCGACTCGCA
The DNA here is from genome assembly GCA_912999785.1 of Hydriomena furcata. NCBI lineage: Eukaryota > Metazoa > Arthropoda > Insecta > Lepidoptera > Geometridae > Hydriomena > Hydriomena furcata. Next base: position 21,518,337 of record OU538820.1, read on the forward strand.
CTTGGCGGGTTTTTTAAATCTAGATACGATGTTTCCTTTGAGTTTGACGCCATCAGGCATTTATTTTTGACCCGTGAAAAAGGTCGGCGATGCGTTGCAGTCTACGCAGATAAATCTTAATCTCTTCATACACCATAATTAAGTTTTGCTGTAAGTATATTGATGCACCGCCGGACTTCGAACCCACGACCTTCGGTTGTAAGTTGAAGGACCTCCCACACGGCCAACACGACTATTATTAATATCTCCTGGCTCACAGCTCAGTTGATAGTAACTATGCCTGCTGCTATGTAGGTTGTGGGTTCGATACCCACCCGGGACAAACATTTTGTGTGGTGGACATCGATGTTTGTTCTGTGTCTAGGTGTTATATGTACGAGTATAATAATTAATTAATTATGTATTTACAAAACAAAAGTATAAAAGTATTCTATCAGTTATCTGGTTCCGATAGTACAAGCTTTGCTTAGTTTAAGGCTAGATGACGTTATGTGTAAAGTCTACCAATATAAAAGAAAACAAATAAAATATAGGATCACGACTGTAATCCCCAAGTACCGTAGACATCCTCCCAGATCTTCAGGCGTTTGGATCCTTTAAAGATGTCTAGTGGGGGTAGTCAGAGCCACGTCCAAACATTATATTTGGCACATGCCCATATTTTGCAGTATTAAAATATTTATTTATTTATTATCACCAGGCGCTCAGATAATTTAGCATGCGAAACACTTCACTGATATAATATGCTCAACGAAAAACCTGTATAATTTCTAAACCTTTGAAAACCGGCATGATTCTAACATGGAGAGGCACCACCTGCCCACAATTTACCATTTGGACTTTTGGAATTACTCATAGATTCAACTTTTGACCCTAAGCCACAGTTAATTCAACAGTTAATAGGTAACTTTCCCAGCTCACATTACAGTAACTTTCACAAAAACGTATTAACTTAAATTGCGAACTGCAAGGGTTAATATACACATCAAAGCCTACTTCAGGGCAGCGCGCTTATCAGCTAATACGAATTAAAATTAATATAGATTAGAAGTGTATTCACTAGCATCCACCTGCGGCTTTGCTCGCTTCATAAAATATGAAGGCCGACCCGTGACAAACTTTGTCCTGTCCAAATTTTGGTAAACGCATAGAAAAAAAAACACATAACATAAATTACAAATTTTGGTAGAATGAGTATCATTCGGTAGTCAAATTGATGTCAGATTTTTTTGACTAAATGAATTTTCAATACCGACCTTAGTAAGATTCAATCTTTTTGGTAGGATGCGTTGCTATGACAACTCAATTTTATCGGTCTAAGATGTCTAATTTTTTGGACATCTTTTTGCGTTTTTTTTATCATTTAGGGGTTGTTTTTTGAATTATAACTTCCCCGATTCATGATTTTACAAAAGCTTGTCGTTGAAAAATATTTTTCAATAGAAAACTTATTTTCTTGGTCATCCTCAATTACGCCAATGACCTGATTGATAGTGTCTCAGAAAAAGGCCAAGCTGAAGCATGCTGTTGTGTGGCTTAACCCGAAAACGTAATATTACGACAAGCCATAACTTTGTGGTTTATAACGGACATCGTAAAATGATTAGGACACATCAAACCTCGTCTTTGATCGTGTTTTTGATCTCTAAATTCTAGAGTTCTATTTTTAGGGTTCCGTAGTTAAGGTAAAAACGGAACCCTAAGACTTCGCTGTCCGTCTGTCTGTCATAGGGCTGTATCTTATGAACCGTGATAGCTAGACAGTTGAAATTTTCACAGATTATGCATTTCTGTTGCCACTATAACAAAAAATACTAATAACAGAATAAAATAAAAAAAATCCTTACAACAAACGTGTGTTTTTGCCGGTAATGGTACGGAAACCTTCTTGCGCGAGTCCGACTCGTACTTGGCCGTTTTTATTTATCTCGGACAGGTTGTAATGAGTTTATGCCTTCAACTTGAGAAAAACAAGTTATTGTGTGTTTCCAATGACCCAGCGTGACATTTATTTATACATGGATGTATGTTTTTCCAATAGCCGTGGGTTTGACTGGCCTCACAGCTAGGGCTGCCATCTCTAAAATTTGGCAACCAGGACAAGACACGTGAAAACCCCGGATTTTAGAGCCCAGAACCCGGACATGTTAAGGGGGGTGCAATTTAAAGCTTAATATTTCACAAACGGCTCCCTTAATCGAAAAGTTGATTTCAGAATTCCGGCACAGTGCTAATATCGCGGGTGGCCAAATTTTAAACCCGGACTACAAATGAAACCCCGCCCGGACGCTCCCCGGACGCCCTCTAAACTAGGACAAATCCGGGGAAACCCGGACGGATGGCAGCCCTACTCACAGCTCAGTTGGTAGTAACTCTGCCTTCTGCGCTGTAGGTTGTGCGTTCGGTTCCCACCCAGAATAAACATTTATTTTGTGTGACGAACGTTTGTGTTTGTTCTGTGTCTGGGTGTTAATTATGTACAATAACAAGCTAACCCGGCGAACTTCGTATCGCTTTAGAATTAACAAATGTGTTAAGTTCCCGTTCTCGTTCCCGTAAATGTTTTGAATGTTTTAGTACTTATTATCCTATTCTGGACAAATATAAATCCAATAAAACTAAAATCTTAAAAATTGGTCTAGCCGTTCTTTAGTTATAAATGGTGTAACTAACACGACTTTGTTTTATATTATTACAAACTGACCCGGTGAACTTCGTATCGCTTTGGAATTAACAAATGCTGTGTTAAGTTCCCGTTCCCGTTCCTGTTATAAAAAGTCCTACGTCTTTATCCCGGCTGTCTTCCTTCCCACCAATTTTTAGCCAAATCGGTTCAACCGTTCTTGAGTTATAAATAGTGTAACAAACACGACTTTCTTTTATAATTATATAAGTATATAGTTACAAAAAAGTATTTATGCATTCTATCAATTATCTAGTTCCCATAGTACAAGCTTTGCTTAGTGAGGGGCTAGATAGTGTTGTGTGTAAGGTCCACTAATATTTATTTATTTATTTTATATTGCATCACTGACTTAGCAACTTCCTTTTGGTCACAGCTGGTCGATTCTTCATTCTTCGAGACTCTTTAACCTTGAAGTTTTTACAAACGCTTATAAAACAAAGGAAATACTAAAATGTGTAAAAACACCAAATCCGGTGTAAAACAACAATGACTTACTTCACGCTATCACGTGGCAATCAATAATTAAATCTGCCTTCCTCAATCGTTAACCACGCCAACGAAAATATACCTAATATGGTTCCGTACCTATAAGGTAAAAACAGGACTATTACTAAGACTCCGCTGTCTATCTGTCTGTCACAAGGCTGTAACTCATGAACCGTGTGCTAGACAGTTGAAATTTTCACAGATGATGCATTTCTATTTCCGCTATAACAAAAAACCGGCCAAGTGCGAGTCGGACTCGCGCACGAAGGGTTCCGTCCTTCCTATAAAAACGGCCAAAAAATCACGTTTGTTGTATGGGAGTCCCACTCAAATATTAATTTTATTCTGTTTGTAGTATTTGTTATAGCAACAACAAAAATACATCATTTGTGAAAATTTCAACTGTCTAGCTATCACGGTTCATGAGATACAGCCCTGTGACAGACAGACGGACAGCGAAGTCTTAGTAATAGGGTCCCATTTTTACCCTTTGGGTACAGAACCCTAAAAATACTAAAAACAATCTATCAACGCACAGCCTGGTCCTAAAAACTTCAAATTTAGAGGGAGAATTCCATGTGCATAGGGTCGCACTAAGAAAGGATTTTCCTAAATTAAACCCCAATAGAGTATTGGTTAAAGTCTTTTTGAAAATAACTTTCACTAGAAAGTTTGTGAGTTTGTTTGTATATTTGTGCCTCAATCAGGCCTAAACGGCAAAACGGATTAAGATGACATTTGCTGTAGATGTAGATATAATGCCCGAATAAAACATAGACAACTTTAAAATACAAGAACATCCCCAAAATTATAAAAAAAACGCATAAAACGGATTAAGATGAAATTTGCTGTAGATGTAGATATAATGCCCGAATAAAATATAGACAACTTTAAAATACGAGAACATCCCCTAAAATTGAAAAACGCATAAGGTATGATTTTGGTATAGGTGGCGCTGGCGTGCAAAAATCTGACATCCGTGTAGCATCAGTCGTCATAGCAACGTGCGCATAGGGCGACGTCTGTCGCGAGTCTGCTAGTAAACAATATCTTTGAAATTCCAACAAAACTGACTTCAATAAACATATCTTAGGCAGGCCACTGACCTTATTTGACTACCACCTACACTGCAGGAAGTGTAAGAATCATGTATAGGTCGAATGAGATAACCTGTGTCATAGATTACTTAAATAGTTGCTAAAGTATTTGACAAGGACTACTGAATAGTTAGTATGAGTAGTTTTGTGTCATTGCATCAACTTATGTTTTTTTCTGTGCCATTGTGTAACCGGCAACATTTTTAGGGAGTAAAGTGCAAAGAGTCAATTGGTTTTTGGTACGAGATATACTTGAGTGTGTGAGGTCGTAAAGATACCATCATAGATAGCTTTTCGACAGTTTAATTGTTTGTTTTTATTGAAGTTTTAAAATAAGTCTCCTAAACTCCTAATAGACTATTTGACAGTATGATAAATAAAGTGTTTTTGATAGTAATCTATGTAAATTATGCCCTCATAAAGCTTTATGGAGTAAAATAACTTGAAAATAAACAATGATTTATTAAAAAACCCATAATTAAAATTATCCTTTTTTAAACGACAGTCACGTGACAAAAAACGGTCAGGATTGGTCGAATCGACGATGACGTAACATGCTTGTCAATATGTCATCGCCTGCCTTGAAAAACTTGACGTTTGTTTATTTGTTGACAAGCATGTAACGTCATAGAAACTAGTGCGGCGCCATTTGCATAAAGAAGCGCTTTTGCGGGTTATTTAAATTGTCAATATTTAATTTACATTTTTAGGGCCAATACTTAACAGAATTGAAAATAATATTTTTTTATGGATTCCACAGTCACTACTGAATAATCTAGAATGGTTTGCTAAATCTTGTCAAATAGCCCATTGCTGTGACACGATGATCCATCTAAATATATAAAACTCTTGCGTTACTGACTGATTAACTACTGATCTACCAACGCATTGCTTAAACCACTGGTCCTCAAAACTCAAAATTTGGTGTGTAGGGGTGCACTAAGAAATGAATTCCCAAAATTCAACTTCTAAGTGGGTGCTGTAGGTTGAAGTCTGTTTGAAAATACTGGTAATTTGGTTGGTCGCATTATCAACACTCACCTGTGCTTGCTTGAGTCTATGCTCGGTCCGGTGCACGGCGAGCAGAGGCGTGACCCGCACGAGCAGACGCCACCACGGCCAATCGCGCACCGCGAGGAACGCTCGCACGTTCCGCTGCACGCATCTCGCTGCGGTGTGCTGCGTCCTGAGACGTTGTGCTCGACGTCGCGCGAGCAGGCCGCGCGCCCTCGCCTGCAGGCGTACGAGCACGCGAGCGAGGGCGGCGTCGCGCCGGGCGTCCAGCCCGCCCACGACACCGCCGCGGAACATAATCTGTAACAAATGAGAGACTCATAAGTGAATGATAATATTTTAAATAGAAATACGGCTAATTCAAAGTTATTAACAACATAACAACCGATCGTATCTTATACAGAACTAAACGGTTGATTTGAGATTTTGATATAGCTGTTTCGTTTCAGTTTCATTTTAGCGAGAACTCCTTCTTCTTCTTGCTCTTATTCTACTTCATTTGTTGTCGTCACAACATGTAGAAATACATGATTTTAGTAAGAATATTGATGTAAATAGTATAAATAAAAGTTCATTAGAAACCTAAGCAAAATAGTGAATTAGATACTCGTACAATTGGAGAGTCATTGGTCAATGAGTTTTCGAATAAGATTTAAAAGTATGTAGCTTCTTCCTAACAATCACTAGAAAACTTATCAGCCATGACATTATCAAAATATCAGTCGTTCTGATCTTAGTCAAACACAATTCAATCGATGACATCTTCAAAAAGTAAAAATCACTGCTACATTCGTTCCTCGATCGATTTCACACCGAGCTTCAACTCATTACATCAGCAAAAAAAAACAAGATCGGTCAAGTGTACAAGTCTACTCGCGCACCAAAGGTTCTGTAGGTGTCGAAACTTATATAATTCTATTTTAAAATAGTCAATGGACTCCGTGAAAACTGGGGGAAGTTCTCCATTTTTAAACCATTTGGCAATGAAAATGAAAATATTTTCGATTTTGAAAATAAGCGGGCAATTATGATATTTATCTTATTTAAAATCTCAAGTCGATAGCTAAAGTAGTTGCTGAAAATATCAGGACGGACGTATGAATGAAATCGCACTACTATTATTGCACTTATGAGTTCCGTTTCACAATTCTGGCTCGGAACCCTAAAAACAAGAACCTATACAACAAAAGCCTGATGTTTTGGCATGTACTGGACAACTCGTACCGAAACGAAAGTCATTCAATTTTATGTAAGAGACCATTACTTTCAGTTTTTTGTATGAAACCTGCTTTAATCGGCACGTAAGCCGTCAATAGTGATATAATGCAAGTGCCGTAAAAACAATGAGGTATTCCCTATAGACAACTGGTTTGAAATTGACTCCGAAATGATTTTTTTGTTCGGGAAAATGCCATTCCGGTGCCAATCTCCCTCCAAATGGCAGTGATCTGACTCAGTAAAGTCGCGCGCAGACCGTTTTAACAGTCATTAGATAGCTCAACTGTTCCTTAAGTATCCCTACTTTGACTGGCTTCGCAGCTTAGTTGGTAGTTACTCTGCCTTCTGCGCTGTAGGTTGTGGGTTCGTATCCCACCCAGGATAAACATTTGTGATAAATATAGATTTGTTCTGTGTCTGGGTGCTGATATGTATAAGTATGTATTTACAAAAGTGTATAAGTATTCTACCAGTTATCTGGTTCCCAAAGTACAAGCTTTGCTTAGTTTGGGGCTAGATAGCGCTGTGTGTATTTATTTATTATTTACTTTAAACATTTATTTATTTAGCTTTTTGGTTGTATCTGTGATATTAAAACTGATACATGACATTAGTGAATCAACACCTACTAAGCATCTAAAAGCTATAATTCATAGAGATGGTTATTTTATTACAAAATCTATGTCAATAACTAACAAAGAAATTGCATCTAATCTACATACAAAAGGGTGGCCGAGTTCCATAGTAAATGACAACTATTGTGATCGATACGACCATTTATGGACGTCTCATTCAATGAGTGGGTACTGTATAGATATGACCTAGTTTTATAAGAATCAACTGACACATATACGTAAATACTATTGACAGCTACCATATCATTTTATTAGAAAATGTACATTTATTATTTTCTGTTTTTAAATATTAGTTTGGTAGTTATTGTCGGCACCATATTTCATTTCCATATTTAGCCTCCTTGTATGAGGTAGAATAAAAACTCTTTAGTAGATAAGAGTTCGAATTTTAAAAAGGTTATGAGTTGGCGGGCAGAGAAAAACAGTATAGGGAATTATTGACAAGGAGAATATATTTTACGAAATAAACATGATGTGAGTATCCTTGTGATTAATTATACTAGAATTTGGTATGTAGTTTACACTATTGTTGATCAAATTGCAAATTGCATTGTCTTATGTGCAAAAGTAGGTTTCTAAATCGTCAGTTTCCTAGCCATCCAAATAATTAACAGTTCAGTTTATATTATCGAGGAAGCATTATCCTTTTACGGTGTAATTTCAAGGATCTAATATTCTACCTTATACGGACATAATAAATATTTCTAGATTATCTCTGTACATAATGTTTGGTGCTTCTGTAAGCAGCATTAAAGTTTTATTGCTTTCGAGTTATTGCTTAGGGTAGGCGGATGGATATACTTTCGGATTTCGAAACGTGAATTTCAATAAGAATTAAAACAAATTCTTGAGGCGCTCCCAGTAGACGATTTTTTTTGTTCGAAACGAAAAAAGAAATACTTCTGAACAAGCCACATCTCCTATTTTATAATGTATAGTATATGTGAATAAAGATGTACCCATCTTTAATCACTTCGAAAAATAATCCTACCGACCGCTGCAATGACGACAAACACACGTCGGCGCGTGGTCCGCCTTAGCTTTTCGAATAAATTAATGATATAAATGATGTATAATTACTTATCAAAAATCTATTCTAATAGAAATCTAGATCTACATATTACCTATCTTCACTACATAGTATAAAGCAAAGTCGCTTTCCGCTTCCCGCGTCTGTATGTATGTATGTATGTTTGCTTATATCTTTAAAACTACACAAAGGATTTTGATGCGGTTTTTTTTAATAGATAGAGTGATTCAGGAGGAAGGTTTATATGTATTAAAACCGTGCGAAGCCGGGGCGGGTCGCTAGTTAACAATAAATCACAAGTTTATTTTAATAGTAGGTATATAAAATATTTCGATCATAAATTCTAAAACGTATCATTTTGAAATAATATCTTTATCGTGAAAAGTTTCTGCTATTATGTTTTCAGCTTAATACAAATCTAGGTAGGAACCTGAAGTAGTATACTTATAAAAATAGGAGATGTGGCTTGTTCAGAAGTATTTCTTTTTTCGTTTCGAAAATGAGCAATCGTCGACTGGGAGCCCCTTAAGTAATAAATTAACGTGTTCTATTTTATACAAACACTAGCCTTTATCTGCGACTTCGTCCGCATAAATTCAGGAAATCTAAAACATTGAAATTCCGGAAAATGAAAATATAATTTTGGGAAATAAAGTATGTCCGTCCCAAGACTTAAAGCTATCTCTATATTAAATTTTATCAAAATCAGCATAGCGGTTTGGCCGTGATAGCGTCACAGCAGACAGATAGACAAAGTTACTTATTTATAATATTAGTATAGATAAATAATAAACGATGATTTATGAACGAGGAGTTCAATAAAATACGTAATAATTTACATACAAATAGACGTTGTTAAGTGGGTAATATTATAATGTCCTTATTCATTGAAACTCTCAACTGGGGCAACATCATCATTCATAATCAATTAGTTGCTAGTTATATAGCTCTGTCACTATAAATATAGTCTTAATATTAATTTATTGGATGGATATAGATTTTGTATATTGATAGAACGACAATCATAGACATCAATATCTATTTAAAACAAATATCAATCTGGCTTAGCTAACTTAGTTTCAAATACACTCATACACATGTAAGTTTAAGAGCTCGAAGTGGGAGATGACAGCATATAGTATCACCTGTCACGGTTAAGTGTGTACACAATTTTTGTATCAAAATCTTTGGTTTTCGAAAAGACGGCCTAATAACATAATGTGATATAAAAAAACAGCTTCACCTACCACCGTGACAGGTGACAATCTATGCAGTCATTTGTGTTCAGTTGTGGGTTCGATCCCCACCCAGAGCAAACATTTGTGTGATGAACATAGATGTTTGTTCTGTGTCTGAGTTTTACTATGTATATTAAGTATGTATTTACAAAAAAATATAAAAAGTATATAAGTATTCTATCACTTCTCTGGTTTCCATAGTACAAGCTTTGCCTAGTTTGGTACTAGATGGCGCTGAGTTTAAAGTCCGCTAATATTTATTTATTTCCCACTCGAGTCTCGAAAGTTTGTTCATAGAGAATATGTAGCGAGACTATGCAAACTGCATTGCCACAGATACTCGTAACTATTATAATACTTTGCTCTGTTGAGCACAAGCGGTGTACTCGTAACCGGAGATAACTGTAGTGCTGTTAGATTGTTTGTTTGTCAACATGATACTAGAGCGATAAGTGTTGCAAGCATCGACCACACAGCCTATAGACTCCTCGTGCAAGGCGAACACTTTCAAACAACACATTAGGCTTATACTGCTGATATAAGACAGCGAGCGCGATCAAGACGCGCCCCGCGGCGGGACAGTAAACCGGTCAATCAGAATGCATTTTTTACCGTTCCCCCTGACCCGTAAACAATAACGGTTTAAAACAATTGTTTGTTTAAAGAAATGAACCCATTAGACGTCTATTGGGCTATGGGCTATATTAGTATTTACTACTTTAAAGTATGATGAAATTCAAGAATGAGTTTATGCTTCTATGATTAAACTGTTACACATTTCTAAAATTGGTGCATTTAAATGGATTTAAAACATCATTCGGTGAAATCGGAAAAGCGGAAACGTTTTCACTAGGTCAAAAACGTTAGCATAATTTACATGCTTACGATCGCTAATATCCATTTTATTTATTTATTTTATTTTAATAAAAACGGATTAACCAATTACAAATATTAAATAATAGTATTATAATACAAAATTAGTACACATTATACTCGTACAATAAGACATAAATGATAATAATAATAATCAATTAAATAAAAGCAAAAATACAATAAAAAATTGGTAAAAAAAAAACCGTGCGGGTCCCGTTTTTACCCTTTGAACAAACCCTAAGATCAAAGTAAAATGCTCTCACAGTACGAAAGACTGGTCGTCAGAATGCTCTTCCATCCATCCGCAAACAAACAATACCCATACATTACCCTGGTGCATGTAAGTTGGAACACCATTGATTGACCACTTGTCTTGACTGCAGAACACCAGCCAGACTAATATAGTTGCCACTTTCTAGTGTCGGGAAACAGACGCAGCAAAAGCAAATACTTTGGCATGGAAAGCTATCATTTCTACGTAAATATTCTAGGCGGCTGTAGAGACGGCTAGGGTTGTCGCGCAGATTACTGGCGACGAGACTTTCCGGCGCTCTAAACGTTTCTATAGAAAAACGCAAAGCTTTGCCACGAATGTGTACGCTACGACGACGAAATGTGATGTGATGTAAATGAACTAAAAAACCTACTGGATCAATTTTTTAAAGTAATTTATAAGTTAGCTATATTTTTCAAATAAGTTAGAGATCCTCGCGAGTATTACTATAATGAAACCTTAAGAATCAAAAATTTGCGAAGGGCGGACAGCTAATAACAAATAATACAGTAAATGCTAAATTAGTCTATGGTTTGGACAATTGCGTCAAAACAAAAATAATATAGAGTCGGTCGCGCATTTCCAGATATAAACGTATTTTTTATATGTATTGTGTAAAGTGTGGTAGCCCTAACATAAGTGGGTTTAGTGCTTTCGATTTGGAAGCAAATTAGCCCTTTGTAGGCTGTTAAGTAGCTAAAGGGAAATTTAATAGTTTTAATTTGTATGTTCCGAATCGATGCTGCATCTCGGCAAAATGGCTTAGAACCGAGTTTTATGTGGTCTTTGGAAAAGTGACTATTGATAAGGTGTTATATATTACTTTATACTGTACTAGCGACCCGCCCCGGCTTCGCACGGGTAGCATGTTATTATACATATAAACCATCCTCCTGAATCACTCTATCTATTAAAAAAAACCGCATCAAAATCCGTTGTGTAGTTTTAAAGATATAAGCAAACATACATACAGACATACAGACGCGGGAAGCGGAAAGCGACTTTGCTTTATACTATGTAGTGATTCTGCGTCTTTCGACTTGCTCTAGGTAACTACTGTTTAGTTTTACAACTTTCAAATGTAATACCTTAACTCTTTTAGGGTTAAGCTCGCCTTTGTATATGTTCTTTGTAATGTCATAATTGTTTATGTTTTCTGTGTACAATAAAGTATTTGAAATACCTTTAGATACTGGGTGTTTTCTTGTATCATTGGATATTTATTCGTCACAATATACAACAATAAATACAACTCCAAAATCCTGGAAATGTCATGATGTCATAATGTAAATGATAAAAATCCTAGTCTATGGGGGGCGAATTGAGAACCTCCTTCGTCGTCGGTTGAAAAGTAATTCTAGTTCATGAAATCAACTTTGGCATTGGATTAAAAACACGAAGCTAAACAAACACTCACAATTCAATGAGAGATCATCGAGTTCATGAGTTGGTAAACACAGCAATATCTGTTTACTACAAGTCGGTAAACATTACAATAATAGTTTCATGTTTGTATTATTATGATACCGAGCCGTGTGACTGGAATGGGTAGTTTGTACAAATTGTGTACAATATATAGCTTTATCTTGGCCAGTAATGGGAATTGTCTTATGTCATTGATGTGTATATTTACAGAGTGGCCCTTAACAGTGATTTAAATATCTTGTATATAACAACTTTGGAAAGTGTTTTAAATTGAAAGGTTTAGACACTTTAGACAGTTTAGAATTACACAATGATTTTGCCAGCATTTATAGGTGGGTTATAAAGAAGACAGTTAGTTTTAGAACATCATGCTGAGGGATGTTTTTGTGACCGATGTTGGATGTGGATGAATAAGTGCGGCGATGTAATGCGCCTCGTTAGGAAAATTCTATTCAATAATCTATTAATTTAGGCGTTATGTTGTATGAGTAAAAAAAGGCTAGAACAAATAAAAAGTTGCAACCTGTCACGTATGGAATGCTAACTACTGCAAAATGTGGGCATGTGCCAAATATAATGTTTGGACGTACCTCTGACTACCCCCACTAGACATCTTTAAAGGATTTGAGCGCCTGAAGATCTAAGAGGATGTCTACCGTACTTGGGGATTACAGTCGTGATCCCATTTCCATTTCTTTCTTAAAAAAAAAATAGCAGTTTGTCACGCGTCCGTAAATTCCATAATCACTGCAATAAATCCAGACTGAACACTTAAAAACCTACAGTCACATAATATATCAAATGTACACATTACGCATACAAAAGCATAAGTACTCCGGCACAGTAAGAGTGAGTCTCGAGTCTCGACCAAAGCGGAGATGTGCGGATCTGCGCTAAGCTGTGCGGAGCGGACCAAATTCAAATTCAAAAATCATTTATTTCAATAAAATCACAAGGATCACTTTGAAACGTCTTAGAAACTAGGTGAAGCTACGCCAATTCCTCGCGACCAAGCCTAGAAGAATCAGGCAACAAACACGGCTTGGGGTCTACCTTTTTTTTCAATGATCCTTTCCTTAATGCTATGTAGAGCTCCTGTGTGGTGCCGTTCGAACAAGGTGAAGGCTCAAACAAGAATAATAATTAAAAGTACCACTCAAGTACGTACAACAATAAAAATAATTAAAAAGCACCACACCAATGACCAATATTCGAGTTTTAAAATGTAGAACGCTGTTTTGTCCACCCCTCACGGCTTAGCGCAGCTCCGCACAGATCTGCTTAGGTGGAGACTCCCCCTAAAGTTGGTGAGTACAACATGGTATACCATAACATGTTATCAACATATACTCACGTTCTCAAGTTTTGTAAAACAATGGTCCGCCAGTTTACATCAAATAAAATCCTCGTTTGTTTATAAAAACAGTATAATTATAAAGTTCTTCGTAATTATACTTTGCCGATGTGTAGCAAGAAGTTTTTGAAGTTATATTTGAGCCTTTGTTTCAAGTATTATCGGATTGTTGGTAATAACAAGCCAGTTATAATATTCTTGAATAGGTATGGTTACAGTTTTGTTCTTATAAAATCGTAAGATATTGTTTCAATAGAGTTGTTTAGTGTGTGTCATGATAGGAAGCTAGATAAAATCATTTGCTTTATTAATCGTTCGATCATTTGGAACGTATGTCAAAAAGCAGCATAGCATGAATGAGAAAGACTATTATTTTTCTAACGCATTTTGTACATAAAGGTAAAGTCCCTTTTAAAAACGTAAGAAAAACGTATAAGTTCACTATTGAAATGCGAATAATTAAAAATGTAGTATGAGGAAAAATTTTCGGAAACTTACTTTTTTTTTTTTTTAAATGTGTATTTAATTAAGTATCTTTTTTGTCTTTGGACACTCGAATTTTAAAATTCGGTCACAATCACACGAAAGCATGGTATACATTACTGCATACTTCAAATCCTGATTAAAGCCAGTATTTTGCCCTAGTGATGTTCACGTGACTCCTCCCTAGCGCCAAAGCTGGATCCGCCCTTGGTTTAAACATTACCAGTTGATCTCTGAATACGCGTCCATAATTTAAAGCCTTTCACACGATTCTTAGGAGAACTCGCCATTATTTTGTCACAATGCGTGAGTTTAATCTCCGCCATAAGATCGTTTTTACAAAACGTGTGATTTAAAGTAGATTAATGCGCTTCGAATGGCAAATGAGACTTTAAATAACTTACGTTTCTTGTAACGCAGCATTGCCATCTGCTTCTTCATTAAGTGGTAAAAAAACAACGCAAAAGAAACACGTTTGTTGTATGGGAGACCCACTTAAATATTTATTTTATTCTGTTTTTAGTATTTGTTGTTATAGCGGCAACAGGAATACATAATCTGTGAATATTTCAACTGTCTAGTCTCACGGTTCATGAGATACAGCGCTGTGACAGACAGACAGACAGATGGACAGCGAAGTCTTAGTAATAGGGCCCCGTTTTTACCCTTTGGGTACGGAACCCTAAGAAAACCTTTTTCAACCGACGAAAAAAGGTTCTGAATTCTCGTTTAAAGTATATTTTTTTATGTAAGCCCATATTTTTACCTGGTGAACCGATTTGGATAACTTTACTTCTACTGTGCAGAAAATAAACTAAAGTTGATTCCATTTACATTGTATTTAATATTATGTAGGACTGAAACTTACTTCATAAAAATTACATAACTAATATCGTCTCTGGACTTTTCACTATCGAAGGATTTCTTGTTCGGTTTCTATCGTAGGCATCGTAAAAACAAATACCTATCAATTATACGCGAGACGTCACCATGTGCGACAAAAGCTCTATCGCCAATTAACACATAATTGCAAAGTAAAAGTTGTCATTTGTAGTTATGGCAGTTCGCACCAGTCAGCAGTTTGCTAAATCGTAACACAAGGAACATTTTACATGGCAAGATACATTAGAATTCAATGGGCTGCCCCTTTACCACCAGCAGTTAATATAAAACAGAACGGAGCGAAAGTGACGACGCTATACGAGTTCGTATTTTTAATATTACTTTATGAACTTGTGGTACGGCCCCCGAATGAAGATGTACTACCGCGCTTTCCATTCCATATTATACTGACTAACTGTCCCGTGCGCAACTTCGTTCGCGTGTAACGAGTGCGTTTTCTTTCATAACTTGATTTCTACGTACTTAAATATGAATATTTAATCATATCTCCGGTCACTGTTTTATGCAGTTCCCAACAAAATCTGTTTAGTAGTTTCCAAATCGTGATCAAAAAAAGACAGTTTATACTTTATGTCGAAAAAAAAAATGATTTTTTAAAACAATAATTCAGCCGTGGTGTACAGAATTTTTCGCCTTACCTATTTTTTTAATGAATTAAAATGCTAAATTAAATAGGCTCACTGATATACATGTCTAAACATAACTTTGCACATGGCATGGTGGTAAGCCCATCGTCGCTTATAAGAATAACTGGTTTCCTCATGATAACATCCTTCAATGATTTGAGCACGTGAATGCGGATATAAACTCTTCAAATAGAAAAAATCCAAAAAATCCAACCCACGACCGAAAGTAAGTGAAACGAAAGTTGAGACACTTACTAATAAATATCAGCGAGATTTATGTATAGACCTTAAACTGAGGTTTATGAAATACGAAATAAACAACAAGAGAATATAGAAATCTTCATTAAAGTCCACGATTGGACGCACTTCGAAATGGTCGAAGATAATTACGCAATCAGGAAATACGCATCTGAACAGACCAAAGTACATATCAAACTTTCAATACAGAAGTTACACAAGCCAATGGCTGCGGTGCCATTGTAGAGATAATAGACATTCGACTCGCACGGACGGCCTAACAACAATACCATACCTATTGATACTTGTACTAGTACTATTCAAAATGATACGTGTAATTCCAAGGGTTTGATTGTAAAATAACTTTGATGAAGAGTTCATTTTGAAAACTTGATTGGGTTTAAAATTAAAAACACTAATATGAGAATGTTTAAATGTTAGCTATAATAGTAGTACTGATTTTAAGGGTTCCGTACCCAAAGAGTAAAAACGGGACCCTATTATTAAGACTTGTCTGTCACAGGGCTGTATCTCATGAACCGTGACAGACAGTTGAAATTTTCACAGATTATGTTATTTCTGTTGCCGCCATAACAACAAATACTAAAAACAGAATATAAATAAATATTTAACTGGGGCTCCCATACAACAAACGTGTTTTTTTGCCGTTTTTATAGGTAATGGCACGGAACCCATCGTGCGCGAGTCCGACACGCACTTGGCCGGTTTTTTAAAGGTCTTTCACCGAGAGAACGAATATGTGGCACGGCACGCAAGCGAGCAAATGACATGTAGCAGCTGAGAAATTCTCTCGCAAGTTTTTTGAAGACAGCTCATCATTCATGTAACTTTATCTCATTTTCAAGTATAGTAGAAACCACTATCAATAAGAATATCCGTTAATCAGTTGGTAGGACTTGCTTTCCCCACTAGCGAAAGCCGGTACGTGATGTGCATGTCCCTTGCTGTGTTTACTGGTGGTCACAGAAGTGGAGATGGGATCGAAAGGTTTACGTGCACAAGCACAATGTTTTACGAGAATATACCAACGTTTATGCACTCACTTGTACAAGTGCCAGGTTTGTGGTAACTAAAAAAATTAATTGTTCACCATAACAAAAATACACAACAAAAAAAGATATAAAAACAGTGTAAACAATGGGCGGCCTTATCGCTAACAGCGATCTCTTCCAGGCATATTCCAGATATTTCGTAGTATTTTCGGACAAAAAAAAGCTTTAAAGAACCAAGGGCCGTTTAAAACTATATTTTTTTGAAGCTTGTTTAAAAAGACACTGAATTGACATGCCACAAAGGACTAATTATGTTGTTTTGTCAAAAGATAATCATTAGAATAATAGATTTAATTAGCTCAAAGAACATTAGTTACTTGGACTAAAATAATTATAGTAATATAGGCTTAATTACTTAAATTACTAATTATAGGCATTACTCCGTAGTTCTAAAATTCGTTGCGGCGATGGTCTTCGCAAAATGTGGGCATGTAACAAATATAATGTTTGGACGTGCTTCTGACTACCCCTCTAGACATCTTCAAAGGTTCAAGTGCATGGAAATTTGAGAGGGTGTCTACAGTACTTGGGGATTGAAGTCGTGATCCTATTTATTTATTTTTTTACTACAAACAAGATAAAAATCACCATTTTTCGATCACAATATTCGATCGGCACCTAATAAAGCCGGGTTCCCACGGCGCGTAAAACGACGGGCCGCGCCGGATGACGCTCCGCCTGTGTGCGTCCGGCGCGTTGCGTACAGAGCGTTCCGAGCACGGGCCACCACGGATGTATCGTTCCCACGGCGCGTCCGTCCGCCTTGGCGCGGTCTGGCGCGTGGAAAACACGGGCCGTGGGACCCCGGCATAAGACGTTTCATAGTGATCCTTGTGATTCGACCTTTTGACTTTGACATTAATTGGAAAATAACGGTACACTAAAGCTCATAAGTACGAGTATATCGTGTTCGAGTTTATTTAAATGTGCATGCAGAAACAATTACCGCATTCTCATATGTAAGTCGTGCTCTGTATACATATTTCGAACTAACTGTATTTTTTGCATACTTTTAAGTGCATCGTTATTACGATATTCTTGTTCTGCGTTGGAAGAGGAAAACCACGGCGTAATTTCTTTGACCAATTTGGTGATGTTTTAAAAAACGGGCCAAGTGCGAGTCTGACTCGCGCACGAAGGGTTCTGTACCATTATTTATAAAAAACGCCAAAAAAATCATGTTTGTTGTTTGGATGCCCCCCTTAAATATATATTTTATTCTGTTTTTAGTATTTGTTGTAAGAGCATCAACAGAAATACGTAATCTGTGAAAATTTATACTGTCTAGCTATCACGGTTCATGAGATACAGCCCTGTGACAGACAGACGGACAGAGAGACGGACAGACAGACGGACAGCGAAGTCTTAGTAATAAGGTCCTGTTTTTACCCTTTGGGTACGGAACCCTAAAAAAGGACAAGTCAAGAGTACTTTAGGCCGAAGAGCATGCCAGGATCGTAGCAAGAAAGCCGTGGACTCTGCCTACCCCTCTGGGAAACGGGCGTGATTTTATATATATCTTTCTGCGCAACTGTATTTGAATCTACAAATTGCGGCAGTTATCCGTTCGGTATGGTATTTCGTAAGAACAGATTGGGACGTGACTGTATTAATTGTGCAGGAAAAAAATCTAGAAGAAAAAAAAAGTTGGATCACGACTGTAATCCCCAAGTACGGTAGACATCCTCTCAGATCTCCAGGCGCTAAGATCCTTTGAAGATGTCTAGTGGACCCCCAGTCAGAGGCACGTCTATAACATTATATTTGGCACATGCCCACACTTTGCAGTAGTAAGCATTTCATACGGTGACAGGTTTTAAGCCCATCGCCGCTTATAAGAATACTAACTGGTTTCCTCACGATGTTTTCCTTCACCGTCATATAATTTTTTCGAACATAAAAATCCATTGATGCACACCGGGATTCGGACCCACGACCTTCGAAATGAAAGTCGAGGTACCTTCCACTCGGCCAAGATTTGTAAATGCGCTATGGAGCTGTTAAAAAATATATACCTACACCTTTATTTCTGTCTTTTCGGTTTGGATTGTTCTATTCAAAAAATGTATGTGCGCAATAAAATGTTCTTGAAATGGTGTAGAAAACCAGTTAGTATTCTTATACGAGTAAGCTGCAAAGTGCACATATGGAATGCTATAATTACTGCAAAAAGTAGGTTTGTGCTATGTTTAAACGCATTTGACTACCTCCTTAGACATCTTCAAGGATGCTGAGTGCTCGAAGACCCAAAAGGGTGTACCGTGTTTTTAGGATTCCGTACCCAAAGGGTAAAAACTGGACCCTATTACTACTCTAAGTGTATATTAAGACTCCGCTGTCCATCTGTCTGTGCCTGTCTGTCACAAGGTTGTTTCCATGAACCGTGATAGCTAGACAGTTGAAAATTTCACAGATGATGTATTTCTGTTGCCGCTTTTAACAACAAATACTAAAAACAGAATAAAATAAATATTGAAGTGGGGCTCCCATACAACAAACATAATTTATTTGCGATTTTTTATAGATAATGTTACCGAACCCTTCGTGCGCGAGTCCGACTCGCACATGGCCGGTATTTATTTTTGTTAAAGCAATTCAGGTTTTTTATAGATATCCTATACCGTCGCAGGTTCAAAACTTGTTTGGCAGTTTGTTAAACATACATATTTTTAAATGGACATAAATACATTACCATCGCTTTTTATATTTCAAGCAAATAACTACGCTGGTAGGGTCAAAGACCCGGTTGTGGTGCCTACCCCGGATTTGGTCATTTTAAATTTTGGCAGTCAATAACATAGCAAACAAATCTATAGTTAATACAATTCTTTGTCGATGGTCCGTTTTGATTAGTGACAGTTGTGATGCGTTATACCTCTAGACTTGATTGACCACAACTAAATATTTCCCGTTTTGTCTATTTAAATATGAATAATTAATAAATAGATATCGCCTTTTACAAAACCTATACTTAACCTAAGAGATAGATAAATACTTTAATCTATGTTATTTCAAAATCATCGTTTCAATTTAAACATTTATTTGAAAATAAAAATGTTGTTAAAATGCCTACAACCAGCGCTCTCACCTCAGCCTAATTGTTAGTTGGTAATAAAATATGTATCTCATCATGGAAGTGACCATTAAAATTGGCATTTATTTTCTGGTAATAACCATTTATTTAACGAAACGTAGGTATTCAAATTTAATTCAGTGGATAATGGACACGAAGAAAATACTAAATGTAAATTGAAATGTGCCCGTCATGATATCGCGATGTTGTTGTTCAAAATAGATGGCCAAGGGTGTGTCGGCTGTCAAATATTAATGGCAAGAATGTTCCGTACGAAATAGTTATGTAGCGATCACAAACGGTAGACCACAAGGCGCACAACACGGATTAGAAGGAATTCTAAATTTAATGCGAGACCAATTACAAATCAATATAAATAAAAATTGAATGCATAATATAATTGAAAGTGCTTTTTTTCTATGGGATTATTGCAATTTGGATATAACAACGTTCGCCGGGTTAGCTAGTTTTAGCTATAGAAAAATTAAAATTAATATCAGTGAAATTGATAAAATTTGATATAGCCATGGATCCTAACCTGTGGGGCTATTTTGTAAAAACATGATTATCATGTTACGATGTTGAATGCAATACCTAATGTTAGAGAATAACTAATCTGTACACTTTTCATAGTAACTATTCACTGTTTATGCACCTATACCTACGCTTCTGCGTAGGTATTGTATTGGAAGCGTAGGTATAGGTGCCTAAACAGCATAAAAAGCGTAGGTATTAAGGCATTCACTAACATAACATGATAATCATGTTTTTACAAAATAGCCCCACTGAAATGGTAAATAGGCTAGATTATGCCACGAGCACACGAGCAAAGCCGTGGACGGAAACTAGTGAAATCATGCACAAGTAACTTCATTTCTTCACAATAGAACCCAATCATAATCAACTCAACAATAGCAGAGTACGTAACGGCAAGTTTAAGATTTTATACACGTATGGATGTTGTCACAAAAAGAGAGTCAAAATGAAAGTGATATCTTATTGGCAATGCGTTACAGGGGTGAGATCGGAATTTATAACCATAGGAAAGTATCGTTTGAATATCCGGAATCAGGTACCCAATTTAACTCAAATTAATTAGAAATAACTAGTGAATTCGTTCTCGTGAAGTTATTTTTATGGTGATATGTGAAATGTTTAGTATCGCAAGAAATTTATATATTTAGAAGATATGAGAGTTTGATACAAGAGGCCATTCAATACAATAGTCTATGTTAAAAAAAAAAAAACCAAAGTCAACAATCAGTTTCCACACCAAATAAAACAAATGAAATTCGTTTTATAGAATAATAAAACTAGCATAAGTTACGATGACAAAGCAAACAATTTAAACTTATCTGTCACACCTGCTGCAAGTATTAATAAATGTTTGTATCAATGCAATCGAATAAACGGCTTCAACAATCGTGAAATAAACCAATTCGTTCCAGTCCAGCCACGCTTACGCTCAAAGTCTGACAACGTCATAATACGCAAAATAATAGTTGCACTCGGTGAAAGTGAGAACGATTAATAAATCTGGACCGAGAATTGACCCCTGCGGTAAACCTGTCGCGAATCGCGAGTCTCGTGAAATTCAGCGACCGCAGTTGCCAGCTTCTTTGTTGAAAACACCGACTTGCTAATATAGTTATGTAAAATATAATTAATATGCAATACTTGCCGTCTATGGAATGTGGTGGCTTGATATGTAAAAGTTGCGTAATGTGATAATTACGGTCGTACCCTGAAAACATCTTCTTTTATGCAAATGAAGGCTAAGTGCTTGACCGAAAAACATTACATAAGAAAGGTTAGTATTGAGCGAGGATTGAGGACGGTTTACAGAGTAAGTCGTGTCAAATTCATCATAATTGATTTGTTATTATGATTGAATATTGTGCTTTTGTGTAACCGCGGATATTACAAATTAATTTGCAAATAGTTTGCATAAGTTATGCTCTCATGAATAATTTATTTGTGTGGGTAATATCATAGTTTTATAGCAGCGTATGTGAAATTTCAATTTGAATATGTAATTTAATCTGAGCACAATAACGTTTTGGATCATTGTGTGAATGCTAATAACTCGCAATTATTTCTATAGGAATATGTCGTCTTTACAGTTGTATAAACACAGGCGCTGTCGACAAAATGGTAAAGAGGTCTTCGACCCGCTTGTATCGTTAATATTGACGCCAGGACAGGCACGCTGTGGACAGTTTTCAGGTCCCAAGCCATACTTGTACAAAATTGTAAGTCTTGTCAGACTGTGGTTTATTATCAACTCCGATCTAAACTGTCGCATGTTCGCACCGAGGGAGCTCGGATAAACAGCACCTGTAATTTGTTATCGATAGGTTAACAGTGTCGCGTACCTGTTCGTCCACTTTCGGAGAGTCGGTGGCGCGGGTACCGCTAGCGACCTCGTTGAGGCGAGAGCGCCGCGCGGGCCGCACGGGACAAACGCTCCTGACATTCTCCGGTACATCTTTCCCGAACTTCTTGGGACCGTCGAAATCTTTGCAATCCACTTCGTCCACCCCGCTCAGGTCGACGGTATCGAACGTCTCGTTTGCAGCGTCGTTGGACACGTGACCGGAGTCATCGCTGCAGTCCGAGTGCGTATCGGATATCTTTTCGTCGGCGTGCTTGTGTAACGCGAGCTTTTCCACCTGCGAGCATGTCTTGATATCGTCTCGGGACTCTACGTATTTGATTTGTCGGCCGACGAGTGTGCTCAAGTGGTTATGGAAAGTGGTGTTTGCTACGCACACCTCCTTGTGCGAGGCAGGAATCACCTTGCAGTTCACGAACTGAGTCTCGGCTTTCGTTTCCATGGCTGTTTTTAGCTCCAGCTTTTTTACTATCGACTTGACAGGTGACAGTGTCGGATCGATTATGCTTGGTGCATTTTCATTTCGTTTGGAATCCGACGTCGCCGTCACGACAAGATCACGTTTGTTTTTTATTTTTCTCTGTTGGAGCTTTGCCCGCATGGCATTTATTTCATCCGTGTAATCTTTCACAGAGGCATTCGATGATGAGTTTATTTTTTTGATATCAGAAACTTCTTTCTTGGTTCTGTCGCTTACACGCTTCGCATCAGATTTGAGACTGAGCTGTGACTTTTGTCTTATTTGTCTGCTTACTTCAGATTTTTCGTTGTTTTGTCTTGTCACAATCGGCTTCTTTTTCTGAGCACACTCGCGAACCTGGTCTACGTTGCTTAGATCAACCGGAGTGGGAGAAAATAGCGCTCTAGTGCTGCTGAATTTGTGGTTTGACATTTGACCTCTAATCACCGGGATCTTGCTCGGAGAGCCCGAGATAGAAGTGGTAGATCTCGTTCTTTCTAAATTGGAAACGAACATGGATTCATTTCCTATTTCCCAGACGCTCTTTGCTTTCTGCATTTGTGATTTTGGAGCGTCTTTACTTTCTACACACGTCTTTATGTTTAACGACCCATTATCTGAACACGATTTCGGTTTTATTTTCTTTGGGTCACTCACTCTTTTATCTACTTTTTTCAAAACCGGCTTAGATTTGGCCACAACCGGAACGGGTGCCGACGGTGGATTAGATAAAGTTTTCTTTAATATCCTTGTTTTGACATCGAGTTTCTTAAGGTCTTCAATTTTAATGCAATTCGGCCTAGATGAATTTTTCGACGTAATTTTATACGTGGCATACTTATCAGGATTCATATTTTCGATCGGGGTCGATGATTTTAAAGGCACAAGAGGTGCAGTCAATTCTTTTCCTTCCATATCGTCGAGATTCCACAAACTGGTGGTTTTATCTATTGAATTGTTTCGCGCAACTTTATTTCGACCTTGGGTATCGCCTTTCGGATCCGAATTAGCTTTCTTCAAAATGCAATGCGACTCTATTATGCTACAAGTCTTTGACTTCTGTAGTTTAGGTGGAATAAAAATATTTTTACCGTCTAGGGATGTCGAAGAAAATTCGTAAAGTATTTTATCGAAAGATTTCAAAGCTTTATTCAACTTAGATTCGGGAGAGTCCTTAACATCCTTATTAGGGCCGTTTCCCACGAACGTAATAGGTTCGTAAATGGACGAGTATCCTTTAGTCTCGTCGAGTAGTTTCTCTTGCACTATCGCATGCCGATCGACACTCACAATATTTACATTTTCATAAACGTGATGCGTTTTAGAGCTGTCCGTTTTCACAACACAATCGATTGTTTTGGCCGACTTATTCACAGTATCACTTTTAGAATCTGAAACTTTTTTCACAGGATCACTGATACGTTTTTCGAGGCAGGCTGCGATCGCGGTAACTTTCCTGCCTTTAGATTCGGGAGAGGATTCGCTACCGAGCGAGAAGGTCCTGTAGAACTTTTGCATAGGAGTGGAGGAAGCAGTGGGGTGTTTCTCGGTCGGCTTCTGCCCACCGAATATGTTAAATACTTTCACTGCGGGCATGTCGCGGGCCCGCGAGCGGTTGTGGTCGGTCGCGGTCGCGTAGCAGAGGCGCGCGCGCGTCACGGCGAGCGGCGAGCATGTGCAGCGCACGCGACGATGCCGAGCCGGTGGCACCGCGCTATCAACCGGCGACAATAAGAAAGTCAATGTCACTTCCAGTGGTAGCAGCAGACGTGACAAATCGTGCATGATTGATGCTCGATAATGAGTGCATTGCCGCTGACATAATTTAATGCGTTACGATCGTGATCATCCACAATACGCGACGATCGAGATAGAACATGATGAAAGTTATCGATCTAATAATGACGATAGCCTATAACGAGTGCGTGTGTTACAGCACGGTAGTAAAAACTAAAACCAGGTTAAAGCATTTTCGCGAAAAAATTATGCCATTATATAATTCAACGAAACAAGAAACGAGGTTGATTACATTAGTTTTATGCATATCGCCAGCCGGTTTGGACGATACAAAATCAGGTTGCAAAAACAAAAAACGTTACCTAGAAACGTATCCAAGACCTAATTAAAGATGAAACACGGTTATCTTGTTACAGGCGGACACCGCTAATGTGTTTTTTATCACGCCGTAAAATCCAGAACACCATCCCGTAAGAAGATACGCTGGTCTATTTTAAAACTGTATATAATTTTAACTTAAAAATATTCTTAAAATAAAAAAGGAAACTACACTAGTGGAAATTCTTGTTCACGTGAAGTTATTTTCAAACAGACTTCAACTTAAGCTGCAAGCTGGGTATGAATTTCGGAATTCCATTCTAAGTGGACCCCTACATAACAAAATGAATACACCCTCCTAATTTCAAATTTCTAGGACCAGGAGTTTCTACTATCTAGGCTGTGTGTTGATAGATCAATCAGTCAGTATATAAGCAATATATAATAACCATATAGATACTTAGATACCTATAGGTACATAATAAGTCGTATCTTTCTCTGGTCTCACTTGTTCTTTTCTAATCACACTGCATTAATCCATTTATAAGGTAGTCGCTTTGTAGATCCTATTCACTTGCATAAGCAAAATTAAGGTGAGAAGTGAAATTTTTTACTTTTTGTATGGGCTGTGTCTACCCGGATAAGACGGAAAAAGTGATAAAACTGCATTATCTTGAAAACCATCAAATTTAAAAGGAAACTGTCTGTAATTTACTTAGCTATGATTATCTAACGAATTATATACAGCACTGTTTAGCTATTTATAATTTTGATTAAAAACTAAACTAGTGTTTTTAAACAGCCAACTTTGGAAAATAAATCTATCGAGAAAAGTTTCACCAATCGTGTTTCTGTCTGTAATTTATCTGGATTATATCATTAAGTTATCTTTGTCATAAAAAAACAAAGCTGTATGTTTTGCAGTTATTGCGAAAAAACGATTCTGCATTCATCAAAAATATTTATTACTCGTCATAAGCAATTGTTTATTCACCTTATTGACTGCTTTCTCTCCAAAGTAACTCTTAAACATAACACATTTATCAATCACACAACGGAACAAATCTAACGGCCAAGGTGCGAACTCTACACCTACGTTGGTAAACCATTAGGTATTATGCAACTCAACGCAACGCACATGTCATGACTGACAGTAAACAAGTTGATGTGACACAGTAATGTCACAATTACCATCTCGGTACCTGTCATTTAACAGGGCTTGTGCACATGTGAATATTTCGGAAGCATCATCTGTTCTTATTTTCAAACATTAGAGGAATCAAGTCCTTAACACAAATAACATCGAACGCTTTTCTGACATATTTATTTAAAGTTTTAGCTAAAATTATTTTATTTTTCATGTATTAAATCACGAAGTATTTCAGTTTTTATTTTTTTTAGAGGCTGGTAGCAATGTTATTAAAGTATTAATAAATAAAAAGATGACGACGCATAATACTGTAAAAATAGATATTCTTATGTATGTAGATATTCACATAAAGCTAAGAATGGCTCTACTATATAGGGCTTGCTAAGACATGATCTTGCATAATATATGAGGGTCCCAAAGAGGGTTGACGTAAGGCAGGCGGCCGATTGTAAAACAAAAGCCAAATCCTCTTGGTCATGTTGTGCCGAATTGAGTGGGAAAAGGAGAAGAAATTGATGATGATCTTGCATAATATAATATTTCAGATAAAAACAGACGTAATCTTGTAATCACTAATCACCACACATTAGGATTTCCTAAAATAAAAATAAATAAGATCACGACTGTAATCCCCAAGTACTGTAGACATCCTCTCGGATATCTAAGCGCTCAGAAAGTTGTCTAAAGGGGTTAGAGGCACGTCCAAACATTACATTTGGCACATGCCCACATTTTGCAGTAGCTAGCATTCCACACGTGAAAGGTTGCAAGCCCGTTGCCGCTTACACGAATACTAATGGGATTTCCTGTGTCATAAGAATCAGAAACTACAAGAGAAAAAAAAAGGATCACGACTTTAATCCTCAAGTACGGTAAACATCCTCTCAGATCTTCAGACGCTTAGATCCTTTGAAGATGTCTAGTGGGGGTAGTCAGAGGCACGTCCAAACATTACATTTGGCACATGCCCACATTTTCCTGTGTCATAAGAATCAGAAACAACAAGTACCAATTGTAATTTTACTGTCCATCATGAAACCAAAATGAACAAGTAAACGGACCTTAGCAATGAGTAATGAAGATGTTAATAAAGATAAACGGGACGTCTGCTTCTTAATTGGATGAAATCGAATAATACGGGTTACGGTTTGAGGAATTAGCATCACAAATTGAATGATGACTAATGTTTTTCGGTATAACTTGACTGACCCAATGACAATAAATGCATGTAACTTATAAACAACTAGCCGACCCGTGACAGACGTCGTCCTGTCAAATTTCAATAATCGTATAGAAAAGCCGTATGTTTTTAGTCTGTGATGTCAGATTTGTTGTACACCAGTGCCATCTATACAGAAATCATCTCTTTTGAGTTTTTTGATCGTTTTTGAGATGTTTTAATTTTTTTAAGTAGTATATTATTTATTCGGGTATTATATCTACATTTACAGCAAATATCAACTTAATCCGTTTTGTCGTTTAGGCCTGATTGAGCAACAAACTCAAAACTTTCACATTTATAATATTATTAGGATTAGGATATCTTACTGCACCCCGAGAACGAAAACTCCTTTTTTGATCCTGGCAGATGGGTAAAATGTTCATGATAATACCTCAATTCGTTTGTGGTTAAATTGTAAAAGATGGCTCCACAGCTCAGTTGGTAGTAGCTCTGCCTTCTGCGCCGTGGGTTGTGGATTCCATCCCCACCGAGGATAAACATTTGTGTTATGAACATAGATGTTTGTTCTGTGTCTGGGTGTTATTACGTATCCTATGTATGTATTTATAAAAAAATAAGTAAAATAAAAAAAATGTATTCTATCAGTTATCTAGTTCCCATAGTACAAGCTCTGCTTAGTTTGGGGCTAGATGGCGCTTTGTGATAACGTCCAGCAATATTTAATACTTATTTATTATCTTTTGGTAGAAAATGGGCAACTATGCAAGAAAAATCTCTCTCTAACTAGCTTAGCTACTTCATTATAGCATACTATACCAATTTTAACTGTTTGATCTTGTAACGTACTCTACGTTATAACAACGGGAAGGAAACTGTTCGATCTGTACAAACACGCTACACTTGACAAACAAAATCCTCGCTTAGCTCACTTCCTGTGACACTGTTCTCTGGAACGAAGCATTTGTTCAAACCTGTAATGGATGCCATTCAAAAATAATCAAAGGATTTTAATTTAAACCAATATATTTGCCGAGACGAAAGACCAGTCGAGTTGTTCGGAAATTAGTGTCGGTAAACTTTATCTCAAGCTAATGGATGTTCGCAACAAGTTTCCTTTCGGCTTCTTAGGAACAAAATAAGCCAAAGAGTGCATTGGTCTCGCCCAGCGGAAATAGGCTATTTGACAGTATGAAAAATAAAGTGTTGTTGATAGTAATATATGTAAATTAAGTCTTCATAAAGCGTTATGGAGTAAAATAACTAGAAAAAAAACAATGATTTATTAAAAAACCCGTAATAAAAATTCTCTATTTTTAAACGCCAGTCACGTGACATAAAACGGTCAGTATTTGTCGAATCGACGATGACGTAACATGCTTGTCAATATGTCATCGTCTACCTTAAAAAACTAGACGTTTGTTTATTTGTTGACAGGCATGTAACGTCACAGAAACTAGTGCGACGCCATTTGCCTAAGAAGCGTTTTTGCGGGTTATTTAAATTGTCGATATTTTGATACATTTTTAGGGCCAATACTTAAGGCGCTCCCAGTCGACGATTGTTTTTGTTCGAAACGAAAAAATAAATACTTGTGAATAAGCCACATCTCCTATTTTATAATGTATAGTATATGTGAATAAAGATGTACCTATCTTTAATCACTTCGATAAATAAACCGACCGCTGCAATGACGACAAACACACATCGGCGCGTGGTCCACCATAGCTTTTCGAATAAATTAATGATTTAAATTATGTATAATTACTTATCAAAAATCTATTCTAATAGAAATCTAGATCTACATATTACCTATCTTTAACAATAAATCACAAGTTGATTTTAATAGTAGGTATATAAAATATTTCGATCATAAATTCTAAAACGTATCATTTTGAAATAACATCTTTATCGTGAAAAGTTTCTGCTATTATGTTTTCAGCTTAATAGAAATCTAGGTAGGAACCTGAAGTAATATACTTATAAAAATAGGAGATGTGGCTTGTTCAGAAGTATTTCTTTTTTCGTTTCGAAAAAGAGCAATCAGCGACTGGCAGCCTCTTAATAGAATTGAAAATAATATTTTTTATGGTTTCCACAGCCGAATAATCTAGAATGGTTTTCAAAATATTGTCGAATAGCCCATTGCGCAAAAATGGGTTGACCACGGAGCGTTAGAATGAATTCCGAGAGGCTAGGCGTAATCAGAGAATATAAAAGCCATAAAAATGCTAGTGATGCAACATGCATCACAGTTTTCACTTATGTATCACATTGGTTTCGCCATCACTACTAACCATAGGTTTAATAACACCTTACCATTGAAGGAAAATTAATGATTCTGCCTTACAATAAGTCAACTTTCTAAATACATAGCCGAGAGGCTTTCAATTATAGGCGATGTTCTGAGAATAATTAGATAGAGACGGAGTAATAAATAAGGAAACAACGAAACCTAAAGTGAACTATGAACCGATCACTAGGCATTCCTGAATATATCTACCATTGTTTGTTTTTCTATTCTGCCAGCACCGAGAAAAGTTCTTCATGGCATGAAACGGAAGACTGGTACTTTTTATTACCATAAGCTATTAGCCTAACATTGTCTTGAGAAATCAACTTAAAAACCCAAGATGGCGGCGTACACATTGGTCGCCATATTGCATTTCTCAATAGTTTAATAGCTCATGTATTTTTTTAGATCAATATAAAACCTATGAAATCACATAAACCTTGTAAGCTAAAGGATTAGCAAAAGGAAAACATTCTTATAACTTTTTATTGGCAATTGGGTAAATTACATTAAAATTGCTTACCTATTATTAAATTCATACCCTCTAAGAGCCTTCTATTGCTATCTTCAATTACTTCGAGAGTAACCATTAAACGTGCAGCTTCGTGTTAAATTGGAGTTTTTTTTTATCAATAGCTAGGTACCTGTCATAGGTTCCCATGGCTTCCACAGAACGAAAGTGATGGTGGATATAAAAACATTGTCAATGAAATATAAACAACATAGTCTCAGACCCGCGATCGTTGTTGCCATCTAAGTAGCAAAAAGATGATAGATATGTTAGAAAATGACCTTTTTTGCAAATTGAATAGACGGCTATAAAGCGAGAAACGACCAGTTTTATTGATGTTAAGTAGCTACAGTTGTTCTATCTGACGAACGCGTGTGACCAGTAGTTGTAGTTGTAATGTGTATAGATACGCACTTTTGTGTGCGTGACTGCGGCTCGGACAATACTGAGTTATACACACAATTAATACCAGCCCGCCTTCGTGAGATAAAACAACTGTAGATAGCAATGGTTTGAAGTAAGGGGTATTATCAAATTGCTAAAAAAATCTACGTGTTCCCAGTTTATATCGAGTCGATAAACAATCAAAACGACCTTTTAGTCCTCGTCAACCTACGCAGATTTCATAATACGAGATTAGATATGATAATGCAAAAGTAAGAAGATAGTAAGCAATCTTAACTAACCCGACGATTGAAATAACATTCAATTTAGCTATCTCTATTCAAGCGTTGGCGCTTTGCATACAGTTCGTGAATTTAAATGTCTGCAGGCTCTGTCATAGCGAAATGGTTTGCTCATAAAATGCAAAGTGCATTATTAAATCAATGCGGTTGAGTGTCAGTTATCGGTGAATAGGCGCGAATGGTGTGAGAACCGACCACTATAAAGGCTTGTCGCGAAGCGCACAATCAGTTCCTGATTGGACCTAATGTTCTCAAAAGGAATTGATGGTCGAAGCGAAGTATTGCTAGTGGAACTCACGTAGTTTTGCTCGGGTTATTTATTTAGATTTTCCTCACGCGTTCAGTTTCGGATTCCCGGCGCTAACCGAACTCGGAGGATAAAAAGTTTCCGACGGTGAAGTAGAATAATTTACTGATTGGATTCAATGTTCGCTTTCATCTGAAACTAGTGGGATGTATTCTCTTGGCTCGCTTTGCTATGATCTATGCTTTTACCTTTGCACTTCCTGTAGCCCTAGAGTGAGTTTGAAAATGTATTTGTTAGTGCACAACAAATTAATAAAAACTTGTAAAATCCATAGTCAATACTTGGAGGGAGAGAACTGAAGTACTTTGTTGAGATTTTATCTCTACGTAATTAATAATTTAATTTCCTTTCTTAGTTTACTGTAATAGAAACATACCATGTCTTGTGATTCATCATGAGGTGTATGTATTGATTGTCAGTCAGTAATGCAATAATTTTATATATATGTGATTTTAAGGCCACGGGCGGCAGAACAATAGTATCTGTCACTTATTCAGCGGTTAAATTGCAATCGTAAAACCAAGTTTGCGACTGTCAAGGTAATTTAACAGTTAATTTTGTTGACGACAAGCCGGTTTGATTTGTGTAGATACTTTGAATACGGCAACTGTGAAATTGACATTAAAACATCAA
The DNA here is from genome assembly GCA_912999785.1 of Hydriomena furcata. Taxonomy (NCBI): domain Eukaryota; kingdom Metazoa; phylum Arthropoda; class Insecta; order Lepidoptera; family Geometridae; genus Hydriomena; species Hydriomena furcata. The sequence goes on from OU538820.1 coordinate 21,549,732, forward strand.
GTTGTAAATAATGAACTGCAATAATATTGTCTGCAATGCGAGATAATACCAATTTACTTACTTATTACGGTATAATGGCAGTTGTTCATAATAAAGAGAATCATAAATACAGAGAAGGATAGCAAGTGAGAACGCTATTTGCGGATAATACTAACTATCACTCAACAGTCGCGTATTATCTTTAAAGTGAGTTTTCATATACGCGGGGCTGTGCGAAGATGTGCTAAGATGTGCGGAGCGACCAATCACAGCACTCGACACTTTGAAACTCGAATATTTGAGCACTGTCATTGGTTCGCTCGGCACAGATTAGCACAGCTCCACGTAGATGGAAATACTTACTCTTACTCATATTTGACCACGCTAAGGTTTCTTATGTCGCGTGTATAGAAACTAAGAGTTTTATGGTACAACTAGCAGTCCGCCATCCGTCCATAATTAGACATATGGTATTATGGACTTTTTTGTAGATATTGATGATATCTATAAAACTGTACATTACTTTACTCTATTGTCAATAATTTCCGCAGCGTAAGCGATATAAGATTTTTTTTTTTCATTTTTTCACACGTCTAAGTTTTCATACGGATCCCTAACATTTTTGAAAATATACTATAGCCTATGTTCATCAAGGATAATGTAGGATTCTAAAGGTGAAAGAATTTTTCATATCGGTCCAGTAGTTTCGGAGCCTATTCGATGCAAACAAACAAACAATCAAATCTTTCCTCTTTATAATATTAGTATAGATATAGACACGACGATCAAGTGTTTGCAGATCATACATGACAAATGCAAGATCGTCGAATCGATCTCTGACATATCAATCGAGCACACGTCCACTACGCCACTGAGGTCGACAGATGGCTTGAGATTAAACCAGCATGTTTAGCAAATATCATCTTTATTGACTTTTAAAATAATTATGCAACAATGAATACGTTTAACCTTAATCGGTAAATAGCAATTTCTAAATTCTAACTTCGTCATGTGTCACATACTAGAATTTCCTTTCAGGTTTTAATATTCATTCATAAAGTGTAGCACGCACACGCGACGCCTGCATAATTAAGCAATTACTCACTATTCATAAATATTGAGCCTCTCGATTTGCATAAGTAGGTCCTCTTCTCACACTAAATACCAGGTTTTAGCATGAGGAATGTGACTTTCTTTAGCTATGAGTATTTGTGTTAGTGAACGTATTTAGGGTTCCGTATCCAAATAGTAAAAACGGGACCCTATTACTAAGACTCCGCTGTCCGTCTGTATGTGACAAGGCTGTATCTCATAAACTGTGATAGCTAGACAGTTGAATTTTTCACAGATGATGTATTTCTGTTGTCGCTATAACAACAAATACTGAAAACAAAATACAATCTATATCTATACAACAAACGTGACTTTTTTACCGTTTTTTATAGATTATGGTACGGAACCCTTCGTGCGCGAGTCCGACTCGCACTTGGTCGGTTTTTCTAATGTAGAGACTTAAGGTACTAATAGTTGTTCTATGCTAGACTCCATTAGGGAAAGTACGCGTAAGCTCCGTTTGAATTCTTCCCGATATATCGGGAAGAATTCAAACGGAACTTACGCGTACTTTATAGAACTAAAATAGTAAAAATAAGCGGCAACCAAAGTAGGTATATGGAATTTGGAGCTAACAGATAATTAAATTTAAAATAATATTGCGACTATAAATTGAGATGTAAGCTATCCTATCTTTCAGGTTGGATCAAACTGCACACGGTGTGCAAACTTTGATTAAAATCGGTTAAGTAGTTTAAGAGTCCATCGCGGACAAACAAAGTGATGCGTAATTTATTTATTATGATTATAAAAGAAGTATTTTTATGTCGAATATTTCGACATAAAACACATACCCCTCCGGGATTTTATGTACAAGTAGGTACCTGCTTAAACGAACTCCGTGCTAAAAGCCTATAAAATACTTTATGCAAAATTCGAACCGTTGCGAAAATATTATTCATTTATCACCCATTCTATTATGATTATCGGCTATATTCATTGGTTTATTGGTCGTAAAGCCACGTATTTACTAATTGGTTTGCGCATTTTAAATTACGTTTCGAAACAAACGTATAAACAGAAGTTGCTTGCAACCTATTTAATAACTTAGGCTAAGAGCCCGAGATGGGCATATTATTGCTATATTATTGCCACATGGACCATATCCCGACTAGTAGGGCTATTTCGTAAGAACATGACTATCATGTTATGATTCTGAATGCAATACCTAATGTTAGAGTTTACCTAATCTGTACACTTTTCACAGTAACTATGGTGCATAAACACTTTTCACTGTTTATGCACCTATACCTACGCTTCTGCGTAGGTATAGTATTGGAAGCGTAGGTATAGGTGCCTAAACAGTATAATATGGCATTCAGTACAAATAAATATTGGCATGAATATCATAACATGATAATGATAATCATGTTTTTTACAACACACTGCACTGGAAGCAATAAGACGGTATTTAAACATTGGCTACACAGATTGTGGCTTAGGGGTAAGCTTAACCACAAGGCAAGACCCTTGCATGCCCTATTTATAAACTTTGAACCACTTTCCTTAATTTCCAAAAACAGTTATAACCGCTGCGCGCGCTTCTCGCCTGCAGCGGCGCTGGTTGAGTCTGGAGCTACAAGCGTTTAGAGTTTTTTGAGAGTGTATATAACATAATTATATACATTAAAACACGCCTGTTTCTCGTAGGAGCATTTCAGCCTAGAGGCTCAATGCCCTCATATTTCACAGCAAAAGGTAGAGATAGGCTGATTACTATAATCTGTAGTAAGACTATAAATGCGAAAGTAACTCTGTCTGTCTCTGACGTTATCACGGCCAAACCTCTGGGCCGATTGGCATGAAATTTTGCATAGAGATAGTTTAAAGTCTTGGGACAGACATATACTACTTTTTTCCCAAAATATTCTTTTGATTTTTAAAAAATTATATATTTTACGATAAAGTCGTCAACAATCGATTTTCTATATCTACGCGGACGTAGACGCAGGTAAAATATAGTATTCGTATATACGCATGATAAATAGGCGTGAGTAGTAAGTACCTATAAAGTATGCAAGCGGAAAAACGCATGCATACATATAGTAGTCTTCCTGGAATCCGCTATTGTTACGCTTGCTTTAGTTTCAAACTAGGACATATCACATACAAGTATATATTTTATTTTATTTTATTTTATTTTATTTGTTTGGGAAGAAAGACGGTCACACATTACAATATTTGTATTAAATCTAAGGTAGGTATAGTATTGATTAAAAGTATGACCCACAACATCATCCACATATTGAATGAATAAGCATTAGCATCTTAAAAAACTATTAACAAGTAAATTAATCTCAAGTAAATAATTATATTATGTCCAATGTGAAAACAAACTGATAAATTAATTAGGTATAAGCAAGGCAAAGTGTTCAAATTATTACGTAGGTAAAAGGAAAGGATGATGGGGTACAGGCAATTGCAGGCGCAAAATAATCAACCGCAGGTGCACATACGCACAACACACAACACAATGGTACCCGGGCGTAAGTTCACTGCGTTTGCCCGAGATTGGCACGATCTGGATCCCCGATCGCCAACCGCCTTCGGCCCATCTTCTAGTGAGAGAAATAAATGATAAATAATGTTGAAAATGTTGGTGAGAGTTTCTCTCCTTAGAAAATGGGTTGATATTACACATTAATGGCGTAATGCTTGGAAATACGGATCTTTTCTGAGCAAGAATAAGCTTCGAACCGAAAACTTTATCAAATCGGATAGATCAGATCTATAAACATATCTGCGCACGCTGTTTTAAATTTCATCCAAATCGGTTTAGAAGTTATGGTGTTATTGAGTAACAAAACTCGTAAAACTTCATAAACTTTCGTATTTATATTAGTAGTGAAGAATAATGAGGGATTTTTCTTCACGTTTAAGATATTTTGCGGTCATAATAATAAGTTGAATTTATTTATAATGCAACCTACGGAAATGTTAACAGCTAAAATGAAGATTAATTTATTCATTAATTCAAAGGTTTATAGCAAAATAATCGAGTCCACTACTGCTGTGCATATTATTACAATATCTATCTTAAGGCGATATTTTACCACTATGATACTAAAATACTAAGTTATGTAAAGAACTATTGGTCAAACATCTTAAGATTTGGATTTGAAACGAAAAAATGTGGTTTAAAGAGCCATTATCGAATCTAGATAAGTTTAACAAATCGTATTTCCGTCTTTAATTTGGATATAATAACATATTTTTTTTATAAAAACAAGATCCAAATGACCAAAAAAATAAAACCCACGTCTTAAATGCTTTACGTAATGTTGACTACGCTTAGCACACATTTAAATGTAAAAATACTAACAAACCGAGTTAAATAGATGCAGGTCAAAAACCTCACAGAAATGTGTTTGTTACCAGTACAAATAGAAGACGTCTCTGCCTTTTTCAATGCATATTGAAGCTATTGAATAAAGTACGGTGCAGGCTATTAGAGAACGCCTGGACCACTTGGGTTTTTAACCGTTGGTCCGCCCGTAGTAGGGAGGGCTAATTTAGACTTGACTTGACTTGACTAGTGTAAAGTACTGCTTTTTGCAGTGTTTCGATCGAGTAATAGGCTTCGCGGTGTCACCACACACCGAACGCTTGCAACAATATTTTTATTATACTACTACTAGCTGTCCCGACAGACGTTGTCCTGTCAAATTTTTTTTTTTTCCATAAGAACCTTTTCTTGACACTAACGAATACAACAAAAAGAAATAGCAAAATCGGTTCAGCCGTTCACGCGTAATGCTATGACCAAGGGAAACAGGGATTAATTTTTGTATATAAGATTAAGTTCAACTAAGCCAGGAAGTAGAATAAACATGACATCACCAAAGCCACCTTCAAACAGTCCGTTACCATTTCGCAACCATGCCAGCGTTAATCACGAATTAAAAAGTAACTTCCGTTAGTGTAATTTACAACATAGAATCAATCACCTGGTAAGCCGGTTCAGGTGACAAGTTGATGCAGCAAGATCGCTTTTCACCAAAACATGGGGTTTACGTAACTATAGGTTACGATAACAGATACTGTATGAAAACTGACGTTGAACGATCAGTTAACATTAAGCTACTATGCCTGAACAGTGAAGGTAAAGTATGAAATCTATAGTTATGTCTACTAATCACAATAGTTTGAAAAATAATAATGAAGGTAAAGTGTTCCGGGTAGGAAGGGCCCTTAAGTCTGATTATGAAGTATATTACATCAATGGCTTAATCGGCGATGGGCTTGCAACAATCACGTGTGGAATGCCAACTGCTGCAAAATGCCAATGTGCCTCTGTCTAACCTCTAGACATGGTCAAGAATCTGAGCTCCTGGGGATCCTATTTTTTTTCTGTGAAGATATCTCGAAAGTTTAATATGAGTATACATATTATACGTATTTACGCGTGGATAAGCAAAGCTACGTGCGCCAAAGATTTCTCAGTGATTACAGTGTCGCAGGCGCAGCTATTTGTCAGAAGCCGACCGTTTGACAGGCTGGGTACAATGATTTATGCGGTGGCAGTGTAAATGTTAAGATGGTTATCGACTAGGCGCATTTAGCTGTAATGTTTGTGCAGTTGTGGTACCGTGGTACTCGTAGTTTCTGACGATACAGGGAATCCAAATAGGGTGGTAATTTTACGTAATTTTACGCAAATATCATTTAAATAATTGTATTATTGACACGCCAGAAGAAGGGAATCCAAGTGTAGTCAAGACTGTGTATGTGTACTCGTATTATAAATTTGCATCATCAATGCCCTATATAATTTTCATAAGTCCTTCTCCATCTAAAGGTTGTCTGGAAGAGATCGCTGATTAGCGATAAGACCGCCCATTGTTCAGCATAGTTTTTTTGTTGTGTATTTTTATTATGTATGTTTTATTTCTTTTTATGGTGTGCAATAAAGTATTTTCTATCTTTCTATCTATGTACTTGTTAGTTATGCATTTATTGTAAACTAACAGATGTTGTCCTGTCAAATATCAATAATCTCATAGAAAAAAGATGACGCTGGATTTATCAAAATTTTCCTTCATAAGAACCTTGTCCTGACACTAACAAATACAGACGTCCTATTTTGTAAGCCCGCTGATAACGGTAATTGGCGTCAACTGTCATAATCATTTCGCAAGAACCTAATCTAAGTAAAGAAAAATAAAAATCGGCCAAGTGCGAATCGGACTCGCGCACGAAGGGTTCCGTACCATTATCTATAAAGAACGGCAAAAAAAAATACGTTTGTTGTATGTTCTGTTTTTAGTTTCTGGCGTTATAGCGGCAACAGAAATACATAATCTGTGAAAATTTCAATTGTCTAGCTATCACGGTTCACGACATACAGCCTTGTGACAGACATACGGAAAGCGAAGTCTTAGTAATTGGGTCTCGTTTTTACCCTTTGGGTACGAAACCCTAAAAGAGGTGTTAGATGGTGCAACACTCGCGCGCATCCGGTCAGTATGCAGCTCAAAACAAACCATGGGTATGATTCCCAGTGAAAGGAAGTCCGTATTCTTTGGCTCATTCTGTACGGGCAATTTTCTACGGTTCAAGGTATTTACGGGCAATTTCCTGAGTGAGTTGAAGAAATTCCTGCTGCTAGAGATAATGTCGATTCCGATAACACGCAACACATTAACACTTAAGTTGGAAATGAGTAATGTTTATGTGTGTAAGATAAAGCAGCGATTGGGGAAGTTAATTAAGATTCCGAATAAAAACGTACGCTGTCGCTCACAAGCCGATATACGATACAATCATGCCAAAGTTACATCGTTTCCACCACAGTTAGAACAATGGAACGACCGTCATGAATTATGACAATCGAAGTTCGTAACCCTACTTTATAAAGCACTAGCCGACCCGTGACAGAAGTTGTCCTGTCAAATTTCAATAATCGATGTCATCTGTGATGTCAGATTTGTTGCACACCAGCGCTTTCAACGCCCAATTTTAACGAGTATGAGGGACAAATGAATGAAAGAAATTCCTACAACACCTTAGAAAACCAAGTCAGGCGTCTCATCGTTTTTTGTAAGGCTGTTATAGTTTTCTACTTTCCTATTTTTATCGGCTCTTTTTTGGTTAGAGTCAGTACCCTAAAGTAAGTTCGAATGATCTAGTAACCGACTCTATTGGCGATGTTTTAAGGGTTCCGTACCAATAGGGTAAAAACGGGACCCTGTACTGTACTAAGACTTCGCTGTCCGTCTGTCTGTCTGTCACAGGGCTGTATCTCAAGAACCGTGATAGCTAGACAGTTGAAATTTTCATAGATAATATATTTCTGTTGCTGCTATAACAACAAATACTAAAAACAGAATAAAATAAATATTGAAGGGGGGCTCCCATACAACAAACATGTTTATTTGCCGTTTTTTTTTATAGATAATGGTACGGAACCCTTCGAGCGCGAGTCCGACTCGCACTTGACCGGTTTTTTAAACAAGTTTAGTACAAGAACTTTTAGAGGGAACTGAGTTATCTCTCTTGAGATTAGTTTTATATTTTCCACATAACGCCATCTGCCGGCATTCCTACGAACGACGTAACACAGACGCGTAGTGAAAGGCATCTTTATGATTTAATGCAACGTCGTGTCGTAAGATGGCAGCAACAGTTACTTTAATTTCGTACTGCTAATGCGCAGGTGTAAATAAAATTACTGTGTTTTAAATAAATCGCGAAAAGAGATACTTAAGATATAGCACTGTATATGTAGACTGGGGCATAAAATAAAATATATATGGTCCCGGAAAAATCTAATCAGATAAACATACACACCTTAAGAGGCTGCCAGTCGCTGATTGCTCTTTTTCGAAACGAAAAAAGAAATACTTCTGAACAAGCCACATCTCCTATTTTTATAAGTATATATATATTACTTCAGGTTCCTCCTACCTAGATTTCTATTAAGCTGAAAACATAATAGCAGAAACTTTTCACGATAAAGATATTATTTCAAAATGATACGTTTTAGAATTTATGATCGAAATATTTTATATACCTACTATTAAAATCAACTTGTGATTTATTGTTAAAGATAGGTAATATGTAGATCTAGATTTCTATTAAAATAGATTTTTGATAAGTACATAATTTATATCATTAATTTATTCGAAAAGCTAAGGCGGACCACGCTCCGACGTGTGTTTGTCGTCATTGCAGCGGTCGGTAGGATTATTTATCGAAGTGATTAAAGATGGGTACATCTTTATTGCATCTTTATGGTAACGGACTGTTTGAAGGTGGCTTTGGTGATGTCATGTTTATTCTACTTCCTGGCTTAGTTGAACTAGTGATTAAAGATGGGTACATCTTTATTCACATATACTATACATTATAAAATAGGAGATGTGGCTTGTTCACAAGTATTTCTTTTTTCGTTTCGAACAAAAATAATCGTCGACTGGCAGCGTCTTAACATGACATCACAAGTCCTTCATCAACTTTCTATCGAGGAGTGGCGACTGGTCCCCAACGGGAAATAATGTCCCGACATGTGAGCTTTCTCGTCGAAGCTTCCCAGTATTAAGCTATTAGATGGTGTTATGCTCACTTTCACTGTCGGCTACCGTATGGAATGGTCACATCCATGAAGATAAAGTCTGATTGATGATTATGTGGTAAGTTTGCATACAAATATCCTAATAATATTATAAATGCGAAAGTTTGTGAGTTTGTATGTATGTTTGTTCCTCAATCAGGCCTAAACGACAAAACGGATTAAGTTGAAATTTGTTGTAGATGTAGATATAATGCCCAAATAAACTGTAATCCCCAAGTATGGTAGACATCCTCTCAGATCTTCAGACGCTTAGATCCTTTGAAGATGTCTAGCGGGGGTAGTCAGAGGCACATCTAAACATTATATTTGGCACATGTCCACATTTTGCAGTAGGTAGCATTTCATACGTGACAGGTTGCAAGCCCATCGCCGCTTCTCGTTTGTTTCTCAATCAGGCCTAAACGACAAAACGGATAAAGTTGAAATTTGCTGTAAATGTAGATATATAATGCCCGAATAAATAATAGACTACTGAAAAACACCCCAAAAACTATAAAAAAAACGCAAAAAATGATGATTTCTGTATAGATGACGCTGGTGTGAAACAAATCTGACATCACAGACTAAAAACATTCAGTCTTTTCTATTCGATTATTGAAATTTGACAGGACAACGTCTGTCGCGGGTCGGCTAGTTGATAATATAGCTCGTAACTGTTTGTAGCAATGCCAATAACTGAGTTTGCAAGTTTGTTTATTAAAATATTTATGGTTCGGTAACGGCTGAACAGATTTGAATGGTAATTGGTATAGTTATAGTTCCTGAACTGGAATATCATATAAACTGCTTCTTATTCACGTACCACGCGAAGACGAGAAGAGGCTAGTTCTAAACATTGCATTTAAGTTGTTGGGATACATAATCAGAACAGATACCGATAAGAATATATGACCGAAAATCGAAAAATAAGAATGTTAGAGGATAACAATCGTAACTTTCATACACGAGGCCAGGTAGGTAGGTATTCAGGCCAGGGTTTGAAAGGGTAGTCAGAAGCACGTCCAAACATTTCAACAATTCTCACAATGTTTATCTTCACGTGTTAATGTGCATAACCTTTCGAACAGAAAAATCCATATATCCATAGCCAGGATCTAGTAATAATAATAATAACCCATATACATCTAGCCAAAAACTAAGCAAAGCTTGTACTATCGAAACCAGTTTTTTTTTATATATACAATACATTAAAATAATGGTATCCTTCACATCAGTACCATAAAATATTCAAAACAGGTGATATAGAAAGCGTTATACCGCTCACCGCATTTCAGATGGGCGATTGTGTAGGAGCTATCAGATAGCTCGGTCGGTGAATGTTGATAAATACACTGTCAGATGGGAAGCCTGTCCTGTCTGTAAATGGCCTGACTGAGTTACTAAGTGGAAAGTTGTTGGCTTTTAGATTTATTAGCGCTGCAAACATACTTTGGAAAATGCAGTCACCTAGTTTTGAGTTTACTATTTAATCGGTGAAATTAAAAAGCATAATAGATAATTCTACTAATCCTTCTAATCCTAATTAATAATATTATAAATACGAAAATTTGTGAGTTTGTATCCTCAATCAGGCCTAAAAGACATAACGGATTAAGGGGCTCCCAGTCGACGATCGCTCTTTTTCGAAACGAAAAAAGAAATACTTCTGAACAAGCCACATCTCCTATTTTTATAAGTATATTACTTCAGGTTCCTACCTAGATTTCTATTAAGCTGAAAACATAATAGCAGAAACTTTTCACGGTAAAGATATTATTTCAAAATGATACGTTTTAGAATTTATGATCGAAATATTTTATATACCTACTATTAAAATTAACTTGTGATTTATTGTTAAAGATAGGTAATATGTAGATCTAGATTTCTATTAGAATAGATTTTTGATAAGTAACTATACATAATTTATATCATTAATTTATTCGAAAAGCTAAGGCGGACCACGCGCCGACGTGTGTTTGTCGTTATTGCAGCGGTCGGTAGGATTATTTATCGAAGTGATTAAAGATGGGTACATCTTTATTCACATATACTATACATTATAAAATAGGAGATGTGGCTTGTACACAAGTATTTCTTTTTTCGTTTCGAACAAAAATAATCGTAGACTGGGAGCGCCTTAAGTTGAAATTTGCTGTAGGTGTAAATATAATGCCCGAATAAAACATAGACTACTCTAAAATATGAAAAACAATTCCAAAATGATAGAAAACGTAAGAGATGATTTTGGTATAGATAGCGCTGGTGTGCAACAAATCTGACATCACAGCCTAAAAACATTCAGTCTTTTCTATTCGATTATTGAAATTTGACAGGACAACGTCTGTCACGGGTCGGCTTGTATTATAAATGCGAAAGTGGGTGTGTGTTTGTTACTCATCACTCATACTCATACGGGTTTAGATGAAACTTTACAGTAATATAGCTTATACATCAGATAACACAGGCTCCTTTTTATCCAGGTACCACGCGGGCGAAGCCGCTGGCGGAAGCTAGTTGTGGTTAAAGATATTTATTTTTCTCAAAGAAATGTACATTTCACTTATAGAGAAACTATTTAAATAAAGTAAGTTAATGTAAGCTTCGAACAAACGAAAGTTAATAGATAAATTAGCAAAACATTTTTGGAGATTTAAGGGGATGTCTGTAATGTTTGGGGATAAAGATTTTAAAGCAACATGAGTGCTATTATCATAATCTATTTTTTCTCAGATAAAAGTAATTTTTACGGGTGAAACCGCGAGACAAAAATTATAAAAACATCAAAAATTTATTTAATTTTCATAAATCCTTCAAATCTTACATATAAAATTCTCGTGTCACAGTATTTGTAACCACACTCCTCCGAAACGGCTCACCCCTAAGTGATAAGGGTGGCTAAAGTTCGGGAAAAACTGAAAGTGCTTTTTCTGTGAGATTATTGAAATTTGACAGGACAACGTCTGTTGGGACAGCTAGTATTGTTATAAATTTACTTGAACCGAGGAAAAAATTTAATGCGAAATTGCAAATAATTATAATGGTTTTAAAGTTGATTTATTTTTTACTACGAAGATCGTTTCATCAGTACTAGTTAGTGTAACAATCGCTATATTACATAACTTGGTTATTCAATACAATGTTCATGCAAGCATGATTATCTCTGTCAGCTCTCAGGGAGCGACTGACCGAGACTATGAGTGAGCGACTAGACGAGTAATAGGCAATACCTCCAGCGAACTGGGCAAAGTTTATACAGCGTGTTACTGTAATGCGCGCGGATGGTATTAGACCACCAAATTGAGGAGGTATCTTACGTTCTACAGCCGGAAAAGACGTGTTCACGAAATTTTCTGTTAATAATATATTTATTATCTGATTAGATTTTATGCCCCAATCAACTTATAGGTGCAGTGCTATATCTAAAGCATCTCATTTCTTAACTATAGATTTTGACACGGGTCTTAATCACGTAATTACCTTTATGCCAGTTTTTTCAGTCTGCCCGCGACCATGGCTATTGTAACATAGTCGAAACGTCGGGAAAGTAAATTAAAGGTTATTACTTGATAAAGACCCGTGTCAAAATATATAGTTATGTCTACTAATCACGATAGTTTCAATAATAATATCTCATTTCTTGATTAATAATATGGTGTCACTAGTAGATACCCTCGCAACTTCAAGTGAAGTTATTTCAAACAAACTTCTATTCTCGCTACACCTCCTTAGAAGTTGAATTTAGGGAATACTTTTCTTATTGCACCCTTAGATAAAAAAAAAATTCACCCTCCAAAATGGAGGGATTTAGGCTGTGCGTTGATCAGCCAGTCAGTAACGCAAGAGTTTCATATATATTTAGATTAGAGGACGGAGGAGGAAAAAAGAAATACTTCTGAACAAGCCACATCTCCTATTTTATAATGTACAGTATATGTGAATAAAGATGTACCCATCTTTAATCACTTCGATAAATAATCCTACCGACCGCTGCAATGACGACAAACACACGTCGGCGCGTGGTCCGCCTTTGCTTTTCGAATAAATTAATGATATAAATTATGTATAATTACTTATCAAAAATCTATTCTAATATAAATCTAGATCTACATATTACCTATCTTTAACAATAAATCACAAGTTGATTTTAATAGTAGGTATCAAAATATTTCGATCATAAATTCTAAAACGTATCATTTTGAAATAATATCTTTATCGTGAAAAGTTTCTGCTATTATGTTTTCAGCTTAATAGAAATCTAGGTAGGAACCTGAAGTAATATACTTATAAAAATAGGAGATGTGGCTTGTTCAGAAGTATTTCTTTTTTCGTTTCGAAAAAGAGCAATCGTCGACATACCCCTTAAACGATTTTGGTATCGATATTCTTCAGCTTCCGCAATTATCTTAAAAGATTTTACATACATATTTCTCATGGTGAACTCTGTATGCTGCTCCACCGCCTGCCGAGCACGACCCATAACAGGAATAGTGCTGCCGCGACGTAGTGTATCCAGTCTGGTACTGAGAACTCCACGGCTGCAGTGGTGCATCTGTATAATTAATACTTATTGATCCCCGTCCTTTCTGGTCGCAAACTCAGTTACATGTGGTATGACTTGTGTGTGTTGTGAAATATTGAATACTCTTGGTGATTTAAAAGCTATTTTGATGTGTGTGCATATATAATACTTACCGTATATTTTATTCTGGGGCATTCAGACGGCATTTGCGTTTTCCTTTTATCAAAACACTTCCGAAGTAACAGCTTACTTGTTTAAACATTCTAAAATGCATCACTTCCCAACTCGGCCGCGTAAAACAATCACGTCGCATTTTTACATCAGCCTGTAGGTACACTATCGCCCCTCTATTTAAGGGGGGGATTGAACTGCCGGTTGTTATATCAGCTAGTTTATTTCCGTAAACATTACTGGCATGGCAAGTAGGTTAGCGGTTATGTTATGACATAACATTGCAAGTAAACGGACATGTAAGCGTAATGTATACCTACATAGAGATAGTTTTGACAATGACTACTTGATTATGTTAGCTAGTTTTTTCGGTAAAAAAAATCCCTTTTAGGGATTACACATGTCACGTCATATAATATGAGTATAAATAAAATAATAATTGTTACCCGAGTGAATATAAATCCTTACTGTCGACTATTTATGACACCTTTATAATAGTGTACACAGTATTTCTTTATGAATATTTTGTGGTTCATTGTTTAAAATATTAGGTTGGTTGTAGAAGTATTTTAATTTTGAACGAGTAGGATACGGAACTCAGAGATTATGAAATGTAAACTTTGATAACATTCCATCAGATTAGTTCAACAAAGAGAAAACAAGATCAAGTACAGATTATGCTTAAAGGAAAATAATTCCTAAAAAGTAAAATAATAAACTGAACAGTATAATTGAAAGGAGTATAATTTTTTAATGTTTTTTTTTATATCTTTAATTTATGAAATTTGTCGATGAAGCTGTATATTAGAATTTTAAAAGTTTATTTTGATAAGACCAAAATGACGATAAAGTATTCTCGTTTATAATTAAAAATAGATGTCATTTATTTGTTTCTGCTTCATTACAAATAGAAATCAAAGTGCGTGGGTAGCCTGAGCTTTTATGAGCTTCCTTTGCTTTTCTTTACGTCTTATAAGATAACATAAGTTTCTGGAAAAACTTGTCATTGGAAAGTTGTTAGGGTCGGACCTCACATGGCCGCACGCATCTACACCATGACTGATACTAAAAGCATGGTCTATATTACCCTTATTTGTTGACTTTTGTGTCTTGCGTTATTACGTCGGTCTTGGTGGCATTGATAAGCTATTTGTTCTGAGAATCCGGAGTCCTAGTGTGATGTCAGGATCATGTAATGATAAGTGTTTATTTATTAAATTTTTAAACAAGAAAAATGCAGTCAAAAATGAATAGAGCAGTCCATTAATCAATAGAGATTAAAAAGTGAACATTAATTTGAAAAGCTCAAACTCGGTAATTTAACATTCGGTTGATTGATGATTTTTACGATTACAAATAAATTACTTTAGAAAATGAACTAGACAGTTAAATTATCTTTTCTAAATATATCAAACTGCTGCCTTAAATGCAAGTCATGTTAGAAGTTCATGACACTTGGGAGGGCAGCGTTCTTTCGTAGTCTAAGGAAAAATAATTCCCGACATCCCGTTTATTCCCCTAAGGGAATAAACATACTCGTAGCATAGAATAATTGCATAGCATTTAAACTTTAAAACAAAATAACATGATGCGAACAAAGTCTGGGTGTTATCGTTAGTCATTCATTCACAGCAAAATCAGGGAATAAGATAAATAAATAAATATTGGTGGACAAGATAATGCACACATAGCGCCTAAGCATTCAAAATCGAACCCTATAGTTCCGTATATTGTGATGTAATTTGCTTTCTAATACATTTATGCATCACCGATTCCAGTCGAAGCTTCGATCGCGTGGCACATGAATAAAAAACTTGAGAGGTGTCAAGGGACACCCGGATGGAACGAAGTTCTTTTCGATTAATTAGTAAAGGAATTGTAATAAAATTTTATTTCTTTTAAGTTAAAATAATATGTTTTTTATTATTATCAAATATAATGTAATATAAACTTAATCAGTAGGCTCAATTTTTGTCAATCTAGCTAGTTAGATGAGAAACAAACGCAAAGCAAATAAATAGGTAAGTACCTACCTTCCTAAGTAGATACCACCTACCAACTAATGATGTTTTGGTAATCTCCTACTTGCACAATAAGTCGTTTATTAGTTTACAGTTATGTTGTACTGAACACAAAATAACGTGGGACAAGGGAAGGGGAATCAACTTTGACCTCGACCTCGACCTCGACCCGACCTCGACCCGTCCTCGACCCGACCTCGACCCGACCTCGACCCGACCTCGACCCGACCTCGACCCGACCTCGACCCGACCTCGACCCCACCTCGACCCCACCTCGACCCCACCTCGACCCCACCTCGACCCCACCTCGACCCCACCTCGACCCCACCTCGACCCCACCTCGACCCCACCTCGACCTTTTCACAACGCGCGATAAGGAACTTCGTTCCAAAAAGTATTTAAGTATTCTATCAGTTATCTAGTTCCCATAGTACAAGCTTTGCTTAGTTTGGGGCTAGATGGCGATGTGTAAAATGTCCACCAATATTTATTATTTATTTATTATTATTATTATTATTATTTATATATTAATAGATATACTATAGCAAAAAAGTGTCGTGACAACTTTTCGTGACAACTTTTCGTGACAACTTTTCGTGACAACTTTTTGTGACAACTTTTCGTGACAACTTTTCGTAAGATTTTTTTCCGTCTAGCCCCCTTTCACAACGCGCGATAAGGAACTTCGTTCCAAAAAGTAATCTATATGCTACTGCAGGTTAAAACCTGTATATATTCAAATTATGGCGTGGTTACAATAAAAACATACAAACATTGGAACTTACAAACTTTAGCGTTAATAATAATTGTAGGATGTTCCAGATTTCATTATTATGTTTAAATTTGTTATAAACAAATTGTTGTCAACCGTGAAGAATGGAACGGGCCCATTTCATTATTGGAGAAAGTCCCCAATAGAAAAATAAATAAATTAAATAAAGTTTTAATTACGTGAAATAATTAGAAATTAATAGGAATAATCAATTAATTTATTGTAATATGTTATTATAGTAACATAACACCACCACGTTCTAAGAATACCTGACAGACCATAAAAATTACCGCATCTTTTTTTTTTTTACCGCACAACTAACCTTCAAAAATTTTCATTTTTCGGATTACACATTTGTTATCACTAGCGACGCTTTATTAGACACTGACAGGTAGATTGCGCAGCATTGCGGGTATATAGGGTCCAGCCTTTTTCGTTCCCGATCATAAAAGCCATAAACCAATAAATACGAGTCTTTAATGCATATAAATGTTACTATCAAGTTAATATAATGTCTATCATTTTAATGCAAGAACAAGGCAGAAATTATCAATTAAGATTTATGACGATAATAAAAGTGTATGCCCAAGATGATAAGCACGATGATGAGCACGCTGTAGCTTGCTTGATTTCTAAAATCCTCCTGATATTATAAATCCGAAAGTTTGCGAGTGCTGTTTGAACCACAAACATTGTTAATATATCGTTTTAATATCGTTAATTTTTTCGGAACAAGTAATAAGGTACAAATTAATCGTAAGAACGATGATAACTACAGTAGTTATTAAAACTGTGTTGCAGCTACCAACGCCCACCTCCTGGACAAGTGCAGTTTGTTCCTAACTGTATACAAAACAATTTAAAATAATTTAAAAAAAATATAATAAAAAGTATAGATCCTAAAAATAAAGCTCTTTAGGTAAACAAGTGTTTTTTTAGTAACTGTGTAGGTGTGTATAAGTGAGAGTGAGATAGATTCTGTGTATGTGTGTGTGAGTGTGTGTGTGTGTTTGAGTGAGTGTATGTGTGTGTGTGTGTGTGTGTGTGTGTGTGTGTGTGTGTGTGTGTATGTGAGTGCATGTATTGTAATATCTATTTAATGACTCTCATTAAATCCTCAGTATCATCATAGGATAGTGATTGGAGCCAAGCAAACAATTTAGTTTTGCATTTGTGTTATGAAAGGGGATAAATACAAAGATGAATATTAGCTCTATTGTAAAGTAACGAACTGATATGGCGATTGTGGCGGCTTGCAGTACGCCGGGGTTCAGTCTTGCACACCTTATCAGCTCTACGTTTATTGTGAATACCTGGGTCATACGTGAGTTGGGAGTGTTTTAATAGAATAGTTTTATAAAAAATGTTGTTCATTTACTTTGTTATTAATCGATTTAGATAAAAGTTTGAAAAGAAGATATAGTTCTTGAAATGGTAAATATCGAGTTATTTATCTAGGTGTAGTACCTGGATAAATAGTTAACATAGTTTCTTACTTGGTAAGTACTTTTAATTATTATTCTTGTGTGAGCCTTCACCTTGTTCTTACGGCACCACACTGGAGCTCTACATAGCATTAAGGAAAGGATCATTGAAAAAATAATAGGCCCCAAGCCGTGTTTGTAGCCTAATTCTTCTAGGCTTGGTCGCGAGGAACAGGCGTAGCTGCACCTAGCTCCTGAGGCGTTTCAAAGTGATCCTTGTGATTTTATTGAAATAAATGCCATTTGAATTTGAAATTGGAATGGTAGATAGTAGAACATATCCTGGGCGGAAGATTTAAGTTAAGCGGTATGTTCAGTGCGGTAAGTGTGTTAGTTGCACACTAATGATCTACTGCTGATTATTGGAATAACTAGCGCTTAGAGGGCATGACAAGCTACCATTTCAAAAAACAGACGAAAAGGCTTAGAGCAACACGGGCTTCCTACGGAAGGGAGTAGCCATTCGCGCGGTCCCCTCTGTCAAAGTACAAGCCCAAGTGGGCATACACATTATAGAAAACGTGTCAATGTGTGAGTCATCACACACACACACACACGTGAAGTACACGAATTATTAGTGTATTGTTGGATTGTTTATGTGATAATGTCATCATTACAGTCAGTTGGCAGTTTTGTTTTTGCATGTAAGTGTACGGAACTGCACTTGTATGCACATTTCCCCCCGCAACAAACGCCAGAACTATTTTAATAGTAATCAATCGCTAAGACTACTCCCTTCCGTAGGAAGCCCGTGTTGCTCTAAGCTAAAAGGCGACTTAGGGTGCGTTTCCACAGCTGTGTGGACCAATCACAACGCTCGAAATATTGAGGCAACTATTTCAAGCACTACTGTACGCTTTGTACAGCTCCGCATCAGTGGAAAACCACCCTTAAGATTATACCAAAATACAACTGATGATGCTTCATGGAGAAGTAAAACACGTGTCGAGTCCTTTTTGAGTTGTTTTATTGGGTGTGTGTACTTAATTCTTATAGGAGGTAGGAGGTACGATTAATTGTACTTTGTCCAGGTTCTCTGCTGGGGAGTTTTCTGCTGGAAGGTGTGTGTTGTCCACGATTGTACTCTTTGGGAGCAGGTTCGCGGAATTTGTTGCTACATCTTTGTACATCGTGAGGAAACCAGTTAGTATTCTTATAAGCGGTGATGGGCTTGCAACCTGTCACGTAAGGAATGCTAACTACTGCAAAATGTGGGTATGTGCCAAATCTAATGTTTGGACGTACCTTTGACTACCCCCACTAGACATCTTCAAAGGATCTAAGCGTCTGGAGATCTGAGAGGATGTCTATACCGTACTTGGGGATTACAGTCGTGATCCTATTTATTTATTATCTTTGTACGTTTAGTATTTTAAAATGGATTACCGCAAAGTCACGCCTGAATCCATCAAATAACCTGACCAACTTCATATCATTTAGTTTCGCCCAGATAACGAGCTCGATAAAGTCTTACAATGTTTCCTAGACAGGTCATGACGACCACACGCGTGAGGCTGGCTATAGTACAAGGCAACTTTGTAAGAAAATATGCGTTTGCCATCATACACTTAGCCTGTTTTCTATTCTAACTGGTCAGACTGTAATAGTTTTCTCTAGCGATAGCGTCTGCACGAGGTTTTGTGAAATTAGAACAGTTTTATGTACTTGAAAGATTAAATCTTTGTTATAATACATTCTTAGACTAACGTAAAAGTCGTGTTGGCCGAGTGGGAGGTACCTCGACTTTCAATCTGAAGGTTCGTGGGTTCGAATACCGGCGTGCATCAATGGATTTTTGTATTCGAAAAAATTAAATGCGCATCAAAAACACGGCGAAGGAAAACATCGTGAGGAAACCAGTTAGTATTCTTATAAGCGGCGATGGGCTTGCAACCTGTCACGTATGGAATGCTAACTACTGCAATATGAGGGCATGTGCTAAATATAATGTTTGGACGTGCCTCTGACCACCCCTACTAGACATCTTCAAAGGATCTAAGCGTCTGGAGATCTCAGAGGATGTCTACCGTACTTGGGGATTACAGTCGCGATCCTATGACTTACCGATATGCGGTAACAGTAACCAGCGATTTGGTTAGTTGCTTCTAGGCAAAGTAGTGTTACGATAACAATCCTATTGCTTCGCTACAGTCTGCTGAAACGCTGAAGAGCCACTGAATATGAAAGTGAGCTTAGAAGAGAAATAAATAAACATTTAACATCCAACAGTAACATAGTTCTCATCCGTTCGTTCTACAAAATGATTTCGCGTACATAGTAACGTTTGTTTACTCTAGGTAAATACTCTGATTTCCTTTCATAGACAATTGATTTTTCAATGAACCATGTCGGCATCGTATTCAATTAACCACCAATAAAGTCAGCTACGCACTATTTCGCTCTTTCAATCCTTAGAAAAAAACGAGGCTCAACTTTGTCGAATGCTAGACCGGATTTAAGACGAGTAATAAATGTTTTTGATGAATGCAGAATCGTTTTTTCTTAACATCTGCAAAACATACAGCTTTGTTTTTTATGACAAAGATAACTTAAGGATATAATCCAGATTAAATTACAAACAGAAACACGATTGGTGAAATTTTTCTCGATGGATTTATTTTCCAAAGTTGGCTCTTCAAAAAAACTAGTTTCGTTTTTAATCAAAACTTTGAATATCTAAACAGTTAATTTGTATAAAATTCGTTAGATAATCATACTAGCTAAATAAATGACTAACATCAGTTTTATCACTTTTTCCGTCTTATCCGGGTAGACTCAGCCCATTAATAGCAGGGACAGTCAAATGCCTACGACGCCGACGTAAGGAACTCTAGTATGAAGTCAGGATTAGGTTTGTAATTGACGGAACTGTCCACTATGATATTAGACGGTAATCTCTGACTATTATAACTGCACAAGCAATAGGATGTGGATTGAGTGGTGTTGCATTATTTCCGTCATTGTCAACCGTTACGGTCCGCGACCAAATCAGCGTAAAGGTGGTAATTTCTGAAGGTGTGTAGAGAACCTTGTCATGTTGCGAGAAGAGTAGTAGGTATGAGTGTTAATGGGTTCAAGTTAATAGGTAGACCAAATAAAAGATTAATGAAATGTGTGAAAGATTTCCCTTAGTCACGGCAGCACGCATAAACGGCTGAACTGATTTTGCTACCTCTTTTTTGATTGTGTTTGTTAATGTCAGGAGAAGATTCTTATGAAAAAAAAAATGCCATCAAAAACATAACTTGTAAAAAAAGCCAAGTCTCGCAACGCAACTCAGTTCTTCTACCGTAAAAATTTGTGAGATCCATGTAATACCAAGTCGGTTAATTTATTCAGTCCCTACTTCAAGGGTCCTTCTGTCTTAAGTTATTACGTAAAGGTTAGCTAATTACGTAATAACATAATTCTTAAACTGCTTCGAGAAAAGGATGGTACAGCCGTGCCGCTTTATTGCTTGACTTGGCGGGGGCACTGCTGTGCCCCCAGATTGAAAATTCAGGAAAAACTAAAAGTGCTTTATCTGTGGTATTGTTAAATAACAACGTCTGTCAGGCCAGGAGTGAATACTGAGATGACGGCTGATAGGAGTGAGTGAGAAAAGAGAAACATGTTCTAGGATTCCCACACATTATCTGATGTGTGGGAATCCAGGTAGAGCATTTGAACGGAGGTGTAGTAAGAAGCAGGCAAATTTTATCCCACGATTTCTACAAAGAAATCCTCTCTGATCTGGTCTTTGATAATATTCACGATTATTATTAAATCTAGAACAAGTACCTACACTATTTGCAATAGTTAGCACTACATACGTGACAGATAGCAAACTCATCGCCGTTGATATAAGAATATTGTGTGGTAAACCAATAACTTGTACTTACTACTCTCACCTACGATGGAAATCGAGGCATCTCCCTCCCACTTACATATATGGGACGCTATAATTCTAAATACACACCTAATATTTGGAAAACTCTCGTATCAGTATGTCACCGTTATATGCCTACCTACTACCGATCTCTCTTCAGTTCAAACACTCTCTATTTGCATACATTTCCAATTTTTAACATATTCACCGTTATGGTAAACCATTAAGTACACGAGTTTACCAACATAAAAGTCGAATCTATATTATAAAAGGGCTTGTGAGCCTGATACCAATCAGCTCAACATATTCACACAGACCAGGTAAAGTTTTTCCCAACCTATCTATTAAATATATAAAAATCTTACATAACTGATTGACTAAATGACTGATCTATCAACGAAACCACTGGTATATTATTATTATTATAGCCATTTATTCTCCTTTTCAAAGTTACATTCAATACATTCAATTTACCTACATATTACTAATTATTAACTTAAATTATTTATTTTATTATGGAGATGGACGAAAATGGGCTTTCGAGATAATTCAGATGCTCTTCATCATGAGCATCGCCCGCGACCACATGAAGAGCATGTGAATTGTCTCGAAACGGCAGCAATACAACAAGAAACGTGGTAATTAGCCGTATTTATAACTATAAATATGAATAACAACCACGATAATTTTTAAAGCCGTGTTGGCCGAGTGGGAGGTACCTCGACTTTCAATATGAAGGTCGTGGGTTCCAATGCCGGCGTGCATCAATGGATTTTTCTGTTGAAAAAATTATATACGCATCAAAAAAAACACGTGCTTAAAACGGTGAAGGAAAACATCGGGAGGAAACCAGTTAGTATTTTTATAAGCGGCGCCGGCGATGGGCTTGCAACCTGTCACGTATGGAATGCTAACTATTGCAAAATGTGGGCATGTGCCAAATATAATGTTTGGACGTGCTAGACATCTTCAAAGGATCTAAGCGTCTGGAGATCTGAGAGGATGTCTACCGTACTTGGAGATTACAGTCGTGATCCTATTTTTTTTTAAATTCTTTAACATACTTGTTACATTGTTGGCAATTGTCTATACATTGGAGCTACTAACTCGCCGCTTACAAACTAAGTATTGGCGAAACCGCTGAGTTACTCGTAATTACGCCTATTTAGACCAGAATGATCGCTCGATTAAAAAATCGAGAAGTTGTTATGCAAATAATTTGATTCAAACAACTTGTGATCTCTATCTGTCAAGTAGTCGCGTAGTAGCAAAAAAAATCACACTTGAGACCGATTTTAATTTCATATGCCTAAGGTTAGATGTTTGTTACTCAATCACATAACGGCTGAACAGATTTCGATGAAAACTGGTATTGTAACCTCGATTAAAAGGAGTGTTCTGTGCGCCGAATGCTAGTATGAAACAGTGGAATACAAAGTGCTATGCTCGCCTTTTAAAACTACATTTGCAATAAGAACTTTAAATCAAAATGTTTTTTTGGAACGAAGTTCCTTATCGCGCGTTGTGAAAGGGGGCTAGACGGAAAAAATTCTTACGAAAAGTTGTCACGAAAAGATGTCACGAAAAGTTGTCACGAAAAGTTGTCACGACACTTTTTTGCTATAGTATATATCTATTAATATATTATCTATTAATTGTGTCGAGGTCTAGGTCGAGGTGGAAGTGGAGGTCGAGATGGAGGTGGAGGTGGAGGTCGAGGTCGAGGTCGAGGTCGAGGTCGAGGTCGAGGTCGAGGTCGAGGTCGAAGTCGAAGTCGAAGTCAAAGTTGATTCCCCTTCCCTTGTCCCACGTTATTTTGTGAGAACTTCGTTCCATCCGGGTGTCCCATGACACCTCTCAAGTTTTTTTTTAATTTCTTTTTTGATAAAATCTCCAAGAACGTTAGACATCCTCTCAGATCTCCAGGCTCTGTAAACATCATATTTGGTAAATGCCTACATTATGCAGTTTAATAGTGATTACGATAATGAAGATTTCGATGAGAACGAGCAATATATACATATATATGAATAATCTTATATAACCAGTTAGAATTCTTATAAGCGGCGATGGGCTTGCAACCTGTCACGTATGGAATGCTGACTACTACAAAATGTGCCAAATATAACGTTTAGACGTGCCTCTAACTACCCCCACTAGACATCTTCAAAGGATCTAAGCGTTTGGAAATCTGACAGGATGTCTACCGTGCTTGGGGATTACAGTCGTGATCCTATTTATTTTTTACTAGCTGACCAGTGCCCGCTTCGCTGGTCGACAGAGAGTTTCACATCTGGTATTCCCATCTTCAAAATAAATTATAGCCTATATGTTGCCGAGGACTAATAGCTTCATAACAAAAAAAGTTTCATCAAAATCCGTCCAGTAGTTTTTGCGTGAAAGCCAGACAACAGACAGACAGACAGACAGACAAAAATTCCAAAATTGTATTTTTTGGCTTGTGTTACTTGTATGTAGACCCCTAGGAGTATTTTTTTTAGTTTTTATTCAATGTACAGAATTGAACTCTTCTACAGTTTTATTATATTTATAGATTACTTGTATGTAGACCCCTAGGAGTATTTTTTTTAGTTTTTATTCAATGTACAGAATTGAACTCTTCTACAGTTTTATTATATTTATAGATTTGTAGATTATGAATCTGTAAAGTTGTAGCAGTACCCCATTATGCTACAAAAGTTGAACCAAAAAGAAAAAAAGAAAAGAAAACCGTGCCAAACTATTTCACAATGCCTGCCCAAGTAAATTGAGCAATGGAATTATGTAACATAAAAACGACGGACAACGTCTCGACCTCCATTGCCAGCCTTCTTCATTCAATTACGTGCATCTTTGTTACTTCGTTTTTATACTGGTTTATGCTCATTATTTTTTTATACATTCAAGACTATAATAAATAACTAACTTGTAAATCTATACTACTATTGTAAGGAGGTAAAAATTTGTATTTTTTAAGGGTTACGTACCAAAAGGGTAAAAACGGGACCCTATTAAGTTATAGTAATTATATTTCAACCTGTCACGTATGGAATGCTAACTACTACAAAATGTGGGCATGTGCCAAAAGTAATGTTTGGACGTGCCTCTGACCATCACTACATCTGGACATCTTTAAGGATCTAAGCACCTGGAGATTTGAGAGGATGTCTGCTGTACTTGGGGATTACAGTCGTGATCCTATTTTATTTTTTTTAATTATATTACTAAGACATAACTGTCCGTCTGTCTGTCTGTCACAAGGCTGTATCTCATGAACCGTGATAGCTAGACCGTTGAAATTTTCACAGATTATGTATTTACGTTGCCGCTATAACAATATATACTTCTAACAGAATAAAATAAATAATTAAATGGAGCTCTCCCATACAACAAACTTTTGTTTTTAATGGATAATGGTACGGAACCCTTCATGCGCGAGTCCGACTCGCACTAGGCTGATTCTTTTTGTAATATAAAACTAAAAATCTACTGGGCCAATTAAAAAAAAAAGACGTGTGGCACTCGGAGACTGCCGCGGTAAAGCTATTGCATAACATTTTTTATCAACTTATGTATTTATAATTATTTATTTTATTTATCCTTTTTTCCTTTGTTTTTCTTTGATATTCAACTTTTTGAGCGTGGTGACCGATAAGAAAAGAAAAAGAAAAAAAAAAAAAATTATTTTTTTAATAGATAGAGTATTTAATTATTAATTTTTTAATTTTTTTTTAATTTAATAACCGATACAGCCAATGCCACCTATTGGCGAGTTGCTAAACTAAAGAGACAAGCGTGATATTTTAAAAAGTCATTAAAAGTTCTGCTATTCATCGATAGATGTCAAAATCTTTAACCTACCTATTTACCTAACTACGTAGTTAGCATTCCACACGTAACAGGTTGCAAGCCCGTCGTCGCTTTCAAGAATACTAACAGGTTTCCTCACGATGTTTTCCTTCACCGTTATAAGCACGTGTAACGCGCATATACATTTTTCGAACAGAAATATCCATTGATGCACGGCCAGGATTCGATATTTACCTAACTACATGAATTCAATAATTCAATTTCAAACTTTTTAGTCGATCATGTCTGTGAAGTACCACCTATTTACCGATAGTGGTAAAATAGCGCCACCTGCCAGCGGAATTGCGAACCTCTCAAACCCCGAGCTTTCGCATGAGACCGCGAAAAGCACCTATAATAACGTAGTATCATCAAATGAAACTAGATGGCGCTGCAATGCGAAAATCACTCTAAGCAGGCATGACATGAGTCATAGGGATGTAATATTGATTGAAAAAAATCTATTAATTAATAATCGATTTTTTGTCCCTACAAATAAATCGATTTTCCAAAAAATCGAATTATATGGTTCGGATCGCTTTCGGAGAGACGATCGATGGGTCGGTTCCCGTTTGTGAAGCGACTATTGGTCGGATCACGTTCGGAAAAACGATCAATGGTTCGGTTTGCGTTCGGAGACAAGACCGATGAGTCGGTTTCCGTTTGGGAGGCGACTATATGTAGGTTCACGTCCGGGAAAATGGCCAACGAACGATTCGGTTCGCGTTCGGAAAACTTAGTTTACAAAAATCGATTTATATGTGTAATTTACATAATCGATTTTTTAAAAATCGATTTTTTGAAATCCAAAAAGAGAAATCTCTAACACTCACACTCACGCATATTGCGTGAGTGTGAGTGTCTTGTAAATTTTCGTTACGAAATTTCTGGATTCGGTCTCCACGCTCAAGGCCCGCGATAGAAGCTATGCAATAGCTTAAAAAAAATCCTTTCAACTAATTAAGCTACATCAGCGAGTAAAACAGGCCATATTTTATTTAAAAAAATAATAATGGAAAACTCCACTAAAATTACATTAATGTGACCTAGTATCCAAAATTTACCTATGATTTCATTAGTACATAAAGAAATATTAAAGTGTAATTACTACCTGCGTAAAATTGTAGGTCTTACAGAACCACGCTGCGTTTATCGGATTCGTACTTGGCTACATGTATTTTTCCTGGTTTATGAAATAACCTTCTATAACGATATTCAGTAAGTCATGTTTATGTACATGTCGAGGTCAAGACCAGCAAAGTTCAATATTAAGATGAGCAAATATGGATCGGCTGACGGACAGTCAAATTGACAAATAAATTAGGTATCTACAATGAAATTATTCTTGTTTGTCCAATAAACGACTAGATTCAAGAAAGTTTTACACAAATTCTTAAGAGACATCAACATATTATATATTTAAAAATATTTAAATGAAGATGGGTTTCATAATCATTATCACTAGCTGGATAAAACGTAGCCTATGTATTATTCTGATGTATAAGCTATATTACTGTAAAGTCTCAATTTAATCCGTTCAGTAGTTTTTGCGTGAAAGAGTACAAACACACACACACACACCGACTCACTCACAAACTTTCGCATTTATAATATTAGTAGGATTATTTTAGCCGTAGAACGTCCACTACCAAACTTAGGCATAATTACAATTCTGCAAAAACAAGATTATAATACAATGTTTTAAGAAAGTCGTTCTAAGAATTCTTAGCAAAACTTAATTACTCTTACGGTTTTACGACTAAATAAATTGGGCAAGCGCGTCAAATCATTTACAGTGAAAGCCTCTCCGCAGGCAGTAAGATCTCCTTTATCACGACATCGAGTTAGTTAAACTAAAATAGCTTGAATAAAATAAAACCGGCCAAGTGCGAGTCGGACGCGCGCACAAAGAGTTACCGTACTTATTATCTATAAAAAAACCGGCCAAGTGCGAATCGGACTCGCGCACTAAGGATTCCGTGTCATTATCTATAAAAACGGCAAAAAAACATGTTTGTTGTATGGAAGCCTAGAAGATATTAAATATTTATTTTATTCTGTTTTTAGTATTTGTTGTAAGAGCAGCAATAGAAATACATCATCTGTGAAAAATTCAAAGGATCTAAGCGTCAGGATGTCTACTTTAATTTTTAGTTGTTTTTGGCCTTAAAACAATCTGTGCAAATATTAAGACGCTGCCAGTCGACGTTTATTGTTGTTCGAAACGAAAAAAGAAATACTTGTGAACAAGCCACATCTCCTATTTTATAATGTATAGTATATGTGAATAAAGATGTACCCATCTTTAATCACTTCGATAAATAATCCTACCGACCGCTGCAATGATGACAAACACACGTCCGCGCGTGGTCCGCCTTAGCTTTTCGAATAAATTAATGATATAAATTATGTATAATTACTTATCAAAAATCTATCCTAATAGAAATCTAGATCTACATATTACCTATCTTTAACAATAAATCACAAGTTGATTTTAATAGTAGGTATATAAAATATTTCGATCATAAATTCTAAAACGTATCATTTTGAAATAATATTTTTATCGTGAAAAGTTTCTGCTATTATGTTTTCAGCTTAATAGAAATCTAGGTAGGAACCTGAAGTAATATACTTATAAAAATAGGAGATGTGGCTTGTTCAGAAGTATTTCTTTTTTCGTTTCGAAAAAGAGCAATCAGCGACTGGCAGCCTCTTAAGCTCGAGGTCGATGTCGGTGATATTTGAATATCGACTATATTGTTTATTAATTTATTTTAGTTATCTAGGATGTGTAATTAATTAAACCAAGGTATGTTTTTATACTGCATAAACCATAAGTACCTACAGAGTTTAAAAGTTACATATTTTATGTTATTTATGGTACCCGAGTAGGCTTTTACTTAATCTAAAGATTCCAATCGCACAAAGTTGTGTCTGTCTGTGTGTGTTGGAAAGTTTTTTTTTTTAGGGTTCCGTACTTAAAGGGTAAAAACGGGACCCTATTACTAAGACTTCGCTGTTCGTCAGTCTGTCCGTCTGTCTGTTCATCACAAGGTTGTATCTCATGAACCGCGATAGCTAGACAGTTGACAAAATCTGACATCCGTGTTGACATCAGTCGTCATAGCGACGTGCGTTACTCTATGCGATTATCGAAATTTTACAGGACAACGTTTGCCGCATGTCTGCTAGTTAAAATATATATTTGCATCGGGCCAGGCAATCACCACTAATTCGTAGATATTGTTTGAAATGAACCGAGACTAATACAAAGCCAAAGTATTCGTTTAGTGTGAAATACTGAAAGCTTTCAATGCCATGTTTTGTAATAGGTAAAAACTGAGCTAGTTAAGTCTCAGTTGAAGAATTGGCCGGAATCCAACGAGATTAGACTAACTATTAGACTAGTAACTTAATAACAGGAACACCCTGAAATTCTAATATGTTATTATTTTGTGTTGTACCTAAATTTTACAATATAAGTGATATTATCATTATGATTATTATATGTGTGTGTGTGTGTTTGTTACAGTTTCACGCAAAAAATACTGAACGGATTAAAATGAAACTTTACAGTAATATAGCTTATACATCAGAATAGGCTACTTTTTATCCAGTTACCACCCATGCGAAGCCGGGGCGAGCAGCTAGTATATTTCATAACATGGTATTTAAAAAAAAAAACATCCAAATATTGCTATAATACAAGAAACAACTTAATTGGTTTCTTTTTGTTCACATTTTGACATTGCGACTGCGAACCAATTTAAAATTTAATTCAATAGAGTCAAGTCAATTTTATGAAACTATGGACCTTAAGTCGATGGTGAGAATTTTTGCAATCGCTTAGAATTGCTTCAAGGTTTTAAGATAAAAGCATAAGTCCGAGGATAGTGCAATCGTAAAAACATAAACAAAAACCGTCCAAGTGCGAGTCGGACTCGCGCACGAAGGGTTCCGTACCATTATCTATAAACGGCAAAAAAAAACACGTTTGTTGTATGGGAGCCCCACTAAAATATTTATTTTATTCTGTTGTTAGTATTTGTTGTATAGCGGCAACAGAAATACATCATCTGTGAAAATTTTAACTGTGTAGCTATCACGGTTCATGAGATAAGCCCTGTTCCGGACAGACGGAAAACAGCCGTTGTGTAGTTTTAAAGATATAAGCAAACATACATACGCGGGAAGCGGAAAGCGACTTTGCTTTATACTATGTAGTGATTACAAAAACAGTAGGTTTACAAGGGTAAAAACACTTAAACTAGGAAATCTTGTGCTATAAGCGATAGTTATAACTCGAGGTACGACAATTTACACCTAAATGGAATATTTTAAATAAAAAAGAAAATTACAAAGAATTTATAGTGAATTTATAGTGACAGACAAAGTTGCTTTCGTATCGTATTAGTAATAGATTTACGTCTGTCACAGAAAGTGCAGACCGTGAAATAGCCATAAAAGTACCATCATAGGACCTAAATCATAATTACAACCACAATACTCTCGCTCGGTTACATTACACCTAACATGTTTACTGCCCATAGATGGTGTAGCAGTCGTGTCAACACAATGGTATGAAAGAGGATAGTAGTGAAGCCTATAATCTGCAGTAATGCGCTAAAAGATTTATCGTTGGTGGATTTAACGCTTACTGCTTTTACTAAAAACATCTTTCTCAGGTTATAGAGAGGTGCTCTAGCCTGTCACTGTGCGCTCCATTACATTTTGCGCTCATGCAATGAAAAAATAAATCTATACTAATATTATTGTGAGAATGTCACTGTCTAGTGTCAAATGTCATGATTGGCTGTCAGACAGTGACATTCTCTTCCATAATAATATGCGATAATAAATAGGTAAAGTTTGATGTGAGTCAGGATGTAGGTAGGAACTCCAAAACTACTGATAATATTCTCAAAATTATTTCACTACCTAATATGAAGCTAGCTACATTATTACTGAAAGCTATAGGCTGGTTTTGTATGAGCAACATTATTTGGATAAGAAGGAAAATGTGTCAAAAAAGCAATCTTAAAAACTATCAAACTGTCTTTAATCAACGATGTACAATATGTACATCTTCTTCCTGCCTTTATCCCACTTAAGTGGGGTTGGCACAACATTGTGTGCTTCTTCCATTTCCCTCTATCAGCCGTCATCTCATCACTCGCTCCTTTCTTACCCATGTCATCTTTAACACTGTCCAATGACCATCCATCTTTTCCTTGGCCAACCTCTACGTCTATATCTATCCACAAAGATGTACATTTGTACATAAATTTTGCAAATATTATCAAAATGATAAAAAAGTGAATCTAGCAAAATAATGCTAGCGAATTTTCAAGTATTTTTGAACGCCGTTATATCGTGGGTATTTTGTTTACTGAAATCCAACAACAATGGCCTTTTTAGGATTCCAACAAATACTATACAAACAAATACTAAAACAGAATAAAATAAATATTTAAGTGCTGAATAAAATAAATATTAAGGCTTCCATACAAGAAACGTGATTTTTTTGCTGTTTTTTATAGACGAGTATGGAACCCATAGTGCGCGAGTCCGACTCGCACTTGGCCGGTTATTTTAATTAATACTTTTATCTCGTATATCCTGAAGCAGAAACAATTAATGTGTGAAAAATACAATACAAACCCGCTAACAATTTTATTTTCCACTTTACCTACGAAGGTTTGTGTGTCAAAACTATAAACTTTCTATGCGGTATCATTAGTTAAATAAGGCATTTTTCTTATATAAAAACGCTGTTTCTAAGAAAAAAAAGTAATTTCACACGGTTA
The DNA here is from genome assembly GCA_912999785.1 of Hydriomena furcata. Lineage (NCBI taxonomy): Eukaryota > Metazoa > Arthropoda > Insecta > Lepidoptera > Geometridae > Hydriomena > Hydriomena furcata. The sequence goes on from OU538820.1 coordinate 21,580,867, forward strand.
CAAACACGATGATGACAGTACCATTCGCTTCGATAATATGTAATTGGTATTACATATTACATATTATCATGGTACTGTCAATTGGATGGTTCCAATTACAGTGAAATCCACTCCAGGATTTTCCATTTTCATTACAGACTTTGTATTCTTTTGTTAGTTAAGGCGCTCCATATCGACGATTGTTTTTTTTTCGAAACGAAAAAAGAAATACTATATAATACTAAATACTAAGTGATAAGTTAAATTTTTGACGTTTTGTATGGGCTGTGTCTACCCAGATAAGATGGAAAAAGTGATAAAACTGCATTATCTTGAAAACCATCAAATTAAAAAAAAATATTGTCTTTAATTTAGTTAGCTAGTATGATTTTATCTAACGAATTATATAAAAACCGGCCATGTGCGAGTCGGACTCGCGCACGGAGGGTTCCGTACCATTATCTATAAAAACGGCAAAAAAAACATGTTTGTTGTATGGGAGCCCCCCTTAAATATTTATTTTATTCTGTTTTTAGTATTTGTTGTTAGAGCAGCAAAAGAAATACATAATCTGTAAAAATTTCAACTGGCTAGCTATCACGGTTCATGAGATACAGCCCTGTGACAGACAGACAGACGGACAGCGAAGTCTTAGTAATAGGTTTCCGTTTTTACCCTTTGGGTACGGAACCCTAAAAATGAGCTATTCATAGTTTTGTTTAAAAAAGAAACTAGTGTTTTTGAAGAGCCAACTTTGGAAAGTAAATCTATCGAGAAAAGTTTAACCAATCGTGTTTCTGTCTTTAATTTATCTAGATTAAATCCTTTATTTAACTTTGTCATAACATACAAAACTGTATGTTTTGCGGTTATTAAGAAAATACGATTCTGCAATTATCAAAAACATTTATATATTTATATATTTCATAAAAAATTTAACCGAATAAAAAAGGAGGATTTAGAAACTCGACAATAACAAAATTATAATAACCGTTTTAAAAAACCAAAGTCATGTTTTTTTTATAAACAATTTAAGGCTAAAACATAACCTTGACTACACAATACACATCACATAATATTATAAATGCGAAAGTTTGTTATGTTTGTTTGTTACAATTGTTACTCAATCACGTGCAGCTGAACCGACTTCGATAAAACTTAATGTACCTACAGGTTGCCTTAAAAATAGCATATATAAATGAATAAATAATTAATAATTTTTATATTAAGTTTAAAAACTAAAAATATAACCGACGAAAATGTTTCGATTAATCAAAAAGTCAAGATACGATATTTAAGATTTATAAAGAAACAATATTTTAATTTATACCTAAGTACTATAGACATCCCCTCAGGTCAAATCCTTGAAAATAGCTAAAAGAAGTGGTCAGAGGGACGTTCAAAGATTGCATATTTAACATGGAGTAACATATTTAACGTTGCTATGACGACTGATGTCAGATTTATGCACACCAGCGCCATTTATACCAAAATCATACCTTTTGCGTTTTTTTCTCATTTTGGGGATGTTTATCGCATTTTAAAGTAGTCTATTTTTTATTCGAGCATTATATCTACATCTACAGCAAATTTCATCGTAATCCGTTTTGTCGTTTAGGCCTGATTGACGCACGCACATACAAACAAACACACAAAGTTTTGCATTTATAATATTATTAGGATTCGCGTACCTCTAGGGTTGTTTTGCTTCTGTACTTCCGTTTCACACAATTATTTAGGACAACCGGTTAGATTTATGATCTGGATTGAAACATTTGATACTTTATAGTAGGACATTACACGAGCGAAGCCGCGTGTAGAAGGATTATCATCATGATTTAAAGGTAATCGACCTTTAATATACCATGTTTGCCTTCTGATAGTGTTTATGTTTTTTTATAGGTTTGCATATTATGTACATTTTAGGATTTAATTTAGAGTCATATTGGAATTTAGTATAACCGCAGATGTTTACCTTGATCTGGCTTTACTTGATTCAGAAGAGATTGTAGAAATCGCAAAAACCTTGTAAATAACATTTGAAAATTAATAGATTCTGTATAAGGTCAGGTAAGCTACGAATTTTAGGATAAATTTTTAAAATAGTACCACGACTGTAATCCCCAAGTACGGTAGACATACTTAGGTTTAATAATCATTTATTCTCAAAAAGATAATAAATATCACTTACATGAGAATCATTTACATAGAAAAAATATTAAGTATAGGTCGTTCAAATTAAGGTTGGTAGGTACACAATTAACGAATCTTTATATATATATCTCTTGATAGGTAAGTACATAGGTAGATAGATAATCCATCAGTAAACATTTGTTCTAATGAACTGAGCAAGTCTTGTTTTAAATATACTTTCAGACCAGGCGTTCAGATCTCTGAAGATGTCTAAATGGAGCAGTCAAAAGCAAGTCCAAACATTGTATTTGGCACATGCACACATTTTGCAGTAGTTAGCGTTCCATACGCGACAGGTTGCAAGCCCATCGCCGTTTACAAGAATTCTATCTGGTTTCCTTTGCTGTTTAGAACACGTGTTAATGCACTTTTACAATTTTTTAATATTCAAACCCACGATCTTCGGAACGAATGAAAGTCAAGGTAATAAACAAATTTGACCTTGAATACTTTTATATGCTTTTATTTATGGTTTATCTACTAATTTATTCGTTAATACGAGTATTTTAAACAGTTTGTTCATAATATAAGTTAACAACGAGACTGTCAGCTAGCCAGCTTTTTATAAAAGTGAAAATACCGGTTTAATATGATTCATCACACTAATATATGTTGATTTTATAAGATTGTCTAAAAATAGTTTGTAGAGTCAAGAAAAGTGAGCCACGAATGCTGCATTTATATTATTTTAATCTAAACTAGCTGTACCCCGCGGTTTCACTCGCGTATAACTTGAAGAAATAAGAACTTTTTAGCGTATTGTCTATAGCAGACCCGCGACAGAAAAAAAATAATCCTGTCAAAATTTTAATATGTATAACTTTGGTGTTTCTTTACCGATTTCTATGATTATTTTTTATGGAATAGTTAATAATGTAAACTTTTTTAATTAGGGATGACTAAGAGTGTTATAAACGTAAGAGTAGACAACTATAATCAGAAAGCTTCGAACTGCTAAGCTATCGGGAGTTACACGTGTTATTGTGAGTCAACCATAAAAGATAAACATATGCTGTCGTGGGATATTTTTTATATAATTTTAAGGAGAACATTTCTGTCATACATGATTTCTGTGTAGCTTTAATCATGAAGGTTGCACACGCGATGAAAGCTTAAGAAATGCAGTAACTACTCCCGTTTTCCCAACATTTCCTTTCACTGCTCTGCTCCTATTGATTGTAGCGTGATGAAAAGTATACTATAACCAGCTCAGGAGTATGAAAAATAATTGTACCAAGTTTCATTAAAATCCGTCCAGTAGTTTTTGTTTCTATAACGGTTATACAGACAGACAGACAGACAGACAGACAGACAGACAGACAGACAAAAATTTTACTGATTGCATTTTTGGCATCAGTATCGATCCCTAATCATCCCCTGATAGTTATTTTGGAAATATATTTCATGTACAGAATTGACCTCTCTACAGATTTATTATAAGTAATAATAATAATAGATAAAAAACACTTAACCAATACAGTATGTTTTCGCCTACAGGAAATAAAAAAGAAAAAAAAAAAAGCCGTGTTTGCCTAGTGGGATGTACCTCGACTTTCAATCTAAAGATCGTGGGTTCGAATTCCGGCGTGCATCAATGGATTTTTCAGTCCGAAAATGTATATGCGCATCAAAAACACGTGCTTACAACGGTGAAGGAAAACATCGTGAGGAAACCAGTTAGTGTTCTTATAAGCGGCGATGGGCTTGCAACCGTAAAGAATGATAACTACTGCAAAATGTGGGCATGTGCCAAATATAATGTTTGGACGTGCCTCTTACTACCCCCTCTAGACATCTTCAAAGGAACTAAGCGTCTGGATATCTGAGAGGATGTGTACCGTACTTGGGGATTACAGTCGTGATCCTATTTATTTTTTTATCTAGCTAGAAATTAATAGAAAACAAAAATAACCTATAATATATTAATAATATATAACCTATAATATAAATTCCATGTATGTATGTATGTATGTTTGCTTATATCTTTAAAACTACACAACGGATTTTGATGCGTTTTTTTTAATAAATAGAGTGATTCAGGAGGAAGGTTTATATGTATAATACATGCATAATATAGTAGAGAAACACTGATAATTTTAGAGGTTTCTAATGTGATGTCGTAAATAAACACATTTTTTTGCGCTTACATTGCAAATGCTGGCTGAACCCCACGAGATATATCAAAATAATGAACTACAGTATTGTATACCTTAAAAACGTCTACAAAAAAGTCCACGATGGTATTAGAAATGTCTTACACACAGCGAAGCGGGCACGGGTCAGCTAGTTGACAATAAAGTACCTATTACCAAGTGTGTGTAAAAAGTGTTGTGTTTGTGTCATACCACATGTAGAAAAAAAAACGTAAAATCCTTACTTTCTGGTGTAGCACTCGTCGGCGAGTGCGCGAGAGCTCTGCCTCGACACATGTAGAGCGAAACGCACACCGATGAATGCCAGGATCACGAACATAGTCAATACTTCACGCCAAACCACTCCTTATTAAAATCTAATAAGGTTCAATATCACTTGGTTTAAAGTACAGTTGTTAATTAAAATTTGCCACTGTGATCTGAATAAGGTCACTCACACTGTTTTCAAGTTTTCGAGGTTTATGTCTCTTAGTTACACTTGTAGTTCGTCCGAGATAAAAGTCACTGCTTCCAGAATGATCACCAAGCTTATGTTCAAACACAAATCAAAACTGTAGACACGAGCAACTGTATTGACGGAAGGTTTTTTTTATGATCACTTAAGTCCATCAAGATGGTGATCATGACCGTAATGTTTTTTTTTTAATATGTATTTTTTCTTCTGTCTAAGGCTCAACATTTACCAGAAAGAAAAATGACCTGTTAGACCTGTGAGTATAGTTTATGTTTTACACAAAAAGAAATAAAAGTAAGAATACGTTTAGATGATAACAAATCGAAATGGATACAGTAATGACTCAGCCAAAAACGAAAAAATTATGATTGATTCCATAAAACATAATAAAGTAATTCGCGCTTAAGTCTGTCGGTGAAGCGGTAAAATGATAAAAAAACTGACAGCTGTCAAAATTTGTTATGATCCAGGATTGATCCAAGCCTTAAAAGTGTTGATCGCGGAAGCGCGCGAGAGCGAAAGTGCGGGCGGGCCGCGTGCGTTTCGTTAGCCGACTGTGCTGCGCCGGCGCCGGTCAGGCCTTCCGTTCACGTAATACTGAGGATTTTGTTACGTTACACCGCTTGTTTTGTTTGGGCTAATGAGAGCAGTTGCTAAGGTCATGGAAACCATGGTCTAAGGCAAATTCTAAAAGCCAGTTTACCGTACGCAGCGGTTGATCCTCGGCCTTAAGCTTTTCTAATCTATTTTCGTACAGAATGAGAGAAAAACTATATATTGAGAATCGAACGGTAAAATGGCTTTTAGAATATTAGGGTAAGTGATTGAATTTAATTTGAGAAGTAGTAGAACTGGAAAATTTAACGAATAGTAGGTAATATTAAATATGTATTAAGACTACTCTAACAAAAAAAATCTTTTAAAAACTATAACCACCCTTAATTTTTTTAATTTTATTTCTATTACTCCGATAACTGGAACTGGATGTGCATACAATGCATCCTGATCGATTATCACCGAAAAATATTAAAACACACACATCCATGTGCGATATTAATTAACACCAATGTACATGGACATAGCCCATAGGTAGTATACCTACCTACAAATTTAGTTTACCTTAAGTATTTTACACTGATATTTAGTAAATTTATCGAGACAACAGAATTACCAATGTGTGAAATTCCATCACAAAGAATTTAAAATTTCCTAACTGTTGGTAATTATTACTTCATACATATTTGTTTTTAAGTGTTAAACAACATAGGTAGTAGGTAACTGTAAAGATTTTATACCATACCTAACCTAACCAAGTTAGCAAACGGTACTCGAACCAGCGTTACACTCCAGCCACTTACTTTTACGGTGTGATAGTCTCATAGTAACCCTCGTATTCAAGAACGACACAATGAGAACACGCACCCACAGTGGACGAAATCTTTTTTCATAAACATCACTTTATGTGTTAAGCGGCACTATGGCGCACGCTACCGTGTGCCTTTAGAGCTCAACTTTGCCTAGAGGTACACGACAATGTGCCTCTAGTCACGCCATGCAGTGTCGCACATGCGACTATGTTCTTTTTAACTTGCTCCCCTCGCTGCTTAGGGGTTAAATTTCTGGAATTCCTGTCTTGGTGCACCCCTACACACCAACGGGACTACTTCCAAATTTCAAGTTTCTAGGACCGTGTTGTTCAGGCTGAGGCGTTGATGATAGATCATTCGGTCAGTCGACAGTAACGCAACAGTTTTATATATTTAGATGATTTTACACGCTTAATTACCAAGTTTTAACTTGTATTGCTGACGTTTCGATACAAGAAGATTAGCAATAATTTTCAAGTGTGTTTTAAAATTTCTCAATGGATTGGCGACGCGTGAATACCTCTGCGATGTTGCAAGCCTCCATCGGCTACGGTAACCAATTGCCATCATGCAGTAAGGTTTTTTGCTACTCTTGTACATTACCTAGTATTAGAAACGTAAAAGTAAAATAAATATCTGGGGACATGTAAACAATGGTTCACGCACTAGATAAATCTGCATCTGGATACATACAAATGATACATCGCGCACGAAGGGTTCCGCGTACCATTATCTATAAAAAAACGGCAAGAAAAAACATGTGTGTTGTATGGGAGCCCCACTTAAATATTTATTTTATTTTGTTTTTAGTGTCATGAGATACAGCCTTGTGACAGACGGACAGCGAAGACTTAGTAATATGGTCCCGTTTTTACCCTTTGGGTACGGAACCCTAAAAAAACCTTGATTCGAATTCGCATCGTATTCGTCATAAAATAAGACTCCAAAATAAATTAATTTTATGTTGAGCGTGATCGCGATGTTCTCGATTTATAGTGTAAGATTATTTAACCATAAGTGTACCTATAAAAAATTAAGTATACGACCACTCAAGGGGAGTTAATTAGTCTAATTGGGATGAAACTTGGTTATAATTCGTTGCTCGGAATAGCGAATTAAGTATTTTATGCGGATATCATATTGTGAGCAAAGCATGAAACCGAATCCTAATAAAAACTAGTCGAATAAATATACATGTATTTAGGATTACGTCTGTACTCCCCAAGTACGGTAGACATTCTCTCTAGGCATTCAGATCTTTGAAGATGTCTAAAGGGGTTAGTCAGAGGCACGTCCAAACATTACATTCGGCACATGTCCACATTTACAGTAGTTAATTGCTATCGCCGCTAACTGGTTTTCTTACGATGTTTTCCTTCACCGTCTTGAGCAAGTGTTTTGCATATTTTTTTTAGAATCGATTAATCCATTGATGCACAGGCGGGATTCGTACCCACGACCATCAGATTGATTGAACTCGGGCTACCACCCACTCGGCCAAAACTAGTCAAAGAGCAATATAACCTAACCATGGACCGTAAAAATACCTATTACCATATGCATTAGCATTTTGAGAACTGGTTTCAGTTGTTAACTGTAAAATTGTAAGTTGTCTGACCACAAGTTAGAATTTCTCACATTACCTGACCTAACCCAGTTAGGGTCGTGATTGAATTTTGAAGATAATAAAACTATGATTGATACTAATAACAATTTTATGATCGATTAGCCGAAATTGGATAAAAGATGTTTTTACGACGTATATCATTTGCATTCGCGAAAAGACCCACCCGTAGATTTTTTAAGCTCACTAAAGCACTTTTTTAATTTAATTAGAGATTTGTAGCCTAGTGGGATATTCGATCCGAAACGTTAATTCGAATCCCGGTCGTGCACAATAGATAATTATGCTCCAAAAATGTAGGCGGACAGGTACATTATACAAAAAAAATGCAACTTGTCACGTATGGAATACGAACTACTGCAACATGAGCCAAATGTAATGTTTGGACGTGCCTCTGATTACCCCCTCAGATATCTCCAAGGATCTGAACACCTGGAAATCTAAAGTACAGTAGTACTTAGTGATTACAGTCGTGATTCTATTTAACCATAGATATTTATTGTTCTGTGTCTAGATGTCAATATGTACAATAAGTATGTATTTACAAAAAAAAACTTATATTAATTAATAGCTGTCCCGACAGACGTTGTCCTGTCAAATGTCAATAATCCCACAGAAAAAAGCACTTTCCGTTTTTCCCGATCTTCACTTAGGGGTATGAAAAATAGATGTTGGTCGATTCTCAGACCTACTCAATATGCTCACAAAATTTCATGAGAATCGGTCAAGCCGTTTCGGAGGAGTACGGTAACTAACATTGTGACATGGAAATTTTATATATTAAATTTTTTTATATTAATTATTATATATGTTATCTGGTTCCCATAGTTCCATCTTTGCTTATTTTGGGGCTAGATGGCGCTTTGTGTAAAGTTCGCCAATATTTTTTTTACTGAATCCGTCTCGCATAATACACATAAGTACTTATTTATTTAAAGCGCGTGAAAGGACTTTGCACATTTTAGTTTACTGCATAATCAAGACATTTAGTTTAATAGAAGTAAAAGTAGACCGGTTATTTTGGTATCCATTATTCCTTTCCTTTCGATTTAAACGAGAATGTATTTTACTGGGCGATAGATTGATTTTATAAGCGGCAATGGGCTTGCAACCTGTCACGTATGGAACTGCAAAATGTGGGAATGTGATACGGGACCCTATTACTAAGACTTCGCTGTCCGTCTGTCAGTCACAAAGCTGTATCTCATGAACCGTGGTAGCTAGACAGTTGAAATTTTCACAGATTATACAAATACTGAAAACAGAATAAACAAATATTGAAGCGGGGCTACCATAAAACAAACTTGATTTTTATGCCGTTTTTTATGGATAATGGTACGGAACCCTTCGTGCGCGAGTCCGACTCGCACTTGGCCGCTTTTTAGTTTAACCATTGCAAACATACAAAAAAATATATCTTTATAATATTAGCATAGACAATGATGGTGGTAGTCGAAAGGCATAATAATTCACAAGTCTACATCGTAATAATAAAGTCATGTTTAATTTATGTCTGTTGACTGAATATATTATCGATTTATGGCAACTTTCTTCATAATAATACCTACGCTAATAACAACTTAAATTTGAGTTATGTTACGAAGTTTTAAATTGATGATTGGTTATGGTTCAAATGTTTGTATTTTTTTGTACCTATGGGCTGTGGACGAAATCTTATTTCATAAAAATCGCTTTATGTGTTATACGACACTGCATAGTGTGACTAGAGGCACATTGTCGTGTGCCTCTAGCCAAAGTTGAGCTCTAAAGGCACACGGTAGCGTGCGCCATAGTGCCAGTCAACACATAAAGTGATTTTTATGAAAAAAGATTTCGTCCACTGTGGGTGCGTGTTCTCATAGTGTCGTTCTTGAATACGAGGGTAAGTCTATCCGGAAAAGACGAAAAAAGTGAAAAAACCGCATTCTTCAAAACCATCAAACTTACAAAGAAACTGTCTTTCATTTATGTAGATTTATCTAACGAATTATATAAAAATTAACTGTTTAGCTATTTATATATTAGAGTTAAAACGAAATTAGTGTTTTGGAAGAGCCAACTTAGGAAAATAAATCTATAGAGAAAAGTTTCACCAATCGTGTTTTTGTCCATAATTTATCTAGATTTAATCCTTGAGTTATCTTTGTCATAAAAACCAAAACTGTATGTTTTGCGGTTATTGAGAAAAAACAATTTTGCATTCATCAAAAATATATATTACTCGTCTTAATAGCGTTTAACTTGTTTATATTGGGTTTAGTTTAAACATATTTACAAGGAAAAATATAGTTTGTAGTGACGTAGCAGAGCTACAGTGAGTTATGTCAATCTATTGTACGATACTAAATGAATTAGTCTATTACTATGATTATTTTTTTAATTATGCGCTAATTATAAAATTGCGCGTGTCATCACGCGATGACGCCTTAAGTGACATGTTTTTTTTTACCAATAAATACTATTGACTATAGGCTGAAATGAAGCTCATTTCATTTAAGGCCCGGCTCACACTCACACACGTATTTCAATGATTTTCAGGTACCGATTTAAAAACCAGGAATCACAATTGTGAGGATATAATAATACAAAATTACTGATAATATATTCATCTTTAATAGTAGATAATAAAAACTGGCCAGTTCTATACAACATTTTCAAAAAAATACGTTTTTACCGTCGCAAGAACCGCTGAAAATGTCGAAAAATGGGGTCTGGTTAGGTACCAATATCTTTAGACCCACAGCATATTTTTATTTGAAAATAATACGAAATTGTAGATTTTATATTTCTCTATACCGCGTGGCATTATCTTGTTTTCAAATAATTTACTTTTTCATTTATGAACAATATAAAATGCAATAAAACTTATCCATACATTTTTTCCATACAAAACTCACATTCACCTCAAGTCGGCACGTCAGTCAGCGCTCAGACGCGCTCGGGGAAGCACGTCCACGTCACATTTTTCTTCGAATTTAGGGGAAGTCTGACATAACCGGATACTGGGGTAAAATAGTGGACATGCAAAACTAATGTTAACATTTGTATAATATATTGCCTTGACGAATTTGGTGCAAGCCACACAGATGAAGGTTAGGTACAATGCATGAGTTGTAAGGGCTGGGCTCATGTACACTGTACAGACTATGAAAGAGTTGGATGATTTTTTTGTAGAAGATGCGTTACATCGAGTTACGTTTCGAAACAGTATGATAATAGTTTACGGTTTTACCTTTTTGCATACGTCGCGTTGGAGCAAAATCGAAATAAGCAGATGTTTCGTATTTGATTGTTATTTTAATAAAAATATTACATTTCAGAAAAATGTGAACCTGTTTGTGTCCCTAATTAGTCCTACTAAATAAATATAAATAATGATTTGATACATTTCTGTTTTGAAATGAAAGTTCTAAAAAGGTACCATGACCCTTAGTACGGTTTTAATCCGGCCTCCCCTATATTACCAAGCGTGTTTTTTTATACATGGATGGAAAAAATTGATACTTTATCTGAACAAAATGCGAGAAAGTATCTCCATACTTATTATCATCATTGGATTTACAAAAATTACCTGAATTTTCGATTACGAATATAATTTATATTTATTATCTATCTACATTTATTATTATAAATCTGATTTGTTTGTGCGGATGTTAGGTATGTTTTGATGTTTGTACCTCAATCAGACTTAAACGACTAAACGGATGAAATTGAAATTTGCTGTCGATGTAAATATACCCCTAGCTTATAAATATGCTATTTTTAATTTAAAAACATCCCCAAAACTATAAAAAGACTCCGAGTGCTGGTGTGCAACAAATCTAGCATTAATCAATTTTGACGACTGATGAATGACTGACGAATGATACGATACGCATTGAACCAAAAATGTTGAACCTTCTAAAAAGGTCGGTATTTGTTATTATCAAGGCAAGGTTTATCTGGGGGCACGGTAGTGCCCCCGCCAAGTTAAGCAAAAAAGCGGCACAGTCGTACCATCCTTTTCTCGAAACAGTTCAGGTCATTTTTTGGACAGACAGACAGACATTGAAATCTCACAACTTTTTACGATAGAAGAACTGAGTTGCGTTGCGAGAATTGGCTTTTTATTTTAATTTTTACAAGTTGTTTTTGATGGCATATACTTAAGACGCTGCCAGTCGACGATTAAATTTGTTCGAAACGAAAAAAGAAATACTTGTGAACAAGCCACATCTCCTATTTTATAATGTATAGTATATGTGAATAAAGATGTACCCATCTTTAATCACTTCGATAAATAATCCTACCGACCGCTGCAATGATGACAAATACACATCCGCGCGTGGTCCGCCTTAGCTTTTCGAATAAATTAATGATATAAATTATGTATAATTACTTATCAAAAATCTATCCTAATAGAAATCTAGATCTACATATTACCTATCTTTAACAATAAATCACAAGTTGATTATAATAGTAGGTATATAAAATATTTCGATCATAAATTCTAAAACGTATCATTTTGAAATAATATTTTTATCGTGAAAAGTTTCTGCTATTATGTTTTCAGCTTAATAGAAATCTAGGTAGGAACCTGAAGTAATATACTTATAAAAATAGGAGATGTGGCTTGTTCAGAAGTATTACTTTTTTCGTTCCGAAAAAGAGCAATCGTCGACTGGCAGCCTCTTAAGTTGTACATGATGCAAATAATTAAATATTAAAAAAATAATAAAGTGTCCTGAAAAATTGTTTAATTCGAAATACTGAAAGTGCTCTTTAGTGTTTCGTAGTTTACAAAAAACCCTTATAGTTTTGCCATTTGCGTCCATTCGTCCGCAGCTTAGCTCAGATACTCTTAATACTAGAAAGCTGTAATTTGGCATGAATATACTAGTCACGCCAACAATGTGGTAGAAATAAATATATATTTTCAGATGTTTTTTTTTTCTCGCATACTCTCCATGTCTTTGGATAGGTCTTAAAAAGTATTGCGGGTTTGTGATGTCATTTAGTATAAATACAATGGAAAATATGAATTTGTAAAAAGAGCTGGTCATCTCTTTTTCTGGAAAGAAAATATTATGGAAGATTATTTAGTAAAATTTTACAATAACTGTTTAATTCCAGAACTTGTTGACCCTCGCTACGCGCTGTCTATGGATCTTCGAGATCATAGCTCGCACACAATATTCAAAAGCATACCTACATATTTTATCAGTATTTCACTTTCAAAACTTTCTGTGAGTGGTACTCGAAACGTTGACGGTGCCGTCATCGATTTTAGATGACAATAAGTGTTTTTATTAAAAATATATTTTTTAAATCAAGCTTTTGTAAATTCTTGTGCTCTAGTTCTCGTCAAGATAAAAATAACGAGCCCAAACGCGACGTGGTTATGTTGTGTAGTTGAGGAGTTCCGATGGCTACATCCGACCTCCATCATCAGACCAGGTATATAGATATGCAAAGTTTTGCCTCAATTCGACTATTTAGTGAAGAGTTCCGTTGAACAGCTCCTGACTCCATCATCAGATCAGCTCGCTGTCACCATATTATGTATGCAAAATTTCAGCTCAATCGATTGGGGATAACTGCTTAAAATTAAGTTGCAAGATTACACCTTATCAAACATAGATACATAAATATGTACATAAACTGCAAGTTAAATAAGAGCTTATAAAAAAACGATACTTACCGTTTTGTCATAATGTATTTTATTAGTAGGTACCTAACAAATATTTTTTGCACAGTCAAATATTAGTAACTGTGTAGTAGCACTTTACGATTTGTAACCTGTCTTATAATATATATTAATTTTTTCTATATTTTTTTTCTTTTTGTCAAGTGCAACCTATAAAATTATTAAGTACATACCTACCTATACAAATATGACATACCTATTGCACCAAATATTTTCAAGTATCAAGACTAGTTATTTAGTCTTGGTAAATGAAGTGTGAAGTAACTTCAATGTGTGCGTTTGCACTATTCGTAGTGTGCGGCCACAGAATACGGAAAAGTATAAAAAATGCGAGCTGTCATATTTGAAACAGCCACCTTAATTCTAAAAACAAACAAAAATTATATGTGGTAACAAAGTCAATGTCATCGTCACTTCATCATGAGCATCTGAATTGTCTCGAAACGTCGGTCTCGAAAAAACGTGGTAATTAGCCGTATTTCTATTTAAAACAAGCTGACCCCGCGAACTTCCTATCGCTTTAGAATTAACAAATGTTGTTTTAAGTTCCCGTTCCCGTCCCCGTTACCGTATTATCAAACCTAATAAAGCTCAAATTGATTCTACGTTTTAGTTAGAAACTTTTGTATAGGTAAAAGAAAAGGGCTGTTTTTAGGGTTTTCCCGGCAATTATTCGAATTTTTCTCACCTTTTAAACCTTCTAGACCTCCGACGACGAACATTTCAAGACCAAGATAAGATAAATCCGTACAGCCGTTCTAGAGTTTTAGCGAGACTAACGAACAGCAATTGATTTATATATATATAGATAGATGATTAACAACCACGATAGTTTTAATTCTATAATGTCATCGTAATCAAAATAAATCAAAAAATAAAATTTAGAAAAGAAAAGAAAATAATGTCTACTTTGATGGACTGATTTAAATATCATAATAAATGTCTCCAATCATATGTAATATACCTAAAATATCTATTTAAGTTTTACTTATTGCGTAAGTATGCAACTTCAAATTGTCATATCATAATTATGTCGTACATAATATAGGTACTTTAGGTACTGCTTACCTAATACAATTTATTATGTTGGTATTTTAAACGTTATTGCTTTGAGATAAGGCTGGTAGATGACGCAGAGGGCTTTGATGACTGTGGTTAAAAAAGATAAAAATAATGCTAGCACATGTTTGATTAAAAATCGATTATAATCAAATCTTGTTCGTCATTTCTCGATATCGATTTCATGGTACAACAAACCTTTTTTTTCATGTCTTATATTGATAGTCTCTTTCTAATAGGTTTTTTATCATTCCTATTCAATTCTTTTAATACATTGCATGTTTTATTCTCGGCTAAAGCCCTTTTCATTGCACTATAAACAGTATGTCCCAAATAATAGCGTCATATTCAAATTCAAAAGGCATTTATTTCAATAAAAACACAAGGATTACTTTGAAACTCTAGGAGCTAGGTGAAGCTACGCCTGTTCCTCGCGACCAAGCTTCGAAGAATTAGGCAACAAACACGGCTTGGGGCCTATCTATTTTTTTTTATTAATGATCCTTCCCTTAATACTATGTAGAGCTCCTGTGTGGTGCTAATGATGCTCTACCTCTGGACTTTCGTTTGGCACAATATTTTGGAACATCCTGTATGCTTAAGAATATCGGTTCAGCCGTCACGACGTGACTGAAACACAAACTTAAAAGCATCCAAATATACTCACAAACTTTCGCATTTACAAAACTAGGACAAGACGAGAATAGCATCAATTATAACGACTAACCTATAATTGTATTTTTGGTTGTATCAAAAGGTCAATCTTTATCTATTAAACTCAATCTTATGAAGCACGCTTGGTTTTAAAATAATTATCATGTCGAAGCATAGACAACTTGATAACTTAAGGCGCTCCCAGTCGACGATTGTTTTTGTTCGAAACGAAAAAAGAAATACTTCTGAACAAGCCACATCTCCTATTTTATAATGTATAGTATATGTGAATAAAGATGTACCCAGCTTTAATCACTTCGATAAATAATCCTACCGACCGCTGCAATGATGACAAACACACGTCGGCGCGTGGTCCGCCTTAGCTTTTCGAATAAATTAATGATAGAAATTATATATAATTACTTATCAAAAATCTATTCTAATAGAAATCTAGATCTACATATTACCTATCTTTAACAATAAATCACAAGTTGATTTTAATAGTAGGTATATAAAATATTTCGATCATAAATTCTAAAACGTATCATTTTGAAATAATATCTTTATCGTGAAAAGGTTCTGCTATTATGATTTCAGCTTAATATATCTAGGTAGGAACCTAGTAGGAAGTAATATACTTATAAAAATAGGAGATGTGGCTTGTTCAGAAGTATTTCTTTTTTCGTTTCGAAAAAGAGCAATCGTCGACTGGGAGCCCCTTAAGAACCAGTGGTAAAAAAGACTGAGCAGGCTTTAAAGAAATGATGGGGTCAAATGATTATTTTATTAGAAATTCTTCTTGAAAGTGTAACATATACAACTCAAATATATTTAAAAGACAGTTGTAAAACATTATGAATAAAACCCTTACCATAAAGTGCCTTCTTTCACTAGACACTTATATACCTTTTACTTATTAATATTTATTTTTCTATTCGATTGAATTTTTGTATGAATTCCGAACAAGTCTGTCGCGGGTCGGCTAGTAAGTACTATTCAATCCCAAGAAGAATAGAGATATTTCTCTTCTCATCTCTATATTCTCTATCTATATCAGAAACTTTAAAAATACATATCATTAACTTGGCGATTGAATCAACGCAAGTATGCACAATGATTGGATTGTAGTTGTAAGGTAGGAGGTAGCTAATTTCAGTACCTAAATTTGATATCTGAACTACCAGACCCGGCCACGCGTTGCTGTGTCAACAGATATCGCCATCTGTAAATAATCTTTTGGAGCTAACAGGTAATTGTGACTGTCCGATAATAAACAAATAATTTGCAATAAAATAATATTGCGACTATAAATTGAGTTCAGAGCTATCCTATCTTTCAAGTTGGATCAAACTGCACACGGTGTGCAAAGTTTGATTAAAATAGGTTAAGTAGTTTAGGAGTCCATCGCGGACAAACAACGTGACGCGTTATTTATATATATTAAGAAGAAGAAGAAAGAAGAAGATTATAAGCCATTGAGCCTGATGATGGTTCATAATTCACTACTTTTGAGCGGAACAAACTCAATTTGTTAAGAGAAAGGTCACGCGTAGAGAAAGATGGACGTGGAAAAAAACAAGCAGGGGCAATAGGCGTGGCGAATGCTGTAAATAACGTTACCGACATTGATGTTTTATGAAGTGATACTTTTCTCTCAACAGCAAGCAATATTTGGAAGTAATAATCGTTGAACTCATGTCTCAACTTACTGTTTTGATTAGAATGCTCTCTTCGTACAAACATCATCTCATCACGCCTCCTTAGGTTATTTTTAAAAATCCAGCCGTTCAGACTACTTGATAAGCCAAAGGAACCCACACAGAAACACACGAAATAACATATCTTAATGCTTTTCTAACATGATACCTTAATATTTAACCAGTGGGAGAAGACACTGACTTCTGTGACACAGGTCTTCCTACCTAGCTCTGGAGCCAGGGACTTCATAGTTGTTTGTTACCTTATTTTTATGACAATAAACATCTATTATTATAAAAGGTACTTGGATGACCGAGCTTAGCTCGGTATTTCATTGTCTAAAAACACGGTTAAACGACGTTTTCTAAAAATTAAACCTAGCTAGATCGATGTATCGCCTCCGAAACCCACTGCATACTAAATTTCATGAAACTGTTGGAGCCGTTTCCGGGATTCAGATTAAACAAGAATTAAAGGTATTAGATAGATAGAATATGATGCGTAATAGAGAAGTGTGATTTTAGAACACAGGCCAATATGCTTTGACCTTGCTGAAGCAACAGCAGAAAACTAAACCAACTTCAAGATAAACAATGGTTAGGATTAGGTTAAAGGTTCGTGCTGAACGAATGTTATGCAACAATGTACGAAATAAGAGAATAAAAACACGCGATGCTAATCACTCTTAATGCCAGAAATAACGAGAGTTGAAATCCTAAATGTATTCAAAATCTTAACAAAATAACTTTACTTTTCTTTTATACCTATGGGTGTGATAAGGATACCTAGGTCCTAGGGAGTAGGGAGCCAAGGGATAGTTAGGAAAAAAACATTTTATTTATGTCGCCATATTTGCTAGTTGGCATAGAACACATTAGCATTTTAACTATAAATACGGCTAATTACAACGTTTTTTTTTTCAATTTGAAGGTCGTGGGTTCGAATCCTGTCGTGCATCAATGAATTTTTCTGTTCGAAAAATTTAAATGCGCATCAAAAACACGTGCTCAAAACGGTGAAGGAAAACATCGTGAGGAAACCAGTTAGTGTTCTTATAAGCGGCGATGGGCATGCAACCTGTCACGTATGGAATGCTAACTACTGCAAAATGTGGGCATGTGCCAAATATAATGTTTGGACGTGCCTCTGACTACCCCCACTAGACATCTTTAAATGATCTAAGTGTCTGGAGATCTGAGTCTACCGTACTTGGGGATTACAGTCGTGATCCTATATACATATATATATATTTTTTTTCTTGTATTGCTGACGTTTCGAGACAATTTAAATGTTCTTCATCATGAGCATCGCCCGCGACCGCGAACAACGGCATATCAGCGATCGGGATTAGCATTTGTAGAGGTCGAAGTTTTTTGGTGTGCAGCGCGTGATACACGCAAGTCAGATAGGTTTGATCTCGTTGATCTGAATGATTATGAAACTAGTGAACACAACTTCAATCGCTTAATTTTTTTAAAGTATAATTTGGAGTCAAACTTGATTACAGCTCCTCCGATTGTAAGCGGTTAAGGTCACCTATTGGCATCTACAAAACAGCACCTATATTTTCAAGACCTTGAAATAATCAGTGACAGGAACATGCAGCTTCGATGACATGGAAAAATGAATGATCTTTAACTGACCGATGACTTTTATTTTAATAAATAATAAAAAAATATTTAATTTTCAAAAGGCTTTCACAGAAGGTTTACACTTATGTATGGTTTAAATACTAGGTAAGTTAGGTTCTACATAATATCACCAACAATACAATGTGCAATAATTATAAGGGTAATACAATAGCAACGCCTTAATTACCTACCTAGGTAAAAACCTTGTGTTTTGAATGGCGTAGATACTCTACTTTGTATCAAGCCTTGTAGAGTCAATAACATGCTATCAAAAACATAACTTGTAATAAAAGCCAAGTCTCGCAACGCAACTCAGTTCTTCTACCGTAAAAAGTTGTGAGATCCATGTAATACCAAGTCGGTTAATTTAATCAGTCCCTACTTTAAGGGTCCTTCTGTCTTAAGTTATTACGTAAAGGTTAGCTAATTACGTAATAACATAAGGCAGAAGGACCCTTAAAGTAGGGACTGATTAAATTAACCGACTTGGTATTACATGGATCTCACAACTTTTTACGGTAGAAGAACTGAGTTGCGTTGCGAGACTTGGCTTTTTTTACAAGTTATGTTTTTGATAGCATCTCATTTATTTTTGTAGATTGTCCTAGTTTTAAGAGTTCCGTACCCAAAGGTTAAAAACGGGACCCTGTTACTAAGACTCCGCTGTCCGTCTGTCTGTCCGTCTATCTGTCACAGGGCTGAATGAACCATGATAGTTAGTCAGTATTTTTTTTTACAGATGATGTATTTCTGTTGCTGCTATAACAACAAATACTAAAAACAGAATAAAATAAATATTTAAGTGGGGCTCTCATACAACAAACGTGATTTATTTGCCGTTTTTTATAAATAATAGTACGGAACCCTTCGTGCGTGAGTCTGACTCGCACTTGGCCGGTTTTTTTTTCCTTTCCGGTACCTTCTACTATCATTCCGTTGACCATTTTACAAGTTACCTTTGAACATAATCATAACTAGGTGCCTAACTGCAAATGTAACTTTGTAATCCTATATATTTATATGGGGTTACAAAGTTATTTATGCAGTCGGTATATCTAGAAAACTGGATCGAAATTGCAAAATATTTAGGTTTTTCCTTGATTTATACACAAACCACTAATTGTATTCAAAATTTGAAGCTTCTATGTCTGCTAGAAGTGCCTTAAACTTTTGATGATCGGTCAGTCAGTGAGTGAGTGAGTGACAAAATAGGAAACTTTGACTAGTTATAATTCTTAAACTACTGGTTCAAATTGAATGAAATTTGAAATATACCGAGTTTATTACTATGCCTGCTTGGTTACTGAAAATTCAGGCTTCTAGTTTTATCCACAACGAAGTTATAGGGGGTCGAAAATGGCCTGAACTGCTTCGAGAAAAGGATGGTACGGCCGTGCCGCTTTTTGCTAGACTTGGCGGGGGCACTGCCGTGCCCCCAGATTGACTCCTCGCTCTAACTAAGTTTACACTTGTATATAGACGCGAGGGATCCTTGCTTCGGCCGTCTACTTGCGGTTAAGGCCCGGCTCACACTTACACACGTATTTCAATGATTTTCAGGTACCGATTTAAAAACCAGGAATCACAATTGTGAGGATATAATGATACAAAATTACTAATAATATATTCATCTTTAATAGTAGATAATAAAAACTGGCCAGTTCTATACAATATTTTCAAAAAAATACGTTTTTACCGTCGCAAGAACCGCTGAAAATGTCGAAAAATGGGGTCTGGTTAGGTACCAATATCTTTAGACCCACAGCATATTTTTATTTGAAAATAATACGAAATTGTAGATTTTATATTTCTCTATACCGCGTGGCATTATCTTGTTTTCAAATAATTTACTTTTTCATTTATGAACAATATAAAATGCAATAAAACTTCTCCATACATTTTTTCCATACAAAACTCATATTCACCTCAAGTCGGCACGTCAGTTAGCGCTCAGACGCGCTCGGGGAAGCACGTCCACGTCACATTTTTCTTCGAATTTAGAGGAGGTCTTACATAATGGAATACCGGGGTAAAATACTGGACATGCAAAACTAATGATAACATTTGTATAATATATTGCCTTGAAGAATTTAGTGCAAGCCACACAGATGAAGGTTAGGTACAATGCATGATTTGTTGAAAGAGTTGGATGGTTTTTTTTGTAGAAGATGCGTTTCATCGAGTTTGGTTTCGAAACAATATGATAATAGTATACGGTTTTACCTTTTTGCATACGTCGCGTCGGAGCAAAATCGAAATAAGCCGATGTTTCGTATTTGATTGTTATTTTAATAAAAATATTAAATTTCAGGAAAATGTGAACCTGGTTGTGTCCCTAATTAATAATAAATAATAAAAGCTTTTATTTCCTTGCACAATATAAAATTAACTTAAATATGTATCTATGCATAGGTATATAAAATTATGTGTAAGGACCGCTTTCAGCGGTAAAAGCCTCCGCCAGCTCTATCCATTTTTCCCGATCTCTAGCGGCTCTGCTCCATGTTTTGCCTGCTACTTTCACGATGTCATCATCCCATCGCATAGCAGGCCTTCCTCTTCTTCGTTTTTTATGTATTGGGTCCCAATTCATAATTGTTTTATATCACCTTTCATTTTGTAATCTTTGGATGTGCCCGGCCTATTTCCATTTTAGTGATAATACTTTCTGGACAACGTCTTTTGCTGTGGTTTTTGAAGTGTCCCTAATTAGTCCTATTAAATAAATATAAATATTGATTTGATACATTTCTGTTGAAATGAAAGTTCTAAGGTACCATGATCCTTACCAGTATCGTTTAGACCCGATCTACCCTATATTACCAAGCGTGTTTTTTTATACATGGATGGAAAAAAATGATACTTTATCTATAATTGGATTTAGAAAAATTACATAAATTTCAGATTATGAATATAATTTATAATTATTATTTATCTACCTTTAATATTATAAATCTTAAAGTTTGTGCGGATGTTAAGTATGTTTGGATGTTTGTACCTCAATCAGACCTAAACGACTAAACGGATGAAATTGAAATTTGCTGTCGATGTAAATATACCTCTAGCTTATAAATAGGCTATTTTTAATTAAAAAACACCCTCAAAACTATAAAAAGACTCCGAGTGCTGGTGTGCAACAAATCTAGCATTAATCAATTTTGACGACTGATGAATGACTGACGAATGATACGATACGCATTGAACCAAAAATGTTGAACCTTCTAAAAAGGTCGGTATTTGTTATTATCAAAGCAAGGTTTATCTGGGGGCACGGTAGTGCCCCCGCCAAGTCAAGCAAAAAAGCGGCACAGTCGTACCATCCTTTTCTCGAAGCAGTTCAGGCCATTTTTTAGACAGACAGACAGACATTGAAATCTCACAACTTTTTACGATAGAGAGAGAGAACTGATGGGTTTTTGGTTAAATTATACACGATCTGGGTGATATATATGGATTCTTTATTGTAGAGATATAGAACACGACCAGCCGTAACAAGCGAACAGGGAAGAGAGACTGACATCGACAGATTATCTCTGGTCATCTTAGGCTACTTATACAATATCTCACAAGTTAAGTTTACTACACACGAGCATAGTTCCAACAAAAAAAAGACAAAAAAATAAACTGAGTTGCGTTGCGAGAATTGGCTTTTTATTTTTATTTTTACAAGTTGTTTTTGATGGCATATACTTAAGAAAAATAAAGTGTCTTGAAAAATTGTTTAATTCTAAATACTGAAAGTGCTCTTTAGTGTTTCGTAGTTTACAAAAAACCCTTATAGTTTTGCCATTTTCGTCCATTCGTCCGCAGCTTAGCTCAGATACTCTTAGTACTAGAAAGCTGTAATTTGGCATGAATATACATTAGTCACGCCGACAATGTGGTAGAAATAAATACATATTTTCAGATGTTTTTTTTTCTCGCATACTCTCCATGTCTTTGGATAGGTCTTAAAAAGTATTGCAGGTTTGTGATGTCATTTAGTACAAATACAATGGAAAATATGAATTTTTAAAAAGAGCTGGTCATCTCTTTTTACAAATTCATATTTGATTTTTCTGGAAAGAAAATATTATGGAGGGTTATTTAGTAAAGTTTTACAATAACTGTTTAATTCCAGAACTTGTTGACCCTCGCTACGCGCGGTCTATGGATCTTCGAGATCATAGCTCGCACACAATATTCAAAAGCATACCTACATATTTTATCAGTATTTCACTTTCAAAACTTTCTGTGAGTGGTACTCGAAACGTTGACGGTGCCGTCATCGATTTTAGATGACAATACGTTTTTTTATTAAAAATATATTTTTTAAATCAAGCTTTTGTAATGTCTAGTGCTCTAGTTCTCGTCAAGATAAAAATAACGAGCCCAAACGCGACGTGGTTATGTTGTGTAGTTGAGGAGTTCCGATGGCTACATCCGACCTCCATCATCAGACCAGATCGCTAGTACCATAATTTTACATTGTCATTGAGATTGATAGGTATGCAAAGTTTTGCCTCAATTCGACTATTTAGTGAAGGGTTCCGTTGAACAGCTCCTGACTCCATCATCAGATCAACTCGCTGTCACCATATTATGTATGCAAAATTTCAGCTCAATCGATTGGGGATAACTGCTTAAAATTAAGTTGCAAGATTCCACCTTATCAAACATACATACATAAATATGTACATAAACTGCAAGTTAAATAAGAGCTTGTAAAAAAACGATACTTACCGTTTTGTCATAATGTATTTTATTAGTAGGTACCTAACAAATATTTTTTGCACAGTCAAATATTAGTAACTGTGTAGTAGCACTTTACGATTTGTAACCTGTCTTATAATATATATTATTTTTTTCTATATTTATTTTCTTTTTGTCAAGTGCAACCTATAAAATTATTAAGTACATACCTACCTATACAAATATGACATACCTATTGCACCAAATATTTTCAAGTATCAAGACTAGTTATTTAGTCTTGGTAAATGAAGTGTGAAGTAGCTTCAATGTGTGCGTTTGCACTATTCTTAGTGTGCGGCCACAGAATACGACCGAGTACAAAAAATGCGAGCTGTCATAAATTTAACAGGCACCTTAAGCTCAGAAGGTATTATCTATACTTCGTAATGAGCACATCAATATTAGTTGTTGTTTTAACGTGCTAGAAGTCTATACTAACACTTAATATTATTTCAGCCAAAAATTAAAAATATTGTGTATATTCAGCCTGTTTTTAAACAATTTTTTGCTCTTGTTATTTTAGGTACTTAAGTGTTTTTGTGTTATGGAAGATAAATAAAAGAGTGCAACCTATTGTCGGTGAAAGGTCAGAATCTTTTCTAGAACTTTTATTTTGCAAGAAGCTTGATTGCAAAAAGTTATCGTTAAAATGCATTGCGTCAAATTATTTATTCTAAAGGTTATTGGCACAAATAATAATGGTCATAAAACACCCGACAAACATTACCCACGTAACCTCTGGCACAGATGCGATCACAGTAAATAATAACTCTCAACAGACACATGAATAGGCATTTCTGATCCCACACTAGAATTCTGTTGTGGATATCAGAAACTACGAATACCATGGTACCACAATACCTAGACCCGGAACAAGTATCTATAGCAATGCAAACATTTGTCCCGGCGCCGCCGCGGGAAATCGAATCATACTTCTATTGTCTCACGTATTATGTTGCGAGAGATTTTGATATTGATATACGATATTGTTTTCGATAACAAAGTAGGTAGTGGCCAATTACGGAGCTTCAAGCCCGCGGCTGTCTTATCCACGTGCAGTATATATCTTTATTAACTGCCTCGAGAGACGTTGTCCTGTCAAATTTCAATAATCCCACAGAAAAAAGCACTCTCAGTTTTTCCCGAACCTACGGGTTGATCACTAAGTGTTAGTGGTATACAAAATACCCTACGACCTATTCACAGACCTACTGAATATACACAAAAAAAAAACATAAAAATCGGTCAAGCCGTTTCGCAGGAGTTTCACTATGACACGAAAATTTTATATATTAGAAGATTATCTCCTCCATAAAAAAAAAAAACAATATTATTATGACACAATCTAAACCTTATGATTACTACAACACCATACTGAAGCTTCACTAACATTCGAACAAAGGATTTCCGAAAAAAAATACAGGCCGTGTTTGCACCCTGATTCTTCTGGGCTTGTTCGCATAGGCATTAAATTGCTCCTGAGACATTTCAAACTTGATCTCGATACTTTTTGGTATTTAAAATTGACATTATCTCTTCACTTTCATTGGAATAAACCTTCATATACTCGGAATTAACTATGTTCTGCTTACGTAATCTTTGATGATGTCATACGAAGTATTTAAAACAGGTCGTGTCAAGTGCTTTCGATGGCACCGAATAAATAGAATGAGGTTGAGTCACAAATGCAATCAAGTTACTTATATAACTAATGCAAGCTGACCCGGCGAACTTCGTAACGCTTTAGAATTAACTAGCGACCCGCCCCGGCTTCGCACGGGTAGCATGTTATTATACATATAAACCTTCCTCATGAATCACTCTATCTATTAAAAAAAACCGCATCAAAATCCGTTGTGTAGTTTTAAAGATATAAGCAAACATACATACATACATACATACAGACGCGGGAAGCGGAAAGCGACTTTGCTTTATACTATGTAGTGATACTTATTATTATTATCCTATTCCCGACGAAGACAAATATACAAAAATCATAAAATTAGACCTGTCGTTCTTAAGTTATAAATGGTGTAACTAACACGACATTGCTTTATGTATATAGATTTTAAACAGATACTGCTAATTTTAGGAGTTTGTATGTACGCGATAATCTTCGGTAACACGGTACTTATTTGAAAAATTATTTCACCATTTGAAAGGTAGATGATTCCGAATGGAGATAGGCTTTTTATCTAGGTATCATGTAGGCGAAACCGCGCACAGAAACTAGTAGGAAATAAAGCATAGTTCGAAACTAACCTACTCTTCTAACCTACGCAACCTTCATTTTATGATTTGACAGACACAAGCTCAATTCAATAAAAAACACTCACTCGCATGTCCCATGTAACCTTTGTGATCTGATGTAATTATGTAATATCAGAACCGGGTTAGGTTGAGTGCTTTCGATGACATTCAATGCGTGCAGAGAGGTCATAAAATGGATAAGTAAAGCGTGAATAAAGGATAACGATAATATAATAATATAATAATAACAAACCTCTTGCGCGGTCGTGCCTCAACTCGATAACTGAAAACGAAATTTCGTGACAATATTCATTTCAAAATGACATTGTTTCGACTATAGTTTGAACGATGGAATCATCGTTGTTCGTAATCCTTCCAAATCAGTTCAAACTATAGTCGAAACGATGTAATTTTGCCACAAATTTTCGTTTTAATTTCCGAATAGACCTCCAGAACCGAACCTCGACCAACAACCGTGCAACGAATAACAAGCTCACCTGATATTATACCATTTGTAATACTCAATCGAACTATTTACTAAGGAGTTACATTGTGAGTGTTCGTTAAACAGCTAATGGCTCCATCATCAGATCAGCTCGCTGTCACCATATTATTGCATTGTTTAAGAACTAAATGTGTATGCAAAATTTCAGCTTAATCGGATACCAACAAATGGTCGAAAAATGCTTTGCAAATGACAAATTACAAATTGCAAACATACGAACAGTGCAAATTAAATAAAAACTTGTAAAAACACATGACATATTTTCAAAAGTATATAAACTAACTATAATTAAGTAACTAAGTAAAGTGAGCTGTAAAAACGTAACCTCTGGGCTATGACGTAAGGTGATTAATGGTAACCGGGTCGCGTCGAGTGCCGTTTTGTATGTCTCTAAATATGGACAATGAGTCGGCGGAAAGTGGAATCAAAATACACGTTTGTAATCATTCGTAACTTTGTATGGGGTTTAATAAACAACTATTAAGGTGATAAGTGAAATTTTTGACTTTTTGTATGGGCTGAGTCTACCCGGATAAGACGGAAAAAGTGATAAAACTGCATTATCTTGAAAACCATCAAATTTAAAAAGAAACTGTCTGTAATTTACTTAGCTAGTATGATTATCTAACGAATTATATAAAAATTAATTGTTTATCTATTCATAGTTTTGATTAAAAACGAAACTAGTGTTTTTGAAGAGCCAACTTTGGAAAATAAATCTATCGAGAAAAGTTTCACCAATCGTGTTTCAGTCTGTAATTTATCTAGATTACCTATATCCCTATGTTATCTTTGTTATAACAAACAAAACTGTATGTTTTGCGGTAATTGAGAAAAAACAATTCTGCATTCATCAAACACATTAATTACTCGCCTTAAGAAATCTTAATATTAGCTTATTTATTATTACGTAATTGGCCCTTGGCTGTCGTATTTTCAAAACTCGAAGGGTCCAAAGTTTGTATTTATTTAACAGCTGACCCGACCGACGTCGTACTATTCAGTTTGTAATAATCCCATAGAAAAAAAAACACGTTTAGTTTTAGCCGAATTTAACAATTTTCCAGTGAATTTTCCTAATATTTTCAATTACAATTAACGTTATTCGAATTTACTGGCTTAGTACCAGGAAACCCTAGTAGTAGTAGGTACATACTACTTTTAAATTCCATTTTTTAGGTGTTTCAAAAATATTTCGACCCAATCTATGAACTCGCAAGTAAACCGCTGTCCAGTGATAAAACAGTTTCGTAATAAACAACGTAAGTATTATAAAATAAAGCGCGCGTAAATATTTAATTGGGTGAAAGAGTTCTTGATACTTTGTCACGAGTCGTCGACTAAGAGTATACATGTACATTCTATTTTGTCAAAATCTAAATTAAATCTTGTTTTACGAAAAAAATAATAGTAGGCTCACGACTTAAATCCATAAGCTTGGTATTTAACTAATTATATAACTATGTTTTTTTTTTAATTTGTTAAAGAACGCGGAGTGTTCTTTGGGAAAATATATTCAACTCTTCTTCAGAAGACAGATAATAATTTGTCATATACCAGTATTACGGTTACAAATACCACAACCTTTAAAAGGAAACTTTATTTTTATACAAATTCTCACGACTATAGAAAACAAACAGAAAGATATACTAGGAACCGTATCTATTTAATAAGCGTCATTGTTGAAAATATTATAATAATTAGGATGGCATCAAATTCTTGGCTGTGACAGCTGAGAAAACGAGAAAATTGCTGATCGTTTCCAATACAGTGTACGACAAAATTAGATAATTAAGTAAAGTGGGTAGTTTTATTATTGTAGTGAAATTTAGGCGGAGATAATTCACCAAAAGTGTGCTTATCAACATGATAGTTATTTGCTATAATCATTACTGTTAAAGTAACAATTGAATTTAATGATCATGAAAACGTATCTAGTTAGAAAAAAAACATCTTACAGTTGAACTGATCCCACCAAAACCTTTTTATGTAATACTAGCGACCCGCCCCGGCTTCGCACGGGTAGCATGTTATTATACATATAAACCTTCCTCCTGAATCACTCTATCTATTAAAAAAAACCGCATCAAAATCCGTTGTGTAGTTTTAAAGATATAAGCAAACATACATACAGACATACAGACGCGGGAAGCGGAAAGCGACTTTGCTTTATACTATGTAGTGATGTTGCCAACGAGACCATATGGCTAGCACTGTCAAAAAGTTGTCAGACCTCATGTAGAGCCAAGCTTCTAACTCTATACGCCCTAACTTCATAAACCTTACACCTTAGTCAAAGTATGTTGCTTGGTTTATGATTCTAATGCATTAAAATAAAAGCAAATATAGGATCACGATTTTAATTCCCAATTAAGACAGACACTCTCTCAGATCTCCAAGCGTTCATATCTTTGAAGATGCCGGAAGGAAGTAGTTAATACAGCAAAAGCGTTTTTGACAGAAAGCATATTCTTTTTTTAAGAGTAGGTAGGTACACAATCTTTATTTACGTAAAGATAATTAGGTACAACAAATACAAAATGATTTAAAAATCGAAGCAAAATACAATCTATGAGCAAAGATCGTTGTAAAAACCAATTCCTCTCGAACGTGTACAAACTTAGAAGACGCTGATTGCGTAAGCGCAAGTTAGCTTTCACTACTACTGGACGTCGTCGGTTACATTGTAGTATCAATTTATCTGCTCTAAATTATTATTAGGGATATTGCATTAATTTAAGAATCGTTATCTTCTGCACACCGCTTTCAAGCGCAAGTTAGCTTTCATTACTACTGGAGGTCGTCGGTTACATTGTAGTATCAATTTATCTGCTCTAAATGATTATTAGGGATATTGCATTAATTTAAGAATTGTTATCTTCTGCACACCGCTTTCTCTTTTCTATCTAAATAAAAGTAAATAAATAGGATCACGACTGTAATCCCCAAGTACGGTAGACATCCTTTCATATCTCCAGACGCTTAGATTCTTTGAAGATTTCTAGTGGGGGTAGTCAGAGGCATGTTCAAACATTATATTTGGCACATGCCCGCATTTTGCAGTAGTTAGCATTCCATACTTGACAGGTTGCAAGCCCATCGCTGCTTATAAGAATACTAAATGGTTTCCTCATGTTTTCCTTCACTGCTTTTTAAGCACGTGTTTTTGAAGCGCATATAATTTTTTATTTCATATTCATTTTTCGGATTCAGATCAGCCGGGACCTTTAGATTAAAAGTCGAGATAGCTTCCACTCGACCAACACGGCTCTTTCTTCTTTCCTATCTATTAGTTATAATAACCTATGCTTCTATCATATGAGTCTGATAACTAGCTCTGCTTCATAATCATGGTATGATAGTGTTCATGTTTATTTATGCGGCAACTTTGCACGGATGGTACCTAGATAAAAGTCTATGTGTTATTCTGATGTATAAGCTTTATTACTGTTAAGTTTCATTTTAATTCGTTCAGTAGTTTTTGCGTGAGTAACAAACACACTTCCAATTTTTTGATAAAATAAATTACGAATTTTAGTAGAATGCGTAAAAAAAATATATTTCAATAAAATCACAAGGATCACTTTGAAACGCCTTAAGAACTAAGTGAAGCTACGCCGATTCCTCGCCTAGAAGAATCAGGCAACAAACACGGCTTGGGGTCTACCTTTTTTTTTTCAATGATCCTTTCCTTAATGCTATGTAGAGCTCCAGTGTGGAAGTGTAGTAGTCCGTATCATTCAGTAGTCGAAACTAATGTCAGATTTTTAAAAAGATGTAAAAATGCTTTGCTATGTAGCAAAAATACAAGTAATTCAAGCAATTCTCGCGCCCTGATGCCGCATAAGAAGACTGGGTCAACATTGAGGTACGACTTTACAAGACCCATGTTACGTCGACATAACACCGATTGATGTAACAGATAATAATATAATGCAACCAGTATGTTGATACTTTTAAACCATCTGTGCTTTAATGTAATGAGCGATTGGTTATTCATTTTCCTTTCATCTTAAGTGTCATGTTTTTTTGTATGGGCTGAGTCTACCCGGATAAGACGGAAAAAGTGATAAAACTGCATTATCTTGAAAACCATCAAATTTAAAAAGAAACTGTCTGTAATTTACTTAGCTAGTAAGATTATCTAACGAATTATATACAAATTAACTGTTTAGCTATTGATAGTTTTGATTAAAAACGAAACTAGTGTTTTTGAAGAGCCAACTTTGGAAAATAAATCTATCGAGAAAAGTTTCACCAATCGTGTTTGTCGATAATTAATTTACATTATATCCTTAAGTTATCTTTGTCATAGAAAACAAAACTGTATTTTGCGGTTATTGAAAAAAAACGATTCTGCATTCATCAAAAACATTTATAACTCGTCATAATAGGCATTTTTGAAAAAAGTATTACCGTTAAATACGCCAACATTGCCAACAAGGGTATTTTTGCCCGAAGTTTAGCAAATCTTTAAAGTGCAAAAATATCTGAAAACTATGGTAACATTTATTGACTTCGGTAGAAAATAGATTATGTGTCTAGCCACACTGTCTATCGGGTGTGTCGCTAACTTCACTCAGTAACTTGTTGGAACTCGTCGAGTGTGGAGCGTATTTTCGCGGGCAATTTTTGGTGCAAATTCAAAAGATGGCGAAAACACAGGTTAGTTTAATTTATAATATGTTATACAAAAATGCTTTAAGAGTATAATATGTTATTATCATTGCTGAAGGTCTTTCAAAACTAAAGTTATAATGGTGGGTAAAGTTACCCTGTGATGTTGCGATCTACTACTGACAACATTACCCACCATCAAAATAAGCTTAGGGTTGGGCACTTACGAAACTTGTTTTTTTTATTATTATTAAGTTTAGGTAATCATGCAAACCATCAGATCAGAATTACCAGAGATCTGAATAGGTAGAGTATACTGGCCTAAACTTCAAGGAAGTAGGTAAAATGT
This sequence comes from Hydriomena furcata, assembly GCA_912999785.1. Lineage (NCBI taxonomy): Eukaryota > Metazoa > Arthropoda > Insecta > Lepidoptera > Geometridae > Hydriomena > Hydriomena furcata. The sequence goes on from OU538820.1 coordinate 21,611,817, forward strand.
GATTCCTACATAAAATTTATAAGCTTGAATAATAATAATAATTAAACAATAAAATAATTCTGGGATTTTATACGAGGGTATTATTTACATGCTACTTAATTTGTCTGAAGTTTTTCGAAGTTTAGTCAATTACTATGTACCTACTCCGATTTCTGGTACTGAGACTGACTTTTTAATTATTACTTCTGATATTCTTATTATTATTCCTAGCCTATACTGGTGTGACGTTACTGCTGGTGTCCCGCAAGGTGGAGTCCTTTCTCCTCTTCTCTTCTCTATTTTTATTAATACTCTTGTATCGGGTCTTCGTTTTACTTCTTATCACTTATATGCTGACGATGTGCAACTCTACCTCTCCTTCAAACCGGATGCCATTCATGATGCGATACACCTGCTGACGGAAGATTTGTGTGCTGTCGCTTCTTGGTCAAGGAAGTTTGGTCTCCAAATTAACACAAATAAAACACAAGTGATGATAATTGGTAGCCAAGCCTTTATCTCTAGGCTTGACCTAAATTCTCTCCCCTCTGTAAAATATAATGATGTTCCCTTGGGTTACTGCTCCGAGGTAAAGAATCTTGGCCTCATCATCACTGAAAACCTATCCTTGCAACATCACATAACTGAAGTCAGCAGGAAAATGTATGGTGCTATGCATGCCTTGAAGTGTATGCAAAACTTTCTGCCTTTTTCCGCTAAATCCACCCTTGTCAACTCCATTCTACTCCCCATTCTAGATTACGCTGATGTGTGTTATCCCGACGCCACTGAAGAGCAACTTAACAAGCTGGAACGGTTGTTGAATCTCTGTATTAGGTACATGTACGGTCTGCGTAAGTACGACCACATCTCACACTATCGGACACAACTGAAGTGGCTTAACATCCGCCATCGTCGGAACACCCATATTCTCTGCCTCCTTTACAACATCCTCCATCATCCCCTCTCACCTCACTATCTTAAAGAACGTTTCACTCCCCTCATCCCTCCAGACCGTCCTTCTCGCTCCTCTCAACACCTTCTTCTCATGACGCCTCAACATAACACAAACTTTTACACGGATTCTTTCACGGTTACTGCGATCCGCCTATGGAACTCTCTCCCTGTAGACATACGCAAAGCCTCATCCATGGGAATCTTCAAGTCCAAATTATACCAACATTATCTCTCTCTGCAAAATACTCATCCAATTTGAGCACCTATATATATTTTTTTTTTTTTTTTTTTTTTGTAGATACTAGGTATTATGGTATGGTATATATGTAAGTTTATGTATTTTTTAGTAAGTATGTGTATAAATATAATAAATTCAATGATTTCTCTCTTACAAAGCACTACCATTCCCTTTCCAAATTACACAAAGGTTAGCTGGAAGAAAATGCTAACTAGCATTAAGTTCGCCTATGTACATGTTCTTGTATTGTGCAATAAAGAATTTTCTATCTATCTATCTATCTATCTATACTTTCCCATTGCTGGACAAATGCTTCCTTATCCCACTTCCAATCCTTGGTTATAATAATATTGTTATTTGGTTTATTTCAGAAAAGCAAGCAAAAATCTCGAATTCGACAAAGAAAGTCGAGACGAAAAATTTAAAGCAGTAAATATGTTGATTAAAAGTTTAGATATTAAATAAATAAATGAAAAATAACTTTGTTTTTTTTTTGTTTACCTACAACATAATTTGCAGAAAAAGAAAAAAAAGCGTTAAGATCAGTTTACTGAGATGTGCCAATCCTAGCACTTTTAAAATGTGAAATGCGAAAAAGTGATTGTATGAAAAAGACGAAAACGGTCAGGGTAACTTTGCCCAGCCACTTTGGTAGGAAACCTTTCATGGTATCGTTTTTATTTCAAAAGTAAACGCCATATTTGCCCAAATTCTTGTATTAGACTTTGTCATCTGGATAGAGACCTTATTTGCGTCAAAAATCAATGCGGGTAATGTTGGCAAAAAGTCCAGATAACTTTGCCCGCCATCAAAATGAATAAAATACTTAATTAAATATTGACGAATAATAAAATCTGATAAAAAAATACATGCTCGTTATCTTTTAATTGCAGATGATAAAAGAAAATACTTACGTTCCCATAGAAAATTATACAAAATTTTAAAATATTCGAAAAATGTTGGCAAAGTTGGCATGTTTCACGGTAATCAAATTTTATGGTTTTATTGGGCAGCGTTTGGCCGGATAAAATTCCATAAAAATACATTCTCTTAAAACTAAGAAAACATAGTAAGAGCTGTATTTATTAGGATGGTACTATGATCGCCTATTTTCGTAGTGTGTGTGGTAGATTTTTATTTTTAAAATACCTTCCTATTACTACAAAGATAAATTTGAAGTGTCTACAACCAGATAAATTTTACTCACGTTTCAAATTGATTTTGATTGATGGACAGTAAAAGATGACGTGGTTGAGAAAGGAGTGAGTGATGAGATGACTGCCTAATATTGTCAAATAATGATATTTAAGAATAATAGTGCCTCCACTTAATCTGGGACTAGGTCAGGAAAATGATGATAATTTATATTAGATTTTAGTTAAAAAAAATAGGATCCCGACTGTAATCCCCAAGTACGGTAAACGTTAGATCCTTTGAAGGTGTCTAGAGGTGGTCAGAGGCACGTCCAAACATTAAATTATGCACAAACATGCCCATATTTTGCCGTAGTTAGCATTCGATATTTATAAAACCATGATTATTATAGACAAACTCAGCCTAAATCACTACATAGTATAAAGCAAAGTCGCTTTCCGCTTCCCGCGTATGTATGTTTGCTTATATCTTTAAAACTACATAACGGATTTTAATGCGGTTTTTTTTAATAGATAGAGTGATTCAGGAGGAAGGTTTATATGTATAATAACATGCTACCCGTGCGAAGCCGGGGCGGGTCGCTAGTCAGTTATAAGAATGCTCAGAGTGGTTTAATAATAGAAGAAAGTTTTCAAAGGCAGGTGTATCTCTGGAATCTCAAATCGGCCATCACAAAGAGGCTTTCTTTCTCCGCCTCATTAAACATTACAAATGAAATCCATTTCGATGGGATTGTTCTTGAACACACCTGCAAATTATCATCGTTGATGGCGAATGTAGATAACATCGACTACATAGCCCGATAGACGCCTGATGGCTTCATTTCTTCAAACAATTCTGTCAAACCGTGCGTTCTGATTGGTAGGTTCAATGTCACAGCCCGCCGCGGGGCAGTCTTTATCAGCAGTATAAGTATAATGTGTTGTTTGAACGTACTCGCCTTGCATAAGTAATAAGTAGTCTATAGGTTGTGTGTGTGGTCGATGGTAGATAAGTAGGTCCTAGTAGACCAAAACGCATTCTATTGTTTTTCAACCGACGAAAACAGGAGGTTCTCAATCGGCAATGTATATATTTTCTATTGTGTAGAGAAGTCCAAATTTGGTCCCACTTAAATTTTATATCACTACATAGTATAAAGCAAAGTCGCTTTCCGCTTCCCGCGTCTGTATGTATGTATGTTTGCTTATATCTTTAAAACTACACAACGGATTTTGATGCGGTTTTTTTTATAGATAGAGTGATTCAGGAGGAAGGTTTATATGTATTAAACCCGTGTGAAGCCGGGGCGGGTCGCTAGTCTTTCATAAACTTAAAAAAACCGGCCAAGTGCGAGTCGGGCTCGCGCATGAAGGGTTCCGTACCACTATCTATAAAAACAGCAAAAAAAATCACGTTTATTGTGTGGGAGCCCCCTTAAATATTTATTTTATTCTGTTTTTAGTATTTTTTGTTATAGCGGCAACAGAAAAACATCATCAGTGAAAATTTCAACTGTCTAGCTATCACGGTTCATGATAAACAGCCTGCTGACAGAGAGACAGCGGATTCTTAGTAATAATCAATTGCATTATTAAAACTTAAAAGTATACCGATGAAAATATTCCGTACCCAAAGGGTAAAAACGGGACCCTAAAAACGAATATCGTTTCTTGACTTTTCGATTAAGGCGTAACATTTTCGTAGGTTTTCTTTAAAGTTAAAAAAATGCAACTATGTAAATAAACCATTGTTTTGCTACAGATAAGTTAGATTACTATAGCAATTTTATTGTCAATCTTGACAGCTCGTGTTCCGTTATCTCAATTAATCGTGATTTGTACTTACCAATTGATGAAGGCGTATCTATTATTGTATTGCTATCGTGAGTAGTACTTTTAATTATTATTCTTGTGTGAGCCTTCACCTTGTTCGATCGGCACCACACTGGAGCTCTACATAGCATTAAGGAACGGATCATTAAAAAAAAAGATAGACCCCAAGCCGTGTTTGTTGCCTGATTCTTCTAGGCTTGGTCGCGAGGAATCGGCGCGTTTCACCTAGTTCCTAAGACGTTTCAAAGTGATCCTTGTGATTTAACTGAAATAAATGATTTTTGAATTTGAATTTGAATCTGTTTTGATTAATGTTTGAAATGAAAATATTTTCGCTTGTGAATGTAGTTAGGTTATATCATTTGTGTTACTGGTTTGTAGGGATCATCATCCTGAATTTCAGGACACACTTTGAGGCTACAGACCCTTAGTATTTAGTATCAATTTGCATGAAGTTTCTTCAGCCTCCGAAGTAGTTTTTTGACAGAAAAGCTCTTGATAAAGACCTATACGGAATTCATTTTTAGGGTTTCGTACCCAAAGGGTAAAAACGGGACCCTATATTACTAAGATTTGTCCCTCTGTCTGTCACAGGGCTATATCTCATGAACCGTGTAAGCTAGACAGTTGAAATTTTCACAGATTATGTATATTTTTTTGCTGCTATTACAGCAAATACTAAAAACAAAATAAAATAAATATTTAAGGGGGGCTCACATGTAACAAACGTGATTTTTTGCCGTTTTTTAGCCGAGTCCGACTCGCATTTGGCCGGTTTTTTCTTGTGACGTTACCTAACGTAACAACGATATGTATTCTAAAATTCAGAATGATGATGATCTGATGATGGAGTCAGGAGCTGTTCAACGGAACTCCTTAGTTAATACTAAATAGTCAATTGAGTAAAACCAAGTGCCAAGTTGTGACAACAATGTTTTATTACGTGACAGGCAACAGCGCGCCATTTCTGATCTCTAGCTCGAAGGAGGATTTTACAAAAAGCTTGTTTAGAAAATAAAAAAACAAAATAAACTTGAGCCAACAATCCCATAGGTCATCAATATGGTAGAAAGTTATTTTACTAATAGTGTTATTAATAATGCTTCTGAGATTTCCCAATGCGTGGGCATAGAAATTAAGTTGAATTTAATTGCTGAATTTCTCCCTCCAAATACGATACGTAAGTAATTGCTCACATAAGATAATGCCTACACAAATAGCTCCTAACTAAGTACAACATAATGCACTGAAGTTTTACTACAACCAACTAGAAAATAACTCTACAAGTATAAATCGTAATCTGTAACACGCACAAGATGTAGTTACCATTTGAGAGAGATTTGTTTTTGAGACGAGGTATAATTTTTTATGATGACAGACCCGCGACAGACGTTGTCCTATCCAAATGTCAATAATCGCATGAAGTAACGCACGTTGCTATGACGACTGATGTCAACACTGATGTCAGATTTTTTACACACCAGCGCCATTTATACCAAATACTTTTGCATTTTTTATAATTTTGAGAATGTTTTTCGGTTTATAAACCAACCTATGTTTTATTAGGGCATTTTAACTACTTCGACAGCAAATTTCATTGTAATCCGTTTTTTCGTTTAGTCCTGATTGAGGCACAAACATACAAACAAACTCACAAACTTCCGCATTTATAATATTATTAGGATGTAGAATAGTTTTTCTTAATAATCGCATAACATACCGTTTTGTTTTTTACGACAAAGTTAACTTGAGGATTTAATCTAGATAAATTATAGACAGAAACACGATTGGTGTAACTTTTCTCGATAGATTTATTTTCCAACTAGCGACCCGCCCCGGCTTACGAGTAGCATGTTATTATACATATAAACCTTCCTCCTGAATCACTCTATCTATTAAAAAAAACAGCATCAAAATCCGTTGTGTAGTTTTAAAGATATAAGCAAACATACATACATACATACATACAGACGCGGGAAGCGGAAAGCGACTGCTTTATACTATGTAGTGAAATCCAACACTGTTTACGTTTTTACTCAAAACTATGAATAGCTACAGTTAATTTGTTAGATAATCATACTAGCTACCTAAATTAAAGACAGTTTCTTTTAAGTTTGATTGTTTTCAAGATAATGCGGTTTTATCACTTTTCCGTCTTGTCCGGGTAGACTCAGCAAGATTTAACTAACTATTGATTTGCGTGACTGCATATATACATTTTATAGCGTTTTAAGAGTGCAATCGTAGCACTAAAGAATTAGTGCCTACCATTAAAACTTTTACTGGTAGTAATAGTCAGTAGTGCGTACAAATAAAGTGGTCGTAAACGCACAGCACCAGGGGGCCTACTCGCAAACTGAAAACGAAATTTCCTAACAATGTTTCGGCTCTGTTTCGTCTCTGCTCCTCATACCTTCGTTCGACGAAATTTTCGACCAGAAAAATCCATTGATGCACGCCGGGATTCAAACCCAGGTACAGTTTGAATCCCCTTGCAGGTATTAGGTATTCTCTAATATTAGGTATTGCATTAGATAACATGATGCAGATGATAATGATAACATGTTTTTACAAAATAGCCCCACAGGATAGTACCTTCTGGTAATTAGTAGGTAGTGTGAGGTAATGACCAAAATATGGTTACAGAGTTCTTAGTTCCGATGTTTACGACTCGGCATTTTTTATAGCCTAAAAAAGACAATCGATAGTTTCGGCTCTGTTTCGTCTTTGCTCCTCATACCTTCGTTCGACGAAGAAAATCTTTGAATAGGAAGATGGCGTTTTATAGTCAACTAGCGACCCGCCCCGGCTTCGCACGGGTAGCATGTTATTATACATATAAACCTTCCTCCTGAATCACTCTATCTATTTAAAAAAAACCCATCAAAATCCGTTGTGTAGTTTTAAAGATATAAGCAAACATACATACGCGGGAAGCGGAAAGCGACTTTGCTTTATACTATGTAGTGATGAGATAGATTCAGATAGTCATTTTCTAAGGGCCTGTTTCATCAGTAAGTGTCGATTAGTTACTTTTCAGTTAGCGCTAAATTAATGTATGAAAGTGTCAAAACTATCAAATGCCAAATGGTACGTTCGGTTTTGGTAATCGCCGAGTAGCTTACTTAGGACTTTACTTGAAGATGGTGAAACAGGCCCTAAATCTGGTAATATTTACGCCCTAGAGGTCTACTCGCGAACTGAAAACAAAATTTCATAACAATATTCGTTCAAAGTTACATAGTTCTGACTAATTACATGAAATATTACACAGCTTTAGAAAATGACTATATGAATCTATCTCAATGACTATAAAACGCCACCTTCCTATTCAAAGATAGTCATCGTCGCACGAAAGTATGAGCAGAGACGAAACAGAGCCGAAACTATAGATTGTCTTTTTTAGGGTTCCGTACCCAATTAGCATTTCATACGTGACAGGTTGCAAGCCCATCGCCGGCAAGCAAGAGAGGGTTTACCCGGCTATAAAAATCGCCGAGTCGTAAACATCGGAACCAAGAACTCGGTAACCATATTTGGCCATTACCTCACACTACCTACTAATTTACATAATGATTACCAGAAGGTACTATCCTGTGGGGCTATTTCGTAAAAACATGATTATCATGTTATGATATTCATACCATTATTTATTGCCGCTGAATGCCATAATAACTACGCTTTTAATGCTGTTTAGGCACCTATACCTACGGTGAAAATGATAGGTGCATAAACAGTGAATAGTTACTCGTACTATGAAAAGTGTTCAGATTAGGTATTCTCTAATTTAGGTATTGCATTCAACATCATAAAAATCATACCGCATACCTTTTCTTTATTGTTTAGTTTGTACACAACAACCTCACAATTTTTCTTTAGTAATCTGAGGTTAACGTAGTGGGTTGTACATTTACTTATTTCTTCATAGTTTTTATTCTATTTTGTAAGATTCTAATGTATCAACCGTTTGTTGTTCCAAAAAAAATAATATTAAAATAAATAAAAAACCGGCCAAGTGCGAGTAGGACTCGCGCACGAAGGGATCCGTACCACCGTTATCTATAAAAACGGCAAAATATTAATTTTATTCTGTTTTTAGTATTTGTTGTTAGAGCAGCAACAGAAATACATAATCTGTAAAAATTTCAACTGTCTAGCTATCACGGTTCATGAGATACAGCCCTGTGACAGACAGACGGACAGACAGACGGACAGACAGACGGACAGACAGACGGACGGACAGACGGACAGACAGACGGACAGACAGACAGACAGACGGACAGCGAAGTCTTAGTAATAGGGTCCCGTTTTTACCCTTTGGGTACGAAACCCTAATCATGTTTTTACAAAATAGCCCTGCAGAAGTGATAGTGAAACTAAAATACACGCAACTTTAATGACTTTGTGGAATTTTTTTAAGGCGATTAGAAGCAAAACACAAATTGTTCTCTTACTTGCGTAATGCTATTTTCACGTATCGTTTGGATAGCTATGTTATTACGTGCTTCTTTGCATTTTTATGTCGTTTTATCTACGCATTATTGCCATCACACAGATCTGTTTTAGAATTTCTGACTTATAGCTATTGGTGGCTAAGGTTTAAATTGGCTCGTGCTCTGCAGTGGCTCTTATGATAGCCGCGTGGTCAAAAACCACAATGTTGGCTTTGGAAAAAAGGAAGGAATTGAATACTTTCTTAGTAGTAAGACAATGGTGTCGATTCTGTTGGCACCGAGCTAAATTAGAGTAACCTATAAATGGACGAATTCTTAATTTTTTTTGTTTTTTTTCTTATATTTCGGATGTGCTAAAAAAATAAGAAAGTCAAAATTTCACTTGGGAAAAGAGGATCAGGAGGAGAAGAGGAATTTGGGAATAAGAGCATCCTCTTATTCCCAAATTGTAAAATGGACACAACATAATCGCCACCTACTCTAATTTAGACTTTAACGTAAAGGAATAGGAGCGAAATTGTTTTAATTTTATTTTAGGAAATTTAAGGATTAGCTCGATATTACAGAATCGACACCAATATCTGAGTGAAATATCATACCATAATGGATTTAAAATGGTATTATAAAATTAAAAATAATTTATTTACTAACATAAATGTTTAAGGCGCTCCCAGTCGACGATTGTTTTTGTTCGAAACGATAAAATAAATACTTGTGAACAAGCCACATCTCCTATTTTATAATGTATAGTATATGTGAATAAAGATGTACCCATCTTTAATCACTTCGATAAATAATCCTACCGACCGCTGCAATGACGACAAACACACGTCGGCGAGTGGTCCGCCTTAGCTTTTCGAATAAATTAATGATATAAATTATGTATAATTACTTATCAAAAATCTATTCTAATAGAAATCTAGATATACGTATTACCTATCTTTAACAATAAATCACAAGTTGATTTTAATAGAAGGTATATAAAATATTTCGATCATAAATTCTAAAACGTATCATTTTGAAATAATATCTTTATCGTGAAAAGTTTCTGCTATTATGTTTTCAGCTTAATAGAAATCTAGGTAGGAACCTGAAGTAATATACTTATAAAAATAGGAGATGTGGCTTGTTCAGAAGTATTTCTTTTTTCGTTTCGAAAAAGAGCAATCAGCGACTGGGAGCCCCTTAAGGCCGCAAACAACGACGAAGTGCACTAACAAGAATTCCCAGAGGGTTGAGTCAGGCAGGCGGACAGATGCAAAACTTCCTCTTCGCAACATGTCGTGCCTAACCCCACATTAAGTGGGAAAAGAGAAGAAAATGATGATAGAATGTTAAAGGCTTATAAACTTGGTACAGTTTATAAGCTTGGCCTAGTGTGCCTACTAGGCCAAGCCTGTATAGTGAAGGCATTTTCAAAAGATTTACATAGGTTTACTATAATATAAAATGTACCTTTAGATAATACGGAGAAAAACACGATCAAGATGACAAAAAAAACAAAAAATATTTTTTTTATGATATTTGCCGACTCTTGATGTATACTCGTACCTATACTATGAGAAATAAAAATATGTATACTAATATAACGATTGATATTACTATACGGACGGCATATAAAACCGACCGGTATTAGTATTACTCGTACATAGACAACCGCCGGTCGCTGAAGGTTTCTGACGCTTACTTCTTCAAGTCTGTCAACTCTTGTGAAGCTAAAATCAACCTTAATACGCAACACATAAGGTTCCACTTATATGAGTAAGTCCGAGTCTATAGCTGGCCGCGGTTTACTTCTTGAAGTCTGTGATATCCTGTGAAGCTAAAATCAACCTTAACACGCAACACATAAGGTTCCACTTACCTGAGTTAGTCCGAGTCGGTAGCTGGTCACGTCCAGGTCTAAAGTCAGCAGCATATCGTCGACTATTTGACGGTCTGATAGATTTTGGGTGGAGTCTTGCTCTTCGCCCTCTGATGTGGCTAGAAGGCGATACCTGGTAAAAATATAAAGAGTTTTTGTACAGACTCATAATTAAAAGTATTTATTAACAAAAATATAAAAAATACAAGCTGACCCGGCGAACTTCGTATCGCTTTAGAATTAACAAATGCTGTGTTAAGTTCCCGTTCCCGTTTCCATGCCTGTTTTCCTGCTTTTCTCTTGAAATGTTTCCTGAATTTTCTTTGCTATAAACCTCACGGAGCCCGAGACCTTTCCAACGAATGCAAAACTGCTTGCTTCTGGAGTTATAGCGTCAGGAAGGAAAACCCGACTTATTTTTAGTTATAGATTACTGACCGTCGTAGTGTTGTGATTACTATTATAATAAGCTATTTGACAGTATGAAAAATAAAGTGTTGTAATCTATGTATATTATGCCTTAAAAAGCGTTATGGAGTAAAAATAACCAGACACGTGACACAAATCGGTCAGGATGGTGGTGAACGGTGGTCGAATCGACGATGACGTAACATGCTTGTCAATATGTCTTCGCCTGCCTTGAAAAACTTGACGTTTGTTTACTTGTTGACAAGCATGTGACGTCACAGAAACTATTGCGACGCCATTTGCATATAAAAGCGTTTTTGCGGGTTATTTAAATTGTCAATATTTCATTCATTATTTCACCACTACTGAATAAAATAAAATGTTTTTTAAAATTTTGTCAAATAGCCCATTTCGAAAGATTGTGAATTTGAGAGAATGATTGGATGTTTGTGCCTCCACACGTCATATTATGAGGATAGGATTTCTTTGCTTATCTATAGTAGACATCGTAAAAATCGACTTACCGTCTAGCAAATTCATTCAGAGGCATGTGCTCGGGGAAGCCCTGCTTGTACAGCCTCGCTGCATCAAGTAATTGGAAACCACGGAACTGTAACAAAGTTTTTAGACTTACAACTCGAACACAACAATTAACAACTTCAACAAAAGCATTCACCAGACATCGTGTGCATTTTCGCTTCATTGGTGTAACTTTTGAGTGCCGTGACTATGTACGCGACTTTTGGATGATGCTTTTTAGTGTTCCGTGCCCAAAGGGTAAAAACGGGACCCTATTATTAAACTCCGCTGTCCGTCTTTCTGTCACAAGGCTGTATCTCATGAACCGACGAGATAGTTGAAATTTTCACAGATGATGTATTATAATTTCTGTTGCCGCTATATAACAACAAATACTAAAAACAGAATAAAATAAATATTTAAGTAGGGCTCCCATACAACAAACGTGTTTTTTTTGCCGTTTTTTATAGATTTTAATACGGAACCCTTCGTGCACAAGTCCCGACTCGCACTTGGCCGGTTTTTTTTTGTTATAGTACCTGTGATCGCAATAAAGGCACATTAACATCATCGGTCGGGTTCGTGAGTTGCTGGTGCAGCGTGCAACACACGAACTGCACACCCCCCGAGCCGCAGCGTCGCAAAGTGTCCACTATGCCGTCGGCGCAAAACTTAGCTTGCAACGCTGTGGAGCGACGCTTCATACCAGCAGTACCTGAAACAATAAATTTGTTAGAAGAGTTTTTTTAAAGAAAACTAGCTGACCCGTGACAGACGTTGTCCTGTCAAATTTCAATAATTGATTGACAGCAAAATGCCCATTGTCAAAATGATCCGCCATTTATTGAATTCATTTGTTACAAAAAATGTTATAAATTAAGAACCGCTCTACCGATTTTGTGCAAACTTCACATAAACCATCTACTAAATAGTCAGAACAAAGCCCAAACATTTGGTTTGGATAGGTGAGCCCGTTCTTGAGTTATAAAATTACAACGAAAAGTGGCATCGATTTTTATATATATACTAGCGACCCGCCCCGGCTTCGCACGGGTAGCATGTTATTATACATATAAACCTTCCTCCTGAATCACTCTATCTATTAAAAAAACCGCATCAAAATCCGTTTTGTAGTTTTAAAGATATAAGCAAACATACATACATACATACAGACGCGGGAAGCGGAAAGCGACTGCTTTATTTATTTATTTTATTTATTTATTTATTTGCATTACTATGTAGTGATAGATAAACAGAAATAGGATCACGACTAATCCCCAAGTACGGTAGAAAGTGATATCCAGGCAATACTATCTTTGAAGATTACTAAAAGAGGGAGAACTAAGAGGCACGTCCACAAATTACATTCGGTACATGCCCACATTTTGGAGTAGTTAGCATTCCATACGTGGCAGGTTGCAAGCCCATCGCCGCTTAGTGTTAGAGAGTTTATTGTAGTGTTAAATTGAAATGCTAACCAATATTTTTTCAAACTCAAACTCAAACTCAAACTCAAATTCAAATGCAAAAAACATTTATTTCAATAAAATCACAAGGATCACTTTTAAACGTCTTAGGAACTAGGTGAAGCTAAGCCGATTCCACGCGACCAAGCCTAGAAGAATCAGGCATAGACTTCGCTACTTCGCCATAGATCAGCGTGGTGCACTTATAAACAATTAATAGTCAATTAATGTTAATATACCAGAGGTGAGCGTTCGCCGTATAGAGGAGGCGCGGCGAAGTGTGGATGCATCACCTACTGCTGCCGACCACGCGCTTATGCCGCATGCACCACGAGCCCATGACGAAAGTCTGCCGATCTCCTCACTGGAACCACACACAAAAGATTGAAATATTATAAAAAAAACCGGTCAAGTGCGAGTCGGACTCGAGCACGAAGGGTTCCGTACCATTATCGACAAATAACGGTAAAAACAACGTTTGATGTATGCGAGCCCCACTTAAATATTTATTTTATTCTGTTTTTTGTATTTGTTGTTATAGCGGCAACAGATATACATAATCTGTGAAAATTTCAACTGTCTAGCTATCACGGTTCATGAGATACAGCCTGATGACAGACAGACAGACGGACTCTTTATAATGAGCATTATTAATTCTACAGATAAATGTATTTTCTTTCTTTCAAATATCTTCCATGGATTAAACTTACTTTTGACTCTCTTGAAGCAGCGTCAGAGATTTCTTGGTAACTGGGTTTTCCCTGCTCGCCTTCACCCAGCCCGTGACGTCATATAGAACTGGGTTCGTTCCCTGAACAAAAAATACAAAACAAAAATGATATGGAAAAAAATTTAATATGATCACAACTGTAATCTCCAAGCATGGTAGACATCCTCTCAGATCCTTTAACACGCCTAAAGAGGGTAGTCAAACACACGTCTAAGCATTACATTTGGCACATGCCCACATTCCCGACTTTTTCGAATAGAAAAATCCATTAAATAAATAAATATTGGCGAACTTTACACACAGCGCCATCTAGCCCTAAACTAAGTAAAGCTTGCACTATGGGAACCAGATAACTGATTGATAGAATACTCATATACTTTTTTTTGTAAATACTGATAATTTATATATTGTTTTTATATTGGTGGACATTTCACACAGCGCCTTCTAGCCCCAAACTAAGCAATGCTTGTACTATGGGAACCAGATAACTGATATAATATTTACTTGTTGTAGAACACAGAAGAAACATCTATGTTCATCACACAAATGTTTATCAAATGGGGATCGAACCCACAACCTACCGCGCAGAAGGCAGAGCTACTACCAACTGAGCTGTGAGGCCAGTTATAATGATGATGATCTAACCTGTAAATGCTGCAATATGAACTGGGTAGCGTGAGGAGCCTTCTTGATTAGGTACTGAGTGTGGTTCGGTGCGCCGTAGTGAGTCATAACCCGCTCCAAGAAAGTGTCGTCGTTAGAACCGGGATACATCGACTCCTCATCTAGTAACCTGTAGCAAAATTCATAGTTTATCAACGACTGAATACTTTTATTACATCACTACATAGTATAAAGCAAAGTCGCTTTCCGCTTCCCGCGTCTGTATGTAATATGTATGTATGTATGTTTGCTTATATCTTTAAAACTACACAACGGATTTTGATGCGGTTTTTTTTAATAAATAGAGTGATTCAAGAGGAAGGTTTATATGTATAATACATGCATAATATAGTAGAGAAACACTGATAATTTTAGAGGTTTCTAATGTGATGTCGTAAATAAACACATTTGTTTGCGCTTACATTGCAAATGCTGGCTGAACCCCACGAGATATATCAAAATAATGTACTACAGTATTGTACACCTTAAAAACGTCTACAAAAAAGTCAACGATGGTATTAGAAATGTCTTACGCACAGCGAAGCGGGCACGGGTCAGCTAGTTTATTTATAAATAAAGCTGGCCAAGTGCGTGTCGAAGCACGCGCAATGTAGGGTTTCGTAGTTTACACAGCTAACAACGTTATGTAAGTCAGTTTCAACGATATTTGTACTAAAAAGTTTACGAGTAATCGTCGAGCAACTTAGTAAATACTTAATAAACTTGTAAAGCTTATTTTAAATATTTTAAATAGAAATACGGCTAATTACAACGTTTTTTCTTGTATTGCTGACGTTTCGAGACAATTCAGATGCTCTTCATCATGAGCATCGCCCGCGACCGCGATCAACGGCAGATCGGCGAATACTGTATTCGCATCTGAATTGTCTCGAAACGTCAGCAATACAAGAAAAATTGTGGTAATTAGCCGTATATTTATTTAAAATGATTAACAACCACGATAGTTTTAATTCTATGATTGTATAATTGTAAAGCCTACTACTACCATGATATTTTTCACACCTCCAAAACAAACCAATCGTTTGGAGGTGGAAGTCAAAATTTAGCACTTTATAGCTTAATATTTCACAAACGGATCCCTTTATCGAAAAGTTGTCTTCACAAACCCATAATGTTTTTTAAAGACATATCCAACGACACACCACTCCATAGGGTATGCGAGACAAAAAAATACCATCACCACTTTAGGTGAAGTTGCCTAAAAAGGTTAGCCAGAGGCATGTCAAACATTATAAATTTTTCACATAGCAAAATCCATTGATGCACTGCCGGTATTCGAATTCACAACCGTCGAACCCCAGTTTTATGAATGTAAACTTACCATAACAATCCTCTTCTGTCACATTCTCTCAAATCGGCCTGCGAGCTGCGCACGATCGAGTTCTGTGGCGCTTTGTCGAGCAGCTCAACCATCGGTCCGGGGTTCACAGTTTCCGATAACCAGTCTGAAAATAAATTATAAAGTACTTAAAAGAAACGAACGTAAAAACAGACATGATAATCATGTTTTAAAAAAAAGCCCTATAGTATTTTTACGCCACCTTCATTGCTTTACGATTTTTTTAGAGTTGTTGATATAACATTCATTTCAAATAAAAGAAGCGCCCTGCTTTAAAGGTGATATGTGAAATGTTTAGTTTTGGTTTGTATGGGCTGAGTCTACCCGGATAAGACGGAAAAAGTGATAAAACTGCACTATCTTGAAAACCATCAAACTTAAAAAGAAACTGTCTATAATTTACTTAGCTAGTATGATTATGTAACGAATTATATAAAAATGATCTGTTTAGTTGTTCATAGTTTTGATTAAAAACGAAACTAGTGTTTTTGATGAGCCAACTTTAGAACATAAATCTACAGAGAAAAGTTTCACCAATCGTGTTTCTGTCTATAATTTATCTAGATTATATCCTTAAGTTATCTTTGTCATAAAAACATTTATTACTCGTCGTAATGCCACTAGCGGGCAGGGCACCCATCAAATTTAAGACCGCGCTGAAGGTACAACGCTGCAAGATAAACTTACCATCTTCTGAGCCATCATCGAGTGTGATACCCTCTTGAGCATATCTCTCCCTCGGAGCCACCAGCGTGGCCTCATGGAACACTGCTTGTAATCGTTCCTAAAAATAACATTCACATTTTTATAAGCTTATATTTAACTTGCAATGTATTTACCATGTTTGTTTAGGTGGAATCTTGCAACTCAATTTTGAAGCAGTTATCTTCAACCGATTGAGCTGAAATATGGCATACTTATGTAACTTCGGTGACAATGCAATAATATGGTGACAGCGAGCTGATCTGATGATGGAGTCAGGAGCTGTTCAACGGAACTCCTCAGTAAATAGTCTGATTGAGATAAAACTTTGCATACCTATCAATCTCCAATGACAATATAAAATTATGGTACTAGCGAGCTGGTCTGACGATGGAGCTCGAATGTAGCCATAGGAACTGCCTAACTACACAATATAACCACGTGTTTGGGCTCATTGGATTTGTCTTAACGAGTTCTAGAGGCTTATAATTTATAATAACTAGATTTTGAAAATATATAAAAAAAAAACTTATTATTTAGGCAACACGTGAGCGAAATCGCGGGCGGAAATTAGTATATCTAATTGTTAACTAAGAAAGAATAAAATATGCAAGCTTTCCTGCAGCGAGGATCAAACACTCTCTTGCATCATCAGGCATTCCCGTCTCTAAGGTGAAATGAAATGAAATATATATTTATTGGGAACAAGAACATAGGTTTAACAAACAGTCAAAAAACGATGATGCCTGCAGAAGTGCTAGACTGTGTCGCAGACACCAACGCCCTCCTCTCGATACTGAGAATAAAGGTTCCAAATAAAACTAAACCAAAATGGTAAAAATGTTTCAAGGGTAAGAGTGTGAGTGTAGGTATGGGTGTGTGTGTGTGTAGGTGTGTGTGGTGTGTGTGTGGTGTGTGTGTGGTGTGTGTGTGGTGTGTGTGTGCATGTGTGTGTGAGTGTATTGTTCTACTAATAGCAAATATATATAGTAGGAATATAATATAAGTAAACTTCTAAAGAGATAATATAACTCACTTGTAAATAGTTGGACAGCAATTTGGATAGCGGTGCGCCGCTCTGTTGGCCCGAGCACATTGGGTTGTCTGCTCCCGGCGTGTCCAGGAGTAGGATTGATGCTGAAGTCCTGGCTGAAGTGGATAGGCTCCTGAAATAAATAAAATTAAATATTAATAGACATAGCAGCGCCATTGTTTTGGTTCATATTTTTATCAGGATATCCGATTAAGGCCCTGTATGTCGACGATTGCTCTTTTTCGAAACGAAAAAATAAATACTTCTGAACAAGCCACATTTCCTATTTTTATAATGTAGAGTATATGTGAATAAAGATGTACCCATCTTTAATCACTTCGATAAATAATCCTACCGACCGCTGCAATGACGACAAACACACGTCTGACGTTGACAGTAGTCACGGTGGTACTGATCCATGGGCGGCGCGTGGTCCGCCTTTGCTTTTCGAATAAATTAATGATAAATTATGTATAATTACTTATCAAAAACCTATCATAGTAAAAATCTAGATCTACATATTACCTATCTTTAACAATAAATCACAAGTTGATCTTAATAGTAGGTATCAAAGTATTTCGATCATAAATTCTAAAACGTATCATTTTATAATAATATCTTTATCGTGAAAAGTTTTTGCTATTATGTTTTCAGCTTAATATAAATCTAGGTAGGAACCTGAAGTAATATATTTATAAAAATATGAGATGTGGCGTGTAGTAAGTATTTCTTTTTTCGTTTCGAAAAAGAGCAATCGTCGACATACAGGGTCTTAAGCTTGTATTACATGTTCAAGTAACTAATATTTTAGATTTTTCTACACAGAACTTGGCACCCATATAGATCCCAATAATAGAATATGCGATTATTTGCTCTCATTTCACATTTATTTTTTTGATGGGAATATTATATTACTACAAGACAGACCGTGACAGACGTTGTCCTGTCAAATTTCAATAATCGAATAGGAAAGACTCAATGTTTTTAGTCTGTGATGTCAGATTTGCACACCAGCGCCATCTATACCAAAATCGTCCCCTTTGAATTTTTTATCATTTTGGGGATGTTTTTCATATTTTAAAGTAGTCTATTATAGGTAATTATTTCTACATTTACAGCAAATTTCAACTTAACCCGTTTTGTCGTATAGGCCTGATTGAGGCACAAACATACTTACAAACTTTCACATTTATAATATTATTCGGATTATTAATTCCCTGACAAAATTGTCTCTTGACTACGATTGGTCGATACATTTTCGTCGATTTTTTATTTGCTTTTTAGATATTTGCAGAATCCACACTTTCTTAGTAAAACTTGCGTTTATACTTGCCTATTGACGAGCGCAGCGACAATATTAAATGTTTCGCTATACAGTCCCGTGACAAACGCGTCCACCGCTTCACTGCCTGATATCTCTCGCTCGCTCGAAGGTGATGGGGTTCTGAAAATAAATAATCACGTTTAAGAAACTAAAAACAAAACCGACTTCTTCCAAGATCCAGTAGCCCTACCCCAGCTAGCTCTCCACTCGGTGTACGCCAATGAAAGAAGGGCAAGGTCTATAGTTGAAAACCACTATCAATGCCCATAAATTTTGAAGGTTTCTCTCGATTTCCCTGGGATCCCACCATCAGATGCTGACTCGGTGGTAATGGGACCACCGCGGAAGTATAGGCTATCAATTAAACAAAATAATTTTGTAAATCCGTCCACTAAATATCAGCCTCACAGCTCAGTTGGTAGTAACTCTGCCTTCTGCGCTGTAGGTTGTGGGTTCGATCCCCACCCAGGGCAAATATTTGTGTGATGAACATTATGTGTGATGAATTTGTGTATGTTTGTTCTGTGTCTGGGTGTTAATATGTATAATAAGTAAGTATTTACAAAAAAAAAGTATATAAGTATTCTATCAGTTATCTGGTTCCCATAGTACAAGCTTTGCTTAGTTTGGGGCTAGATGGCGCTGTGTAAAGTCCGCCAATATTTATTTATTTATTTATTTTATTTACAAAAACATTTAAATTTTGCACATAATATGAATTTATATGATAGAATAGATGTATAAATTTAAGAATATGCAGGTCACTTATGGAGGTAAATTAGATTTTATTAACTAGCTTGTCGGACTATAGTGATTGTCATTTTTAAAAGAAGTGGTAAAATCGAAATTAGAAATAATTCCTTTTAAAAATACCAACCTCAAGTTAGAATTCTGCTGTGGCGATGAGGGTACAGTCGCGAAAACAGCTCTCGACAGCTCCTCGGGCGAGACGCCTAGCATCTTCGCCGCGCGCTGCCCGCACCCTGTACTCGCGAACTGGTATTTGATACCTGAGCCGGAATTTGCTAAAAAATACATGTATTTTTAAATATTAAAAGAAAATGGGATCACGACTGTAATCTCCAAGTACGGTAGACATCCTTTAAGATCTCCACACGCTTAGATCCTTTGAAGATGTCTAGTGGGGGTAGTCAGAGACACGTCCAAACATTATATTTGGCACATGCCCACATTTTGTAGTACGAGTAGTTAGCATTCCATACGTGGCAGGTTGCAAGCCCGTCGCCGCTTAGTGTTAGAGAGTTTATTGTAGTGTTAAATTGAAATGCTAAGCAACATTTTTACATTTTTCTGAGAGCATGTTTACCGTACATGGAAATTACAGTCGTGATCCTATTGTTTGTATGTTTGTGCTTCAGTCACGCCCAAACAACTTCAGTACGGAACCCTAAAAAGTATTACCTTTAACAGCGCCAGCCCATCCCAAATGGCAGACTGCAGCCATCACTCTCCACACAGCCATCTGCTCCTGTTCAGTCACATTCAGCAGCTGCAGCGCTTCCTTCAGCGCCGAGAACTCAGCGGGAGATTCTGTCTTCTCGCTTGAAGCGATAAAAGGGTTGGGCGTGCTGATCGGCGATTGGTCGAGGAGCAGCTCGCGTCTTAGACGTCCGTCGCAGCCGTGGAATAATCTAGAAATAATTGAAATTATAAGTAGGTAGGAAAGAAGATAGAAGACTTCTACCAAACAGTGGGTGATGTCGAGCTATAGACGATAGATATGAAAATACTTTTTCTCAGTAGTGGGAAAAAAAAATACCCAATTATTGTATAGAGAAAAGTCTAGAAAGATATGAACACAAAATAAAGAGCATTTGGCTCTTTTTAACCGACGAAAAACGGCGGAGGTTCTCAAGTCGACACGCATTATATAATATTTACATGGCATCAAACCTCGAAGTTGGTTACATATAAATTTGAAAAAAAAAATCTAACCCAGTAGGAAAACAAGGGATGATTGTTGGTCACATTTTTTGATTGGTCGGACCATTTTGGTCGATTTTCTCTATAGTTTTCTGAACGTAATTATCTCACAGATACTGTTAAGTAGTTCTGGCAGGTGGATGACTTCGTCCGTCTTCTCTCAATGATAAAATGCAAACGTTTGAGTGTGTTTTGGTTAAATGTTTGTACCTAAATCACAGCGTAACAGCTGAACCGATTTCAATGAATTTTGGTGGCGTCACCGCCCACAAATGTGTAGGTTAGCAATGAGAAAAGTACATTTATTTTATACCGCTTACCATAAACCTTGTATTATAAAATTTGAAGGTAATAAAAAACTATTACTCACGTATATAGTGCTCGAATGGCAGTTTGACCAGGTTTCAAATCAGGTAGTAGCGTCTGCACGGAGGCTGATACCAACGCGCCACCACCGTCGAAGTCCAAAGAAGCCAGCGACACGAAACGCGAGGCGTGACAGTTTGAACTCGTCCTGAAAGAGATGGGCGATCAAGATTAGATATCTCCCTCTCTTTCTCTTTGAATGGTGAATATACAGGGCAAATAGTTTTAGCAAATAGCAACACGGAGTTAACATTAACATGACACTTAAGTCAAGTGCAGTGCAACCGCCTTCAAAAAAAAGGAAGTTCTCTATAAACAGATTTGGAAAGTTTTTTTTATTCGAAAGACGATAGTCGATAGTCGACACTTCCATATGGCATCGTTACAAAGACGTTGTTCTGATGAAGGAATCCGTGAGGATTGAGGGAAACCCTCAAATATAGTAGCGATTTTAGTATTTACAATAAGTCAAGCATATGCATTCAGTAAGCATTATATGCTAAAGTGGAACTGATAATAATAATCTTACTCACTTCACGACCACAAAATAAATATGAGGTTGTTTTTATTGTTTTAATAGCAAACATGAAACTTTAGTGTGGTCATGATGAAGAGCATATGACTGTTGGATGGTTATACTGACCGGGATGTTCCGAATGCATGTAGCACGTCGAAGGCAGCATCAAGTTTCTCAGGAGTCAGCTTCGAGCCTTGGGCGGGGTAGGCACTTGCTAAATACCAGATGCAGTGACGCATAGCTGATGTTTTCCCGGAGCCGGATCTGAAAGGAAACACCAAAAAATATTGATCTCTATCTTAGCTTGTTTTGCTTGATAAGATTTAAAAATTTCTAGTTTTATCCACAACGAAGTTATAGGGGGTCGAAAATGGCCTGAACTGCTAAGAGAAAAGGATGGTACGGCCGTGCCGCTTTTTTGCTTGACTTGGCTTGACACTACCGTGCCCCCAGATTATGTAATCAATCACCTTACATTTGGCGCTTGCAAAAAAACAGCGGAGTCTTACTAACAGGGTCCCGTTTTCACTATTTGGTACGGAACCCTAAAAGGTAGGGCTATCTACAAAAATAAATGAGATGTCTTCAAAAACATAACTTGTAAAAAAGCCAAGTTTCGCAACGCAACTCAGTAATACCAAGTCGGTTAATTTATTCAGACCCTACTTTAAGGGTCCTTCTGTCTTATGTTATTACGTAATAAGCTAACCTTTACGTAATAACTTAAGAAAGAAAGACCCATAAAGTAGGGACTGAATAAATTAACCGACTTGGTATTACTGAGTTGCGTTGCGAAACTTGGCTTTTTTACAAGTTATGTTTTGAAGGCATACACTATTGTAGCAATATTTGCACACATTTACATAATATTACAGCCAAGTTACAAAAAAAGACATAGACATACTCTTACGGTGCTATTAATAAAAAATTACTTATCCAAAGATCATCTGAGGTTACACCAAGACTTGTTAATACCAGCTTAATGTAAGCAACTCCATTTCTAATCCTTGTTTATTAATATTGAATTCGACTAGTCCAAACGTAAGCGTTGGACTAAATTTAATCCTGCGCTAGTCTACGTTTATTAATGAGACGGTTATAGCACAAAGATGTCTTCTTATTTATTCTAAGCAACATACAATTCCTCAGACATCACTCCGTTTTTGTTAAAACACTCGAACAACATTCCACAAATCTACATAACCGTGTGTTATTTGCATCCAGACCTTGTCTGCCCTTAATTAAAACCTATGCATGTATTTTATGGTTTAAAAAGTTTTAATTACTATAAAAAAACGGCCAAGTGCGAGTCGGACTCGCGACGAAGGGTTCAACACGTCAAAAAAATCATGTTTGTTGTATGGGAGCTCCACTTAAATATTTATTTTATTCTGTTTTTAGTGTTTGTTGTTATAGCAGCAACAGAAATACATAATCTGTGAAAATTTCAACTGTCTAGCTATCACGGTTCATGAGATACAGCCCTGTGACAGACAGACGGATAGCGAAGTCTTAGTAATAGGGTCCCGTTTTTACCCTTTGGGTACGGAACCCTATAAATGAAGTAACTACTTGACAATCGATTTTATGTATATGTATTCTCATTTCACAGCTTTTTCTGCAATAAAATATTCAAATAACTCTTAAATAATCATCTTTACTATTCAGTGTTTAGGATCTAAAATATATCTCATAAATAAACCATAATATGTATAAAAATATTTACCTATTTATAGAAAACTATAGCTTATTTACGGGACTTAAAGTCTATTTTGGTTCGAGAAAGAGATAAAATAGAACAAGTTTGTAACATAATCTAGTATCTAAAATATATCTGATGAATATACCTTGTATGTATAAAAATATTTACGTATTCAAGGGAAACTATAGCTTATTTTCTGGGACATAAAGTCTGTATTGGTTCAATAAAGTTTGTAACATGATCCCCTAAAGCGATTTTAGTATGAAATCGATTGAATGGCGGTGTTTATCAAATTAACATTTTAATAGCCACTAAGAGGCGGCGCCGGTTGATAACCATTTTATGGTACGCCATAGAAAGCTATTCGATGCCTATTCACCATAATAATAACACGATATTACATAAATACGGAACCCTAAAAACATAAATGAGGTAGGAACACAACTGTAATCCCCCTGTACCTACGATAAACATCCTCTCATCTTCAGGCACGATCCATGAAGAATGAAGACGAAAGTACGCCCAAATATGTATTACAGTGGGATTACTCCATACTAAGCAAAACTTGTGCTATGGGAAACCAGATATCTGATAGAATACATAACTAAACATTTTTTTTTCGAATTCATATTGCTAATACGTCTTAACAATCCAACAGAACAAACATAAATTATGTTTATGTTCATCACATAAATGTTTGTCCTGGGTGGGAATCGAACCCACAACCAGAGCAGAAGGCAGAGCTAATAACTGGGTATGCTGTGAGGCAAATTATACTTTAGATCTGCAAAGTAACTTTTTCTGTGTCTGGGTGTAAATACATTATGTATAATAAGTATGTATTCACAAAAAAAGTATATAAGTATTCTATTAGTTCTGGTTCCCATAGTACAAGCTTTGCTAAGTTTGGGGCTAGATGGCAATGTGTGAAATGTCCACTAATATTTATTTATTTATCTAAGTACAAGCTAACCCGGTGAACTTCGTATCGCTTTAGAATTAACTCCCGTTCCCGTTAAAAAGTATCCTATGTTCGTCTTCTGGTTCTAAGCTACCTCCCCACCAATTTTCAGCCAAATCGGTTCTTCTTGAGATATAAGTGTTGTACAAATCCGACTTTCTTTTTTAGGGTTCCGTACCCAAAGGGTAAAATCGGAACCCTATTACTAAGACTTCGCTGTCCATCTGTCTGTCCGTCTGTCTGTCTGTCACAGGGCTGTATCTCATGAACCATGATAGCTAGACAGTTGAAATTTTCACAGATTATGTATTTCTATTGCTGCTCGAACAACAAATACTAAAAACAGAATAAAATAAATATTTAAGGGGGGCTCCCATACAACAAACTTGATTTTTGCATTCCAGCGCCATCTAGTTTCATTTGATGTTACTACGTATTATAGGTACTTTTCGCGGTCTCATGCGACCGCTCGGGGTTTGAGAGGTAAGATGAAAGAGGTTTGCGATTCCGCTGGCAGGTGGCGCTATTTTACCACTATCGGTAAAGTAAGTCGGTAAATAGGTGGTACTTCACATGATCGAATAAAAAGTTTGAAATTGAATTATTGAATTCATGTAGTTAGGTAAATAGGTACCTAGGTAGATATTATTAATTTCCAATTAATTTCGAGTTCGAATCCTGGCCGTGCATCAATGGATATTTCTGTTCGAAAAATGTACCTATATGCGCGTTACACGTGTTTATAACAGTGAAGGAAAACATCGTGAGGAAACCTGTTAGTATTCTTGAAAGCGGCGACGGGATTGCAACCTGTCACGTGTGGAATGCTAACTACGTAGTTAGGTAAATAGGTAGGTTACGAGATATTATGAATTATTTTTTATGTTTCTAGGGTTCCGTATCTAAAGGGTAAAAAACGGGACTACTAAGACACCGCTGTCCGTCTGTCTGTTACCAGGCTGTATCTCGTGAACCGTGATAGCAAGACAGTTGAAATTTTCACAGATGATGTATTTCTCTAAAATCAGCATAAAATAAATATTTAAGTGAGACTCCCGTACAACAAACGTGATTTTTTTGCCGTTTTGATAATAGTACGGAACCCTTCGTGCGCGAGTCCGACTCGCACTTGGCCGGTTTTTATAGTAGAATATAGATTTTATTTTACAAACCTTCCGAGAAACACGATGGCACGATCGCGCCGCGAGGCCAGCATGCAACGATGAGCGGACTGCGCCGCCGCGAAGATGTGTGGAGGCATATCGTCAGATCGACAGCCTCTGAACATCGCTGCTACCTGAAAACAATGGAGTAGTCAAGTCAGTTCCATTCCTTGAAATTAATAACATAAAAGTCAATAGGACCACGACTCTAATCTCGGAGTGCGGTATATATCACACTCAGATCCTTAAAGATATATTATCTGGGGGTAGTCTGAGGCAAGTCTGAATCATTAGTAACGATTTAAAAAAAAACCTTCCATCGAAATACCCCCTTCGATATCCATAAGTATCTGATCGCCAGGAGGTCTGAGAACTCTCTCTCTAGAGAGTGTCTATCGTACTTACTTGGGAATTACAGTATAATCAATCATCCTAATATTATACTCGTAAATCGGAAAGTTTAGAATAAAACTTGGATTAGATATAGCTTATGCCCCGGAATAACATATTTTCCAAAAAGGTACTAAGCGAGCGAAGCCGCAGGCAGAAGCTAGTTAGGTATATGTCCGAAAGCTATCAATGTACACTGCCTTATTATAATCAAATTAGTTTTACTAATCAAGGATACAAGATAACAATAGATCAGCGCAGTATAATGACCAGCTGTGTTAGCTGCAGGCCATTCCAAGCACAATATTTACTGGTATCAATAAATTCTTTGACAAAAATATAGTAAAATATATTGCGTAAATGAATTCGGACAGGAGCTGTACTATACGTAATATGTATAGTACATATAAAGATATATAGTACACTATACGTACTGTACTGTAAATCTTTATAGTAAGACTAAGGAAGGGAATACAGTCGAGTTTTTTTTTCCAAGCCAAGAAATCTAGAAAGTAAAGGCCAGAAGAAAACCAGAACATGATGCTAATTAAAGTATTTAAATTCAAAGTAGTTAGATCGGCCAATAGATCTGTTATAGGCGTGGTTATTTGACGATGGATGGTTCAGGACGTTAGGTAATAATATTACATAGCTAATATGATGAGGTCCACAGCCCGAAGGATTTTATAAGACAAGTTGTGTGCTCTTCTTTGAATACACATTTTAATTTGCTTTCACAACTGCTTAGAGTCTATTGATTTCTATTTATAGCCTTACGCATTTTGCAACTCCTTGCGACCTTGTCGCTTTAACATTAAGTTTTCCGTAAGCTGTTTAAGTAAAGATTGGTGCAAAGGATTATAACTAAACCAATAAGGTTTTCTAAAAATATATTTTTGAAAATCAAGCTTTTATAAAGGTCTCTAGTACTCGTCAAGACAAATCCAACCAGCCCAAACACGACGTGGTTATGTTATGTAGTTAGGCAGTTCCTATGGCTACATTCGAGCTCCATTATCAGACCAGCTCGCTAGTACCATAATTTTATATTGTCATTGGAGATTGATAGGTATGCAAAGTTTTATCCCAATCCGACTATTAACTGAGGAGTTCAGTTGAACAGCTCCTGACTCCATCATCAGATCAGCTCGCTGTTACCATATTATTGCATTGTCACCGAAGTCACATAAGTATGCCAAATATCAGCTCAATCGGTTGAAGATAACTGCTTCAAAATTGAGTTGCAAGATTCCACCATAACAAACATAGTTAAATACATACATTACAAGTTAAATAAAAGCTTTTAATAAAATTGCAGGCCACGTCTTCTGAACGTGATTTTGGTGCAAAATCCGTATACTCAAGTCAATGGCAAGGCGCCAAAGATTGCGACAAGTAATAAATTAGCCCTTATACCTGCGAATGCACAGTAAACCGGTTAATTGATGTCTTTATTATAAACTTTAAAAAAATAATGAGAGCAACGCGAGCGTAGGCATGAACGGTGAATCATGATATGAGAAAGTTCCTTTTTTGGGCATTGTTTACTGAGTGTAGCATATTATCTTATTTTGATCTGTGAAAGTGACTAATCAAAGAGGCGCCGTCACATTAGCATTCAACGCAGACTATGTTAAAAGTCAAAAGTTTTGAGATCATACTCTTAGTGCCCTATGAACAAAGAAGATTGACAAAACGTAGAATGGGAACGTTGAGAAAAAGAATCCTTGAATTCTGCCTACTCCTCCTTCCCGGAGGAGTAGGCAGAATCAAGTGTGATTTTATGTATATTATGTATGTTTTATTGATTGTAGAACCGGAGAACACGAACAACGCGGGTATGAGAAAATCAGCGACATAACGTAAGCAAAGGACGCATTCAATAAGACAGCATCTTTAATACGGATACTGTTTTGTAACTCCCTTAATAGATCAGTCTCTAGGTTCATACCTTGTCGGTGTAGATAGGAGCGGTGCGTTTCGGAGGTCCCAATACCAGGAGCGCATGACCAGCGCGGGCGTGTGGCAGACCAGCAGCAAATCGCGATCGAAGAACGTTGAGCGCACCGCATTCGTTGAGGCAGCGGAGAGCGGCTATGTCCTCGCAGCGTTCGAGTTGAGGCGGGTTGGCCTGAGGAAGAACACAAGAAAATATTGTTTTTTTAACCTGAATGATCGCTTTAGACCTTCCGAAGCTAGTAGACGGAACTTTTAGGCCCTTCAAATGCTTCTGAAGACTAACAAAAAGATAGTCTGGTTTTCAAGGACAGAACTACGCTTTTTGAAAGTAGCAGTGATGAATTGTTGTACAACGTTACCACTCGAGATCAGGGTTAAATGGTTATGCCTTTCTTTATGCCCATCCATTCTTATTCCTAGACAAAGTGCAGTTGTTTTATTGTTACCTTTTCCAAGTCATCTTCATCGACCACGATGACCTCTCCAGTCTGTAGCACGCGTACTTTTGCTCGGCCAGGGTCTGCTTCCCCTTCCCTGACAACTGCTGTGAAACCCCCTCGATGGGCCAGCCACATGTGACCAGCTTGCAGCCATTCTTTCTCGCATGCGAGTTGCTCTTCAGATCTGGCCTGTGGGCGAAGAAACAACGAATTACTAAAGAGAACCTGTTTATATTTACATTAAATTTATCAAAAAATATGATATTTATAAACATAAATCTGTTGATATTGGATATGCGTTTGAATAAATTATAATTTGAAATTAATTATGGAGCTATTGGATAAATCACAGAAACAAACAACGCGATGTTTTAAAGTGTGAAATAGAATCACAGTAACTTTAATGAAACCACCTGCAATTCTCAAAAAAATATCTCATTAGATGTACACAATTCTATCGTATCCCCCTCAATAGAAGGTGAACAATGAAGGTATGTGACGCTGCACCTACTTCTTAGCTAGTAGGTAAAGGTTTCGTGAAATGAAGATCTCACAGTGACATCCGTTCGTGTTCATCATCATGACACTATCATTTCCTTTACAACGCGTTTCTAAACTAGCCGGTGAAACCATGCTCGTCGCCTTCACGCATAAATCAAAAGATGTAACCTGATCATAGATTACGTGGTATTTGGGTTTATGTGAATCTATCTAGAAGTAGAATTTATCAACGGAACTTAACATTAATGCTCATATTTACTCGGGAGCGAACGTTAAATCAAAGTTTCTGTTTGGGTTATAGCAACACTTTTGCGATAAAAGCACCGACGTCCTGCAGAGTTGTGTGTTATACTTCCAAATCCTTCAACATTTACTCTAATTAACACATATTTACCTACTAGTGCGGCGTTAGATAACAGCTTCTAGAAACGTAGGTATTTAATGCGGTAACAACCCTTGTCTCTTCAAGCAGATTACTATCTACCGTCTCTAAAGCTTCCTGCGCACTAAGCGGCCGCCATGCTTGCCAGCGGGTTCTCGTACGGCAAAAACCAACAGCTATGCCGGCATAGTGTGTAGCAGCTTTTATTTAACAACACTAAACTGTGTTATTACTACTCCAAGTTTCCCTACACGACGCCGACACCAGTCACTGCCGGAGTTCATCTTTTATACCATCCAAATTACAGCTTTTGTAGCTACTTTGACGTGAAGTAGGGATGTAACGAGACTGATATGGGTTAAGTAATTGACAGGTTAATATGCCGCTGTTTTCAGAAGTTAGAAGGCGAGCAATGTTGTGCGAGAAATGGTTTTATACATTTTACAAATATTGCCCCCTTTTAATCAATAGAGCTACTTCTTAACGCTATTATTTATGTAACTCCTTGTGATAAGTTCTAGATTTTATTCGCTGGTAATGTAATCGGTATTGCTCAAGTCGCAGAAGAGGCACAACCCTGTAAATGCAGAAGTCAAGCTACGTATGATGATGATTATTACTCAAAGAGGTGGATCGAATCAACGGGAGATTCAAACCACGTTTGATAATAGTGTGAGTTCCTGAGTTGATCTCCGTTCGACATTATCGAAACGATATGACAGTGCTCCAAGAACGTCGTCTGTTGTAGTAGAATGTATGATGTCAATTGACAAAAGTAATGTCGGTCGTTCCATCTTTCAAAATGTAGCCGAAAACGATGTGACGTTTTTCCCAATATATCGTTGATCGTTTTCAAAAGTAGACCCCCAGGCCACTGTCGCGGAGAACCCGTAAGCGTGAATTACTAGAGACCTTTAGCGTAATTTCAACTCATTTTATTTTGTAATTGATTCCTCATGACTCGTGTTGCAACGATGGGGCCGGTCTTTTCCATCTTTAGTAACAATTTACTTGTCTTTAGGTGTACAGTAATAACTTTATGTTTACCTGTCAACTTGTTACAGTGGAATTTAACTCGTTACTTGAGAACTTGTTTAATTATGTTCTTTGTTAGACGGCATGCTAAATGTACAATCGAAGAATGCGAGAAATAATACATAACTCAACATTCAACAGCTCCTTGCCTAATTGTAGTAAAATTAAACGATATCCATATATTTGTATGTATGAATATTAACTTAAAAAAGCCGTGTTGGCCAAGTGGGCGGTACCTCGACTTTCAATCTGAAGGTCGTGGTCGAATTCCGGCGTGCATCAATGGTTTTTTCTGTTTGAACAATTTATATGCGCATCAAAAAAACAGTGGAAGGAAAACATCGTGAGGAAACCAGTTAGTATTCTTATAAGCGGCGACGGGCTTGCAACCTGTCACGTATGACAAAATGTGGGCATGTGCCAATTATAATGTTTGGACGTGCCTCTGACTGAAGATGTCTAGTGGGGGTAGACATCTTCAGAGGATCGAAGCGTCTGGAGATCTGAGAGGATGTCTACCGACATAGGGATTACAGTCGTTATCCTATTTATTTAAAAAAAATATCTATTAATTTTGGTACGTAGAGGTACTTGGTATGTAATTGCAAAATGCAATTCCTGTAGAAGTGTACTTTAAAAAGTTAATTCGTTTTATATTTTATAGCTCGCATGATGTTTTATGAAGACATCAGAATGCTAATGGAATATGTTTTGATTATTTATTTGACATACCTACATAATTTATCGATGCGCCAATGTATAGACATTGGCGCATCATCTTGATCAAAAATATCAACATTCATAAAATACAATTGATTAGTGTCAAAATCATTATTCGACTCGCACATGGCCGGTTTTTATTAATACAGGTTCCGAGTTCGGTGTTGTCAATTCGGAAACCAGAATAGCTGTAGGACATCTACGGTAAGTCTGTCGAGATTTAAATATGTGATTCATTTGTCGTTTTCGCAACCATAATGCATTAGGTATTATTTTGATTGATTTTTACGAGGTTTTTGAGAGGCGCGAATGGGCTATTTGACAAGATTTTGAAAACCATTCTAGATTATTCAGTAGTGACTGTGGAACCCATAAAAAATATTATTTTCAATTCTGATAAGTATTGGCCCTAAAAATGTAAATTAAATATTGACAATTTAAATAACCCGCAAAAACGCTTCTTTAGCAAATGGCGTCGCACTAGTTTCTGTGACGTTACATGCTTGTCAACAAATAAACTAACGTCAAGTTTTTCAAGGCTGTTTTGTTACGTCATCGTCGATTCGACCAATCCTGACCGTTTTGTGTAACGTGACTGGCGTTTAAAAAAGGATAATTTTAATTATGGGTTTTTTAATAATTCATTGTTTATTTTCAAGTTCACTCCATAACGCTTTATGAAGGCAACATTTACATAGATTACTATCAACAACACTTTATTTTTCATACTGTCATAGCCTATTGTGTGAGACTAAACAAACATGGGAAAATGTTTGATAACAAAATACACTAACTCGTACGTAGATCACAAATTCACAAATCGCGCCCTAAGATGCACTGCCTAGCGTCAACTTGAAGCAAACAGGTAATATCGGTAACCATACTCTTCAAATCGAAACAGCAATTTAGCTTGGAGGCAGAAATAGGTATGGTACCTAATACCGTAGGTACTTCTCTACTCTCACTTACGTGTGTATCGAAACCATGAAGATAGTGAAAATGTTCGGACACTGTCATTCATCATCATTTTCTTATACTCTTCCCACCTTAGGCGGGGTCGGTACAATATGTTGACAAACATGTTGTGGAGAAAAAAATGTTATAAATATATAAATGCTCGAATACTGTGTGTGGTCCAAACGCTTTCTGTATTAAACGCTTTATTATATTGTTGGTGTATTTTTTTGCCAGGATACCGCAAAAACCTTTATGTCACCCACATCGGCCCACAAGGAAGTGAGTGAGTAATAAGCAATCCTACGCGTAATATAAATAATTGTAATTTACCGCCGTTTCCATGACTGTTTGCTCGTTTGATCTGTTACTTGTAACCAATGTAAGGTGTTGCTTAATTTTCTGGTAACTGTAGTTTAGGATCATACCTACTTTGCGTTTTCGCTTGCGAAGTTATGTAAGATGAATTTAATTTTTAAAATCAGTACTTCGTGCTTACAACCAAATTAAAAAACCGGCCAAGTGCAAGTCGGACTCGCGCATCAAGGGTTCCGTACCAATATCTAAAAAACGCGTTTGTATGGGAGCCCCACTTAAATATTTATTTTGTTCTGTTTTTAGTATTTGTTGTTATAGCAACAGCAGAAATACATTATCTGTGAAAATTTTAACTGTCTAGCTATCACGGTTCATGAGATACAGCCCTGTGACAGACAGACGGACAGACAGACGGACAGCGAAGTCTTATTAATAGGGTCCCGTTTTTACCCTTTGGGTACGGAACCCTAAAAATGTCATGTAAAACAACATAACTTATACAAAACCAAGTCTAATAGTTGAAAAGTTAGATCAAATAGAAGTCTGACAAGTGTCATTGATAAATAAATTGAATTTCCTAAAGCCCGTAGCAGTATAAAATAGTCCTAAACCAACTTATCGATGGAGATACAGGTAAATGATAACGAAGAAACCGCACAGAAGTTTCCGAAAAGGCTCGAAATAAGACAGCCTTATTACAATG
The DNA here is from genome assembly GCA_912999785.1 of Hydriomena furcata. Lineage (NCBI taxonomy): Eukaryota > Metazoa > Arthropoda > Insecta > Lepidoptera > Geometridae > Hydriomena > Hydriomena furcata. The sequence goes on from OU538820.1 coordinate 21,644,538, forward strand.
AGATAAAGTCTACAACAGAAACGATCAATTTCAAAGTAGTGCAAGTTTTATGTTACAACAATAACAGTACAATACTGAAAACACCTTATTATCAACGGCGTAAGAGATACTTTTGAAACCAAAGATAAAGAACATCGAGGAATCATATATTTTAAGACAAAGAAGCCGGGAAGTCGATAAACATTGATAGTAACCATAAAATTTGTTGTATATAAGGATACGGTGTCTGGTAACAAGTAACCTGGATGATAAATCTAAGCATTCTATGGTGACATTGGAATATTTAAGCAATGATACATGATGACGAGACTCCTAATCATTTTCATACTATGCAGTTAATAAGTTTTCTGTTGAAAAATATTTTTCAATGACAAGCTTTTGTAAAATCATTTTACCATAAAAAACATTGTCATTGGAACTTGACAAGTATGCAAAGTTTTTACTCAATCGATATATTTACGGAGTTCCATTGTGAGTGTCTGTTGAGCAGCTTCTGCCTCCATCATCAGATCTGCTCGCTGTCACCATATTATTTTATTGTCACCGAAGTTATATATGTATACAAAATTTCAGCTCAATCGGTTGGTTATAACTGCTACTAAATTGAGTTGCAAGATTCCACCTTAACAAACATAGTTACATACATACATACAACGCAAGTTAAATAAAAACTTGTAAAAATATGTATTGTGCTATCCCTGCTTCACTAATTTTTGATAATAGAAGAGAGACATAGTAGAGAGAGTAGAGACAAATTAGAAAAAAATTGAGAAATTGCTTTTTACTATGCGATTATTCAAAATTGACAGGACAACGTCTGTCACGAGTCGGCTAAATGTCAATATAACAAAAACAAAACATGGTACCGCAAGGGAGAATATTAGGAATTTCAGTGCCGTAAAACCTTAATCACCACCATACAGATCGTATTCTTAAAACCGTTATGGCTCCATCTGAATTTCAAAAGGACTTTACTGAACACAGGCGGCACCATAAAGGGCATCGCAAGCAATCGCTATTATTTCCAAAACTAATTCATATTATTGTTTATTGTATAGGTAATTTTTAGGGTTCCGTAACCTAAAAAATATTATTACTATATTTTAAATGTCGTTGTCCGTCTGTCTATATGTCTGTCTGTCTGTCACAAGGCTGTATCTCATGAACCGTGGGCACCTATACAGCAAACGTTTTTTTTGCCTTTTTTTATAGATAATGTTACGAAACCCTTCGTGTGCGAGTCCGACTCACACTTGGTCGGTTTTTTATAGTAATAATTTACTGTTAGCAAAAGCATGCTTGTTTTCATTATCTATCTCTAAGATATCGCTTCCTAAATCAGGTCGAACATTAATGAGGGCTAGATGTTAATATAAAAACGATTTGTTCCAACCTTTCACCGCATCGAACTCCATAACAATATTTATATTAAGAAAAACAGTTCGAATCAAAGCTGTTTAAAAAACAGATTGCGACCTTTGGCTTTGCGGCACTTTGGATAGTTACGATTATACGACTGGAGCGTAGGTTTGAATACGGTTAGGGTTACCATCTCTAAAATTTGGCAACCAGGACAAGACGCGTGAAAACCCCGGATTTTAGAGCCCAGAACCCGGACATGTTTTGTTTTCACCAGATTTTAAACATGTCAGAATTATAAAAAATGGGTCAAGTGCGTGTCGGGTCACGCACAATGTAGGGTTTCGTGGTTTAGTTAGAGTCGAGTTTCCCCCCCACCCCTCTACCAACTACTGGTTTTGGATATGTGAAAAAATTCACTGTTAAAAATAGTCGAAAGAGGTCAAATTTTAAACCCGGACTACGAATGAAACCCCGCCCGGACGCTCCCCGGACGCCCTATAAACTAGGACAAATCCGGAGAAACCCGGACGGTTGGCAGCCCTAAATACGGTCAATATTAGAGCGATCAAAATTATGCACGAGCACAACTCTAAGCGTGTGCCTACACTGCCGAGCTTAGCGCGGTGGCAGCGATGTGTCAAACATATGACACTTGCCATCACTGCACTGTGGACGCAAAGGCGCGTTTCATATCTATCTCTCTCTATATATCTATCTATCTCTATATATCGTTTGTTATAACTCGAGATTTGCTGGACCAATTTTCATGGTTTTTGATTCGTTGGATTTGTCTCCGCCCCGAATAGCAGAATACATCTTAAAAACAATGAAAACTCGACGAATACATAATTATGAAAGCTGAATCATTTTCAATAAATATTCATTGGTTTAGTACATGTCAAACATTTGTTGTCCATCCTGTCAAATAGTAATGATTGATATTTATGCATGCGTTCAGAAATGTATTTTGTGTAAACTATTTAAAAAGGGTGAATAAACTATTGTCTGTATTTTTTGATTTTTTAACGGGAACGGGAGTTAATTCTAAAGCGATACGAAGTTCGCCGGGTTAGCTTGTATTTAATACTTCACGCTTGTCGTCGCCACTGCGCTAGGTTCGGCAGTGTGGACGAACACTAAGGTTGTTCGTAAAGATACAGCTACAAAAGCGAATATAAACAGAATTGAGGTAATCCTAATATACTATCCCGTTTTACATATTTTACGCGTCAATAACTACTCGTAGGCCTATAAAGAAGTGATGTAATATTTTATAACGAAACAAGTAGCGCTGTAAATTTTGTCCAAAATTAACTTCGAGAAAATCGGGATTCATTTTCGAAGCATCGGACTTCAAATAAGGCAAAGATGTTATTAAATTGTTTAATGTAAATGAGGCAAGATTTCTATTCTTAAAATCTATCAATGGAGTGCCTAGATTATTGGCATTCGATATCATAACTTGTTCAAAGTATAAACTAAGCAATTCAATCAACCAACACTCTTTGTATGAATTACGTAGTTGTTGAATAACAAATAAATGCTTTAGAAGTAGGTAATGTAAGGCACGAAGATATAAAACTTATAATAAGTAAAATTCAGGAAAGTATTAAGAATATTTTGAGAAAAAAACTGTAGCGTTCCACACGTGACAGGTTGCAAGCCCTTCACGGCTTACAAGAATACTTACTGGTTTCCTCACGATGTTTTCCTTCACCGTCTCGAGCACGTGTTTTGATGCGCATATAGATTTTTGGATCAGAAAAATTCTTTGAAAGTCGAGGTAGGTACCTCCCACTCGGCCAACACGACTCTTTTAGTAAACATCCAATGAACGAAAACGAATGTAAAATCTATTTAAACAGTTTTACCACACCAGGTGTCTTTGTAAATGGGTTTACATTGATGACTGACACACTAACGCAACAGTTTGACGAAACACATTCAGAAATATCTATTTAGAACCGAAACAAGATGAACCGTGCAATCAATAAATTAGGTTGAACAGGAAACGGAACAGCTCGAGTATCAGGGAAACCAGGATACAAAAACTAAGAAAGATTTGAGTTCAAAGGAAAAGGTGAAATACTAAAAACGAAATAATTACGTTTCGAAAGCTGAAAATAAACTTCCGACTTTGGATTAGTGATTAAATTTGTAACATAAGCATCGTAGGTAAATTTTGAATAAATAAAACCGGTCAAGTGCGAGTCGGACTCGCGCACGAAGGGTTCCGTACCATTATCTATAAAAACGGCAAAAAAATCATGTTTGTTGTATGGGAGCCCCCCTAAAATATTTATTTTATTCTGTTTTTAGTATTTGTTGTTAGAGCAGCAACAGAAATACATCATCTGTGAAAATTTCAACTGCCTAGCTATCACGGTTCATGAGATACAGCCAGACGGACAAACGGACAGCGAAGTCTTAGTAATAGGGTCCCGTTTTTAGGGTTCCGTACCCAAAGGGTAAAATCGGAACCCTATTACTAAGACTTCGCTGTCCGTCTGTCCGTCTGTCCGTCTGTCCGTCTGTCTGTCACAGGGCTGTATCTCATGAACCGTGATAGCTAGACAGTTGAAATTTTCACAGATTATGTATTTCTATTGCTGCTCGAACAAGAAATACTAAAAACAGAATAAAATAAATATTTAAGGGGGGCTCCCATACAACAAACTTGATTTTTGCATTCCAGCGCCATCTAGTTTAATTTGATGTTACTACGTATTATAGGTACTTTTCGCGGTATCATGCGACCGCTCGGGGTTTGAGAGGTAAGATGAAAGAGGTTTGGGATTCCGCTGGCAGGTGGCGCTATTTTACCACTATCGGTAAAGTAAGTCGGTAAATAGGTGGTACTTCACATGATCGTATAAAAAGTTTGAAATTGAATTATTGAATTCATGTAGTTAGGTAAATAGGTACCTAGGTAGATATTATTAATTTCCAATTAATTTCGAGTTCGAATCCTGGCCGTGCATCAATGGATATTTCTGTTCGAAAAATGTACCTATATGCGCGTTACACGTGTTTATAACAGTGAAGGAAAACATCGTGAGGAAACCTGTTAGTATTCTTGAAAGCGGCGACGGCTTTGCAACCTGTCACGTGTGGAATGCTAACTACGTAGTTAGGTAAATAGGTAGGTTATGAGATATTATGAATTATTTTTTATGTTTCTAGGGTTCCGTATCTAAATGGTAAAAAACGGGACTACTAAGACACCGCTGTCCGGCTGTCTGTTACCAGGCTATATCTCGTGAACCGTGATAGCTAGACAGTTGAAATTTTCACGGATGATGTATTTCTCTAAAATCAGCATAAAATAAATATTTAAGTGAGACTCCCGTACAACAAACGTGATTTTTTTGCCGTTTTGATAATAGTACGGAACCCTTCGTGCGCGAGTCCGACTCGCACTTGGCCGGTTTTTACCCTTTGGGTACCGAACCGAAAAACAAGCCCCTTGCCGAAAGCTCTTACTAAAACAGTACGTCTCGCGGTGCGAAAATGACAACGCTGTACATGTAATGCTGTTTTCATTTTACTTTAGAGATTGTAGTAAGGCCCCAGATTTAGGAATCTCTTTCGCAACATATTCATAAAATAATACCATAATCATCAACAAAAACAATTACAATTCCCCTGAGCCGAATGCGACGACAAACACATAATTTGCGTCTATGATTACCACCTATTGTACTTCGGCCCTGACTCTTTGCACTCGTGAGGTTTCCATAAACAGTTTGCAGTGCCGAGGCGTGATTTGCTTACATATTTGTCAGTTTGATAACCGAATCACAATGTATATAATTGAATGCGCTCGATGGTCTGAGGGAGGTGAAATTCAGATTATCTCGGACGAGGTGTCCGCCCCGGCATACTAATGCTATGAGCATTTAGGAGCATAATGAAGATTATAGGATTATTTTTGATAGCTTACTACAAAATTTGGTAAGTTTTTCTAATATCTTTGAAAAAGATATGTACTCGCTGTTTATGTTAGCTTTTAATGGGTAAAAGATTTTTTTTAATTGGTCTAGTTGTTTATATATCCGGCACAAACATATTTTACCGCTTTATAAATTGTAGTATAGAAGTGTAGATGCCTAGAGAGCTACAATTTTGAAGCTATAGCAATCCGCACTGTCCCAATCACTAATGCTTTGATCACAAGTACCTAACAAACGGTACGTGTGATCAAGCCATGAGTACTCGGCCGAAAAAAAGCACTGTCTCGCCCGTTTGCTCGGTGTCTATATGTACCGAGTACTCGACCGAGAGCAATGTCGCCCATTTTGCTCGGTACGTGTGATCAAGGCATAAGCATTTAGGCAAGTCAAGAAGTTGTGGTACCCTGGCACTTTAATATAATTGTTGTTTCCTAATACTTTGAAGTCAAAAGTTATGTTTTGTCAATTTTACGGTATTACAAATGTGAATTGTCCCTTTATTATAGCAATACCATGTTAACAGACAGTTACCTTTCAATTTCTGTTTGCAATTTGTATTGTTACTTCGAAGCTTAATAACTCCAGAGCACGAACAAGCTACAATGTGACAGATAATATCTAGGTTTATAACGCGGTCTACGCTGCAAACAAATACCGAAACCGAACAGGAAGAATGAAAGGAATCTGACCTGAATGTACCTGAAATCGAATAAATGCTTCTACCATAGGCTAACACAAGTCGCTAACGAGAATTGTCTATGAAAATAATAAATCTATAGTAATATTATACGGAGGAAACATTTGTATGTTTGTAACGAATAAATTCAAAACTCCGAAAGTGATTTCAAAATTCTTTCACAAATTTCAGCTCATTCGGTTGAAGATAACTGCTTCAAAATTGAGTTGCAAGATTCCACCATAACAAACATAGTTACATAGATTAATAGTTACTTAAATATATTGCAAGTTAAATAAAATCTTTAAAAAAATGATAGGCCCCAAGCCGTGTTTGTTACCTGGTTCTTCTAGGCTTGGTCGCGAGGAACAGGCGCAGCTTCACCTAGCTCCTAAGACGTTTCAAAGTGATTCTTGTGATTTGATTAAAATAAATACCTTTTGAGATAGAATTTGACTATTAAAATAAGTTAAAGTAAACGCAGAGAAACCAGCAGAGCTGAATAAGTTCTGAGATCAGAAACATTAAACTCGCTTACGACTTAAAAATGCTATTCTAGTAATAGCAGTAACTAGTACTATAGTACAACATTTATAATAGGGACACAGCTCAAAGCTACAACGAACCGTCGGTATCAATTAATGGTCACAAGTATAACTCACGTCAGGCTATTGCCCGAAGTGACCGCAGAAACTATTCATCTTGATAAATCGATTATTTTGTTTGCATTGTTAAGGAATTTTGATTTGTAGGAGCCGAGAGAAGGATTTCAAGAAAGATAAGAAAAATTCTACACCTGTTTCAATCTTAGTACTTTGGAAGTTTTAATATAAGATAATTAAAGATAGTAATATATAAGAATATTATTACAAATCTCACACAAAAAGCTAAAATCAACACAAATCTAGTTATTTATCTTATCACACAGTAACTAGGAAAAGTTCGTACTATAGCAACCAGATAACTGATAGAATACTTATATTATGCTTTTCTGTGTAAATATATACATTCGTACTTATATAATACATTATAACACCCACGTACCTTCAAAAGATTTCAAAATCGATTCGCAATCATTGTTCGAAAGACGTGAACCTAACAAAAGCTCGTAAAATTCAACAAGTTATTCAATCAAAGAAAACCCTATAAAATTAAATGCAGCCTCAACACCTAGCATCGCAGTGCTAAGAGACCAATTGTCATCGATCCCAGTATTATATCTATGAATCTGACCAATTGTTAACAACAAAAGAGGTGATTGTGGAACAAGACGATGTGTTATGAAGAAAACAGTAGCGTGTAGCGTCGTCTATATTAACGTATCTTCAGACTGTTAAAACTCATGGTCTTCCTTTTATTTCTGACACTATGTTATTTAGCAAAAAATAATCCTTATGATGAATCCTTTCGATCGGTATGATAAAGCTACAGGATAATTATTTTTCTCGTGTAACGGGTTCGATTCCCGGTTCAACCATGTAATTATTTAAAGATCTATGAATGCAGTTTAAATTGTTTTATGAATTTAAATAATGTCTTCTTTCAGTAAAATGTTCCATCTACAGTATTAAGAGTACATTCCCTTCATGTGGCATATCCGTGGGACGCCCTGTATATTGATGCACGGCCAGCATTCCAACCCTTCGGAATGAAAGTCGAGGTATCTCCAATTAAGATCAATAATCAAAATTAAGATTGTTTGCCACAACTTTTCTAATAAAGGAAGTGTTTGAACAGGACGCTAAAGCAGTACAACATTTTCAGTTAGGGAACGGGTTTATTAGAAAACGTCCACGACCTACGACAATTTACCACTTAAACGTCTCCAGAGCACCACAACTATCATTACATACTACCACGCTGACAGTGTTGGCACTAATATCACAGATGGGTATACTAACTAACAATTATGCTGCGTTGAGTAGTAACTCTTATCTAATCTGGGTTACTGTACTGACTTAAAAGTTACCGCTAGGGTTGGGATGGCTTTTGTTCTCTATCCGGCCAATTCCTGAATTAGGTATAGTTTGAACGAGACCGCTGTACCACTCCTTAGGTATGTGCGCGGGTGAGGGCGATAGGCTCATGCCGCTACATCCCTCGCCACGCCGCGCGTGTCTAAATGCCTGTGCACACCATTTGTTGCTGTCAAAACAGGCTTCATTTTGACAGTTTACAATTCACCGATGAACTTAAGCAATAGAGCTGCAGCGTTTGTTTGCTGCTGTCCGACTATTTTCCAATAATCACATGTTCCCCGTTTCTCTAAATATTTTTACCTGACCTATCTCTTTCTCTACTAGTGACACGGATCGATCATTGCATGAGATATGTACTCGTAACAGGCTTGGTATGTATGTAGTCCCTGCCGCAGGAAGCTCCAGTTTATCTCAGATATTGAAGCATCCGATGATATAAATATAAAGGGACACGAAGTTACTGATAATTAATCCTATGACAACTCCAAGCGGCTTTTCTCTATGAAGATAAAACTTGTTGACGATAACTATAGATTTTAAGACGGGTGTTTATCACGTAATTACCTTTAATTTATTTATTTTCATTTTTTAGTTGTTGACGATATCGGTGGTGCAACGGTAGAGACGCGAGAAGTGCTGGAATAATAATCGCTTTAAAATAAACTACCTTTTGCCAGCGCCTTCTCTCGCATTGTTCCTGGATACAAAGTAGCTTATATGCTAATCCAAGATTGAGCCACAAACATTCAAACACAAATACATCCTCACAAACTGACGAATTTATTGGTACAACTTTTTCAAAAGATTATCGCCATCATTCTACTTCAACCACTGATGGATATAATATCCATGTTAGTTTGTTATTGTTTGTTTTAGTAATTTTTTCTTCGACATTGACTATATCGAAGCTCCTAACTGGTATTTTCTTAAGGCCTGAATACATCGAAGATTGTTTGAAAATATATAAAATAAAAATAAAAAAATAAATAGGATCACGACTGTAATCCCCAAGTACGGTAGACATCCTCTCAAATCTCCAGACGCTTAGATCCTTTGAAGATGTCTAGTGGGGGTAATCAGAGGCACGTCCAAACATTATATTTGGCACATACCCACATTTTGCAGTAGTTAGCATTCCATACGTGACAGGTTGCAAGCCCATCGCCACTTATAAGAATACTAACTGGTTTTCTCACGATGTTTTCCTTCACCGTTTTGAGCACGTGTTTTTGATGCGCATATAAATTTTTCGAACAGAAAAATCCATTGATGCACGCCGAGATTCGATCCAACGACCTTCAGATTGAAAGTCGTGGTACCTCCCACTCGGTCAACACGGCTTTTTAAAATCTAAACGATACAAATCCAACGTACCATAAACTTTCCAGTTCAAAATTATAAAGCTAATTGCACAATAGTTAAGTAAAGAATGGGAACGACAGAATCGATTACCTACCAGTATTTACTGCCAACGGATCGTTAACGAACTGTAAACGGTTTTTCTATTGGGGTTAACATTGTCATTGTAACCGGTCGCTAGGAAATTGGGTTTAGATTAAAGATGCAACGCCTACACCAAGAAAAAGACAATGTTTGAGGAAAAAAACATATTCTTCTATTCAAATTCGGGTTTGGCTAAGCGAATACGTTTGTTTTATGTACTGATTTGTAACTAAACAAAATCTCTTCTTTTCTTTTCAGGGTTCCGTACCCAAAGGGTAAAAACGGGACCCTATTACTAAGACTTCGCTGTCCGTCTGTCCGTCTGTCTGTCCGTCTGTCTGTCACAGGGCTGTATCTCATGAACCATGATAGCTAGCCAGTTGAAATTTACACAGATTATGTATTTCTGTTGCTGCTCTAACAACAAATACTAAAAACAGAATAAAATAAATATTTAAGGGGGGCTCCCATACCACAAACGTGATTTTTTGCAGTTTTTTTATAGATAGTAGTTTTTTATATCGCGTACTTCGTGCGCGAGTCCGAAACGCACTTAGCCGGTTTTTTTCAAAAACGCGCCAATAAACTGCATTTTTATTTGGAAATTTTGTCTGTGTATGTTTTGAAAGTGAAATAAATAAATAAAGATTTAAATTGCCCTTTGCTCTAAAAATTCGAAGAGCGACTGACGCCGATAAAACGGCTTACAGCTTATAATATCTGGACTTAAAAATATACATTTGTTTATTTTTTTTTATAAAGAAATAGGTATATTATAGCCTGGATTAATAAATACACTTTGGATTGTTTAATAGCGTCACACAACATGCGAACAAAGTCACGGGTAGCAACCTAGCCCTTATAATTATAGAATTTCACTAAGCAACAAGGTCGTTAAAGACCGATGCATTTAGAAACCTCCTCTGGCAAAGGAAACTTGATAGTTGCCCGACCAAAAGCAGATATTGACTCATTCATTATGTCAAATGTTTTTATTATGCCAATTGCTATTGCTAATGCGCGTAATGGAGATAAAAGCGAGTCGGAATCTAAATGTGAAATCTAAGACGATAAGCTTGCAAGTTACAATTTCAGTTCATCAACATCAAATAAGGCTATATTATCAGGCTTCGATTGATTTACTATTTGAGCAGTTCTCATTTTTAATTAAAACAATTAATCCATGGAAGAGACACTTTTTCAAATCATAAAGTTAAAAAGTGACAAAGCTTTAAATTGTTTTATTTAATATTTTCTATACTTCACCAACACAATCTAGATATTTAGTGGCAATAGATTACAAACACGGTCACAGTCATAAATGAGAACTAGCGTCTTTGTCTGCTCGTGACGACTATAATGGAAAAACTGTCATACAACGCGAAAGATTCGCCACAGCCCAATAATATAGTCCAGCATAAAAGATTTTGAGCAGGAAGTCAACATAGAAAGAAAACTATCACTAAAGAACATGATAACAAGTAAGTTGCAGATGATTGGATACAAAAATATAATACAGACACTTTAGTTCAACTAGCCTTGTGTTTACGAGATAATAATGAAGAGATGTTTCGTCATTCTCAACAATATGGTTTGATTTGTATTCATCAATTGTCGTTCTGGCGCTAGAATTAAGATAGATTTTTTGCTCAATACATCTATAACAAGTAAGTTGCAGATGATTGGATACAAAAATATAATACAGACACTTTAGTTCAACTAGCCTTGTGTTTACGAGATAATAATGAAGAGATGTTTCGTCATTCTCAACATTATGGTTTGATTTGTATTCATTGGCGCGAGAATTAAGATAGATTTTTTGCTCAATACATCTGGAACAGGCTTACGGAATTCTAATGTGATCTTTTTTAAGAGACGGACATCTCCAGAATATAAAATTCAAATTGAAATAATTTTGCTGGAATGGAGACCCTGAAGATGGTATTTGAAAACCTTATCACAAATTGTCCATTACTAGAGTTAAGGTATGAGAAGATGTCAACCTGATAACAACTAAAATATAAATCAGCCAAGTTCGAGTAGGGTTTACAAAAAGACTGAAACAGACAAAATGAAATAAGGGTCTCGTTTATATCTTTCGAGGTACGAGACTCTAAACAATAGTGACAACGAATGCCACAGGAACTCTTACGAACTTTCTAGTTAGTATAACGTTGGGCTTCCTTTATAAAAGTCCTAATCCTGACGCGACAGATATAGAATACATATTAGGACGGCACAGGAAGCAAAAACGTGCGTACATTCCATCGGCACGCGTGTATTACGGCCATTTTTAGAACCGAGCCCGCGACTACATGCAGGTGGATGTATGGGTCATTTGAAATGGAACGGTTATCGGAAGTGGGATGTGTAGTTTCAGAGAAGCTTTGGTATCATATTTAAAAAAACTAAAACAAACCGTTTCAACTTCAAGTTACAAACAATTTTGTTATGTAACTTCAAATTTTACCCGACTTTTTTTTCTATTCTTTTCACATTAGAAAAAAACCGGCCAATTGCGAGTCAGACGCACGAAAGGTTCCGTACCATTTTCTATAAAAAACGCCAAAAAAACATTTTTGTTATATGGGAGCCTCCCTTAAATATTTTTTTTTTTCTGTTTTTAGTATTTGCTGTTATAGCGACAACAGAAATACATCATCTGTAAAAAAATCAACTATCTAGCTATCTCGGTTCATGAGATACAGCCCTGTGACAGACAGACGGACAGACGGACAGCGAAGTCTTAGTAATAGGGTCCCGTTTTTACCCTTTGGGTACGGTGCCCTAAAAAACATTAGAATTGGATCATCAGACAAAAATATATGATCACACATAAAGAAATATGTAATAATAATAATAACAATAAATTACGCTAGATTCCTCAAAATACTAACAACCATTCAAAACTGATGCATCGATTTGTTTACAAACATATCGCTACTCGAGAAGCCAAAAATAGAATTACTCGTACTAACCGACTACTTACTAATAAGTGGCCAGTACTGACCAATAATATTATCTAAGTGCAATATGGGTTCAATATACGCATAGGTTACAAAACCCAACTATTATTGAAACTATGATGTACTCGGAACTGAAATATCTTGCGAAGCTTTTGATGTTGGTAAACGAATTTTATATGTGAGCCATTACACTAACTATGTATATCTAAATTATATATTATATCATAGACAAACTGCACAAATCAAAAGGCTATATTAGGTACACACACATAATCATACAATATGTATAGAATGTATGATGAATGAAACAATTTCGAACACTCTAGAGATAGAGAGCTTTTATAACAGCCTAATAAAAAGATCTAACAAATCTTTGTTTGAGATACAGAAAATAAAAGGGAAGAGAGCGATGAGAAACTATGTAGAGGAGTTAGCTACTCCTCTAAGTATGATTTTAAAAGCTAGTGGAAAACCCTAACCCTTCAACAAGCTAGTTGAGGAAGATCAACACCGGAAGCATTCGAGTGTTGGAACTGACAGCTTTACAAGCCTTCCAAAGGAAACATTCAGTTGTAAACGATGACAATGAAATAGTAGACGCGCAGCCAAAAGGATCAAACTCAAGCAGTCATATCAGCAAGGCCGTGCCCAATATCAAATGTTATGTAATCTACGATATAAGCAGGTAAGGCACTAATCAGACAGACAAAGCACGTCCAATGCCATGACTTCCGAGAAGCGATGCCCATTCAGTCGTGATTGGCAGCTGATCGACAAATCGGACGTTCGCCGCAGCGTTATTTTGAAATAAACATTGTACGTTTATAAAACGCTATCGAGTACGGTCAACTTGTCTAAAATACCAGTCTAATACACGCAAAAAGTTATTTTGATAGATCATCAAAACAGAACGTTCTTTAAAAAATCTACCCAGATTGAATATATTGTACGTTCTACCTAACGTGTTATGTTCACAGTATTTCGCCTATAATCATTTGAAAAGCTCTAAAAGAGCGAGACTTTTCTCTAACACATATATGCAAATAAATATCATGAATCTTGGTTCTATATTGACTATTGAAATCATTGCTATTCAACACCGATACGTACAGCAGTGCTTCCGAATTTGTATGTAACTCATTATTGTCAAATATGCAAGTTGCTGTCTTCTTTAGTATAACGGCAGAATACACTTTACTTTGTCACAAGTGAAGCATTCCGACGGTTTAAGCGCTACGTTTGTATCCCCCTCGGGTTCTTACGAAACAGACGCGTAGGCGATAACAACTTCCCAGCCTACCGGCAAGTTGCGAGCGAGCATCACGGTTGCAAAACTAATCTGAGATTGCTAATAATTTCAATTTCATCGACTCGATACCGATTTAGGAGAATTTGGTGGATTAATTTTGTGAGTCATTGACTATTTAGTGGAACGCTTGCAACTTCGCGTCGAGACCTTTCTTTCTTCACGAAATGAAACCTTAGAAGTTGAATTTCGTAACCAAGTTTTCAAAGATTTATACAGTTCGAAAATCTAAGTCAATGTCTATGTCTACCGTACATGGGGTACATCGTGATCCTATTTCATTTCATTATATGAGTTGATTGTTCATAACATTTTCATATGCTTATACTTCGGCAGAATCATTATTGTCTATGTCTATGAGAAACATCTGATAATCAATTAGATTTACTATTATATTGACGAAATGCATTGATTCATCTACTCTGGCTACTTGTGTGTGGGAATCAAAATCAAATGATAATTGATTCGTTTGCTATTTCATTACTTAAAACTTATATCTTAGCTATTGGTATTGCGGTACTTCTTATGTAATTTTTTGAAGGTCTATGAGTTCTAAATATTCAAGTGTTCTAAATATTCCACCTTTTATATTTGAAAAAAAATGTGTGAGCTTTAAGACGTACTTTAAACGGTGAAGAAAAACTTCGTGATTACCTGTTACATTTTTGTAGCTACTGCAAAATGTGTATATAAATAAATAAATACATATTGGTGGACGTTATCACACAGCGCCATCTATGTTCCAAATGCAAAATGTTTTCAAGGATCTGAGAGCCTAGAGGTGTGAGAATGCCTACTTTGCTTTAGGATTATGGTCGTGAAGCTTTTCAATACAGCATTCTCATCAACCTGACAAGACATTAATCTTGCGTCGGTAACATATCATACGCGCTGTCATAACTAAAAATATGTCATGACATGTAGTAACAGCATAGCGTGGGCATTGCATTGCTCAAAACCTTTGGAAAAATAATAGCTCGTCCAATGTATCATTGATAACGCAACAATAAGGTATCGTAACGTTAATTGTTCTTGAAGGTGATGATGATTCGATGGACAGATGATTGCGTTTGTAAAGAGCAAAAATTGGAGGAAGCAAAACACGCGAGAACCCTTCTTTCAAAGTTCCTTTTTAGGATTCCGTACCCAAAGGGTAAAAACGAGACCCTATTACTAAGACTTCGCTGTCCATCTGTCTGTCCGTCTGTCTGCCCATCTGTTTGTCACAGGGCTGTATCTCATGAACCGTGGTAGCTAGACAGTTGAAATTTTCACAGATGATGTATTTCTGTTGCCGCTATAACAACAAATACTAAAAACAGAATAAAAAAACTTTTTTTTTTTGACGTTTTTTGTAGATAATGGTACGGAACCCTTCGTGCGCGAGTCCGACTCGCACTTAGCCGGTTTTATTATTTTGACAATAGTTAGTTGAAGTCTTTTACAATCACAAAACATTACCATCATATCAATGTCGATCAGATCAGACTTTATACTTACTTAGCATATTTTAGTCACAGACGTAACAAACCACGACATACGATTAAGACTATAAACAAGATGATGAATGAGTATACATATAATTGAAAGATTAGCTTTTACCCGCGACTAGTTTCAGAAAATCGATTTTTGGAGACATAACATTGTAATTCCTTAAAATCATATGAAAAATTTGGAGGAAAAGTAGCATATGTCCGTCCTAAGACTTTAAACTATCTCTTTATGAAATTTCAACAAAATCGACCGAGCGGTTTGGCCTCGACAGACAGACAGGCAGAGTTACTTTCGCATTTATAATATTAGTATAGAAGTATAGATGAAGTTTCCCAAGACCTCATCACTAAGCTGATATCATCGGTTGTCAACATACCAACACCGATGTTATCACTAGTGAGGTGTCGCCTCGATTCCGTCAATATCGATATCCAATCACGAATCCTATCACGCCTACGTTACTCCAAACCGGGTTACAGTGTAAAATGGACTATGTGGTCGTGATTCTGAGTATAATATAGCTTGGCAGAGAGACAGATTAACACTGATCGAAAAAAAAAACCGCACTGTACTTCACTGTAATGTTTGAATGTGTCTCTCGTCTCTTTGGAGATCTGAGTAAAGTATACTGTTCTAGGGTCGTGATCCTTTCCATTTTACTGTCAATCTATTTTCACCCATAATATATATGCAATCGTATTTTAATGCACGCCATCGAGGATGGGGTGAAGGTGGCCAAATTTTACGCAAACATCATTTAGATAATTGTATCATTGACACGCAAGAAGAAGTGTAAATTTGAAATACCTTCCTACGTCGGAACTGTTAATGGGTCTGTGGCGACGCCTGGAGGAATGCAACTCCAACGGTAACCCTTAGAAGGCGTCACGTCAGTTATAATGGCTCTACAGTGAGGGACTAGCTCTAATTGGATTATTGTAACACGTTTTGTTTGATGCATCATCGACAAAATGATAACAACTCTAACGCAAACTATCGATTTAAATGCATGAAGTATCAGTCACTGCATAATCTAAAGTATACATTACCAGCAGATCCAAATGCTCGTTAGATCAGAACACTGCAGTTCTTATTTGGAAAACGTACCTGTAACAAAATAAAGGATTATTAATTACATTCAAACAAAGTATGGATAGTGTATGGGACCATTCGGTCATAGAATTTTACGAGGGAGACTTAGCCTGTTTAAGTAGGTAAATATTTTTGTAATTTTAATAGAGCCAAGACATCTGCAAACAAACATCACTACATAGTATAAAGCAAAGTCGCTTTCCGCTTCCCGCGTATGTATGTTTGCTTATATCTTTACGGATTTTGATGCGGTTTTTTTTAATAAATAGAGTGATTCATGAGGAAGGTTTATATGTATAATACATGCATAATATAGTAGAGAAACACTGATAATTTTAGAGGTTTCTAATGTGATGTCGTAAATAAACACATTTTTTTGCGCTTACATTGCAAATGCTGGCTGAACCCCACGAGATATATCAAAATAATGTACTACAGTATTGTACACCTTAAAAACGTCTACAAAAAAGTCCACGATGGTATTAGAAATGTCTTACGCACAGCGAAGCGGGCACGGGTCAGCTAGTTGAGAATATTTTTGGAAAGACAATAAGTGACAACGGACTTTCAATTATAATTTCTAATATATAAAATTCTTTCGTGTTTGTAATCAAATTCTTGACCGATTTTTATGTGTTTTATGTGTGTTGTTTTTTTTGTGTATATTTGATAGGTATGAGAATATGTCGTAAAGTATATTTCGTACCGTTTTATGGAAAATCCAGCGTAAAGTTCGGGAAAAAAACGAAAGTGCTTTTTTCTGTGGGATTATTCAAATTTGACAGGACAACATCTGTCGGGACAGCTAGTTAGGTTTATAAAGATCTTGTGCTTGTTGCGATATTTAAATATATCTTTATTATATACCATTGGAGTACGCAACATTCAAACGTTTCAAACATTTTACAGCTTTACCTTATTTGAAAGGCAGAAGTGAAACTAACTATAAAGGTAATTTAAAATATACACATTTACATATATACACTTGAATAATGCTTTAACATTACATAATATACTTTAAAGCCACTCCAACATATCCCTCTACTTGAAGCTTCAGCTCAAAAGATATCTTATTTTATTCATTTTTTTTGCCATTTATATCTATGCTTCATAAAAAACCTTACAGCAACACGGGCTTCCCACGGAAGAGAATAACCATTTGCCGTGGTCCCCTCTGTCAAAGTACAAGCCCAAGTGGGCATACACATTTTATAAAACTTGTCAATGTTGAGTCATCTGTATACGAATTATTAGTGTATTGTTCGATTGTTTATGTGTTAACGTAATCATTACAGTCAGTTGGCAGTTTTGTTTTTGCGTGTAAGTGTGCGGGTCTGCACTTGTGTGCACATTTTCCCCAGCAACAAACGCCAGAACTATTATAATAGTAATCTATCGCTAAGACTACTCCCTTCCGTAGGACGTCCGTGTTGCTCTAAGTAAAAAACAGATAAACAGATCTGTTTGCAGACGACAACGGAAATAATAGACTACAAAAGTTCTAGGCATTAGATTATGCAATCAAGTAAATCAAACTCCCTGTCAACACCAAAACAATGCAAAGGCATTCGTCAGTCATTTCCATACACACAATAATTGAAATTTACATTTCAAAGTTTCGCAATCGGCATATGATGTGTAGGAGACATGCCTGTTTATTGTAAGGTGACCTTGTGTTATATTATTCTAATTGATGTAGGGAGCATCTCGAACTACGATAATGCACTTAAAACACCTACACGAGATATCGATTCCTAATTGGTAATTCGTCAGGACAAAGGAAATAAATGATTACAATTACGACGACCAAAGGACCAACTCTATTAAATCTACTAAGATTTTTTTATACCGAATCAGGCGTACTCTATACAGTTTGTCAGTTTTACAGTTTCATCGGTAAAACGAGAATAATATAAAAAGTAACAGATAGAGATAACAAAAAATGTAATATATTATTAATAAACACTAAATAATAAACGTCAACTATTTTTGAACCCATCTAGACAATCTTAACTTGTATCGGAAATAATAGTAAATATGATATCTAGCACACAGGATCCCCAGGCTTATTTGTGCCGCCTCGCAGGGAACTAACCCGTGTGTGTCTCTTGCGTTTTAGTATGGCACTCGTCCACCGAGCTACCGAAGTCGTAATAATTAGTTAATCAAAAATAACAAAAAAATTGATATCAGAAAATAAACAAGTGAAATAAGAACAATGTTATCGCAAAAGGAATGTAAAAGGTCAATGAGATAGTTAAAAACTTAGCATACCTTAGGAGTAATATGGCGTAATAGTGGTACAACCACTGCCAAGCGTACGTAGGAGACAAAATTATACAAGAGATTAGCAATGAATTTAAAGACGTTACGAAAGCACCATTGTTTGGTGATACACATACCAGTGACATTACTAGCAACAAAGCAATTGCATTGCGTACAGTAGCGTACAACAATTTGTTATGCATAAATAAGTTTGCCGATGGCCTAAATCTGAAACGAGACGGAATAATGGCTTGATCAATAAACATGGGAAGGTTTAAATTAAAACGAGTTTCAAACGTTGAATTGAAATACGCTGAACAAAATTACACTACTAAATCGGTTTATTCATACCACACTCGAAGTTGAAAACGAAGTAGAAACTACTAAACTACATTTTCAAAGACACATGACAAACTACTCAGCAGACAAAGCAAATGTTTTACAAGTCAATAATAATTTACATAATCTCAAAACCGTTAACAGACATGATATTTCAAGGATGTCCGTATGCGAATTCATGCAATCGATAAACAATAATGTAAGAAATATTAACGTAAGCCCATACTGTAGTCGAGAAGTTATTGTTAAACATGACGCTAAACAAAAAGAAAATAGAAATAGACTCACGATTGTAATCTAGCGCTCAGGGGGTCTACTTTTGAAAACGATTAACGATATATCGGGACAAACGTTACATCGTTACATATTTTGAAAGATGGAATGACCGAAAGTAATATCGTCAACTGACATCATAGATTCTACTACGAAAGACGACGACTTCTAAGAGCGGTTTGGCCAAATATATAGGAGCACTGTCAAATCGTTTCGAAATCAATATCGTTTTGCTGAGTAAGGATATTAGATTATTAAAGACTAGCAGACCCGCGACAGACGTTGTCCTGTCCATATTTTAATAATCGCATAGAGTAACGCACGTTGCTATATTTAGCTGTGTTTTTTATATTTTTGGGGAGGTTTTTCGTATTTTAAAGTAGTCTTTTTTTATTCGTATATTGTATCTACATCTACAGCAAATTTCATATTAATTAGTTTTGTCGTTTATGCCTACTTTTACTTTTTTTTTATGTACAATCATACAAACTTTCGCAATTATAATATTATTAAGATGTCTAAGGGTGTAGTCCGAGGCACGTCATAAGCCATAGGCAATAAATGCAGCCTATGAGTACAATTCACAGCAGTTGTTTAACGCGTACGAATATGTACCCACGCTGTTTTGCTATCAACAGATTATTATGCGGTCTAGAAACGATTTGTATTCATGTCTTTGGCTCGTAGTATTATGTAAGCACGCCTTGTAACGAATTCGCGACACTATATATTTGCATAATATCGGGTGTATATAGACCACTCCCGAAAACTGAGTCCGGTACACAAGTACAGAGGTACCAATGTCTTAGATGAAAGCAAAACTGCATTATCCTGAAGGAATGTTTTAGTATCGATATCGTTGATATCGCAATAAAACTAAAAACTAAATTGTTACATGTAACAATTTCGTTCTTAGTTTTTTTCGGCGATAATCGACCATGATGCATCCACAGCTTTAGTTTTCGATAGAAGTCTTAAATCACCCTGTACATAAACCTTGTTTTTATTTTTGTATTATTGCGTGGATGATGATTTTATTCTCGAACTTTACTCGTACAAAATGTATGATACATAATGTTTCAATTCTACACTTTTGAGTAGAATTTTATATCAATTAACATTAATAAATAATCTTTATTAGGGAAGTAAATATTGTTAATTTATTAAAACAGACACTAAAATAAACTTGTATACAATAACAGTATTTTTAATGAACGTAGAAATTAAATGAGCCATTAGAGTAATCTACAGTGGGAAAAGATCATAAGAACCGGATAGTTTCAACGCCCAATAGGGAAATGCAGTTAATCATCTCTGTATTAAAAAGCAATTAACCGGTGAAAATTCCTAGCTCCCGTGATCATAGACCGCCCAGTGTCCGCGAGCGGTCACCAACCACACCACACCACCGTAACCTCATACCGACAACTTACATTACAAGGTCCCCCTCGATATTAAAAGAGTTCCAAAGACTGACTTGTACGCCAAGTTTGGTGAACGGGCAAAACATTAGAGCAAGATTACCCTTATCCTTATTTAGGAGTGCATCTTATATTTTGGCAAATATTAGAACCCATTTATGAGCATCGTATTATCTTTGGACAAACAAAGGCACGTTACCTTCGCGCTCAGATAAGATAACCATATTATCCATTTTGAGCCTTACCTTGCATGGGATCACGGAAACCTTTTGACAACAGTGTAGTTACAGGGCGATTATTGAAAATATAGCCTGGCTGATACACCGGAACGTAATGGTATTCAAGATCGTGCGCCCACAATCGATAAGAGAGCTGTTCAGTAATCTACCACTGCCAAATAAGAGTGAGATATCAAGGTGCGGATGCCCGAGGCGCGCACTTGATTGACGTTTGAGGAATTACTTACCGTGAATGATGGCGGGTGCTGCTGCGAAGACAGCTCGGTCCACGGCCTCAGTAAGGCACGCTCGGCGTCCGCGCCGACAGACGCGAAGCTCACCCCATACTTTCTCCAAAGCGAAAGTTCGTAAAGCTTCCGCCATGGTACTCCATCGCCTTTAGCATTTTTCTTCCTAATACTACCTCTGAAGGACGGAGTTCTCACGAAAGGCTCGGCTGGTATACCTTTCTTGCTTGCGCCTCGCCATGGAGGTTTCGTGCCGTTAGTTTTACCATTTGTTATGCTATTTCCAGAACCTTTGCGTTGCAGTCCCGACTTGGTTTGTGTTGGTGTCTTCTGTTTTTCATCAAAGAGCAAAGCATTAGCTAGTTCTTCGTCGTGATTAGATCCGTCAGATTTGACTTCTTCAATTGTCACTACCGCGGATTTTCTCTCTCTGTAACTCGACCTGATAGGCGTTCTGTTGAAGTTTTGCTTGCATTTCTCTCCGTCAACTTCGTCCTGGATAACACTATCATCGGCGTACCTCATTCGCGCCGTTTTCAGTAACGACGCCTTAGTATTTTGTGAGAATAATCTTTCACACGGGTCTTGGTTCTTATTATGTTCCGGTCGGGACTTCAAGCTCTCCGAATCTGTATCACTATGACCTTCATAAGAGCTCGTGCTGTTGCTGAAGCTCTTTGTGAATCCATCATTATTTTTAATGGCGTGATTGTTTTTATTAGCTTCCTTGATTTCTATGATGCATTCATTGCGAAACGATTTCCTTGATTGGAGACTGCCGTTGGAGTCTGATTTCGCGAGAGGATTATGTTTGTTGTCTCCGCATCCAAGTGCGTGAGATTTGCCGGTGCAGTGCTTGTGTATTTTAGCCAATGCTGCGAGGGTCTTATTTCCATTGGGGGACAATTCGTCTCCGCCGCGGAGCGACTGCTCAAACGAGCCTTGTGAGTGAAACATTCTTCATCTATCCTGAGCGCATTAACATTTTAGAGGTTAGATCGATTCGACCATAGCGTATTTTGCTGCACAATGAGAGCGTTTAGTGAATGTGTTTTATGGTGCAGATCGGCGCGATAAAATACATCGTCAATGTATATCAGTGAAGCGTGAGCGAAACAAATCGTGATGCATTTCCGAAGGGTAAATTATGAGGGCTCGGAGTAGTATCGTCAACAATAGGTTTTACGACATAGAGCATAAAGGTCAATACTAAATAGCTAGCTAGAGTAGGGTCAGCGTGTTGTACCAGCCGTGCATAGGATTTCTGCACGCACTAACATAAGGAACGTGTTTCGGTAAATTGACTCGGTAACGCTTAAATTATAGTACACTACTTAGTCACCTAATTGACTGTCTAAATAACGATAAAACATACACATCAACCTTAAAACCTTTTTAGTATCTAAATGTTTCTATAATATAAAAGAATTTATGGTTAAAAATTAATAAACAAAGATTTCTATTTTAATTATATATATTTAGTTATATAAATATATATTATTATTATTATTATTATTTTAATTAGTATGTAATTTGAATAATATATTATTGTAGTGCCCTAGCGGGGCCCATGTTGAGAAACTCTGTACAAATATGCTAAGACCATTGTACCAACTGGAGCAATAAATGAATATGAATATGAATATGAATATGATAGTTTTAAAACGTAGGCTAGTTTTAAGTAATTTAACGGTATTTTTACGTATATTTAGTCAGAATGTAAAAAAGTGTTGACTAAAGAAAAAAATTTAGACTTTCTTATTTTTTTTTTGCAAATCCGAAATATATGAAAAACCATTAAAAATATCGAAATTAAGAATTCCTTAATTTTGAGGTTACTCTAATTTAGACTAACGAATATTTTTTAGGATTATCACGGTGCCAACAGAATCACCAACCATTATCACGTTAATTGGGACTCACTACAAAAGTATAAGTAATAGTCACCGCTATTTAAAATCATATTAACTGATATTAAAACATAATCACCAAAATCTCATCTTGTATCTATTTACGAAAATCTGTTTGTAGGTTTGTTAGTTTGTCCTTCTTTCACGCAAGAACATAGCGACAGATCGAAATTATTTTTTGCTATGAGATAATTAATAGGCCGGAGAATGACTAAGGCTACATTTTAAGAGGGTAAAGAGGAGTGCGAAGCCGCAGGCAAAAGCTAATTTTGAAATATATGCTGTTCATGTAATAGAGTATAGAAATATGTAATACTCACGTGAAGCAACTCTTCAAGTCTTAAATATAGTTAGGTATAAAAGGGGGTAGTATTCTAAAGTGAAAAAGATGTCTCTTTAATCATCAAAGTAACATTTATTAGCGTTTTTGGGTACATTTGCCGGTCAGAAAATGACGGTAGAACTACATCAGACTATCAATACCTCAAAACTACATCAGACAATCAGAGCTATATAACTATTACATAAAATAGGAAATATATTAACCTTAATTCCAGGCGATGACAGGTATGTAAACCACACTTCTCACAAACAAAAATAACTTTTCACAACACGACTGTTCTGTTCAACCAAACACAACCGACTGTCCTGTTCAACCAACCACACTGACTCCAAAATGGAAGCAACATGGCCGTCTGACGGAAGTGTCATGTTGCATTCATGACTTAGTATTTCATTTAACAATTGAATAAAAAAATAAATTAAGTTATGTATAAATTTCCTTATAATGAATAAAAATATTAGTATAATTAGTTTAAATAAATATGGATAAATAACATTAAACCTTACAGCTCGGCTATCCTGCTGGAGCTAGTCCCTACGCGACCAGACATACTATTTTTAAATATCCTAAATTATTTATTTATCATTCGTTTTTATAATTATATTATGTTAATCAAGAACTATGAAAGTAAAATTATTTAAATCTTCCTACACAACAAAGATAAATAACAATATTTTAAATCATCAATGCACATAAATATTTTAAATAATTTAAATATCAATAATTTGGTATACAATATTTCTCATTAGATTTCCCCGATGCCGTAAGCTCAGAGACATCCTTAGTTTCTTTAGACGTATTTTCTTTACGATACTTAGTCTGGATTTTATTAACGACTTCACAATAATTACTCAAATGTCCGACTTTACTACATGTGCTACAGGTGGTTCTTTGCTTATGGCATTTAGGGGCTACATGACCTTCTTCGTTGCAGTTAAAGCACACGAGCCTTCGAGGTAGGGTAGATTTCTTACTATGAGACGAATCTGGGGAGAAAGGTCTACGGTCGTATTTTACTCTGTCCCTCCTGTCTGTCGTGATTTTTACTGATTTGAAGTATTTAAGGACCTCTTCAGGCTCTCGGAATTGAACCGCTTGAGCTCCAACACGAACAGCCCTATCTTCAACACCGTTCAAAAGACAATCGACTGCCTTTCGTCCTTTAATACTACACCTATTCAGTAAATTTATCTTTTCATAAAAGTAACGTTCTAGTGATTCGCCGAACCGTACTTTCTTTGCCAACATGATAGTTAGTAGTTCAGCGTAATCATCCCTATATGGAAATGTTTCCACTAGCTTCTTTTTCCACTCGCCCCACGAGTAGAGGATTGTGTCGAGACCAGTGTACCAAGTTTTAGCTATACCGGAGAGTTTTGGAAGAGCAAGATGAATAGTCTCCTTATCATTCCATTTATAGATCTCTGCACATTCCTCCACTTTCGTGAGCCAAGTCAAAATAGTCTGATCTTTATTCATTGGATCAAACTCAGGGACAACATTAGACAAGGATAGTTTGGAGTTTGATGAGCCCTTAACATCTTTGATAATACGTAGAAACTTATCTAACATTGCGTTCGTACCGTTTCTATCATACTGGTCGTGAGATTCTCGAAGTTTATTACGTTTGCGCGAGCAGTCTCTTGGGGAGAGAGTGTTACGCCGTTTTCGGTTATGGTAGGGAAGCTCATCGCTATCGGAGTACTGTTCATAGTGACGTTTATCTCTCTCCGCAAGGGTCCGCCGCTTCTTATGTGCGAAAGGGTTCAACAAGCGCGAGCGTCGGTCTCTGTGTATGCGTCGATCTGAATGTTCCGAGCTATAACGTGTTCTATTCGATGTTTTGACACGTCGCGCGTAAGCTGCTTCATCTGAACCTACTCGCGTGATCGACCTAGATCGCCGTTTTGTTGATCTGCTCCGTGAACGAGCATAAAACTTATCGGTGCGAGGTCGATACCGTCCGAACGATCTATCTCGATCACGCGATTCACGTTCAAACGGCTTTGAACCCGGTTGTAAAATAACGCTTTTACTACGAGACCGACGTCGCCGTCGCTTCAACTTCTTAAATCTACGTCGACGATACTGCGACGATCCCTCGCTCGAACTGTAGGATCTTGCTCTCTTACGTGGCCGTCGCACACCGCCGTCACGAATATGAAGAGTAGGCAGCATGTCATATCGGTCATTACCTTCCTCATAACAAGGTGATGCCGATACGCGTCGGGTACCCTCCTCATAACAGGGTACTTGTGTTAAGTGCCGGTTATAACCCTCCTCATAACAGGGCGCTGGCGTGCGCTTGCGTCGCTGCCCTCGATCTGGGCGTTCACCCGCTGAAACGCTTACCAAACAGTCCGAAGGTCGCCGAGGTCCGCGAGCGTCACTATCGCTTGGTACACGCTCGGTTACTTCTCGAATGCCACCGCCATCCTCCAGAGCTGGGTCGGCCACATCTGCGCCGTCGCCATCATCGGTACCACCGCCGAATCGATGATTCGTCGGCGTCGCCTTCATAACTTAAACTTGCAAACATTCTATACGTTACAGATTGTCTAAAACAAAGCCAACTTACCTCAATTTTGAGAATATGTCATTAATAAAATAATATTAAAGCTACAATATTCTAGTCAGATTAATCAATTTCAACTATTCAGGTTAAACCATTCAAGTTTCATTATTCAATTTAAAATATCCAAGTTGAAATAATTAAGTTAAAATGTATAAGTTATTCTAGTTAACTATACTAGTTAAACTATTCAAGTCAAAATAGGCAAATTAAAATATTCAAGTTATAATAATCAAGTTAAAATATTAAAGTTGAACTATTCTAGTTAACTACAACAGTTAAATTATTCTATTTAAAGTAATCAAGTTAGATAATCATGATAAAAAAAATAGGTAAGTTAAAATATTCAATTTAAAACTTTTAAGTTAACTATACCAGTTAACTATACTAGTTAAACTATTCAAGTTAAAATTGGCAAGTTAAAATATTCAAGTTATAATAATCAAGTTAAAATATTAAAGTTAAACTATTCCAGTTAACTACAACAGTTAAATTATTATATTTAAAGTAATCAAGTTAAAATAATCATGATAAAAAATAGGTAAGTTAAAATATTCAAGTTAAACATTTAAGTTAACTATACCAGTTAAACTATTCAAGTTAAAATAGGCAAGTTAAAATATTCAATTTAAAACATTTAAGTTAACTATACCAGTTAACTATACTAGTTAAACTATTCAAGTTAAAATGGGCAAGTTAAAATATTAAAGTTAAACTATTCCAGTTAACTACAACAGTTAAATTATTATATTCAAAGTAATCAAGTTAAAATAATCATGATAAAAAATAGGTAAGTTAAAATATTCAAGTTAAAACATTTAAGTTAACTATACCAGTTAATTATACCAATTAAACTATTCAAGTTAAAACATTTAAGTTAACTATACCAGTTAACTATACCAATTAAACTATTCAAGTTAAAATATTTAAGTTATAATAATCAAGTTAAAATACTAAAGTTAAACTATTCCAGTTAACTATAACAGTTATTATTCAAATTAAAATAATCTAGTTAAATATTAGAGTTAAAATATCTAGGTTAACTATTCCAGTTAACTATACCAGTTAAACCGTTCAAGTAAAACTATAGTATGATTAGTATCGTATGAGTGATGAGTTCTACTTCACTCTCGACTACGAGCAAAAGCTACCCAATCGGCAACTCATCATAACGTTTGGATTGGACGAGCAGGAAACGATAATGTTTTTATTAAACTTGATTTACTAAAACATACGTAAATTTTCTACCGTTATTCATACGTCATTTCAATAGCCACTTGATTGCAAGCAATTGTAAAATGACAAGTAACCAGATGTATATAAGAAAGGAAAGAGAAAAATAACAAAGAGAAAAATAAAATAAAATGAAGGTAGCAGGTAAAAGAAAGAATGAGAAAAAAAATTAGATCGAGAAATATCAATGTGGTTATTATATCTAGGCGGTTATGCTAATATTATTCAACTCTCTTTAACTTTGTGGGGTGAGATAACGAGTTATTTGATAAGATACTCGTTCGATCCCACTTCTGAGATAAAAGGGGGTAGTATTCTAAAGTGAAAAAGATGTCTCTTTAATCATCAAAGTAACATTTATTAGCGTTTTTGGGTACATTTGCCGGTCAGAAAATGACGGTAGAACTACATCAGACTATCAATACCTCAAAACTACATCAGACAATCAGAGCTATATAACTATTACATAAAATAGGAAATATATTAACCTTAATTCCAGGCGATGACAGGTATGTAAACCACACTTCTCACAAACAAAAATAACTTTTCACAACACGACTGTTCTGTTCAACCAAACACAACCGACTGTCCTGTTCAACCAACCACACTGACTCCAAAATGGAAGCAACATGGCCGTCTGACGGAAGTGTCATGTTGCATTCATGACTTAGTATTTCATTTAACAATTGAATAAAAAAATAAATTAAGTTATGTATAAATTTCCTTATAATGAATAAAAATATTAGTATAATTAGTTTAAATAAATATGGATAAATAACATTAAACCTTACAGGTAATTGAGAGGCAAGAACTATAAATCATTATTGCAAACATTATTAATAGTTTACCGATAGCAAAAGTTAGTTAGCTTAATTGTAAAATTCTTAAGTTTATGTAAGAACGTCACTGAGGTATTCGTAATGGTACTCGTATTATGTAGAAAATTAATACTTTTAGCGACTGTATGATTGTAGAGGATGGATTCCCAGTTAGTACAAAATTCGGTTAGAAAAATATAATAACAATTAGTAGACCCGCGACCGACGTTGTCATGTCCAAATTTTAATAATCGCATAGAGTAACGCACGTTGCTACGACGACTGATGTCAACACTGATATTAAATTGTTTGCACACCAGCGCCTTTTATACTAAAAACATCCTTTTTGCGTTTTTTTATCATTTTGGGAATGTTTTTCGTATTTTAAAGTAGTCTATGTTTTATTCGGACATTATATCTACATCTACAGCAAATTTCATCTCAATCCGTTTTGTCGTTTAGGCCTGATTGAGGCACAAACATACAAACAAACTCACTCTACTTTCGGATTTATAATATTATTAGGATGAAAATTTGGTTGTAGCGGCTCTGTGGCTAGAACCAAATCTTCCAACCATCTTCCGCCAATGATGGCGCTGGTGAGCAACAAATCTGACATCACAGACTAACCCTCGTATTCAAGAACGACACTATGAGAACACGCACCCACAGTGGACGAAATCTTTTTTCATAAAAATCACTTTATGTGTTGTGCGACACTGCATAGTGTGACTAGAGGCACATTGTCGTGTGCCTCTAGCCAAAGTTGAGCTCTAAAGGCACACGGTAGCGTGCGCATTAGTGCCGCTCAACACATAAAGTGATGTTTATGAAAAAAGATTTCGTCCACTGTGGGTGCGTGTTCTCATAGTGTCGTTCTTGAATACGAGGGTAAAAATATTCAGTCTTTTCTATTCGATGATTGAAATTTGACAGGACAACGTCTGTCACGGGTCGGCTAGTACCTCATGAATTAATTAATGATTTTAGCAACAGTTTTTTTACGTATGCTGGTTCTGTCACGCTTCCTCGAGCGTCTACTCTGAAGGCGCCCTATCTCACTCGCATCTTTCTGACACACATGCCATATTTCACAAACAGTTATAACATCATACTCTAAATTTTGTGAATCAAGTTGAAGCAATCTTGTTTGTCCCTGGTTATCATAAATGCCTTTAAGTAAAAAATTATCATTTCAGAAGGCGTAAACATGATAAACCTCTGGGGTTCAAGTCACACGCCACTCTTATTTGTGGCTTGTGGAAAGGTGAGGGCGTGGCAGGCAACTAGTGTCACATTGAATATAATTACAATTAAGTATATAAAACTATAGGTTGCGCCCGCGTCTTGTAATGTCATAGCTCACTTATCAGGCTATACAGGCTTGTCACCAAATTCTTAGTAACCTTGACACTACCTTGACTCAAACTCTTTCTCTCGAATATTCCCTCGAAAAGTATCTCATGTTTGGTATCTTAAATCGATATTTTGGAGGTTCCTCAATTACGTCATTACGTCATCAGTCCGAAGAGATTTTCATAAAACAAACCGTTACACTTATGCATCGTTCAGAAGCTGTCGAGGATTGTCAAGCTACGTCTCGAGGTACCTTTAGTTGACAGTTCTGTTAATTGAGAAATCCTTGAGTTGAGACAAAATCGAGGTAATTTTATCAACTAAAAGTACCAAAACACGATTTCGAGGTCGACTCGAGGTGGAGATGTGGGGATTAGTCTTTTGGTTCTGCAATAAATTTTGAAAAAAGGGAAAATAGGGATATGGTACAATATTTCCGCGGAATAAAGGTAAGATGATGTGAAAATTGTCTAAAACTTAAATATGTGTTACTTTTCAAGGCTGATTTTTGTATGACAAACTTTAAAATGAGGTCGATTTTCAAAAGACTATTAAAAATAAATAAATTATTTTTGAAGCACATTTACAAACCAGTTAAATACCTTGCTAGGCTATAAAGTAAACTGTAAAATTACCACAAAATGAAGACCACACCTACCGCACTTCGCATACGGTTTTGTAGTTACAAATGCGGCTGTAGTTTTTATTAACTGTTCTGCGGTTTACACTTTTAAAACGCTAGACCATAACAATGCAGTTTTCTTTGCAAAGCATTCTAAAGGTGATAAGTGAAATTTTTGACGTTTTGTATGGGCTGAGTCTACCCGGATAAGACGGAAAAAAGTGATAAAACTGCATTATCTTGAAAACCATCAAATTTAAAAAGAAACTGTCTGTAATTTACTTAGCTAGTAAGATTATCTAACGAATTATATAAAAATGAACTGTTTTGCTATTCATAGAAAATAAAAAAATTGGAAAATAAATCTAGCGAGAAAAGTTTCACCAATCGTGTTTCTGTCTGTAATTTATCTAGATTATATCCTTAAGTTATCTTTGTCATGAAAAACAAAACTGTATGTTTTGCGGTTATTGAGAAAAAACGATTCTGCATTCATCAAAAACATTTATTACTCGCCTTAAGTACAATCTTCACAGATTACCTGATTGAAAGAAATGGCGAAATAATTACAAACATTAAAACAACTTCCAAAACAAAATTGAGACTACAGCAGACGAGTAGTAGGTTATTCTTACGGAACTTGATGTCAGAGCCGCTAAATCTATTGACATTTTCAAAAGGCTATTTATTACTCAGTCACTTTTTAAATACCTCTGAGTAGTATAGATTAGGTATTTTAATTTTATTTGTTTTTAAAGATATTTTTAGGTTTATTTTGTATTAAATGTATGTAGGTACACGCTTTTGACTGCACCACCGTCGTATATCGTACACTTTATGTCCAGTCCATCCAAAGGTTGTCTGGAAGAGATCGCTCCCAGCGATAAGACCGCCCATTGTACTCCAATGTTGGTTTGTGTTGCTTTTTTTTTTCATGTTATTGTTATGTGGTGTGCAATAAAGAGTTTTCTATCTATCTATCTATCTAACTTATAGACACCAATTACGGTAGATTCATATTAGACCGGGCCGTGCTCGGGGCCTGCCGTATAAGTGGCCCGGAGCCCCGGACGGGGCAAGGACGGGGCACGGATTTGAAACATTACATTTATTGGATTGTTACATACATTTCGTATGGAGCTATTTATATTAAACAGTGCCTGATCCGTGTCCCGTCCGGTCCCGTCAGGCTCCGGCCCGGCCAGGTTCAACAAAAGGCTCCGGCCCGGCCCGGAACGGTCTAATATAAATCTACCCTTAGCCCATTTCTGACTATTTATTACTGCCTATCTTATTAATATTCCCAATGACCAAAAACAATCTGGCACGTCAGGAGACTTTCCGGTAGAACGTGCTCAAATATAAAATCAGGCTAAAACGGCAAACTTACTTCATTTTATCTCAGAAAGCACTTTTCGATAGTTCAGTTATCACTTTGTCAATATTGAATGACTGCTATCTGCACCTGATCGTGGGAACACACACTTTCGTCTTCTCTATCGAATTAGCAGCCTCTCTTTAGATGTTTACTTTTTGTGTTCGGGGAAATGGAACAGGGCACATATGGCCTTAAAAGGAAATGGGTCAAGTGTAGATGTCAATATATTTACTTCCGAAATAATTGTAGTATTTTTAGTGTTCCGTACCCAAAGGGTAAAAACGGGACCCTATTACTAAGACTCCGCTGTTCATCTGTCTGTCTGTCTGTCACAAGGCTGTATCTAAGAACCGTGATAGCTAGACAGTTGAAATTTTCACAGATGATGTATTTCTGTTGCCGCTATTTCAACAAATACTAAAAACAGAATAAAATAAATATTTAAGTGGTATAAATAATGGTACGGAACCCTACGTGCGCGAGGCCGACTCGCACTTGGCCAGTTTTTTTAGTGTAACTAGCTAGTTACCAAGGCTAGATTGTGGTGTGTGAAATGTCCACCAATATATTTACTTATTTTATTTTATTTATTTTCAATCTCAAACTTCAAAAAAATATTGAAATATTGTTATGTTAAGTTGTCATTTTAACCTAATATTTCAATAATAATTGCATTTGACCGTAAATGTAAATAAATCGTAATAGGAAATCACCGAACAATGTTAAAATTTGGTAACTGAACAATCCATCAATCAAAGACAGTCACGTACACAACATAAATAATGTTATCCTCTCCAGATTCGTAGAGAAGATCTCTTATTTATTTACTTTACATAACCCGCTAGACAAGCGTAGCGTACTCTACCGTATAATGGCGAGTAAACATAGCCCAAATACAATTGGTCAACGTTTCATGCAAATACTCCGATACAATCTTACCCAAAGAGTCGGTAAAGTTAGAAACTAGTCGGTTTGTATGAGAGCTGAAGGCGAATGTAGTTAGTGGCGCTGCTATTACACGCATAAGTAAGTTTGCTGATATGTGACATAGATCCTACCTGTTCGATAATATCTGTTTGTGATGTTTCCACTGACATACGGTACCTACTAGTATTTTCTTATATCG
The DNA here is from genome assembly GCA_912999785.1 of Hydriomena furcata. NCBI lineage: Eukaryota > Metazoa > Arthropoda > Insecta > Lepidoptera > Geometridae > Hydriomena > Hydriomena furcata. The sequence goes on from OU538820.1 coordinate 21,676,931, forward strand.
ATGTGCCAGTATGATTGAACTTACTCGTATGTAGACAATAAACAGATGAAAGCTCAAAGGGAGAGATGGGGACAAAACAGAAGGAGAGAGGACAAAAGAGTGATAGATGAGAAACACTAGATTAGTAGTAAAATAATAACAGACATAAAAACAGTTCATTAATAAATACCACACTAGTCTTCAGGTTACCTTGTATATCGTAGACCTTATTGTTAACAGAGCTGAAGTAAATTCGTTATACAATCACAAAACAGTCATACATTTAACAATACTATGTGCCAAGTAGTTTAATGGAAACACGCCATAAATAAGCAACCAGAGTCTACGACTACCAGCAACCATTCGTGACTCGCATCTTACGTTCGTCGATATCAATCAGGATATGCGATTTGTGTAGAGTTGTGCAATTGTGATCGATAGTTCAGGCTACTTTGCTTGATAGGACCCATCTTGCAACTGTCTCTCATTGTTTAAAGACTGATTATACTACATTGGAGATGAATATTCAGATGATAATCAGTCGGTAGCGTACAATTACGTATTGGCTAAGGACAAGCCATGCACAGATCCCAATGATGTTGAACTGATGAAGCTTTTCACATTTTATAAGAGTACAATGTTATATGTTGTAAAATTACTTCTGATGTTTATTCTCTTGAGTAAAGAAGGGTTATAGGAATTAATTGTGCTCATTATGCAATTTCTTATCAAATACTAGACACTATTGCGGGTCATTTCAAGTTTATGAGAGTGCCATTTGGCTTGTAAGAAGCGCATTAATAACATGTATTGAAAAAAATCTCACAACCTATTACTAAACTGGTAGCTAGAATCAAATTACTTTCTAAGTTCAGAATAAGCAGTAAAAGATCTAATCACCGTGTAGGTAGGCAGTTAATTTGTGAAATATAATAAAATCATTATAGTAAATATCGTCACGATCTTGGACGCCCACTGGTAAAAGGCTCTCGCTTACTTTTTCTATCTCGATCATTATGTAACTGTGATATATGTTTTAAACGTGTTATCTGTACTAATATTATAAAAAGGAAACATTTGTATTTTTGTATGTTTGAACGAATAAGCTCAAATACTACAGGACCGATTTCAAAAATGCGTAACGTAAATGCTACGTTATCTTTCAGTAACTTAAGACGCTGCCAGTCGACGATTATTTTTGTTCGAAACGAAAAAAGAAATACTTGTGAACAAGCAACATCTCCTATTTTATAATGTATAGTATATGTGAATAAAGATGTACCCATCTTTAATCACTTCGATAAATAATCCTACCGACCGCTGCAATGACGACAAACACACGTCGGAGCGTGGTCCGCCTTAGCTTTTCGAATAAATTAATGATATAAATTATGTATAATTACTTATCAAAAATCTATCCTAATAGAAATCTAGATCTACATATTACCTATCTTTAACAATAAATCACAAGTTGATTTTAATAGTAGGTATATAAAATATTTCGATCATAAATTCTAAAACGTATCATTTTGAAATAATATTTTTATCGTGAAAATTTTCTGCTATTATGTTTTCAGCTTAATAGAATCTAGGTAGGAACCTGAAGTAATATACTTATAAAAATAGGAGATGTGGCTTGTTCAGAAGTATTTCTTTTTTCGTTTCGAAAAAGAGCAATCAGCGACTGGCAGCCTCTTAAGCTATATTTATGAATATAAAAAAATAGAGATCCCTACTAAAACTTTAATAATATAATCCAAGGTGGAAAAAAATTGCCATAAAGTCATTAGTACACCCGTGCGACGCTGGAGCGGATAGCTAGTTTATTTATTCTACAAAAGCACTGTACGGATTGTTTCTATAATCTATGATTGGCAATTATACATACCTAATAGCACATAAGTTTCGCGTAGCTAAGTGTTTTTTGTTCAGTCAAATTTTATGTATAGCTGTCCTGACGTCTTTCCTGTCAAATTATTAGATATTTTTTTTTTTTTTTTATGAATCTCTCCTGACACTAACGAATACAACAAAAAAATAGCAAAATCGGCCCAGCCGTTATTTTTATTTTTTATTTTTTTTATTACGTTGTCGTGTAATGCCGTGCCCAAAGGAAATAGGGATTCATTTTATATAAATTTTTTTTGTCGTTTTTCAAACTTACTTTGTAACAAAACATTAAACATTATTATATTTTAAATGCGCTGACGCTACGCTTTTAGGTCATTATTTTTCTTTAAAAAATATATACGCATATATTATAACGTTATTCATTGTCAAGATCAAAGTTTGATACATCGAGATGTTGCATAATGTGACGCAAGATTAGAATGATTAGTGATACTGCTTTTATCATTATGTGGAAGTGTAAACATTGTCTAATGTTAGCATTAAAATTTAGTTTTTAAACAGACAAAATTTAAGGTGATAATGGTGGCGATTCTGTTGTGTCCACGCTTAAGTTAAAATTCCTAAAAACTATCGATCTTATTTCTTTTAAGTTAAAGTTTAAAATAGCATAACCTTAAAGTGATAGTTCTAAAACTTAGAATAGTTTTGAATAAATTTTTGATTTTCGTAATCGATTTAGAAACGTCAAGTTAAACTTAATCGACATGTAAATTGGTGTTGACTAAGATGACACTTGATTGTGTCAAATATGCGAAATAAAATAGAAAAACGGCTAAAATATCCCAAGTTTTAGGACGGTCATTTTGATGTGACTCTAATTTAGACTTTTATGTAAAAGGAATAAGATCGATAGTTTTTTTACGAAATTCTAGGTTTCGCTTGGACACAACAGAATCGACACCAATAACAATCTTGTTTCTTGATAAGTAAGGTTTCCTAAGATCATATTCTATTCATTTCTATACAACGCAAATAATTTTAACGTTTATTGATTTATTGCAAAATTTGTTTTTCGCTGTCAAATAAAACCAAAAAAAGTTCACCTTCCATATTAATCCATTTAATATTATTTTGGCGCCAACAGCATTAGGTGCTATTAAACTTTACGACCCGCAATAGTATTAAAACTGGTCCAACTGTCAAAATTATAAATTCAACGATAAATTAATAGTTAAACTAGAATTCGTTTCTACAGATGAATGTAGACGATAATATAACATTAAAATCCTTGAAATAACTAGCTTCATTAAACCAATAAATAATTTAAATAATAACGTCACAACAATATTCAGGTAGATCTAATGGCGCCTAAACAATATTAGTTTTGAGGTTTTCTGGAAAGTGCCTGGAAATTCGTGTTCAGTGTAGTAACAAGATAGAGTTCGGTAGAGTCCGATAAGGTTCGAAGAGACTATGTATGTATATTCTGTTATGAACGACAGAAGCAGAAGTTAATGACATTCTTGGAATAAAGCAATTATTCTATACAATTCTAATCATCATCTACGTTTGACTGTATTACAACTTGGTTATTATAAGTTTTCTGACTGACCATAAGTCCTAAGAAGCATGAAACTTCATGAAGCAAGCCGGGGCTAGCAGCTAGTATGTATATATTCACAGAACTGGAAGTCACATCGTTTCAATTTGACAATAATTTGAACGATGTAACGACCGTAATTAATTTCGACAATCATCGAAGTTACTTACAACTTACAAATCACTAAAAATAATTCGAGAATTTGAATTTGACATCGAAACGAAGGTACTATGTATCGTTTTTGGTTTGCGGAGTAGATACCCTGTTCCGTGTGTAAACCTAATGCCAGGCTTTCGTAGAGATAATCCTCCGCCTTTTTCTTTGGGATAATTTATTCAACCACTCAGCGCACATACCCGGACTAATACAAGTTTTATTTATTTTCTACTTCCGAGAACAAACAACTAATATGTATTGTGGTCACGTAGTGTTCGGTTAAATTCATAGAACTATATTGGATTATTGCTGCTAAGGTCTTTTAAATTTATTCTGACAAGTAATAAAATGAAAACAATTCTAGCTATTAGCTTAAACCTCATTCCTCTTCCTTCTTTACATTTTGCTTCCTCTTTATAACGCTTTAGGATTCTTTATGTTAATAAATATGATAATATGAACTCGATACTTAGAATGTTCGTTGTATAAATGGAATAAATCTATAGCTAGTAATATCTTATCCGTGCAAAATATACGCAATCTGTCACAATTACTACTACCCAGCGAAAATACATAGCAGCTCATCGTATAAAGAAGCGTTCGATACTCGAAATTCTGTCCGCTCGACGTAAATCCACTCTCGATGCATAAATTCGGCTTTTTATAGACTCGGTAGGCAAAAACATTCAACAGAACATCTCATCTGACTGACCTCACTGCTCAGTTAGTAACTCTGCCTTCTGTAGGTTGTGGGTTCGATCCCCACCCAGGGCAAACATTTGTGTGATGAACATAGATGTTTATTCTGTGTCTGGATGTTAAGGCCCGGCTCACACCCACACACGTATTTCAATGATTTTCAGGTACCGATTTAAAAACCAGGAATCACAATTGTGAGGATATAATGATACAAAATTACTGATAATATATTCATCTTTAATAGTAGATAATAAAAACTGGCCAGTTCTATACAACATTTTCAAAAAAATACGTTTTTACCGTCGCAAGAACCGCTGAAAATGTCGAAAAATGGGGTCTGGTTAGGTACCAATATCTTTAGACCCACAGCATATTTTTATTTGAAAATAATACGAAATTGTAGATTGTATATTTCTCTATACCGCGTGGCATTATCTTGTTTTCAAATAATTTACTTTTTCATTTATGAACAATATAAAATGCAATAAAACTTATCCATACATTTTTTCCATACAAAACTCACATTCACCTCAAGTCGGCACGTCAGTCAGCGCTCAGACGCGCTCGGGGAAGCACGTCCACGTCACATTTTTCTTCGAATTTAGGGGAAGTCTGACATAACCGGATACTGGGGTAAAATAGTGGACATGCAAAACTAATGATAACATTTGTATAATATATTGCCTTGACGAATTTGGTGCAAGCCACACAGATGAAGGTTAGGTACAATGCATGAGTTGTAAGGGCTGGGCTCATGTACACTGTACAGACTATGAAAGAGTTGGATGATTTTTTTGTAGAAGATGCGATACATCGAGTTACGTTTCGAAACAGTATGATAATAGTTTACGGTTTTACCTTTTTGCATACGTCGCGTTGGAGCAAAATCGAAATAAGCAGATGTTTCGTATTTGATTGTTATTTTAATAAAAATATTAAATTTCAGAAAAATGTGAACCTGTTTGTGTCCCTAATTAGTCCTACTAAATAAATATAAATAATGATTTGATACATTTCTGTTTTGAAATGAAAGTTCTAAAAAGGTACCATGACCCTTAGTACGGTTTTAACCCGGCCTCCCCTATATTACCAAGCGTGTTTTTTTATACATGATGGAAAAAATTGATACTTTATCTGAACAAAATGCGAAAAATTACCTGAATTTTCGATTACGAATATAATTTATGTTTATTATCTATCTACATTTAATATTATAAATCTGATTTGTTTGTGCGGATGTTAGGTATGTTTGGATGTTTGTACCTCAATCAGACTTAAACGACTAAACGGATGAAATTGAAATTTGCTGTCGATGTAAATATACCCCTAGCTTATAAATATGCTATTTTTAATTTAAAAACATCCCCAAAACTATAAAAAGACTCCGAGTGCTGGTGTGCAACAAATCTAGCATTAATCAATTTTGACGACTGATGAATGACTGACGAATGATACGATACACATTGAACCAAAAATGTTGAACCTTCTAAAAAGGTCGGTATTTGTTATTATCAAGGCAAGGTTTATCTGGGGGCACGGTAGTGCCCCCGCCAAGTTAAGCAAAAAAGCGGCACAGTCGTACCATCCTTTTCTCGAAACAGTTCAGGTCATTTTTTGGACAGACAGACAGACATTGAAATCTCACAACTTTTTACGATAGAAGAACTGAGTTGCGTTGCGAGAATTGGCTTTTTATTTTAATTTTTACAAGTTGTTTTTGATGGCATATACTTAAGTTGTACATGATGCAAATAATTAAATATTAATAAAATAATAAAGTGTCCTGAAAAATTGTTTAATTCGAAATACTGAAAGTGCTCTTTAGTGTTTCGTAGTTTACAAAAAACCCTTATAGTTTTGCCATTTCCGTCCATTCGTCCGCAGCTTAGCTCAGATACTCTTAATACTAGAAAGCTGTAATTTGGCATGAATATACTAGTCACGCCGACAATGTGGTAGAAATAAATATATATTTTCAGATGTTTTTTTTTTCTCGCATACTCTCCATGTCTTTGGATAGGTCTTAAAAAGTATTGCGGGTTTGTGATGTCATTTAGTATAAATACAATGGAAAATATGAATTTGTAAAAAGAGCAGCTGGTCATCTCTTTTTCTGGAAAGAAAATATTATGGAAGATTATTTAGTAAAATTTTACAATAACTGTTTAATTCCAGAACTTGTTGACCCTCGCTACGCGCTGTCTATGGATCTTCGAGATCATAGCTCGCACACAATATTCAAAAGCATACCTACATATTTTATCAGTATTTCACTTTCAAAACTTTCTGTGAGTGGTACTCGAAACGTTGACGGTGCCGTCATCGATTTTAGATGACAATAAGTTTTTTTATTAAAAATATATTTTTTAAATCAAGCTTTTGTAAATTCTTGTGCTCTAGTTCTCGTCAAGATAAAAATAACGAGCCCAAACGCGACGTGGTTATGTTGTGTAGTTGAGGAGTTCCGATGGCTACATCCGACCTCCATCATCAGACCGTTCCGTTGAACAGCTCCTGACTCCATCATCAGATTAGCTCGCTGTCACCATATTATGTATGCAAAATTTCAGCTCAATCGATTGGGGATAACTGCTTAAAATTAAGTTGCAAGATTACACCTTATCAAACATAGATACATAAATATGTACATAAACTGCAAGTTAAATAAGAGCTTATAAAAAAACGATACTTACCGTTTTGTCATAATGTATTTTATTAGTAGGTATAGGTACCTAACAAATATTTTTTGCACAGTCAAATATTAGTAACTGTGTAGTAGCACTTTACGATTTGTAACCTGTCTTATAATATATATTAATTTTTTCTATATTTATTTTCTTTTTGTCAAGTGCAACCTATAAAATTATTAAGTACATACCTACCTATACAAATATGACATACCTATTGCACCAAATATTTTCAAGTATCAAGACTAGTTATTTAGTCTTGGTAAATGAAGTGTGAAGTAGCTTCAATGTGTGCGTTTGCACTATTCGTAGTGTGCGGCCACAGAATACGGAAAAGTACAAAAAATGCGAGCTGTCATATTTGAAACAGCCGCCTTAATCCTAATAATATTATAAATGCAAAAGTTTGTGATAAGGCTGCTATGTTTGTTCCCTAATCAAAAATAAACGACAAAACGGATTAAGATTAAATTTGCTGTAGTATCTATATAAAAAATAAAGAATAAATAAAGGAGGAACTTATAATCCGAAAAACAACCTCTGAATGATAAAAAAACGCAAAAAGGACGTTGGTGTGCAACAAATCTGACATCACAGACTAAAAACATTTAGTCGTCATAGCAACGCAGTTTTGACTAATGAATGATACGCATTCTACCAAAATTCGTAATTTATTTTATAAGGTTTGTAGGGAGAAAATTGGAAGCTGCCTGTAATAGCTTTTTCCTGTTTCCTATTATTACAAAAAAAAATTGGTTTGTTTTTTGGTTTATAAGTTCCCCCTTTATTTATTCTGATTTTTTATCTATATACTACAGCATATTTCATCTTAATCCGCTTGTCGTTTATTTTTGATTAGGGAACAAACATAGCAGCCTTATCACAAACTTTCGCATTTATAATATTATTAGGATGCAGGATTTTATCAGTTCCACAAAAACACCTAAACTCATGCCATCAAAAGCATAGATGTAAAAAATCAAAGAAAATCCAATTAAGCTGAAGTCTCCAAATAAACGCGTCGACACCATTATATCTTAAAATACTCAGAAACGGAATGGAAGGATGGACGTTTTGTTTCTCATATTTTTATGGAGTTCGTTTCCTTTTGGGATTCTGTAAATGAATTTAGCGTTACCTTTTATTTAAAGATGCGTCCTGATCAAGGATACTGAACTTGTCGTTGATTTTTTAACCGACTTCAAAAAGAAGGAGGTTATAAATTCGCCTGTATGTTGTTGTTTTTAGGGTTCCGTACCCAAAGGGTAAAAACGGGACCCTATTACTAAGACTTCGCTGTCCGTCTGTCTGTCCGTCTGTCTGTCACAGGGCTGTATCTCATGAACCGTGATGGCTACACAGTTGAAATTTTCCTAGGTTATGTATTTCTGTTGCTGCTATAACAACAAATACTAAAAACAAAATAAAATAAATATTTAAGGGGGGCTCCCATACAACAAACGTGATTTTTTTGCCGTTTTTATAGATAACTAGCGACCCGCCCCGGCTTCGCACGGGTGCAACGCTGATACCAAAATATATTACGGAATGTCTTTGTATACTCGTTAACGTTAACAATACGTGTTTATTTTCGACTTCATATTAGAAATCTTAAAATTATCAGTGGTTCTCTAATATATTAAGCATGTTATTATACATATAAACCTTCCTCCTGAATCACTCTATCTATTAAAAAAACCGCATCAAAATCCGTTATGTAGTTTTAAAGATATAAGCAAGCATACATACAGACATACATACAGACGCGGGAAGCGGGAAGCGACTTTGCTTTATACTATGTAGTGATGGTACGGAACCCTTCGTGCGCGAGTCCGACTCGCACTTGGCCGGTTTTTAATTTAATGTTACTTGTTTAAATATAGTCACTCTCTATCTAATTTTACAGCACTCACCAGACACTAGGATACTTTACATCGTTTTACAATACCAATTAGCCAGCTCAACTACTCGATTTCTCTACATTTTATGTTCGCTAGTATAAGAGAACATAAAACGCAGATAAATCTCGAATGTTCGTGAATCTCAAAGAAATTTAAAACGGATGCCGAACTGCCACTGTACTAGATTATTCGTCTTAAGACGAGTAATAAATGTTTTTGATGAATGCAGAATCGTTTTTTCTCAATAACCGCAAAACATACACCTTTGTTTTTTTTGACAAAGATAACATAAGGATATAATCTAGATAAATTACAGACAGAAACACGATTGGTGAAACTTTTCTCTATAGATTTATTTTTCAAAGTTGGCTCTTCAAAAACACTAGTTTCGTTTTTAATCAAAACTATGAATTACTACTATGAATATTCGTTAGATAATCATACTAGCTAAGTAAATTATAGACAGTTTCTTTTTAAATTTAATGGTTTTCAAGATAATGCATATCACTTTTTCCGTCATATCCGGGTAGACTCAGCCCATACAAAAAGTCAAAAATTTCACTTATCACCTTACCATACATAACAAAACTACAGGTATACTACACCTAATTAGTGTTCAAGAGAGTCACGACACGGCATACACAAGCAACAGCATTTAGTAACTCTTATCACAATGGAATAAGATTTAACAATATGTATATTTTCAATAGGATATTTAAATTAGATGAATTTGCATTAAAATTGGTCTCAGTCCGGCTGCAGTCGCACGTTTCGCAATATTTATACAACATAATATACTCAACATATTCATAAACCCTTTCATACAAAACTGTGTAAATAGTCACAGCTGAGACGTGGTCCTTTTCAAAATACACCTTTCGAATTCTGAGTAGAGAAAGAAAATATCTATGGACAGTGGACACCATAAAGAAGTCATTCTACAATGCTAGATGACTAGAAATTGTATACATTATTTTAAAATTACAGAGTATTTTTTTTTTTTTGTACTTACATCGAATAAACTAGCATGGCTCCATACTCTTTTTAAACGTCATCAAAATAAAATTAGGATCTCGACTGTAATCCCCAAGTACGGTAGACATCCTCTCAGATCTCGAGGCGCTTAGATCCTTTGAAGATGTCTAAGGCACGTCCAAACATTATATTTGGCACATGCCCACTTTTTGCAGTAGTTAGCATTGCATACGTGACAGGTTGCAAGCTCATCGCCGCTTTTAAGAATACTAACTGATTTCCTCACGATGTTTTCCTTCACCGTTTTGAGCACGTGTTTTGATGCGCATATAATATGTTAAGTTATTTTACAAAAATATATACAGAGTATCTCGAATAACAGTAAATCAATCTAGATACCATAATGTTTATTCCGAATCACTTTAGTATGGGAATGCATAGTAGATCATCATGCAAACTAACTATGCGGAACAGTCAACGATCGGAAATCAAAACAGTGATATTTTAGTGTTTTTAGGGTTCCGTAGGGTAAAAACCCTATTACTAAGATTTCGCTGTCCGTCTCAAATTCAAATTAAAAAAATATTTATTTCAATAAAATCACAAGGATCACTTTGAAACGTCTTAGGAACTAGGTGAAGCTACGCCGATTCCTCGTGACCAAGCCTAGAAGAATCAGACACGGCTTGGGGTCTACCTTTTTTTTCGTCTGATCGTCACAAGGCTGACCTTGGTAGTTTAAGAGTTGAAATTTTCACAGATTATGTATTTCTGTTGCCGCTATAACAACAAATACTAAAAACAGAATAAAATAAATATTTAAGTGGGGCTCCCATACAACGTGATTTTTTGCCGTTTTTTTTTGATAATGGTACAGAACCCTCCGTGCGCGAGTCCGACTAGTTGTTGGCCGTTTTTTTATTGACACTGACACTTATAAAGTGAAAACAAAAACACCTACTCACATGCGACCCACACTATTTCAATTATAGCCATTTCTACTCAACTCAGTAACCAGTTTGACCTTTACATTCTTATAAACAAAACACTATTTTTAACCGATTTCACAAAAAGGAAAATAATAATAAATAAATAAATAATGGTGGACATTTCACACATCGCCATTTACCCCCAAACTAAGCAAATCTTGTACTATGGGAACTAGAAAACTGATAGAATAGGTACTTAAATACTTTTTTTAGTAAATAAATACATTATTTATTTTACAATTAATGACTATATTCCTGAAGATCCGGGCTCTCTATGACATGGATTACCTTACTTGGGAAATACAGTCGTGATCACATTAAAAAAAAACCGGCCAAGTGCTAGTCGGACTCGCGCACGGAGGGTTCCGTATCATTATCTATAAAAAACGGAAAAAAATCACGTTCTATGGGTGCCCCACTTAAATATTTATTTTATTCTGTTTTTAGTATTTGTTGTTGTAGCGTCAATAGAAATATATATAATCTGTGAAAATTTCAACTGTCTAGCTATCACGGTTTATGAGATACAGCCTTGTGACAGACAGACGGACAGCGAAGACTTTGTAATAGGGTCCCGTTTTCACCCTTTGGGTACGGAACCCTAAAAAACCTCACAATATTCCTCGAGTAGTGGTATAAATAAAATCTTAATAAGTTATGAGTATGTCAGATTGTTTTCAATCATTAATCAATTAGCGGATGCATCTTCAGCTAATTGGCAAGAGTGTAAATTGTAACATATCTATGTGACTATCGATTTGATTTCAATATGCTAAAAATAATTGGCCAATCAATACCATACGTAGATATGTATGTTTTTTTATCGAAAGCCAATTCATCTAAATCAGATATTAAAAGCAACGCCTGCGCATGGAATGTTGATTAAATGCCAAGTTGAATATCAAGTTATAGAAAAACTCCATTTTATGTTGTGTCCTTGACAAAATTCCGTTTTATTATCAAAAATTGCATAACGTTATTGATATAGCAGACTCGGCCACGCGTTGCTGTGTCAACAGATATCGCGACTATAAATTGAGATGTTGATGAGAATACTAAAAACAGAATAAAATCAATATTTAAGGGGGGCTTCCATACAACAAACATGATTTTTTTGCCGTTTTTATAGATAATGGTACGGAACCCTTCGTGCGTGAGTCCGACTCGCACTTGACCGGTTTTTTATTTCTGTCTTTCTACGTTGGTAAAGTTATAAGTTTTGTATAGTCAGCAACTCACAGACCTTACGGTCAAGAAATATTGTGAATAACACAGGCCCCTTTATTCACGACTAATTATAAATACTATGAACAAAACATCAATGAAAATAATTGGCAGTTCACTTTGAAATATTAACAGTGAGGTAGATTTTATACAAATCGCAGTAGGCAGTTACAATGTCAATTTGTCCACAATTAATGCAATCAGACTGAATTCTGGTTCCAGGTCAATAGAATCAAAGCTATTCATCAAGGCTTGATAGTTATAATATTACGTTTCAAATAAAAACCGGCCAAGTGCGAGTCGGACTCACGCACGAAGGGTTCCGTACCATTATCTATTAAAGACGGCAAAAAAATAATGTTTGTTGTATGGGAGCCCCCCTTAGATATTGATTTTATTCTGTTTTTTAGTATTTGTTGTTATAGCGGTAACAGAAATAAATCATTTGTGAAAATTTCAACTGTCTAGCTATCACGGTTCATGAGATATAGCCCTGTGACAGACAAACGGACAGACGGACAGACGGACAGCGAAGTCTTAGTAATAGGGTTCCGTTTTTACCCGTTGGATACGGAACCCTAAAAACTAAAAAGAAAACCGGCGAAAATTTTTAGACTAATCGAAAAGTCAAGGGAGAATATTAGTTTTTAAGTTTTATGAAGTAACTATTAGTCCTACATTAATTTAAATGGGACCAACTTGGGACTATTCTCAAAACAATAGAAAAAAACATTCAAATCGGATCACCAGGTAAAAAGAAATGCATGATCTATATGTATATATAAAAATCAATTGCTGTTCGTTAGTCTCGCTAAAACTCGAGAACGGCTGAACGGATTTATCTTATCTTGGTCTTGAAATGTTCGTGGAGGTGGAGGTCTAGGGATGGTTTAAAAGGTGAGAAAAATTCGAATAATTGCCGGGAAAACCCTAAAAACAGCCCTTTTCGTTTTCCCATACAAAAGTTTTCTAACTAAAACGTAGAGTCAATTTGAGCTTTATTAGGTTTGATAATACGGTAACGGGGACGGGAACGGGAACGGGAACGGGAACGGGAACGGGAACGGGAACGGGAACGGAACATTTGTTAATTCTAAAGCGATACGAAGTTCGCGGGTCAGCTTGTCATACATATATAAAATACGCGTCGACTTGAGAACCTCAACGTTTTTTGACGGTTAAAATATGGGCAAGTGCCGAATGTAATATTTAGACGAGCCTCTAGCTACAAGGACATCTTCAAGGATCTTAGCGATAATCTTAGAATATGTCTAGATGTCTACCGAACTTGGCGATTCGATTCGTGGTTCTATATCATTTCATGAGACTTTTTCAACTAAAGCTTATTTGAATACATCTTTTGGAAATATGCATTCTTTAAACTTTCGAAAAATAAAAACGAAAGTTACATTCCTACTTTTTAATGAAGTACTCGTTAATGAGAGCTATGAAGATTATAGGTACACGTTTTTTGGAGTTGCTTCCGCTCCGCTCCCAGTCGACGATTGTTTTTGTTCGAAACGAAAAAATAAATACTTGTGAACAAGCCACATCTCCTATTTTATAATGTACTAGCGACCCGCCCCGGCTTCGCACGGGTAGCATGTTATTATACATATAAACCCTCCTCCTGAATCACTCTATCTATTAAAAAAAACCGCATCAAAATCCGTTGTATAGTTTTAAAGATATAAGCAAACATACATACATATTACATACAGACGCGGGAAGCGGAAAGCGACTGCTTTATACTATGTAGTGATGATAGTATATGTGAATAAAGATGTACCCATCTTTAATCACTTCGATAAATAATCCTACCGACCGCTGCAATGACGACAAACACACGTCGACGCGTGGTCCGCCTTAGCTTTTCGAATAAATTAATGATATAAATTATGTATAATTACTTATCAAAAATCTATTCTAATAGAAATCTAGATCTACATATTACCTATCTTTAACAATAAATCACAAGTTGATTTCAATAGTAGGTATACAAAATATTTCGATCATAAATTCTAAAACGTATCATTTTGAAATAATATCTTTATCGTGAAAAGTTTCTGCTATTATGTTTTCAGCTTAATAGAAATCTAGGTAGGAACCTGAAGTAATATACTTATAAAAATAGGAGATGTGGCTTGTTCAGAAGTATTTCTTTTATCGTTTCGAAAAAGAGCAATCAGCGACTGGGAGCCCCTTAAAGTGCAATTTTATAGTTGGATCGTTGAACTCTCTAACAAGTTTGACACCAATCTTGAATGATTCGATAGCGATTGAGAGGTTATTATTACTCGTAAATTGTAATTGTTTAATGAAGATTCTCATATTTTCAGTCAAGTTCAAGTACAGTCTTCAAGATTATTGGAACGAAGTTTTGGAACGAAGTTCCTTATCGCGCGTTGTGAAAGGGGGCTAGACGGAAAAAATTCTTACGAAAAGTTGTCACGAAAAGTTGTCACGAAAATTTGTCACGAAAAGTTGTCACGACACTTTTTTGCTATAGTATATCTATTAATATATATATCTATTAATTGTGTCGAGGTCGAGGTCGAGGTCGAGGTCGAGGTCGAGGTCGAGGTCGAGGTCGAGGTCGAAGTCGAAGTCGAAGTCGAGGTCGAGGTCGAGGTCGAGGTCGAGGTCGAGGTCGAAGTCGAAGTCGAAGTCGAAGTCGAAGTCAAAGTTGATTCCCCTTCCCTTGTCCCACGTTATTTTGTGAGAACTTCGTTCCATCCGGGTGTCCCTTGACACCTCTCAAGTTTTTTTATTTATTTTTAAGGTTCTGTACAAAAAGGGTAAAAACGGGACCCTATTACTAAGACTTCGCTGTCCGTCTGTCTGTCACAGGGCTGTATCTCATGAACCGTGATAGCTAGACATTTGAAATTTTCACAGATTGTATTTCTGTTGCTGCTATAACAACAAATACTAAAAACAGAATAAAAACAATATTTAAGGGGGGCTCCCATACAACAAACTTGTTTTTTTTGCCGTTATTATAGATAATGGTACGGAACCCTTCGTGCGCGAGTCCGACTCGCACTTGGCCGGTTTTATGACCTATATGTAGAGAAAATGTAATTAAGAAGATATTATAAACACTCAGATATGAAATTGTATAAAGTAAAATATCTTATTTTTATAAATACGAGTAACTGCACAAACTGAGAGAGATTAATTTATGATGCGTAAACATTGAGAATAAATAAGTCAATTGAATTTTGCAAGTTATTCTAAAATCTTAAAAGTAAGAAGCGCTAGCGTGACTATCTAGATAACTTTCATCGTGATTGGCAGGAAGTGGCACGAGACCGCAAAAAGTGGAAATCCACGTGGGAGGCCTTTGCCCAGCAGTGGGACAGCTTAAAGGCTAATTACATAAAAAAACACAATAGCTTAAAATTATTTTCAGTGTACTTTATCAAATTACAGACAACAACGCAGAACAGTTATTTTGAGTCAAATTTATTTATTGAGAAAAAATTATAAAATTACATTTTTATGGTTAACCAAGGGGTAAAAACGGGACCCTATTACTAAGATTTCGCTGTCTGTCTGTCTGTCACAGGGCTATATATCACGAACCGTGATAACTACACATTTGAAATTTTCACAGATTATGTATTTCTGTTGCCGCTATAACAACAAATACTAAAAACAGAATATAATAAATATTCAAGTGGGACTCCCATACAACAAACGTGTTTTATGGCGTTTTTTTAGATAATGGTACGGAACCCTTCGTGCGCGAGTCCGAATTGCACTTGGCCAGTTTTTATTTATGCCTATTTCTACCTAATATATTGATGGACATTTCACACATCATCGACGGCCTCAAACAAAAAAGTTAAATATTGCCTATTTCTTCCATAGACCGTTTTGCATTCCAACGATCGATATTAGTTCAAAGCAAGTGACTTAAAACCACGATGCCTTACCCCAACTATTTCGATCAATTCCGAAACAACTAAATAAACTCCAAGACCGATATAGCCAAGAATGTTGAAATTATTAATTGGTAGTTCCGTAGTTTTACGATATGTAAACTTGTTTAATTCATGTCATCAAAAATTTAACTAAATCAGAACTCGCTAATGAAAGCGGACAGAAAAAACCGGCCAAATACGAGTCTGACTCGCGCACGAAGGGTTCCGTACCATTATCTATAAAAAGCGGCAAAAAAACACGCTTGTTGTATGGGAGCCCCATTTAAATATTTATTTTATTCTGTTTTTAGTATTTGTTGTTATAGCGGCAACAGAAAGACATCATCTGTGAAAATTTCAATTGTCTAGCTATCACGGTTCATGTGACACAGCCCTGTGACAGACAGACGGACAGCGAAGTCTAACTAATAGGGTCCCGTTTTTACCCTTAGGGTACGGAACCCTAAAAATACATGGTGACAATATTTTCTTTCGTTTTCCAATTTCCAAGCCAATAATTATTGGTCACGGGTAACAGGCGCAGCTTCATTTCCTAAGACGTTTTAAAGTGATCCTCGTGCTTTTAGTGAAATAAATACATTTTGACTTTGAATTTATACTTTGTAGAAACTTCGCCAAATAGACTTTATTGACCAGAATCATTTCTCATCTCACAATTATCACTCTCTTATAAAGTTTCGGTCATTCCAGGTCCTAGCTGCCCCGGATCTAGGGGGGGGGGGGGCAAGCCGGGGCCCATGCCCCGGGCGACAAGTTCAGGGGGCGGCAAATTCACACTTTACAGACGAATGGACAACTCATAATTTACTTAACTTTGACCTACACTGGGCACGAATATTATCATTTATTTTTAGGAGGGGGCAAAAACAGAAAAATGCAAAAAAAAAAGTTAAGATCCGGGGCTGGGTCCTAGATCTAGTATATATCATAGCCTGCATTAGTTGCCCATCAAAAGCTCAACTTATAACAAACCTAATTATATTCAACCATACTCGTACAGGTAAAGGTTAGACAGAACGCCATTTAGCTTAAGTGCTTGGCAATATTTACTCTAAAATTTCACTGGACAAGTCTGCCCACGCGCAAATGCTACTGGTTTAGTAAGTACATGATTAATGCTTTTCTTTATTGGCAATCGTTTATGACGACCTGCGCACTCGTATCTTTGAATAAGATACGCAGGTCCAGATAAATTACTAACAAATTAGAAAAGAACCCTAAAAACTAGCTGTCCCTTCAGACGTCCTGTCAAATTTCAAAAGCTCACAGAAAAAAAAAATCACTTTCAGTTTTTCCCGAACTTTACCCTTAAAACTTAGGGGTATAAAAAACACCCTACGACCTATTCTCAGGCCTACTGAATATGCACAAAAAAACATAAAAATCGGTTAAGCCGTTTCGGAGGAGCTTGGTTACAAACACTGTGACACGTGAATTTTATATAATAGGATCACGACTTGAAGTACAGTTCTATCTCACGAAGGCGAGTGTGATGTACAAGTATGAATAAATGATTCGGCTAAACGAGCCGTCCGCTTCGCGGGTAGTTCGTTACTTGACGATCGGACGCCGAGCGATGCGGGCGGGTCGCTTGCGACTGTTATAATGGAAGTCTGATATTTTATTGCCTTACCCTAGAAAGGTACAAGACACCACAAATGGCGACGAGGATAAAAAAACGTGAGTAAGACATGCCATAAAAAGTACCATACGACTTAAAAAAAAAAAAGCAGGCAGGTTATTAGTTGAAAAACATAAAATGTGGGTAATTAGAAAAAAAAAGGGAATGTGATGTAACTGTAGTGTTCATCTAGATGCTATTAGCTTTTTTTTAATACGTTTTGTATAAATGTCTCAACATGACAATGTCTCAACATTGTCGTAATTTTAGAGAAAATTTAGGTAGTAGCAGCGTTAATTGCCGTAATCGCCTATGCCAATAACAACTTGTGTTTTATACTAAGTAAGTACCTACTATGTTTTTTTACTGATAACGCTTGATGAAGTCGTACAATTTATTCGTGCCTGCTAATATATACCTAGTTGTTCCATTGTTGTATAGTTAAACTAAGTTGTTTACCAACTGACTATACAACAACAAGATGTGCCTGTATAATATTAGCCAAGTCAGAATGTTAAACGAGAACAATCTGGCAAAGTAAAAATAATACAATGTTGAAGCATTGTTAATTGCCGTGCCTGCTAATATATACCTACCTATGTACCATTGTTGTATAGTTAAACTAAGTTGTGTACCAACTGACTATACAACAACAAGATGTGCCTGTATAATATTAGCCAAGTCAGAATGTTAAACGAGAACAATCTGGCAAAGTATTAAAAATACAATGTTGGAGCATTATTAATTGCCGTGCCTGCTAATATATATCTATTCTAATATATATGTTCCATTGTTGTAATGCACTAAGTTGACGTAACTCCTGACTATCTATAGAACAACAAGATGTGCCTATATATATTAGCCAAGTCAGAATGTTAAACGAGAACAATCTGGCAAATAAACAGAAATCAACGTAAAGCGAATGAATAAAATAAATCATCAAGTTCAAATTGATTCATATCAGTAATACGTAAAATTAAAAGTCCCAATTCTATAAGTGGGTAAGTATGTACGAGAAGACCGTACATGATTTGCTTACTTAATAAATGGACTAGTGGATAGGTATGTATGTATGTTAGAACTACAAATACATATATACTTGCCATATTGTAATAATAGTAGTATCATCTACCTACACCTAAATAGGTACCTACTTATTTTGAAATGGCGGACTTGACACACAGCGCCATCTAGCGCCAAACTAAGAAAAGCTGTTACTATGGGAACCAGGTAACTGACAGAATACTTATATATTTTTGTAAATATATTATTTACACCCAGACACAGAACAATTGCGTCAGATCAGCAACAATTTAAATAGCATATGAAAAAAAAAAAGAAACTCTATATGTTATTGGTTTATTTGAAGTTTCAATCGCGGTAGGACCGCAACAAAAAGATGCCAAATTATAATACATCATATAAAACGGCACCTGTACTTAATAGACAAAGAGAAATATATGTGCCTAAATGTCCTTAAATTAGGGTAAGTAATTTAGTGTAAATTACTTACCCTATGTTTTCAATATTTAAGAACGTACAACTAAATATAGCAGTTGACAATTCAGTAACACCAATTAGCCGACCATATATTACATTATAGGTAATAGAGTACCGATTCCATTAGAAAATAAATTAACGATAAGTTGACGAATTGGTTAAAAAGATAATGAATTATATTCGGTTAGTTAAAATGGGTTATTGTCACTTCATACACTCTTAAGTATACTGCATAAGTATAATGCAACTTTTTGCAATTTTATGTCAGCTAGTATAGGCACGGCCTACAATACAGTCAAAGTAAACAGTGTTTTATCTGATGATTGATAAAATAATAAAATCGACTAAGTACTTGTATGAAAAGTAGGTAAATTACCTACATTTTACCTTATTACCTTACCTTAAATGTTTTAAGAGCATTTGTAAACGATAAAAGATACTCAATTTAGTATGAAAAAATAATCAACCTTATTACAAAATCATTGTTTAACATTTAACATAAAAAAAAATAAGGTAGATACTTACATAAAATAAACAGTTTCTTTATCTGGATAATCAACAAGGTAAATAAAATAGGGATTTATAAAATAACCAGTTCTCTTAAATGTGTTCAGCAGTAAACTTAGTAAAGTTTACTGCTGAAACGAATAATAATAATACAGGAAGAACAAAATTGTAAGTTAAAAAAGTATAATAATAAAAATGTTTCTATAATCCCTATCGTCATTTCAACTACAGGAGTAATTCCCAAACAGTTTTTCCAGTCTCTCAATTTGTTAGATTTACCAAAACATACGTATACGCTCTTCTACAAAAAGCAGTTATTTGGAATACGTGTTAGTAAGAAAGTTTTTACAAACCGACGACTCCTCGACCGAATTGTTACCACCTAAAACGAGTTATCATAGATTAACACACACTGGTGCACAATTGGCTAAAGCCCTTGTGCTAAATTTCGGCTATTATAAACCGAATAAATTTAATAAAAAAAAAAATAAAAAAAAATACGGTTTAAGATGTTTATTTTCTCATAAAATTACAAATTCACAGAGAAAACTAAAGCTAAATAATATAATAATATCGAATGTGCCTGTGGGCGTTTTGCAATACCAAAACAATGAAAGAAAGTAACAAACATACAAAGAACAAATAATATGATTAATATTATTAAGCATTCAACAGGTTAACAAAGTACTTAAGATTAAGGTTTCTTAAAGTGTGATGTTGAGAGAACAGAACAAAAAGGGTTAAACAACAGATTTCACACAAGGCTGGGCCAGTATCGTGAAGGCCTTAAGCGGAAAAAAAAATAAAATAAAAATAAACAGTTTTAGAATATAAATCTACAAAGAATAATGTAGTACAATTGAAATCAGTCCTTTTAATATAACATGCAACTTATAAAGTTGACACATTTGTACCTGATTTTTAAACCATTTTCAACACTGACTTCCGATCTTTTTAAAGCTTCTACACAACATCGTTACAAGTGTGAGGTTTTCTTCGAGGACGGTTTGTTCCATCAGAGTTAAAGTAGCATTGCACTGGTTCTTCACTTCCACCATCACTATTATTTTGTTTCTAAAGAACAAAGCGAGTCACAGACTTCGAATATTTTTCGTTTTATGATTGTATTTTGATCACTGTTTTACTGATTGATAGTCAGATAAATTCTTGACAAATTCCCATCACCACATTTTGTGAAGCGATCAGGGAATTAAAATAACTTTTGAAAATCAATCTGATGCATTATATCATTTCTACTTGTTTTCATTGTTTTGAAAAACTTTATTAATGAAATAGATAACCAAATAAATATAGCAAACAACACCAACGCAGTCTGGGTATTTCACTTAACTCTAGTTTTCTATTTGTGAAGTCGGAACACCCAAGTTCCAACCCAATAGGCTATTTGACAGTATGAAAAATAAAGTGTTGTTGATAGTGATCTATTTAAATTATGCCTTTATAAAGCGTTATAGAGTAAAATAACTTGAAAATAAAAAAAAAAAAGAACAAAAAATCTATTTTAAACGACAGTCACGTGACACAAATGGTCAGTATTGGTCGAATCTATTATGACGTAGCAAGCTTGTCAATATGTCATCCGCCGTTATTTAATTTGTCAATATTTAATATACATTTTTAGGGCCAATACTTAACAGAATTGAGAATAATATTGTTATGGGTTCCACAGTCACTTCTGAATAATCTAGAATGGTTTTCAAAATCTTGTCAAATATCCCATTTTATGTTGGTGTTGTGAAAATGCAATACAAGTTTTGTGCCTTGATAGGGCATGATTGGATGCATAAGTTCCATAAGTAGGTAGTTTACCTACTTAACTGTGTCTGCGTTGATATCACGACTTATACAGACAAATAATGTTAAACTGGACATTGCTATATGGGTAGGTACAAACCTACGCCTTATCTACATAATTATGCATTCTCAGCAGTTAGGTATGAGGTTACTCTAGTATAGCTAAAGGTAGGCCCTTTTAGTAATTGGGTATTTGGGTAACCAGTTGGTATGAACAATTTAGTTACCTAGTAATTTACCTACATCCTACATGAAAAATATACCTAGGTACTTACAAACTACAGCCATGTAAATAATAAATAAATGGTTTTATAGCTACAGTTGTACAATGAAGATCTCTAAATTAAATTACCTATCTAGTAATGCACTTACCTATCATATACAAATTAACCAAGAATGGCTTGTACTTATATAAAATATATATATATATATATATATATATGAAAGCGTTGTTAACTCTAAGTACGTGTTCAAACTTTTTCATAACTTTTATTGTTTGAGGTAGGTACGAAATATATGATGGGTTTATTTACAGCTAATAACTATTATCATATGAAATCTCTTATCCGTGCAAGTATAGTTAATTACTTATGTTAGCAAGCTTGTTTCAAATGAATTAAAGAATTGTTTTGAGTAGAGAATCATTTTATTAAAAAGTACATGCTATCTAACCAACATTAATAAATCATTAGTCCTTTGCTGACCAGATAAACTAGGCAATCATTGTACCAGCCGACCCTTCACCATAATAGCTAGAGAAAATGCTTTAAGATGTAGAGAATAGGAACATAGATTTAGAAGTAAGTAAGAAGTAGAAGAAGAAAGAGGTAGAAGAAAAAGGTTAATTAAACGAAGACAAAAAGAAATGAGAAGAAATATAATACACATAAAGGAGGCAGAGGGAGGATGGAAAATTCAAGCTAAAACAAGACAGAAAATTAATTGGAAACAGATGCTAATTAAACGATAATTTATTGTACTCGATTATTCTAGATTAAATGACTAAAGTTTAAATTACAATTAGCCTAGAAGTATATTGTATTGATTTGTGAGCTTAGAAATATATTATATTGATTTGTGAGCTAGATTAGAAAAATAATTATAAAACATTATTGAAAGAGAGAGATGTGATGTACAAGTATGAATAAATGATTCGGCTAAACGAGCCGTCCGCTTCGCGGGTAGTTCGTTACTTGACGATCGGACGCCGAGCGATGCGGGCGGGTCGCTTGCGACTGTTATAATGGAAGTCTGATATTTTATTGCCTTACCCTAGAAAGGTACAAGACACCACAGCGAGTACTTGTAGTTGTGATGTGTTTAGACTCTGATACTGACTGCTCCCGAATTTACGCACACAGATACAATATGCCACGTACATCTACACTCACAATTAAGACCAACCCGCCGCGAAATAGAACAAAAATGTAATCCCCAAATAATCATTCTCTCAGACCTCCAGGCGCTCAGTAACTGGTATTCAAATAATTGAAGACAAATCGTCAAAATCGTATAACAACTTTGATGATACCTAAAAATACCAAAACAATTTTAAAATCACGCCCATTAACAGTCCATGCCATTAACGTAGGTGCATTGACTAAAATAAATCGGAGCTTCTTAAGCCATGGAGCCATGGAATAATTAGCAGTGATCAAAACCCTTTTATAGACGCAGTCAGACATTCCTGCTTCAGCTCCTGGTGGTGGTGCTTCGAGCATTTACACAAATATTATAAAGAGAAAACTATTTTTGTTTATTTTTTATGTCAGTTTGGTTGGATAAACCAAAGAAACTACTGGACCAACATGAAAAACTGCTTCACCTTTTAAAAGCTTAATTATCAGCGAGTAACATAGGATATTTTGTTTTCAATAAAATTAAGAATTTATCTCAGTAATTGCAATAATGTATTCAAAGGTATCAAAAATTCTTCATTAGTGCGAAGCCGGGGCGAGCAGCTGGTGTTTAATAGTGTGAATCTTCACGGTAGACATCTACGCAGACCTCCAGGCGTTTAGATTCTTGAGGATGACTGAAGGAGTTAGTCAGAGGTATGACCAAATTTATGCACATAAACACGCGCTCAAAACGGCAAAGGAAACAATCGTGAGGAAACTACATAGTTAGCAGGGATGGGCTAGCAATATGTCATGTATGAAATGCTACTTATATACTGAGACTGCGCCCTTTTGGCCCACGCAGCACAGTAGACTCCTTCCTATTTTTCTGGGGGCACGGGAGTGCCCCCGCCAAGTCAAGCAATAAAGCGGCACGGCTGTACCATCCTTTTCTCGAAGCAGTTCAGGCCATTTTCGACCCCCTATAACTTCGTTGTGGATAAAACTAGAAGCCTGAATTTTCAGTAACCAAGCAGTCACTATATAAACACGGTATATTTCAAATTTCATTCAATTTGAACCAGTAGTTTAAGAATTATAACTAGTCAAAGTTTCCTATTTTGTCACTCACTCACTCACTGACTGACTGACTGACCGATCATCAAAAGTTTAAGGCAATTCTAGCAGACATAGAAGCTTCAAATTTGAAACACAATTAGTGTTTAGTGTAAAAATCCTAAAAAAACCTGCCAAGTGCGAGTCAGACTCGCGCACGTCGAGTTCCGTACCATTATCTATAAATCACGTTTGTTGTATGGGAGCCCCACTTAAATATTTATTTTATTTGTTATTATAGCGGCAACAGAAATACATCATCTGTGAAAATTTCAAATGTCTAGCTATCATGGTTCATGAGATACAGCCCTGTGATAGACAGACGGACAGACAGACAGACAGACGGACAGACGGACAGACGTACAGATGGACAGACGGACGAACGGACAGTGGAGTATTAGTAACAGGGTTCCGTTTTTACTCTTTAGGTACGGAACCCTAAAAAGTAGGGCTATCTACAAAAATAAATGAGATGCCATCAAAAACATAACTTGTAAAAAAAGCCAAGTCTCGCAACGCAACTCAGTTCTTCTACCGTAAAAAGTTGTGAGATCCATGTAATACCAAGTCGGTTAATTTATTCAGTCCCTACTTTAAGGGTCCTTCTGTCTTAAGTTATTACGTAAAGGTTAGATAATTACGTAATAAAATAAGTCAGAAGGACCCTTAAAGTAGGGACTGAATAAATTAACCGACTTGGTATTACATGGATCTCACAACTTTTTACGGTAGAAGAACTGAGTTGCGTTGCGAGACTTGGCTTTTTTTACAAGTTATGTTTTTGATGGCATTTGTTTTACTTTATTTTATTTTTTGTTTTGGATGTTTTTTGTATTCTTTTTATATATTGTATCCCTCTGTCTTCTGTGTGTGTTTGTGTCAAATAAATAATTTCATTTCATTTCATTTCATTTACTAACTACTCTTTAGACAACATCTATGATCTGAGCGCTTGGAGATCGGATGTTTACCGTACTTGAGGATTAACAATCGTGATCCTATTTCATTTAAAATAACTGTGGTTCCCATTTAAAAAATAAGGCCCGGCTAAAGATGCATTCAGGCATTCTCTGGACGATGTTTGCAAATGCTGCATTAACGGCTGCCGTCACGTCTGTATGGCGAAGATTTAATGGGGTACCCTTTTGCAACATTGTAGTATAAGACTACACTTTTTCATGGTATGGTATTTCCTTTGTGGGACCACCGGCATTTTTTGTAATTAACAGTAAAATAATTACTAGCTTTAGCTTTTTTATATTGGACTAGCTTCTGCTGGAGGTACCCAGATAAAAATTATCCTATTTGTTATTCCAGGACATAAACTATGTATATTCCAAGTTTCATCCAACTCTGCCGTGTTGGCAGAGTGGGAGGTACCTCGACTTTCAATCTGAAGGTCGTGGGTTCGAATCCCGGCATGCATCAATGGATTTTTCAGTTCGAAAAATTTATATGCCCATCTAAAACGGTGAAGGAAAACATCGTGAGGAAACCAGTTAGTATTCTTATAAGCGGCGATGGGCTTGCAACCTGTCACGTATGGAATGCTAACTACTGCAAAATGTGGGCATGTGACATGTACATGGGCATGTGACACTATCCCCACTAGACATCTTCAAAGGATCTAAGCGTCTATAGATCTGAGAGGATGTCTACCGTACTTGGGGATTACAGTCGTGATCCTATTTATTTTTTTTATTCATCCAACTCTGATCGTTAAGTGGGTGATTGGAGCTCAAACCTCCAAACATCCCCACAAACTTTCAGATCCATAATATTAGTAGGATAGCATGCAAAATTGGCGATATTTTCATAGATTTGTTAAAAAAAAACCTGAAACTAGCTGAAAAATCGCAAGTCGCAAGCAATTGCCGATCTTTTGTCGAACAACAATAACTCCTAGACAAGTTCTTATAACCGGACAGTAGTGACAACTGTTACACAATCCAAACTTTTACATCACTTATGTACACATGTGACATTACTATGTTAATTTCTGAGACGAATCCGTTATCGACATCTAAGTCTTCTGCGTTCACAATATAAACAGGTTGTCGGCGCCGATACTTTTCCCTTGTTGGTTATGGAGTTTGGAAAATGGAACAATTTATTTTACTCTAAATTGGACTGTATTTAGCTTGAAGCTTGATTTCACAATTATCTTATAAAACCACTGAATTGAGTAATTTTTGACGGAGGTTAAAATACATTTTAGATAAAATATCGCACATCATCAGAACGCGCTACTCATAATTACTTCCCAAAAGCCTCTCTTAAATAACAGCCTAAGCCTCAGCTTAAGAGATATTTATACACACTAGTCCAATATGCGTTTCGCGTCTTAAGACTACTACAGATTCTAAAACACAAACCAAGTACATTTAGTAATAAAATGATTTTTGATAGTTTTAGCAGTTTCAAAACCATTTTCATGTACTATTTATATGGGACATATAATATTGTTTTAGTAGTAGTAAATACCATACGGTACTATGACTTTTTTAAAAGATGGTGACAAAACTCTATAACCTTCGAGCACGAACAACATAAGCTGTCAATTCATGCTGGTCGATGCCGGTTACCGGCTTTTTATGTAAATGCGGACTTATCACGCAGGTAAAATAACGAGTTTCTTGATTTATCAATTATTGACCAAGTGATGTATTAATTAAATTAAATTGACATTGCTAGAACGCATTTGAGCAATCGTAGAGAACTTGATGTAACAATTGAAAGCTTGTATATAGCTTACTAGCGACCCGCCCCGGCTTTGCACGGGTTTAATACATATAAACCTTCCTCCTGAATCACTCTATCTATTAAAAAAAACCGCATCAAAATCCGTTGTGTGTTTAAAGATATAAGCAAACATACATACATACAGACGCGGGAAGCGGAAAGCTACTTTGCTTTATACTATGTAGTGATACTGATAGCTTGTCAGTCACACGTCTAATATTTGACACAGTGGGTACCTACCTATTATTTACTATCCGACATCAAAAAAGGAGGAGACTATCAATTGGCTATAGATGCATTTTTTTTAAGTTGTGTAAATCCGATTGCATTTAAAAACACCTTTATAAATTCATCAAAAACAGTTAATTTTTAATTTCTAACGCTCGATCTGCTCCAAAAATACATTCACGTCTCAAACACTTCACTATAATACACTGAAAGCACTTTTTTAATAAACTTTGGGACGAATTCATAAACCATAAACAAACCAATAGCAATAATCAAATAGCGTAAAACAAAGTTCGATATTCGAATTCGATTCGTTGGCGAATCGCGCGCGACAAAGCGTTAGCGATAGACGCGTGCGCAGGGCTCGCGACGCGGAATTCAACTGTTTATGTTACAGGCGAGACATCTCCATTATCTAAGCGACAAATATCGCGTAGCTAGACTGTGTAGGACCACGGCCTATCGTTTCGGAGAACGCTATGGTTCTATGTGATAAAAGGTATTTGTATTTCTACTTTGTACCTAACCAAGGTAGTATTTATTTTAAAAAGGATTACGCGTTGATTATTTTCAATCAGCTAGACATTTTAGGCTGTAGGTATACCTAGTAAGTTAATAAAAAAGAAAACGGGAAAATAACAGTACCTATGTCTTCGGGAAAAGTTGCTGTCGTGTAGTATAGATAGAGAATGTATCTCTACTATTAATATTTATTTTCAGAACTGTTACAGTTTTGTCTCATCGAACAGCCAAGAGAGGATATAGTTTTGAAATGTTTATGAAGAAACTTAAAAAAATAAAAAGGAATTAAATGGGTCTATTCTCTACACAATAGAAAAAAAAATCAAAATCCGATAACCAGGTAAAAAGATCAAAGTCATAAATAAAAATTCATACATTTACGTGTCAGAGCAAACCTCCTCCGATTTTCCGTCGATTGAAATGTAAAACATTAGTTTTTTACCTACGAATAGCAGTGAGTGAATATGTTTAGAAGTGCACCGGAAGCACACTTCATCAGAACTCACCCCACGTAACCAACCACTCTATTGGCCCAACGTCAACACGTCTACTTATTTGAGGGACGGAAGTGCAAACCATTAGAAAACGAAAGAATTTATGTTTACAAATTAGATATTAACTTTTTAGGAAATCATTTTTATCAATGAGCGTATCTAAGCAACGACGGAAAAGTGTCTATTTATCAACCGACGTTAGGGTCCCAATTCGTCGTGTATTTACTTTTTTAGCTGGTAATCCGAATATGATATTTTTACAAGCTTTTATTTAACTTGCAATTTATGTACGTAACTATGTTTGTTAAGAGGCTGCCAGTCGACGATTGCTCTTTTTCGGAACGAAAAAAGTAATACTTCTGAACAAGCCACATCTCCTATTTTTATAAGTATATTACTTCAGGTTCCTACCTAGATTTCTATTAAGCTGAAAACATAATAGCAGAAACTTTTCACGATAAAGATCTTATTTCAAAATGATACGTTTTAGAATTTATGATCGAAATACTTTGATACCTACTATTAAGATCAACTTGTGATTTATTGTTAAAGATAGGTAATATGTAGATCTAGATTTCTATTAGGATAGATTTTTGATAAGTAATTATACATAATTTATATCATTAATTTATTCGAAAAGCTAAGGCGGACCACGCGCGGACGTGTGTTTGTCATCATTGCAGCGGTCGGTAGGATTATTTATCGAAGTGATTAAAGATGGGTACATCTTTATTCACATATACTATACATTATAAAATAGGAGATGTGGCTTGTTCACAAGTATTTATTTTTTCGTTTCGAACAAAAATAATCGTCGACTGGCAGCGTCTTAAGGTGGAATCTTGCAACTCAATTTTAAAGCAGTTATCCCCAACCGATTGAGCTGAAATTTAGCATACTTATTTAACTTCAGGTGACGATGCAATAATATGGTGACAGTGAGCTGATCTGATGATGGAGTCAGGAGCTGTTCAACAGTCTGTTCAAACTTCTTAGTAAATACTTCGATTGAGTAAAAACTTTAAATTCTTGTCAAGTTCCGATGAAAAATGTTATATGATGTGACAGGTGATAGCGCGCTGGTGCTCGATGGTTTAATATAATGATTTTACAAAAGCATGTCATTGAAAAATATTTATCAACAGAAAATTGATTAAAACTATTGTCATTAGTAGACATAGCTATAGGTTTTTACACGATTCTTTATAACGTAATTACCTTTAATTTATTTTCCCGAAGTTTTGACTATGTTACAATAGCTATAATCCCAGGCAGAATATAAAGACCCGTGATAAAATATATAGTTAAGTCCGAAATTGGTCCCATTTAAATTGTAGTTATGTAAGAATATTTATTTTTTTCTTACTTTAGTTAGAGGACAATAATATCCAAAGAAAACTATAATTACAGAAATAAAATTTTACCTTTGATACATCGATGTATTCTACAATTTATAGTATTAACTTCAAAGCGTTTAAATGCGATAGATAAAGCATGAGCAACACGTATTAATTAATAAAGAATTCACTAAGTAAGGCAAGGTATTTATAGTATTCAAAAGAAGAAACCGACGATTTACGATTACGGCTCGTCTTGCGGTTCGATTTGTCCGAATGCGGTGGTATATTTTAATTTATTTAAACATGAAGGACAATAAATATATTAATGCTATTTTGGCAAGTAAGTACCTTCTAATATATGGTATGAATTATCTGTTCAAAGTTTTATTCAAATCGGTTTATTCAGCCGTTAAAAATAAAAACTTGACATATCAATGTAGATAATAAATTAATAATGTGATGAAAAAGGCTTCCTCGAAAGTTCGAAACTTAGGAGTTGTCAAAGTGTCATGTCATGTCATCAACTTTTTTGGAGAAACGAAAGCCTATATAGGTAGGCTTTTTAGGGTTCCGTAACTAAAGGGTAAAACCGGGACCATATTACTAAGACTTCGCTGTCCGTCTATCCGTCTGCCTGTCACAGGGCTGTATCTCGTGATAGCTAGACAGTTGAAATTTTCACAGATTATGTATTTATATTGCCGCTATAACAAAAAATACTAAAAACAGAATAAATATTTAAGTCGGGCTCCCTTATAACAAACGTGTTTTTTTTTGCTGTTTTTTATAGTAGTACGGAACGCTTCGTGCACGAGTCCGAATCGCACTTGACCAGTTTTTTAATCCTACTGCGAGGCAGGTAGTTCATCCGAGTATCTTGTAAGTTGTAATTACACCCGTAGTAGGTATGTCAGTTTATTTAAACTAAGCAAGGATTTACTTAGCGAACGTACGAGTATTAATTTATTGCATCCATAAATTGTTATAATGCAGTTCCTAGAACGCAGGATACCTAATTATTCAACTCAATGTCACGTTAACAAAGGATAAATCAAGAGGCTAATAAAGTAGTTTATTGTCTTATAATGTGCATTATTTATTTAATAAATCCTAGTGTGTTGACTGAGGAGGTGGTGAACCCGAATGAAAAAAGCAAATGTATTTTTCTGTCCAAAAAAATAACATCGCGAGAAAACCAGTTAGTATTCTTATAAGCGGCGACGGGCTTGCAATCTATATGTGGGCATGTGTCAAATGTAGTGTTTGGACGTGCCTCTACTAGATATCGAAAGTTGAGGCAGCTTGCACTAGAAGACCAACAAGGTTCTTCTGAAAAATGGAGATGTCTAGGTGGAAAAATGGAGATGTCTAGGTGATTAAATTAGGTAACCAACCTACCAGACAGTAGTCTGGTAGGTATTAGACATTTGACCTACTTATTTTGGTAGGTACCTACCTACATAAATAATTATTCTAAAGAATCCTCTGTTTTTATTGTTTGTAAGTTTAGTATTTTTCAAGTCGAGATGAACTGTGTGTAATAATGATAAGAAGATAGGTTCGTACTTATCTTATCTATGTTCCCAAAAATGTACAATCTAAACAAGAGAGCTTTACATTTTTGTACATCCCATAATCTTAATTCATAAATTATGAAGCTGCAGTTTCAGTTCAGAATGAAAACAGAAACACACACATGTTGAAAATAGCGCCATCTTTTAATAAAGTTGGGAAGTATTTATTCAGATCATCATAGCCACTGTAGCATATATCGACAAATGAAACACAGATGGCGCGAATAGTATAAAACTACATGCTACTCCACGCTAGATGGCGTTGCTAGACTGATGTAAGTTTCTACGACAAATATAACAGCCAATCAGAGAGCTGGAAAGCGAAACAAAAATTGAATAACGTTTCCGTACTGGTGACGTAGCTTCAAGCCATACAGCTATTTTCGCTTCTGATTCGCCCGGCAGACATTTTGTTGCGACGCTATTGCCTATTGAGAACAGAAATGCCAAACAATCCTCACGCGATCAGCTGGAACTCTGAAGAGTTTGAAAAACTTGTGGAATTAGTGAAACCGAATTCGTGCTTGTATAATGTGCCGGATCCGTCGAGAAAGAGCATTTTGGCGAGGGAGTCTACATGGGAAAAGATATCTCGGGAACTTGGCAAACCTGGTAAGACGCCTGTCATTTTCAAACAAAAAAAATATACGTACTTTTTCGTCTAGTGATAATGTTTGGATTCCTAAACTAAGCTCAGAATTTGTTCGAAAACAAACGTCTGTAACGTAGCCAAAAGTAGGTAACAATAACAAAGCTGGGATGCAAACAAGATTAGATATTTATATCTCGGGAACTTGGCAAACCTGGTAAGACGCCTGTCATTTTCTTATGATAAACAAAAAAAATATACGTACTTTTTTGTCTAGTGATGTTTGGATTCCTAAACTAAGCTCAGAATTTGTTCGAAAACAAACGTCTGTAACGTAGCCAAAAGTAGGTAACAATAACAAAGCTGGGATACAAACAAGATTAGTTATTTATATCATTTATAAAAGCATCCCAGCTTTGTTCTATGCACTTTAAAAGCTATCTAGAAAAATATGATCACACACACACTATCATGTTTGTTGAGTAGCGAGCCTTGGTCAATTTTCTCTCTAAAATTCTGGCCAATTTTTATGCCACTATCTCTAACATTTGTGCGATGAACATGGATGTTTGTTCTGTATTTAAGTGCTATAACATAATGTAAACGAAAAAAGTATTTTAGTATTCTATCAGTAATCTAGTTCTCATAGTACAAACTTTGCTTAGTTTGGGGGCTAGATAGTGATGTGTAAAAATGTTCACCAATGATGAAAATGAAGCCTTCATAATTTATAATTCCAGTGGAGGACTGCAAGAAGCGATGGAAGGCACTCCGAGACGGTTACATGAAGACACAACGAATGGGCAACAAGGGTAGAATCACTACAGGTCTGTTCACAAAACTGGACTTTCTAAACGAACCTCCGGAAGAGAATCTGATGGAAGAGAACCTGATAGAAGAGCATTTAGAGCTAGATGATGCCATTCAAGAAGAGACAGAGCAAGAAGTTATTATGGATAAACAGGAGTATTATGAGGTTAGTTTTAAAAGAATTTTATTTAGAATTTACTAAAACTACGCTGCCCATCTGTCTGTCACAGAGCTGTATCTCATGAACCGTGATAGCTAGACAGTTGAAATTTTCACAGATGACGTATTTCTTTTGCCACTATAACAACAAATACTAAAAACAGAATAAAATAAATATTTAAATGGGGCTCCCAATACAACAAACATGATGATTTAGATGTTTTTTTTTAGATAATGGTATGGAACTCTTTGTGCTCGAGTACGACTCGCACTTGGCGGTTTTTATTAATTTTTGTATCTTGGGACCGATTTTGACTAATGTGATCTCTACCTATAGACTTTTTTCAATGGTCTCTAGATACCTCAAATGGTTCTTATTCTGTAAAATATTAATCTAAGATATTATTTGTTTTAATAAATTTCCTTTACAATTGGTCAAACAATTTATAGACTCTAAATTAGTACTACTACAAAAGCATGCTTTTGTTGTAGTATTTATGTATTAATATTTAGTGTAACTCGCTTATAGAAATGCTATGGGCAATTGACATGCAAACTTTCACACATGGAATGGAATACTGTAAAATGATGGCATGTGCCAAATATAATGTTTTATAAAACTACATTTGGCACATGCTCTCATTTCTTTCTTTGACTATTATAGACATTTAGATCTGAATACCAATAGACTTAAAGGATGTCTACTGTGCTCAGAGATTACAGTCATGACTTATTTTACCATAGGCAATAAATACTTTTTAATTCAAATGAAGCTAAAATTTAACTTTACCACTTCCAGATAGTGCTTGTTGACAACCCGGAGCCATCTAAACTAACCAAAGTACCAAAACTGCTTCTACCACCGAGAGATCCCTCGGAGGAGCCACCAAAGAAAATCGGAAGGAAAAACTGCGGAAGAAAAAAGTACCAACCACCGCCACCAATCAGCTTGCAGCCCATCAAAATTCTACCAAAACCAATACTAATGAACTCAAACTTTCTCCAATATGTTGAAGAAAAGCCTAAAATACAAACATTGCCTTCACCGCAACCCGCCAAATCGGAAGTGCTTGAAAGTCTAATAGAAAAAGTTCTTAAAGAACACACAAACGAAATAGATGTCTTCTTCAGGAGCATGGCAGCGAGTGTTAAGAAGCTACAACCGAATTTAATACCTAAAGTGAAAATGGAGGTTTGCAATGTCATAGCAAAGTATGAAATGCAAAGCTTTGAAAAGAATGGCAGCTATTAAAGTTACATGGATATACTACTGCAAAATGTGGGCATGTGCCGAATTTAATGTTTGGACGTGCCCCTGACTAGCCCCTTTAGGCATCTTCAAAGATCTGAGAAGATGCCTACTGTACTTGGGTATTACAGTCGTGATCCCATTTCCATGCAAATGCTTTTCTAAGAATAGTATTTGATCACTTAATAACTTGAATTTGATTTGGCAATAAACATTATTATTATGTTCACACTAAAGTTCAAATTAGCTCCAACCTTATAACATTTAGTTATTTCATAGAATACATCTGTATGGAAACGGTCACATGAATCTATGATAAGTTTAAACAGCAATTGTTGGCAGTTTTGTTAATACGATCGAGCTTATTCTGTTCAATATAAAGGGGCTGTATGTCGACGATTGCTCTTTTTCGAAACGAAATAAGAAATACTTCTGAACAAGCCACATCTCCTATTTTTATAAGTATATTACTTCAGGTTCCTACCTAGATTTCTATTAAGCTGAAAACATAATAGCAGAAACTTTTCACGATAAAGATATTATTTCAAAATGATACGTTTTAGAATTTATGATCGAAATATTTTGAGTCTAAATTAGCTTAAACCATAGTCTTAGAATTGAGGTACATATATTTGATAATATTTACGATTTTCGTAATGTCATTTAGAAACTTCAACCTAAATAAAATCGAAATGTATATTGGTAAAATAACACTTGCTATGAGTAAAATAATGCAAAATAATAAAAAAAACTGTCACTAATTTATGCTTTAAAGTGAACAAAATAAGAACGTTAGTATTAAGGTGTGACCAGACATTGCGCGGCAAGTATGCCGTGCGAACGAACAATAACACCGTTTGAGCGCGTAGCTCGCGGCTGTCGACCAAACATAGCGCGGCTTGCCGTCACACCTTTACAAGTACTAAATTTAAGTTTTATGTCAAGAAAACAGAATTGCCAGCATAGGCTAGAAAATAATTAATTGTTGCGGTATATGTTCAGATTATGTTTTATTTTGTATGTTTGTTATACAAGTATATAACTGAATGGTGCCTAAAAGGAGCCTCAATGTTAACTGCTAACTCCTTTCGTCACACTGGTTTTATTATCAGCACTTTTCTATGTTACACTAGGCTAGGGGACGTGAATGTCTCGGGGACAATATTATGGAATTTTTACAGGCCACACTACTCAGTGTTCATATAAATGTCGCCCGAGGAGGTATCCCGCGTCACGTAAAATGTTGCGGGACACTGCAACGTTGCAGCGTCACGTAGCGGGACAAAATGTCCCCTAGTCCATCCGTGGCTTCAGAAACATGGGATTCAACAAATATTGATCAAATTATGAAAACCCGCCGCGGAGATAGATTCCGCACACCATTTACTTTATCTTAAAAGTATGTACTACGTAACCAGAAAAGAGCCAGGTGTACCGCGAAAATAGGAGTTAAGTAGATATATAATACTTTATTGTAGTACACCAGAAATAATCAAGAAAAACATTAAACAAATAATTTTCTAATTACGTACAATGGGCGGCCTTATTGCTAAAAAGGGATTTCTTCCAAGCAACCCAAGTAGGTAGTAATAATAACTATTTTGTATGTGAAAATCTTTAGTAAGATGGTTTGTTGTTAAGAAATACAATGCATTTGTCCTACTTCAGTAAGTAGGAATAATTCCCGCAATATTATGTCAGCCTTTTTAGAATAAAACTACAATTACGTAAAAATTGTGATAGAAATATTTTATAATACTAGGTATGCTGTTGGAATTGTTTTATGAAGAAATACATGAAAATACTAATCAATAGATGTTTCTCGATTTTATAATACCTTAAAAAGTAGCGCCACTGAGGACTATTCATTGTGTCCAGGAGACAGACTGCAAAGACCATAAAAAAGTTTGAGAGTGGCGCCTGTGACGGAAAAGATGAGGATCAATAGGTTAGCGTGGTATGGGCATGTTATGAGGAGGAAAGAAAGTCATGTAACGAGAAAAATGTTTGTGGATGGATGTAGACGTTGAGATAGGCCAAAGAAAAGATGACATGGGTAAGAAAGAAGTGAGTGATGAGATGACGGCTGATAGAGGGCAATTGACGAAGTACCCCACTTAAGTGGGATAAGGGCATGAAGATGATGATGATTAGAATGATTTCAGTAACTTTATCAGATAGCGATATTATAAGCGCTAGCTTGTTTAAAATTTAATCTTACATTTGAATTCAATTTTCCCATTCAGCATTTAAAAGGACAGACCGGACATCAAAATGATGAATTAAACTGCACGCTACAAGAGCTTTTTAAAATGTCTGAATCCGTCAGAACCACAATGTAAACAATACAACGACCACTCAAACGCTAATTAAAATTGATGTCCACTCCCCCATGCATGGGCAGTCGGCATAATAGAGGTATTGTGCTTCGGTAAGTAAGTACCTCTAGGGCAGTATTGTGCTAAAGAAAGTACTTTCTGTGGAAACACATTCGTCCTGATTAGCTGGATAGGGGCGTTTTGTTATTTTCTTTATTTCACTAGGTACGAAGGACCTAAATACTCTGGCACCAGAGTTGGTCAATAAGCTCGTACGCATTTTATGTTTACTAACTTCTTGTCGTGGCTCTGCTCGCGTGGTACATGGATAAAAAGTAGTCGATATTCTATTACAGGGCACAGACTGTATACATTCCAAGTTTCATCTAAATCCGCATATAAAAATATTTAAAATCTAAACCATATTAATTCATATTAAAAATCCGTTGTTTATGAAGATTTATAAACAACGGATTTTTAATATTAGAAGAATTGGGAGGCTGGAAGAAGTGGGTATGTGCAAAATGTCACGTAGGTACCTAAGACATGCATCTTACTACCCCTACGTTTGTACACAGGTAAGTCTGATTTTCATACAAGCAATATCGAGTCAGCGCTGGATCGTGCCGTCCTAGAACGCAATCAGAAATTGTAAATCTGATTTACCCTCCCTCATCTAACTTCATCCGTTCAATATAAAACGGCGCCGGCGGGCAAGCTAAAATTAGGAGTTTTAAAACCCTTGCATACTTAACTGTTTCGAAGGAAGTTTTTTAATCGAACCTCCAGTTCAACTTCATACACACAAGGCTGTATTCGATACCTCATACTGGTCACTGAACTAACATAGAGCCCATGAAAGAAGCAGTACCTATCGCTTTCAAAATCATTTGTGTATTCTACTAAAAGACCTTATTGGATATTTCATCATAGATTTCAGAATGTTATTGAAATCCTATTGACGTTGAACCTACCGGTCTATTTGAAAGAGCACGAATTGGATAGCGAATTTGAATTGAGAGTGTACCAATCGTGAATGTATTTAGTTAGACCAATCGAAATCCTTTTAGTAATATTACGGTTTTACAAAACAGACAAAAAATACCTGTATAAACACGAAAAAGCATTGAATATTCTGCCGAGTGAACCTACCCCGAGTAACTGCCTAATACAGCTACTACAAACTTAAGAAAGGAGGTCGATAAAAACAAGGAAATGAAAACTTTGCCCGCAAGACTCGGGTATATTTACTGTTCAAAGATTCCCTTCGACTTACCTTCTCGTAAATTAAATGTTATTTATTGTAACACAATGTAAGCAATTACAAATATATTACAATAGACGGTCTTATCGATGAAACTATTTCTTCCAGACGACATGCATAACTTAAGACAAAAAAAAACAGTAGCCATGCTAGACCACCGCAATCAATGTATGTACTAGTGATGAACGATTGTAATTTTATGAGCATTGTATTTTGATTTTATTAACCTAATACGTATATTTTTTTCTGTTGTTCATATTCGCAAAATTTCGCTCGAACTTTGCGAATGCGAATATGCAATAATATGCGAATGCAAATATTCGTTACATCACTGTAGGTAAGGTACCTAGCGCAGGGAAAAAGCTAGTTTTTATAAATTAAAATATCGGAAATACCAAAAGGTAATACATGTTTCCTGATACTGTTTTATTAAACAATATACATAGCCAGGAAAATAAATAGGTACCTACTCACAATGGGTACTACTAACATTGTTTACCTCGACAAATTATCTACATAGGTACTGACTGGATTATAAATACCATAATTATTAGTTTTATTTTAATTAATAGCAAAATATATGCCAGAGAGTGAGAAAATAGGGACACACATACGGTATAACTACTAGATTTAGTGATTCAGTTCTAAAGTTATTTTAACTATATAAAAATAAATAGGATCACGAAATGTAATCCCCAAGTACGGTAGACATCCTCTTAGATCTGCAGGCGCTTAGATCCTTTGAAGATATCTAGAGGTGGTAGTCAGAGGCACGTCCAAACATTATATTTGGTACATACCCACATTTTGCAGTAGTTAGCATTCCATACGTGACAAGTTGCAAGCGCTTATAAGAGTACTAACTGGTTTTCCTTCGCCGTTTTGAGCACGTGTTTTGATGCGCATATAATTTTTTCGAACAGAAAAATCCATTGATGCACGCCGGTATTCGAAACCACAACCTTCGAAATAAAAGTCGAGATACCTCCCACTCGGCCAACACGGCATATAAATACGGCTAATTACCACGTAAAAATACGTAAACGTATAACAACAATGATAGTTTTAATTCTATAACTCATGTATCATTCACAATAAGATTTTGGAGCACGTTACCCCAAACACTATGAAAACTGCTGCATACATCCTAGGAGAGCTATCTATCGTTGCTATGGATGTTATGTTATTATTAAATTAATACCGAGCTCAGTCATCCGCAATAATTACCTACCATGTTATAAATTTTACAAGTGCCGCAGTCTGCAGGGGCGAGGGTTGTACGTAGTCTATACTATACCTAGATAGGTAGTGTAGTACGTTTTTAGTATGGCGTATTTGGATGGGCGTTCCGTCTAGACGGGGTAGCGCGGTACGCCGGTTTTCTATATCATTTTTGTTTTTGAAAGTCATTCTATCCATGCAGATAATTGCGCATTGTCATTTTAAAAGCTTTTATTTACCTTGCAATGTATGTATGTATGTAACTATGTTTGTTAAGGTGGTATCTTGCAACTCAATTTTGAAGCAGTTATCTTCAACCGAATGAGCTAAAATTTGGTATACTTATGTAAATTGTGACAATGCAATAATATAACAGCGAGCTGATCTGATGATGGAGTCAGGAGCTGTTCAACGGAACTCAACTCCAATTGCTTCATCTCGTCTCGAGGTGTTGAAAACGAAATCCATAACTAACCTACACTAACCCGGCAGCGGTCAGCAGGCGTTAATATCTAAATTACTCGCAAACAGGCCGGAATGACCCCAATAGGACTCCATTCAATATAATCCCCTCTGCAGAAACATAAGTAATTGAGAAGCAGTAGCAGGACAAAAAAGCTCCGTGCTTTAAAATAAACCGACCAAAATATTTCGACCAATCGAAACGTCAAGAGACGATCTAGTTTTTTGAGTTGTATGATTATATCTTATATAAAAACAATTTTAATAAGATCAAATTGGGATTATTCTCTACCTACAAAATAGAAAAAAAATCTCATCACCAGGTAAAAAGATATGCGCGATCATACATTAAAAAAACTAACTTTTCAACGAGACTTGGCTTGCTTGCTGGCATCCAAACATTGAAGCATAGCTACTGTATCCTTTATCAGTTTACTGTGTAGGCATAATATAAGACAGGACAGGAATGAGTCATTGTTTTATACATTTCTGGGGTCGAAACAATACTCCTTAAACCTCGAAGGGGAGCTGGGGTAGGTTTTGGGGACTATAGTAAATAAGAATTTACTGGCTAAAGCTTCGAATTCCAATAATGGAATAGGACGAAATTCGTATTATCACTGAGACAATTAAGGAACAACATATTTTGGATCTGCAGAACGGGGTAGTTTTGTTACAAGTATTAGTACCTATACCAATACATGTAATATGAATTTACATTTAAATTTCCAATCTCAACTCTTAAACCACAAAGATCATTTCGAAACGGAGAAAAAAGATACTCGTATGAAATTGAAACAGCGAGCTCATGTGCTCAAAGAAAAATTATGGTCAATGGCTATCCGCATTCTCTAACTAAAATGAGACAAGCTTCTAGATACTAGACTGATGTCTAGATTAAGGGGCTCCCAGTCGACGATTGCTCTTTTTCGAAACGAAAAAAGAAATACTTCTGAACAAGCCACATCTCCTATTTTTATAAGTATATATATTGCTTCAGGTTCCTACCTAGATTTCTATTAAGCTGAAAACATAATAGCAGAAACTTTTCACGATAAAGATATTATTTAAAAATGATACGTTTTAGAATTTATGATCGAAATATTTTATATACCTACTATTAAAATCAACTTGTGATTTATTGTTAAAGATAGGTAATATGTAGATCTAGATTTCTATTAGAATAGATTTTTGATAAGTAATTATACATAATTTATATCATTAATTTATTCGAAAAGCTAAGGCGGACCACGCGCCGACGTGTGTTTGTCGTCATTGCAGCGGTCGGTAGGATTATTTATCGAAGTGATTAAAGATGGGTACATCTTTATTCACATATACTATACATTATAAAATAGGAGATGTGGCTTGTTCAGAAGCATTTCTTTTTTCGTTTCGAAAAAAAACAATCGTCGACTGGGAGCGCCTTATGAGGTTAGAGGGTAAAGCTACCTATAGATGGTTGAGTCAATAGAGTTGTATAGATGATCTAGAAAGGATCATTTTTAATCGTTCTTTAAACTTGGTATCCTTGATATTTTTATAATAAACTAGGCGACCCGTGACAGACGTTGCCCTGTCAAATTTCAATAATCGAATAGAAAAGACTAAATATTTTTAGTCTGTGATGTCAGATTTGTTGCACACCAGCGCCATCTATACAGAAATCATCTCTTTTGCGTTTTTTATCGTTTTTGGGATGTTTTTCATATTCTAAAGTAGTCTTTTATTTATTCGGGCATAATATCTACATCTAAAGCAAATTTCAACTTAACCCGTTTTGTCGTTTAGGCCTGATTGAGGAACAAACATACATACACACTCACAAACTTCAACATTTATAATATTATTAGGATTAGGATTCAAGTGTGTTGTAAACAGCATAAATTGAATTGTCTTAACACGCTATTGTGCCATCAATATTTGGCCGTGTATTTTCACCGCATACCAAATTACCAAATCAAGCAACGTCAGTTCCATTCACGATTTCGGGTGGAACGTGGAACCAATCGATGCGATTCGCCCATCTGATGGACCCTCGCCAAATTCAATAACATCATGTCCCTATGCCGAGAGAGATTCCTAACCAATCTAAATCTCAAAGAGGTAAAATTTGTATTTTTGTTTGTAGTGGATAAACAAAAAAACTATAACACCATTTTTAAAAATTCTTTCACCTGTCAAAAGCTATATTACCAATAAGTAACATCATCACTACATAGTATAAAGCAAAGTCGCTTTCCGCTTCCCGCGTCTGTATGTATGTTTGCTTATATCTTTAAAACTACACAACGGATTTTGATGCGGTTTTTTTTAATAAACAGAGTGATTCAAGAGGAAGGTTTATATGTATAATGCATGCATAAATAGTAGAGAAACACTGATAATTTTAGAGGTTTCTAATGTGATGTCGTAAATAAACACATTTTTTTGCGCTTACATTGCAAATGCTGGCTGAACCCCACGAGATATATCAAAATAATGTACTACAGTATTGTACACCTTAAAAACGTCTACAAAAAAGTCAACGATGGTATTAGAAATGTCTTACGCACAGCGAAGCGGGCACGGGTCAGCTAGTAGGCTATATTTTATTTTCAAAAATATTAGAGATCCCTTCTAAAATTGCAATAATGTAACCTAAGGTAACACCCGGGGCGGACAGCTAGTGGTCGATATTTTGGTTCCAATACCGTATTGATCGCATTCGATAATTCGCGTCACTCATTGAACCGTTGCCAATTCATTGAATGTTAATAGTGTCATAACATATTCCCAGTTCAGACCATTCACGGTTCTTCGAACTCTTCAAATTCACTGCCGCATTTTTATTGCTCTTGGCGTGCTAGTGTCTGAATCTGGTTTTATAGGATCACAACTGTTATCCCCAAGTACGGTAGACATCCTTTCAGATCTCCGGGCGCTCAGATCCTTGTTACACCTTGAAAGAGGGTGGAAAGAGGTTCAAACATTAGGCATATGCCCGCAGTAATTGGTATTCCATAAGTGACAGGTTGCAAGTCA
This sequence comes from Hydriomena furcata, assembly GCA_912999785.1. Classification (NCBI taxonomy): domain Eukaryota; kingdom Metazoa; phylum Arthropoda; class Insecta; order Lepidoptera; family Geometridae; genus Hydriomena; species Hydriomena furcata. The sequence continues at coordinate 21,718,837 of OU538820.1, forward strand.
AAGAATACTTCCTCTCACGATGTTTTTGTTGTGACTGAGTAGCACGAGGATCTACATCCAGAACGATAGCTAAACGTGCCCTGTTATACACGGAAGTACTCAAATGTACGATTAAATGCCGCGTTCGCCCACAAGATAGTGTTATGTGTACTAAACGCTGTAAAATTTAAATACGCCACAAACCAAGAACTTCGATTTGAATAAATTGATTTGGCCATTCAAAGACACCACATAATATCTACATTCCGAAGTCGCGACCGCTTCTGGTCGGCGCAACAACCACGAAGCACAAAATGGGTCATCGAACATCTTCCTCATTGGAAACGTTGAATAAACTAGCATTGCTTAACTTCTTAGATCTTTCTCAATATCCTTATTTATACTACTTCTCGGATTATAAGGAGGTAAAATGTGTAGTTTTGTATTTTTAACCGACGAAAAACGGAGCAGGTTCTCAAGTCGACACAGATATATTTATTTTATATCATACATAAAAAAAAAATTAAACGCATATCTTTTTACCTGGTAATCCGATTTCGATGATTTTTTATCTATTGTGTAATGTAGAGATAAATCACGTTTGTTGTATGGGAGCTCCACTTAAATATTTATTTTGTTCTGTTTTTATTATTAGTTGTTATAGCGGCAACAGAAATACATCATCTGTGAAAATTTCAACTGTCTAGCTAGGGTGGTCCCGTTTTTACCCTTTGGGTACGTAACTCTAAAAAATACTGTCAAACGTCCATCGTGACTATAAAACTTCTATAAAATCTTTTTGCGGTCTTTGCGGAGCCAATCTAATTAATCTACTTAATCATTCGCATATCCGATATTCAATGACACAGAGTCATTCATAATATCTAGTGATCCAACTTGCGGTGAACTCGGGCGCCGATCAACATTGTTTTGACGTGAACCGAACAAGAACAGCTTGAATGAACATTGAACAGCGAATGATGTAATGCAGTAAGTGGCGCATACCGTTACAAAACTACATAACTACTAGAGCACTAGCTTCTGCCAACGGCTGGTCTCTCGTAGTGTACATATACAGCTACTAAGGTGTTTTTTATGCAATTCCTGGACTTCCTGTCTACGAGTATATCACCCTGACCAATCCCGGCTTGGCGCGGGACACGGGTAAATTTTAACACCGCTTGCGATGTGAATTATCAAAAATCCTTTCTTAGCGCTTACGTCTTACAGGTCGTTTAGGATCACGACTGTAATCCCCAAGTACGGTAGACATCCTCCAGATCCTTTGAAGATGTCCAGTGGGTGTATTTAGAGGCACGTCCAAAACATTATATTTGGCACATGCTCATACTCACATTTTGCAGTAGTTAGCATTCCATACGTGACAGGTTGCAAGCCCATCGCCGCTTATAAGAATACTAACTGTTTTCCTCACGATGTTTTCCTTCACCGTTTTGAGCACGTGTTTTTGACGCGCATATAAATTTTTCGAACATAAAAATCCATTGATGCACGCAAGGATTCGGACCCACGACCTTCAGATTGAAAGTCGAGGTACATCCCACTCAGCCAACGAACTCGCGAGAGTTTACACGTCTTATATGCGATTTTAATAGATTTTAAAGATTCATCCAATTTCGCTCAGCATCTGCTGCGGGATCGAATCAAAAACATTCACACAGATACGATGCGAACAATGTACGAGTACTAACAACTTAGCACTTCCGTTCTTGGGGATGTAGGTTTGTAAACTCAAAAAGTCATGATGAAGTTCTCACTTTGAAACGTCTTAGGAACTAGGTGAAGCTACGCCGATTCCTCGCGACCAAGCCTAGAAAAATCAGGCAACAAACACGGCTTGGGGTCTACCTTTTTTTTTAATGATCCTTTTCTTAAAGCTATGTAGAGCTCCAGTGTGATGCCAATCGAACAAGGTGATAAGTGGCCTTAAAACTCGATCTCCAAATCCGAACCTCATACGAACTTAATTACACAAACTTTCAAACGTTTACAATATCGGTACGATTATTTCTTGTAGGTATAAACAAAACATAACCCGTTCTCGCGAGTGAGGTTCGAAGATATGTTTTGTTTTAGAAATCATAGAAGTCTAAATCAGTGTTCCGCAAAGTGTGTACCGAGGCACACTGGTGTACCGTGGTCATTAGTTGGTGTGCCTTGGAAAAATAAGGATATCTTATAAACATATTTTTAGCAGCCCATCAACGATTACTTAAAATTTAGACCGTCTATGCTCAATTCAATTTGTGCAAAAGCGTTTTTTGTGGCATCTCTCTTATGCAGCTAACATTGCTAAAGTCAAAACTTCTTATAAAGAGAGACTCACGCATTTCAGAATATCTACTTTAGAAAAGCGCAGAACTCAACTAGACCTTACTTTTTTGTTTAAAATTTTGACTTATCAAATAGCATGTCCCCAACTTTTGCATCAGTTTAACTTCAGAGTCTCCCGCAGAAAACCCCGTTACCCTATCTCTTTGCTTGTCCCTCCACATCGCACCACTGTACTTGGTACAAACTCTCCAGTCCTCAGGTTATGCAGGTCCCTAAACGATAATTGCAAGAACATTGATATTTTTTCTACAAACTTAAGTAAGTTCCGCCGGCACTTGGCCGAGAACTTATCTAACTAAGTAATGTTTTAAAATTTAAAATTAAAGTAGGATTAGATAGGCATGTTACTATTACATGCCTCTCTAGTTTTATTTCCTTCTTAGTTCATAATATATTATAATGTATAAACGCTATTATTATTTTTTCTCTTTCTGTAATTTGTTACTTCTTCATTAAGATATTAAAAGCATGCTGTGTTTACCTATAAGTGATTGTGCAATTAGCGTAAGACAGTACTATTGTACCTAATTTGTAAGGTTTTTCTTTTCATGTATCGTTGTAATAATTGTTGGTAGACCTTAATAAATAAAATAAAAATAAAATTAAACAGGCTCATGTTTCGCATTAGATACCTTTTCTGCAATTTAAAGTTTAGTTTTGTTTATTAATAAAAATATTATTTTGTTGATTAAAAAAAATATTATTTCGTTGATTAATAATATTTAAAAACTGATTTTTAATTTGTGGTGTACCTCAAAAAAAAAACATTTTCCTAAATGTACTTTGGACACAAAATGTTTGCGGAACACTGGTCTAAACCACTGATTTGATAATCGATAGATAGTTTCAATATTTGTGTGTATCTCGTAGATACAACTTCGGATTATAATAAAAGTAGGTTACTAGTGGCGATGGGCTTGCAACCTGTCACGTATGGAATGCTAACAACTGCAAAATGTGGATATTGTGTTAAAATGTAATGTTTGGGCGTGGCTATGACTAGACATCTTTAGACATCTTCAAGGATCTAACCGCCTCGAGATCTGAGAGTATGTCTACCGTTCTTGGTGATCCTATTTCGTTTTATTATTTATTTTACCTACAATGAATTTCTACAATGAACTCAATGAATTTTGAAGAATATAGGAGCGGAGGATACAAACAAATAGAAACAGACTACTAACCGTTGGTTCAGACCCTCAAATTTCTGGGTTCTCTAAGAATTTATAAATAACAAGCTAACCCGCCGAACTTCGTATCGCTTTAGAATTAACAAAATGTTGTGTTAATTGTCCGATCCCGTTCCCGTTAAAAAGTATATTATGTCCGTCTCCTGGTTCTAAGCTACTTCCCCACCAATTTTCAGCCAAATCGGTTCAGCCATTCTTGAGTTGTAAATAGTGTAACGTGTAACGAACACGACTTGCTTTTATATTTATATAATAGACTAGCGACCCGCCCCGGCTTCGCACGGGTAGCATGTTATTATACATATAAACCTTCCTCCTGAATCACTCTATCTATTAAAAAAACCGCATCAAAATCCGTTGTGTAGTTTTAAAGATATAAGCAAACATACATACATACATATTACATACAGACGCGGGAAGCGGAAAGCGACTTTGCTTTATACTATGTAGTGATTAGTGGCCCGCCCCGGCTCCGCACGGGTGTACTTTTATTTTTAATAATTTTGACCTTGGGTTACATTATTGTAGTTTTAGTAAGGAACCTTATTTTTTTTTCCTGTAATTAATATAGCCAATATTAATCAGTGTTAATGTAGCATTCAAATGGTGAAAGAATTTTCAAAATCGGTTTAGTAGTTTTTGAGCCAATTCGTTACAAACATACACATATAAAAATACAAATCTTTCATCTTTATAAATAGTATAGATAGGTTTTTTTTAATTGCATGTTTAAAGAACATTCAAGACTCATCGCAGTAACAACCCCATACATCTGACTTGATGTATTGCGCTGTTCAGGATGTAGAAGGCAACGCAATTTCCTGGTTGATATTAGTTTTGTTTACGATTTGCATCGCTTCCAGTATGACACTGTTATTATCTTTTATTTTCCTCTAGGGCATTCATCATCAGAGGCCACACCACATGGTCCTAAAGTAATATTAAAATAATATTGTGTGCGTAAGTGACAACACCATACTAGTTCGTATTGCGTTTTTCACTTTCGCACCGTGAGTAATGTTTAGTTTGTGGTACGGCCCCAAAAGCGGGCAAGTAAAGCTCACAAATAAAAAGTTTTTATAGCATACTAGCATACGTCCGTGTCTTTACTCGCGTGGTACTTAGGTAAAAACTAGCCTATTTGCCATTCCAGGGCATAGCTACCTATGTGTATTTCAAGTTTCATCTAATCCTGTTGGTTATTTTGGCGTGATTGAGCCACAAACATACAAACATCCTCACACATAGTCATGGTTTTTAGGGTTCCGTACCCAAAGGGTAAAAACGGGACAAGACTTCGCTGTCGGCACAGGGCTGTGTCTCGTGAACCGTGATAGTTAGACAATTGAAATTTTCACAGATGATGTATTTCTATTACCGCTGTAACAACAAACACTAAAAAAAGAATAAAATAAATATTTAAGTGAGGCTCCCATACAACAAAAGTGTTTTTTTTTTTGCTACGAAGCTACGCCTGTTCCTTGCGACTAAGCCAAGAAGAATCAGGCAACAAACATGGCTTGGTGCCTATCATTATCTAGTTAGCTAATTATCGATACATACTAGGACTGCCGATACGAGTATACCTACTTCCTTGAGAGATAGCCCAGTTTCAATATCTAAAAGCTATGCTTAGTTCGGGGGCTCGGGGCTAGCTAGTGCTGTGTGAAGTGTCTAGCAATCCTAATCCTACATCCAACTAATAATAAAAATGCCTAAGTTTGTGAGTGAATGAGTGTGTGTGTGTGTTATTACGTTGTAATGGCAGTCAATTTCTGCGGTCTTACCACATTGCCATAAACTCCTATAACCTTCAAGAAATGTTTGCTTACGCACGTGACGCAATAATTATGTTTGAACAGCAAGAAAGCTTGCGTAGTTATCGACAGTACACCATTCAAGGTTAATAGTGTGTGATGTGATCAATAGATTAGAATCTGACCTTTTACTTACTAGAAAATATATGAGTACTAGCAGACCCGCGACGTTGTCCTATCCAAACTTCAATAATCGCATAGAGTAACGCACGCTGCTACGGCGACTGATGTTAATTTATTTGCACACCAGCGCCATCTATACCAAAATCATCTAATTTGCGTTTTTTTTTATCATTTTGGAGATGTTTTTCATATTTTAAAGAATAGACTGTAAATGTAAATGTAGATATTATCTACATTTACAGCAAATTTCATCGTAATCCGTTTTGTTTTTTAGGCCTTATTGAAGCACAAACATACAAACAAACGCACAAACTTTCGCATTTATAATATTATTAGGATTAGGATGTTTCTGAGCAGAACCACAAGAAAAAGCGTGTTTAAATCAAATTAATTCATGGACATTCTTAGAAGTGCTCGCGCAGTTTATCAACTGAGACGCCCTTTTGAATATTTAATACTCATTCCACTTTTCTAGTGCACTGTACTGAATATGTTAGGGTTGACACAAATACCAGATTAATACATCCACCAACAAACTAGTCCTAAGCGTTGGTTAAGATGACAAATCTAACTATCTAACTTATATTCTAATAAAGCTAACCCGGCGAACTTCGTATCGATTTAGAATTAAAAATGTTGTGTTAATTTCTCGTTCCCATTTCCGTCGTATCAAACTTAACTCACTTCAAGGTTATTCATTTTTTTTTATGTTTTAATACATAATATTAATATCCTAATCTGGACGAAGACAATTCTAAAAAACACATAAATCATAGATATTGGTCAAGCCGTTCTTGAGTTGTTTCATAAAGTGGGAAAAGGAGAAGAAAATGATGATGATCGAATCAAAGGTTCGACAGTTATGTTGCGTTTCCCCTGACGTGGAGCTGGGCGGAGCGGACCATGAATTGACCAATCACAGTGTTCTAAATAGTTGACCCAAAAATTTTGAGCACTGTGATTAGTCCATATACCCTTATACTCCACGCACCCTTATGCTCGGACATAGGTACATATACATACATGTATACATACAAACCCCGATTCTTCCTAGTTGTTTCAGAGATATTAGCTCGCTTCGCTTGTTCGATCAATGTATTGGTCAGTTTTAACTAAACAGTCGGTTATTGGTGAAGATTATCTTTTAAATTGTCAGTCAGCGCGATCGGAGTTTAGCATGAATGAATATGTTAATTAATCGATCAGTAACCATAATAGACAAGCGATAAATCTCTCTTCGATAAAGGGGACTGATAATCTGTAATTACTTCAGGTTCAATCCACAATGTTTCTATAGATACGCTATGTACATCAAAATATCCTAACTCATTGAAGTAATAAAAATATATATATAGGATCACGACTGTAATCCCCAAGTACGGTAGACATCCTCTCAGATCTCCAAACGCTTAGGTCCTATAAAAATGTCTAGTCTAGGGGGTAACTAACTAACTATTATAACTAACTATATCTATAACTATAACTATATCTGACTAACTATTATAGACATGTTCAAGGATTTAAGCGCCTGGAAATCTGAAAGGATGTCCACCTTACTTGGAAATTACAGTCGTGAAACTATTTAATATTTTTGATAGGTGTACCAATGACTACAGCGGTATGTAGTGAAGTTTCGTTGAGTTGGATGGTAGCGTGGGGATAACCTTCGGAAGACAGTTCAATGCTGCTCAGCTGCTCACGTTAGTACAAAGATTGATAACTCTTTATTGACTTCGCACAAAAGCGTCCAATGGTCGGCATTATGGCAGGTAGCGGTTCCGGCCAGGCAACCAATCTTGGGATTTATTAGACTGAACATTATAGGGTGTTGGCCGAGTGGGAGGTACCTCGACATTAAACATGAAGGTCGTGGGTTCGAATCCCGGCATGCATCAATGGATTTTTCTGTTCGAAAAATTTATATGCGCGTCAAAAACACGTGCTCATAACGGTGAAGGAAAACATCGTGAGGAAACCAGTTAGTATTCTTATAAGCGGCGATGGGCTTGCAACCTGTCACGTATGGAATGCTAACTACTGCAAAATGTGCGCATGTGCCAAATATAATGTTTGGACGTGCCTCTGAAGCACGTCCAAACATGACATTCTGAACTTGCCCACATTTTGCAGTAGTTACAAGCCCGTCACTGCTACACCTATCAAAGTTACATATATACACGTTATGTTTCATGACTTACCTGAGTGGCATTGAACCGTCTGCTACCAGATCTGCTGAGGGTCCCTCCTCGAACATTGCTGTCCTCCAACTCAACGTCTCCACCGCCGTCGGCCGCTCGCCTGCGCGACAGCTCACATAGCTCCGCAATTGGTTGCACCTGGGGAGGAGTTTAAGTAAAGTAAATCGGAATTTCATTGTGACCAACAAAGAACTAACGCAGGCAATACTTCTACATTGACATACAATTGCCTCGGACGTGATTATTCGATTTATTCGTCTCTACGATGATATAATCGAGTTCCCAAGCGTCGTCGTTGTCTCTACAACGGCGTTCAGAAAACGTGCAATTCGAACAAATAAGCCGTGGATATCAGCCTCAAAATACAGTCCTTTAAAGAATATAATGTGTATTGATACACTTCCGACGTCAGTCTTCAAGCCGGCATTACGTTGAGTTGAGATCCCTCACAACCAATGATAGGACTAAAAGTTTGTTCTAAAACGATCCTTAAGCTCGACAGATATCCTCTTAGATCTCCAGGAGCTTAGATCCTTGGTGGAGGGTGAAGGAGTTCATAGATTACATTTGGCAAATGCACACATTATGCAGTAGTAAATGCGAAGTTGCAAGTCCATCGCCGCCGCCCATCAACATATTCCGCAGTCAGCTAATTAAGACATCCGTAGTAAACTCCTATGTGAAATTAACACGCACAGAACACGAAAGTGGTATTCTCACTAACGCCGGACATGGGAGAAAGTACACGGTTTCTTTCGAAACGTATTTATGTGAGTGTGGGTTCGTACTTTATTATGTTGTTATCGGTTTTCGAGAGTGGTGTAACCCAATAAATTATAAAAAAAAACTTAATTCATTGAAAGCCGTGAAGTGTAAATTGTGAAATCAAAAGCATTCAACTAAGATTTACGACATACGAGTATTTGGCAATGCTGCCTGCTGCCTGCAGACTGTAACATCTTGATTTAAGATTAGAATAAGTATGTTTTCGTTTACATTGGAACTCGATAACACATTGCCAATAATTGGCGATCATATCATACTCCTTATCAAAATGTGGTATTTTTGGAACGTATCTAAATTGAATAGCACAATTAAGGATCAGAGTACGCCGAAACGAGCCATCGTTATTATCAATGTTAAATTGTTTACCTTACTGATGCATATTGATGAGACCAATTAATTGCCACGGCATCAATCTCTATAAATAATTACGTTTTAATAACTGAGCAAAAACGGCTATAGAACTTACCCTGCAGGTATATTATTCGTAATAACTAAAAAAATAACAAAATCAAGAGAAAATGTAGTCGAATTAAACTCAATTGGTACCGTTAATGAGCACGGATGACATAAACATAAAACATTGTCAATTGCGATGAACAGACTACTCTAGCTGGTATTGTTGCTCACAAACATCAGGTTTCAAATATACCATATACTAATAAACAGTTTGTATAAAAAACTTATCCACGTAATTCGCTTGGTAGACAAGCAATTAATCACGAAAATAATCTAATGATCGTTTCAACACGAAATAGCAAAAACAATTTACGGTCATTTTGTAAAGGTTCAACGCGCGCGGTTCCTTTTACTTCTAAATTATAATTGAATACATTCCAATTAGGAGTTACTTTACATCCTGAAGCTGAATAGAATTACGTTTGTTTTAAATCATCAAGACAGGTCAGCTTTACAATAAACTTACATGTTGTTGAACTCACCTTTATGGTGACGAATTCCTGACTCCCCTTGATAAGTTCAATAACCTCCTCCCTGCTCTTCTCTTCTACATTAACTCCGTTCACTTCAACCAGCCTGTCCCCAGGCAGCAGTCCCGCTTCACTAGATCCTGGATAAGACCCGGGTTCTGCTAATATCACAGATTTTAAGGTTAATTTACTATCCATGCTCCGGATTTCGTTGCCTTTGTTGTCACCGTTGAGAGTGTTTCCATGGCCATTGACTTCTCCCATGAAGACCCTGTCTTGGACCATAGCGCGACGAAGGCTGAAGCCAAAGTCATGTCGTGGAGCTTTCTGTCGCTGGATCGTAAGGACTCTAGGTTTCAGTAGTTGCAAAGGAGTTAACCCAGGCAAAGGTAGGTACACATCTTCAAAGTTACTCGTCCTCGACCATCTATGGAACCCTTGGGATTCCCCTACGGGTGAGGTAGAAAATGGCGGAGTAGCAAAAGAAGAATTTGTCGTCGTATCGGTTAATGAATCAGCACTTGGCGACGTGGATGTCACACCAATATAGATGTTTCCATTTGTCTTTGGTTCGTCCACATCCTGCGTAGTTATCGAGGGGTTACCATTATTCTTGTAGTTCTTGAACTGGGCGTCAACAGGGCTATGGATAACCTTTTTGGTAAAGTGCTGAACTTGCATATCATCGCTCGATGACGTGCTCTTCGATGGTGGAATGCCATAAGAAATAAGTTCGTTTTGTTGCGTGTTTCGCGCCAGTACATTGGTATCTTGGCCGTTGACGTGGTCCGGCGTATCGCAGCTTTGAACGTTGCTCTCTACGGAATTAGAACTAGTATTGCTTAACCGAGGGCCTTTAAGGATCCCTCGCTTGGGGGGCCGCGGTGGAATCGGAGGTAGGTTCGGCGGTTGTCTAGGACTGTTCGCGTTCGGATTGTTCAGAGAATTCAGAGAGGTTTCCGAACTATCTGATTGTAGCACATCCTTTTTGCTCCAGGTATGCGTTGTCGGATAACTCGGAGACAGATGGTTGTTCTCGTCGCTGAGGTTGGAGTTAGAGCCTGAGGTAGGTATCAAGGGATAGTTGGAGTAATTCGAGTCCTGTTCTAGATGCGCGAACAGCGATGCCGTGTAGTCAGCGGTGATGCCGGAGGGCAGCTTCTCCTTTTCTTTGCGCCTGCCCCGCAATTTCAGAGATCGTCGAACCTGGGAAAGATAAAGTCAATTTCAGTAATTGCTGTGGTTATACCGACCGGTTCACCGAGCATGAAGGTTAGTAAAATTGATTGGTAAATAATAGGTCTTATAGCTAGGGGCTATATTATTGCACAAAGCCTGGCTGTTGTAATGACAACTATGATTCTTCCAAACTCGGTTACGAGTAGCTTCGTTTTGAAGAGCTTAGCTTACGTTTATTGACCAATTAAAATCGTTTTCTTATCCACAAAATGCCACAACAATAGCCGGGAACTGTACAACATAATTTTCTAGTCGAGGTATTAGCAAGTCATCCGTAAACGGTTTTTCAGAGCGGATGAATGAAGCAAAACCAAAGGAATCATTCATCAACCAGCTGACACCTGCTAATGTATATTTGCTTTGCAAAGTTATTGCTTTCTTTTAGAATTAAGATGACTTGCCAATAGATAGATAAGAGAAGAAAACATTTTAATAGATGGCCGCTATAAAATAGATAATGATTGTGAAATCAATAATGCGAATGGTAATAATAGACATTATAATGCTTGGGCAAACGTTGGTCAATATTAGCGTAACAAAAGAAGGTAATTATAGTATCAAGACATTTGTAGAGCTAAATAAGTAGCTGTAAGTTACTGGAGACAATTAGTTATAATTGAACTAAAAATATTACTGTTGATTTGGCGGCTATGTATATTACCTACTGCATTATTGTGTAAGATGACTGCATGCTGGCTAGTCCAGTTTAGTTTTTCTTTTCTCTATTGTGTAGGTATAGGTAATGAAGGCTGAGCTGAGTTGGTCTTACCTATCTAGTGTTGCTTAAAACAAAACTAAATCACTTGACTTTTACAATTACTAGCCAAAACAATTTATTTATTTATTTATTTATTAATTTTTTTATTATTTATTAATTATTTTATTATTTATTTTTTATTTATTAATTTTTTTATTATTATTTTTTTTTTTTTTATTAATTTTTTTATTCATTTGTAAAGTCCGTTTATGGAAACAAATAAAACATACCTAAACCTATCTAACTATACAAAGCACATACATCGAGCAAACTGTATGTCCGACACCCCTCTATTTACCCTTCTTTTTACTCAATTTTGGAACATTATGCTTTTTCAACTAGCTATTTCTATTTAAGATAAACAAGAATCATTTTGTTTACATTATAATTATTGAATAGATACGTTTTAGCAAAAATGGGTGTTGTGTTGTGTTGCTTTTATTTTGCTTGTTATTGTTGTTATGAGTTGTGTTTATTTTATGTCCTATTCCTATGTCATTATTCCTGTTCTCGCCTTAATTCTTAATACAATAGTTTTCAACTTTCTATTTGCAAGATTCTTGCCACAAATAATGTTTTTTTCTATTCTATTCTATTATATTCCATAGTTAATGATTTTCATGACTCGGACCAGATTCGTAACTTCACCTAGTTTCTGATGGAGTAAGTTCCATCGAAATCATGGATACTAGGCAGGTAGGTACTACTACTCTGTGGTATTGCGAAAAAGTGCATTCCTCACGATGAGTGCGCAAAAACGCAGCCAACGAAAGTGTATCAAAAACCGGTTACGTTCAAATCCCGTTGGCGGATCCAGGTAAATCGACCAAGTTTTAATTGGCGAATTGAATTATTAAAACTGGCTCTTGACTTGCCCCACTTTGCAAGATGATGTGTTACTGAAATTAAGTTACGGAGAACACACGAGAGAAGAGAACTCTTGGTATTACGTTGTTAAACTGATCTCGGAAGTAGATAAAATAAAATATGATAAAACAAGTGTAAATAAAGTGAGGTTTCTACAAGCGCGATGCGTATTGTGTGGAATTAACGACTGCCTCTTGTTTATCCTCTTGAAATATGAGCGGATGTGTACCATGCTTTATATTACCGTAATGACTATACTTTCATTCAATAAAAAATAGATTTAATTTCGGAGCTCATTAAAAACTAGATGAATGAATGCAATACAAAAACAGCTCAGTTTTAATAGAAACAGTTGGCTAGGTAAAATAAAAACTGAAAAGAAACAGAAAACCGCTGTCGGCTAAAACGACGCCAGACGAATCAAATGCATTTCAAAATGGTAGTTTATTTGCGCTCTGATTGATTTGAACAAAGTATGTGCGTGGAAGGAATATATTAAATAACATATAATTAAATTTAAAATCGTATCGTTGTGGATAGTTAATTTTAAAGTTATTCTAAAAATATTTTTGTATGTGAAAATAAAATTTGGAGTTGTGACAACGAAGACACGAGAAAACGACTAAATAAATTGCTTTCTAAAAGCACAAAGACAGTATCAGATAATGACCAACTAAATGATCCTATCTCTTCGAAGCCAGCTACCATACCAACCTACTTACCGCTACACAGAAGCAATAACTATTCTAAAACAGATCAAAACATTTTGATAAACTTTTAAAGAGAGCTATAAACAGAGCTTTATTATTGAAATGTTAGAGTAATAAAACTGTACCTAGAAGATCAACCAATCTGTTAACACATAATGTGAACATCGAACATTTGTCAAAAGAAATATCACTCACTGAGGTGCAGAAACTGCCGATGAAAGTAGGGAATCGTTTGGGGCAGACAAGTGTGAAGGCTGATTTGTTTGTGCGACAAAAAAAACACAATAAGAAGACAGGACTGAGCTATAACCATAAGCCTATGGCGGCGCTGCGGTCTAGTATAAGGCAACTAGCCGCTGTACACCGTCTATAGTTTTTATACTAGTAAAAATGTAATAAAATACGTTACAAGAGCACTTATAGCTAATCCGATCATCTTGAATCCTCTTGACTCGATCCTGAGGAGGTCCTCCATGACACTTCAACTCACAAACTCGAATGACCCGGCGATCAATTGAGAGTTGATTTGTTTTATCGCATTGTTTGGCTTGATGATTACAAACAATACAGATATGTTAAACAATAAGATGTTGTTGTTGCCTTTGAATTAGAAAATAATAAAGATAACCTTCGTGGTTATAATGAAAATGAATAAAACTTTATGATAGCAAAGTTATTCGCGAATGAATAATGAAACAGGATCACGACTATTATCCTACAGTACGTAGTTAAGGCACGTCCGAACAGCTTAGAAATGAGAAGGTTCTTTTAAATATTACAAAGTTATCACAATGATTAGAAATGGGAACTTTAATTTTGCATCGAGTCATCGAGTGATAAAAACAAACTACACAGTGATATCAGTTACAAATATACATATCATAATAAAGCTGTGATATTTTCCCACCCTGCCATCCAGATGGAAGGTACATCAGTCTCAATGTCTCATGCACCGGATCTGCAGCACAGAATAAACAGTAGGTAGTCTGCACGCACCATGACGACAATGTAATGAGAAATACATTCCGATGATTCGGTTACCGACACCGTTGGATGGGTTAACGCGGGGAACAGAGTTTGGGCCACTTTTGTTTATTTTACACGCTGATGAACATTTCGATGACAAATAGAATTAAGGCCTTAAAAATCCTTTAAAAATGTCCCTCTTGTTAATAAGGGTAAAGTGGGCATTGGGCAACCGATCATTTGTCTCTTGTCTCTTGTTAAACTGGAATTTCGTTGAGACATACAATGATGAATTTGAACTTGGAGCAAAAAAAAACTTGAAAACTTGAGATATATGAAATTGAACTTTAGCAGTGGCTTTGGAAAAATTACTTATTGTTTCAAATAAGATAAACAGTCGCGATCCCAACTGAAACAATATAAACACTGCAAGCACAGAAGTAAGAAGTAGCACGTAAAAAACCATTATCCCCGGTTATTTCCTTGGTTACTCAGCTTTAGGTCAGTGTTCAGTGTGCCCGGTGAGTAGTGATCGATGAAAAAATTTACAGAAACATCAAGTCAAGCAATGACACAAAAAACTTTGCCCACGTTTGCTGTGATTAAACGTCATATTTGTTTTGTACAGAAACCAACCAGTTTGTTTTAACAGATATCGTAAACTAATCGTGTTGCTTATTATTTCCTAGTACTCATCTTAAGCCGGATTCACTTAAAAAACAGGGACTTTGTGCACTGGTCTGCGCTTACCGGTACGATAATACGAGTCTAAAGTCACAAGGTGTAGAATCACAAAGATCACTTTGAAACGTGTTAGGAGTTAGGTGAAGCTACGCCTATTCCTCGCGAACAAACCTAGAAGAAACAAGTAACAAACACGGTTTATGACAGCAACTCTGTTCGGGCTAGAGCTGTCAAATCTCTTATTTCTGGTGTTGTACAGTATGAGATAGTTGTACTAAAAGAATTCAGAGAGTTAAAGCTAAAACAGTAAGCTGTAACCTGCTTTTTATGTTGATGTTGTGGAGGTCATCGACACGTAATTATGCCTATAAGCGTAAATATTGTTGACAACTACTATTAAGCAATTCTCTAGGTAAGCTCATTACGGAACAGCTTAGCAGTAAAATTGTCGGCGCACGTTTTGACATTTCGCTGTAACAATCAGCCAGGCTTCCACTTTAATTAAGTCTTTGTACTTTCAGTTCATCGTGAAGAGCGGGGCTTAGGTACTCGTAGGTTTAGTAGATTTGATCACATTTGTAAGTATGTAACTAACTAACGTGAGAATAATACCAAAATAGTCCAAGTGTAGGTAGATAAGTAATGCCAAACTCTTTTCAGTTATTCCCGAACTTTACGACACCCTTATCACTTAGGGGTATTAAAAATATCCTAAGACCTATTCTCAAATCTACCTAATATACATAAAAAGTTTCATAAAAATCAGTCAAACCTTTTCGGAGGACTTTAGTTACAAACACTGTGACACGAGAAATTATATATATATTAGAAGATTTATATTAAGAATACAGTTAGGGATAATTTTCTTAGGGAGCTAGAAGAAATACAGGTATATAAATAACTTTGTGATATTTCAGGAGATTCAGATCAAATCAGTTCACAAGTTATGATTATCAGTCAAATTAAAACGTGATATTAATAATTAAACAAATCCGCAGCGATACCGATGCCATTACGATAACGTCACTTTAATAGCCAGTGATAAATGGACAGGTATTGATGGAGGGGATATAGGTAAGTTAGCTATAATAACGAGGTATATAAATTTACTTCACATACATACTGAATATTGGCCAAAAATACAAAATCAAATAAAACTTATACGTACAAGCGAAAGGACCGGAGTTATTGATATTTTTCTGCTAAAGATGATAATAATAGAAATTTAATAGGTTAATAACAATACTCCAAATATAAGATGCCTAAATTTACCAAAGAATATCGCAAAACGTGACCCCGAAACTGATAAGGTAGCTTCACAATTGTCATTTGAATGGTTACTTGCCACAACGTATGGATTTAGTTTAAAATACCAACACAAAATGTCATGGGGTTTAGCAACACACATATTATATTTACGTAGAATGCAGGTTGCAGCCGACTCATCGGCGTCTGTCGGTAAGAAAGACCTTTTCAAAGTAGATAGAGTTAAACATTGCGAAGACCAAACAACTACACTTTGCAGCCGTAAAAATAGACCATCAAGCATTTTCATCAGTTCTAGAGACAACGAAAGCAACGCTACGTCAACATTAGGGACATAATATGTAGAATGGAGCTTGAACATAGCATTTGTCAGTGTAAAATGTTGTTCTTGGCATGGCACTAACATAGTATTACAGAACTAGGCACCCTGAACGGGTCACAAATCACAATACTCAATAGATTTTTGTTTTTGATTTAAACTGAATGCACAGAAAAATCTTCCAGGCATAGTCATTTCAGGATACATACCGACTCCGCTTTCTACGTATCTGTAATAGTACGTAAAACAGTGTACTGTGGTGTAACCTCTTGCGGTTGACCTATTGCAACAGATATCAGCTGGAGATCAAATCTCCACCTTGCTTAGTAAAGATCGATGGGGAATTTTGACATTTGCACTGGTATTTAAGATGACATTAGAAAATTGGAGTGAATGGCAATAAAAACAAACCTTACAGAATATAACCAAACGAAATCCTAAGAAAGACTAATAAGATAAAATTCAAAGGTTAATTTGAACACAAATATTCAAATGAGCTAATATGAACATTACCATAAAAACTATGAAACTCTATAATTAACATCAATAAAGATATCACGACCACACAAGTTAATAATTCATAGGAGAACGACGCCGCCACAGTTTTTGCAAAGTTATTTAAAAATTAAATTAACCTAGATACCGTTTTTGTAAACAGCAAAACCAGAACATCTTGTTTGAAGATGATAATTACAATCGAGTTTGTCCATAAACATAGGAAAGGGAATTCAATCAAAATAAAAGTAAAACGATGTCATAATACTGGCGATATTTGAGTTTATTACGGATAATTTTGTGTTTATTTATGGAATCAGTCACGAGCATAAAGCGGACAAGTCCACACCTGAACATGATAAGTAACTAGTTAGTAAACGCTATAGGTAGGTACTATAGATACTAACTAACATATATCATGTAATATAATAGAGCAAGAACATCAATTTTGAAACGACCACTGTTCTTGCAATTACTTATTTTTTATCTCACAAACTTGTATTGAAAATATTTATGTTGAAATATTATAATCATGGTATACGAGCCGCGGACCTTTAGTAGAATATACAACGAAGACCCACCAAGCGGTGTATTATGACATTCATAATAATTTACTGCAGATTATTCTAACAAGCTAGACGCTAGTCGCCGCATGCTCTCAGTAGCAAATTGGCAGTATCTTATTTGGGAGATTATTATATGACATTTATACCGATGCGATGTTTGTTGTTACATGCCTGTGCAGTGTGCATCCTAGTGCTTTCTGCGCTGTAAGCGATTCTATTAATTTTATAAACAGCTACTTCTAGACCAGTTTTTGTTGAATGAAACCCGTTGACTACAAACACTGAATCAATCACTACTGAGACAGAACAGGACATTCTTGTAAACATTGAAGTTTTTTGTGGTTTTGTTTTTGCTAATAAACCAGGATCAACTGGTAAGTTGCAAACGGTTATCGCATAAAATATCCAGTAACTTCCCTACATCTGACTCGGAAAAGTATATTAGCAGAACATAGCTTAAAGTTTTACCTCTTCCAATCTCAGCGGCTCTTCCAGTCCCGCTGCTATCCTCTCCCGTTTCTCCCTCTCTTTCCTCTCCTTTTTCTCTCGTTTCCGCCTTTCTTTGTCCCCGTCCCGTTCCTCGAGGGTACCCGCGTCGCCGCCAGTCAGGACGGTGGACTTCTTCATGAAGTTGAACATGGCGGCGAGGGGCTGTAACAAAATTCAATAAGGTTAAAAATCTGAAAGCCTTTTAGAGATGATGTACTTTCTCAAAATTATCTTACTACTATACTAATCGTGATACCATATCTTTATTAAAACATTTGATATGTTTTCCATTCAATATGCATTCCGACTTCAATTTCAAGGGCATGCCTGCTGTTTCTTGTGACGTAAAAGCTTTGAATATAATGAACTACGGTTTATCGATCGCCGCAACTTCACATGCAATGAAAGATTTAACAACAAAAACACAATACTCGCACGGAAGGCTATCCGTGTGAGAGTGTTATGTAGTTTTGCAACTACCTCTGCAATGCGGGATATAATCTGCTTGAAGCTTGCGTATTGCATTTCGAGTGTATGTCTACAAAAATATGTTATCTCTATTGTGGTGCACGCTGATTCAGAGACCATTATCTACTTTGATTTCATGTTTAATCTATACATACACTGTAGAAGAGTTCAATTCTATACATGATGTAATAAAAACTAAAACAAAAAAATACTCCTAGGGCCTTTATACAAGTAATACAAGCCAAAAAGAAACATTTTAAATTTTTGTCTGTCTGTCTGTCTGTTGTCCGGCTTTCACGCAAAAACTACTGGACGGATTTTGATGAAACTTTTTTTGTTATGTAGCTATTAGTCCTCGGCAACATAAAGGCTATAATTTATTTTGAAGATTGAAATACCAGATGTGAAACTATCTGTCCCCCAGCGAAGCGGGCACGGGTCAGCTAGTAATTTAATAAAATTCACTTTCAATACCGAACTTATGATTAGTGGTTATGGATTAGTGAGAATGTCTTCTTGTATCTTAGTAAATATGGATTCATTTGTTGTTAAAATATAGCACTATCTAGATTGTTGACGAGAACTGACTTTGTCTATTAAAATTTATACCCTATCTAAAGTATGAACTTCTTTAAGGGAACAGTTCAAAAGCAACATTAGAATATAAGGAGAAAGGAAGTCTTCTTTACGAGTAAGCGATTCACCGTAGTATATAGATAAGCACCTAATCATCGATGACAATGCTTAGGCGTCAACACCGTTACCCAATGCGTTTCCATCTAAAATAACTGTCAACATTTCTATGTGCTTTGAATTAAACGATATAATGCTGCATACAAATTGTGTGCTATTGTCAGAGTACCGTACATTGAACATGCATCATTTGTGAGTACTGCCGCCGTGATGCATTATAAACCCTGACAACCTGGGATAAGGACTTAGGGTCAAGCATGCAATCAAGCACCAACAGGGGGTCTAAGGAGGCCATTTTACGTGATCTTTATTAAAATATAATGCGCGTACGATTCATATTATCAATTATCGCTAAAGATGAATTGTACGCATCAGTAACAAACACAGTTTTTAGGGTTCCGTACAAAAGGGTAAAAACGGGACCCTATTACTAAGACTTCGCTGTCCGTCTGTCTGTCACAGGGCTGTATCACATGAACCGTGATAGCTAGACAGTTGAAATTTTCACAGATTATGTATTTCTGTTGCCACTATAACAACAAATACTAAAAACAGAATACAATTAATATTTGAGTGGGGCTCCCATACAACAAACGTTTTTTTTTGCCGCTTTTATAGATAATGGTTCCCTTCGTGCGAGAGTTCGACTCGCACTTGGCCGGTTTTTAGTATTATATCGTTCAGAGATAAATGGTAACAAAATCGTTAAGAACTATGGAACATCCAAAAAAAGGCCCAATCTAAAGTCAAGAGTTGAATTGAGTCGACAATCTTTGATGGAGTTTTCTATAGTTAACTCACGTATATTTATGACGTGACGTTAGCAAACACAATAAATGTGAGATTTAGGTGTGGAAGTGTGGCAACGTCGCATCACGTGTGTCTGGTTAGTTTACTATTAAATTAGGTTTAATGCAGTTGCCAAACATACGGTAGGTTACAATGTTGCATTGTTTTGTGCACTTCAGTAAGTTAACTTGATACTTTGAGTATGTTTATCTGAATATTTTAGAATAATAATTGTTCAATTTACAAGAATACACCAATGTTGTTAAAAAAAAAATGTATAGGGACGCCAAAAGAAAACTGTCCGTCCTACATAAATATAATTTAAATGGGAACAACTTGGGACTATTCTCTACACAATAGAAAAAAAAATCATCGAAATCGGATCACCAGGTAAGAAGATATGCGTGGACATAGATAACAAAAAAATAAAAACAAAATTATGCGCGTCGACTTGAAAACCTCCGATAAATAATCAAGAAGTCATTCAAAGGCCCTTTCGAAGGCCACCTTAATTTTTATCAGATCATTGACTTAACGCAGGGTGACCAAGAAAGACCAAGTCATTTATAAAAAAAATCATCTATCTAGCTCTCGGTTCATGAGATACAGCCTTGTGACAGACTGACGGACAGACTGACGGACAGACAGACGGACAGACAGACGGACCGACAGACAGACGGACAGCAAAGTCTTAGTAATAGGATCCCGTTTTTACGGAACCCTAAAAACGTACAAACTGTATGTTAGCAAACGCTTGACCTGAAGGGCGCACGTAAAGTAGGTACTGCGTGTCCATGCATTTTTGCGCGTAATTTTGTCAAACGTGCAAAGATTATGTTAGACTGCAACGAGTAAATCACTAAGTAACAGACAGCAGTATGGCAACATAAACAAAACGATTTAGCTATCCATTGTTAGAAATTTATATACGTACTAGCTTTTGTCAGCGGCCTTGATCGCGTGGTACCTGGATATAAAGTTGCCTATATGCTTTTCCAGGGCATAGCATAGGCTATGTATATTCAAAGTTTCATCCAAATCCGTTTGGTCGTTTGGGCTTGATTGAGCCATAACGAATTTTTTAATATTAGCAAGATTTGTAGAAGATACTAGCATTATTGAAGTCAACCCACACAAAGATTCTACTAAAACTACACGAGTCATCTAAAACTAAATTATACAATTTTAAAATTTAGGCAAGGGCTTCTTACAGTTTTGCCCTGGCTAACTAACTACCCCTGGGTAATGGGGGGTTGCCTTTCGGTGCTACCTAATGCTACTTATACTAAAGACTTATTCAAAGATTCTAGCCGAGTTTTGTTTAAGAAACTGGTTTGGCTGGACCACAAAGAAACCATATTTATTGTTAAGCCATCAAAATGGGTTCATGGCATCTAGTATTTTTATGCGAACTTTGGTTCATGGGCATACATTGCATGAGTGCTCAACACTTAGAGGGATGCACGAGTGTATCAGCTACTGAGCAAATGAGATTAGATACCTTGATAAATGAGAAGTTTCGAGTTTAATAGAGGGCAAGATGAAAGCAATGGCAAAAACGGACAGACTAAGTAAAAAATAAGTTTTCTGCTTAAAAATATTCAAAATTTCAAAACAAGCTTTGTTAGTAACCTTCGAGCTAGAGATAGGCATGCTGCCATTTGTCATTAATATTAATCTGACTCTATCAGATGAGCTCGCTGTAACCATATTATTGAATTATCACCGAAGTTACACAGTTATGCAAAATTTTAGCTTAATTTAGGGAATAAGGGAGGAACTGGTTTAAAATTAAATTGCACGATTTGACCCGTACACACTAACAAACTAAATAAGAAGACAAGTTAAATAAAAGGTAGTAAAAAGCGATGTGCATTCTTCTAGAGACAATGATGCTATGAAATTTAGGGTCTAAAAGATGAGTCATAGTGTTAAAAGGAATGCGAAATGCTGCATATTTACTGAAGGAGTCAGGACAGGACACAAAAATGTGACCTAAAGACTCCTTTGAAAGTAAAACAAATAAAACACATTTATATTATTCTATTCTCCTACTCAGTCGTAAAATTTGTTTGCATAACAAAATACCAAGAGGCAACTCTGGGTCACTCGTGATGAGTCATAGATTATCTGTTTATTCTGTCATAGATGAAGGTCAAACAAAAGCAGTTTTTGCATTGATTTTTAAAATGTCATCTAAAATTATAATTCAAAATAAAACAAGGAAAACATGTTTCTTTTCTGTGATTGTGATTAAGAACGCCGACCGTACATTATCAAAAGTTAAATCAACATTGATTCAAAAGGCAAATGACAAGTATTCCGGGTACACGGTCAGTGGGCAATGGGCATCGACCTGAATATCGCGTTCCAGACTCACAGACGCCACAGGCATTCGATTAGCTCCACCGGGACTTCGATTGTGTCTACTAAACATGATTATACTCGTAATGAATCGAAACACTTAGTTTCTTACTTTCTTTAAAGGTACTTAAACTTTCTGATGCTTTAATGCCAAAGATAGTGAATTTTATATATTGTAATATGGATTGTTTGGAAAGTATTGCAAAGATAAATAAACGAGTAGTCCCAAAAATAAATCACGTTTCAACTGGAACTTCTTACCAGTCTAGTTATATTCGGAAAATTCTGTTCAATAGTCTTTAAAAACTCTTGGAAAGATTTGACAAAACATTTAGACTAACGGTTCAAGGTGCAATCCTTGCATCGAATGGAGAATGTTAACATTTGTTGTCAACTAATAGAAATCCTCCGCAACTTCGCGGTAGTCTTTTATATACAAACTTTGACTTCCCATTTCAATCCTTGGAGAGTTGTTTTTTGGGGTATTAAGTATATTATGTTTTCCAGCTCAACATCGATTAAGTAACAAATAAACAAACAAACATCAAAATCTTACAAGAATCCATATGTTCCTTTAAAAAAGTCCCATTCCTGACACGTCACGAATTTAATTACTATTCTGTAGGTCTGCGACGTCTATGTACAGTTGTGAATCAACGGGACTTGGAGTTTGCACCGGTAAAAGTCACTAAAACGTAAAATATTAAGCAGGTGTTTTTTGTATGACCTGTATAACTGAACATTTTTTAACATACAGAAAATAAAGGCGAGGATTTTTGAGAACTTAAAATTTATTGGAGAAAAATTGCGATGGGCGTTATAATACGATAATGAGATGAATCGGCCTTACTTTACTGACGAACATAAAATTGTGACAAAAGAACAACCGAAAGAAATGGCAACAGAACCATAGAGAAACTTGATGAAAGAACTAAATTATAGTGAAGATAAAAACCATGGACAAACCTAAAGAATCATACATGGATCAATAACTAAAGTCAACACAAAACACCAGCCATATTTTAGAGCACCGTAAGTAATCCTATGGTACACAGCAATTTAATTACCCAGAGCGTTGCATCAACCAGTCAACGCGTGCTAATGACTACCATAATGGAATTAGCCGGACTACCAACACAGGGTTGTCAATGCTGTCATATCTATTGAGCCAGTAAATTAATATCAATATTGATATAGATGACGTAAATGGAACAACAGAATTGACTGTATTAGGAGCAATAGGGATACTTAATTTATTATGCTCTATCAAAAGCATGATGTAATTGTATAAGAGTTATTATCGAATAACTAGTAATCAGAACCTTGGCTTGTAACAGTGAACGAGATAAAATAGAAAAGAAAAAAAACAAAATTCATGTGTTTCTTTTATCCGCGTTGATCTAGTGGGAGGTATCTTGGTTTAAATCTCAAGGGCGTGGGTTCCAATCCCGGCCGAGCGGAACGGATTTCTCTGTTCAATAAAATATCCATAGAATATAAAAATTAACGCGTGCTCGGAAAGATGAAGGGTTACATCGAAAAGAAACCAGATAAGCGGCGACGGGCTTGCAACCAGTCTCGCATGGAATGCTATTACTCCAAAATATAAATGTGCCAAACGCAATAATTTGACAAGTATATTATCATCTCTTTGACATCTTCAAGAATCTGGGCGCCAG
Organism: Hydriomena furcata; assembly: GCA_912999785.1. NCBI lineage: Eukaryota > Metazoa > Arthropoda > Insecta > Lepidoptera > Geometridae > Hydriomena > Hydriomena furcata. The sequence goes on from OU538820.1 coordinate 21,742,562, forward strand.
AAGATCTGACAGGGTGTCTACCGTATTTGAGAATACCAGTCGTGAGCTAATTATTTTATCTGAAACTAGCTGTACCCTGCGCGCGTTGCTACGCCACCAACTCAGAAACCTTCGTGGGCTCATGCTCAACAACTTTGTTAAAGATCATCACATGATCAAATGCATAGTTTACGATTCTATAAAGGACATACAAACATTCATTTTTAAATATATATAGAAAAGGCACGGTGCTATGGAACTATATTAGGCTGTCATCGAAACCAATACAATTAGAAACGCCAAAGTCAAGTCGTCTCGTCGTAAAAATACACCGAGCCCCATAAAACCTTTCATTCGTCGGTTGCGGTGTCACAAACAAGCTTTTAGTAACATTGCGAATGGCATAAAAAGAGTCATTCACGCGTTCCATACAATTATTCAATGGTTATTTGTAGCGGTGTGTGTAATGAGCGGGTATTGTGTGTGATTAAAAAACTTGACACGCGCTCATTTCGGGAGAATGTTGTAGGTTAGTATACTTTAGTGTCACAGTCTAGCTAGAAGGTAAGTTCGATTAAGGAGTTGGGTTTTGATTGTGAATTGTTGTTGTGAATTCGATATGTAGGTAGGGATATTAGAGACATTAATTTCCGAACCTCTTTTTATAGGTAGCAGTAAGTAGTATGTGCCAAAAAAAGAGAAACTAATTTGCACATAAGTAATAGTACAATTTCCAGATATAGACGCAGCAAAAACTTTTTACCAACTTTTTCTCGCGCAAGTTAAGTGTGTCAACTAATCAACCATGAAATTAATGGCCTTTCAATAAAATTTGCAATTTTCCTCAATTATAAGCACAATGATATCCACGTAATACTAATTGCTTCGTTTTGAAAAAAGAACGAGTAAATGTCATTCTTAGTGAGGATGCACATTATTGTATTATACTTTTAAATAGTATAGTTGATGACAGTAATAACGGGACCGAAGCGGAAGCTGCAAATTTAAAATGGGCTCTATAGAAAGCCAATAACCTTACCAATAAGAACATCCGACCTTTCAGAGTCAAAGCCGACCTATCTACTCCCTCTACCTTATTTTCTATCTACATTTCTGTAGGCTGTAGCCACGTGCGACCGAACACGTCTCGATAACAATGACATGGAATGCGGAGCAAGTAACCAGATCTCGTTTTAATTGCGTGTCAAGAGTATTATGTCACACTGACAAGCCCAGTCCAACTGGAAAATGGAGGGTCGAATTACCAGTTTACACAATACGGATAAATAAACGTCGAATGTTGCAGGTCAACTTATTTAAAAGACTATACTAGCTAAGCCGATGTAAGCCTCCTAAAGTCTGCAAACACAACTCAAGAGAAACCTTACTAAGGAATAAAAGTAAAATAGAAGTAGCATGATCCATCATCACATCACACTGTAATAAACGTCGAATGTTGCAGGTCAACTTATTTAAAAGACTATACTAGCTAAGCCGATGTAAGCCTCCTAAAGTCTGCAAACACAACTCAAGAGAAACCTTACTAAGGAATAAAAGTAAAATAGAAGTAGCATGATCCATCATCACATCACACTGTAACTATCGCAGAATAAAAAACATGAATTTAAAAAAGGAAAAAGAGCTCCATAGATCACAAGCAGGTACGCAGGTAGGTAACGTCAACATATTTCACAGTTTTATCTTGGTAAATTTCGGCTAACATCTTACCACTAGTCATCTTAATCAGAAATCACGAGCAAACAGCACACGCACGCCAAGTACGATGGTCTACGCAACTTGGGGTTCAATCACCTGGTTACGCAATAGCGGCACGTATTGAGAGCCAGGGGGCCGATGAGGTTCTGTCTACACTAGAAATATAGTCATGCGGCAAAAAAAGTTATAGCTTTCGTAATGAGTTAATCTGAACTGGGTGCCCATCAAAATTATCTCAATTAGTGACTTCTTGCTGCTAACGAGAAGTTCTGCAGTGCCATCGCCCTTAGCCACATCATTGATTTGATACCTGTTACTAGTCTAGCTTCGCACACTTCGCTTAAGATTCTGATAAGATTTTCTTCCTTTTTTGCGATGCAATACTTTCTGTGAAATCAAATGATAGTCCCTAAACTGCATAACCCATACTCCAGTCTATTGATGTTGTGACTTGAATAGAGTACCTAATACACAGAATGAACGTAAATTCTTCAGAGTATTCACAGTAGTAGTATTTCAGAGTATACACAGAGTAGACGTAAATAATGTAAATATTCACAACGTTGGTAAGGTAAACAGCTCGGTAATTAGATCTTCATTCGTAGAGGAAGTATTACCGTACTTCGAGCAACCGTTTTATAGTAAACAATGGGCTTCCGTTGTAGAAATAGCCAGTTCACTTGCTTTTACTCTTCAGAAACAGCTATGACATACTAATCTAAATTACCTGTGTGTTTGTTTTTAATTTTTTCTGAAGAGTACATAAGAACTTTTAAGAACCGTACAATTTTAAGGTAGGTACGATTGGGAATGGATTGAATCATATTATGTGAGATAAAAGATACCAGATTTTTTTTTATTTATTCCTTTAAGCTTTTGTCTAGCTAAATCCAATGAAAGTACGATTTCATTCCAAAACTTTGCTATCACATGATTATAACAATCTCTCTCTTTTTTAGGGTTCCGTACCCAAAGGGTATCAACGGGACCCTATTACTTCGCTGTCCGTCTGTCCGTACAGGGCTGTATCTCATGAACCGTGATAGCTAGATTGTTGAAATTTTCACAGATGATGTATTTCTGTTGCTGCTATAACAACAAATACTAAAAACAGAATAAAATGAATATTTAAATGGGGATCCCCTACATTTTTTAAAGATAATGGTACAGAACCCTTCATGCGCGAGTCAGACTCGCAAAAAACTGGCAGTTTTTATTTTAATATGAGTCCTGCTAACAAGTCTAGATCAATTATAGCTATTGTAGTAGTTAGTTAACAATGTAGTATATGGCACTTTTGTTCAGAGTTTCAAGAACATTATTTATGCTGACGTAACATTTGCAAATTGGCTTAGTATTGGTGGTAATATCTTAGTGTAGACAAGCACGACTTTACACAAACTAGCAGATCAACATGCCTTTGCTATGTGCTAGTTGTGGTACTGGTTAGTTTCAACAAAGGAGTATTCACTCTCACATCGCACAACGGTAGACGAGATCAGTATTACTGTTACACAAACAAGGAACACTTGTCGAGTGCTTCCTTGGCGCCAATTCCTCAGCATGTCGTTTATTAAAACAATATCTTCTAGTCGATTGCACACAAAGTCAATGTCGATTTAACAGTCAGCCAGTAACTATGAAACTTGGCTAAAACTCGTAGGTAATGGCAGTAGTGTGTAAATACAGCACCAACTTTATCTAACGGCATAATACCATGTAAAACTTTAAAATATGAGACAAGGACAATAAAATCTGTTATTATCATGAAAACATTGAGGAAGTGAGAATATAAACTTACTTACATGATAAATTATTCTAAACAAGTAAAATTATTGACATTTATGGGTAATATTTTAGGGTTAGTCAGTTAGCCTAGTTATTACTCGATAACTGTCCTCGTGAATCTATTTTATGTTGCTACACCTGTAGCTGTGGATTGTACCGGCTTCGCCCACGCGGAACCTAAGTAGGTACCTAGACATGACTTAACAGCTGTATTATGTCATATCATAAAATAAAAATCGCGTTGATTAAACCATATTCCAGAAGACCGGGCTCAGTGGCGCGTCCAACAGTGGACTACTTATAGGTTGATGATGTATGATGAAACCCTGTTCAAACCACAACTAATCAGATAGACTGACAGACATAAAAACAGAAATATCAGCTCAGGAGTTTCTCGGAGAAGCGAAAGTATGCCATTATCCAGCAGGCAAGCTGATGCAGATTAATATTAACGAGAACTTTCTACAAATTAGTTTCTTGCAAGTGGAGGCAATAAAGGAAACCCGCAAATACATGTAGACAAAAGTGAGTCTATTCTAAGCCAGACTAGATGGAAGGATGATTCTGCCGAGGGGAGAGTTAACTGTCATTGGGGCAATAATAGTAAGAACTTCTACAAGTGTGCTATGTACTAACGACGTATGCCGAACCAAGCATGCCTTTTTTGTATAGATAGGTAAGGTATACGCAACAACATATAAATATGAATAAACTATTATGAAAACGAGAAAAAAAAACGAAAAAATAGATTTTAATTTTAGAAAAATAAGGAGGTATATTCAAATCTATGATAAAATAAGCCTCGTCAGCATAATTAGCAAGCTTTGGAACCGTTTAAAACATCATAATATACACGCAATTCACGTCCCCTTTAAATTGGCCATCATTTAGAAAGTTAATTGATGTATTTATAATGGCTACCAGTACCACCTGGAGCGCAGTGGTACACCCTCATAAAACTAGCATTGGAAAAGGGTGATTTAGGTACCTTTGTTTAAAATAAATATAAATATAATATAAGCAATAAATGAATATGAATATGAATATGAAAGGTACCTTATTGTGTAAGGTATTGTGTTTTGAAGTTTATAGCACTCTAGGATTCTCATGACCTCAAAGCATCTAGGAATTTCTTATCTGGTTATAGTATGCGAATGAAATCGCTGGCAGAAGCTGTTTTCAGGAACACATCACTTTTGACACGCTATAGGTAGTACATAACTACTTCTCTTTATATGTTCATTCCAGTCCATTCTAAGGTTGCCTGGTAGAGATCGCTTTTAGCGATAAGGCCGCCCATTGTATTACCTTTAAGCATAGTGTTATTTATTTTACTTCTGTTCATAAATATTTGTATTCGTGTGAACGTGTGGTAATCAATAAAGTGTTATCTATCTATCTATCTATCTATAACTACAATTAATCCATTTGTTCTGTGATTTTTAGGTGGTCATACATACCCGATGGCGCATTTTAGATCGTTTCTTTCGTTAGTCGAAGAGTAAGCTATCAGTATCGCTATCACAGTTCAAGATTCAAAGATAGCATTATAAATCACATTCAAAACATCGGCAGAAACAGCTGGCCCGCGCTATCTACAGAGCATCCGGACTATTCAGCTTTTCGTAATGACTGTTACTTATTCCGTGCTATGAGACTGGGTCAATGTACCCCGAACCGTAGAGACTATTGATTATTCTGTGATAGAGCGGAAGAGAGGAAGTTGGGAGTATGTTCGGAGGTTTATGCCAGTTTCGAAGTTTATTTGGCAGTTTGTATTCATGGTGGGTGTAAGGGGAGGGAAAAGTTACGTAAGCACGATGGACCATCGACCATCAAACAACAAGACATATTCATATTTTTAATTCTATTAAGCTTAGGCGAAGCTACGCCAGTCCGTACCACGTGACCAACCTAATCAATCTGGCAATATTATATATAATAATTTTGCTCCAGTGCTGATCTAACTGAGTGAAATTCAGACATACAATTATTATTGACTTTATAGGTCCTCATTATTGTTTTATTGTTTCATAATTTCGATAGAGCAATGAAAATGATACAACGCTGAAACACGAAACGGATGCATGGCACGACAAGGTAGAATAATCACGAATTAACAAGTTACACATCGAACTAGTACCTAGAATTGCCCGGCAAAATCCAGTCTAGGTCCAGACTAAGATAATACAAAATAAACTGGTAGTAAACAAGTTGAAGTCGCGTCTGTCATTAATGATTTCATTGCAGTTTACACTTTCCCAGTTCCCACAGCTAAGGGTAACATTAATCCTCGACATGCAAGCCTTATTTCAGAGGATAAGATGGGAATTGCACGTGAGGTGTACTTTACAACCGGTCTCGGACCGCAAGACCAAGAATAAGACCAACAAAGAATGAGGCACCTTAATAAGACAACAAATGACATAGCTATAGGCCTTTTAATAAACGATTGAAATATACAGGTAGACCAATCAAATACTTTTGGGTATCTAATAAATAATACTAACCTAATAATAATGAATCAGACGAGAAAGATCATTCATAATCATGTAGTTAAAACAGTAAGGGCAAATTACTAATTGATAATGAAAGTGAGAAGATTGGACAAGTTCGAGAAATGGGAACACTATCGATTTCTAAAAGGGTCTTAAACGCTCAGGAATAACGCAAAATGGTGGACTTAGTAGAAGACAAGAATTTATATTTAATTTACTGCGCAAAACGGTAAAATTACGAACATTAAATATTTCACAGCTAACACACAATTTGCATAACAGGTCAGGTCGCATTTGATGAGGCTTGGATGATGATTAACTAGATTTTAATCAAATTTGCTTGATACCCAAGCGATAAGCGGACTTTAATCAGACGACGTTATCAGAGATGTGGGATGTGGAAAATAGTCTTGAACTTGACCGTATGTATACCATCAAGGAGGTATTTTGGGAAGACCAAAAAAAACTAGACTGCTTTAGCAGTGAAGCAGAAGGGATCCTAATAATATTATAAATGCGAAAGTTTGTGAGTTTGTATGTATGTTTGATCCTCAATCAGGCCTAAACGACAAAACAGATTAAGTTGAAATTTGCTGTACATGTAGATATAATGCTAGAACAAAACATAGACTACTTAAAAATATGAAAACATCCCCAAAATAAGAGAAAAAAACGCAAAATGGATGATTTTGGTATAGATAGCGATGATGTGCAACAAATCTGACATCACAGACTAAAATCATTCAGTCTTTTCTGTTCGATTATTGAAGTTTGACAGGACAACGTCTATCACGGGTTGGCTAGTCACTACATAGTATAAAGCAAAGTCGCTTTCCGCTTCCCGCGTCTGTATGTATGTTTGCTTATATCTTTAAAACTACACAACGGATTTTGATGCTGTTTTTTTTAATAGATAGAGTGATTCAGGAGGAAGGGTTATATGTATAATAACATGCTTAATATATTAGAGAACCACTGATAATTTTTAGATTACAAATCAGATCGACATTTTTTTTAATTTTAAATGCTGTTAACGAGTATACAAAGACATTCTGTAATATATTTTGGTATCAGCTTTGCACCCGTGCGAAGCCGGGGCGGGTCGCTAGTATTAAATAAAACACACAACACACGGAAACTAGTAAAAAATATACTTGCAGGTATTATCGTTGAAGTCGGTTTTTGTTTGGTTTTCATAACGTCATAAATCTTATAGTAAGATAGAAATAGTACTAGGACTACAGAAGTAGGAAGGTGCTGTAGGCGGAGACTATTCAAAGGCAAGGTTGTACGGAAGCTAGTGAATAATATACCTGCAGGTAGCTTCGATCGGTTTTTGTTTAATTTCAAAACGTCATTAATCTTAGTAAGATAGAAATAGTACTAGGACTACAGAAGTAGGAAGGTGCTCTAGGCGGAGACTATTCAAAGGCAAGGTCAATGTCTGCGGTTACAACCACATGTGTAAGTTAGTGTGATCGTAAACGCGACGCCTACAAATTAACTGATGATTCATTTGTCTAATAACGGCACTCATAGTGGTTATGCAAAGCAGATTCGCATACCGAAATAGACGAAGTAATATTTGAATTTTAAGTGAAAGAAGAGTTAGATTATTAACTGTTATTTTGATTTTGGAATTATAGCGGTGTCTGTTTTTTTATTTATAAGCAATAATTAATTAGCAGCACCGCCTCTGATCTCAGCAAAACAATATTTTCACTGAAAATGCATAAGATATTAATCGGTCAATGACCAGTTTATGCAAGGAAATCATCGAAAGACACAAATTTTGCTGAAAACGGATCAGTGTAGTAAATAATCATCCAAATGCGAGTCGAACTCGTGAAATACGAGTTCTGCACCAGAACTACAATCGTCTTATTCAGTAACAGACTATAGGCATACCGACGAAAAAAACTGCAATGTTTTTTTTTAATTTTAAGATTTAGTAACCTAGGATTTTTTTGCACTTTTTGAGAGCTTTGACTTTTGAACCTCCTTTGAGCATTAAAACATAATGCGCGTTACAAACACCTAAAACTGTGACGAATTTCAATTCTCCGTATTTCTTAGTTATTGAGCAAGTGCTTATAATAACACACAGACAGACGCAAGCAAGAGTGATATTTTAAGGTTTCCATTTTTACTTTCCAAGGTATCATAGTCACCATCATCAATCTATAGCAGTCCAGCTTGATATAAGCCCAAAGATAAATCCATTTTTTGCCAGCAACATTTCAAATCGTCACTCCACGTTGCCAAAGATATAAAGTAGTGCCCACTCGCAGAGACTCCATTCACACATAAATCGTAACATTTTTAGCTCTAGGACATCTCTGATTTTTCACATAAAAATGTTTCTTTCACTGTTTGAGAGTGCGATTACGCAAGTGATTGCCGTGAGTCAGTTTCGCGTATGCCCTACATCCAGGGCTTGTACAGACAATGGGTTTGCATAGGCGTTTAATAATACTGCCGGTTCAGGCCATTGCACCTATAAAGCTAACTAGGCCAGCGTGCTAATTATGACATCCTGCCAATGTTTGGAAACAGGTGACTGATTAAGAGTAACGTTTCTGACATTAATATTACCTGTCACGACGGCTTTTGCATGAAACTGTAGTGTATATTTAGTTACCTGGGTAAATGGAAAAATAGATTCCTCTTCCATCAAATAACGCTTAGTTGATATTCACTTATTCACTAGGTACAAGATAACACGACTTGCATGATTCATGGTGTCGATAAAGATCAGGTCACTAAAAACATCATTCAATATCCATTCATAGATGACACGTCAATACAAGATTGATTGTGATCATAAAGCGCCGGCAATCCAAGCCTCAGAAGTCCTCAGAGATTTATGAATTTATCGCAAGATATTCAGAACTTTTCATAATAGCATGTTACGTGGTGCATGCACTCACCTAATTTACAATCAGACTGGCTACTGCAGTGCACCGCATTAAAGTTAGATTTACTCATAAAGCAGGTTCGTAACAAATAGGCACTAAAGGAGGTCGCAACGTGTGAAACCTTTTTTGCCACTTTTTATCAGTGTGTGAATCTTTTGCTATCGTAAATGTTTACAACTGGTATTTGCTCTAAGCTAGCCAATAGATACGATTGTCTTACATACCGTACACTACGCTTAAAGTTAAATGCGCCTCTACAAATTTCGTGTTTCCGAAATATTACGAATACGCAACCAATGCGGCCTCGTCAGTAACTAACGAGCTCATATCCAGATTTAATATCAGATCAGCTTTGATGGTGTATTAACATAGATCGACAATCGACGAGACGTAACTTTAATCGCAGTACTGTACGTCCCTTCGTTAACCATCTGTACTCGAAGCGCCTGAGGACAATGGCATCCTGCTTTCTAAGTAAATTCGCTTTATGACGTCAATGGCGGCCTGCTCCGAATGTGCAACGCACATGCTTCGTTAACTCGTTGACATTGGGATAATCTAACTATCATATCTGCAGGTTTTGGGTGTATGAATGTAAAATGAAACTTTTGCGATACTGACTGACTGATCTATCAACGCACAGCCTAAACCACTGGTCCTAGAAACTTGATATTTGGAGATATTTGGTGTATTCCTTTTGATGTGTAGGGGTGCACTCAGATAGGAATTCCCAAAATTCTACCTTTAAAGGGGGTTAAAGTCTGTTTGAAATGAACTTCTCGTGAACGAAGTCGCGAAAGTTTCACTAGTGTTGATAAACGAGTCGGATCAGCTAATATCGTAAAAAAATGACCTTTTAGATCAACTATAAGAATTAATACCTACTCGAATTTGGTTAGGTACCTTTGATTTGCTCAGCTTTACGAAAGAGCGATACATTTTTCGATTAACTACAAGAAATACGAATGCAACTAAACAATAATTTTATCGCTTGTCAAGGCCAACTCGTACAAAATTTTCTAATACACGAATTTCTAACAAGCCTTTGATTACTGCTGTGTAAGTGCATCAACATAACTTTCTGAGGAAACTAAGCCAATGGTGCCGATTCTGTTGGTCATAACGAAACTTAACGGCATCCAACTCTTTCTGTTTCGTATAGAGCAAAAGAGACAATAATCATAATATAGATGTCAAAATGGTTATTAGTTTAATTTAATGCCGACAGAATCGACACCAATATTTGCCTATCACCCACATTTTATCGTGACTCGTGACTTCGATCGCATGCCAATCCATATTTTATGACTTCATGCCAAACCAACAAGACCGTAAAGAAAGACACGTGTTAAACAACGGTGTGCTACCGGGACTTATTCTAGGCTTCACACTATTTATTATGCATGCAAATGAACGCACACAGCTATCTTGGCTTTTTATTATAAATTCGTAGAGGTTGTGGTCTTATAAGGTGTGGTTAGGGACTATTATCCCGTAGCAAGTTTGGGCACGGGTCACAATTTACAGCTGGCAGTCCGGACGGGGCGTAGTATCGATTCTTTCGCCCTGTAAACGGTGCAACAGACGATGCCTACAGACGGCCCACGAGAGGGTGTGAACTAAGGCGGCTTTCGCGACCCTTAAAGCCTCGGGGTGGATGACTTGCGATAAACCTGCGCGCTTTTCGGATAGGTAGGTTGCTTTTAAGTACCCAACGCTGGAGTTCAGCGCAAAAGTTTTCTGTTGAAAAAAAATACTTTTTAAAGACAAACTTTTGTAAAATCCTCCTTTGAGCTAAAGAGCAGCGCGATAGCGCGCCACATTCTGCAACTCTATTTTTGCAGTTTATAACTACGAACTGTAAAGGATCTATGGCGTTAGGTAGGTACCTACCTAATTTAAACTCGAATTGTATTTCGATATAATTGTAATACGAAATGGACAACAGTCTATCGTAAAGACGCAGAGGTCTAACGAAAGTAATGGAGTGAAGCAAGAAGTTTAATTATATATTTGCACACAGTTGTTAGTCGGCATAGTAACAACTTGGTATTCCGCGGTAGGTACCTACTATCGATTCTGTCGCAGCCTGGCCATTCTGGAGATACTTTATACTTTAGAGGAAAGGATCATTGAAAAATAAAATATAGCTAAAAATTTGCATTGTCATTGATCTTTAATAAGTAGGTATGCAAAGTTTCAAATTAATCCGACTTTTTGAAGTAGGTCAAAATCACGTTCAAAGATTCCGTTACATACATACCTACAACCCAAGCATATAAAATGATAGACCCCAAGCCGTGTTTGTTGCCTGATTCTTTATAGGCTTGGTCGCGACGTCGCGAGGAACAGGCTTCACCTAGCTCCTAAGACGTTTCAAAGTGATCCTTGTTATTTTATTGTTTATAGAGTATACAAGTTGAGTTTGTGCACGTACAAGTATCGTGAAGGCGCAGTATACTCCTACATTGCACGCATGCACGCGCTAGAACTAAGTACTCAATATGATGACAGCTCAGGTACCTACCCTCTGGTAGGTACCTGAGCTCTATGGATCTGTTCCATTTAATGCTCAATCTATTTATTGTTCTTTATGTGTGTATTATTTTATTATAAGTACTACTTGTGTTTTATCTCTATCTTGACTGTACTGTGAACTGAATTTTGCCGTTTTGGATTTTCAACTGTTATTTTTTTAGTGTATTGAATAAATAAGATACTGTTCTGGTTAAAAACTAGACCTGGAAGGTAGAATTCGGGTAATAGTCTAGTTCAAACATGGAATCAATCATACCCAATCATCATCAGTTCTGCGAGTCTGGGTGTACAAATTAAATATTATTAAATTACAATGTAATTCCCAAGTATGGTAGACATCCTCCTTAATCTCCAGGCCTTTAGATCTATAAAGATATAGTCATCCCATGCAAGCAATAGGTCTTTGAGTAGCAATTTTTATCCTTGCAATGCGTATTTTACTCAGCAAATGAGAATTTCGAATTGCCAATTATTTAAATTATTTAATTATAAAAATTATTATTATCAATGTGATATATTGTAATGAATTTATTTTTATTAATAAGCATTATAATCATCATATTTTATTGTAATATACCTAACTGACCTGTAACATGGTGTTATGAATAAATTATTTGTATTTGTATTAATTTAGAATTGGCTTAAATCTAGTTCTATGTCTGTTCTTTGCAACCAAGCTTAGGAGGATAAAGGCAAGAAACCGTGGATTGACCATCACTCATTATTAAGGTACTAAAAATAAAAATTAAACCGATTTGGTGTAATTTAATCTCAATTTTGGTAATCTAAAAAATACTTAATCAAATATAATAAATTTGTAAAGTTGTTACTGATTTTATGAAACCAACTACGGTTTCTAGAAGATTAATTTCTGATTTTTATAATCTCTCAAATTTCTCATTATTATTTTATTTATTTATTTGAACTCAAGTAATAAAGAACCTACTGTAAACTTGCATTATGCAAGTTATAATTCTATATAAAGATAAAGGATTACAACCATAATCCAAAAATAGGTCCTTGAAGAATCCTAAAGGAGGTAGTCAGAGACATGTCCAAAACATTCGGCACTAGTCCACATTTTGCAGTAATAAAGTTACAGTTTAAGTAATAAATAATTTATAAGATCTAAGGATAGACAGGGTTGTAGAAATAAATCCCTGGCACAAGTCTCCCGGATGTTTTTGTGGTTTATGAATTAGTGATCACCATCAAATAATAATTCTAGTAGGTTCTGGTCAAGAGAACAATAAGTATACATAATATACCTAATTATTGCTTATTCATTATAAATTAAATTTAGAGGTAGTTTGTAGCTGCTTACAATAGCCAACAGGACAAAAAGGTACAGAGGAAAAATTGCTTTTATCCTTTTGTTTAATAAGGTAAACAAATAGATAAGTAAAAATGTAATTGTAGGAGTCAGTATGTAGGTAGGTATTGGTATTTGATTTACCTTCAGTAAGTAACTAATCGGGGAAGTATCCGTACGGAAGGTAGGAACATAAAACTATTTTCGGAAAGCTACAAGGAAATTTAGAGAAACTTAATAGAGTTCAATAAAGTTTTTGTGATTGCGGGCTAAATAGTGACTTACATGAACGTATTCCGATTCGAACAACTGTGTAATCCACAAACAAAACTGTGACTAAACACAAAACAAAACACAAATTCCAATCATTTTATCCACTATAACTAGGTTTTGTAAAATACACTTTGCACACACAAAAATTTATTATTACGGTAGAAAATCACGAAAAATTACGCGAGTTTTACAGCTAAACACAGAACCCCGGAATTCCGTTTGACACTATGACAGATGTCGAGAAATTATCGCTAATCGCGCTCCATGCAAACGTATGGACATTCATCAAGAATCGCCGAAACTAAACACACAACACAACACGCGCGATTGATTGGAGAACAAGCAAGCCGCGTCGAGCGAGTGAGAAACGCCCGCACTACAAAGCCGCAATTTTTGTTATAAAACTAAATAAAAAAGTCCGAAACAATCATCGGAACAGTATCGGACAACATGCTTTCTTATATTGGAAGGTTGTCGTTACATTACTGTAAATGTCATGTAGTTGTCAAATTCTGTTGTTCACATTACAACGACATTTGATACATTTTAAAAACAGCCCCATCTAGTGTCGAGTAGCATAAATAGCAGCTAGTCATAATATTTCGTTACAACCTCGATAGAGGGCTCTGTTGTAAGATAATGAGTTGTGTGTGAAACTGGACAGATGTCGCTAACTGCTCCCAATACTGTTTATTATCACTTGTACCTATTTCAAAAAAGTATGTAGGTAGGTGTATTTTATCAGATAACTGCGATCTTTGTTACTTACGTATATCTCGGGTACATCTTATTTCATCCGTTATATTTTCTTATTTTATCAATTTTTACTCTGGAATGCAGTGGACAACTTTGACATCGATGTTTTCTTTTGTAGACTGTCGGTCCACTAGACCCCAAGTTGCTTCGTAAGTTATTTTAACATGTGTAATACCCCACCCACTTATAAGATTAATTTGTCACCAACATATATGGACTAAGATACCTAGACAAAGACTAGACTATCTCGATTTGCAGCGGTCTTTTTAGTTAGCTTTTTATTATTCTGTAATTTATAGTAAGTATGTAAGTATTATGTAAGTATTTAGCTATTTAGGTACTTACTTTTATTCCTGTACCTATACCTACAAAAAAGGTAGTGAGGATCGTTTAGGAAACACTTAGGTACGAGCTCAGTTGGTAGTAACTCTGCCTTCTGTGCTGTAGGTTGTGGGTTCGATCCCCACCCAGGGCAAATATTTGTGTGATGAACATAGATGTTTGTTCTGTGTCTGGTTGTTACTATGTATAATAAGTATGTATTTACAAAAAAAAAAAAGTATATAAGTATTCTATCAGTTATCTGGTTCCCATAGTACAAGCTTTGCTTAGTTTGGGGCTAGATGGCGCTGTGTGTAAAGTCCACCAATATTTATTTATTTATTTATTTATCAATAAAAACAAACACAAAATTATTACAAGATTGATTTATTTAAATATTCGTGAAAAACTTATACAACAATGTATGCTTCAGCTTACTTTGGCAAAATACACTTTAGCGTAGAAAAATAAACTTTATACTGAGATACATAAGAACCAAAGTTTTACTACGAGACCTAAATAAACATAATTTAGTTGTGTTATAATAGGTAGGTATATGTAGGAGTAGTTGAGGGCACAGCCCTGCAGTCTTTTCGAGTTGATTATTGGGCTTTGTAGACTCTGGTGCAGGTCACATCCTTGGCAGTCATCACCTGGGAAACAAAACGTCGATTAACAATATTGTCTATACTTATTAATTTGCCATGGGCAACTTACTTAGTACATACATACTTATAGGTATAGACCACTAAGTACAATTCATATTATCTACTAGTGATAGTATATTACTATCACTACGTACCTACCCAGTTCCCACGATTTCATTTTACTATAGTAAGCAAGCAGATGGATGACACCTAAAACACTGCCTAGCTAATTTGAGGCATACAGAATGTTACATTAGGTCACATGCGACTAATCACACCGGCGACTACCCTTTAAACCGGAACACAGTAATGCTGCTTGGCGGCAGGAATAGGTATAGGCCTAAGGCAGGTTACTAATTCTAATCTAGAATCATTGCAAGTACTGAAGAATGGTTATTTAATTCATTTCAAATTCTACGCCATCGCACAATCGTAGCTATGTTGCACTCCACATATTGGTCTCATTTTAAAGTATTTTACGTGAAACAATAAATCTTAGTGTCTGGGACGGCAGTTGGTGAAAGAATAGTATAAGCAGTTTGTCATGTTTGATTATTTCTAGGAAGAATACTTACAGCCTTCAGCTCCTCGGGTCCGAACTCCCTGATGTAGGTGACCTCGACACCGTCAGCTGCCTTCTGGACTTGCTTCAGAGTGCTGCCTTCGAATGTGCACACGCTCTTGGCCTGGAAACGTACAAAATGAATGATGGGAAATGTGTGTGTGGACGTAAATGGTGAAGATGGGTTTGTTAGCAAATTTCGATAAGCCAATACCGAATACAACACTTATAATATGATTTTTCAAACTATCGTGATTAGTAGACATAACTATTGATTTTAACACGACCCGCGACCATGGCTATTGTAACATAGCCGAAACGTCGGGAAAATAAATTAAAGGTAAAAACGTGATAAACACCCGTGTTAAAATCAATAGTTACTTATAATATGTATTGATAAGATAGAAAATGTACCTATAGTTATTATCTGACTTTAAATAAGGGAGGAAGGAATCTGTTTAGGGCAGTATCGTGCTCATTTTAATATCAATAATATAGTCACGCACATGTCCCATAGCTGACGACTAGTGAGAAGCGAGTAGATATAGAAACTAGAAACGAGTTGGCGAGAGTTTTTAGTTCGGACACTTTTGTTGCTGGGCGAGTTTTTTCTTTAATAGCTCTTGTCGCTGCAACAAACTAGTGCAGAGAGAGTTCTCACTGCAGTATGGACTGTCAGCAATCAGTTATTAATATAATGTATGTATCTCTTGTAACTGTTTAAATGGTCGACAGCAGTCGCTTCCACGTCAGGGATCCCAACCTTTATCACAAAAAAATTACTCATCTGGGGGGGGGCCCCATCACCGACGAATGATGAGTTCATTGTGCTGAGTTCGGAGTTCGGAGGCGCCTAAGGTAGGTTTTCACCCCAAAAGATGGGGCTAAATGCTAACAAAATACGTTACCTTGGCACCGTCAGCGCGATCCTCATCAAACTCTTCACCAGGCTTGAACTTCATCTCCGTGGTCTTGAAGGTGGAGGAAGTGACCAGGTTGAAGGTGTCCCCTTCCTTCTTCAGCTCCACTGTGGGGGTGACGGCGTTGGCGGCTTTACGGGTGATGAGGCCGACGCCTGGAGACGAGAGAAAAAGGATTATTATAACGAGGTAAGATACATATAGGTTGGGTACTTGTAGAATATTAGTTGTATTGTAGAACTAGTGGGAACCCTCGCGACTTCTTTCACGTAGTCATTCTTATACAGACTTTAACACCCGCTGCACCCCCTTGGCGGTTGAATTTCGGGAATTCCTTTCTTAGTGTACCTCCACACCAAAAGGAATACAACCTCCATAGTGGTTTAGGCTGTGCGTTAATAATTATATCTGTCAGTCAGTCAGTAATGTAGTTTTATAAATATTTTATTTCATATCTAAAAATTACGATGGTACCTACATAATAGGTACAGTAACGGCAACTAAAATATAATATGTACTATTTCAGTAGTACGCTTATCGTAGGTAGAATACACGTTTGGTTCTATGCTTGGTTTTTGAGCAAAATCAACTGTCACTCTGACAGGTATTCTGACAGAGAGATTTTTGGAGGGAAGTAAATTGGATGTTTAGCGATATTATTGTATTATGAAATATGAATAAAACATGGATAAAATTATGAAAACTAAATGGAATTTGATTAATTATTGACCCTGAAGAGACGACTTACAGTACTTGATGCATATATATATTCATTATTATAGTTTTGGAATGGACGGTGCCGTGTGAAATGCCCCTAAAAATAAAACCAACCGAGAGCTTTCATGAATTCATCGAAATGCATCGTAGAAACCATTTTATATTTTTTGCCTTCCCACGATTGCATATTCACAGACAGCGTTCTATAGGAATAGCCACAGTTATTTTAGTGGAGGAGAAAATAATTCTTGAGAAACACAAGAAAACTCGAATGACATATTTTGTAGAGTTAATTTTGGCAGTTATCAAATGATGTCAAAAAGTTAAATGGGATTCTTTGAAGAGGTTAATTATTTGCGGAATAGATATTTTATAGTCTTATTGTATTCTTTGTAGATTTTTATTAGTTTATTATTTTAAAAGTTACCAGTAGAACTTGAATCCGAAAATAACTTTGAAATAAAAATAAAAGCACGAATAAAAGAAACTATATATTTTTATTTCAATAATATTTATTAACATCTATGTTCATCACACAAATATTTTATTTTGTCCTGAGTGGGGATCGAACTCACAACCTACAGCACAGAAGGCAGAGCGGACCGAAAACGAAATATCGCGTAACAATATTCGTATTAAAGTTATCTACATCGTTTTGACTATAGTTTGAACGATAATTAAATTACCTTTGACAATCATCGATGTTCGTGATCCTACTTATAAATCAGTTCAAACTATATAGTCGAAACGATGTAACTTTTACGAATATTGTTGCGATATTTCGTTTTCGGTTCGCGAGTGGATCCCATGCTAACTGAGCGTGAGGCCAAAGTCGTCGTGCCTTCTTGCTACCTACGAACATAATTGATCATGATTATTTTCCATCCCATTATTTTATCGTTAGTATTCCATTGACTCACGGGCCAAGGTACGTATGCCTATAAAACCAGTGGATCTAACCAACGTGCAGGATGATCAATCGGACGCCATTACGCCAAATAAGGAAGGAGTGAAATGGACGGCTAGACAGCTTATAAATTGCTCATTGGCAGCGACAACGAGATCTAGAGAGGGGGGTAGGAGGGGACGTAAAGGGGAATGGAAAAGAGCTGGATCACAGATATAGATCTGTCTGTGGGCTAGATGCTGGATAGACACATAGGTACCTACACTTTTCTGGAAGTAGAATAAAGTTGTTTTGTTATGTGGGTTAACTGTCTGGGTAGTAAAATGTTAGGTGGTCGATAGGTCGCTACCTGCATAGGTAATGAGTAGTTATTGATTTTGTAGGAGTTCGTAGGTACCTTTACCTACTTCTTCAATAGGTGTACTAGAATAAAGACTATTTAAGTTTCCAAAGCTAAAAAAATATGTTTCCGGTTGTCGCTGTCGGTTGATTTTTTGTCTCGGGTTTCACGACTTAACGGCTGGATCGACAATTACCTTTATAAAATTTGCTAGGATATACTAACTTAAATTATACTAGGCTTAAATTGAAATCCAGTAGTCATGCCTGTCTATGGTAACAGTAAAGTCTAGAATGCCAGCCGTTTATATAGTCTATTGATCATTCAATTCCGTATTGGAGACAGGAAATGAGGATCCCTTCCATCCTGTCAACTCCCACAGCCAGCATTCCTTAGAAGCTGGTTAATCTCTGGGGAACTTTATTGCATAGCATGCTTTAGTATTATGATCCTAATGCTCATTGAAGATGAGATTTTGATCGGTCATAATAATCGTAAATTTAACCAATTACCTTATGTACTTAAAATATGTAGGTACCTAGGTACCTACTTCCATACGCGACTCTGGTAGAATGTAGTTATGTGCTATTATTGCTATGCCTAGTTTATAAGTACTTAAAGACAACTGTCACCCGGACATTACCTATTCTGACAGATGGTTTTGGAGGGATTCGAGGCGATGCGATGTTACGATAGCGAGAACAGGTACCTATATCTAACAAATATAAATAAAAACATGGATAAAAGTATGAGAACTAACTGGAGGCTGGAATTTGATTAATGATTGACCCTGAAGACACGACGTTACACTAACTACCTACCTCGTAGGTGGGTATTTTTAAAACCTGTTTGCAGCATGTTTTTTCTGAGTCACTCGCTTCACATTAAATTACAATTCAAATTTTGTCGTGCCGCCTGTTGCATTTCAGCACATCTCATGCGGGTCAATTGTTATCAGCACGCAGAGATGAATCGATAAACAATCCTGCCCTCTCATTGGTCCGTACGTGGGCGCGACGACGCTACGCTATTGGTAGGGCGATATGTGGCGTTGTCAAGGGCAACGACCTCTAAATAAGAACATTTTTCTCTATTTGGAATATTCTGTTGCGAATGAACTATGTACTACCTAGGTACCTACATATTTATACGATATTTTTTGTCATACTTAACTACATATATAAAAATAAAAATCAATTGTCGCATTTTACATTCATCAGTTCATCACTCATCGCATCATCTTCACTTGAGAGCGGCTCGATATTTTTTGGCTGATTTTTTTGTTGTGTTCGGTGAAGATGATGGTTATCTAGACAAGGTATGGAAAACAAATTGAAAAGCTGCGCTTTTTTCTATGGAATTATAGAAATTTTATGAAAATTGTTTGTTGATTCGGGTCAGCTAATAATTAAAAATAATAGTTACTTACCTTCTTACCTATGTAGGTACCTATGTTGTAACATATTTTTATTTACGATGTAAGTAATCTTATGTAGGCAAACAAAACTCATTTTAACTATATTTAAGTACAAAGACAAGTGACATCATAAAAGCGACACTCGTAACCCGCAATTTGATATTTTTGAGAGTTATCAGTAAGTAGGTACCTAGGTAGGTACTTGTAATAAAGACTTGTAAGGTGTAATGTGTAATGTAAGGTAGGTACCTACTAGGTACCTACTTGGAAAAAGATAAGCTTGTGAATATTCTTTAAACCTGTCACTTCCCACTTTATCATTTCTTGCGACTTATTTACTTTATGAGTGTAAATGCATTGACGATAGTATGATTAGATAAGTTTTATGAGCTAAGCTGAACCGACTAGATTACCTAAAAGTGACTATTACTAGGTTAGGTACCATAACTATTATCTATACATAGAAAACACAAAAATGTTTCTACTTATGCCTGTGTGATATTTTATGTTGATATTTTTTTAAATGTTTGTTGAAGTCCGTAGTTTTTATTGAGATAAAAAAAAATTCGCGGGAACGGGATAAACGTGGTAACCGCTAGCTAGGTAGGCTACTAGTACATAACACACATAGTTAGTAAATTTATTTTGTATAAGTAGCTATAGCTACTATGCTATACTACTTTATGTAGTAACTATAGTTACTACATAAACACATATGTATATAAATAATAAGGAAGAACTTTTAAGGAAAAGTAATAGATGTCTGCTGGTGTACAAACACAAAATGTACAATCCGAAGAATCCGAACTGAGATTCTTATTTCCTTTTTTTTGATTAGTAGGCATAAGTATACATTGTTACACGGGTCTTTATCACGTAATAATCTTTAATTTATTTTCCAAACGTTTCGGCTATGTTACAAAAGCCATGGCAATTGGCAATTGCGTGATATACCCGTGTAAAAAAAAAATCTATAGTTATTACTGACATTATTTTAGTTTTCTGAAATGTATGCATCAATGAAACAGTGAGTGTTTAATTTTAGTAGTTCAATGTCCATTCACGTTTATTTGCAGTAACTGTTGCGGCTGTGCCAACTATCAACTTATAGAATAGAATACAAACAGATTATTTAAGCATTACAAAATATTATAACAAAAGAAAGAGAAATAAAAATATACATAAAAGAGAAATAACATACTTGGTACATCGACATAGCATAGTAATATCACGAAAATTGTTATATGCATTCGTAATATATATTTAAATGTGTTTTTTTTTAGCTAAAGGTAACTCAACATAGAAAAACTGTAAATCTAAAATATAGTTCCTAGCTCTTTCATAAAAGCGAATGATTGTACTCGACAGCAGAATTTTTATAATTTTACATCCAATAGGAACGACAAAGAACCACAATAAGTCAAACTAAAGCCAACAACTTAAGCTTAATGGTTATATTGATGCAGATTGCGCCCTGGCGTGGGCACAATGCCCACAACATCCTGCAGGAATCAATGACTCAATTGTAGTCAATTACTGATATTCAAAGATCATGAGGGAACGACAGAAGAATCTGGAGCTGATGATTTAAGTGGAGTTTAAACGAGTTTTTAAATCACAGTTACTATAGAGTTAAACTGTATCGAAGAACAACAGCTTAATTTAGAAATAAAATATGTAATCTTAGAGTAGGCATCGGATAAGAATTACTGGTCCTCACGGATCTTAAAACTAGTTATTTAATTTAAAATTTAATGATTTCCAAGTAAAGGCTACAAATAAACAACGATAGGAGGTATCACAGGTTACCAGACTCATAATAGGAAGTTCGAGGAATTGAGTTGTGTTGACAAACCTGCATTATAGCCAGGCGGTCTTTCCTGTTTGCTCAATTATAACTATGGAGAATGGTATTAAACACATTATACATGATGTTTATAGTAGTATTTGTTATAAATAAGCATTACATCTATACTAATATTATAAAGAGAAAAGTTTTGTATGTTTGTAATGGATAAACTCAAAAACTACTGAACCGATTTCAAAAATTCTTTCACCGTTACCAAGCTACATTATCTTTGAGTAACATAGGCTATTTTATCCATTCTAACCATACCCATCCAAATTGATCGCAATTAGAAATGTCTGTCGCCCAGCGAAGTGGGCACGGGACAGCTAGTAATGTAATAAAGCCATGTAACGAAAAGGATGTTAGGAATAAAAGTGGATGGATGTAAAACTAGTGGTAGGCAAGAGAAAAGATAGATGGACTGTGTGAAAGATGACATGGGTAAGGAGTGAGTAATGATATGACAGCTGATAGAGATATGGCAGGAAAAAGATGACATAATGTAATAAGTAGGTAAGTTTTAAAAGTATTGTTATTTATCATCTCTGTTCATGTTCATACCCAAAGTTACTAAGCGAATTACGGATTAGCAACAGAAAACGACGTGTGATGGATGAGTGTTCGTCTGAGATATATGACGTGCGGGCTCGGTCTACTAATATTTATTGTTTCTGGTCTTGTTGTGGTACCATAGTAGGTACTTTTTAATTTATATTACCCATGACATGAAATACTAGTGCAGAGTTATGGCTTTAAAGAGGTTTTAAACTGTAAACTTGTTAACTTGATGTAAACTTTATAATCATCTTAAAATATATAAAATTCTCGAGTCACAGTGTTTGTAAACGAACTCCTTCGAAACGGATTGACCGATATTTATGATTTTTTATTTTTGGTAGGTATGAGAATAGGTCGTAGGGTATTTTTTATACCCCTATGTGATAAAGGTGGCATAAAGTTCGGGAAAAACTGAAAGAGCTTCTTTCTGTATTATTAAAATTTGACAGGACAACGTCTGTTGGGACAGCTAGTTATTTAATAAAAAGCTAACGGTACCTACTCTACGATTATGACAAATGGATCAAACTACAAAGAGACCACCTACCCATTGAGCGAATCACTATTCATCTGAACGTGCGTCACCAACAAAAAGAAAATTGATCACGCCACGTATATCGTTATAGAAAACGACTTGAAACCGTCTCGCATCTTATTGACGGCAATTGAAGCTGATTGTCGTCCATTTTACGACAATTGGCCCACAGTGGGGCCGATGGATCGCTAAACTATGCCGGGATATTCTCATGCGATCTTCCTAATTAATTGAAAGGATCTATGTATGTGGTAGGACTTTGTCCTTCCCGCATCTATTGAACTACCCGCATAAGTAAGTATATGTACTTTTATGGGATTTGTCAAACAAATCACGGCTTGAGTATGAGAAGAAAATAGATTTGTTACTCCATTTAAATAAATAAATGATATTATGATTGAATGAATGATTTAAATTGGCTATTTTTGATAAAAATAAATGGCTTACAATGACACAGGCATGAATATAAGTAAAGAAAGAAGACAAAAGTAAACATTTTGGAAATATGGAGGAAATTCAGATGAAGTCATTCAAGTTATGATCAAGGTAAAAATAATCCGTTATATGCACTACAAGGCAAACTTCATGAAATAAACATAAACGGTCTAGCCAACTAGGAAAAATTTTACTTACAAAACACCTATTTTCCTAAAAATAGGCCTGAACTACGTATCTAGTCTAGCAATAAATTACCATAGGTGTGTTAATGAGAATATCCAACGCATTTGAACGATCTAATCCTATAATAAACATTACTAAGTAGCTGCGAAAAGATGTACTTACATAGAAATATATTTTTCTAACATCTATTGGTCTTTCACACTTTTTGTTAACAGTTTTTGATTCATATCTCTGCCAAATGAAGTAGTTTTCAACGCTTTATTATCATTTACTAAAACATATAACGTTTTAAAACCAAAAGAGTACTATATAAGGAAAGGAATTCTAAATATTTCTAGAGCAGAATATCAATTTCATACGAGACAGATGTTGCTCTCCTTTCAAAGTATCAGTTTGCGAGTATTTCCTTGAAATTTATCCACTGACCACAAAGGGACTGTACCAATAGAGAAAGCTTGGCAAGGATCAGCAGACCTATTGCTTAGGATACCTAAGCATACTGATAAACTTATTGTTTTTGGACAGTTATATAATGGGAATTTGACAGTTATAGCCGATTAAGATTTTTTTTATACATTTATAATTTAAAGTAGTGTTAAATCGTATTAATTAACTAAAACTTAGTTGATTTTAAATAGTACCTATTTTAAATTTTAAATCACTTATGTAACAACGTAAAGAAAACACTAAAAGTTTTCATAAGTATCATAAAGTTTAGCAATAAATTAATTATCATCCAGCTGATAACTCGAGCAATAGGTATCATTATAGTTATCATTTTAAAGCTATAAATTTATTTAGGTACATACAATGTACAAAAGTCCGAAAATACTCGTAGGCTATCGCATTTTATGACTATAACTCATGAAATTTTTCAATTTTTGATAATAGATAAAACTGTTATTATTTAGGTTAAAACATCATTATTTTAATCTTTGTTACATAACAAATTTAGTTTTTTTTTTACCAAATTCAAGAAACTGTTTCGATAGTTTTCTATTTGTTTATTATTATTACAATCAAATCTTTATAATATTAGTATAGATTACACAAGCTAACTAACGTATCGCTTTAGAGTTAACAAATGGTATGTTAAGTTCCCGTTCCCGTTCCTGTTACCGTGGTAGTAAACTGACCCCACTGCCGTTTTTTTTAATGTTTTCATATTTATTACCCTGTTTCGGATGAAGACAATTCCAAATACACAAAAATCATATAAAATTGGTCGTTCTTGAGTTATAAATGGTGTAACTAACAATTAAACGAACCTTACTTAAGTGAAGTTCGATTGTAATTATGATTTAATTATTTTTGACAAAATTTTGTAATTTAGTTTTTTGACAAAATCTAAGGTATTGTTTGATAGTTTTTTTTTATAAACATATAGTAGTTGTTTATAATGACGGTCATTTAGTCAATGCGAAGTTAAGTTACCTACTTAAATCGTTAAGTTACTCGTACTGTAGTAAAATTTACATTAAAACAGCTCTGTCACGGCCTCTACAAGAGTCTAAAGTCGGAAGTCCAAGGTCTCAATAATACAAACACTGTATAATGCATTTTTCTGTCTGGTGAATTTAAATAAAAGTCATGAATTCATGATGTAAGATTCAAATCATCTTTATGACATTGTACTCGTAAGTGCCTGTATCCATGGAAGGTAAATTTAGTTTTTTTATGTTCGTATCATATCTTTAGCTCGAGCACGAAGATTTGCTACTAACATCTGAGTCTGTGTTCGTTTAGTTTGTTTCTTAGTTCGCATTACTACAAATAAACATGTTACAAAACTAAGAGCAATAAAATTTAAGTTATTCAGACTTTGACAGCTTCTCAAAATTCGTTCTCAGAACGCTGGATGTGTTTTTATTCTTAGAAATATTTAGCTAATAAACTAATAATATTACAATAATTATATAAAACTCCTCTGAAACGGCTTGACCGATTTTTATGTTTTTTTTGTGTGTGTTTGGTAGGTATGAGAATAGCCCTCGTATTCAAGAACGACACTATGAGAACACGCACCCACAGTGGACGAAATCTATTTTCATAAACATCACTTTATGTATTAAGCGGCACTATGGCGCACGCTACCGTGTGCCTTTAGAGCTCAACTTTGGCTAGAGGCACACGACAATGTGCCTCTAGTCACACTATGCAGTGTCGTACAACACATAAAGTGATTTTTATGAAAAAAGGTTTCGTCCACTGTGGGTGCGTGTTCTCATAGTGTCGTTCTTGAATACGAGGGTGAGTCTCGTAGGGTATTTTTTAAACCCCTTAGTGTGGGTGGCGTAAAGTTCGGGATAAATTGAAAGTGTTTTTTCTGTGGGATTATTGAAATTTGACATGACAACGTCTGTCGGGACCGCTAATAATATTTAGCTTTTATAAATTCGCTCTCTAACATCGGCAAGGTGGTACCTAGGTCGTTTCGCTTAGTGCTTACAAACTGACCTTCATGATTATTTAATGATAACAATTTTAGCTTCGGGGCTAACTGGTTTTATGCTGAAATTGAATACTATTAAATAAGTTTTCTGTTGAAAAATATTTTTCAATAACTTTTGTAAAATCATCTAAACCATCGAGCACATCGAGCATAGTTTTTACTCAATCGAAGTATTTACTAAGGAGTTCCTTTGTGAGTGTCTGTTGAACAGCTCCTGACTCAATCATCAGATCAGCTCACTATATTATTGCATTGTCACCGAAGTTGTACCTATGCGAAATTTCAGCTCAATCAGTTGGGGATAACTGCTTTTAAATTAAGTTGCAAGATTCCACCTTATCAAACATAGTTACATACATACATACATTGCTAGTTAAATAAAAGCTTGTAAAAAGTGGTTACATTTCACATTGATTTTATTGATTGTAACAAGGATCACCTAAAATAATTTCTGGATGGAAATCGAACTTACCACCTAAAGCGCAGAAGGCAGAGATACTACCATATGAGCTGTAAAGCCAGTCAATTTCTCGAAGCTCGGTTGGCAGTCCATTTTAATAAATAAATAAAGTATTTAAGTATACATAAGAATAAACTTATTCAACAAAGCGAATTATTATCTCACTGTAGTGTATAGGTATTTAAAGGTAAATAATCTTATTTTATAGAGCAGAAGACATAAGAACTACAACAAAAGTGGAAGACATAATACAAAAAATAAGGCAGTTGAAATGGCGGTGGACAGGACAAATGACAAGAGAGAGTAGTTTAAAATGGACAGCAATGATAACGGAATGGCAGCCGCGGGACGGCAAAAGAAAAAGAGTCAGACAAGCTAAAAGATGGATGGACGACATTAAGAAAATTGGTGGGAGTACTTGGTCTAGGAAGGCCAAAAACAGAATAGAATGGAAGGAGCTGGAAGAGGCCTATGTGTCACAAGACACGCTGAGAACTAAACCGGGAAATTCGATGAATTAATTTTAAGATGTATATTATAAAGTAAAAAATGTTTAGTAAAAGCAATAAAGGCTTAAAATAAATCTTATTTTATAAGTGTTATAAAACTGATTACTCAAAAGCGACGCTTGTTTCAGAGAAAGTACAGTGGTCCACCTATCTATGGTCTGACTCATTTACTTTTATCTCAAGGTTATGAACACAGAGGTTCATTGTATTGAGATAATTAATAAGTTGTGGGTACAATGCACTAATTCATAATAAAAAGAAAAAGCTTGTTACTTTCCAACGGTGAATAATCATAATCTCAAAGTAAAAGAGGATGTTATTGTGACACTTCTATGTCCACAAAATTAAAAAAAAACAGGACAAGTCTAACACCCGTATTCATGAACGACACTATGAGAACGCACAATAGGCTCCGACCCACAGTGGACAAAATCTTTATTGATGTTCTGCGAGTGATTCACATTCTAAGACATAGGTACATTACTTATTATAAAATTATAGTTTCCGTATACTTTAATGGCATTGACATCAGGCGGTCACGATAACAGTATAATAATTATGACTTTATGACCGATACCGTTTAGAAAACGGCATAATGAAAAGCTGGCTTTATAATTTTGCACTTTCTTTTTAATCTCATGTTGAAAGTTGAAAGATAAATTACTAAACAGTTGCGACAGAAATTAACATTGTGCTTACAAGTTGGAAATCATAATAATTATTTGTTGCCAAGCTGAATAAACAGAATGACTATTAATCCATAGAGGTAGTTCGATATCCGTAATAGTACCTAAGGTAGGTAGGTGATATGTGAAATGTTTGGTTTTTTGTATGGGCTGAGTCTACCCGGATAAGACAGAAAAAGTGATAAAACTGCATTATCTTGAAAACCATCAAACCAAAAAAGAAACTGTCTATAATTTACTTAGCTAGTATGATTATCTAACGAATTATATAAAAATGAACTGTTTAGCTATTCATAGTTTTGATTAAAAACGAAACTAGTGTTTTTGAAGAGCCTACTTCACTACATAGTATAAAGCAAAGTCGCTTTCCGCTTCCCGCGTATGTATGTATGTTTGCTTATATCTTTAAAACTACACAACGGATTTTGATGCGGTTTTTTTTAATAGATAGAGTGATTCAGGAGGAAGGTTTATATGTATAATAACATGCTACCCGTGCGAAGCCGGGGCGGGTCGCTAGTTGGAATATAAATCTATAGAGAAACGTTTCACCAATCGTGTATCTGTCTATAATTTATCTAAATTACCTATATCCTTAAGTTTTCTTTGTCATAAAAAACAAAACTGTATGTTTTGCAGTTATTGAGAAAAAACGGTTCTGCATTCATCAAAAACATTTATTACTCGTCATAATTAAGCATTTTTGTGTTCTCTTGCGACATAATTTCATTATATCTATTACTGTAGTGTATGTACAATAAATATAATAAACATATTATAATTTCGTCAACCATGGGTGTGGCCGATTTTCATTAGGTGGGTAGGGTAGGTGTAGGTAGGTACCTACTAACCGTGGGCGGTAGCAGATGTAATTGTAGGTACTACAATTTAAAAAAAAGTTCGCGTTTGAACTTTTTTTTAATGATTTGTGACTTATCGTGTTTTTGTCTCATCGGCCTCCTGATTTAAGTTTATTGTAAACTTCTGCCTAATAAATACTAATAATTTTGTAGCAAAATCTATCTAATGTCTACTTACCCACTTAATTGTTTGAATTCTACTCAGTAGGTAACAATTAAAAGTTATTGCTATTAAAAATCACGTTGGCGTACCCCTAAGGTAAAGCAAGCAATCAATATTTATATACCTATGTATGTCTGAATATTCAATAATGCTATGGCCTAATTCAGAGAGTCATACATAATTGTTAAGAATAATCGACAAAAATAGGGTGGCGTGATGTTTGTAAAGTTGCGCAGTGGATGGCGTGGTCAAAGTCAACGCACGAGCGGCATGGGCAAAATGCCGGCCGGCTTTTTGCAACAATATTTTAGCAAAGTTTAATGTACTTACAAGATAATAATCACTTACCAATCGTCTTCATGAAATCGTCGAAGTTCTCGGACGATACCATCTTGTATTTCTTGCCTACGAATTCCATTTTTGATTTATTGAATTTGTTAGGAGAAATAAACACGACTGTACGTCAGGCCGGCTAAAACCAGAATGAGGCGAGAGGAGTTGCCGTTGCCGTCTTGCCGCGAACGGAGGGAGCGTTCGGTCCTTTTTTTTTTGAGCCGCTATTCTATTACTGAGCATGCGCAGTGCAGTGCGGTGCGCAGACAAACGGGAACGAATGAAGTGGATAAACCGGTGTCGTTCATGGCATGGACTTTGATCGGATGAATAAAGGGTTTTATTCAATGAAATGACTCTTTCTTAGGTACCTATAGTACCTAGGTACCTACTTACTGCTTTCTTTTGGTATGGTTATGTAGGTATTAATTATGGTTAGGTATTAAAAAATTTGAACTTTGAACTTAAGGTACCTACTTACCTGTTTATTTATTTATTACACCCAACTCAACTTATTTTTTATTCATGGAAGACAAATTTCAATTAACTGATAATGAAAATGTCTGGTTACATACTAACAGAACTTCAAAATATTGGTTTATTAACTTATGTTAGTCTTTCTGTTGGCAGACGACATTTATTTAGTAAAGTACCTAACTACCTAGGTAATTATTCATTGTTGTGGGCTACCTACATTGTGTAGGTAACCACCATTAGTAACTAACTAGTTAACTATCTATTGATTTTAAATACATTTTTATATAGGTAGTTAGGTAAGTAAGTAATGGTTCAGTTAGTTACTAATAAAGAAGCGCCTTGACCGATGACATAGCAACCTGCTGACACGAGCGCTTGCTATTTGAGAACACACAGGCATAGCTCAGCGAGTTCAGTGTGGGTTCGATTACCACGCCGCTCTGCTGGCAGCACGGGACTCGAACCAGCATTTCACCCTTAACATTTATCATAGATTTCGTTCATGATATACTTAGATTGGCTAACCTAGCTACTTTTAGGCCTCGGCTAGTCATAGGTACAAAGATAGACGCACGTAGGTATGACAAAGGTGTGTTCAAAACTGTCTCATCATAGTACTCCTCATCACATTAGTCAATTTCCTATCTGCTTAAAAAATATTTATCAAGATTATTTTAACAAATCTTATCAATTCCTATGAACATCGCGTTCCAACCTACTTGTTAAACAGTAAATTGATTCTTGATCTACCTAAATAAATTGTTTTCTTACCAAATTATAGGTTCAATATTACATAGTGTTGAGCTAGATCTAAGATCAACTAAAGAGTGAAACAAACGGTGAATTTTGGACTATCTAATTACGAATAGGTACAATAATCGGAACAACATAAACAAAGACTAAAATAAAAAGCAATAAAAGTGGACATTTATCTTTTCATTCAAATTGTATGTGAAGTGAAGTGAACTTAGTAGGTACTTATGTACCTATATAGGTAGGAAATCGCTATCGGGCTTGTAGGAGACTTATGAACCTAAACATAACAGTGAGGAACGGTACCTAGAGTAGGTATTTTGATAGTATTCCTGAACTATTTATTGCTAGATATTTATTTGTGACTATGAGCGATACAACCAGCTCACCCAAGGCTCGCTTAAGGCGTAAAAAGCGAAGACCCTCTCTGAGATCATGCTGGAAATGGAATAAAAGAATTGAAAGCTCAGAAAACCTTCACACCACACAGAGCCTACAGCTAGTAAAAGGTAAACACTAATAAAAATTATTATAATTACCTCATATCGTATTAACTGTGTTTTATTATAATGTGGAAACCTTCGCGACTTCGTTCACGTGAAGTTATTTTTAAACAGGTTTCAACCCCCACTGGGCCCCTTTAGGGGTTTAAGTTTTAACTTTAAGTTTTTAGGACATGCGGTCTAGGCGGTCCTGAGCGTTGAAGACCTAAGAAATACAATAAAAAATGCTTTCCTCTTTAAAAAAAAAATATATACTTAGGTAAGTACAATTTTTTCATTATGTTTTACTATGGAACCTAAAGACGAATAAAGCCAAACAGTTTACCTAGCTACGATAGTGAGAAACAGCCTTAACAATCTATACTTATAATAAATCTGTAGAGAGGTCAATTCTGTACATGAAATATATTTCCAAAATAACTATCAGGGGATGATTAGGGATCGATCCTGATGCCAAAAATGCAATCAGTAAATTTTTTGTCTGTCTGTCTGTCTGTCTGTCTGTCTGTCTGTATAACCGTTATAGAAACAAAAACTACTGGACGGATTTTAATGAAACTTGGTACAATTATTGTTTATACTCCTGAGCTGGTTATAGTATACTTTTCATCACGCTACAATCAATAGGAGCAGAGCAGTGAAGGGAAATGTTGGGAAAACGGGAGAAGTTACTGCATTTCTTAAGCTTCCGTCGCGTGTGCAACCTTAATGGTTAAAGCTACACAGAAATCATGTATGACGGAAATGTTCTCCTTAAAATTATATAAAAAATATCCCACGACAGCATATGTCTATCTTTTATGGTTGACTCACAATAACACGTGTAACTCCCGATAGCTTAGCAGTTCGAAGCTTTCTGATTATATTTATCTACTCTTACGTTTATAACACTCTCAGTCATCCCTAATTAAAAAAATTAACATTATTAACTATTCCATAAAAAAGAATCATAGAAATCGTGTGATACTACGCAGCCGGACCCACCGTGGTTAAGGGTTAATTTTAATGCAGTTACAAATCTATGGAATTGTACGAATTGTACTCCAAAAATCAGGAATTGTACTAGAAGGGGTCAAGAAAAGCAGTAAAAAAAACGATTTATATAAAGACATTCTGTAGTATATTTAGTATCAGCATTGCACCCGTGCGAAGCCCGGGCGGGTCGCTAGTACTGATTATAAATCTAATCAGTAGGTAATTTTAACCAGCAACTGCTGTAAACTCTAGATTAAGCGCCAACTCTTTACTAGGGGTAGGTAGATATGGATATTGTACGTTAATGCTATACACTTGTATATTTTGCAAGCACAAGTATTTAATCTCCGTGTAAGCAGCGTTTCTCAATTTGCGACGTCGTCGTCGCGACATGCATTTAATTCTGAAGAGAGTTAAGTCGCGCGACTTTCCTGAGTTCGAGATTGTAAAATTTATCGAATAAGCTTATTTATGATTGTTTTAGACATCCTCCATCCTTATATTATAAGCGCATGGAAATCTGAGAGAAGGATATTATCCTTGAAGATGTCTAATGAGGGCAGGGGGTAGTCGGAGGCATCCAACATTATGTTTGGCATATGCCTACATTTACCTGTCTAGTACCTACTCTACGTAATATAAAAACCACCGAGTTCAGTGATTGACGCTTCCAACTTGACGGACACTGTAAAACCAGTGCTTCGTGTCTTGACCTTCCCGACCATCTAAGCAGTTGCATAATTTGCTTATCCGGCACTGTAAGATAGAATCGTAAGTCGCAGTTCCAAGACTGCTCTTGCCGATAAACAGAGCTGACTGGGATGGGCAGATCGCATGCGCGAGCCCAGTCCAGTCCAGCCTCAGTCGGTCCCGGTCTCTCCCCCTAGCCGTGCGAGCAGTGCGCTGCTCGCTATCCCCCAACATCTTTGACCAAGGTAAGATTATCTATTTCTATCTATTCTCTCCTTTTCTACGTAGAGTTTTAGCCTTTTGGGCAGATTCTTGGGTTGTAGAACGGACTAAATGAGGCTTTGGTCCCAAAAATGTCCGATAAGTAGAATATGATGTCCGTAATGAAGAGAGGCACAACCTTTGATTCTTTTCTTTAATGTAAAATTAAAAATTTAGCCGTTGTTTGATAGACGCCATAAATCGCTATTATTTTTTTCTTGCTTATCACGTTATAAAAAATTAAATAAAAATACTTAGTTACTTACTACAAAGATAATTTTTATCATAATGTTATATTTTCATAGGTATATTTTCTTATTGTAGGTACATTTTCTTTTAAATTCCCTAGTACGGTAGACATCTTCTCAGATCTCTTTGTACCAACGAGTAGAATAAAATTGGTACCGCATCGTTTCCTTCACGATAATGAAAAAGAAGCATCGAAATCGGAAATCGAAATAACCATTATGTAAGGAGTAGGTAGGTACAATAAAAAAACATAATCTCCGAATGAATAATCTTTTTTCCTTATTTTTCTATCATGTTATCAACAATCGATTTTATAAATCCATGTAAACAATTATGAAAACCGATGATTAAAATAATCACAGAAAAAAATATTCCATTGTTCTTTATTCAAACAGAAAATCCGAAGATAAATGTTTCATGCCACCGTTTTTGTGTTTTGATAGATTGGGCTCTTCTTTCATGGTTGTAAAGAGGTTTCATATCACAAGTCGGGCATAAGCACAACAAATAAATCACATAAATAAGTAATATTTAAATTATTAATCTATATTATAAAAATCAATTGCTGTTCGTTAGTCTCGCTAAAACTCGAGAACGGCTGAACGGATTTATCTTATCTTGGTCTTGAAATGTTCGTGGAGGTCTAGGAAAGGTTTAAACGGTGAGAAAAAATCGAATAATTGCCGGGAAAACCCTAAAAACAGCCCTTTTCTTTTTCCCATAAAAACGTTTTCTAAATAAAATTTAGAGTCAATTTGAACTTTATTGATATTCAATAAAGTTCTTATTAAATTATAATAAAATAAAAAAACGGGAACGGGAACGGGAACATTTGTTAATTTTAAAGCGATATGAAGTTCGCCGGGTTACCTTGTGTAAAATAACAAACACTTTTTTTTTTTTTTTTTTTTTTTTACATCTAAACGATATTTTGTTTGTATAATACTCAATCTATAAAAATAAGGTAATATATGTAATATTATGTATTCTATCAGATATCTGGTTCCCATAGTACAAGCTTTGTTTAGTTTGGGGATAAAATACATTAAAAAAACATAAAGCAGGTCCTATAATCTTTATAAAGATACCTTCTGACAGAATCATTTTGCGCCGCGATTTTAAAATATCCGTTCAATAAGTGAATTTATAGAGGTAAGGTAATTTGGATCTCAAAGTTGGACGTTAAAAGTAGGTACCTATTATCATGAATTCTAACCTAATTTGTAACAAAATAGCTTAAATAAAACATTTTTTTTAATGCAATTTTTATATTTCGGTACCTAGGTATATTCGTACTTATCTTCTTCTATCTATATTTAAATATATAAAAATGAATGTTTGTCTGTATGTTCTATATAGAATCGTAAACTATGCATTTGATCATGTGATGATCTTTAGCAAAGTTGTTGTGCATGAGAACCCACGAAGGTTTCTGAATTGGTGGCGTAGCAACGCGCGCAGGGAGCATGTATAGTATATGTATATTAAAAACAAAGTCGGGTTTTTTACAACACTTATGACTCGAGAACGGTTGGTCTGATTTCATGATTTATATTTGTTGGATTTGTCTTCGCCCCGAATAGCAGAATAACTATAAAAACATCGGAAACGAGGACGGGAACATAATACAATATTTAATTTTGTTCATTCTAAAGCGGTACGAAGTTCGCTGGGTCAGTTAAAGTACAGGATTCTTTCATTATTATTTTATTACTAGCCGACCCGTGACAGACGTTGCCCTGTCAAATTTCAATAATCGAATAAAAAAGACTGAATGTTTTTAGTCTGTGATGTCAGATTTGTTGCACACCAGCGCCATCTATATAGAAATCATACCTTTTGAGTTTTTTTTATCGTTTTGGGGATCTTTCATTTTTTTTAAGTAGTCTATTATTTATTCGGGTATTATATCTACATTTACAGCAAATGTCAACTTAATCCGTTATGTCGTGTAGGCCTGATTGAGGAACAAACATACATACAAACTCACAAACTTTCGCATTTATAATATTATTAGGATGTTTAGCGGAACCCTGTTGTACGCCTAACCTTATAGCACTTTTACAACTTTTCATTGGAAAGTTGAATAAATATGTTAAAACTTTGTTTGTGACCTTTTTACATTGGACAGAAAAAAGTTAAAGCTTTTTCCGTGACCTTTTTCGTAAAAAATGTTTCTTTTTCTTTGTCAAAAACGGATTAATTTCCTTATTGAATTCTTTTCGGTACGAATATTGGTCAATTTAACTTTACGCTAGTTTCTTTGAGGCTATTATGTATTTTTCCCAGGAATTGTTATTACTTTGTCTTGGGTTTTATTTTCTCGGATAGGCCATTATCCACGCAAGTTGCAGGAAATGTATTAAAAAGTGTGCTATTTTTTAATTTATTATTGAAAAATGTAATTATGAATTATATAAGTAATATGTTTAAAGGTTGCATAAACATTAATTGCGAATATACCCAGGTACCTAAATTTAATAATTGCATTAAAAAAATATTGTTTTGATACTTTGAGAGCAATTTAAAATTGGTACATGGAGTTGAATCGGGTACTATCACTTAGGGTAGCACACTTTACCCGTCTTCCTTTGACACAATTTATTTCGAACATAATATAACAAATAAAACGGTCAAGTGCGAGTCGGACTCGGGCACGAAAGGTCCCGTATCATTACCACTCCCGTATCATTATCAGTCCCGTATCATAAATAACGGCAAAAAAATCACGTTTGTTGTATGGGAGCCCCACTTAAATATTTATTTTATTCTATTTCTAGTATTTGTTGTTGCAACAGAAATACATCATCTGTGTTAATTTCAACTGTCTTGTATCACGGTTCATGAGATACAGCCTGGTGACAGACAGACGGACAGCGGAGTCTTAATAATAGGGTCCCGTTTTTACCCTTTGGGTACGAAACCCTTAAAAACCTTTTGCTTCTGTGAAAAATTACATTGCCGATACTAGGTCATCGACGACGAGTATCACCATACTAGCCTAGATTTATTTGCAACCTGTCACGTATGGAATGCTAACTACTGAAAAATGTGAGCATGTGCCAATAAATGTTTGGACGTGCTTCTGACTACCCCTACTAGACATCTTCAAAGGATCTAAGCGCCTGGAGATTTGAGAGGATGTCTACCGTACTTGGGGATTACAGTCGTGACCCTATTTTTTATTTATTTGATTCTACTTAGTTATATAGTCAAGTGTGGCCTTCCCAATCAGCAGGGCTATTTTGTAAAATCATGATTATCATGTTATGATGTTGAATGCAATAACCTAATGTTAGAGAATACCTAATCTGTACGCTTTTCATAGTAACTATGCACAGTTTACGCACCTATAGGTATATGCGTAGGTATTATGGCATTTAGTACCATAACATGATAATCATGTTTTTTCAAAATAGCCCCATTGAGCTGATAAACATACGTAACCTAACATGACTCAAACATTCCTTCATCCAGATGTTATTCGGAATCATTACTGTTAGCATAAACACTATCTACATACTTGACACGATGAGTGGGAATATAGTTATAAATTGGATTTTGTATTAGTTCTGACGATTAATCCGAATTATTTTGGTCCGAATGTTTTTAAGAAATCTTGTTTGATCGAATAACGATGGCGTAGTTTCATTTCGTCGAATAGTTTATGTTTTTATTTGTGAGATTGATCAATTTGTCGAACAACTGTTTTACAGAATGAGTTGCGGAACTGGTCGGCGAAATGAAATTAATTTATGTAATATGTATTTCGGTCTCACATATTTTTTTAATTATTAAGGAACCTGTCTGCTTATCAAAGACATTAAATTGACTTATATTTTTAGCGGGTGAGTACCTAAGTACATCCTATTTCCTACTCAACATTTTGTCATCAACATAGAAATACGGTTAATTACCACGTTTTTTCTTGTATTGCTGACGTTTCGAGACAATTCAGATGCTCTTCATCATGAGCATCGCCCGCGACTGCAATCAACGGCAGATCGGCGGATCGGATTGAGTATTCGTCAGCAATACAAGAAAAAACGTGGTAATTAGACGTATTTCTATTTAAAATGATTAACAACCACGATAGTTTTAATTCTATAAATAGGATTTGGCTTATGTTTCACAACCGGCCGCCTGCCTGACGTCAACCATTTTTGGGAAAAGTAATTGTCGTGATGAATAAACTTTGTATTTATGCATACTACTTAAATAATTATACTTTAATACCATAAATTTGAAAGTTTGTGAGGATATTGTATATGTTATGTTTGTGGCTCAATAATGACCAAACGACCAAACGGATTTCACTGAAACTTGGAAAATATATAGACAATAAAGACTAAATACCATAATTATGTACTATCCAGGTACCACATGCTAGAAGCGGGCAAAAGCCCATATATAATGCCCGCCTGTACCAAACTTTATATTCATGATCATCTCTTCATAAAATAGCTTTTGCAATTTATCTCGGCCATTGGTTTATAACCACGTAAATAGATAAACAAATATATGACATGATGAGAACATTCAACCAAATTATGTTTGCGAGAGAATATCATAACATACCGGGTATCCGTGTTGCTCATATGTTTATTAGATACTTACTCTGTAGGTATTTCTGTTCTACGAAGGTGTAAAGAAATAAACACATTTCTCCGAATTCCTCGATAATACCGCAAAATTAATAACAATAACAGAAATTTTAGTTTTATGAGGTTTTTGTTGAGTGCAATGTTTACAACGCGTGTTTACATTTTGAGTCAACTGAGTCAACATTTATCAATTCATACTAAATGTATGATTAGAATTAATAAATGAATCGGTTAATCGGTTAATAAATGAAAAGGCAACAAACATTAAAAAAAACCGAAATCAGAACGTCCTTGTTATTTTGAATTCTCTTGTTATATTTGCAATTATATTGTTAGAATTATATTACTAAAGCGTAGCGTCTCGACACGCTTCGTACTCGACCTACAAAACCTTACAAAACCTAAACATTAAACAAGTCACCCTATATAACTTGAGTAAATAAATCCGTATGTTTGTTTGTGCAGGCAACCTCGGCGGGCGTGAGAGCGCCTGCCCCGACGCGACGAGTAAACGTACAAAAATATTTTCGGCGGTGAACAGCTTCTTCGCTGATTCGCCTTTGGTGAATCAGCTCAAAGGGATCATGGTGAGTTGAATATTCTATAGCTTCATAAGAACATTCCGGATGAGTAGCTTCCGCTTAGTCTACTTCTATGTACCTGGGTGGCATTTGCAAGCATTGTTTCATTTTAAAACAAAAGTTTCAAAATGTTTAGTCATTCGTAGCAAGGGCCTACGCCGTAGCGCAAGTATATCGTTACTTTGTTTTATTTTGTTTCTTACGACATTGAATACAATATATATATATATATTTCATGTAAATAAAAAACATCTCGACTTAAGGAGATACTTGAAATTTTTGACTTTTTGTATGGGCTGAATCTACCCGGATAAGACGGAAAAAGTAATAAAACTGCATTATCTTGAAAACCATCAAATTAAAAAAAAACCGTCTGTAATTTATTTAACTAGTATGATTATCTAACGAATTATATAAAAATGAACTGTTTAGCTATACATAGTTTTGATTAAAAACGAAACTAGTGTTTATGAAGAGCCAACTTTGAAAAATAAATCTATCGAGAAAAGTTTCACATATCGTGTTTCTGTCTGTAATTTATCTAGATTATATCCTTTGTCATAAAAAAACAAAACTGTATGTTTTGAGGTTGTTGTGAAAAAACGATTCTGCATTCTTCAAAAACATTTGTTACTCCTCTTCACTACATAGTATAAAGCAAAGTCGCTTTCCGCTTCCCGCGTCTGTATGTATGTTTGCTTATATCTTTAAAACTACACAACGGATTTTGATGCGCTTTTTTTTAATAGATAGAGTGATTCAGGAGGAAGGTTTATATGTATTAAACCCGTGCGAAGCCGGGGCGGGTCGCTAGTAAATTATAAAGTTATGATAGTAATTTAGTGTCAGTTATGATAATCGATCAAGATATATCTGAACATCCAAAATGCGAAGTACCTAGATCTGTAGACGTCGCAATGATTATCCTTACCTGGGTGTTCTTTTATTTTATCTAGTTAACTGACAAACAATTTCATTGACTTTACCACCGAGATAAAAGTAACTTGATTATTAATGTAGTGTGTGTATGGTCGGAGAGCTCTAGTCTTGGATTCAAGTCTAACAGTTGCAAATTATCGCTGTAGGAAAGCAGTTTCATTTATTTTATTTGATTTTCGCCAGTTGTGAAAAATCGTATTCATGGGGCAGAAAAACTCTGTAAGTGATTGTTGTGAATTCCTGGCTCTCTAATCTAACTTATCATCTTCCTGCCCTTATCCCACTCAAGTCGACAAAACATGTATTTTTCTTCCATATATCCGCCGTCATCTCCTTTCTTACCCATGTCATCATTTACACAATCCATTGATATACTTATTGTGCAATACTTTTCAAATTATCGTGTTATGTAGACATAGCTATAGATTTTTACACGGGTTTTTATCACCTTTAATTTATTTTCCCGACGTTTCAACTATGTTACACTTACAATAGCCATGGTCGCGGGCAGACTGATTTTGATAAGTGATAAAGACCCGTATAAAAATCTATAGTTATGTGTAATACTTACTTAAAAACTATATTAATCAAGTTTGATCTAAAACTTAAAATAATACTACGAAAAGATCGAGCCGTACGACTAAATGTTCGATCTCTTAAATGTATAGGCAACATCTTTATTGATGTTTAACAGCATGTAATAAAAACCCTATCCTATTATTAGGTATTATTAAGCGTCTTCAGAGGTGAGTGTATGTAATGTATAGAGTAAAGTGAGTAAACACGTTCGAGTTCGTACAGATACCTACATAGATAATTGAATCTTACCAGAGAACCGTGGGTGGATGATAAAAGTGGCTAATCGGACCGATGTTCCCATTTCTGTATGTTTAGATGGATTGGAAAATACGATAGTCACAGTGGCGTGAAAAGAAAAAGTGGCGAGTAAGTGGGCGGTAGGGTGGGTTCAATCTGGAAATTTGTTCTTTTATAAAAATACTAGTGGAAAGGAAACCCTCGCGACTTCGTTCACGGGAAGTTGTTATCCCTCGCTGCACTCACTTAGTGGTTGAATTTCGGGTAGGCTTTCATAGTGAAGCACGACACACCAAACGTTATACACCCTCCATATTTAAAGTACTAGTGGTTTAGGCTTGTGCGTTAAAACATCAGTCAGTAGCGCAAGAGTTTTATGTAATTAGATTTCGTATTTATTATTATCTAAATATTTGTATAATATGTATTATGTTTACTAACAGTAATGTTTTTGTACAGACTAGACAAACTAGCAGCGGTGGGGAGCCCGGGCCCCCGGTGGAGATCTCGCGCCCCGCCAGCAGGGAGCCACCCTCGCTGGCTATCAGCCCTTCGGAAAGGTAATTTACGCTGACAATTTGAACAAACCCCTCGTTCAATTCAACGCAGTCTATATTTACTTTACTTTATTTGGGCGATGGCAAATTTGTCCGTCAACGAAGCGAATAATATAACCCAAGTGAATCAGTCAAGGTTGTCTGAAAAAATAGCAACGCATGTATATCACCCGTAAACTGAAGACATAAATACAGCCACCCCAATGTGTGTAATACCTATTTGGACGTGCTTCTGACCACCCTCATGCATACCTGTCTGAGTATCTGGAGATATGAGAGGGGAAGTTAGGGATTGCACAGTCATGATCCTATTTCATTTCTTTAAAAAATGGTTTAAGTTGTTTATTTTTATTTCAACGTTATAAAGGTCAGTTGACTTTAGTTTTATATAACTGATTAAACAATACTCGCTGTTGCGTCTATTATCGTGTATTTTTGGGCATAGTCTGTAAAAATAGAACAATGGGTAGGTGTAGTATTATGGATTGGCACCATCCACCTGTGTTGAGAGGAGAATATGCAAACATATCGAAAACAACATGCGATTCAATTGTTTATTTTACCGACACAACTCAAACTCGGCTCGGTTCAGCTCAACAAACTATCGATCAGGGAAGTGTTCGTAGCGTAGCTCCCTACCAAACAAATTCTATGTTATGCAACGTTCAGCGCAGTCTTAAAGAGGACCGCTAATGGTATAAGAGCGTTGTGATGTCGGTCTCTTCTTTAAAGCCATGGTGGAGGACTTGAAGTGTCCTAAAAATTCTATCACAAAAATTAGGACTTTTATTGCAAAGAAAATATGGGGGTCTACTAAGACTACTCCTTAAAACTGAAAGAGGATGTTCAAACCATGCATCTTGATCGATAAATAACC
Source organism: Hydriomena furcata (assembly GCA_912999785.1). Classification (NCBI taxonomy): domain Eukaryota; kingdom Metazoa; phylum Arthropoda; class Insecta; order Lepidoptera; family Geometridae; genus Hydriomena; species Hydriomena furcata. The sequence continues at coordinate 21,783,479 of OU538820.1, forward strand.
GAAAAAAAACGTAAACATAAGTGGTGTTTTTTTTCATCTTCATGAACCTTTAGGATTAAGGAATTTGGTTTTCACTAAGGGCATTGTAGGGATAGGTGTACTTATGCCTTTAGTGTTCGGGAGTTGTTTAATACCCTATTTTACTAGAAGAAGAAAGACCTGGAAGATCAATGACGTCATTGTGTCACCTCCATAATAAGCTCCATGGGTTATTTCGTAAAAACGTTAATCATATATGGCATTCAATGCAGTTATATGAAATTGGTATTCTCAATCTCATAGAATCTATGTAAATATATATACATATTTTTAACAAAATAAGCCAGCAGGACTGGATACCTGGAATAATACAATTACGACATCTAATTGCTACAATTAGCAACTAAATTTACTGCTTTGTTAGACTTGAATCCAAGATAAGATCTCTCCGACCATACACACACACTACAAGTAGGTACTCAAACACAGCGGCTATTGCTATCATGTCTATGAAAAGTGCATCAATAAAATGTTAAACAGTTATTTATGTCATAAAAGGCAGGTTTTACGACGCTGATAAACCATCTCGTTGAAAAAGACATTAAAATGAAATAAAACCGGTCAAGTGCGAGTGCGGGTTCCGTACCATTATCTATAAAAAAACGGCAAAACATAACGTTTGTTGTATGGGGGCCCCACTTAAATATTTATTTTATTCTGTTTTTAGTATTTCAGAAATACATCATCTGTGAAAATTTCAACTGTCTAGCTATCATGGTTCATGAGATACAGCCTTGTGAAAGACAGACGGACAGATGGACAGCGAATTCTTAGTAATAGGGTCCCGTTTTTACCCTTTGTGTACGGAACCCTAAAAAGCGATGTTCTGAACATTTTATAGAGGTTCCGGCGGAGTATTTGCAATAAAAGGTGGCCTGGATTTGTGTAGATTGTCCTGCCCCTAACGGGGGGGTATTTAGGGTAGGTAACAGGGCCACCGTCGACACAATTATATTTTTCCATTCGATTTTTAAATTCGTTTGATAGATCAGTCATACTTCATACCACGGGGTCAAACGATGCGGCTACGAAAACTACGAATTGGAGAATTTGAAATCACGTGTGTGAAATTATGTTTAGTTACCCATATTATTATTATTATTATTATTTTAATTAGTATGTAATTAGAATAATATATTATTGTAGTGCCCTAGCGGGGCCCATGTTGAGAAACTCTGTACAAATATGTTAAGACCATTGTACCAACTGGAGCAATAAATGAATATGAATATGAATATGAATAAATAATATCTCTAATTTCCTACCTCGGTACAAGTAGTATGCTATCTAATATCATTTAAAATGTATTTTATTTTTATTGCCTCTGGATTTACTGAATCCGGCCCTATTCTTGTCTAACAGCGGACTCGAGACGAAGAAAAGAATTTTATTCCTACCATTTTATTGCAAATATTTGACTTAGATTTAATGTTGATTCTTTGAATTGCTGGGGTTTTATTTATTGACGATCGATATGTCTGCAGAGGGTCAGTAAAGCTGGAATCAAATTTAAAAATAAAATGTCTATAATTTACTTAGCTAGTATAATTATCTAACGAATTATATAATACGGAACCCTAAGAATGAACGGTTTAACTATTCATAGTTTTGAGTAAAAACTAAATTAGTGTTTTGGAAGATCCAACTTTGGGAAATAAATCTATCGGGAAAAGTTTGTAGGTACCTTACCTATTGTATTTGAAGATTAGATGATCTTCAGAATACAATAGGTATAGGTCGATACGACGCTCGAGTAAATCCACAATAAGCATCGTAGGCTCTCTATACCTACCTATTTTCCGAGGACAATCAATCACTCCGTAATCAAAAGCCAATGAAATATTTTAAATCATTCCTTCTTCCCCCTCGAGCGCCCCCTCTCGGAACTCCGCTACGCTTCTCATTGTTAGAATGGAGCTCGAAATTATACGGCACAGGCGTTACCAAGTTCTGTACCTACCTATTTCTATTCTTACACCTAGATGTTAAATTGGATTTTAGGTTACCTATAACCTAGCCGTGATGAATATGAGAGTCATTTTGAGGTGGGAGGTAAAACGTAGTGATTTTACGCTCTTTTAGGTGTGAGAGGTAGATTTGAATAACTGTCGTGTCGTGCGTGCGTGTCGTGCGTGAAGCAACGGGTTTTTCTATTAGAAAAATCATTATAAACGTGCTCCAAACGGTGAAGGAAAATATCGCGAGAAAACCAGTTAGTTTGTAAGTATTGTTATATTTAGCGATAGGCTTGAACCTGTCACGTATGTAATGCTAACTAAGTATTGCAAAACGTGAGCATTTGCCAAATGTAATGTTTGGACATGATGACCACCCCTTTTAGATATCTTGAAGGATCCGAGTGCCTGGAGATCTGAGAGGATGTCTACAGTACTTGGGGATTACAGTCGTGGTCATTCATATTACAGGTATAGTAGAGTATGTTCTGGTTTGTTTCTAGCTACCGGGATGAATTAGGTCATAGAATCAATATCTGGCTAGGTGACCCAATTCGTCTGTCGGGAAGATACGAGAGTATTTATCAGGTTTAGATGACAAGACCTACCTACTTACGTAATGCTCGTTGAGGAGGAAATTGTGATAATATTATAGTAGTAAGTGGTAATACCTATCTGCCTACCTACTTGTAAAGCGGTTTTCGTGTATAGACGGGCGTATTAGGCCTAAAGTCGTTACCCACAAATTATGCCTAATGGCTTAAATGCAGTAGGGAGTTGCCCAATCAGACAGTTTTAATCAGTAATTTTTTAATCTACCCAATTCTTGAACACATCAGGTCGTTACTTACATACCTACTTACGTACGGATCGCGTGATCTATTAGGAACTTTTTGTGCGATAGGATGCAACTATATACTAACAAATCGCGCTATCCGTTGAAAATAATTCCTTTCAAATCATAACTTGCATTATAAAAATAAAACTATGCGACACTAAATAATATTTACATAAATACTGCGTTTTTATTTATACAATTTATCTTCTGTCTTGTCAACAACAGCCAGCATCTGTCAGATATCTCGCCATCGCGGTCTCAGCGCCAGGTGACTTTCTTGAAGCCAGCTGCGGACACCACCTTAGACCGCAAGGCGTCTATAGTAGACGAGACTTCCGGCATCACCAGGACCCAGATGAAAGGTTTGTTACTGACATTTATCAGCAGTGGCGAATTTACACATTTGTAGCCAGTAGGGCGAGCATGGACCGCTATCGACAAGTTCGATACGAAAGCTAATGTCAAAATTTGTATGAGATTTGTACAGCGCCTCTATAGTGCGTAAAAGGAACTAATTTTGCGAGCACGAACCACTATCGTCTGGTAAATGTAACGATGTCCTTATGTATCTAGTACATTTGACACATGATTGGTAGCACGAATCCCTCTTACTCTGGCTATCGACGACCTATCGACCTATCTGTAGGCTATTCAGCACTCCACACCCCCCCCTCCTAGATCATTTTTACAATCCAACGATTTAGTTAATAATTTTAAGTGGTGGTGAAACGTCGAATGGTGTGTGTGTGGACGGAATAACAGTAAAGAAATGTTTTTTTTTAATTTCTGTGAGATATTTGACAAAATCCAGTGTTTGGCAAAATTAAGCTTGAGATCGAGATGTTGTGGATGGAAGGGAGGGAGGCTTTTGCCCTGCAGTGGGACGATACAGGCTAAATAAGGCCCCTAAATTCTGCCACTCCAGCTTGGTGGAAAATCCACCACAATTAATCAGACATGCATGTCTAATGTGTACTTACCTACACGTAAAGTAAACATTGTGCTCCGCAGATATTAACCAAAAATAACTTTCGCCTAAGCATACCTAGACTTACAATTGACCAACTTTTCTTTCCTCTTGCAGAGTTCCGCGAAGCCTTCCGCCTGTTCGACAAGGACGGAGATGGCACCATCACTAAGGAGGAACTGGGACGGGTGATGCGTAGCCTGGGGCAGTTCGCCAGGGTCGAGGAGTTGCAGGATATGCTGCAAGAAGTGGACAGTGATGGTATGTTGAACGTAACTACTCTACGTCTTTGTATCGTAGTATGTTGAACGTAAAATGACATCTTTGTATCTTAGATTTGAGAAGCAGCCATTTATGTCCAGCACATGCAATAGCCGATCAATTTTTTAGTACCTACAAACATACGGGTCAGCTAGACTCGACAGACGTTGTCTTGTCCAAAGTTTTTCACAAATTTTACTATTTTTCAGGCTTATTTTTCCCTATAAACTTTTTCCTGATAATTACGAACTCTACAAAAAGCACACATAAAAATAAGCCAAATCGGTTAAGCTATTTTCGAACTTTTGCGAGACTAACACACGAAATACCATCAGTTGTATAGCAATTCGTGTCATCACTACATCAAACCTTGATCCAGGAGAAAGGAATTTTCCTATTACCTATCTAGGCTATCTACAGGTACCTATCAGTATCTATCTACCTATAGCAACACTATTATTTCCAGGCGACGGCAATGTTAGCTTCGAAGAGTTCGTCAGTATCCTCTCCAAGTCCATGTCGGGCACCGGCGGAGGCACCAGCTCCGCGGAACAGGAGGAGAGGGAGCTGCGAGACGCGTTCAGGGTCTTCGATAAGCATAACAGGGGGTACATCTGCGCTTCAGATCTGAGGGCTGTGCTGCAGTGCTTGGGGGAAGACCTCTCGGAGGAAGAAAGTAAGTTACTACCTACTGATGAGTAGGTACTACATACACCTATATTATTATATATTAATTATTATTCTTGTTTGAGCCTTCACCTTGTTCGATCGGCACCACACTGGAGCTCTACATAGCATTAAGGAAAGGATCATTAAAAATTAGACCCCAAGCCGTGTTTGTTGCCTGATTCTTCTAGGCTTGGTCGCGTGGATTCGGCGTAGCTTCACCTAGTTCCTAAGACGTTTCAAAGTGATCCTTGTGATTTTATTGAAATAAATGTTTTTTGAATTTGAATTTGAATTATACAAGAGGTTATGAATCTATATCATTGCATTGGAGGGTAGATTAGGGTCTTTGGAGCTAGCACGAATTACTATCGTCTGCAGTCTACAACTGTCAGTTTTGACGATATGATAGTGTTTCGTGTTAGACCCTCTGTGTGCCTCAAGTTGGCGGCCGTAAGCAAAAGCAGTACATCGATCATAGGGTGCGATTTGTATGTTGTGATCTGCGAGTTAGAGTTTTGATATAGGCATTAGGTAAGGTATAGTAGATACCTACATTCTCCTTGTTCTACCTTCATGTGGTGTTCAACCTTCCATATCTTATTATTATGTTTTTAGTTTCTTCCAGCACCTATGAATTTTTTGGTCATAATTAATTTTTGTTTTACAGTTGAAGATATGATCAAAGAAGTGGACTCTGATGGCGACGGACGTATAGATTTCTTGGGTATGTTGCTTCTTCTAATAAAACATTTCTATATTGCACGGAATATAATTTTTACCACAGTTTAACCATACGCCACTGGCAAAAACGATGAAAGAATCTTGTAATATCAAAGCAGTTTTCTAAATGACTACCTATTTATACCTAGGTTCTACTCGTAGTTCCAAGCCGTGTTTGTTGCCTGATTCTTCTAGGCTTGGTCGCGAGGAACAGGCGTAGCTTCACCTAGCTCCTAAGACGTTTCAAAGTGATCCTTGTGATTTTATTGAAATAAAATTTATTTTATAATAGTTGTAACTATGATTAATTTAGTGAGAAGTTACTGAAATAAACAATTTTAATTTAAGTCCAAAACACCTATATTTTGCAGAATTTGTCCGAGCCCTGGGCGAGCCTGAAGACGCATACGATGACGATGAGGAAGACGACGCCACGGAAACCACCGAAATTATGCTGCCGAAGTATGTTCCCGCCATTTAAGAACCATTGGGTTCAAAGAATACTGTAGAGCGCGGGGACCAAACCAAAGATGCGAACAAAAAAGCTTCAAGGACTCATTAATTCTCATTTGTTTTAAATTTAAAAACATTAATCCCCATAATCTTAGTTGTAGGTATCTAACATCGAAATATCCTCACCTCAACCTCGAAACCATGTTTTGGTAGCTAGAGTTTATAAAATTCTAGAATTCCTCAGTCAACAGAACTGACACCTCAAGCTCCCTCGAGATGGACCTACCTTGAGCATTCCTCGACAGCTTCTGAAACGCATGCGTGTAACGTTTCTTTGACGTTCGTGACATTTAGAAATCTGAAAAGACTGCGAATTGATTTAGGCTTGACGAGTTGTTTGATGAAAATCTCCTAGGACTGATGACGTAATGACATGACATGACATGACATGACATGACATGACATGAATGTCATGACAATGACATTCGAGATGAATTGAGGAACCTCCAAAAGATCGAATTAAGATACCAAATATGAGGTCTTTTTCGAGGGAAATTCGAGGGTCCTCGAAAGAGTTAAGCAGTTACGAGGCAACTAAGAAATACTGTACGAATAAAAAAGCTATACAGACTCATTCATTCATGTGTTATAAATTTAATAAGATCTTGGAGTCCGAGCTAGTTCTCGCAATATCGAACTTAGATAAGGTTAAAAGAACAGTTTCCTACTTTATTATTATCACCGCTTTGTCTAAGCTTGAGCTATTCTAATCAATATTACGAATACATATTTGAAACTACTAATTTATTACAGGGATATCAATATAACCTACCTTAGACATTATCGAGGCCCGTGTCATAGAGTAAAGGAGTATTAATTAATTAAGTAATAATGGCAGTTGTCAACGAATCGATTGATATTCTCATTAATAGCAAAGCTGTGGTCTCGATATTGTCTCTGATTTTGTCTATGTTTTTTTTTGTAAAGGTCAAACATCACTTTTCAACGTATCTACGCAAATAGTTTTGCGTAGATACATTCGATTTATAATACACTTTCTTGAAAAACTTGTTAGACCTACAAAATTGCGATTTGTACTTATTGCTTGATTCACTAAAGTATAGTCTAATGTGATGTAGTGATACTAATGGAACACCAATATGAATATCTTGTAATGTACATAATAAATGTTAATTTAAAATAATTTAATCACTGCTAATTCGTAATCAACTATGGAAAAGACTAGCTTCAATTTCGTATCACGTTTTACTGTTCGTATAATATCAGTAGAAAAGTTAACATTTTTCCTATTTATTATAAGTACTAACGTATTAAAGATTTTTTATAAATTTTCCTATAGTAATAAGATAGTGACATTTAACACATTATACGGTTGTATCTCATTTTGTCAGAACCGATATCTAAGGTGAACACAGGGGATTAATTGATTAATTAATCACCTCTCTGACTGTGTATGTATAACAAATACATGCATTCGTAAAGCGAAAAGAAACTTAAAGAAATATCTTACGATGGTTTGGCTTGGCAATGACAGATGGGGTTCAACCTTTACTTATAATAACTTCCTATCAAATAAATTAGAGCGACATTATTCTATTGTGAGTAATAAAAAAAGATTTTACTATTATTATTATTATCGTTCCAAAAATTCACGTTCAGTAGTGGAAACTTTCCCGAACTTTTGACCACACTGGTTTTTCCAAATCTATAATTCATGGTCTTTTTAGAGCCTTTTACTTCAGATAAAATGTCAATGAAAAAACCAGTGTATTTTCCAACATATCCTATCAAGAATTTATCTATCTAGTGAGCTTATTACCCTCATTTTAATTTCATGTAAATTAAAACTAATTTATACAGACCAAATAATATACATAATAAAAATGTTCTTAATGATTATTTTTGTATTTTTATTCCTAAACTACCCACCGAACTTCGTACCACATAATAGTTAGTAGCCGACTCGTGAAATACCTGTGTAGTCAAAACTGATGTCAGATTTTTTGCACACCCGCGCCATCTATACCAAAATCATTCCTTTAGATTTTTTTGTCATTTTGGGGGTGTTTTTCGGATTATAAACCACACTATGTATAATAGAGCATTTTATCTACATCTACAGCAAATTCCATCTTAATCCTTTCTGTCGTTTAGGCCTGATTGATTTTCAAACATACAAACATCCTCACTGGCTCCTGAAACACAGTTTTCACTAGTTCGGGAGCCTATGGATTCATTTAATTATGTTCACTGTATATTATGTCAATATTAATAAATAAATTTGAATTTTTCACAAACTTTCGCATTTATAATATTACTAGCTGACCCGTGCCCGCTTCGCTGTGCGTAAGACATTTCTAATACCATCGTTGACTTTTTTGTAGACGTTTTTAAGGTGTACATTATTTTGATATATCTCGTGGGGTTCAGCCAGCATTTGCAATGTAAGCGCAAAAAAATGTGTTTATTTACGACATCACATTAGAAACCTCTAAAGTTATCAGTGTTTCTCTACTATATTATGCATGTATTATACATATAAACCTTCCTCTTGAATCACTATATTTATTAAAAAAAACCGCATCAAAATCCGTTGTGTAGTTTTAAAGATATAAGCAAACATACATACATACATACATACATATTACATACAGACGCGGGAAGCGGAAAGCGACTTTGCTTTATACTATGTAGTGATTAGGATTCTGCTATTCGGGACGGAGACAATTCCAACAAACCAAAAATCATGAAAAATCGATCCAGCACCTTTCTCGAGTTATAAGTGTTTGAACAAACCCGACTTTGTTTTATGCATAACTAGCGACCCGCCCCGGCTTCGCACGGGTGCAAAGCTGGTACCAAAATATATTACAGAATGGGCATTATTATTCCATATTAAATGCAAAATGTATTTAAGGTACCTAATTAGATAAGGATTGATGCTGTATTGCTTAAAATCGCTCATTATTTCTCGTAAAAAGTAAAGGATAGAAATTGATTATTGTGGGTTATCCCTAAGAGATAAACATATACCATCGCGGACTTTTTTGTAGACCTTTTTAAGGTATACAATATTTAGTACATTACTTTGATCTATCTCGTAGAGTTCAGCCAGCGTTTGCAATGTAAGCGCAAAAAAATGTGTTTATTTACGACTTCATATTAGAAATCTTAAAATTATCAGTGGTTCTCTAATATATTAAGCATGTTATTATACATATAAACATTCCTCCTGAATCACTCTATCTATTAAAAAAAAACCTCATCAAAATCCGTTATGTAGTTTTAAAGATATAAGCATACATACAGACGCGGGAAGCGACTTTGCTTTATACTATGTAGTGAAGAAGATAAAAGAGTAGATAAAGAAGTATATAATCATCCCAAAAGGCTAATAAGTAGGTAAAAGAAGGAAGGAAAATAAAAAATAATAATAAACATAAAACTATTTATTGCTATAAAATATTTACAAATCCTTTTATACATAACGATACATGTAACAATTTGATATTATATAAGAGAGGTATTTCGGCAAGATACATTATTTCAACTATTGATTATTTTTTTTACAAAAATTACGTATTTTAAAATGTCTACAATTTATAACAATAATTCGTTAACTGGCCACATTTAGACGCTGTTTGTGGCAACATTGATGTCAGTTTTATGTTCTACCTATTATGTGATTCTACAGCCACGGATACAGGGGACATTTTGTCTCGCAACATAACGCGCAACGCTTAATCTACGTGACATTGCAACGTTGCAGTATCCCGCAACATTTAACGTGACGCGGGACACCTCTGGCGACATTTCTATAAACACTAAGTAGTTAGAAAAAAATCCACAACATTGTCCCCAAGACATTCACGTAGTTGTTAAGTGACATGATGCGGAACATGTCTCTCCATTTGTCCCTTAGTGTATCCGTGTCTTAATATTTACAAGACACCAACATACTACGTACAGTACATGCTTAAAATTAACGTCTAAAGGCGGCCTTCTGTTTATCGCAGATATATCAACATGTCCCTAGTTCGTGCAGCATCCTTATTGCGTATGCTCATTGGTAATCGTAATCGCCTTCAACAGTCAAATTACTATGGTGTAACTGTCAAAAGCGGCCAAATTGTGAAGCGAGCTTACGCAATAGAGCTGGCGGTGCGATCTTTCTTATAAGCGGCGATGGGCTTGCAATTTGGAACACGTATGGAATGCTAACTGCTGCAAAAAGTGGGCATGTGCCGAATGTAATTGGACGTTCTTTTGACTACCTTTTTTTAGGCATCTTCAAGGATCTGTGAGGATATCTGTCGTACTTGTGGATTATAGTGGTGATCCTATTTAATTTTTGTTTACTAACATGTGCTTCGAATCATTGTTCGGACAATTATAGTAAACGGGATTTGTTTCGGGGTGAAGTGCAAATCATATGAAGTAGATATATTTGCGATAACCAAATGAGGCGATAAGGCAGTGAGCAAGTAATAAGAAGCTTGCAATATCATTGGCACTAAAATGGCTGTGATTTGGTAAAAGAATCATAGTAAATTTAATTTTACGACTCAGAAGTTTTAATCTCTCCTTGAGAAATTAGTGTATGCTTGGTTCGCAAATATTATGTTCCAAGGGTTTACTTGAGAACCGAAAACGAAATTACATATCAAAGTTACGAATATTGTCAAAGTTACGTAATTTCGGTTTTCGAATCGCGAGTAGACCTCCAAGTCTAGATGCTGTGGTACCATGGTACTCGTAGTTTCTGATACCCACGACACTTTCGTAACGTAAGTCGTCGATTATGTAAGTTTAGTTGTAATCAATTTAAATCAGTTTCGATTTAAAACCGGTAAACTATCGATATAAATCATGCTAAAAATGGTTCTAGTTGCAATCAAAAATGTATTTTTCTTCCATTTCCTCAACAATTGTAACTCATAATTACCGTTTCTAAATATAAACTGATTGTAAAGAAACTTACATAAATAATCAAAGGGGCAGACTCCAATCAGGGACTAGGACTACTTAGGCCTATGTAAAAAATGTAGGAACCTATTACTTTTAAACATTATAATTGATTACGAGTATAAATTTCTTCATTAAATCACAACTTGTTACATCGGTAATTGATATGAAACCTGGGGGTCTACTGCAAACCGATTATACGATATATCGTGACAATAATCGTGCCAATAAGTTACATCGTTTCGACTGTAGTTTGAGCTTACTATTGATCACACCACACAGTGTGACCAAAAGTAAAATAAATTCCTGTTAGACCCACCAGTGTGTCAATCTGGTGGTCACACGAGTCTGCAGTGGTTTGAACGATGGTACGACCGTCATTACTTTTGACAATCATGTCCGTAACCCTTCTTTAGCATCGTTAATAACTATACGAGAATTTTTAATTGACAACGAAACACGATTATTTTTAAATTATCGTGAGTATAACATAACTATTGATTTTGACACGGGTCTTTATGACGTAATACCTATTAATGTCACTATATATCGTTTATCGGTTTGCGGAGTGGCCCTGCATTTTCTAACTCTCGTTAGTCGAGAGTTAGGGCCTGTTTTATCATCTGCAAGTAGAGTGTTGATTAGTTACTTTCCAGTTAGCGCTAAATTAATGTATGAAAAATGTCAAAACTATCAAATGTCAAATGGTAGGTTCGTTTTTGGTAATCGCCGAGTAGCTTACTTAGGACTTTACTTGAAGATGGTGAAACAGGCCCTTAAGCATAACATTAACACTATAGGCACTGCATAATTATTAAATACTAGCTGACCCGTGACCCGACAGACGTTGTCTCCAAATTTCAATAATTTCATAGATGGGCTTGCAACCTGTCACGTATGGAATGCTAACTACTGCAAAATGTGGGCATGTGCCAAATATAATGCTTGGACGTGCCTCTGGTGGGGGTCCACTAGACATCTTCAAAGGATCTAAGCGTCTGGAGATCTGAGAGGATGTCAACCGTACTAGGGGATTACAGTCGTGATCCAATTTTTTATACAGCACTATATTTTTCCCGAATTTCTCAATTTTTCGTTGGATTTTCCTTATAAACACAACCATAAAAACACCCAAATCGATCGAGCCGTTCTCAAGCGATGATTTTCATACATGCGGCATTTATTTTTTATTTATTAAGATTGTTGAATTGATTATTCATATACATGCAACATTGAACATTGAGGAATGTTCTTAAGTAGGTAACGGTTTAGTTTCGTGAGGAAATTTAAACTAGGGATCTAGGGGACATTTTGTTCCGCAACATAAAGCGCAACGCTCAAAACCACGTGGCGCTGCAACGTTGCAGTGTCCCGCAACATTTTACGTGACACGGGACACCTCGGGCAACATTTCTATAAAAACTGAGTCAAATAACATTCATATTATTACAACAACGGGAATTACTCAAGTAATGCGAGCAGGGTAGCGCGCGCGTTTAATGGTCCACTCACCCTGAAGAAGATTCTCTAGATGAATCGAAACATTGTCGGTGTCCTCATTGACAATTTATCATTTACGTGAGTAATTCCCGTTCTTGTAATAATGTGTAGTACAACTCACGAAAGTTTTGAAAGTGAAATAGAATAACATTGTCCCCGAGACATTCTTGTAGTTGTTGAGCGACATGTTGCGGAACATGTCCATTGTCCCCTAGTGTATCCGTTGCTTTATATCCGAACTATTTGAAATTAGATTTTGACACTTTCATTCAACATAACTTCATCTACGAATGGTAAAATAATGGGAACTTATTTTTAAGACATTCCATAAAAGTTCCAATTTACAACAAGTCATAGACAAGTGGCCATCGATAACAAATCGTTTTAGTAATTGACGATGGCTGTGTGTGCTGAGGATGAGCAAGCATAGTGAAAACTCTCATTGTAATACTCTGTTGCAAGCTACGAGTATGTTTATACCAACAAGTATACCTAAAACTTGCGGTTTTTTTTACAAAAAAACAGATTCGCAATCATTTGTCAATGTAAAGCTTAACAATATTAGTTCGCAACTAAAATTTATTTTATTTGGTAAACATAGAGAATATATTTTTTAATTTTATTGCTAACCGTTTGTAGTCTCTCTTAGCACCCAACTACATCACAACTAACATCATCATCATCTTCTTGCCCTTATCCCACTTAAGTGGGGCCAGCACAACATGTGTTTTTCTTCCATTTTCATTTTCTATCTACTATGACACAACCACAATCAGTTGTTCATGGCTAAGCCGATTCATTGCTCTTTACCGTTCTTCATGCATTTTTGGACGAGTCCCATTCAATTAATATTTATACATTTAATAAACAGACATACTCGTGTTTAGTAAAATTTAAAAAGTCCAATATTATACAAATTCAAAATTGGAATGACCAACAGAGTTTAACGCTTGCTTATGTACACGTATTTCCCAAACGATTTTCCTATCGCCACTTGTCTACCTGCATGTCTAGCATATTCACCCGATAAATTGATTTGTCTATAAAATAATAGACAATAATCACATTTGGAAGTAGAATATAACGCAGTAGACGTCAAATTTTGGTCGAGGCAAGTTTAGAAATATTTTTTTTGTTTTTTCTTGCGATTGTATCTACTTTAATTTAAATTTGTAATTTCTCATTAAGTGAAATGTATAATTTATTTTGAGAATAAAGTTCTTTAACCATTGTTATGCATAAAAATCGCTGTTTAACACAAAATGTTTTTGTCTATACTTCTGTAAAATTAACTTTTCTCGGGTGTTTATGCTAGGCGTGCTGATTCGTGTATTACCTTATTCTAGAACGCTCCTTGGCACATTACTTGCACGATTCTGTAACTGTCAAGTCTCTTTTGGGGTCGTAGTTCCTGTTGAGATCATAGGTGGCGTTAGTTTGTGAATATGGGGTTATAGCTCCCGGCTGGTGATAGAACATTGTTTTTTTTTTAATGATTAGTTTCCTTAGTTTTTCAAATTTATGTGATTAGTACAAATAACTATTGAGTTATAGACGGTTCTTTATCACGTATTACCTTTAATTTGTTTCTCGACGTTTCGACTATGTTGAAATAGTCATGATCAATAAATAAATAAAAAACCGTGTTCTGATTATGATGTATTGTTTAAGCACAATGTATTATTTGCACTATATTAAGATGGCGATCACAATGTGCCAGCATAACAGCCGGGAACTGTACAGATGTTAATGCATGCAGGTTAGTAAAACATGCAGAGGTAGGTACGTTGTATTATTTAGTTGTTTAGTAGGTAGGTGCCATGGTACTCGTAATTTCTGATACCCAAACACAGGAAATCTTAGTATGGGACTATGTATGGAACTGTTGGCTGATATTAATCATCTTTAGAAAAACCACACATCTTGACTACCTTTGAAATTCGTATAGCCATATTGTCATTGAATGCAGTTTATGTAAATACTAGCTGTCCCGACAGACGTTGTCATGTCAAATGTCAATAATCCCACAGAAAAAAAGCACTTTCCGTTTATCCCGATCTTTACGCCATCCTTATCACTTAGGGGTATGAAAAATAGATAGTAGCCGATTCTCAGACTTACTGAATATGCATATAAAATTTGGTAAAAATCGGTAAAGCCGTTTCGGAGGAGTAAGGTAACTAACATTGTGACACCAGAATTTTATATATAAGAAGATATTCTATAATAGTTAGTATGAAATTGGTATTCTCTAAATTCGACTGATATTAATAGATTATGGCTATGAAAATCATAGATTTTTTTAACGAAATAAGCCATCTGGTTCTGTCTACCTCACCTTACGTTAAGGTCAATGACCTGGCTGTTGTTTTGTGGCACTGAAAAAAACCTGTTAAATGATTTATGATGTCACAATTCTGTGCGCTTTACAAAACACCTCTATAATAAAACTACAAATATGTATATTTTGTTATACACAAAGACGTAAAGATACGTATGTAGATAAATAACAAAAAATATTAACAAACAAAACTTAATATAAAATACATAGTGATACAAAAAAAAAAACGTAAAATATGAATAAAAAATACACAAAAATAAACAGAGCAGTGTAATAAAAATAACTTTAGCGTATATGTACCTAGGTAGGTAACTTATAATTAAATCTTGACAAAGACACCATATAAAAATATCTTATGACATGATGTACGAGTATCGCACATACCTACTTGTAACTACCAACCTTTTTTCGGCGGCCATATTTGATTATTTTTACATGGTTTTCTACGCAATACCTCATTCGATCTGTCTCGATACAAATTTATTTTACGGCAGCCAAGTTTGTTTTTACAAAACAATATGGCGGCCCTAATCGTGACAGGTACCGAAGATGTTAGTATCTAAGGTGTCATTCAATTATTACGTAAGCAGAATTTTAGTAATTTTTAACCCACCCCTTCTCTTTGTCAGCAAAAGTCTTAAAAAATCTACCCTTGAGCTTACTCAAAACATTGGCATATATATTTTGAAATCTATTCAGGTTTCTTTATTGTTATTTATGTGATTGCACTATAAATTTTGCAAAAAATAATAATAATAATAATAATAATAATTAAATAGTACTGACGCAATCACCATCTAGACACCCACGGCCCCCATGTGTTTACATAATAATTGAATGACCCCTAACTACTTAAAATAAATTAGCGTGGATTACCAATACCATATCCGATCTGTCTCGAATACAAAGATACAATTTTTTTTTTCGGCAGCCATCTTTGTTTTTACAATATGGCGGTCCAACCTTCTTTGACACGTACCGAAAAGGTTAGTATCTAACTACTTAAAACACATTACCGTGGATTACCGGCTAGTTATGTACTTGGGCTCCATGTGGCCTGTGTCAGATAGCGAGCGCAATACTACGTTGCCGTTCGGCAGGATGGACACCCACGTGATGGAGCCGTGGTTCAGGGATATCCGAAGCCAGCCTTCGGGAGGGAACTGGAGAGCTCTGGAATTGAGAAGAACGTTGAATTGGTTAAACAATCAACCATAGATTACATACATACATACAACCCGGTCACAATATCTGTGCACCTGACCTCGTGACGTCATATCGGCGGTCTCTCTCTATCTCATACCGTACTGTCGCACCGGGGAGGGAGAGAGAGATAGGCGCCGCATTCCAGCGAGGTGCACAGATATTCTGACCGGGTTGTACATACATTAAATCACGCCTGTTTTCTTATTAAAACTATCGTGGTTGTTTATCATTTTAACTAGAAATATGACTAATTACCACGTTTCACCTTGTATCGCTGACGTTTAGAGACAATTCAGATAGATAGGCGAATACTGCTATATTCGCCGATCAACCGTTGATCGCGGTCGCGGGCGATGATCATGATGAAGAGCATCTCGTGTAATTAGCCGTATTTCTAGTTACGATGTCAGTGCACTCACTTGCACACGAAGAAGCGAATGACATTAGCGTGGCACACGAGCAGCGTGTACGTGTCCTGGGTCTGCTCTGGCGGCGCGCGATGGAAGTAACGGCGGAATGCCGCTTCGATGCGCGCGCTATCCTGGAAGAACTGCTAAACGTGCCAAACCATACCCCGTTAGTACTGACCAGTTCTGCGGCATTTAAAAGAAAAAAAAAGAAAAAAAAAATGGAACAAAAAAGTTTGTACTTAAGAGTAGAAAAGTGACAAAAGCTTATTTAATAAATAAATAATACCTTAGTTAAAACTTAACATACTATAATGAGAATATTTCGTTAGGAGGTACTCATAGTAAAATAAAAAAAAACGGGCACTCAAATATTATGAAATTTTGCAGGGATATCTAAATAAACTGAATTATTCAATAATTAAGGCAAGACTATCAAATTAAATAAGTATAAAATTAAAATAAAATAAAAGTTACAATAATAAATGCAATAAAAATAAATGGAATGCATTTGGGTATGGGACGATGCAAAACTGGTCAGTAAATAACACAATTACCATCAAGTGATTTCAAAAAGCAATTAGATACCACACAACAGACTAATTTACTTTGGCAATAGGGTAGGCCCTATGGTTCTACACAGAACAGAGAAAACTAGAATAAAAAAACTTATTTTTCTGATCAGCGATTATGTCTGTTATTATGGTAAGTACAAGTGACAAATGTGGGTTCGCAAGTGGAGCGGTGTCATTCTACTACGACAGATGATGATTTCTAAGAGGTTCGGCCTAATATATCGGAGCACTGTCAAATCGTTTCGATGTCGAAATCGTTTGCAGAGTAAGGGCCCAGGCCACAGTACGGTCGTTGGATCTTGGTTTACGTGAAGAGAGACAATTTTCGACCTTACACAAAACCATTTTTGCAGTCACACGGCTAACTTCACGTAGGTCAAGATCCGCCCACCGTTCTGTACAGAATTTTATGTATACCAAGATAATTTACAAAAGAATTTTGCAAATATACCTACTATTGGCATGGATTATGATATGTATAATCACTACATAGTATAAAGCAAAGTCGCTTTCCGCTTCCCGCGTCTGTATGTAATATGTATGTATGTATGTTTGCTTATATCTTTAAAACTACACAACTGATTTTGATGCGGTTTTTTTTTTATAAATAGAGTGATTCAAAAGGAAGGTTTATATGTATAATACATGCATAATATAGTAGAGAAACACTGATAATTTTAGAGGTTTCTAATGTGATGTCGTAAATAAACACATTTTTTTGCGCTTACATTGCAAATGCTGGCTGAACCCCACGAGATATATCAAAATAATGTACTACAGTATTGTATACCTTAAAAACGTCTACAAAAAAGTCCACGATGGTATTAGAAATGTCTTACGCACAGCGAAGCGGGCACGGGTCAGCTAGTGAACATTATTTTTCAAACTATCGTGAGTAGTAGACAACTATAGATTTATACACGGCAGACTGTCTGCCCGCGACCATGGCTATTGTAACAGTCGAAACGTTGAGAAAATAAACTAAAAGTAATTACGTGATAAAGACCCGTGTAAAAATAAAAATCTATAGTTATCTAATGAAGATTTCTAGTTTAATAAACAGCAACAATCAAATAGATTAATTACTAAACAACTTACTCTAGGCTCCGGCCTCCAATGCCCGACCGGAGGCTCAGGAGGTATCGGGGCACCTTCCTCAAGCAACTGGCAGTCCTTAACTTCAATCTCTTTGTCGAGATGCTTGGCTATCAGCTTGGCTGTCTCCTGCGCTCGGGTCATGGTGGACCGGACCAGGAGATCCCATTTTATGTCGAGGCATGCTAGTCGTTTGCCAGTTAGATCGGCTTGCTGGCGACCTATAAAAAATGCCAAAAAAACACGTTTGTTGTATGGGAGCCCTACTTAAATATTTATTTTATTCTGTTTTTAGTACATAATGAAAATTTTCACTGTCTAGCTATCACGGTTCATGAGATGCAGCCCTGTGACAGATAGACAGACAGACGGACAGACTGACAGACTGACAGACGGACAGACGGACAGACAGACAGACGGACAGATGGACAGACGGACAGATGGACAGACGGACAGATGGTCAGACGGACAGATGGACAGACGAACAGATGGACAGACAGACGGACAGCAGTCTTAGTAATAGGGTCCCGTTTTTACCTTTTGTGTATGGACCCCTAAAAAACACACTTTTGATGAACATCCACATAACAGACATTTATGTTTATTACTCATGTTGGTATGGTACTATGTGGGAAATTGGGAATTGAACCCAAAATCTACTTCGAGCTGTGAGACCAGTTCATATCAATAATGATATACATAATGTCTAACTCACCTAATTCCGTGAGAATCCTTTCCTTATCTGTCTCCCCATCAATATGGTACTGGCCATGTCGGATCAGGAATATGTGCCTAACAGCTTTGCTTTTAGACTTCTCCAGCTTCTCATTGTACTTGTTGTCTTCCTCGGGGTTTTCCTTCTTAACCGGCTTTACTATTGATTCTGGTTCTCTGCTGGAAGGTAATAAACTTGGCAGGTGACGTGACTTGATTCTTGCAGGTGACATAATCTGACACTCAAAGTCAAAGTGTATTTATTTGAATAAAATTGCAAGGATCACTTTGAAATGTCTTAGGAGCTAGGTGAAGCTACGCCTGTTCGTCGCTACCAAGCCGCCAAACATGGCTTGTAATCTGACAAGTATGCTACTGACTGACTGTTTCTGTCAGTCATGCTACTTTAATGAGACTAGGGGCCTTACCATAAGCCTTAGCAAGTTTGTATAGCATTGTCACTTTTGCACTGCAAATAGTACTGTTTTAATATTACTTTTAGAGCTTGTAGTAAGGCCCCAGAAGTGCCAAGGCAATGTCAGCCATGCAAGTCTCCTGCTTTCCCAGGAGGAATGAAATATAACAAATATATAAAACCCAACGATTTGATGACGGACTGTGTGAAAGATATCATGGGTAATAAAGTGAGTGATGAGATGATGGCTGATAGAGGGAAATGGAAGAAGTACACATGTTGTGCCGACTTCACTTAAGTGGGATGAGAGCAGGAAGATGATGAGTCATATACATAGTTCTGATCACACAAGGATTCCCTGTATCGTGGGGATTAGAAAGTATGTGTTGGTAAAACATGGTACCAAACCGGCCAGGAACAGTTCGGCCAATTTCCGATCTCCTATCTCAGTTGGGTACTCACCCATCATGTCACCGAAGTTCATATGCACAAAACAAAAACATGCCTTAATGTACAGAAGCAAAATACAATGAAACGAAGTACCTACATTTATTTACACACACACACACAAGTATAGTAGGTAGTTTAATCAAGTTGGAAAGATTTGATGATGAAGAAAATTTATATTTTAGCTTAGGTAGGTACTTATTAGCTACAATGTCGGTATCAAATTCTGGTTATTGAAAAAATTGGTCTAAAGGTTATTGAACCATACAATGATGATGGTGTGATTACTTTGTGATGCTGCTAATTATAGTTTTTATAAGAGATGAGATTGTGATTTTATCAAGAGCAGTATTGTTATTACGTTGAGTATGACTTCAAAGCCCAAGCGTATTTATAATTTAGTAAACAAATAATTGGAGCACACGTAATCTTATCATGGGATCTCGATGTTTTGATGGTTATATTTTTACTATGTATGACAAAACATGGTACTTACTGGTCCCAGTTCTTATCCCAAATTACGCTGGGTGTGAAGTTGGTCGTCCAGGAGTTGTGAACATCGAATTTCTTCTCATTTTTATAGCCATTCAAGTTGTAATATGCCAAACCACCACCAACAGCGCCCAAACTTAGAAGCGCTACTTTGTGGAATCTAGATAACGACGCCATAATTTACGTTATGGTCTTATTCTTACTCATTAATTAAACGAAAAGTGATTATTTATAAAAGAAGTATTTTTATGAGTGGAAGACGTACGTAAAATAACCTTAGCCTTACTGCCTTACTGGTCACTGAACTGAACTGAACCCGTAAAAAAAAAAACAATTTATTTTTATTTATTAGTTTCGTTCCGTTCAACAATATGATGAATGATTTCAAAATAATTGAATGAATGACTGTCAAACGAGATAAGAATGAGTTTTTGACATTGACATTTTGATTATCTTACAGTTGACTCTGATTTACCTGACTGTTCTGTGTGTACATGAACACATGTCAACTGTTATGATAATCAAAATGTCAATGTCAAAAATTCAAATTCTTATTCTCGTTCGACAGTCATCTAGGGAAAAAGAATTGAATTGACAATCATTCAATTAAATTTGAATTCATTCATCGCCTCAAAGAGCCATCGCCTCTGACTGACTCCAAGAATCTTGGAGTCAGTCAGTCAGATCTTTGACCAAGATACAGAAATACGGAACAGAACACATAAATCCTACCCAAGGTTGTGTTGGTCTTGGTCAGTGTATTACATAAATGATAATACTGGACTTCAATTAAACGTGGTTTTATTAGATGTAGAATTACAGCAATAGAGATTCGCCGTGGTTCGGCCCGCACTCTTATTGACTCATGTTCCATCACAACAACAGTAATGTGACATATTCGTAACATCCTCCATAGTAGAAAAGTTAATTAAAATTTTACAGCTCTACACAGTTTACAAATCAATAACTTTTATCAACAAATAAGATACAAAAATAAATAAAAAATGTTGAACTAAGTCTCTATCTTTATATATAATCTAGACTTCATTAATCTGTCCTTCACAGTCATTGCTAAAATGTTTGCTTATTAAACAAAATATTAACTTAAGTCTATCTGCCTTGGTGATCTTATGACTCTTTCTCATCTGTATCTTCTGCCTGATGGTACCTACTACTGTATGAGAATTAGGAGATGCTTGATATTTGGATTTTTTTGTAACATTATATCTTGAGATACTGTTTGGTGACTGCAGAGGCTTCAAAATATGATGTCTGTTTCTCCTTCCTATAAATCCTTCTGACCCTTCAACAGTATAAGACCTAGGCTGATCACATTTGGACCTTACTGTGCCTGTGCCTGTAATCCATGGAGTAACTGGCATTTACTTAAAATAGACTTTATCTCCTTGTAGTTCTGGTAATGATTTAGTCTTTCTGTCCTTATAAATTATTAGAATTCAAAAAATTAATATAAAATATGTAAATGGTTATTGTTATTAGTAACAATTCTTCATTTTAATTTTAGTTTCTTCTTTGGAGGATCAACTTTTTTACAGTGTTTGCACTTTACACCTGATGCTGCACACTTATAACGACGCACCTGGCCACACCTTGTACAAACTTTCCGTCTTGACTGCTGACTATATTGATTGACATTCCTCGAGTCAGACTGACTTGTATTGAACAAGACTGAACTTTGTTTTGCTGACAATTCATTTGTTTGATGTCTGGAAGCAAGCATGGTCTTTGCCATCTCCAAGGCCTTATCCAGATCCAGCTTATCTTCAAGCAATAATTTTTCTCGGATATAGCTGTATTTCTGATGCATGTTAGAAATAAACATTATAGTTACTAGGCGTTCCTGCAGCTGTCCTAGCTCACAGTTTTGTGACCTTAATTTTATTGTGCAAGCAAAGTCGTCTAAGGTTTCATTTTCGCCTTGTTTGTATGTGAAGAAATTATGACAATCATAGGTGAGATTAGCTTTTGGGGCGAAGTGATTTCGGAATAACTGTATGAGCTCTTCGTATTTAACGTTATCCTCGTCTTTTCCAAACGTATTGAATACCTCCACGCCCCTTTCACCAATGACATGTAAAAATAAAGCTACCTTTCTGCCATCACTCTCATCATCCATGCCAGACGCACGTAAATAAATTTTGAATGACTGCACCCATTTATTCCATTGTTGAGCCAAGTTACCATTCATCACCATGGGCTGCGGACTGGACAAGGACATTCCCGAAAATTTATAGGGGTTTTGATTTTCATCAGACATGACGCCGACTTTTCACAGACTTTTCACACGAGAATGTCACAATGAACGACACGTAGATTACGAACCCAATTTCTGACTTTCTGACACCATGATTGTGTTGGTCAGTGTATTAGGTACATAAATAAATGATGATACTGGACTTCAACGTGGTTTTATTAGATGTAATAAATCAGGATTATAGCAATAGAGATTCGCCGTAGTTCAGTTCGGACGCCATCTTGACAGTCCGTCCATGCTCTTTGGTCCTTTGGTCCGCCCTACGCATCGACTACATAGCCAGTCGATGGCCCTACGCCCGCCGCCCTCCTAGCCTCCTCTTTGAGCCTCCTATCGACTAGTGATGTTCCACTATCATCGACTAGTGATGTTCCACTATCATCGACTAGTGATGTTCCACTATCATCGACTAGTGATGTTCCACTATCATCGACTAGTGATGTTCCACTATCATCGACTAGTGATGTTCCACTATCACAAGAATCACAACAGTGATGTTACATAGGTACTGGTGGCGATTCTGTTGTGTCCACGCTTAAGTTAAAATTCCTAAAAACTATCGATCTTATTTCTTATAAGCTAAAGTTTAAAATAGCGTAACCTCAAAGTGACAGTTCTAAAACATAGAATAGTTTTGAATAAATTTACGATTTTTGTAATAGATTTAGAAACGTCAAGCTAAATTTAATCAACATGTAAATTGGTGTTGATTAAGATGACACTTGGTTGTGTCAAATATGCGAAATAAAATAGAAAAACGGCTAAAATATCCCAAGTTTTAGGACTGTCATTTTGATGTGACTCTAATTTAGACTTTAATATAAAAGGAATAAGATCGATCGTTTTTTTACGAAATTTTAAGTTTAGCTTGGACACATCAGAATCGCCACCTATAATGAAGGTCTAACTGGTAGGTAGGCTACTTTGCCATAGCCAGTGGCGAATTTATACATTTGCCGCCAGTACACCCTAGATTATTTTTACAATCCAACGATTTAATTAAATTTTAAGTGGTGATTCCTGTAAGATATTTGGCAAAAGTGATAGGCCTAGTTTAGCTAGAGATCGAGATGTGTGGAAGGAAGGGAGGGCACATCCTGCAATGGGACGATAAAGGCTAAAATATATAAGAAGTTTAAAAAAATTAACCCAAATTTGCCGCCCTAGGCTCCAGCCTACTCAGGCCATAGCATATTATAACTGCTGGCTGGCAGACAATGGTAGGCTAGGTACCTACCTACTACCTATCTATTACCCACCTAATTACCTACTTTTGTGGTATTACTAGTTAACTAGGTCCTTTCAAAAAAGAAATACTATTGTAATGAAAATGTTTATTTTCTTCGGCTCAAAATAACATTATAACCGTCTATAGGCTTGGCGGAAATGGCAATTGATAGTTTGAGGTCCTTATAAGACTCCAAGGTCGTCACCTGGAACTTCAGCAGCATTCTCACGCAAATCATTTTTATTAGCTTTTTGCCGAAGTGTCTTCCTAGAACGAAAATGTTAAGCTTTAAGGTACAGCGCAGCAAGAACTAACTAAATACTAGGGTACTTAGGTATCTTTCAACCAATGTTATACTGCAAGCTACCAACCTACCGACACAAATAATTGTGTCAATAATTTAACAATTATTTGTGTCGGTAGGTTGGTAGCTACCTACCTAGATTAGTAGATAATACCTATAGGGCTATAGGTGAAGGTTACGTAGTAACTTATTAGTAATCTGTGGTGAAGGATAGAAGGCTCAATGTTTCGCGAAACTGGCTATCGCGTCCTCATATCCCGGTAGGGCTACCAGATGGGATGACTAGAAAATCTGGACATCAAAAAGTCGGGATTTCGGCATAATTTACTTATTAATAAAATTTGTCGGGACATTTTGTATTTTGCCGCGACTCAAATGAAATGTAGGGACAATCCCGACGAATCCCGACCATCTGGCAAACTATATTCAGGGGATGTTGCTTCAAATCCGACTCAGGCAATAAGAAAAGGATTTTATTAAGGGGCTGCCAGTCGACGATTGCTCTTTTTCGGAACGAAAAAAGTAATACTTCTGAACAAGCCACATCTCCTATTTTTATAAGTATATTACTTACTTCAGGTTCCTACCTAGATTTAAACATAATAGCAGAAACTTTTCACGATAAAAATATTATTTCAAAATGATACGTTTTAGAATTTATGATCGAAATATTTTACATACCTACTATTAAAATCAACTTGTGATTTATTGTTAAAGATAGGTAATATGTAGATCTAGATTTCTATTAGGATAGATTTTTGATAAGTAATTATACATAATTTATATCATTAATTTATTCGAAAACCTAAGGCGGACCACGCGCGGACGTGTGTTTGTCATCATTGCAGCGGTCGGTAGGATTATTTATCGAAGTGATTAAAGATGGGTACATCTTTATTCACATATACTATACATTATAAAATAGGAGATATGGCTTGTTCAGAAGTATTTCTTTTTTCGTTTCGAACAAAAATAATCGTCGACTGGCAGCGTCTTAAAGTAATCACGTTGCAGAACTCACCTAAACAATCCATAGGTCCCAAGCTGAAAGGCAGGTAGCAATTCTGCTGACGCAGCATCACGTTCTCAGGGGTGAACCGCTCAGGGTCGAAGGCATTTGGGTTCTTCCAGAATCGAGGGTCGCGCTGGATGTGGTACACGGGAACAGTTAGCGAGCAGCCGGCTGGGAGGGTGCCGGAGCCTGAAAGTATGAAAGAGTTTGGAGATTACAAAAGGCGGGATTCTTTCTACCGACGTAAAGAGGAGGGTCTCAATTGGACGCGTATACTTAAATACCTATTTGTTTTTTTTTAATGTATGACCCAAGAGTTTGGAAATCACAAAAGTGTGTTTTTTTTCAACTGACGAAATAATAATAATATTAAGGCGCTCCCAGTCGACGATTGTTTTTGTTCGAAACGAAAAAATAAATACTTGTGAACAAGCCACATCTCCTATTTTATAATGTATAGTATATGTGAATGAAGATATACCCATCTTTAATCACTTCGATAAATAATCCTACCGACCGCTGCAATGACAACAAACACACGTCGGCGCGTGGTCCGCCTTAGCTTTTCGAACATTTTACCTATTATTACATATTACCTACCTATCTTTAACAATAAATCACAAGTTGATTTTAATAGTAGGTATATAAAATATTTCGATCATAAATTCTAAAACGTATAATTTTGAAATAATATCTTTATAGTAAAAAGTTTCTGCTATTATGTTTTCAGCTTAATAGAAATCTAGGTAGGAACCTGAAGTAATATACTTATAAAAATAGGAGATGTGGCTTGTTTAGAAGTATTTCTTTTTTCGTTTCGAAAAAGAGCAATCAGCGACTGGGAGCCCCTTAATAATG
The DNA here is from genome assembly GCA_912999785.1 of Hydriomena furcata. Classification (NCBI taxonomy): domain Eukaryota; kingdom Metazoa; phylum Arthropoda; class Insecta; order Lepidoptera; family Geometridae; genus Hydriomena; species Hydriomena furcata. The sequence goes on from OU538820.1 coordinate 21,809,236, forward strand.
TTTTTATTGCGTTTCCGAAAGTACAATATTATGAACAATGATGAGATCTCCTTTTGTAAAAAATACTTGTCAGGAGATTTCGCTCTTGCTTAGGTATATTTTTAGGAGAAAAAGAGGAGGTAATCTATTCGACGCGTATACTTTCTCGTATTATTTTTTTTAGACTGCATAAAATATATTATTATTACCTGGGTAGCTTAATAAACTACATATATCGTCTCTTGACTTTTCGGTTGGTATTTTTTATAGTTAGCCCGGCTTCGCTCGCGAGGTACCTTCTTGATAAAAAGTACCTTATATGCCATTCCAGGACATAGGCTCCAAGTGTCATCCAAATCAACATCCAAACATCGTCACAAACATTACGATTTATTATACGGGGTAGGTAAAGTTACTAAAATGATAACTTACTTATAGTTATGTCCTCCTTCACTGTCCTCTGTATCATGGCACCGATTGGGAAAAGTCTCACCACCTCGCAGAAGACCATTTCGAGATACGGCATCTGCTTGAGGTCGTCATCTGATATCCATCTGTCTTCAGCACCTATGACAGTTCTTATTTCGGCGAAGAGGTTTTCCTGTGGGTTCGAAAAACGTAAACCTAGTAGGTAATGTAGGTTTAACCTACATTACCTAGTAGGTACCATTACCTTCGGGGAAAAAGATTTTGAACCTATAACATAGCAGCTTTTATTTGTTCGTGCTTTTGATAACTTTTGTATATATTTAAACTAGCTGCTCGCCCCGGCTTCGCACGGGTGGTAACAAGATCAAAAGTAGCCTATGTGTTATTCTGATGTATAAGCTATATTACTGTAAAGTTTCATTTTAATCCGTTGAGTAGCTTTTGCGTGAAAGAGTAACAAACACACACACACACACTAGCTGTCCCAACAGAAGTTGTCCTGTCAAAGTTCAAAAATACGCTTTAGTATTAAATGCTGGATGTGATATAATGTGTAAATAGTTAGTGTAATTGGTCTTGTACCGTGCTAATTATGTATAAATAAATAAATAAAATAAATAAATAGGGGTATAAAAAATACCCTATGACCTATTTTCAGACCTAAGTACTTTAGTTACAAAAACTGTGAGGCGTGTTTTTTTTTTTGGTCATATCACTCTAATTTAGGCCTGTCTTTTAAAATTACCGACCTACTCGTAATTGCGGTGACATGTCCAATTGGTCAAAACCACAAAAACAATATGAATAAAAAATCCCTTAATTTTTATTCAGTCTGTTGACACAACAAAATTGCCACCACTAATTCAACGAAATGCTTAATATCACTTTAGGTAGATCTAGTAGGTACCTATACCTATAGGTACATAATCTAAATGACTTTTGTTAGAATATCTACCTACCTCAAAATCACAGAAACTGCTCGTTTCTTTATCTTTGAAAATGTAATGTAATTCTAAGAGTTACCTGACAATCTTGGTGATATGCCATCATCAGGATCAAGGAACCCGCGATTTTTGCAGATGCTTCCTGGCTCTGAAACATTTTTTATGCAGAAAAACTAATTGGTATAATTTGTTAAAATGTTAATACTTCCTGTATCCAATACGAGTCAATTATTTTTATATTTTTTTTTATAATATACTTAGACCTTCTTTTCGAAAATTAAAATGTTAAAGTGCCCAAAGCCATGGGCCGCACTACAATTTCTAAAGTAAGACTAAAGCAGTATTGCTCGCGGTAAGTGACAACGCCATATAATACGTTTGTTCGTATAGCGTTGTCACTTTCGCTTTTAAAGTAGGTAATACTTCTTTAGTTTTACTTTAGAGATTGTAGTACTGCCCTAGGTCTCTAATCTTGCCCTATGTAACGAAAGTTTATATTTAGTATGTTTTTATATTAATTGTGGATAAATCTCATTATTCGTATAATCGTCGTCAATTTCAAAGTAGCAATGTAGGCTACATTGCAACTAAAGAGGATAATCAATTCTGCGGGTATCTAGAACTCCCCTCCTTGCTACATTTCGATCACGTAGGTATTTAATCACATGATCAAGTAGGTAAGTATTTTAAATTATAGACTCGGCTATAAAGCCTGCAGGCCCAGCATATTGACCCGATTTGTCTACGACGTAGTAGAAAGCGTTGTAGTAGATATAAAATGTTCGTCGAGCGAGACATGTTTAGCAATAACTCTTTTTGTTCATTCTTGCGATTTACAAAAAGAAGAAAAATTACTGGATTTACCACAATAAAAATGTCCTATACCTACTTCTGATAAGGAAACTTTTCTCGGGTCTTCTCGCTAAGCGTACAGCTCCATCAGTGCCGGATTAACCCATAAACAAATTATGCTAATTGCTTAGGGCATCATGTTTTGGGGGGCACCAAATACCACAAAAAATTGCAAGCACATGACAGATAAGGCTATAAAATGGGGGCACCAGGCACCATTATTACACCAGATTTTTAGGATTTGATTGGATTGCTTAGGGGCATCAAGTAGTCCTACCCTCGTATTCAAGAACGACACTATGAGAACACGCACCCACAGTGGACGAAATCTTTTTTCATAAACATTACTTATGTGTTGAGCGGCACTATGGCGCACGCTACCGTGTGCCTTTAGAGCTCAACTTTGGCTAGAGGTACACGACAATGTGCCTCTAGTCACACTATGCAGTGTCGCACAACACATAAAGTGATTTTTATGAAAAAAGATTTCGTCACTGTGGGTGCGTGTTCTCATAGTGTCGATCCTGAATACGGTGGTCAATCTGAGAACCATGGTGTAGTAAACTCACCGAAGTAAATATTGTGAAGATTTCTTGCGTCATTTCCTCTGCATCGAACTCTTCGGACAAAATGAATCGGTCGACGACACTCAGCTCTGTGTTCTTCATTGTATCCTCTTCAGACTCCATCAAATCATTTCTGAACAGACAGATAGGTATACTTTACTTTACAAGTATTTCCCAAAAAGGTTGACGTAAGGCAGGGACAGCCGGTTGAAAAATACTCCAAGCCAAATCCTTCAACAACACGTTTTTTTTCTACATTTTTGTTCTTACGTAAAGCGGGTTACGGTCAAGAAGAAGGCAAGTCTGTATCGACCTAGAGGTAGCTTGACTTTCAATCCGAAGCTCGTGTCATTCGAATCCCGGAGGGGCATCAATGGTTTTATTTTAATAGCTGGCAATAATGTATCACCATGTTTTAACAACCTATTCTTCTAGGCTTAGTCGAAAGGAGCAGGCAATGGTTTCCCTGGCTCTTAGTGTCTCTAAGTGATCCTTGTGATTTAAATGAATAAATAAACATCTTATCATCTTCCTGCTCTTATCCCACTTAAGTGGGGTCGGCACAACATGTGTACTTCTTCCATTTCCCTCTATCAGCCGTCATCTCATCACTCACTCCTTTCTTACCCATATCATCTTTCACACAGTCCATACATATTGGTGGAATTTTCACACATCTCCATCTAGCCCCAAACTAAGCAAAGTTTGTTATAAATAAATACCTTTTGACTTTGATTTGTTATACAAGTACCTTTCAAATGTATCCTTAGAACCCTTCAACACCTCTTCCCTATGTTTTACAACGGCGTTACAAAATGCTGTCATCATTTTGATGAAACTCTTCATATTTCGATAACTTGCAGATAGCCAGAACACGGGGTCTATTTGTAGGTACCACTTTGTCATTCTGTCGAAGATCTCATTGTAGAGACTGTAAAAAAGTTAAAAGAAAATATTTATTTACAAAAACAATTAACATCGAATCTATCTGAGACGTTATCACAGCCAAACGGTTGGGCCGATTGCGATGAAATTTCATATAGAAATAGTTTAAAGTCTTGCGATGAACATAGAATAATGTTTTTCCCAAAATTTACCGTTTATTTTCAGGAGTTTATTTTACAATAAAGTAATCAAAAATCTTTTGTCTTAATTTACGCGTGCGTAAAAGCTGGTTAGAGTAGCTAGAAAAGCTAGTATTTTCTAAAATGCAAATGCCTTCTTGTTTTAAAGTCGGTCAAAATAATACGAACTTCGGTGAACGATCTATCAACTCTTGAAAATATGGCAGCTTCAATGTTTGTTCTCTGCTAAGACCCATCAGCGCTTCTGAAAGATGAGAGAAATAAAGCTTAATAAACTAAAAAGAAAAGAAAATAATAATAACAAATAGGATCACGACTGTAATCCCCAAGTAGGTACGGTAGACATCACACACAAGTTCCACAGGTTGCAAGCTTATACCCATAGGGCAAACTTGGGTACAATAGTAACAGTGTCATTAAAGTAACAAGCAGTAGGTAGGTATGTTCTCACGAAAAACTACGCGTCGAACTAAGAACCTCCTTGTTTTATCACTTGAAAATATAGAGGAGACCGGGTACAATAGTAACAGTTTCATAAAGGTAACAAGCGGTAGGTATAGGTAGGTTACTCACGCCAAACTACGTGTTGAATTAAAGACCTCCTTATTCTGTCGCTTCAAAATATAGGGAGACCGGGTACAATAGTAACAGTTTCATAAAGGTAACAAGCGGTAGGTATAGGTAGGTTACTCACGCCAAACTACGTATTGAATTAAAGACCTCCTTATTCTGTCGCTTCAAAATATAGGGAGACCGGGTACAATAGTAACAGTTTTATAATGGTAACAAGCTGTATACTTACGACAAACTATATAACTCGTAGCGTTCACAATTTGCTTATAAACGTTGATACTACGATCTCTCTCTCTCATCTCCTCCTCTCTCAAATTCTCCAACAGAATGTCTATTTCCTGATTCACGACGCTGTTGTAGCTTTCAATAGCTCGCCTGCCGTAGTTTGGCATTGCTAGCTTTCTGTGGCTGCGCCATTTTGGACCTTAAATACAAGTAGCAACATGATGTTGGATCTTTGATACACCTCACAGCTCTGCCTTTTGCGCTGTAGGTTGTGGGTTCGATCCCCACTCTGGACAAATATTTACGTGATAACTAACATTTGTGTAATTTGGAAAGGGAATGATAGTACTTTGTAACAGAGAAAATAATTGAATTACGTACACTTACGTACTAGAAAATACATAAATGCTTCTTACAAGTAGTTTTTTGATTTGAAACTAATGCATGCAATTTTTTTTAAGATTAATGAGTAGAACTACAAAATTCTGTCAATTCAGCTATTTGTTACCCTTACAGCAATGTCTTAATTTTTTTTTACCTGATCCACTCAGTATTCCACCACCAAGAATTTCAGCCATATATTTGTATTGTGGTCCTTTGGCATTCGTTTTCGTGCTTGTAAGGAGTATCTGAAATAAATTGGTAATATTGTAAAATAAAAATATATAGGATCATGACTGTAATCCCCAAGTACGGTAGACATCCTCTCAGATCTCCAGACGCTTAGATCCTTTGAAGAAGTCTAGTGGGGGTAGTCAGAGGCACGTCCAAACATTATATTTGGCATATACCCACATTTTGCAGTAGTTAGCATTCCATACGTGACAGGTTGCAAGCCCATCGCCGCTTATAAGAATACTAACTGGTTTCCTTTCACGATGTTTTCCTTCACCGTTGTACCCAGAGGTACGAGTATTAAAAATAATTTCTAAAATATAACATAAAATTATCAAAGTCATGAGAAAAATATCGTAAGCAATTTGTTACTGGTAATTATTTAACAGATTATATTTAAGTAGGGATACGTAAAAAGACTCGATACCTGAGTAGTATCGATACTTTGGTTTCGATACCAAGTACTTTTGGTATCGATACTTTTGTTCCGATAGTTTAACGGTATCGATACTTTTCTATAGTACTCGATACTTTGGTAGCACAAACAGCACAGCACTATCAGTCATTCACATCACTACTTAAATGTGCGTTAAGTGCGACAGCGACAGGATTGAAGGGTATTTCAATTTCAATCCGCTCAAGACACCTTGTTGTCAAAAGTCACCAATCAAAGCGCGTCTGAAAGCACCGTGGTGACTTTTGACAACAATTTTAAATTTTCGCGGTCTCCCGCTGCCTCTTTCGACAAATCCATCTATCCTGCTTTTTCTAATTAGAATCTCGTAAGAAACGATTTGCCATCCTTTTCGCACTGAATTAACCTTCATTTACATGTGCACCAACCTAACCGCTATTTCGTTGCCGCCATTTGCAAAAATTATGCGCATCTGTTGCGGTGACGTCACGCGGTCACGGCGAAAAATCGGCGCGTCATATTAAAATGCCGATATTTCAAAAAAAATTTATTAGAGCTATACCTAAACAATATGTCGTTGTAACTGTATTGAATTGTACTTACTGATGGTATACCAATGAGTTTAGATTTTACATAAAAGATATCGTTAAATCGTTAAATAATTGTGATTAAGACTTCCCATATTTATTGTTGTTTTTGAGATTTCTATTCAAGTCCTTTAGAATAAGTAGTAGTTTGCCTTTTGTGTCCATGTTTTGTTTTTTTTTATAATAAATAACCATTAAATACTTGTATTCAAGCCTTTCTTTAAAATTTTTAATCCTAATAATTAAATATGAAAATAGTACTCGATACCTAATGGTATCGATACTTTTGTTACGATACTTTTATGGTATCGATACTTATTATACGATGCTGGTATCGAGTACGGTATCGATACTTTCGTTTCGATATCGTATCCCTATATTTAAGATAATATATCTATACTAATATTATAAAGAGGAAAGATTTGATTGTTTGTTTGTTTGTTTGTATCGAATAGGCTCCGAAACTACTGAACCGATTCAAAAAATTCTTTTACCATTAGAATCCTACATTATCCCTGATGGACATAGGCTATATAGTATTTTCAAAAACGTTAGGGATCCGTATGAAAACTTCGAAAATGTAACCCAAAGTGTGAAAAAAAAATCCTAAAAAATATTTATATCGCGTTTGCTGCGAAAAGTATTGACAATAGAGCAAAGTAATGTACTACAGTTTTAAAGAAGACATCAATATCTACAAATAAATTAACAATACCATATGTCTAACTATTAGGGATCCGTATGAAAACTTCGATAATGTAACCCAACGTGTGATAAAAAATCCAAAAATATCTTTATATCGCGTATGCTGCGAAAATTATTGACAATAGAGCAAAGTAATGTACTACAGTTTTAAAGAGAACATCAATATCTACAAATAAGTCAACAATACCATTTGTCTAACTATTAGGGATCCGTATGAAAACTTCGATAAAGTAACCCAACGTGTGATAAAAAAATCCAAGAAAATCTTTATATCGCGTATGCTGCGGAAATTATTGACAATAGAGCAAAGTAATGTACTACAGTTTTAAAGAAGACATCAATATCTACAAATAAGTTAACAATACCATATGTCTAACTATTAGGGATCCGTATGAAAACTTCGATAATGTAACCCAACGTGTGATAAAAAAATCCAAAAAAAATTTTTTATCGCGTATGCTGCGGAAATTATTGACAATAGAGCAAAATAATGTAATACAGTTTTAAAGAGGACATTAATATCTACAAATAAATCAACAATACCATTTGTCTAACTATTAGGGATCCGTATGAAAACTTCGATAATGTAACCCATCGTGTGATAAAAAAACCAAAAAAATCTTTATATCGCGTATGCTGCGGAAATTATTGACAATAGAGCAAAGTGATGAACTGCAGTTTTAAAGATTACATCAATATTAACAAATAAGTCAGCAATACCATAATTATGTCCAACTATTACAGTTATGTCACAATAACTACTTTTTCATGTTAAAATATGCAATGGTAACGCCGCCTGTACAAACTAGGCCACATTATTCGTACCTGGGTATTAATCCTTATCCAAAAAATCACTTAATTTTCAAGGCCATATCAGTACCTGTAAATTACTTTTTTAATTATACCATTCCCAAATTACATACCATTCAAAAGTTATTATGAGTGTAATAAACTATAGGTACTAATATTATTACGAGGAAAGATGTTTTGTATATTTGTATGGAATAAATACAAAAACTACTGGATATATTTCAAAAAATCGTTTACTTTTAGAATGCTACATTATCTCTGAGTAACATAAGACATATTTATTGTTTGAAAAAAATAGGGATTCCTATTAAAACTTCGATAATGTAAAAAAATACCCATAAAATCGTTATAATACGTTACTCCCGTGCGGAGCCGGGGCGGACTGCTAGTATTTTTATAAGATAACTTTAAAATTCTGGTACCTTGGTACTAAGGTTTCCGAATAAAAAGAAGCCTAATACTATTTTAGACCACAAGCTATCTAGATGCAATTTTAAACCAAAAGCTCCAGTCAGTAATTTACACACAAACACTAACTTTCTATTACTCATCGCAAATCGAAACCAACGCTAACAAATACAGAAGTTTACCTTAAGGGTTTCAATAAAACTTTAATTTGCCTGCGAAGCCTTAAAGCGAATATATGAGGTGACAAGTGGATAATTAACAGACTATCTGGCTATACATATGCAATACCCTGTGTATATAGCTAGGGAGACTATATAAATTCAGGGTATAGATAAAATCTCCCAGTCCGGTTTGATCGTCTGTCAAGTACGGTGCTTTCTTATTACAGTGAAATTATAATTCCTTAGTGTCCTATAAAACGGTGGCTTTCATTTTGTAACGGTTACATAGTGGTGAACGAGATACGCGTATAAACTTACATAATTACTTTTAAAAACTAAAAACAAAACCAACTTCATGTAGGTTCCTTAGAGGTCGTATTTTCCTCAAATTTTGATTGAGACTAGCCAAACAAAAAAAATATTTCCAAATTAGTTGATAAATGACAGAGTTCTGAGGTGCCAAACATAATAACACCGATTTGAGAATCCCCTTTTTTTTAAGGTTAATATGGCATGGATTAAAGATATATAGGCTTTGTTTCCTAAGCAACAGAGCCGTCTTCCTTTACGTCACATTTTGATGATCCTCAGAGCATTAGAAGAAGCTCCTATTTTTATGTTGTATATTCTAATAAAATAGAATGTTTTATTATTATGACAAGAAAAAAACAAGAAGGTAAACAGTAGCTCTAAAAATTTGCACCTCTATTTTTTGTTACTAAAACGTGTTTAAAAAATAATATGTATTTTCTTAAAGCCTTTGTCTGCATGTCTGTTTGTATGACCGCTATTTTTTCGAACAGATTTGAATGAGAACTGTTACATTCTAAGGAACAATTTATTTACTACGTTACCTAAAAACTACTAGAAGCGAAAAAATATAAAAAAACGTATTCATCTCACGCGAACGAAGTCACTCAAGGGTACAGCTAGCAAGTAAGTGAGGCAGTAAGTGAGGTTATTGTCACAAAAATTACTGCGTTATTGTGATCACAGTTATTGTTGGCGGTTGCATTATAACAGTTACGTTTTATTTTTTATTTCAACTGGTTTAGCCATGGCTACGTGTTACGACTAGTGTTGTGCCGCTGGGAATATTCCCATTCCCAGTAATTCACCGACTAGTAAATTACTAGTAAATTTCCATTGTGCCCGGGAAAATTTTCCAAAATTCCCCAAAGTTCCCGTACCAAACTATATCAAAATATTTTTTTTTAACTAAAGAATCACATTTATCTGACTTTGAGCTACCTACCGCCTAACGTGAATATGAAATAGCAAGAACTATTGAAATTGACGATCCACTCGATCCAGAAAGTATAAAACTTTTAAAATAGGTACATATTGTAACTTATTCACATGTAGGACAATAAAAAACAATTTAACCTAACCTAAAAATTCCGTGTTTGGGAATATTACCGGTAACGTTACTGGCAAAATTCCCAAAGTTCCCAATATTACCGGGAACGAATTTAATTAATAATTAAAAGTTAATTAACGAATTAACAGTAGTTACGACTAATATGGTAGATAGCCTAGTTAATGTACCAACAACGGCTTAGTGTTTATAAATAAGGATCATCTACTGTGAGAACTAGACCATAATCAATGCTTCTGAACTCTAATCACGTTCGCGGGCATCAATTAAGTACCGCATAGAATAACTTGAACGATTTAATCGTATGACGATCACTTGCAACAGTAACCTACTGTTTTTGTTTGCATTGTTTTTATGTTTGCAAGTCTAATATTTTTTATTTTTAAGTTTGTGATAACCTAAAACGGTTTTGATTCTATTAAAATATTTAACTTTTGTTCAGTTTGTACAACCATACAATGTTACCATAATTATTTTTTGAACTAATTTGAATATTTTGGGATGCAAAAAAAGATAAGTGAAAATGACATCGGAACAAGATGAAGCGATTATGTTCTATGGAGATTATAAATAAGGTACCTAGGATAAGACAGGATTTATTATTTTTATTAGTAACACAACATGCAGAAATTTCTTGCTCAATGGACCGAATGCTGTTTATAGATTTTGAAAGTGAGAAAGGTTGCATCGCGTTAAGGCCCTGTATGTCGACGATTGCTCTTTTTCGAAACGAAAAAAGAAATACTTCTGAACAAGCCACATCTCCTATTTTTATAAATATATTACTTCAGGTTCCTACCTAGATTTCTATTAAGCTGAAAACATAATAGCAGAAACTTTTCACGATAAAGATCTTATTTCAAAATGATACGTTTTAGAATTTATGATCGAAATACTTTGATACCTTTTATTAAGATCAACTTGTGATTTATTGTTAAAGATAGGTAATATGTAGATCTAGATTTCTACTAAGATAGGTTTTTGATAAGTTATTATATATAATTTATATCATTAATTTATTCGAAAAGCAAAGGCGGACCACGGAGCGGCGGCGGAGGCGGATTATTTATCAAAGTGATTAAAGATGGGTACATCTTTATTCACATTACTATACGTTATAAAATAGGAGATGTGGCTTGTTCAAAAGTATTTCTTTTTTCGTTTCGAAAAAGAGCAATCGCCGACATACAAGGCCTTAACCTGATAGTACAATTGCACCACAAACCATTGTGGTAGGTCACTACATCGGGTCGCCGATGTTATGAGGTCCATAATATTCACATCCTATTGTCTCTCCGAGCATAATGAGCAATCTCTAAGGCATGTTACCATTGTACCTACTTGTTTATCATAGTGGTAACATTCAAGAAATTATAGGTTAGAATAGTTAATAGTTACCTATAGGTTATAGTTATAGGTATAGTTATAGGCTATTAGTTATAGGTTAGGGCGACAGTGGCTCAGGCAAAGGCCTAGCCAGGCTTCTCTATATCAGATAAGGAAAATCCTAGACTGTATTGTTTAATCGTGGTTTCAGGGTTCCGAACCCAAAGGGTAAAAACGGTACCCTATTACTAAGACTTCTCTGTCCGTCTGTCTGTCACAGGGCTGTATCTCTTGAACCGTGAGGCTAGACAGTTGAAATTTTCACAGACGATGTATTTATGTTGCCGCTACAACAACAAATACTATAAACAGAATAAAATAAATATTTAATTGGAAATTTGGACATGCCTCTGACTACCCCCTCTAGACATCTTCAAAGGATCTAAGCGCCTGGAGATCTGAGACGATGTCTACCGTACTTGGGAATTACTGTCGTGACCGTATCTATTTATTTTTTAAATTTTTTATTGTTGTTTACGTCCTAATGGTCATTTTCTCACCTTCAGGTCATCGGGTTCACTCACTATGATGTTCAGATCAGGTCCAAGCCAGAAACGGAAAGCGGAGCCGTATTTTAGCATCAGCGATTTTACTACTTCCGCTAGATCTGAAACATTTAAGTATTAGGTGATAAGTAAAGTAGGTAAGTACCTCCTTACATACTTTGGCACTTTAAAAAAAATGGGGTCACCTAATTCCTAAGTAGAAACTTAGGTACATTTGACGCATTACTTGAAACTTGAAGTATCTTTAAAATATGGAATGCACTATTTACTAGATAAAACGTAAAAACTAAAAAGAAAATCGACGGAAGGAACTGTCAGTCCTACATATATATATATTTTAAATGGGAATAACTTGGGACTATTCTCTATACAATAGAAAAAAAAATCGATATTGGATCACCAGATAAAAGATAATACGTGGTCAAACATAAAAAAAAAAAAAAAAAAAAAATAACGCGTCTACTTGCATTCCTTTTTACGTCGTTTAAAAAAATGTGCCAAAAGTGAACTTTGGTGCCTCTGGCTCAATCCTTTTAGAATCTGGAGATCTGAGAATCTGGAGCCTGGATATCTGAGATTACTTTGTCCAAAAGATTTGGAGGAAAACTTATATAAAAATCTTTTTTTATATCTTTTACAGAGTGACAGCAGTTGTCTTATTATATTCAGACGTACTCAGAATCTTCGGCAAATGATGTTATCAAAGTTCCTTTGCCGAAGGTTCTGAGTGGATCTGTGTATGAAAACACCAGAGCATCAATTAACGCAACAATCGCCACTAAGACAAGAAAAAACCTGGAAAAATCGGCGTGGAATTGGTCTGCATCTTAAAGCAACACGGGCTTCCGGAATGTCTTTGTACTCGTTAACAGCAAATAAAATTAAAAAAAAAGTCGCGGTTAAAAGCTAAGGATAGAAATTGATTATTGTGGGTTATTCCTAAGAGATAAACATATATACCATCGCGGACTTTTTTGTAGACCTTTTTAAGGTATACAATATTTATTTTGATCTATCTCGTAGAGTTCAGCCAGCGTTTGCAATGTAAGCGCAAAAAAATGTGTTTAATTACGACTTCATATTAGAAATCTTAATATTATCAGTGCTTCTCTAATATATTAAGCATGTAATTATACATATCAACCTTCCTCCTGAATCACTCTATCTATTAAAAAAAACCGCATCAAAATCCGTTGTGTAGTTTTAAAGATATAAGCATACATACAGACATACATACAGACGCGGGAAGCGGGAAGCGACTTTGCTTTATACTATGGACACGGAATTCTGACAACGCAACAAACACCCGTTTAAAATATAATCATGTTAATTATCATACATTGATTTCCTTTATAAGCCTACACCATACAATTACATTATAATTACAATTTTCTTAACTATTCGCTTTATTGGGTTGTCTTCCATATTTGCTAGGTTTATAATCTCAATAGTAATTGTTTTCCTGGATATTATTACAAATCAATTAAATGAGTACCATAAAACTATTATATAATGCCATATTACGTATATTACTCGAAAACTTGTAAAGCTTACTTAGCTGTGATAGTTTTCCTTTTAAGTTTGTTATATGTACTACTAGCGACCCGCCCCGGCTTCGTACGGGTAGCATGTTTTTATACATATAAACCTTTCTCCTGAATCACTCTATCTATTAAAAAAAACCGCATCAAAATCCGTTGTGTAGTTTTAAAGATATAAGCAAACATACATACATACATACAGACGCGGGAAGCGGAAAGCGACTTTGCTTTATACTATGTAGTGATTACCGAGATTTTTTTCACGCCTCCAAACCCAATAGTTTAGATTTTAGGGGGGGGGGGGCACTAATTTCTAACAAAACATGGCACTATAAAGCATAATGTAGACTAAAAGATACGGACCCTAATATTTCACAAAGGATCCCATAATTGAAAAGTTATATTTTCACAAACCCGCAATACTTTTTAAAGACCTATCCAACGATACATCAAGCCATGGGGTACGCGAGAAAAAAAAAACCCACTTTAGGTGTAGGGGAGGTACCCTAAAAAAAAGTGTTTTTTTTTATTCTACGACTTTGTTGACATTAAATATGCATGCCAAATTACACCTATAGTCTCTGAGCTAGCTGCGGACAGACGGACGGACGGAGGGACGGACATGGCGGAACTTTAAGGATTTCTTGTAGACTACGAAACCCTAAAAACTAAGAATAAATCACACATACTTACCTACCTACGGTAGTTACTATTACTTTTAATTATCAAGACTGTCCTGAACATGGCTTGACCCATAATATCATAAATAAGGCATAATGACTCTGTATTATGTAGGTTTACGCAGAATTTTATAAATTATTTATCTGCATACGCATGGTCCGACAGAGTTTTGCCCTCGATCGGACGACGTGAACTTTTTGGGTTCCGTACCCGAAGGGTAAAAACGGAACCCAGTCACTAACCCTCGTATTCAAGAACGACACTATGAGAACACGCACCCACAGTGGACGAAATCTTTTTTCATAAAAATCACTTTATGTGTTGTGCGACACTGCATAGTGTGACTAGAGGCACATTGTCGTGTGCCTCTAGCCAAAGTCGAGCTCTAAAGGCACACGGTAGCGTGCGCCATAGTGCCGCTCAACACATAAAGTGATGTTTATGAAAAAAAAATTCGTCCACTGTGGGTACGTGTTCTCATAGTGTCGTTCTTGAATACGAGGGTTAGACTCCGCTGTCCATCTGTCAGTCTGTCACAAGGCTGTATCTCATGAACCGTGATAACTAGACAGTTGAAATTTCACAGATGATGTATTTCTGTTGCCGCTATAACAACAAATACTAAAAACCGAATAAAATAAATATTTTAGTGGGGCTCCCATAATACAAACGTGTTTTTTTTTTGCCGTTTTTATAGACAATGGTACGAAACCCTTTGTACGCGAGTCCGAATCGCACTTGGCCTGTTTTTTAACATATGATAGTGGAGTCTTATCGTTATTAGTAAAATAGGAGTAAGAAAAGATGGATAAGATCTTTTTTATCAGTGACTGACTGCTCTTCTATTATAGTTCTTTTAGAGGGGCCAGCTGCCCCCCCTTACCGTACCTACTCGACCGTAGTTCAATGCCGTTACAGTTCACGAACGAACTATATGTTTCAAACAAATCAGCTCAGCTGTGGTAATAATCAAAATTTTAAACATCGATCGAATTTAGAGAATACTTGGTGTGCCCTTGCTTATTGAGCCCCGGTTCTTAATTTTTTTTCAGGGGGGATAGTGTGATATTGTAAGACAATTTCCTTTGTGCTTCACCTTTGTACCAGCAGTGTTATTTTTTATCTGTCCTAATAAACTTTTACTTTACTTTACTTTACTTTTATATAGGTAAAAACATAATTATACGTGGGGGGGGGGGGGGAAGGGCGGCATTTTTCAGTTTTTGCCCCCCCTAAATATAAATGATAATGTTTGTGCCCAGATTATGAGTTGTCCATTCGTCTGTAAAGTGTGAATTTGCTGGGCATAGGCCCAGGCTAGCCTCCCCCTAAATCAGGGGCTACTTATGATGCAGAGCAATGATGACAATTGTCTCGAAACGTCAGCAATACAAGAAAATAAAATGGTAAATAGCCGTGTTTCTATTTAACATAATAGGTACTTTCATTTATAGAATCTTAGAACACAATGATTTTAAAATAGTTACTATGAGAGTAGTATTTTCTAAATTCCATCGATATTCAGTGTTCTGGTGAAGATCGATTTTTACGAAACAAGCCTGCAAGTGCAGATCCAGTCTTTGGAAGACTACAGCATCCTCACATCTCTTCGTAAATAGGTCTTTGTTTGCTTACCTTCAGGCTGAACAACAAATAATAGAGCATTCCCGATGAGAGGCAAAGTCGGAGGTCCTGGAAAGAGGCTGGCCATTTCCAGCATTCGCTTGTGCTTCTGCCGCCATCGCAGCCAGAGGATGATCAGCCCAGCCAGAAAGATCAGCAACCAGAACATTCTGTAACTAATGGATAAGATTTTGCGATCTATATTAACTTTCTCTACTATTTCTTTAAAACAAAGTCGGGGTTGTTCCAATACTTATATTATAACTCAAAACGGCTAGATCGATTTTTATGATTTTAGATTTAGCAGGCAGCATGTGTACACAACATTTGTTAATTCTAAAGCGGTACGAAGTTCACTGGATCAGCTAGTAAATACATTACACGTACTAACAACGGTGAAGGAAAACATCGTGAGGAAACCAGTTAGTATTCTATTAAGCGGCGATGACGATGAGATTGCAATTTGACACGTATGGAATGCTAACTACTGCAGCATGTGGGCATGTGCCAAGTTTAATGTTTGGATGTGCCTCTTACTACCCTTTAGGTAAATTAACTTTAGGATCTAAGCGCCAGAAAATCTGAAAGAAAGTTTACCGTACGGTAATTACAATCGTGATCCAATTTTTTATTGGTACTAAGTATTTATGAAAATACTTATTTGATATGATCATATATCTAGATATGTATTTTTTGTCATAATTTATTTTATAAATTTACTAGCTGCTCGCCCCTGCTTCGCACGATTGTTACCTGCTCAAAAAGTAGCTTATGTAAAGCTATATTACTGTAAAGTTTCATTTTAATCCGTTCAGTAGTTTATGTGTAAAAGAGTAACAAACACACACAATTCACAAACTTTCGCATTTATAATATTAGTAGGATGTTTTAAGTTTGTTTATTTCTTATAAATAACGCCAACCACAATCCAGTACCATTTGGGTTGACTGGTAGAAAATGCCTTGGCTTTCAATCCGCCTTGTTAAATTTTTTAAGCTTGATAAAACATCAAATAATAATTATTTATGTAATTAATATTTGGGGTTTGGTTCAAAACTATTTGCCACCCAAAAAGCTTAGTAGGCTTGGGTACGACATGGGCAATTGGGTATGTTCCAAGCTCGTTCGTTATGGGGAATTACCTTACTCGTATTGACGATGGCGAAGCAGCTACACACAGGGTGGACACGCGTCGACTAACTAGATTTTTTGCGGAAACTTAAGTCAATACAATTAATTGACCTTATGCTTGCCAGTTTCACTTCATGGAGCATGTGGATGACGCTGATATTATATGACGCTAATGATATTCACTTATTTTTTAATTCTTTAATTATACACACTTTTATCGTTCTCTCGTATGTAACAAAGCAAACTATCCTAATCACTACATAGTATAAAGCAAAGTCGCTTTCCGCTTCCCGCGTATGTGTATGTATGTATGTTTGCTTATATCTTTAAAACTACACAACGGATTTGTATTAAACCCGTGCGAAGCCGGGGCGGGTCGCTAGTATTATAATAAATGCGAACGTTTCTGGAGATGTTTGTAAGTTTGAAAGTTAATCAGGCCTAAACAGATGAAATTTGCTGTAGATCCTACTAATATTATAAATGCGAAAGTTTGTGAGTGGGTGTGTGTCATAAAACTTTACAATTACAGCTTATACATCATAATAACACATAGGCTATTTAACACATACCTCCACTGGACTTCATTACCCCGGCAGAACGTTTGCCCCCCGGTCATGAACTGCAGTGGCCAATCTGGAAGTCGCATAACAGACTCCGTACCCAAGAAGCAACCTAGCCAAATGGGGTATCATAAATTCGTCACATGTCCAGTGTGAGTGCAGCGCCCCATTGCAGGATATGCTCCACTTGTTGTCCTGTCTTCAGTGTCCGACCACCTGCACCTGAGAGAATTTACTTGAGGCATCAATAGATCCTTGGAATTGGCAATTTACTGGAAGCAACATAACTGATGAAAATGAATGAGCACATTTGACTCGAGGAATGAATTAATGAATAGGCTACTTTTTATCTAGGTACCACGCGAGCGAAGCCGATATAATGCTCGAATAAAATATAGGCACGCCGGGATTCGAACCCATGACCTTTAGATTGACAGTCGAGGTACCTCCCACTCGGCCAACACGGCTTGATAATCATGTATTTACAAAATAGCCCGCTGCTGTTGAGGAAGTAGATGTCGTTCAATATCAAGGGCCAAAGTTATAGACAATAAAAAACAAGGTAAGAAAATTATATGAGCCCTAATGGTAATTGTTATGCACATCATAAAAAAGACCACAAAAACGTGCGTAATATCACTTTTCCTGTCTTAAATCGGTCCATTAAAATTTTAAATGCGTAATCTGATACCCATGCATAGATTCAAAGCAGTTTAGGCATATTTTGACAAGGACAGTTATGAGGAAAAATGCGAAGATTTTATTCACTTACCTATTTGGATCTTTGCCAATTTGAGGCATTCTTAAAAGTTACAAACTTGTTTTGTTTTATAATTTACTAGCGACCCGCCCCGGCTTCGCACGGGTTTAATACATATAAACCTTCCTCCTGAATCACTCTATCTATTAAAAAAAACCGCATCAAAATCCGTTGTGTAGTTTTAAAGATATAAGCAAACATACATACATACATACAGACGCGGGAAGCGGAAAGCGACTTTGCTTTATACTATGTAGTGATTTCGCCAACAGCACACATAATACACATTAAATACGTAAACATTTATGAAAAAGTATTATAGAATGTGAGCCAATTACAGGCATGCACAGCATTACTAATAAAAAGACAGACAACAGACAAAGGAAAAAAACCGGCCAAGTGCGAGTCGGACGACTCGCGCACGAAGGGTTCCGCACTATTATCAAAACGGCAAAAATATCACGTTTGTTGTACGGGAGTCCCACTTAAATATTTATTTTTTGCTGCTTTTAGAGAAATACATCATCTATGAAAATTTCAACTGTCTAGCTATCACGGTTCACGAGATACAGCCTGGTGACAGACAGACGGACAGCGGTGTCTTAGAAGTCCCGTTTTTTACCCTTTAGGTACGGAACCCTAAAAACATAAAAAATGATTCATAATATCTAATCTGTGAAAATTTCATCTGTCTAGCTATTATGGTTCATGAGATACTGTCCTGTGACAGACAGACAGACAGACGGACAGCGAAGTCTTAGTAATAGGGTCCCGTTTTTACCCTTTGTGTACGGCACCCTAAAAATGAACAAAAAGAATATTAAATCTATTCTTAAAAGTCAACACATTTTACAGATCTATCACCTGAGAACCGCTGACATATTTGCAGGAACATAAAAATAAAAAGTGATGAAGGAAAATATCGTGAGGAAACCAGTTAGTATTCTTATAAGTGGCAATGGGCTTGCAACCTGTCACGTAGGGAATGCTAACTCCTGCAAAATGTGGGCATGTGCCAAATATAATGTTTGGACCCTCTCTAGACATATCATCATCTTCAAGTTTTAACAACCACGATAGTTTTAATTCTATATCTTCAAAGGATCTTAGCGCCTGGAGATTTGAAATGATGTCTGCCGTACTTGGGGATAACGGTCATGGACCTATTTTTTATTTTTAAAGTAAAGATTTCTTGGAATTTTATAAAATTCGGGAATTCCTGAAAATGAGTAGGTACCCAAGCTAAGAAAATCCCTATGGGAACCAGATAATTTATAAAATACCTGCTACCTAGGTACTTTCTATCTTTCTAACTATTTTTTTTTACTAGCTTAGAACGAACATCTATGTTCTGTTCATTGTATAAAATGTACCTATGTCCTCGATGGGAATCGAATCCACACCTAGAGCAATAATTTCGTTTCAAAAAACTAAAATGAAAACCAACGAAAATGTTTCGACCAATTGAAAAGTCAAGGGACAATATTTAGTTTTTAAGTTTTTTGAAGTAACTATTAGTCCTACATTAATATAATTTAAATGGGACCAACTTGGGACTATTATCTACACAATAGAAAAATAATCATTCAAATCGGATCACCAGGTAAAAAGATAAGCGTAGTAGAACATAAAAAAAATAAAAACCGGCCAATTGCAAGTCGGACTCGCGCATGAAGGGTTCCGTACCATTATCTATAAAAACTGCAAAAAAACATTTATTTTATTTTGTTTTTAATATTCGTTGTTATAGCGGTAACATAAATACATCATCTGTAAAAATGTCAACTGTCTAACTATCACGGTTCATGAGATACAGCCCTGTGACAGACAGACGGACAGACAGACGGACAGCGAAGTCTTAGTAATAGGGTTCCGTTTTTACCCTTTGAGTACAGAATAGTACAGTATTTCGGCAGTTAAAAAGCATCGCTACTACCTACCAACTGAGCCATAAAGCTAGTCGGACAATATTCCTGGGATATCATAACGTAAGTTCAGGGGGTAGATTCACATCATCTTCGATACTTCACCATCAAACAAAACAAAGTTACTCTTTCTTAAAAATATATCATTTAATTATCATTTTATCATATACTAGCGACCCGCCCCGGCTTCGCACGGGTAGCATGTTATTATACATATAAACCTTCCTCCTGAATCACTATCTATTAAAAAAAACCGCATCAAAATCCGTTGTGTAGTTTTAAAGATATAAGCAAACATACATACAGACATACAGACGCGGGAAGCGGAAAGCGACTTTGCTTTATACTATGTAGTGATAGTGACTAGCAGTCCGCCCCGGTGTCGCACGGGTGTAATAATGATTTTATGGGTAATTTTTTTACATCTCATATATCGATCATAAGGATCCCTAATAGTTAGACATATGGTACTTATTATGGTTTTTTTTGTAGATATTGATGTTATCTATAAAACTGTAATACATTACTTTGCTCTATTGTCAATAATTTCCACAGCGTAAGCAATATATGGTTTTTTTTTTTTCACACGTTGGGTTACATTATCGAAGTTTTCATACGGATCCCTAATAGTTAGACATATGGTATTATAGACTTTTTTGTAGATATTGATGTTATCTATAACACTGTAGTACATTACATTGCTCTTTATAATATTAGTATAGAAAATCACGCATGTATTCTATCATCATTGTTCTTTCTTCTTTTAACCCTCACGTTGTACCCTTGCGCGGACTTCACGGATATAGCAACGTCGAGAGTCAGGTCATCCAAGGTGCCGACTCCTTCGAGCTGGACATGTCTGAGGACCTTGACAATCAGGGTTTTGATCAGTGCTGTGGCGTAGACGCGACCTATGAGGAAATAAAGTTTTAATTAATACAATAAAAACTGTAGTTTGAGAGTTGTTGTTTTGAGATGATGTTGAGGAGGACTTGACTTTCAATGCGAAGGTCATGGGTTTGAATCCCGAAAAATAATGGATTAATAATATATAATGTTTAATGATAATGCCCTCAGGTTGCTTGGTATTTAATATCCTGAGAGTTAGAGTAGTGTTATTTTTTACAAGCTTTTATTTAACTTACAATGTATGTATGTTTGTAACTATGCAACAATGTTTGAAATTTGGCATACATATTATGTAATGTAACTTAGGTGACAATGCAATAATATGGTGACAGCGAGCTGATCTGATGATGGAGTCAGGACTCAACAGTCACTCACAACGGAACATCTTAGGTAATATTTCAATTGAGTAAAAACTTTGCATTCGTGTCAAGTACCGATGACAAAAATGTTATATGATGTGATACGCTGGTGCTCGAAGGTTGATTTTACAAAAGCTTGTCATTGAAAAATATTCTTATTTATATACCCTAAGCAGTTCGTACCCAAACAGTCCATAGCGCCTAAGCTAAACGGCACAAACGCATTGGGATCCCGCTGCTTCACGTTCTCCGGCAGGAACCGCTCTGGCTTCACCTTCGAGGGTTCCTCCCAGTAGCGAGGGTCGCGGTGCAGGTCGTGTATGGGTATCACGAGAGATGTGCCTTTCGGGAGGGTGATTTTACCTAGAATTTAAAACCAAAAACCTTTTTAAGCATTTTAACAAAAAGAAATTACATTTATTTAACTTCGTCTCAGTAGGTAGGTACCTTCTTGTTTAGATGCGTTCACCCCGCTGACGTCATTATCCCAGTCGACGATTGTTTTTGTTCGAAACGAAAAAATAAATACTTGTGAACAAGCCACATCTCCTATTTTATTATGTATAGTATATGTGAATAAAGATGTACCCATCTTTAATCACTTCGATAAATAATCCTACCGACCGCTGCAATGACGACAAACACACGTCGGCGCGTGGTCCGCCTTAGCTTTTCGAATAAATTAATGATATAAATTATGTATAAATACTTATCAAAAATCAAAAATATTACCTATTTTTAACAATAAATCACAAGTTGATTTTAATAGTAGGTATATACAATATTTCGATCATAAATTCTAAAACGTATCATTTTGTAATAATATCTTTATCGTGAAAAGTTTCTGCTATTATGTTTTCAGCTTAATAGAAATCTAGGTAGGAACCTGAAGTAATATACTTATAAAAATAGGAGATGTGGCTTGTTCAGAAGTATTTCTTTTTTCGTTTCGAAAAAGAGCAATCAGCGACTGGGAGCCTCTTAACAAGCTAGGTCAGCTTACGTCATCATACTCGTCACGTTAGGCGTTTGTTCACACTGCTGAGCCTAGCGCGGTTAAGACGACCGACAGGCGCGTAGCATATAGCGTAGCGTGTGTAGTACCTATGTAGTACCTAGTATCAAACCTATGAAACGCGTTTTTGCATCCATAGTGTAGTGATGGCGCTTTTTATGTTTTACACTTAGCGCCTGTTGTCTCGCAGCAGCTAACAGGAAGGACTCTATTTAATGAGTTTTTTTAATGAGCATATTGACTCGATGAATGAATGAATAGTTAAAGGTTGCAGGGTACCATCATGAATACTGATCTCCTCCTCAACAGTCCTCTGTATCATTGCAGCGATGGAGAAGTACCGCAGCGTCTCCTTGTACACCATATCTAAATACTTCAGCTGATTCAGCTGCTCTGAAGATACGGGCTCGTCGTGGACGCCGAGGACTTGAAGTATCTCCGTATGGACTAGGTCCTGGAACATGGTAATAAAATTCCTAAGGGGCAAGCCAGACAGAAGAGATATAGGATGAGAGCACTGGTTGTGGGCATTTTAACAACATTTTATTTTTAAAATAAACGGTTTATATTAAAAAAAGTGATAAAAATAACGATTTTTAAACAACATTGAATAGAGTATTTATCTATATCTTAGGCTAAGCAAAGGTTTTGTAACAGGCGATATTTATTTATTAATTATTCGTATTTAAATAGACAAAACGGGAAATATTTAGTTGTGGTCATCACAACTGTCACTAATCAAAACAGACCATAGACAAAGAATTGTATTAAGGTGATGAGTGAAATTTTTGACGTTTTGTATGGGCTGAGTCTACCCGGATAAGACGAAAAAAGTGATAAAACTGCATTATCTCGAAAACCATCAAATTTAAAAAGAAACTGTCTGTAATTTATTTAGCTAGTATGATTATCTAACGAATTATATAAAAAATAACTGTTTAGCTATTCATAGTTTTGATTAAAAACGAAACTAGTGTTTTTGAAGAGCCAACTTTGGAAAATAAATCTATCGAGAAAAGTTTCACCAATCGTGATTCTGTCTGTAATTTATCTAGATTATATCCAAGTTATCTTTGTCATAAAAACAAAACTGTATGTTTTACGGTTATTGAGAAAAAAACGATTCTGCATTCATCAAACACATTAATTACTCGCCTTAACTATAGATTTTAAGCGAATTTGTTTGCTATAGCTGCCAAAATTTAAAATGACCAAAACCGGGGTAGGCACCACAACCAGGTCTTTGACCCTAGTCGTAATATGACTTTTCCTGTCTTAAATCGGTAGAAGTAAAGTAGGGTAAGTAAAGTAGGGTACTCTAGTAAAAAACGCATTGAAGCGCTCCGCGACGAAAAACATAAAGAGGCAGCACGCAGTCGCGACATGTTTAGGTATGTCTGCGCTCTTTTAGGACGCGTCTTACGTTTCTGCTTTCTGGCTTGGCACTTAAAATAGTATATTATGCAACTAGTGAATAAAGGACGGATTTAAAGCGAGGGCCGTAGATGAGTCACGAGCAAGTGAAGGATTCAACTGTTAGAATCCTGAACGACGCGAGTGATTCATGGCCCTCGATATAAATTCGTACTTTATTCAGGAGTTGCATACTATACTTTATACCATGACTACGAGAATATTTATTTAATCTAATGCCAAACTCCTTGTCGCAAATATCGACCAATCAAATCTCGAGAATTTATTTGCACCAAAGAGTTTTGAATTTCGAATCTCAGCGCAAGGAGTTTGTGTAAGCATTGAAATAGAGACCGGATATATTTTGTGTTCCAAATTCAAACACCAAAATAGTGAATAAAAACAAAACAGTCAATAAAAGGCCTTTTTATTCACTGTTTTGCGTGAATAAAATAAGCTTATTAAAGTAGGTATGGTATAAATACATTTAAGTGACGTCTTTTATTTCAATTAAATCGCAAGGCTCGCACGTCTGTGGAGATGGTGCTACAGTTTGAAAACTGACCTGCCAATCTGGTAAGTGTGCCAGAAACAACAGAACTCCAGACGCTATTTTCGCTGATGCTTCTTGACTCTGAAACATAATAAGTCAGACTTTAACATATTGTATATATGGGTGTTATAATGTAAGTATGTACTTAACCTCCCTGCATCCTCTTACCCTCGTATTCAAGAACGACACTATGAGAACACGCACCCACAGTGGACGAAATCTTTTTTCATAAACATCACTTTATGTGTTGAGCGGCACTATGGCGCACGCTACCGTGTGCCTTTAGAGCTCAACTTTGGCTAGAGGCACACGACAATGTGCCTCTAGTCACACTATACAGTGTCGCACAACACATTATGAGTGATTTTTATGAAAAAAAGATTTCGTCCACTGTGGGTTCGTGTTCTCATAGTGTCGTTCTTGAATACGAGAGTTAGGGTTTGAATTCTGAGAATTAATTTCTTAGTGCAGCCCTATACTCATCAAAAGGAATACATATATATTCCCTATACATTTCAAGTTTCTAGAACCAATGATTTAGCGACTGCGTTGATAGATCTGTCAGTCAGTACCGCAAGAGCTTAAGATGTACTCACCGTAGTAAACAAACTGATGGTCTCCCATTTGATCTCCTGCTCACTCAGATCTCCAGACAATATATATCTATCAACGATGCCCAGAGCCTCGTCATTTTGATCTTTGTTTGTCTCCAAGACTCTCTGTCTTTTTCGTACGATGTCTGACGTAAAGTCGTCTAATGCTTTTATGTATTGATCTTCAATCTTCTTAGCTCCAACCAGCCAGTAGATTAATGGAATCTGAAGCCACCATAGCGACATCTTGTCGAAAAGGTGCCTGTAAAATCTGAAAATAAAAAACAAAAAAGAAGCTATACAGGTTGTTATAAAACTATCCGTCAAGCCGAGAGGAGGTTAAATGGGGCCTTATAACGAGTCCATTCACAATATTTAAAAACCATAGTAACGCAAAAAAAACAAAAAAACAACAACATACAGGTGAATTGATGACCTCCTCCTTTTCGGAGTCGGTTAAAAACTAACCTCAAGATGTTTTCCTTTACCGTTTTGAGTATGTGTTAATACGTTGGAACGTATACGTACGTATTGGAACCCGGTATCTTTGGATTGAAAGCCATGCATGCTTCTTGCCATAATTGATCTTGCTATCAATCATATTTTTCTTTTATCATTGTAATTAATTATTTGGTACTTACTTTTGAGTCATGAAAACCACTTCTTCCATCCTATACACGTTTTTCGAATCTTCTTTTGAAAGTCCCATCAATGTTTCTGAAAAAAAAAGTAAATAATATATACTCAAACTAATAAAACCTAAAATCCTCAAAAATAGTCAAGAATTTTCACTAAACAATGTACGACTGTACGTAGTTCAAATGTCGTGTAGCAAAATGCTACAGCGTAGCGACAAGCTACGGCGTAGTAAAGTGCTACGGGTTATCAAACAGTAGTTCTAACTTTGTAGGGAATTTCTTTTTGTCAAGGTTTATCCTGTTCATCCAATGGTGTGGAAGATAAGGTCGCCTATTGTCACATTGATTTATTAATAGTTTATTTTGTCCTGTTTTAAGTATTTTGGTTGAGTTTCCACCAACACGGAGCTGTGCGAAGCGCACCAATGACTGCGCTTAAATATTTAAGTTTGAAAATGTCGAGCGCTGTGTTTGGACCGCTCCGCATAGCTTCGCACAGCTCCTCACAGCTCATCACAGCTCCTCACAGATTCGCATAGCTCCTCTTATGTGGAAACTTACCCTTATGGTGTACAATAAAGATAATTATAGTTTATCTATTCTTATTTATAGAGCTATATTCTAAGATCCTGATTTTATTGAATTAAATACCTTTTGTTTTTGACTTTTATAAAATACAGTCAGGTTTTTTTATTTACATTTTTTTGAGTGTGTGTGTGTGTGTTCTTTAGTAGCTAATAAATGGTGTCTATGTCTATGCTGTCTATTTTCACTTACGACAAACGCACTGCGTAGTAATCCTTACGACATCCTCATAAACGTCAATTGTCTCATTCGGGTCCTTGCTGCAGAGGACCTTGGCGAGGCAGTCGGCCTCCTTGTTGAAGATGCTCGCGTAGTGCAGAACGGACTTTTTGTTGTACGAGGGCTTCGCTATTTTGCGGTGATTGCGCCATTGTGGACCTAAAATTAAATAAAAATATATAATACTACTAAAATATACTTACATTGTGTTACAATAAAGAACATTTCATTTCATTTCATTTCATTTCAATACTAGCTTTACTCGCGACTTCGTCTACAGAAAAACAATTTTTGACGTTTATCGTAAAACATTAAAATCCATAAAAAGGGATAAAAGTAGCCCTTTTTCGTCCTAAGACCTTACATTATCTCTATAAACATCTGTATTCATCACACAATTGTTTGTCCTGGTTTTATAGAATTTCGTGCATCCGATATTAAAACAACGTAAATGCCTACCTCCTGTCAGAATCCCAGGTCCTATGTAGCTTTTCATCAGCTCATACGATGGTCCCTTTTGGTTCACTTTGTTGCTGGTCAGAAGTAACTGGAAATTGATATCAGATGTCGCAAATGTTGATAACCATTTTTCTAGGTTACAGAGGTCGTGTTGTAAACTTACATTTGTTTTATTTTCGTGTCATATTAGCTTAGGTTATTACGTAACTAAACAGGCCATCGTAATAGGCTTCAACTGCCAATTTGAAAAGCAATACAAATTTGACAGTAAACAAACAACAAACATTAAACATTGGTGGACATTTCACACAACGCCATCTAGCCCCAAACTAAAGCAAAAAAAAAACTATGGGAACCAAATAACTGATAGAATACTTATGTATATACTTTTTTTTGTTAATACATACTTATTATACATATTAGCACCCAGACACAGAACAAACATCTATGTTTATCACACAAATGTTTATCCTGGGTGGGAATCGAACCTGAGCTGTGAAGCCAGTCGAGTAGGTACCTAAACGCCAACTACGTTTACGTAATCATATACGTAATCATAATACGTTAATTCCGTAATCGTACCTGCAGCCAAAATCAATGGAAATTTGACGTTTATATGATTACTAGTTGATGTGTTATAGCGTTGCTGGATATCTTCTTACCCTAATATCAGCTGGATTTCCAACAACGATATTTAAATCTGGTCCCAGCCAGAAGCGCATGTATTCACCATATTCAACTGTCAGCTTTGTTATGACATCCAAAATACCTGGAACCAAGAATTGTGTCTTTATAACTTTATATTCGTCCAGTGACTGTCAAATGGCGGCATTTATGTGAAGAAAGGCATGTATGGAAAGATGGTTTTTATTTTTTATCAGTGACCGACCGCTCTTCTAGCTCTTCTAAAGGGGGGCAGCTGCCTCTCCTGCCCGTGCCTCGCTACGCTCATGAAGCTTAGCGACAAATAACACGACCTTTATCTCAATGGTATCAGAAAAACGTGAGGACGTGATAAACGAGAACACACGTACGAATAGTTTATCCGGTTACGGCATTTAGACCATCTGCATACCAGACTAGAATAATTGAATGTTAATATCACCTAAGATGACAACATTGCATTAGGTAGACTTCACAAAAACTTTCATCCCCTCACGTTCGCGAGACGCGTGATACTTAGCATGACTACCTACTGGTTAAGGGTTCATTTAAATATAGTTACAAAGAGAAGGAATTTGATTGTCAGTGTCGTACGTAAGGTCGACCTTAAAGGGCTGTAATGTGAACTAAATGCTGCTTTTAGAATTTGTGCTGAAGCTCTTTAGTTATTTTTTTATTGTTTCACGTACTTGGTTAATACTTTTTACTTTTGATTATTATTCTTGTTCGAGCCTTCACTTTGTTCGATCGGCACCACACTGGAGCTCTACATAGCATTATGGAAAGGATCATTGAAAAAAAGGTAGACCCCCAGCCGTGTTTGTTGCCTGATTCTTCTAGGCTTGGTCGCGAGGAACAGGCGTAGCTTCACCTAGCTCCTAAGACGTTTCATAGTGATCCTTGTGATTTTATTGAAATAAATGAGTTTTGAATTTGAATTTGAATTTACGCGGGCCAAGTCGCGAGTAAAAGCTATAGGTAGTATGTTATAGTATGTTATAAAGCCATAGGTATCTAGAACAGGGCTACACCACGACATTGACCGTAACACAATTACAATGACGACTATAACGATAGGATAAATGGATAATTGACTCCACATGGCTTAGTTATACCTATGAGCTATGAGTAAACAAACGGTTGTCTATACCTACCTACCTGTTTCAACTATTTAAATTGTATTGTTCCTTCATAAAACTTAAAAAACCAATATCGTCTCGTCTCGACTTTTCAATTGCTTGAAACATTTTCGTCAGTTTTTTTTTATTCGGCTTTTTTTTTTAAACGACAAAAAAGGTCGAGGTCCTCAATTCGGCTGTAACGTAATTCCACTTTAAATATAAATACGGCTAGTTACTACGTTTTTTCTTGTATTGCTGACGTTTCGAGACAATTCAGATGCTCTTCACCATGAGCATCGTCCGCGACCGAACGTCAGCAATATAAGGAAAACGTGGTAATTAGCCGTATTTATATTTATAATGATTAACAACCACGATAGTGTTATTTCTGTAATTCCACTTACTTGATTTTTCACCAACATTCACCAGAAACCACAGTGCATTGCCAATGACAGGCCAGCCGGGGGGTCCGGGGACCAGCTTCGCCAACTCCAGCATTCTTCTGTGAGTATATCTCCAATACTGCCAGTAAGCCAGTACGACAATCAAAGGAGCAATAACAAAGAGCCAAGCCATTTTCTAGAACATAAAAAAAATAGTTGTATACCTAAGTATTATCACGACTATAATCCCCAAGTACGGTAGACATCCCCTTTCAGATCTCCAGGCGCTTTGATCCTTTGAAGATTTTTTGAGGATGTATGTTTGGCACATTCTCACATCATCACTATCACTACATAGTATAAAGCAAAGTCGCTTTCCGCTTCCCGCGTATGTATGTTTGCTTATATCTTTAAAACTACACAACGGATTTTGATGCGGTTTTTTTTTAATAGATAGAGTGATTCAGGAGGAAGGTTTATATGTATAATAACATGCTACCCGTGCGAAGCCGGGGCGGGTCGCTAGTTTTTATTTAAATTTCTAAAACACATTTCTACATTTCACATTTCCAATCCTACATTTATAGAACATAACAAATCGAAGAGAAGAGACCTATTATTAGTCACAAGTCCTACATAAATAAGTACAATATCATTTTCTTCTCCTTTTACCACTTAACGTGGGGTCGGCACAACACGATTAAATAGGTAAATACAATACTTATACAAATAGGTAAACATAATTATGTAGACCTACCTTTAGAGGATTCAGAATGTGTTCAAATATTTATTTATTTTATTTATAACTCACATAAAACGCTCTAAAACTGTCTATATTAGCACACTTGTTCACTAATAAGAGACACCTACTTAGAGTACTAAGTTTAGGTATTTTAAATTAGATTTTAGAGTTAGCGTGCTCTCTGTTTGTTGGATCTCGATTGACTTGAAATACCTCGTAATGTAACGACTTGTGTGTGCGTACCTAGTTAAGTAGGTAAAGGTCTATACATCTACTAGTTCAGAACTATGTAATTTATAGGTAGGTATGTACGATGATGTAGCATGCAACAGATAAATCGCAAAAAGTTGCCTGTTTACGAAATTACTGGTAAACTGTTTTTAGATGAAATTTTATTACAATAGGCCTAGCGCCAGCCACCAATTGGTCGTGATAACGTCACAGACAGACAGACATACAGATTCTTTCGCATGTATAACATTAGTATAGAAGAAGAGGTTTAAAAAGTTTTTTTTTCTTTAATTAAGGTTTTTTAAAACTTCTTCTTATAATTAGAGGCCTGCAGCACCTCTCTCATAATACATGCAAAGTTGTATTAACTCAAAGGAACTATTTTCTAAGGAGTTCCGTAGAACAGCTCCTGACTCCATCATCACTTTGACTTTGATCAGCTCGCTGTCACCATGTTATTGTACTAGATTTTACCGAATTCGTCCGCGTAGATTTAGGAAATCGATTTTATCGTTTATCATAAAAATTCCTGTAACTCAAAAAAATATAAATTGGTTAAAATTGTAGCGTATTTCCGTCCCAAGACTTATGCTATCTCTTTATGAAATTTCATATCAAACGGCCCAGAGCGGTTTGCTTTGGCCGTGATAACATCACAGACAGACAGGCAGACAGACAGACCGACGGGCAGACAGACAGAGTTACTTTCGCATTTATAATATTAGTTAATAATAGGCATCATTACAATAGGTAGTAGGACCTACTACTTATTACTACTAAGTACTACATACTATTTATAATATTAATTATTAGTTAATAATAGGCATCATTACCATAGGTAGTAGGACCTACTACCTATGGTAATGATGCCTATTATTAACTAATATTATCTGGTAGGTACTATCTGTTTGAGGTCACATTTTTATTGCGTCAAAGATAAATGTAATAAAAAAATAATATTAATAGGTACCCCTCAACCCCTCATTAGTTAGTATTTAGGTACTTTACAATAGTAGGTAGGTACCTACTGTGTCAGTCAGTGTCAATAAGTCATAAGGTCAGGTACTTAGCTACTTACTTAGGGTACTTTAGTACCTACTATACTATCTGTTCTAAATTATTTTACAAAAAACAGTCCTCGAAAAAACAGGTAAAATCTCATTGATCAGAGAGGCTGGAGTGGTCGAAAAAGTGAGTGGGTCGAGCGGTCAAACTGCGTATTTGCTGCGGTATTTGTAACATAGGTCAAATCGCCACAAATTGGTATAATTTAAATAGCAAAAAGTGTCTTAAAAATATGAATACCAACAGATAGTTAAAAGTGCGGTCTGGGATGCAGTACTTATTACCAAATGTCCTGTGGTCCTTGGTCATAAAAATGAATTTTGACGACATCTGGCAGGCCGTTGCGTCAACTCATTTTATCCTTACAAACAAAACCCTCGACAGTTGTGGGCGACACAACTTTTTGGACCTCAAAATCATTTTAATTAACGAATTGGATTTAATGAATCTAAGGAATCCGCTTCATAACATTTTGTTGTTGTTAGCATTACACCCATGCAGCATGCATGTAGATAATGATGTCAATTATGTCAACGTCAAACTGACGTTAAGTTATTTATATTTTCCATCCGTCATTCAAACTTCATTTCATTCAAATCAAAACAAACCGGTACAAACATAATCATTAATAAAATTTGTTACGGGAAAAGTTTATAAAAAAGCAATATAATTTACAATCAGTTTATTAACGGAGCAGCAAAGGTACATTTACGCAACTTTAAATAGTTTATGTCTTGCACATCATTGTATTTATTGTTTATAATCAAACCATGACTCATTCCAACCGTTTTTCAACAGATGCCAGCGGTATACACATTCTCTCGCAGTGATAATGAGATCCTGCAGGAGCTGATGAGGGTGTTCAGCTCGGGGCGAGGAACCGCCCGCGAGCAGTGGAGTATCCAAGCCGAGCTGTTAGTCGAACCAGTTGGATGGGATGCCCTTTGGAAGCTTTCTAAGGACTTCTGTAAAAGATTTTGTAAGTTGAACACCATTAGGGTTCCGACTGCAAGGAAACCTAGTTTCGCCATATCCGTTCGTCCGTCACTCCGTCTGTCCACAACTTAGCTCAGAGGCTATTTATTTTAAATAAACCTGATTTTCTTCACTGGTGAAGGATCATTATGAACTGTGTGATTAGCTTCTAAATCATCAAAGAAATATACATTATGAATCTTGCTACGATTGTTGAAATCATCTTCAAAGTTGCGATCTCTAAATAGGTAGGTAGGTAAATCACTACATAGTATAAAGCAAAGTCGCTTTCCGCTTCCTGCGTATGTATGTTTGCTTATATCTTTAAAACTACACAACGGATTTTGATGCGGTTTTTTTTAATAGATAGAGTGATTCAGGAGGAAGGTTTATATGTATAATAACATGCTACCCGTGCGAAGCCGGGGCGGGTCGCTAGTGTATAGATAAAACACAAAAAAATGATACCCATAAATCTCTAAAAGGTGCACTGAATCCTCTATGTTCTCTTATGGCTCTTACAAACGTCACTTTACAAGGAATGGAAATATAATAATAGGTCACTAAAAGAAAACATAGTCGTCCAATGCAATGTCCTAAATAAAGGACATCAGAGTAAACCAGTTCCTGACTGGCCTCACAGCTCAGTTGGTAGTAACTCTGCCTTCTGCGCTGTGGGGTATGGGTTTGATTTTTATCAAGGACAAACATTTGTGCGATGAACATAGATGTTTGTTCTGTGCCTGGGTGTGATAATGAATCATAAGTATCATATTTGTTGTTAAAGCGGCAAAAGAAATACATCATCTGTGAAAAATTCAACTTTCTAGCTATCACAGTTCATGAAATACAGCCCTGTGACAGACGGACAGACGGACAGACGGACAGACGGACATATGTATTTACAAAAAAAAAAGTATAATTCTATCAGTTATATGGTTCCCATATAACTTTGCTTAGTTTAGGACTAGATGGCATTGTGTGAAATGTCCACCAAAACATACTGAACTTACTAAATCATTTTATTCATACCAGGTGTAAGATTCCCTTGCATAGCGTTCATATCAGTGACAGCGGTCGACTTTGAAAACCTGTCTGCATGTGTTGACGTGCTCAGCGTACAGCATGAAGCCGTGAGGTTACCGGAGACAGTAGTTGATGTTCCACTGACGGAGTTGTGGCCGACCATGGAGCAGAGGGAGCAATGTGTTAACGCTGCGACTACTGCTGAATTTATTGATCTGCTAAGGTAATTTAATCAACATAGCTGTCATTGTTTGATTGTGTGTCAATGAAAAAATAAATAGGATCAGATCTGTAATTCCCACCCACGGTAGACATATTCTCAGATCTTTAGCGCATGCCTACATTATGTATGTATGTGTAGAGACTCCCTTTCCCGCATTTAGACTGATATTTGGTCCGTTATGCGTGGGGGTTTGGACTGGCTACATCTGTAGCCAGCCCAGCTCTTCCCAGAAGCACAGAAGCTTCCTGGGATCTTCATGCCTACATAATGCAGTAAGCTAAAATTATCTGTTAAAATCCTGTTGTGTTTTGATAGCTAAGACTGTTTGTAATCATCAGTCCTATTAAAGTATTCTTTAACAAAACAGCCCAAACTGAATCAGAGTTGTAGCACCATGGCAATTTCTGATACCTGCAACACAGAGCATATCTCTGTGTTGCAGGTATCAGGAGTATATATGGAGTAAAGAAAGTATTAACTGAAATATACTAAATGGTGGAATTCAAAGACTTATGTTTAAACTTCCTGCTGTGAAGTATTTCATGCATAATCCCTATTGGTTTTAATAATATTTACAGGTTCTATTACACTGACATATGGATGCCATGGGATGACCAAGATGACAAAATTCTTCTGCCCAACACAATCGAAGAACGGATGACTCTATGGTCAGAAATGCACAATGGTAGTATACCAAACTGCGTGTTGCGGTCTATAGTGCTCTTGAGGAACAGTGCTATCAATGCACACGAGAAGCTAAAGGATTTGGACTCTTCGTTGTGTGAGGGAGAGCTGACTAGTGATGATGGTGAGACCCCATTTACAATCTCTGTGCTTAGCGAAGTACTACAAACAAATCATTCTTGGCCATTTATCTATGCGTGAGTGTTTGTGTGTTTGTGTGTGTGTGTGTGAGTGTGTGTGTGTGTGTTTGTTTGTGTGTGTATGACTGCATTGTCGATAGATAAAACTTGGTGGACTAACACACAAGAACGATCGCGTGCTTTCATTCTGTAAAGACATTTTTATATATAATAATTTTTATATATTATATATAATATTATATAACTTGTAAAAAAAGCCAAGTCTCGCAACTCAGTTCTTCTACCGTAAAAAGTTGTGAGATCCATGTAATACCAAGTTGGTTAATTTATTCAGTCCCTACTTAGGGGTTCGTCTGCCTTAAGTTATTACGTAAAGGTTAGCTAATTACGACCTAATTAGGTAGTCATAGTTTATATTAATGATACTACAGACAGTTAGAGGGAATCCTAGTGTGGGTATATATTGACTGTTGGCTAAATTAATTTCAGATTCACTACTTCCACCAAACTACATATCACTATGCGCAGAAATGAATGCGAGACTCGACGGACTTATGTCCAAATGGACTTTGTATGAGAATCCTATCATCAGAGAGCAATATCTGATCAAAGCCCGAAATAAATATCAGAAGACTAAGGGGCAGAAAAACGTAAGTTGGGCAATAAAAGTTTTTCTAATAAATAATATAGGATCCAGATCTCTAGATGCTCATAACCTTGAAGATATCCGAATAGGGCAGAGGCATGTTCAAATATTACATTAAGGGGCTCCCAGTAGCTGATTGCTCTTTTTCAAAACGAAAAAAGAAATACTTCTGAACAAGCCACATCTCCTATTTTTATAAGTATATTACTTCAGGTTCCTACCTAGATTTCTATTAAGCTGAAAACATAATAGCAGAAACTTTTCACGATAAAGATATTATTTCAAAATGATATGTTTTAGAATTTATTGAAATATTTTATATACCTACTATTAAAATCAACTTGTGATTTATTGTTAAAGATAGGTAATATGTAGATCTAGATTTCTATTAGAATAGATTTTTGATAAGTAATTATACATAATTTATATCATTAATTTATTCGAAAAGCTAAGGCGGACCACGCGCCGACGTGTGTTTGTCGTCATTGCAGCGGTCGGTAGGATTATTTATTGAAGTGATTAAAGATGGGTACATCTTTATTCACATAATATATACTATACATTATAAAATAGGAGATGTGGCTTGTTCAGAAGTATTTCTTTTTTCGTTTCGAACAAAAACAATCGTCAACTGGGAGCGCCTTAAGCACATGCCCACATTTTGCAGTAGTTATCATTCTATAATATAACTGTTTACCACAAGTTTTTATTGTAATACAAGCTAACCCGGCGAACTTCGTATCGCTTTAGAATTAACAAATTTGGGGGCACGGCAGTGCCCCCGCCAAGTCGAGCGCGAAGCAAACAAACACTGCCGTACCATCCTTTACAGGAACCATTTCGCCGCATTTTCAGGTCCCTATTTGAGAACCTCTGGATAATACCAGAATGCAGAAATTTTCGTCATCCAGTAAGCTATAATCACATACTTAAAATCCAAAATTTCAAGTCTGTAGGTCATTTAGTTTCGAAGTTAAGCGAAAGCAAAGTTTCGCATTTTAGACACTCACTCACTCATGATCATCAGAATAGAACTAGTACTTCCCATAAACTCAGAGAGCTGAAATTTGGTACAGAGTTAGGGTTTAATTGCCACATTAAGGGAAAACTATAAAAACCGGCCAAGTGCGAGTCGGACCATTATCTATAAAAACGGCAAAAAAATCACGTTTGTTGTATGGGAGCCCCCCTTAAATATTTATTTTATTCTGTTTTTAGTATTTTTTGTTATAGCAGCAACCGAAATACATAATCTGTGAAAATTTCAACTGTCTAGCTATCACGGTTCATGAGATATAGCCCTGTGACAGACAGACGGACGGACGGACGGACGGACGGACGGACGGACAGACATACAAACAGACGGACAGCGAAGTCTTAGTAATAGGGTTCCGATTTTACCCTTTGAGTACGGAACCCCAAAAACTAGGATAATCGAAGATCTGGAGTACCTGGTGACCCTGATTAGAAAACACAAGAGCTTAACCAAACTATTAAAGATCTAAGAAATATTTAACTTGATGGGCCGCTTCATTTGATGTCAAAAGTCGAAGGTCAGAAGTATCTGATGAAGAACCCTCAGCTGGTCTCAGCTGTAGTAATGCCCCCTTTTACTATTGGTACATAAAAATATCGACTGTCATTGCAAAAAACTATGTCAAAAAAACTGTGTCAAATAGGAAAATCTATTAAAATAAATCAATAAGCCCACGTTTCTACAAAAAGAAGTGAAATCCCACCAAAAACATTTACTAAAATCTAATTAATGTGTGACTATAATAATAAAGATATCGTAGTAAGGAACCTCAGACTTGGTACGACTTTGTCTAGATTTCATTACTTTTTAGAGATAAACAAGCACCTCCATCGAGACTTGGCTAGTTTTTTACAAAATGTTTTTGGTGGGATGTTAATTTCCCGTTCCCGTTCCCGTTATAAAAATATATCCTATGTCCTGGATCTAAGCTACCTCCCAACCAATTTTCAGCCAAATCGGTTCAGCCGTTCTTGAGTTATAAGTGTTGTAACAAACCCGACTTTCTTTTATCTAGTAGACTAGCCGACCCGTGACAGACGTTGTCCTGTCAAATTTCAATAATCGAATAGAAAAGACTGAATGTTTTTTAGTCTGTGATGTCAGATTTGTTGCACACCAGCGCCATCTATACAGAAATCATACCTTTTGCGTTTTTTTTATCGTTTTGGGATGTTTTTCATATTTTAAAGTGGTCTATTATTTATTCGGGCATTATATCTACATCTACAGCAAATTTCAACTTAATCCGTTTTGTCGTTTAGGCCTGATTGAGGAACAAACATACATACAAACTCACAAACTTTCGCATTTATAATATTACTAGCGATCCGCCCCGGCTTCGCACGGGTTTAATACATATAAACCTTCCTCCTGAATCACTCTATCTATTAAAAAAAACCGCATCAAAATCCGTTGTGTAGTTTTAAAGATATAAGCAAACATACATACATATATACATATTACATACAGACGCGGGAAGCGGAAAGCGACTTTGCTTTATACTATGTAGTGATATTAGGATAGGATTAAAACAGCAAGCTTTCGGAAGCGATGTCGCGCTGGTGGATCTCTTGTGCATTGTCCCTCTGAACCAACTCTACTCTAACCAAGCCTTATTGGTGCGTTTCCACTCTAAACATGAAGCTAAACTGCTCTCCTGAATTGACCAATCACAGCGCTCACAAAATTTTGGAATCAACTATTTCGAACACTATTGATCAATCACGGTCCACTTCGCACAGTTCTGCGTTAGTGGAAAACCAAGACTAAACTTTCCTAATATTCCAGGTGGTGGCACTCTGGCACGGCGGCTCCATCTTC
This sequence comes from Hydriomena furcata, assembly GCA_912999785.1. Lineage (NCBI taxonomy): Eukaryota > Metazoa > Arthropoda > Insecta > Lepidoptera > Geometridae > Hydriomena > Hydriomena furcata. The sequence goes on from OU538820.1 coordinate 21,846,583, forward strand.
GAGTTCGAGGACATCTCCAAGTTCCTCCGTTCGCGAGTATCCAACGAGCAGACCCTGACAGTGATGACGTCAGCCGAAGACGCGTTAGCGTTGGAGCCTGTTGAAGTGGTGGTGTGTTCCAAGAGCTACGAGCTGCCTGAGATGCCCTTGCTGCAAATATCGTTGTGTAGTTATAACGGTAGGTAGAATTGTCTTTGAAAAATCTTCACTAATATTATAAACAGGTATTTTTGTTTGTACCAGACTAAATAATAATTACTGGACCACTTTTTAAACTTCTTTCACAACGCGAGCTAAGCCGCAGGTGTAGGCTAGTAAATAAATGGTTTGCATGATCTGCAAGTATGTGTTTCGGATCTGTGTGTTGTAGTACCATGATACTATCCAAAACAGCAAATCCTAGCATGGAATATCGTTAGAACTATGTATTTATTAGCATCTATCTACCACGCAGAGATCCATTTGATAATAGCAACTCTGCTTTCTTGGATTGACCAAGATTCTCAAAAATTTTGGTACTTTTACTGTTTTATTACGTCTTTACTAAACTTTTATCTAAATATTTCCATACTTTACAACATTAAGTAATAAATGTTTTTGATGAATGCAGAATCGTTTTTACTCAATAACCGCAAAACATGCAGTTTTGTTTTTTATGACAAATATAACATCTAGATAAATTAAAGACAGAAACACGATTGGGGAAACTTTTCTGGATAGATTTATTTTCCAAAGTTGGTTTTTCAAAAACACTAGTTTCGTTTTTAATCAAAACTATGAATAGCTAAATAGTTCATTTTAATATACTTCGTTAGATAATCATAATAGCTACCTAAATTAAAGACAATTTTTTTTATATTTGATGGTTTTTAATATAATGCAATTTTATCACTTTTTCCGTCTTATCCGGGTAGACTCAGCCCATACAAAACGTCAAAAATGTCACTTATCACCTTAAAGTATTCTTTACATAGTTCTAAAGCGATTGCTTGTCTATTTATTTCAGGGGCGACGCTTAAAGCCTCGGACATGCGTTCCTGCCTTCTAATGCTGAGCGAGCAATGTCGGCTGCGCGACCTAACACTCCACTGTGCGCTAGTCAACACAGTGATACTAATGCGCACTGGCTCACTACATTTAGCCAACTGCACACTACTCGATGACTCACAATGCTCTCAGGTAACTAGTGAGTTAAGACGTCTCCCTCCGTACTCCGCGCTGCAGATGCCGGCAAAGAATTCAATTTTGAAGAATTTAATGAATGAAAATGAAATAAATATGATAAACCGTGTTGGCCGAGTGGGAGGTACCTTGACTTTCAATCCGAAGGTCGTAGGTTCTAATCCCGTACGTGCATCAATGGATTTTTCTGTTCGAAAATGTAGTATCCGCATTAACACGTGCTTATAGAGGCGAAGGAAAACATCGTAAGGAAACCAGTTAGTATTCTTGTAAGCGGCGATGGGCTTGCAACCTGTCACGTGTGGAATGCTAACTACTGCAAAATGTGGGCATCTGCCAAATGTAATTTTTGGACGTGCCTATGACTAACCCTGTTAGACATCTTCAAGAATCTGAGCGCCTGGAGATCTGAGAGAATGTCTACTGTACCTGGGGATTACAGTTGTGATCCTATTTTTTATTTTATTTTATTTATACAATTATTTCACCATTTGAAAGCTACATTATTTTGGATGGACTGTAATCCCCAAGTACATCCTATTAGATCTCTAGACGCTTAGATCCTTAAAGATGTTTAAGGAAGTTAGTCGGAAAAAAAACAAGAAAGCAGAGAAAAAAAAAACCATTTTTTTATTGTTGCAGAGTGATTTCGCGCAAGGTATCGTTGCGATGGCCGGAGCGAAGATTCTAATTGAAGATTGCACGTTCGACAACTTCTACTCGGGCATCGTTGTTCATAAAGGAGCCGAGGTATTTATGCCTACAAATAAACAAACGTCAAGTTTTTCAAGGCAGGCGATGACATATTGACAAGCATGTTACGTCATCGTGGATTCGACCAATCCTGACCGTTTTGTGTCACGTGACTGGCGTTTAAAAATAGATAATTTTAATTATGGGTTTTTGTTTATTCAAATCATTGTTAATTTTCTAATTATTTTACTTCATAAAGCATTATGAAGGCATAATTTATATAGATTACTATCAACAACACGTTATTTTTCATACTGTCAAATAGTCTATTGCCGAAAGTTTAATTCATTTTCTCGATAGGTGGAGCTGCGAAACTGCACAATAAAAGGATGCGGCGTCGGCATACAAATGTACTCCGGATCGAAAGTCGAATTGAACAACACAATCGTTAAGGATTGCAGCGAACAGGCGATCAGGTGCGAAGTGTACTGCTGCGTCAATGGAATCTCAGAGTAATACATATTTTTTAATTAATTTTTTTATTAAAATTTCAATTTATATTTTTCAAAATCAAAACCTGTCACGTATGGAATGCTAACTAATGCAAAATGTGGGCATGTGCCAAATATAATGTTTGGACGGGCCTCTGACTACCCCCACTAGATATCTTCAAAGGATCTAAGCGTCTGTAGATCTGAGAGGATGTCTACCGTAATTGGGGATTACAGTCGTGATCATTTACCTTTAATTTATTTTCCCGACGTTTCGGCTATATTACAATAGCCCTGGTCGCGGGCAGACTGAATATAAATAACGTAAATAACGGGAAAATAAATTAAAGGTAATTACGTGATAAAAACCCATGTGTAAAAATCTATAGTTATACAGTCGTGGTCAACTAATTAGGGACATGCAAGATAGTGAAGAACAATAACCGGTTATTTACATACAAATATAAAACCCTATTGATTTCTCAGTAACTATTATTTGCATAATTTGGTCCGATTATTATGCTTTAAATGGCTGTAAATAAAAGAATAAATAAATAGAAAAAAGTATTTAATATCAAAGGTTGAACATGTATTCAATTTTAAGGTATAATTCTGTAGCTGGACATTTAATTAAGGACAGTAAACTATAATGAAAAATAGAGTTAAACAAAACTAATAATCTGCAGTATTATAATATCTTTAACAGCTCCATTTTATTACGTGTAAAATCAGTACCCAGTAGCAAAACCTTTGTTAGTAATTACCGCTTGACACCGATGTGGCATAGACATTATCAGTTTCTGGCATGTTTCGACAGGAATGTTTGCCCATGCCTCACAAAAAGCTTCATTAAGTTCATCTAAAGTTGTGGTACGATAAGTGGCTACTTTTTTCTTGATTTCGTACCAAAGGTGCTCGATTGGGTTAAGGTCCGGGCTATTTGCTGGCCAATCTAGCACCGATACTGACTGACTGGTAAGAAACGACTTGACTGAACGGGCGGTATGTTTCGGGTCGTTATCATGCTGAAACGTCCATATAATAGGGAGATGCTCCTCAGCATAGGGAAGCATCGTTTCCTCCAATATTGCCTTGTATTGATGTTGGTCTAAGTTACCCTGAACTTTCCTCACAGGTCCCACTCCACGTCCAGAAAATGAACCCCACATTTTAATGTTTCCACCGCCATGTTTCACCTGTTTTTTTGTGAATCTTGGATTCATTTCCGCTTTTACTGGACGCCGTACGTATTGCCTTCCATCTGAAGAAATCAAATTAACCTTGGTCTCGTCAGAGAATAATACATGTTGCCATTGGGCGTAGGTCCAATGTCCATATTTACGTGCAAACGCCAAACGAGCATTTCTATGTTCTTTCTTCAACAACGGTACTTTGCGAGCCACTCTTCCGAACAACCCTGCTTCTACCAGACGTCGTCGAACGGTCCTCGCTGAGACACCAGCTCTTTCGTCTGTCCCAAACACTTCGTGTTTAATTAAAATAGAGCCTAGAAACGGATCTTTCTTAGCTAACCTGGTTATCATTCTATCTTCTTGCGGAGTTGTTTTTCTCGATCTTTTTGTTCTAGGCACATTTAAATCTGTGTTATTGCGTCTGACATGTTGCACTGCATTGTATACCATAGTTTTTGAACAATTTAAATGTTCTGCTATCCTTCGGTATGGCCAACCATGCTCGACAACAAACTTCATGATAATTTTTCGTAGTGTTGGATAGCAACTTTTATTTTTACCCATTTTTCTTCAAAATATTTTTCAAAACTTAAAATAAATATCGGGATAGCCGCCAAAACTACCACGAAACAATAAGAGAAGAAGTAAAAAAAGTATTGAGATTCAAATTTTGAAAATAGAACGCAATATCTCAGTGTCCCTAATTAAATGGCCAGCCAGCATTATTTGAACAAATAGCACTACGATAATCTATCAGCTATACTGTAAAGAGGTTTAATGTTTAAGAAGTTGTTATTGTTTGTATAATCGGGCACATAAATGACTAATTATACTTACATGTAAGAGATATGGAATATGGTTTAGACTCGTTGGAAAATAAAAAATAAATTCACAATTCGGTTTAACCAAAGAGTGTCCCTAATTAGTTGACCACGACTGTATATTTTTATTTACTAGCAATCCGCCCCGGCGTCGCACGGGTGTACTAATGATTGTAAGGCAATTTTTTTTACACCTTGGGTTACATTATTAAAGTTTTAGTAGGGATCCCTATTTTTTTTTCTAGTAATAAATATAGCCTATGTTACGCAGAGATAATGTAGCATTCTAATGGTGAAAGATTTTTTTAAATCGGTTCAGTAGTTTTTGAGTTCATTCGTTACAAACATACAAAAATACAAATGTTTTCTCTTTATAATATTAGAATATACTAGTTTCTACCCACAGATTCGCTCGCGTAGTACCTGGATATAAAGTATCTTATATGCTATTCCAGGACACAGTCTATGTATATTGTAAGTTTCATCCAAATCTGTTCAGTCGTGTGAATGTGGTTGAGCCACAAACACAAACTTACGGTAAACAAGTAATATTAGTAAGATATATAAAAGTTTAATTAGATCACGACTAATCCAGAAGTACGCGCTGAGATCCTTGTAGATGTCTCAAAGGGTTAGCCAGAGGCACGTCCAAATGTTACATTTGGCACATGCTAGCATTTAGGAGTAGTTAGCATTCATAGGCTGATGAAAAATCTTTTTGTTGCAGAGTCGAGGGTTTGCAAGTGATGTCAAACTGCAAAATCGGTTCTGGCAATTTGCAGAAGGAAATCTTGATTGTGCAACAAGATGCTAATATATGAAACTGACTATACAATTATACATGTAAAGGTGTGATCGAACATAGCGCGGCATATGATTGCGGCATTCGCAGGACGCAAGTTTGCCGCGTGACTAGTTTAAACATAAAGGTAAATGTACGCGCGGTCGTCGTCCAATCATATGTTGCCGCGCTATGTCTGGTCACACCTTAACTCGAGCCAATAAACACACTATTGTTCCTAACATAGAAGCTAATCTTGTTGTGCTATGATTTAGTTCAAGACAAGTTTAGTGCTTTCCTTTCATAACTACAGATTTTAACAAGGGTCTTTATCATCACGTTTTCTTCCGGACCTTATCCCACCTCTCGTGGGATAGGTACAAGATGTATTTTTCTTCCATAATCAGTCATCTCATGACTCACGTCTCTCACGTTTGTTGTATGGGAGCCCCCCTTAATTATTTATTTAATTCTGTTTTTAGTAGTTGTTGTTATAGCAGCAACAGAAATACATAATCTGTGAAAATTTCAACTGTCTATCACGGTTCATGATATACAGCCCTGTGACAGACAGACGGACAGCAAAGTCTTAGTAATAGGGTCCCGTTTTTACCCTTTGGTACGGAATCCTAAAAAGAGCTCGCCGTGTTGCTCCAGATTCATTATCCAAAAGGCATTATTTCAATAAAATCACAAGGAACACTTAGCTAGCTATCACGGTTCATGAGATACAGCCCTGTGACAGATAGACGGACAGCGTAGTCTTAGTAATAGGGTACCCTTTGGGAACGGAACCCTAAAAACGGTAACTACGCTTGTTTCTCGCGACCAAACTGCTCTGATGAACTTCTTTAATGATGAACTTCTTTAATACAGGTTGGTGAGACGCATGTGTGTGTTTTGTTCATAGTATATTTATTGGCACGTTATATTTAGTATAAATATATGATTTTTATGTTCTTCCATGCAATGGACAAATCTGTTACAAATTATTATTTACTGTACCTAAGTAATGTTATGTTCTTGGATAATTTTGAGGGTATTTTATGGAATGTAGTTATTTAGTTGTTAAATTACACCCTCGAAATTATTATTAAAAATAGTTTTAACTAAACTAGCGAGTATTTTAAGGATCTGCAAGGCTATTTTGTAAAAAAACATGATCATGTTATGATGTTAAATGCTATACCTAATGTTAGAGAATACCTAATCTGTACACTTTTCATAGTAACTATTCACTGTTTATGCACCTATACCTACGCTTCTGCGTAGGTATTGTATTGGAAGCGTAGGTATAGGTGCCTAAACAATATAAAAAGCGTAGGTATTATGGCATTCAGTACCAATAAATATTAGTATGAATATCATAACATGATAATCATGTTTTTACAAAATAGCCCCACTGACCAGGGTGTCTACTCCGCAAACAGAAAACGATATATCGTAACATTCGTTTTAAATTATTGTATTGTTTTAATGATTTGTAAGTAGGTTTATGAACATCGATGATTGTTAAAAGTAATTACGGTCATTTCATCGTTCAAACTATAGTCGAAACGATATAACTTCGGCACGATTATTGTTAAGGTGTGACCAAACGCCGCGCGGTATTCGAGCGTGGTTTTCACAGGACACAAGTTTGCCGTGCGAACGAACAATAACACCGTTTGCGCTGCAGGTAGCTCGCGGCTGTCGTCCAAACATAGCGCGGCTGCCGCGCTCGATTGCCGCGCTATGTCTGGTCACACTTACGATATCGTTTTCGGTTTGCGATTGCCGTGTAGGATGCCCTGTCATACTGTATGTTAAAGCATCGTACACATGACCCGTTTCTGGGTAATATTACCTCAGCGTGGTCACCCCACAAACTTAGGGTGACCATAAAATAAAGTGACACGACCAACGAAGTGCCTTGGGTACTTTAATAAAGCAAATTTGTATATTTTCGAATTTCAATTTTTTAAATGAGTGCTCTTTTATCTGAATACTGACTGAGAAAAGTATGTCAGTTATTAAGCTATCACAAATGCTTAGTTTGAGGCTATATGGCGCTGTGTGGAATACTTTTACTACGCAAAACTTGTACTACAGGAACTAGATTACCGATAACGAGAAAACCGACGAAAATGTTTCAACCAATCGAAAAGTCAAGGTACAATATTAGTTTTTTTAAGTTTTATGAAGTAACTATAAGTCCTACATTAATATAATTTAAATGGGACCAACTTGGGACTATTATCTACACAATAGAACAAAAATAATTCGAATCGGATCACCAGGTAAAAAAATAACGTTGTCATACATAAAAAAAACCGCCTCGACTTGTGAACCTCCTCCGTTTTTAGTCGTTTAATAAAATTACTTAAATAGGTCCTTTTTCTTGTAAATTACATAATTATAATTACACAAGCTGACCCGGCGAACTTCGTATCGCTTTAAAATAAACTTCCGTTCCCGTTAAAAAGTATCCTATGTCCGTCTCCTGGTTCTAAGCTACCTCCCCACCAATTTTCAGCCAAATCGTTTCAGCCGTTCTCGAGTTATAAGTGTTGTAACAAACCCGACTTTCTTTTATATAGTAGATATAGATTAATAAAACACCCATGCAGACCCACACAAATGTTTGTCCTTTGTGGGAATCGGACCACAACGTACAGCGCAGAAGGCAGAGTTACTACCAACTGAGCTGTGAGGTCAGTGAGATTTATTAGGTACTCGTAGTTACTGAAGTATTTTTCCGACTGATTCAATGTAAATGTACTCAATGTGCATTACGTAATTGGGTGCAAAGTCCGTTGTCACTAAGCATCGCCGTCCAGAGTCCACTTGGCAGTTCGCTTTAATTATGATAGCCTCTTATGGCCCTGTATGTCGACGATTGCTCTTTTTCGAAACGAAAAAAGAAATACTTCTGAACAAGCCACATCTCTATTTTTATAATGTATAGTATATGTGAATAAAGATGTACCCATCTTTAATCACTTCGATAAATAATCCTACCGACCGCTGCACGTGGTACTGATCCATGGGCGGCGCGTGGTCCGCCTTTGCTTTTCGAATAAATTAATGATATAAACTATGTATAATTACTTATCAAAAACCTATTCTAGTAGAAACCTAGATTTACATATTACCTATCTTTAACAATAAATCACAAGTTGATCTTAATAGTAGGTACCTATCAAAGTATTTCGATCATAAATTCTAAAACGTATCATTTTGAAATAATATCTTTATCGTGAAAAGTTTCTGCTATTATGTTTTCACCTTAATAGAAATCTAGGTAGGAACCTGAAGTAATATATTTATAAAAATAGGAGGTGTGGCTTGTTTAGAAGTATTTCTTTTTTCGTTTCGAAAAAACGCTATCGTCGACATACAGGGCCTTAAGGTAAACGGATCAATCAAGGGCGTAGCCAGATTCTCTATAGGAGAGGGGGGCAGATAAAAAAGAATCCTAGACTGTATTGTTTTAATCGTGGTTTTTAACATATGATATGAGTATCTCACATTATACGGCACGACAGTTTTATAAAGACTATAATGGAAGGGAAGAGAGGAAGAGGAAGGCCACGAATAAGCTACATGAGCCAGATAAAGGAGAAAATAGCTGTCGTGTCGTATATGGAAGTAAAGGAGGCGGCGCTGGAGAGAAACAGATGGAGAGGGCTGCATGCATAAATTACACCGACAAGAGCACAGCTCTTAAGTTAGAAGAAGAATCTCACATTAGTGGTGGAGTGTTATATCGTTATTAGTGATATTGCTTAGAGTAAGAATAGATGGAAAAATCTTTTTTATCAGTAGCCGACCGCTTTTCTAGCTCTTCTAAAGGGGCAGCTGCCCCCCTGCGCGTGCCTCGCTACGCCCATGGGTATCTGTATACTAGAAAATTAAGAGGTGCATAGATTTGAAACTGGGCACAGTATGTTTATGTTACGTAACTACCTGATCTGAACAAACTCTTTGGAATTGCTTGGAACTAGTGTCCGATCGAAACAGTTTTTTCAGCCGAAATCGAAACCTAACTTTCGGCTTCGATCTCACGAACTTTCTAGTTTCGGCACGGCCTAAACCGAAACTAAGGCCGAAATTGGCCGAAACCGATCTTTCGGTCGGTCACTACTTGGCACCCTAGTCAATCAGTCATAGGTATTTCTTCAAGTAATTGATAAATGCTTTATAAGGTACTACAAGTGTCGGACTAATTCAAGCATTGTTTGCTCTTATGTTTATCACTTGTTATCATGTTATTGGAACAGCTTGTCAAATGTTGGTAGGCTCTAATTACATACGTACCTACCTATTTAGACACGTAAATAATGATAGCGATCCTGTTTTGTCCGAGCTAAACCTAAAATTTCGTAAAAACGATCGATCTTATTCATTAGTGTAACATCAAAATGACAGTCCTAAAACACATTTGACACGTCTATGTGTCACCTTAGTCAACATCAATTTATTTAGCTTGACGGCTCTAATCTTTTTTCATAAACATCACTAGGGTAATTACTTTCATTTTTAAACCTAAATGAGTTAGGTAATCAACGATAAGAAAAACTATACTAAATGAAAATGAAAGAAAAATAAAAAAAATAACATGTACGTGTTTGTAACAGCAACATACACACGATAGATGACTACAATTTTTCTTAACTAGTTATAGGTACCTTATGACTACTACAATATGACCTTGACTAACAATAATGTAGGGTGTGGTCGCCATGCATTGATCATCTAATAGCCTATTTTCCTACCGTTGCAGATAGGGTAGGTCGGGATTGTCGACATTTCATATGAGTCCCGGCAAAATACAAATTGTCCTGGCTAAATTTATAAATAAAATTCGTAAAATTTATTTGTTCTGACTATTATCCCAAAATCCCGACTTTTTGTAATTTTGCCCAGATATACCGGTCATCCCATCTGGTAGCCCTCTATGCAGATCAACACTGCTAAGCATAAGGACAATGGATACCACGAGCATATTATATAATTGGACTGGATTACAAAAACAACTCAGTCTTCATCTGTCTTCGCACCGTAAAGGACGCATTTAGTGTAAAAATATAATCTGTCACGATGTTCGACAATAGTGAAGCTCATATGGGCCATTTCTTTCTGGATTGTGTGAGACAGCGACCAAATGCTATTTGCCAAGTAAGAATATTATCTTTATACTTAATTAGAAGTACTAATATGGCATGATTACCTGTATGAAACGTAACCTACTTAGGTTCTAATAACATTATAAAACGTAGTTTGTGAGTTTTTTTGATAGTCTTCAGTCCTAAGTCTACCATTATTTTTTCCATTGACTTCCTGTTATTTTTTATGGAAATTAAACTCGCTCACTCTTAGTCAACCAACCGTCGTATGTGCAAATTTTGAGGAAACATATCATGGAAAAAGACTTGCACTCAGTATTTATTACTGCAGTATACAGTATAGGTACATCCCTTTAATTGATACTTTTAAGAAAAGTAAGAAGTCATTAGGAGGATGTATAAACTTATTACAAGACTGACTTTGACGATCTTGGTGAATAGAATAGAAAAAACTTTATTTGTGGCAAGCATCTTGCAAATAGAAAGTTGACAGAACATATACCATATAACTAATACATTACTAAAGATGAGGCGTTCGCATTATCTACAAATATATATTCTGGGTACCTACCTACTAGTAGCTCTACATTTAACAGATCTCTCTCTCTTACAGATAGATGCAGCAACAGGAGAGGAAGAGACGAACGCATCTGTCTTGCACCGATCTATACGACTAGCACAATGCTTGAGGAAGCTCGGCCTGGTACCAGGAGATGTCCTGGCTCTGGGAGGAAAGAATCACATTAATCTGCATATACCATACTATGCAGCTATATTAAACGGACTACCTATAGCAGGCGTGGATCCCTTGTATAAACTAGGTGAGTTTGATAATAAAATAGGATCACGACTTTACGACTGTAATTCCCAGGTGCGGTAGACACCTTTTTAGATCTCCAGGCGCTCGAAGATGTCTAAATAAATGAAATGAAATTAAAAACATTTATTTAGCATGACAACGAACACAGATTATGTAGATGCGATGGTTGGTAGGGAAGTAATGCTAATGGTAAACAATAAAAAAAAAAACACATTTGTTGTATAGGAGCCCCACTTAAATATTTATTTTATTCTGTTTTTAGTATTTGTTGTTATAGCAGCAACAGAAATACATCATCTGTGAAAATTTCAACTGTATCTTTTCTGTATCTCATGAACCGTGATAGCTAGACTCACGGTTCATGAGATACAGCCCTGTGAGACAGACGGACAGCGAAGTCTTAGTAATCGGGTCCCGTTTTTACCCTTTGGGTACGGAACCCTAAAAATATTAATATCAAAAGGGAGTCCAGAGACAAGTAAATTACATTTGGCACATGTCCATATTTTGCATTAAAACGGAAGGAAAACATCGTGAGTAAACCAATTATTATTCTTAACAAGCGAGCTAACTACTATCTATAAATCTCGCATAAACGGTAACATAAAATAAAATCGTTACGCGAAGTATGTACCTACTCCTACCTAATAACCTGTGGGGCTATTTTGTAAAAACATGATTATCATGTTATGATGTTGAATGCAATACCTAATGTTAGAGAATACCTAATCTGTACACTCTTCATAGTAACTATTCACTGTTTATGCACCTATACCTACGCTTCTGCGTAGGTATTGTATTGCAAGCGTAGGTATAGATGCTTAAACAGGATAAAAAGTGTAAGTATTATGGCATTCAGTACCAATAAATATTGGTATAATCATAACATGATAATCATGTTTTTTATAAAATAGCCCTGCTGACCTTGATCATAGTTCAAGCAATTATTTCAAAAAAGTTTTCCTGTAGCTATAGTTAGTAAGGTTCTAGTCGCGTAACATTTTTTTTTGGCGCGGCTTTTTAGGTTTCCTTACCTAAAGGGTAAAAACGGGACCCTACTATTCTTAAGACTTCGGTGTCTGTCACAGGGCTGTATCTCATGAACCATCATAGCTAGACAGTTGAAATTTTCACAGATTATGTATTTCTGTTGCTGCTCTAACAACAAAAAATACTTAAAACAGAATAAAATCAATATTTAAGGGGGGCTTCCATACAACAAACATGATTTTATTGCCGTTTTTACAGATAATGGTACGGAACCCTTCGTGCGCGAGTCCGACTCTCACTTGGCCGGTTTTTTTTTTCATTCATTAGGCAGTGTCTGCATTATTATTGTAGGTAGGTGCAGGTACTTATAGTTTGAATACAATGTTGGAGTAGGTATGCGATGATGTGTAGTTTGTTTCAATAACTATGTACAAATCTATGACCTATCACTGATGTACCTACAAGTGGATTGACACAAGACACAGCAGTGCCGTAAATAGGGCTGTGCCGAGGTGCCCAGGCACAAGGCGCAGACCCTGGAGGGGCGCAGAATTAACCATTTTTAGGGCGCACTCAGGGCCGTCTTTAGGGGGGTGCAAGGCGCCCACAAAATTGGAAGACGCCGAGGTTTTACCTGTGCTCAACACTGCCAGCTTATTAGTTTGGCGCCGATCGATCTTTACCCGCTGATTTTCATTACGACAGCTTTCGAATATAGAGAATATCATTTTATTTAACTAATCTATACATATAATAAAACTGTAGAAGAGTTCAATTATGTACATTGAATAAAAACTAACAAAAATACTCCTAGGGGCCTTTATACAAGTAACACAATCCAAAAAAAAATATTTTTAAATTTTTGTCTGTCTGTCTGTCTGTCTGTCTGTTGTCCGGCTTTCACGCAAAAACTACTGGACGGATTTTAATGAAACTTTCTTTGTTATGTAGCTATTAGTCCTCGGCAATATATAGGCTATAGTTGGTAGTAACTCTGCCTTCGGCGCTGTAGGTTGTGGGTTCGATTCCCACCCAGAGCAAATATTTGTGTGATGAACATAGATGTTTGCTCTGTGTCTGGGTGTTAGTATGTATCATATGTATGTATTTACAAAAAAAAAAAGTATATAAGTATTCTATCAGTTATCTGGTTCCCATAGTACAAGCTTTGCTTAGTTTGGGGCTAGATGGCGATGTGTAAAATGTCCACCAATATTTATTTATTTATTTTATTTATTTAAGATTGAAATACCAGATGTGAAACTATCTGTCCCCCAGCGAAGCGGGCACGGTTCAGCTAGTTAATAATAATAGCCTTTATTCAGACACATGATGTTTCACATTATTAAATTAAGTTATTCTAAAGACTCAATTGAGTCTGTGACAACGGCAACGTGGTCTGTATGCCCAACTTTGGCAAAAGCCTCCTCCATTTCTTTCCATTTTGTTCTATTTAGCTTTTTATTCTTAGCATCAATCTATTTATAAGAAAATATCAATGTACTTATATAACTAAGAATCTTATAATGTAAGTAGGTAATATATTTATTAATCTATAAATAATATATGAATCTTGTAAGTAAGATGAAATAAAGAATTTCATCTTCCTATCTTCTGAACTGCCTTCCTCAATTTCTTATCCTGTTTCTTGGATACCAATATACTAAGCTTTTGCCTTCATAATACCTACCTACCTATTAATTACAATCATTCACTCAATTCTAAGACATTAGAATATATTACATTATAAAATTCTTAGTTATATAAGTACCTACATTGATATTTTCTTATAAGTAGAATGATGCTCAGAGCTATGGTAATAAGAAAAGAAAAACAAATTTCCACGACAGTGTACGGATTAAGCGTACATTATAATTAGTAGGTAACATTTAATTCCAGACGAAGTTCGAACATTTTTCAAACTGACAGCTCCTAAGATTGCATTCTGTGAGCCGGAGCACTACGATATGTATGTAAGGGCTGTTTCGGATCTCGCCCTGGCTACTAGAGTGGTGACCTTCGGCATTGGACCTCATTCGATGCGTGAGCTCGTAGCGAGTTATGGAGAAGACACTCCGATTGAAGAGTTTGAGTAAGTTTCATAGTACAATTTATTTTTGAGTTGGAATTCTTGTTTGAGCCTTCAACCGATTTTCATTACCAATTTCCTCTCAAGCAATAACTTATGAAATGCTTCGAAAGAGTAGTGCCGTGAAACGTCAGCTGCCACTTTGAGGGTGGGTAGTGCCGTGGTAGCCGCTTACTCATGTAAAAAAAATGTTTGCAATCATTTCCTCTCGTCTGAAAATTTGTCAAAGGACAGTTTAGACAATTATTTTACGTTCCAAAAAAGTCAGCTGGCCTTACCGTGGTGGATTATGCGTCAGCTAGTCACACAAACATGTAAAAAAATATATATTTTCAGTGATTTCCTCTCAGCTAAAAATTTGTCAGAAGATATTGGTGGCGATTCTGTTGTGTCCAAGCTAAACCTAAAATTTCATAAAAAAACGATCGATCTTATTCCTTTTACATTAAAGTCTAAATTAGAGTCACATCAAAATGACAGTCCTAAAACTTGGGATATTTTAGCGATTTCTCTATTTTATTTCGCATATTTGACACAATCAAGTGTCATCTTAGTCAACACCAATTTACATGTCGATTAAATTTAGCTTGACGTTTCTAAATCGATTACGAAAATCGTAAATTTATTGAAAACTATTCTAAGTTTTAGAACTGTCACTTTAAGGTTACGCTATTTTAAACTTTAACTTAAAAGAAATAAGATCGATAGTTTTTAGGAATTTTAACTTAAGCGTGGACACAACAGAATCGACACCATTATGTCTATTCACCTTGTTTGATCGGCACCACACTGAAGCTCTACATAGCACTATTAAAGGATCATTGAAAAAAATTATAGACCCCAAGCCATGTTTGTTGCCTGATTCTTCTAGGTTTGGTCGCGAGGAACAGGCGTAGCTTCACCTAGCTCCGACTTGTCCGGTTTCTTTTTAACTACCTATTACCTATTATTTCTCAGGCCAGAAATAATAGACCAGGACAAGGTCTACGCGTGGCTGGTCAGCTCTGGAGGCACCTCGGGAGTTATCAAAGTAGTGGCTATTAAACATAGCACTTGGAAAGAGAAGATGAAGAGTATGATGAGAAGCATCTTCAAGAATGGTAGTTTTGACAGGTAATGCTCGTACCTACCTAATAAAGTCCTACTATTATAAATCTGAAAGTTTGTGAGGATGTTTGGATGTTTGTGTCTCAATCACGCCTAAATGACGACACGGATTTGTATTAAATTTGGAATATAACATAACTATCCTAATAATATTATAAATGTGAAAGTTTGTGATAAGGCTGCTATGTTTGTTCCCTAATCAAAAATAGACGACAAAACGGATTAAGATGGAATTTGCTTTAGTATGTAGATAAAAAAATCTGAATAAATAAAGGGGTTACTTATAATCCGAAAAACTACCCTAAATGATAAATAACGCAAAAAGGATGATTTTGGTAGATGGCGTTGCTGTGCAACAAATCTGACATCACAGACTAAAAACATTTAGTCGTCATAGCAAAAGTTTTGACTAATGAATGATACGCATTCTACCAAAACTCGTAATTTATTTTATCAGTACAAGATATGTAGAGAAAAAATCGGAAGTTGCCTGAAATAGCTTTTTCCTATTTGATTATTACAAAAAAAATTGACTGAACAACGTTTGTCACGGGTCGGCTAGTATACCATAATTATTAATTATGGTCTGGAATAGCGCTAATGCTTTTTATCCAGATACCAAGCGCATGAATCCGTTGGCAAAAGCTAGTCTATAGGTACTATAATATTATAAAGAGGAAATATTTGTATTTTTATATGTTTGCAACGATTAAACTCAAAAACTACAAGCCCGATTTCAAAAAATATTTCACCATTAGAATGCTACATTATCTCTGAGTAAGCTATATCTAGAGCTCTATCTATAAGCTAGATCATATAGGCTATATTTATTACTAGAAAAAAATAGGGATCCCTACTAAAACTTCAATAATGTAACCCAAGGTGTAAAAAATTACACCTGTGCAAGATGCCGTGGCAGACTGCTGGTATTAATAAATAAGAAAATTGCAATAATCATTTTTTATTTTCAGGCAATCCCCGACAAATGTTCTATCGTTAAACCTATCACCGGTTCAGTGGGTGTCTGGTTATTTTAATGCATTGACCATGCCACTCTTTCATCAGACCAAGATCCAAACTTCGGCTCCCGCTACCGTGGACCATGTCATCGATATTATTAATAAATATCGGGTACGTATAAGCGGCGGTGGGCTTGTAACCTGTGACCAGACATTGCGCGGCAATCGAGCGCGGCAGCCGCGCGCAAAAAGGATGTCGTGCTAACGAACAATAACACCGTTTGAGCGCGGCAGGTAGATCGCGGCTGCCGCGCTCGATTGCCGCGCAATGTTTGGTCATTCCTTTACTGCACAACGTGGGTATGTGCCAAACGCAATGTTTGGACCTGCCTCTAAATTGAGGATCTGAGTTCCTGGAGATCCGAGTTAATGTCTACCGTACTTGGGGATTACAGTCGTGATCCTATTTATATGTCTTCACTACATAGTATAAAGCAAAGTCGCTTTCCGCTTCCCGCGTCTGTATGTAATATGTATGTATGTATGTTTGCTTATATCTTTAAAACTACACAACGGATTTTGATGCGGTTTTTTTAATAGATAGAGTAATTCAGGAGGAAGGTTTATATGTATAATACATGCATAATATAGTAGAGAAACACTGATAATTTTAGAGGTTTCTAATGTGATGTCGTAAATAAACACATTTTTTGCGCTTACATTGCAAATGCTGGCTGAACCCCACGAGATATATCAAAATAATGTACTACAGTATTGTACACCTTAAAAACGTCTACAAAAAAGTCCACGATGGTATTAGAAATGTCTTACGCACAGCGAAGCGGGCACGGGTCAGCTAGTAAATAATACTTTTGACTGACTACCTAGCTGACTAAATCATTATTGGCAAAAGATGGCACTAGAAAAAGATGGAAGATGACGGGGGAGGCCTATGCCCAGCAGTGGGACAGCTAACAAAAAAAACCACGGAAGCTATTTGTATAAGATTTGAACTGTTTTGTTTCAGCCAATAACAACATCAATGGGACCCTCCCTTGCCACGGGAATTCTCAAAAGCGGCAAGCCGTGCGACCTCACTTGTTTCAACTCCATCATGTTTATCGGAGGCAAAATCTACCCGGACATGATACGTGATATTAAGGTTAGTAACAAACCAGTTAGTATCTTGGGGCACGGTATACCATTTATTTAGTGCGATTGCCAAATCGATCTATCTATTTAAAACATAAAAGATTTATAATAATGATATGGTCACTATAAGCTGTTGTTATAGGTTAGGTTAATTACGTAATAACTTAAGACAGTAGAGCCCTTAAGGCACTTAATAAATTAACCGACTTGGTATTACATGGATCTCACAACTTTTTACGGTAGAAGAACTGAGTTGCGAGACTTGGCTATTTTACAAGTTATGTTTTTAATGGCATTCTTATAAGCGGCGACGGACTTACAACCTGTCATGTATAGAAATGTGGACATGTGCCAAATATGTTTGGACTAACACTTTTAGACATCTTCAAGGATCTAAGTGCCTGGAGATCTGAGAGTATGTCTATCGTACTTGGGGATTACAGTCGTGATTCTATTATAACAAGCTTTTATTTAACCTAGTGCAAGTTCGTATGTTAGTTTGTAAGTTGTCCGTCAAAATTTTCAAACCATTTTACGACCATTTGTTGGTATCCGATTAAACTGAAATTTTGTATACACCTTTAGCTGGTTCAATAATATGGTAACAGCGAGCTGATCTGATGATGGAATAAAGAGCTGTTCAACGGACACTCACAACGAAACTCCTTAGATTGATTAAATAGTTCGATTGAATATAAACCTGACAAGTTCCAATGACAATGTACATAATTATATTTTACGATTGTGTGACAGGTTTATTCAGTCAATTATATTTTACGATTTTACTAAAGCTTGTCTTGAGAAAATATTTTTTGACAGAAAACTTATTATACATATTTAACCGTAGTAACCCTACTGCAATGTTATTTTATACTAGCCTACCCGTGACAAATGTTGTTCTGTCAATTTTTTTTGTAATAATCACATACGAAAACGTTATTTCAGGCAACTTCTAATTTTTTCCCTACAAACCTTGTACCTACTGATAAAATAAATTACGAATTTTGGTAGAATGCGTATCATTCATTTGTCAAAACTGCGTTGCTATGACGTCTAAATGTTTTTAGTCTGTGATGTCAGATTTGTTGCATACCAACGCCATCTATACCAAAATCATCCTTTTCGTTTTTTTTTCATCATTTAGGGGTTGTTTTTCGGATTATAAGTTCCCCCTTTATTTATTCTGTTTTTTTATCTACATACTACAGCAAATTTCATCTTAATCCATTTTGTCGTTTATTTTTGATTATGGAACAAACAGCCTTTTCACAAACTTTCGCATTTATAATATTACTAGCTGACCCGTGCCCGCTTCGCTGTGCGTAAGACATTTCTAATACCATTGTTGACTTTTTTGTAGACGTTTTTAAGGTGTACAATACTGTAGTACATTATTTTGATATATCTCGTGGGGTTCAGCCAGCATTTGTAATGTAAGCGCAAAAAAATGTGTTTATTTACGACATCACATTAGAAACCTCTAAAATTATCAGTGTTTCTCTACTATATTATGCATGTATTATACATATAAACCTTCCTCCTGAATTACTCTATCTATTAAAAAAAACCGCATCAAAATCCGTTGTGTAGTTTTAAAGATATAAGCAAACATACATACATACATATTACATACAGACGCGGGAAGCGGAAAGCGACTTTGCTTTATACTATGTAGTGATAGTGATTATGATTTTCAGAAAAGGGTACGCAATGATACCCGAGTCATGGAGGCATACGGTCAAACAGAGAACCTGGGTCCAGTGTTTACACCTAACCTTTCTGGACCTATCGGAAACTGCGGACGTCCAGGGACAGACGTTCTAGTGAAGGTAGATCTATATTTATTAGTAGACGTTTGACTGGCCTTACAGCTCAGTGGTAGTAGGTTGTGTGTTCGATTCGTGTGATAAATATAGATGTTTGTTCTGTGTGTCTGGGAGTTATTATGTATTAACAAAAAATATATAATTAGTTCTGGCTCCCATAGTCAAGCTTTGTAGATTTTGGTTTGGTTTGGTTGTGCCGCCCTGGGGCACTGAAGATGCCGCCCCGAAAATGCCGCGAAAATGCCGCCCTATGACTTAAATTTTATTTTAATAGTTTTGATATCTTATTTTTTAAGAATTAGAAGTTTCTGTTATCACAAAGATAATTTGAAAATATTTTTAATTCTTCAAAAAAACTACATAAATTTATCAATTCCAGAAAATAAAAATATCAACTTTAATTTTTTCAAACCTTTATGGAAATAAATTAATTAAACTATTTGAATCGTTTTTACTTAAATTTCCTATATTATAATATAC
Source organism: Hydriomena furcata (assembly GCA_912999785.1). Lineage (NCBI taxonomy): Eukaryota > Metazoa > Arthropoda > Insecta > Lepidoptera > Geometridae > Hydriomena > Hydriomena furcata. The sequence continues at coordinate 21,866,275 of OU538820.1, forward strand.
AAAATTTTAATATGATACGTAATACTTTTTGCCGCCCTAGAAAATTTGCCGCCCTGGGCACTAGCCCCGACTGCCCCTAGTATAAATCCAGCACTGGGAGCTATATGGCGATATGTGAAATGTTCAACAAAATGTATTGTTTTATTATTTTAAGTTCGTACTTCGCGGCGACCGAAAAATGATGACACAGTTCATTTTATTCCCGGCTCTATAGCCACGTATTTACAGAAATACTACGGGTACCATTGATCATAGTACCATAACACTTAAGTATTATTGAACCAAGGTACTGGTGGTTTCTGACGACGGGGAATCGTAGTGTGGGATCGGCACTACGTTTTTTTTTTCGTCCCACTGCTTGGCAAAGGTCTCCCCCAAATCCTTCCAACCATCTCTATCTTTTGAGTTCTCCCACCATGCGCTATCGAAGGAGTCGAGATTATCCCTCCAGTTTCTTGGCCGACCACGACCTCGCCTACCGTCTGGTTGCCGAGGTGTTGCACTATGTACTTACGTTTTAATATTGTCTTATTGATTTATTTTCTTTCAGTTGGTAGATCCGGAAACTGGGAAAGAAATAACGGAAGCAAACGTCACTGGCGAACTGTTGACAAAAGGATTGGGTTTTTCGGTAAGTTAACTCACCAACTAACCTAGATCACAGATGACATCATAATAAACCTATAATATTGTTAGGAATATCTCTTCAGTGGGCGGGGCCAAGCCCGAACAAAGCCGAACCATAGCCCGAACCATAGCCCGAACAAAGCTCGTTGGTCGCACGAAACACTTCTTTCTTGGCTTTCGAACGTGACGGACGTCTCTTAAATTATTTTCGCTCGATTATGATTATTTTTGTTTTGTCATTTAATTTCTTAAAAACCCTATTTCCATCCTGATTTCTAACATCAGAAGTGGGATCGTAACTGATCACTCGTCTAAGGCCGTTTACCATCCAAACAAGTGATAAGTATTGTGTTTGTGTGTTTAAAAGAAGAAATACGATAAAGAGCCAAGAATACATTAAAAGGGAACAAGACTACCCGCAATTAGTGAAAACTTTCAAGTTTTGCTTTTGTTGTGATTTTTTATGTAAACCTTCACGTAAGTACATTTTTATTATTTCTTATGTGAAATACCGCGAAGTACATCACGTGATCAATCAAAGCATCGCTCGAAAGGAGGCTCTCATGTCCGTGCGCCTTTCTGTTTGCGAGGTTTGTCGTGCTACCGATCACAAAGCGGATCGTACAAGGTCAGGCTCGACAAGCTTTTCTTATGCCACGACGCAACTATGGCATATTCGCGAGATAGGTCCCAATCACGATCATTGAGTGTTGATTGCCGTCACGCCGGAGGCGTATGGAGGTCGATTATATTATCGTTGCTCATATAGGTCGCAACACTATCAACAGTGTCATCACGACTACCTGATTTTTGGTGAATTTATAATTCTAATGAAAGCGATATGCGCTTTGCTTACCTACCTAAGAAGTCTCGTATAACCCCACGTTCAAGTTTCAGGTCTTAAAGACGCCAAGGTTTGGTTAGCTGAGATGATCATAATGCCCGCACATGGTCTATATTTAAGCGTGAGTTAACGCCACTTTGTCCTAGTAAACATATCCAACATGGTAAGCCCAATAAGCTGTAACTCTGAAACGTTTTCTAGTAACGATGAAAAATCGGAATACCCTCTTTTTGTGATTTTCTTTTGTTTGGTCGTGTTTTTAGAGTAAATAACGCGAAATAAATAGATCGCTTCGATCCCGATCGCGTGAGCATTGTTTGCGATGTCCACGTCATTGGCGTTCACGTAGCCCGCACTCGCGTGGTTGGTGTTCGCGCAGTTTTTCGCAAGGCTACATCCCACGGCGTACATAATGTTGTAGTTCTGATTCCAGACGTGCTGTTATTTACGCTCGCCGTGAACGTAGCAGGTCGTGAGGGTATACACCGCAATGAGTAGCGAGACGTTGTTGTCAATCGGGCAACATCTGATTGCGAATGAAAGATGAACAAAGGACGGCCGAACGGCTAGTGGAAAACCAGGCACAACAGGATGATGTTGATAACATAGACAGCTGTTTTTCTGTGTGTTCTACGATTGTGTGATCGTGTGTACATGATTTTGTTTTTGTCTTCAGGTATGCTATGTCAAGTGAAGTTTGACTCCAGTATGCGAGGGCCTCACCGAGTCGTTAAGGCTCTAAGCTGTGCGGCTGCAAAGTTGATGGTGCCGTCGCGGGGCGTGTGATGCCTCGAGTCGCGCGCTGCAGGCCTGAGCTGCCTACAGTCTTCGAGTCGCGCGCTGCGTGCCTGGGCTGCCTGCAGTCTTCGGATCTGCGTTGGTCGCAGTGCCCATGCGTTTGTCGCATAGTCGGGCAGACGCGTTTGTTGCGTTATGTTGCAGGTGGTCCTAACCTCACCGGATGCTGTCATAGAGAAGAGGCTACTGCCAAGCAGAGGATGCCGAAAGTCTACGCAGGCTGCAGCGCAGTACGTAGTACCTTGGCAAGGCGAATGGTGCGCTGCGTGCCCGAGTTAGTTACAATCTCCGTGTCTACGTTTGTGAATAGCGTAAGCTATGTCACCTTAACTTTATTTTGGTAAATAGACATCGTTGGACAATTCACTTACTTCCATATGAAGTGAATTGCTAACGTACTCTATGTTACGTTGGTAAATAGCGCAAGCTATGTTACGTTTGTAAATAGCGCAAGCTATGTTACGTTTGGTAAATAGACATCGTTGGACAATTCACTTACTTCCATATGAAGTGAATTGCTAACGTACTCTATGTTACGTTGGTAAATAGCGCAAGCTATGTTACGTTGGTAAATAGCGCAAGCTATGTTACGTTTGTAAATAGCGCAAGCTATGTTACGTTTGGTAAATAGACATCGTTGGACAATTCACTTACTTCCATATGAAGTGAATTGCTAACGTACTCTATGTTACGTTTGTAAATAGCGCAAGCTATGTTACGTTGGTAAATAGCGCAAGCTATGTTACGTTTGTAAATAGCGCAAGCTATGTTACGTTTGGTAAATAGACATCGTTGGACAATTCACTTACTTCCATATGAAGTGAATTGCTAACGTACTCTATGTTACGTTGGTAAATAGCGCAAGCTATGTTACGTTGGTAAATAGCGCAAGCTATGTTACGTTGGTAAATAGCGCAAGCTATGTTACGTTTGTAAATAGCGCAAGCTATGTTACGTTTGGTAAATAGACATCGTTGGACAATTCACTTACTTCCATATGAAGTGAATTGCTAACGTACTCTATGTTACGTTTGTAAATAGCGCAAGCTATGTTACGTTTGTAAATAGCGCAAGCTATGTTACGTTTGTAAATAGCGCAAGCTATGTTACGTTTGGTAAATAGACATCGTTGGACAATTCACTTACTTCCATATGAAGTGAATTGCTAACGTACTCTATGTTACGTTGGTAAATAGCGCAAGCTATGTTACGTTGGTAAATAGCGCAAGCTATGTTACGTTTGGTAAATAGACATCGTTGGACAATTCACTTACTTCCATATGAAGTGAATTGCTAACGTACTCTATGTTACGTTGGTAAATAGCGCAAGCTATGTTACGTTTGTAAATAGCGCAAGCTATGTTACGTTTGGTAAATAGACATCGTTGGACAATTCACTTACTTCCATATGAAGTGAATTGCTAACGTACTCTATGTTACGTTGGTAAATAGCGCAAGCTATGTTACGTTGGTAAATAGCGCAAGCTATGTTACGTTTGTAAATAGCGCAAGCTATGTTACGTTTGGTAAATAGACATCGTTGGACAATTCACTTACTTCCATATGAAGTGAATTGCTAACGTACTCTATGTTACGTTGGTAAATAGCGCAAGCTATGTTACGTTGGTAAATAGCGCAAGCTATGTTACGTTGGTAAATAGCGCAAGCTATGTTACGTTTGTAAATAGCGCAAGCTATGTTACGTTTGGTAAATAGACATCGTTGGACAATTCACTTACTTCCATATGAAGTGAATTGCTAACGTACTCTATGTTACGTTTGTAAATAGCGCAAGCTATGTTACGTTTGTAAATAGCGCAAGCTATGTTACTGAAATTTCTTATGTGAATGACACCAGTAGATTATGTTTCTAGCCACGTCTCTATAGTTTCGTGACTGTGAATAGTCGACGTGTGTTATGTCACGAAAACGGCATTGTTTTCATGCAGTTTTAACCTTAACAAAATGTATTACAAGTGACGGAAGTTCGAAATTCAATCATTCGGAATACATTTCATTGTTTTGTTTTGTTCCTTCTTGAAGTTTAACTGTTTACCATAACTTTTTCACATAATTATGAATTGTTTTAATATGAAAGCTTGAGTGCACACTTGCTTTCATAACTTTTACGGACTTGGTGCTTGTATCATGGGGCATAACAATTGCAGCTATAAGCCAGATGCAGTTGTTATGCGAGTAGTGGCCATAGCAAGCGAACTGGGAGCCTAGGCTATGGTCAAGGAGACGCGATAAGCGAACTTTGTGCTTGTATCGCGGGCCATAGCGATCGCAGTTAAAAACCTAATGCTTTCGTTATGCGGCACAACAACGATGATCCGGAGTTTGTCGTTTGTGCTTTTCGAATTTTACGTTAAATTACAAAACTTTGTTATGTGAGGCTTTTGAGTGAACTCGGTTTCGCTTACGATGGTTTGTGTGCACGCTCACGATCGTAATGCAAAATCGACTTAGTTCTCCGACTGTTTTCAGCTTGGTAACGATGTGTGTTATTACAGAAGACGATAAACCAGCTGAAGAACTTCCAGATCGCGAGGTATCTATCTTGAATAAGGCGGTCGAGGACGCCGCATGGTCAGGAGAGGCCGTGTTAGGAATATCTCTTCAGTGGGCGGGGCCAAGCCCGAACAAAGCCGAACCATAGCCCGAACCATAGCCCGAACAAAGCTCGTTGGTCGCACGAAACACTTCTTTCTTGGCTTTCGAACGTGACGGACGTCTCTTAAATTATTTTCGCTCGATTATGATTATTTTTGTTTTGTCATTTAATTTCTTAAAAACCCTATTTCCATCCTGATTTCTAACAATATTATAAATGCGAAAGTTTGTGAGTTTGTATGTATGTTTGTTCCTCAATCAGGCCTAAACGTGATAACGGATTAAGATGAAATTTGCTGTAGATGTAGATATAATGCCCGAATATAACATAGACTACTTTAGAATATGAAAAACATCCCAAAAACGATAAAAAAACGCAATAGGGATGATTTTTGTATAGATGGCGCTGGTGTGCAACAAATCTAACATCACAGACAAAACATTCAGTCTTTTCTTTTCGATTATTGAAATTTGACAAGACAACGTCTGTCACGGGTTGGCTAGTAATAAATAAATATTGGTGGACACTTTACACATCTCCACAAAATCTAGCCACAAAATAAGCAAAGCTTGAATTATGGGAACTAGATAATAGATCGAATACTTAGGTATATACTTTTTTTGTAAATCCTACTCTATACATATGTATATTGTATAAAAGAAAGTCGTGTTAGTTACACTACATATTTATAACTCAAGAACGGCAGAACCGATTCGGTTGAAAATTGGTGTCGAGGTAAGTTTAAAACCAGGAGACGGACATAGGATACTTTTTAACGGGAACGGGATCGGGCATTTAACACAATAGTTGTTAATTCTAAAGCGGTACGAAGTTCGCCGGGTTAGCTTGTAATATTATAAAATAATACGAAAGTTTGTAAATTTACTCTTTCACGCAAAAACTACTAAACTGATTAAAATCAAACTTTTACAGTAATATAGCATAAACATCAGAAAAACACATAGGCTACTTTTTATCCAGGTACCACTCGAGGGGCGAGCAGCTAGTACTTACTTAAGATACATTATAACACTCAGAAACAGGTATTTTAGAATTTAAGTAATATAAATGCCATCAAAAACATAACTTGTAAAAAAAGCCAAGTCTCGCAACGCAACTCAGTTCTTCTACCGTAAAAAGTTGTGAGATCCATGTTATACCACGTAGGTTAATTTATTCAGTCCCTACTTTAAGGGTCCTTCTGTCTTAAGTTATTACGTAAAGGCTAGCTAATTACGTAATAACATAAGTCAGAAGGACCCTTAAAGTAGGGACTGAATAAATTAACCTACTTGGTATAACATGGATCTCACAACTTTTTACGGTAGAAGAACTGAGTTGCGTTGCGAGACTTGGCTTTTTTTACAAGTTATGTTTTTGATGGCATCTCAAATGAACAAACTGAGCTGTGAGGCCAAGTGATAAGTACCTACAGTTGTGGTTATATATTTTTGTATGGTTCCAGGAGTATTACAACAACCCTGTTGAAACAGCAAAAGCCTTAACAGCTGACGGCTGGTATAAGACGGGAGACCTACTTTACCACGACGAGGACAACAACTATTACTTCGTGGAAAGGTTGAAGATGTTGATCAAGTACAGAAACTATCATGTAAGTTCGCATTTTGAAGCGTACTGCATTCATCTTTGTTTAATCCTAATTCTAATCCTACTAATATTATTAAGGCGCTCCCAGTCGACGATTATTTTTGTTCGAAACGAAAAAAGAAATACTTCTGAACAAGCCACATCTCCTATTTTATAATGTATAGTATATGTGAATAAAGATGTACCCATCTTTAATCACTTCGATAAATAATCCTACCGACCGCTGCAATGACGACAAACACACGTAGGCGCGTGGTCCGCCTTAGCTTTTCGAATAAATTAATGATATACATTTTGTATAATTACTTATCAAAAATCTATTATAATAGAAATCTAGATCTACATATTACCTATCTTTAACAATAAATCACAAGTTGATTTTAATAGTAGGTATATAAAATATTTCGATCATAAATTCTAAAACGTATCATTTTGAAATAATATCTTTATCGTGAAAAGTTTCTGCTATTATGGTTTCAGCTTAATAGAAATCTAGGTAGGAACCTGAAGTAATATACTTATAAAAATAGGAGATGTGGCTTGTTCAGAAGTATTTCTTTTTTCGTTTCGAAAAAGAGCAATCGTCGACTGGGAGCCCCTTAATGCGAAAGTTTGTGAGTGAGTGCGTGGGTGTGTGTGTGTGTTTGTTACTCTTTCACGCAAAAAGTACTGAACGGATTAAAATAAAACTTTACAGTAATATAGCTTATACATCAGAAATAATCAGAATAACACATAGGCTACTTTTTATCCAGGTAGCACCCGTGCGATGCCGGGTCGAGCAGCTAGTAATATTATAAATGCGAATATAAATGAAAAATTGCCTGAAAATAATAAAATTAAGGGAAAAACTAAAAGTGCTTTTTTCTATAGGACTATTAAATTCGGACAGGACGTCTGTCGGGGTAGCTAGTTAACTGTGTGCATTTACTAAGATTGTTTATTTTCTAGAGATGTCAAATACGTCAATGTGACAATGGGCGGCCTTATCGCTAATAGCGATCTCTTCCAGGCAACCTTTGAATGGACTTTAACAAAAAAGAACTCGCATAATTTGTCCGGTTTTTACAGATACTCCCACCAGAGTTGGAAGAAGTGATCCGCTCCCACGAAGATGTCCACGAAGTGAGCGTCACAAGTGTTCCTCATGACGAGGATGGGGAACACGCGGTCGCTTGTGTCGTGAGGAGGCCTGGGGCTTCGGTTTGCGCGCAAGAGATCAAGGATTTAATAGCAGGTTAATAAAATATATTTATGTGAAAAATGGGCGATGGGCTGGCAACCTGTCACGTATGGAATGCTAACTACTGCAAAATGTGGGCATGTGCCAAATATAATGTTTAGACGTGCCTCTGGCTACCCCCACTAGACATCTTCAAAGGATCTAAGCGTCTGGAGATCTGAGAGAATGTCCAGTCGTGATCCTATATATTTTTATTTATTTATTTTCAAATTCATTATTGCAGACTAATAATTTAAATGCAGGATTTATTAGTATATTTTATTGTTACACATTTTGACTGAAAACTAATTGTTTTTTTTTTTTTATTGTTAGTGTACATTAATATATATATAGTGTACTCTAATAATACTACAATCTAGCCATAAGGCAGGCTAATGAGTAGTTTCACTTTGACCTAAAATGCTATTAATATTATTATTAAACTAAGAATGTGTCCACTAACACTTTTCTTACTGTCTCTAATTAAGGGGAAGACACTTTGTTTTTGTGTTCTATAAACGTAGTACTAACTTACTCTTACACTACACAAAACTACATGATCCTTTTTTTATAGCTAATCTATCAGAGACCAAACAACTTCGCGGTGGAGTGGTGTTCATGGATGAGCTGCCGATGACGTCATCGGGGAAGGTGGCGCGAGCTAACCTGCGGCGAATAGTAGCTAAAACTTATAGGGAATAAATAGATAATCTATCTATATATATAACAAGCTGACCCCGCGAACTTCGTATCGCTTTAGAATTAACAAATGTTGTCTTCCGTTCCCGTTCCCGTTCCCGTTGCAATTCCCGTTCAATAGTTTTTGTAGCACACACGAAGAAAGCAAAATTTTAGCAATTTTTTACACCTTGCTTCAAACTATCGTCATTCTTATAAAGAATGTATTACTTTTTCAAAATAAAAAATAGCCTATGTTACTCAGGGATAATGTAGCTTGGTAATGGTGAAAGAATTTTTGAAATCGGTTCAGTAGTTTTTGATTTTATCCATTACAAACATACAAAAAAACAAAAAAACAAAAATACAAAAAAACAAAAAATCAAACTTTTTCTCTTTATAATATTAGTATAGAAAATCAATTGCTTTTCGTTAGTCTCGCTAAAACTCGAGAACGGCTGAACGGATTTATCTTATCTTGTTCTTGAAATGTTCGTGGAGGTCTAGGGAAGGTTTAAAAGGTGAGAAAAATTCGAATAATTTCCGGGAAAACCCTAAAAACAGGCCTTTTTTTCCGAATCAAAAGTTTTCTAACTAAGTAAGTAAAGTAAGTAAGTAAAAGTTTATTAGGACAGAAAAAAATAACACTGGTACAAAGGTGAAGCACAAAGGAAATTGTAACATTATTAATTATCTCACTTACAATATCACACTAGCGTACCTTGGTTAGCTCTGTTCCCCGCACTAGGTCTCTTTCGAGCCTGTATAGCGTAAAGGCCTGTATAAAACTAAAACGTAAAGTCGTAGAACGGGAACGGGAACGGGACAGAAACTTATTCTAAAGCGATACGAAGTTCGCCGGGTCAGCTTGTAGAGTAATATTAATTTAATAATAAATAATAATAAATAATAATAAATATTGGCGGACTTTACACACAGCGCCATCCAGCCCCAAACTAAGCAAAGCTTGTACTATGGGAACCAGATAACTGATAGAATACTTATATACCTTCTTTGTAAATACATACTTATTATACATATTAACACCCAGACACAGAACAAACATTTATGTTCATCACACAAATATTTGCCCTGGGTGGGGATCGAACCCACAACCTACAGTGCAGAAGGCATTTTATCATCCACTTGTCATTACGGCCCAGTGGTCCTTCATATGGTGATAAGTGAAATTTTTGACGTTTTGTATGGGCTGAGTCTACCCGGATAAGACGGAAAAAGTGATAAAACTGCATTATCTTGAAAACCATCAAATTTAAAAAAAAAATTGTCATTAATTTAGGTATTTTATCTAACGAATTATATAAAAATTAACTATTTAGCTATTCATAGTTTGGATTAAAAACGAAACTAGTGTTTTTGAAGACCCAACTTTGGAAAATAAATCTATCAACAAAAGTTTCACCAATCGTGTTTCTGGCTTTAATTTATCTAGATTAAACATTGAGCTTAATGTACTACGTACTAGAGGAGCTATCCAAGCCAAATAAATTGCTCAACTTTCAATTATTAAAGCCAAAGTCCGCTTGCAGCGTAAAATAAATATTTATATGGCTAAACGAAACATTGAAACGTAAAGCGTTGACCGCTGAATGGCTTAAGTTACTTTCAATCAAAAAGGTCGTAAGCGCCACGACTACTAAGTCCACTGTGGTCCAGGGACCGCAAGGCGCACCGCAAATTATTACTTTGTGGTGTCATCTCTAGTACGTAGTACATTAAGCTCAATGAGATTAAATCCTTAAGTTATCTTTGTCATCAAAAAACAGAACTGTATAATTTGCGGTTATTGAGAAAAAACGATTCTGCATTCATCAAAAACATTTATTACTCGTCTTAAAGGATCAATGGCGGTATAGTTAAATAACGGAGTACCATGTTTATTTAGTACCTTAAGAAGGACATTGGGCCTTATGAGGTTAAATTATTACAAACCGACAGACGTTGTCCTGTCCAAATTTCAATAATCGCATAGAGATAAGCACTTTCAGATATTCTGAATTTTAGTATTTTTCAGCCAGCTTTTTAAAGATATTAAGAATAATTGAAAGAAAAATGTAAAAAACTTGCTTGTGTAATAAATAATCCCACCAAAAACATTTTGTAAAAAACTAGCCAAGTCTCGATGGAGCTGCTAGTTTATCTCTAAAAAGTAATGAAATCTAGACAAAGTCGTGTCAAGTCTGAGGTTCTTTACTGCGATTTCTTTATTATTATAGAATATTGTGTGACTTGGCCGTTGAACATTCTTTATACGTTAGTGTGTACAAGTCAATTTTGTTTACACGTAATGTTATATCTGTTGTAACTACCTATGTTTGTTATGCAAGATAATAGCCAATACAGGTATTGGTAATTGGACGCTAGTGTCTTAGTTTAGGCTGTTGTTGATCGTGCAACACATGCATTCAGCATTGACAATGCTGACTTCTGCTGTCTTCTTTTTGGAGCGTCAAATCGACCACCGATCTAACATAAAATAGACGTATTTTGACGGCCAAGTCACATAACATTCTATAATAATAAAGAAATCGCAGTAAAGAACCTCAGACTTGACACGACTTTGTCTAGATTTCATTACTTTTTAGAGATAAACTAGCAGCTCCATCGAGACTTGGCTAGTTTTTTACAAAATGTTTTTGGTGGGATTTCACTTCTTTTTGTAGAAACGTGGGCTTATTGATTTATTTTATTAGATTTTCTTATTTGACACAGTTTTTTTTTTCTTTTTATGAGTTGTTTTTTTATTATAAAAACAAATCGTAAGCGCGTTTAAAATACAGTCAGCGCCATCTAGCGACGTGTGCGCTGGTATCACCGCCACTCTTAGTCCAATGCATTATATTTTTATCAAATTTTGAGCGAAATTAATATTTTAGTTTATTTAATTTGTTAATTTGTTTATTCAATTTGTGTAATGTTCGATTAGAATAAAGTTATCGTTCAACTATTTCTTCTTGTAAACTTGTAAGTATAAAAGCCAGTCTAGTCTTATCCAGAGTTTTCCTTTAATTTTATTGCGTACTAGCAGTCCGCCCTGGCGTCGCACGGATATAATAATGATAAAGGTAATTTTTTTACACCTTGGGTAACATTATCGAATTTTTCATAAGGATCCCTAATAGTGAGATGTATGGTATTACATACTTTTTTGTAGATATTGATGTTCTCTTTAAAACTGTAGTACATCACTTTGCTCTATTGTCAACAATTACAGCAGCGTACGCGATATAAGGATTTTTTTGTTTTTTTTTTACACGTTGGGTTACATTATCGAAGTTTTCATACGGATCCCTAATAGTTAGACATATAGTATTGCATACTTTTTTGTAGATATTGATGTCGTCTTTAAAACTGTAGTACATTACTTTGCTCTATTGTCAATAATTTCCGCAGCAAACGCAATATAAGGATTTTTTTTTAATTTTTTCACACTTTGGATTACATTATCGATGTTTTCATACGGATCCCTAAGATTTTTGAAAATATACTATAGCCTATGTTCATCAGGGATAATGTAGGATTCTAATGGTGAAAGAATTTTACAAATCGGTCCAGTAGTTGAATATTTTTTGTAAAGGCGGTATGTCGATCTCTAATAGTTTGGTTAGGCTCTTGTGTTTTCTTATCAGGGTCACCAGGTACTCCAGATCTTCGATTATCCTAGTTTTTATGGTTTTCCCTTTATGTGGCCATTAAACCCTAACTCTGTACCAAATTTCAGCTCTCTGAGTTTATGGGAAGTACTAGTTCTATTCTGATGATCATGAGTGAGTGAGTGAGTGAGTGAGTGAGTGAGTGAGTGAGTGAGTGAGTGAGTGAGTGAGTGAGTGTCTGTCTAAAATGCGAAACTTTGCTTTCGCTTAACTTCGTAACTAAATGACCTACAGACTTGAAATTTTGGATTTTAATTACGTGATTATGGCTTACTGGATGACGAAAATTTCAGCGTTCTGGTCTTATCCAGAGGTTCTCAAATAGGGGCCTGAAAATGCGGCGAAATGGTTCCAGTAAAGGATGGTACGGCAGTGTTTGCTTCGCGCTCGACTTGGCGGGGGCACTGCCGTGCCCCCAAATTAAGCCTATGCAGCTTTAATGTCCATATTAATGAATCATATATATAAGGACTATTTTAAGGACTATTTAAGGGCTATTTTAAGGACTATTTAAGGACTATTTGAAGAACTTTTTTAAGGACTATTTTAAGGACTATTATTAAGGACCTACGACCTTTGTCTTTCTACATTGTTTTAGTAGGCGAATGAAGTCAAAATAATTTAAATACAAGATTTAGTTTCATATTTTATTTTCACACATCTTGGCTAAAAGTCACGTGAATTATCTGCATTTAGCGGAACAATTCATTGGTCGCCGCCACCTCCTCCTAGCAGCCCTCCAAAACTACCGCCGTAGCTGAAGCCGGCGTCACCACTTCCTTGGCCTATTAAACCTGAAGTAGGTAAATAATCTATACATATCTATCTATATCTATACTATCTATCTATACATGTAATAAAACTGTAAAAGAGTTAAATTCTATACATTGAATAAAAAATAAAAAAAATACTCCTAGGGGCCTTTATGCAAGTAACACAAGCCAAAAAAAACATTTTGAAATTTTTGTCTGTCTGTCTGTTGTCCGGCTTTCACGCAAAAACTACTGGGCGGATTTTGATGTAACTTTTTTTGTTATACTGTAGCTATTAGTCCTCGGCAACATATTGGCTATAATTTATTTTGAAAATTGGAATACCAGATGTGAAAATATCTGTCGCCCAGGCCAGCGAAGCGGGCACGGGTCAGCTAGTGTAATTATAAAATACTAGCAGTCCGCCCCGGCGTCGCACGGGTGTAATAATTATTTTATGGGTAATTTTTTTACACCTTGGGTTACATTATCGAAGTTTTCATACGGATCCCTACCTAATAGTTAGACATATGGTATTATGAATTTTTTTGTAGATATTGATGTTATCTATAAAACTGTAGTACATTACTTTGCTCTATCGTCAATAATTTCCGTAGCGTACGCGGTATAAGGATATTTTTTAGATTTTTTTTCACACGTTGGGTTACATTATCGAAGTTTTCATACGGATCCTTAACGTAAATGAAAATATTCTATAGCCTATGTTCATCAGAGATAATGTAGGATTATAATGGTGAAAGAATTTTTTAAATCGGTCCAGTAGTTTCGGAGCCTATTCGATGCAAACAAACAAACAAACAAACAATAAAATCTTTCCTCTTTATAATATTAGTATAGACTAGCTTTTACACGCGACTTTGTTATGCTGGGGCCACACTAGCGTTTAACGTCAATGCCCATTATCTCGATAATTATTGCGATAATTTTTAACGCATTAAAGTGGGTGGCTACACTTTAACGGTCAACATGAATGCTCATTATTGGCGATAAAAACGGCGTTGAATTTACTTCAATTCAGGCAAGATGGACGTCGACAGAGCTCTATATTTCATGAGTGTAAATTACATTATTAATTATATATTATTAATACATACATTAATACATTATTAATACATTATATTATTTGACTTTATTGAATCATTATCGAAAGAGAAAACGGAAACAAAGAAAAAGAAGATGGTGGATGATACAAATACACATGAATCGTACACTGTAAGTCTTACTAAGATTTTGAGGCAAATCCGTCGTAAAAAAACTAATACGTCCGAACCCGTTGCGCTCTCGACGCACACTGACAATGACAATACGTAGTGTGGCCGCTTCATCGCATCAATTCTCGCGTTAATCTCTTTGATGTACCGCCTCCTGAGCTATCGCCTAACGCCAAATGGCATTGTTAATGCCATTGTCAAGTTATCCCGTTAAGTTGTGGCTACACCTATAGTTAACGTCCATTATCGCGATAATTAATGGCATTTCTCGTTAGTGTGGCCCCAGCATTAGCGTAGATCGCCGATTGTTGACGACTCTATCATAAAACATTGAAATTCAAAAGAAAATTTTGGAAATAGTCTATGTTTATCCCAAAACAAAGCTAATATGAAATTTCTTTAGACATCTTCGATGATCTAAAAGCCTGGAGGGAGGAGGTATGTCTACCGTACCTGGAGATTACAGACGTGATCCTATTTCATTTTCGTACTGTTTGGACGTGCCATAGACTAAGTAGGTACTTATTTTGACATATTGAAGAATTCTATAGCCTTGAGCAAAATTTATCCGGCCGCGGTGATCGAACCCGTACCTCACTCGGGCGACAAGCTATCATGGAACACACAGCCACGGGCTTTGAGGCCGATGCACGTTACCGAAGGCGTCCAAAAAATAGACATCAATGGATTTTTAGGTTCGAAATTTATATGCGCATCAAAAACACGTGCTCAAAACGGTGAAGGAAAACATCGCGAGGATACCAGTTAGTGTTCTTATAAGCGGCGATGGGCTTTCAACCTGTCACGTATGGAATGCTAACTACTGCAAAATGTGGGCATGTGCCGAATATAATGTTTGGACGTGCCTCTGACTATCCCCACTGGACATCTTCAAAGTATCTAAGTGTCTGGAGATCTGAGAGAATGTCTACCGTACTTGGGGATTACAGTCGTTATCCTTTTTTTTTTTTACTTTTTAGTAGTTACCTCCGCTTGCTCTTCCTCTAGAGACTGTTCCTGTGACATAAAATTATATTACCTATGAGGTGCCATTATTAAGGAGGATTTAACAAATTACCTAAGAGCTCTTACACACAAACGGTACGAGCCAACGACAGAGGCAACTGCAACCGTAATGTCTGGACGGCTGCAGTTGCCTCTATCATCAGTAATCTGCCGTTCACGTTTTAGAGATTTAACGCGTAGGTATCTTACCCATTGGTAAAGAGTTGGAGAAAAAGGGAGGCAGCATTCTGCTTCCTCCATCATGCACACTCTGAAACAAAATAAAAATATTATGGGTATGGCTACCGAATTGGTCTGTATGAGCTCTGCCTCATTAAGACGCTATGGCGACGTCGCCGGCTACGTTATTAAAATGTATGGTAGCTAACTCACTTGGCGACGGTTTGGCAACGTCGTCGAAAATTTTTTCAGGATATTTCCGTAAATCTCCATACTGTTTAAACCACTTCGGCTTCGATCTGATATAAAAGGATGAACCCATAGTTTCTATTCTTTTTCTATTTTTCTACGACGTAGATAACAAAGAAGTGCGATTTCTTCTACATCCATTCCTGACGACGTAAACGAACTGACTGTCGAGTTGCCATGGCCACTCGACTTGGCGACCTTCGGTTGCCAGAAGTAGCCAGGACTACGCCGCTGGCGACGTCGCCATGGCGTCTTAATGAGGCAGAGCTCTTACACTTTTACATATTAAGGGGCTCCCAGTCGACGATTGCTCTTTTTCGAAACGAAAAAGAAATACTTCTGAACAAGCCACATCTCCTATTTTTATAAGTATATTACTTCAGGTTCCTACCTAGATTTCTGAAAACATAATAGCAGAAACTTTTCACGATAAAGATATTATTTCAAAATGATACGTTTTAGAATTTATGATCGAAATATTTTATATACCTACTATTAAAATCAACTTGTGATTTATTGTTAAAGATAGGTAATATGTAGATCTAGATTTCTATTAGAATAGATTTTTGATAAGTAATTATACATAATTTATATCATAAATTTATTCGAAAAGCTAAGGCGGACCACGCGCCGACGTGTGTTTGTCGTCATTGCAGCGGTCGGTAGGATTATTTATCGAAGTGATTAAAGATGGGTACATCTTTATTCACATATACTACATTATAAAATAGGAGATGTGGCTTGTTCACAAGTATTTATTTTTTCGTTTCGAACAAAAACAATCGTCGACTGGGAGCGCCTTAAGTGAGTTAAGTGACTGAAAAGAGCGGTGTGCCAATGCCACCAGCAGACCCAAGCCTAGCCGTATTCATTATTCATTATTCACCCAAGAAAACGATTTGTAAACGATACCAGAGAGTAGACAAAACTATTTTGAACTACACAAAAAAAACCGGCCAAGTGCGAGTCGGACTCGCGCACGAAGGGTTCCGTACCATTATCTACAAAACGGCAAAAAAATCACGTTTGTTGTATGGGAGCCCCCCTTAAATATTTATTTTATTCTGTTTTTAGTATTTGTTGTTATAGCAGCAACAGAAATACATAATCTGTGAAAATGTCAACTGTCTTAGCTATCACGGTTCATGAGATACAGCCCTGTGACAGACAGACGGACAGCGAAGTCTTAGTAATAGGGTCCCGTTTTTACCCTTTGGGTACGGAACCCAAAAAATAGGTATACTTCTGTAGTACCTACATCTAGGTACATCTCTGGTAGTGGTAGACAACCTGCTAAGTTTTTTTTTAGAAAATTGTAAATATATTCAGTTTGCCAAAGTACTTAAGTATTTTAGTTTTAATATCGTTTGCTTTCGTTGGGGTCAAACTGTAAAAAAACCATTTCTCGGTTTAGCATCCAAATTAAGAAGCGGACTAGGTATTTACAATACAGTCTTAAATGGCGCAAAAGCGGAGAATTCACTAGACGGTCATGCCCGCGGGCAAGTCTGCAGACATGCCCGCCGGATCTCGCAACTATAGGTTTGTGCGATGTTTGCTAGTGTAGGAACGTCACAGCCAGTCTGGCAGACCGTCTGCCAGTCGACCGACTGACAGTCTAGCAGTCTTGCCCGCGGGCATGACCGACTAGTGAATTCCCCGCATATTCGACCCGCGGTGCGGCTCGGCGTTGAATGTATTGTATTACAGGTTTTTTAAAACTTAATTCAGGCACAGTCTCTCGCTTAACAGGTGAACCTAACATCAAGCTTTAATAAGCACCAAGTCTGTATTACCTACTCCATATGAGAGATTTTTTTTTATTATTATTAATATTCTGACGTTATGAAAATGAACTTTAGTAACAGTAGGTACGAGTTATGTGAGAAATATTATAAATAGAAGGAAAGTACTCGAGACCTTTACTAAACCAAATGAAGGAACTGGTCGGTTCTCTCCAATCAGCATCACAACCACAAAAAGCAGCACCATTTTCTTGAACATTGTTGTTGAAAAAGAATCCTGGATTATGGATTTGGAATAACGGTTGAGATTAGATGAGCTACTGAATTGTAAAAAATAAATACGCCTTTTATACTGCTCTGAGTATCTATTCCGAGTCATTTAACAGTTGTTAAATACCTAATAATTGAGATTGCGAAATAATTGTCCTTACAGCGTTTTTCTATTAAGGTAGGTAAATAGGTTTTCTATAATTTGTTTTGAAATAAAGTTTTTTTCCGCTGATTTGCATTGCACCCTTATTTTGGTCCTAGGTACTGTTTTTTAATGCTCACTTTTAATTTATTTATTGTTTGTTGCATTATGTACCTACTTAATATATTATGAATATGTATGCAATAGGTATTTATGGTAACCTATATAATAATACTCTTTACGAAGTAGCTCGACGCACCGAAAACGCCTGGAGAAGCTTCTGGTCGATGAAACACCATTATGATAGGCGAACTGCCTTAAGCGCAGACCCATGTTCATGTGCATTCTCAAAATCCTCACGTACGGTGCACAGACTTGATCCCTGACAGCTCATGAGAGTGAGAGATACCAACTCGAGGTTTGCCAAAGAGCCATGAAGCGTAGCATCTTAGGAGTCAGACTCACAGACCGCATACGAAACACGATACTACGCTCCAAAAAATAGTTGACGTCACCCTTAGAGCGGCCAAACTCAAATGGGATTGGGCAGGGCATGTCTCTCGCATGCCGGATGATCTTTGGGACAAAATAACCACCGATAGGCAGGGACTGAAAGCGGTAGAGGTTAACGGTATTGGTACCGCAAAAATATAACGGTACCGTTATTCGATAGCGGTTGGGCCATACCGAAATTATACCGGTATGGAATAACGGTATCGAAAAAATCTTGAGTGTCGTTCGTCGGCTATGAGAGAAGGGAGGAGGGGGGGGAGGGCGCGTGAGGGGCAAAACTCAGAGCGAGTTCGTTTGTTGTGAACGCACACACACGTCTTTGTCAATCGAGCGACACACAGGTTAATAAAACTTTGTTTGTTTTGTTCTGTTCTGTTGCGCACGCGTTCACGCACAGTAGGTAGGTACCTACCTACCTTTAACTATTGATTTTGACACGGGTCTTTATCACGTAATTAAGTACCTACCTTTAATTTATTTTCCCGATTATGACGTCTGCTCGCGACCATGGCTATTGTAATTATTTGTAGGTAAGTAACATAATCGAAATGTCGGGAAAATAAATTACCGGCAGGTAGGTATTTACCTAATAAATACACATAACTTCTCTTTTATTTCTTTATGATAAAATTTAAATTAAAGTAGGTGGCGATTCTATTGTGCCCATAAAAAAATTTCGGAATCCTAAAACACCATCGCTCTTATTCCTTTACGTTAAAGTCTAAATTTGCGTAACCTCAGGATGACAGTTTTAAAACGTAGGCTAGTTTTAAGTAATTTAACTATTTTTTTACGTAAATCTAGTCAATAAAAGTAAAGTGAAATTTTGATTTTCTTATTTATTTCGTTCATCAGAAATAAACGAAAAAAAATAATTCCAAATTTAAAATTTTGAGATTACTCAAATTTAGACTTTATTGTAAAGGAATAAGAGCGAAATTGTTTTAATTGTTTATTTTTTTGGAAATTCTAATTGTAGAACGTTGCCAACAGAACAATTAATTACTGATTAGCGTATTAGATTATGACCTGTATTTAAATATAGGACAATTTTTATCTATACCCGGTCATAGTCTATCTATAAACCAAATTTCAACCAAATCTGTCTGTTTAGTAGTTGAAGTAGTTGTAGGATGGATGTTTGTTACTGTGCAGTCGGCGGATCTAGGCACTGGTGATGTTAGCCGTTTGGATGCGCGGCAGACAATTTTCGACTTTATACAGTGACATAATAACCATTTGTGCGTTTCTACGGCTAACTTCACGAGTGCCTAGATCCGCCGACTGCACAGTAACAAACATCCATCCATCTACACAAACTTTCGCATTTATAATATTAGTAGGAAATATAAAATAAGTAATAAAGATAACATTAATACATGTTTAAAATTTGCATAGTTTTTTTATTTTTAATCAATTTTGTTGTACATCTAGTGTTTAAAAGGTGGATAAGTTACTTGGATTTCTTCGCCCATTTTATGTTGCCCTTTTACTGCGTCAACAATCTTTAAGATATGCCTATACGCCATGTTTCGCATACATGGACGTACAAATTGTAGCTCATCCAAGAGCATGTGACAGAAATGATAACTTCCCTTATCAATTTTATTTTCTCTGACACAATCATCGCATTCGAAAACACATTCAGTTCCTGGTTTCTCTTTTTCTTTTTTCGGCGACGGCATACAGTTCTTCAAATGTAAATCAGATTCATATACAGGGGACACTGGGGCTGATGGCGATCCTTCATCAGATGAATTAGAAACTCGTCTATGATCTGCTTTTTTGCGTTTGCTAACTGTCGGCAAAATACTCTGCGACATTCCAACATCCAAGCCGCAAAAAACATCTGATGACAGACGTCTTTTTCTACCTAAAAAAAGGTTATACACATTGAGAAGAAATAAATAAAACCCACATACCATTTCCCACAAATTAATACAGTTTTCTGCCCGTCCATATATTTATTTATACTTATTTTGATGGAGTTAGTCATCTGTGGCAGTTATTATAATAACAAATAGATTTATGTTAAACTAATAAATAAATAAATAAATAGATATATATTGTTGGACATTTTACACATCGCCATCTAGCCCTAAACTAAGCAAAGCTTGTACTATGGGAACTAGTTAACTGATAGAATACTTAGGTAAATAATTTTATACTTAAGTAGGTACATAAATAATTATGATAGATATAGTTAGGTACTAACACCCAGACACAGAACAAATATCTATGTTCATCACACAAATATTTGCCCCGGGTTGGGATTGAACGCACAACCTACAGCGCTGAAGAAATTTTAAGTTTCGGTTTAGGCTGTGTGTTGATAGATCAGTCAGTCAGTAGGTAAAGCAAAATTTTTATATATGTAGATAGGTAAGTAAATACGATATAAACTTCGAAAAGTGAGGCATCTATTCCCAGTCTTACCCTTCACTACACACGCACAACAGTGAGGCATCTATTCCTAGTCTTACCCTTCACTACGCAACAGTGCATAGGTGGGTGGGTCAAACAAATATCTACCTATTATAAATTTTTAATTATAGGTAGGTATTAGGTAACCTATACTTACCTACCACATACCACATAATATTTATACTTTAATAGTAAGTAAAGTACATAGGTACTACCTACTCTATACGGCTTTCAATGCAGTTTAGGTGAAATAGGTAGGTAGGTATTCTCTAAAATTTATGAGAATTCCAATTTATATGTCCCACCTAAACTTCATTGAAAGCCATAACATGATAAACATAGTTTTTACGAAATAAGCCGGCTGACCCGGGTTGGTGGATCTTGGCATCTGTGAAGTGAGCTGTTTGGTTGCGCGGCAGACAATTTTCGACCTTATCATGGTTTTGTGTCACTGACACAAAACCATTTCTGCGTACACACAGCTAACTACACGAATGCCTAGACCCGCTGGCAGAACTGTAGGTAGGTACCTACCTACCTAGGTGGGTAGGTACCGAGGTAGGCAGGTACCTACATTCAATAGGTACAAAACATAGTGAGGCAGGTAAGGTCAGTAGGTACCTACCTACCTACGTGCCGTGTCACAGCAAGAATGGTTATGTGTCACTGGATAAGGTCAAAAATTGTCTGCCGCGCAACCAAACAGCTATCTTTACGTAGGTAGGTAGATACTTACCTAACTAAACTAAGATCCGCCGACAATACCTACTAGGTAGAGGTAGATACAGTACCTACTACGTAGGTAGGGAACAGACCTATCATCTAAGTAATGAAATTTTGAGTTCGATTTTGAATTTGCAGTTCGCTATAGGTATAGTTCGTATGTCGCATCACACACAACTGAAACTGACACAACACAACAAAACAAACGTAGTAAGTCGTTTGATGCACCGACCGCCGCCGCGCCGCCGCCGCTCCCCGCCGCGCGGGGGAGTGAGAAAACCTATAATATTTGGGTAGAAATTGCGGTATCGTTATTCAACCTTTAGTATACCACTATGAATTTCGGTAGAAGCTTTTCGGTACCGTTATATTTTTAGGTATTGAAATATATGGAATACCGGAATTTATCGGTATGACGTCATATCGATAAATAGAGGTATCTTAATTTTTCGGTTATTCGGTCCCTGCCGATAGGTCCCCACAAACTATACCTACTTCATTCTTGTTATACCTAAGTATGTTTAAGTTTATGTACTTTAATATTTTGACCTCCTAAATAACTGACTTTCTAAGTTTTCTAACGTAGATTGTAGGTAGGTAAGTATTCAAAAATACAGGCCAAGTGCAAGTCGCGCACGAAGGGTTCCGAATTAAGAATCTATTAAAAACGGCAATTTGTTATAGCGGCAATAGAAATACATCATCTGTGAAAATTTCAACTGTCTACAGCTATCACGGTTCATGAGATACAGCCTGGTGACAGACAGACGGGCAGCTGAGTCTTAGTAATAGGGTCCCGTTTTTCCACTTTGGGTACGGAATCCTAAAAACGTAGATGGTAAGTATAGGTAGATTAAGTACATATTTACGTTGTTTTAGAGGGCGAATCATTGCAGCCAAAATAATAGAAATACAGGATTTCATTGCATATTTTATTGTCACACATTTTGGATAAAAACTATAAATTGTCTGCGTTTATCGGAATAATTCATTTGCCGCTGCCACCGCCGGCGCCACCTCCTGCCTGGCCTGAAGCACCAGCACCGAAGCTAAAACCGGCGCCACCACCTACTTGGCCTGGAATAAAAAAATAAAAAAATAAATAAGATCACGACTGTAATCCCCAAGTACGGTAGACATCCTCTCAGATCTCCAGATGCTTAGATCCTTTGAAGATGTCTAGTGGGGGTAGTCAGAGGCACGTCCAAACATTATATTTGGCACATGCCCACATTTTGCAGTAGTTAGCATTCCATATGTGACAGGTTGCAAGCCCATCGCCGCTTATAAGAATACTAACTGGTTTCCTCACGATGTTTTCCTTCACGTTTCACCTTTAGACACCTTGAAGGATTTATCTTGAACGCCTTGAGTAAACATTTATCCCGCCGCAGGGATCGAACTCGCATCTCAGTCGGGCACTCGCCAGACTCGCTACCATTGACTTCACAGCCGCGAACTATGTAGACTTTGCTTTGTGGCTATTTCTTAACTATTACATAACAATTAATACTTTTTAGTAGTTACCTCCTGCGTTTCCTCCTCCGCTACCAGAACCTTGCTCACTTCCTGTGACAAAGAAAGTTATATTACCTATTGAGGGGGCTATTAAAAAGGAGGATTTAACCTAAGATCTCTTACACACAAACGGTACGATACAGAGGCAACTGTAACCGTAAGTCTCGACGGCTGCCGCCGACGCGCGTCGACAACTACAGTTGCCTCCATCGTTAGTAATGTGCCGTTCGTGTTATAGAGCTGTAACACGTAGGTATCTTACCACTGCCGCTACCTCCCTCTTGCACACTCTGAAACAAAATAAAAATTACTTTTATGGGTATGGCGGGCTACCTATGTTAGGTACATTAGACTTTAAGTGCCATTCCACCAGCAGGCTCAGGCCTATAATATTTCTGTACCTATAGGTACAATACAATCTACATTATCTCGGGTAGGCAAGGCAACCTGCGGGAAAATATTATAAAATATTTAGTTGGCCAAAGTTTATTAATAAAAAAATATATATTTTAGTTTTAATAGCGAACACTCATTCGTCAATCTGCCGTTGATCGCGTTCGCGGGCGATGCTCATGATGAAGAGCATCTGAATTGTCTCTAACCTTAGCAATACAAGAAATAACGTGGTAATAGTTGAAATGAATAACAACCACGATAGTTTTAATTCTACCTTATGCTTTCGTTGGGGTAAAACTGTAATAAATCACTAAGATAAATCGTACATTTATATCGATGTAACTTTGAGGGTCCTTCTGTCTTATGTTAGGTATTACGTAATTAGCTAACATTTACGTAATAACTTAAATTAACCGACTTGGTATTACATGGATCTGACAACTTTTTACGGTAGAAGAACTGAGTTGCGTTGCGAGACTTGGCTTTTTTACAAGTTATGTTTTTGAAGGCATCCATTTATCGGTTTTGTTAGGATCAAAATTAAAAAGAGGACTTAGGTAGATGATATTTACAATATTCTAAGGAAGACGAACTTACCTCTCCAATCAGCATCACCACCACAAAAAGCAGCAACATTTTCTTGAACATTGTTGTTATAAGTATTTTATTAATCCTGGTTTATGATAGTTGGGTTTAGATGTGCTACTGAATTGTTAGAAAAAATCACACGCCTTTTATACCTACTGCTCTCAGTATCAATTTCGAGTCATTTTACAGTTGTTAAATTCTGATTGCGAAATAATCGTCCTTACAGCGTTTTTCTGGTAGATAATAAAATAATTTGTTTTGAAATAAAGTTTTTTTCCGCTGATTTGCATTGCACGTTTATTTTGGTCCGATTATTTTTAAATGTTCACTTTTTTATTTATTACTAGCGACCCGCCCCGGCTTCGCACGGGTTTAATACATATAAACCTTCCTCCTGAATCACTCTATCTATTAAAAAAAACCGCATCAAAATCCGTTGTGTAGTTTTAAAGATATAAGCAAACATACATACATACATACATACGCGGGAAGCGGAAAGCGACTTTGCTTTATACTATGTAGTGATTTGTTGCATCATGTACCTATAACCTACTTATAAATATGAATATATAAGCAATAGGTGT
This sequence comes from Hydriomena furcata, assembly GCA_912999785.1. Classification (NCBI taxonomy): domain Eukaryota; kingdom Metazoa; phylum Arthropoda; class Insecta; order Lepidoptera; family Geometridae; genus Hydriomena; species Hydriomena furcata. The sequence goes on from OU538820.1 coordinate 21,890,664, forward strand.
TTGGGTAGGTACTTAGATAACCTATCGTCATCTTTACCCTGTTCCATAATCTGAGACAAATATAAAAACAAAGGAGTTACCTAGGTAGGTAGGTAGGTACACATTCCAGTGTAACAAAAAAAAACAAACTAACTAAAATTGTGCCATTTGTTTTTTCGCATTTCGTACACTCGACCTTTTTAAAACGACATAAAAAATAATTTTGAAATCCCATACAACGATTCTCACTTCGTAAAGATTCGTACTTCGTTCTATAAGGTTCAAATTAGCATAGAAAAATTGAGAGTTAAGTACAGTGAATGATAAAAGTTTTAGCAATTTTTATAACATACCATACTACCAATCAAGAAAGTATCGGCGTAGTTAGTATAGTACCTTTATTAGTAGCTGTCCCGTATGGAATATTAACTATTGCAAAATATGGGTATTGTACCAAACGTTATGTTAGGACTTGCCTCTGACTAATCTCTTTAGTCACTCTTCAAGGATTTACACGCCTTGAGATCTGAGAGTATGTCTACCGTACTTGGGAATTACAGTCGTGATCCTAGTTATTCTTGGGTGGTGAGCGGCGATGGGCTTGCAACCTGTCCTGTATGGAATGCTAACTACTGAAAAATGTGGGCATGCGCTAAATATAATGTTTGGACGTTGGACGTGCCGTTGACTACCCCCTCTAGACATCTTTATGGATCTAAGCGCCTGGAGATCTGAGAGGATGTGTACTTGGGGATTAAAGTCGTGTCGTGATTATGAATGCCAATCTCGCGAGATCGCGCCGATCTCGAGATCTCGCGAGATTGGCAGTTTTGTGTGTTTATTCTTGCAAATAATCACAATATTTTAATGAAATAAGAAAAAAATTATAAGAATTAGAGGTATTGTGAAATAAACAGTCGTAGAATAAAATCTTGAAAATATTTTTTTTTAGGGTAAGTACCTACCTACCTCCCTACACCTAAAGTGGGAATATTATTTTTATTTCTCGCATACCCTATGGTGTGGGATGTCGTTGGATAGGTCTTTAAAAACCATCATGGGTTTTCAAAGACAACTTTTCGATTTAGGGATCCGTTTGTGAAATATTAAGCTTTAAAGTGCAAAATTTTGTCAGAGTCAAGTGTGTTACCCCCTACCAGCTAAACGATTGATTTTGTAGGTGTGAATCGTCGAGCAACTAAGAAAATGTATTTTCTAAGTTGCTCGACGATTACTCGTAAACTAGAAGTAAACTTTTTAGTACAAATATCGTTGAAAATTACCTAAATAACGTTGTTAGCTGTGTAAACTACGAAACCCTACATTGCGCGTGGCTCGACGCGCACTTGGCCAGTTTTTATATTTTTATTTAGAGTTAGTGCCTAAATAGTTAGTAACTGAAAAGTGTTAGGTACGATACCTATATAGTATTTTTGAAATGGCCTTTATAATATCTTTCATTTCTATACTAATATTATAAAGAGGAAATATTTGATTGTTTGTTTGTTTGCATCGAATAGGCTCCGAAACTACTGGACCGATTTAAAAAAATCTTTTACTATTAGAATCCTAGATTATCCCTGATGAACATATAGGCTATAGAATATTTTCAAAAACGTTAGGGATCAGTATAAATACTTCTATAATGTAACCCAAGGAGTAAAACAAATAGCCATATAATCATTATGACGCCGGGGTGGACTGCTAGTATTTGATAAATCTCATAATCCGTTAAGTCGTCTCGGCTGTAGCTGTAGAGCCAAGGAACGGACATAGGTACAAATAAATTGAACCCTCCACAGTCAGGTAAATACCTATAGGCTTTGGATATATTGTTATTCTATCTAAATAACCGTTTCACAGCTTCAACAGCTGTGTAATGTCGTTTTAAACGTTAGCGTTTAAATGTGCTTGTCAAGGACGATAACGATATATTATTAATAATTATGTAGGTAAGTATTAGTATTGAGTCTGTAGTAACCCACGGCAGGACAAAGGCCTTCCTTCTCAGTTTTCTACAATTATCTCTGTTTTGTGCAACTTTGGGCTAATGCTTTAGTAGGTGTCCATTTCGTCTCTTCATCTTCGCCGAGGTCTACCGCGCGGTAGTTTCTGGTGCCCATGAAACATCCGACAAGCCGGCGCGGGCCACGTCCAATTTTCCCGCTTGCTGTCCGACATCTGCGATCTGTTTTGGAACGCAGTATACCTACTGTTGTTGCAGTTAGCGATAACTAAACTATTTATATGATAAATATATATTGTTGAACCTACACGTACTTCACCAAAACGATACCATCTACCTAAAAAAAACTTTTTATACCACTATACCGGTTTTCACTGACGCGGAGCTGTTCAGAGTGGTGTAGAAGCTGAGCGGACTGTGAATTGAACAATCACAGCGCTCAAAAAAGTAGGCTCAAAAATGTATTTTTGAGTTAATATTTTGGTTTGATCATAAATGATTATAAATATCTGAAACTGCGTGAAATGAAACCGATTTTTTTATCGACGTTAGACAGATGACAGATGTTGTCTGTCAAAGTCACGTCCGACAGCAGTCAACCTTCATGTCAAGTAACTGTCAGTCTACTCTACGCTACGAAGCGAATCGCGGACTTCGCGATACTGCTGAAATTTCTAAAAATAATTGAAAAATGTTATTTATTGTAATAATTTGAGCACAGAAATGGATGAACACGAGTTCTTCAAGCAAACAGTGCAACACTTGGCGCGGTGTTTGTCAAATTTGAACCCGACACCATGGGAAAAGGTCAGGCAAATTACGACACTCTACAATTATTATTTTGTAATGTTTTCCTTCAGTGATATCATTATTTATTCTTACTACTATTTTGCGCTGTAGTTTTTGGTCTAGGGTCTTTGCTAGTAAATCTTCGTTTGTTTATTTCTAAGGTCATAAAATAAAATGATCTCACTATGGCCATAGACCATACCATGACATAATAAAAATGAGTTAGAAGCCTTATATGAATCATCCTTCTGAACTCATAATGTTTCAGTAATAAATCTCAAAATATCTAAATACCTACATCATTATCGGCTGTATCAGTCTCATATTATTTATGACTAGCAGTCCGCCCCGGCTCCGCACGGGAGTAACGTATTATAACGATTTTATGGGTATTTTTTTACCCAGGTTACATTATCGAAGTTTTAATAGGAATCCCTATTTTTTTCAAACAATAAATATGGCCTATGTTACTCAGAGATAATGTAGCATTCTAAAAGTAAACGATTTTTTGAAATATATCCAGTAGTTTTTGTATTTATTCCATACAAATATACAAAACATCTTGCCTCATAATAATATTAGTACCTATAGATTATTACACTCATAATAACTTTTTAATGGTATGGAATTTGGGAATGGTATAATTAAAAAAGTAATTTACAGGTACTGATATGGCCTTGAAAATGAAGTGATTTTTTGGATAAGGATTAATACCCAGATACGAATAATGTGGCCTAGTTTGTACAGGCGGCGTTACCATTGCATATTTTACATGAAAAAGTAGTTATTGTGACATAACTGTAATAGTTGGACATAATTATGGTATTGCTGACTTATTTGTTAATATTGATGTAATCTTTAAAACTGCAGTTCATCACTTTGCTCTATTGTCAATAATTTTTGCAGCGAACGCGATATAAGGATTTTTTTGCTATTGATTCACACGTTGGGTTACGTTATCGAAGTTTTCATACGGATCCCTAATAGTTAGACATATGGTATTAATGACTTATTTGTAGATATTGATGTCCTCTTTAAAACTGTAGTACATTACTTTGCTCTATTGTCAATAATTTCCGCAGCATACGCGATATAAAGATTTTTTTGGATTTTTTATCACATTTGGGTTACATTATTGAAGTTTTCATACGGATCCCTAATAGTTAGACAAATGGTATTGTTGTCTTATTTGTAGATATTGATGTCCTCTTTAAAACTGTAGTACATTACTTTGCTCTATTGTCAATAATTTCCGCAGCATACGCGATATAAAGATATTTTTGGATTTTTTATCACACGTTGGGTTACATTATCGAAGTTTTCATACGGATCCCTAATAGTTAGACTTATAGTATTATATTTTTTTTGTAGATATTGATGTTTTCTATAAAACTATAGTACATTACTTTGCTCTATTGTCAATAATATTCGCAGCAAACGCGAAATAAAGATTTTTTTACGATTTTTTTTCACACTTTGGGTTACATTTTCGAAGTTTTCATACGGATCCCTAACGTTTTTGAAAATACTATATAGCCTATGTCCATCAGGGATAATGTAGGATTCTAATGGTAAAAGAATTTTTTGAATCGGTTCTGTAGTTTCGGAGCCTATTCGATACAAACAAACAAACAAACAATCAAATCTTTCCTCTTTATAATATTATAGTACTTATAGATAGGTGTGTACATATATGATTTCTAATACCTACATTGTTTTGTAAGTTCAAGGATACTTTAAAACACAAACTGTAATGGTAACACAAGAAAATTATTATATTGCAATAATATTAGGAAAACTACAGTTTAGTATTTCAAAAGAATAATACCTAACAGTCACATAGGGTAAGAGCGCTGGTTGTGGGTATTTTGACAACATTATGTTTTCAAATAAATGGTTTATATTGAAAAAAACCGGCCATGTGCGAGTCAGACTCGCGCACGAAGGGTTCCGTACCATTATCTATAAAAAACGGCAAAAGAATCACGTTTGTTGTATGGGAGCCCCACTTTAATATTTATTTTATTCTGTTTGTATAGTTCGGCCGTTCAGAGAATGCGTTCCTGACACCTATCAGTTAGTCACGACTAGTGATGGGCACAACATAACACTGAGTTCGTTACCGTTCCTCCAAAAAGAACCGCCGCGTTATTTTTAAGATTATTTTCGTTTTAAATTGGCGGAATCATTTAAAATTTATATTTTAGTTATTTAAGTGGAAACCAAAAAATGTAATATTAATATAATAAAATTGTTTTATTTTTTTCTTTGTTACAAAGTTTGTTTTGTCGTAGTTTTATTTTTATATATAATAAAAGTTATCTTATAGTCCATTATTTTCAAATTCTTAAAAAGAAAAACATAACGTATTATTTTATAAAGTATAACTGTATAAGAACAGATTACGATACTATTATTGCCTGTTATTGTTAGCACAGCACTACAAATATAAAGCGCTGACATAACCTTGTAATAGCGCAGTTTAGATTTAGAAAAATATTGTTTACCAAGTTATTTGACACTCAGTTTGGCACAAAATTATAACATTCATTGATTATTGATATAATAATGTTGTTTTAATGCTCATCAATTGTTAAAACGGTAAACAACCAGCAATAATATTTTTATCGTAACTGCAGCGCCATTACAAAGTTACGTCGTCAGTTCAATCGCGACGTGTCAGGAACGCATTCTCTGAACGGCCGTAGTATAGTATTTGTTGATATAGTGGCAACATAAATACACAATCTGTGAAGATTTCAACTGTCTAGCTATCACGCTTCATGAGATACAGTCCTGTGACAGACAGACGAAAACGGGAAATCATTAGTTGTCAATCAAATCTAAATATATTACGCATTACAACTGCCACTAATCAAAACGTGCCATAGAAAATGAATTGTATTAACTATTGATTTAAAAAAAGTTTGTTTGCTATGCTTAGTTATTGGCTGCCAAAATTTAAATTGCCCAAAGCCAGGGTAGGCTCCACAACCGGGTCTATAATATGTTATTATTAGAAACTACAAGTACCTATACCAAGGTAGGTACTGTAACCAACACCTATTTATTTTATTTATTTATTTATGTATGTTATGTTATGTATGTAGGTATATCTATCTTTTTTACAAAGTTTAAAAGTATTCTATCAGTTTTCCAATACCCATAGTAGCTTTGCTTAGTTTGAGTCCAGATTTGTGATAGAATACTTGCATACTTTTTTATGTAAATACATACATATTAAAAAAAAAAAATTGAATTTGAATTTGAATTTGAATTTGATAGAATACTTGCATACATTTTTTTGTAAATACATACTTAAGATACATAATAATAATAACACCCAAACACTGAACAAACATCCATGTTTCATTGATATACAAATGTTTGTCCCTTGTGAGAATTTTTTATTATTAATTATTATGTACTATATATTTCAGACACAATTGTATGTTTGTTCATAAATAAATAACTGAAAGTAATAAAAATAAGTAACTCTGCAGAAGGCAATGTTACTACCAACTGAGCTGTGAGGCCAGTCTGTATCGTAATAGTAAATGTTAAATTATTTGTAGGTAAATACCCTCTTCATGCTGTGTCCCCAAGCTGGCTCCTGCCTGGTGATTACCTCCCGGAGCCAGGAGGCCACCATCGCACTCGGCCTGTACTTCCTGCAAAGCGGCCTGCAGCACCAAGACAAACTACTGCCATACTTCTTGAAGATCCTCAAATCCCTTACTCATGCTCAGTTTGAGGAGACCTTGTATAGGGTCCGGAATGCTGACCGTAAGTTAATCTAATATTTTTAAGGAGGGTATTGTTTCTCAGCATATTAATGTAAGTCCATTTCTATGGCATGCTTTACATTACAGCCTTAGAGCAACACGGGCTTCCTACGGAAGGGAGTACCCATTCGCACCGGTTCCCTCTGTCAAAGTACAAGCCCAAGTGGGCATACACATTATATAAAACGTGTCAATGTGTGAGTCATCTGTACACGAATTATTAGTGTATTGTTGGATTATTTATGTGTTAACGTCATCATTACAGTCAGTTGGCAGTTTTGTTTTTGCATGTAAGTGTGCGGAACTGCACTAGTGTGCACATTTCCCTCCGCAACAAACGCCAGAACTATTTTAATAGTAATCTATCGCTATGATTACTCCCTTCCGTAGGAAGCCCGTGTTGCTCTAAGTTTACAGCCCAAATGACTTGACAGATTATAACATTGAGGTGTTGTTAGATTCGTCTCAATCCTGGGAGTGACATAGAGTCTATATATGGCGCCCCTCTCCCCAAAAAAAGGGGACATAACCGTTTTTTTATCAGTTTTATGTTATATTTGTTTTATCTTGTCTATTCTTTTCTCATGTATGTATAATAGTCTGCAGAGATTTATTACAAGATTTAATTTAACTCACCTTGTTAGTTTGTCAGTATGTAGGTAAAATTTTGATTTTTAAACCAGTACTTGTGCAACTTTGGTGACAATACACTAATACGGTGACAGGGCGCTGATGTACAACACATACTAACTCCTTAGTAAATAGTTTGACTGAGTAAAAACATCGACTACATAGCCTAATAGACGCCTAATGGCTTCATTTCTTCAAACAAACAACTCTGTCAAGTCAGTGAGGTATGAGGTACGGGGGGAGTGGGAAAAAATGGATTCTGATTGGCCGATTCAAGATGACGTGATTCACTAGGGATGGGAAGTGTTGTCATGAGTTGTCGATAGCAGTCAGAGGCACATCCAAACATTATATTTGGCACATACCCACATTTTGCAGTAGTTAGCAGTCCATACGTGACAGGTTGCAAGCCCATCGCTGCTTATAAAAATACTAACTACTGGTTTCCTCACGATGCGATGTTTTCCTTCACCGTTTTAAACACGTGTTTTTGATCTATATATATGTATAAAAATCAATTGCTGTTCGTTAGTCTCGCTAAAACTCGAGGACGGCTGAACGGATTTATTTTATCTTGGTCTTGAAATGTTCGTGGAGGTTTATTAAGGCTTAAAAGGTGAAAAAAAAATCGAATAATTGCCGGGAAAACCCTAAAAACAGTCCTTTTCTTTTTCCCATACAAAAGTTAAAAAAACGTAGTCCATTTGAGCTTTATTAGGTTTGATAATACGGGTACGGGATCGGGATCGGGATCGGGATCGGGATCGGGATCGGGATCGGGATCGGGATCGGGATCGGGATCGGGATTGGGATCGGGATTCTAAAGCGATAATATTATAAATTCGAATAGCAAATAGGTTACTTCATATCCATGTAGGTACAACGCGAGCGAAGCCGCGGACGGAAGCTAGTTGGCAATAAGTAGTTTTACTAGTTAGGTCCAACTGTTGTGTTACTACTATGTAGGTTTATCGATCATCAATTATTGAGTAGTGGTACAACACTATTGACTTTCGACAAGGAAAATAACCAGTGTAACTTGAGCTTGTGGTAATGGTTTTTTAGCATAAACAGACGAGATGTGCACGGGTCAAGGAAGTGGTCGGTACTACTGCAGGTTTGACGCGCGGTATTTTTTATCGGCCGTATAAGCCTGATGTTTTGGATGACAGTGTTCGCCTTGCATGCGGTGTCTTCTGGGCTATGTAGTCGATGAGTAAAAACCACAAAGTACTGTGGTAAAAACTGTGGTAAAAACATTGCATTATGTGTCAAGTTCCAATGACAATGTAATATTATGTGACAGGTGATAGTGCGCTGATCTGATCTATATCTTGAAGGAGGATTTTACAAAGGCTTGTTTTAAAAAATCGTTTATCAACAGAAACATTATTATCAGCACACCTAACATAACCCATAAACAATATGACCCGTGATAAGTTTATTTTACAAAAATATGCACAAAAACATATTTTTTGTGTTAAAAGCAGCGATTATTCTACTTTTTGAGCATGGCAATCGCTAGACTGAATGAAATAAGGTATTTCTAAACATGCCTGAATTTAAATTTTTGAAATTTAATTCTTATCTATTCTTTCGTAGTCAAATCGAATCAAGCTTATTGATTGAGAGGCCTGCAGAAATATTAAATTCTTATATATTTTAAGCTTGGTGTATTTCTTAAGACTTTGAATATGTCCCTTAATATTTTGACCATTTAAATTAGAGTCATGTGGTATTCAGTAATTGTATCTAAGGTCAAAGACCCGGTTGTGGTGCCTACCCCGGTTTTGGTCATTTTCAATTTTGGCAGTCATTAACTAAGCATAGCAAACAAACTTGTTTAAAATCTATAGTTAATACAATTCTTTATCTATGGTCCGTTTTGATAAGTGACAGTTATGATGCCTCTAGACTTGATAGACCACAACTAATGATTTCCCGTTTTGTCTATTTAAATATGAATAATAAATATTTGTCTGTTATTTATTCGATATAAACCGTTTGCCCACAACCAGCGCTCTCACCCTATAACGTTTTGGATATTAAGAATGCAAGGCTGATGAATAAATGTGGCGAAAATAATTGAAATACAGGATTAATTGTATATTTTATTGTCACACATTTTTTTTAAATTCTGCATGAATTCTCCTTATTTTCTCCTTTAATCACTCGTAGTATTTGTAAATCCTGGAATAATTACAAATACACTGACACTTGAGATTTAAGACAGTCCTAAAATTATATGTTTGAAAAGGAAGCTTACTGCAGGGCAAATATCATAATTTCTCTTACAAAATAGTATTTTTTTCTTTTGTAAGCTCTTAAGAAAAAAATTCAACCACTTATATAGTACTTTGAGTATTCTAAAAATAGAAATAGGAAAATGACTTTAATCCTCAAGTATTATAGACATCCTCCGGATCTCAAAGTGATAAAAGAGGTCTTATTTAAGATGTCTGCTAAGAAACTTTGCCGCTGCTGCTGTCTTATTTTTATGCTAAGAAATAATAGGTAATTAGAGTAAATAAAGGTAAAATCTTTGGTTAATCAATTCATTTTTCAAATTGGTTATCGATCTGTATTGTTACAGAGGTCTCCGATTAGAAGGTCTATTATCAGGGCTAGCCTAGTTCAGTTGATACTATTTTACTTTATAATAGCCATATTTTAAATAACTAAGATTACAATTTCTATTGTAAACACGAATATTTACAGATTATGTAAACATTCAGTCCCGCTAAGGGAATTGAACCCGCCCTCTCGCGTCGCAGTCGAGCACTCGAAAAACACTACCCAGGGCGTCGAATAAAATAGATTATTTCTAAACAATTACTATTACTTAGTTACCTCCGGTTACTCCAGACGCTAATTTTGTCAGACCTGTTAAAAAAAGTTATAGATTAAACATTATTACAACAACGGGAAATTACTCACGTAAATGATAAATTGTCAATGAGGACACCGACAATGTTTCGATTCATCTAGAGAATCTTCTTCAGGGTGAGTGGACCATTAAACGCGCGCGCTACCCTGCTCGCATTGCCGTCTCGCACTGTTGTTGTAATAATGTGTAGTACAACTCACGAAAGTTTTGAAAGTGTTATAGATTAAATTACTAAAACGACGACTTTTAACATACATACATAAAATCACGCTTGTTTCCCAGAGGGGTAGGCAGAGATCACGGCTTTCCACTTGCTACGATCCTGACATACTTCTTTTGCTTCTCTTACTTAATATTTACTATTTTTGTTTTTTTTTTAAACGAAAAAAGAAATACTTCTGAACAAGCCACAGTTTGAGTATTCTAAAAATAGAAATAGGAAAATGACTTTAATCCTCAAGTATTATAGACATCCTCCGGATCTCAAAGTGATAAAAGAGGTCTTATTTAAGATGTCTGCTAAGAACATCGACTACATAGCCTAATAGACGCCTAATGGCTTCATTTCTTCAAACAAACAACTCTGTCAAGTCAGTGAGGTATGAGGTACGGGGGGAGTGGGAAAAAATGCATTCTGATTGGCCGGTTCAAGATGACGTGATTCACTAGGGATGGGAAGTGTTGTCATGAGTTGGCGATAGCAGTCAGAGGCACGTCCAAATATTATATTCGGAACATACCCACATTTTGCAGTAGTTAGCAGTCCATACGTGACAGGTTGAAAGCCCATCGCCGCTTATAACAATACTAACTACTGGTTTCCTCGCGATGCGATGCGATGCGACTGGTTTCCACCGTTTTAAACACGGGATCGGGATCGGGATCGGGATCGGGATCGGGATCGGGATCGGGATTGGGATCGGGATCGGGAACGGGAACGGGAACGGGAACGCGAACGCGAACGCGAACGCGAACGGGAACAGGAACTTAAGACAACATTTGTTAATTCTAAAGCGATAATATTATAAATGCGAATAGCAAATAGGTTACTTCCATGTAGGAACAACGCGAGCGAAGCCGCGGACGGAAGCTAGTTGGCAATAAGTAGTTTTACTAGATAAGTCCAACTGTTGTTGTTACTACTATGTAGGTTTATCGATCATCAATTATTGAGTAGTGGTACAACACTATTGACTATCGACAAGGAAAATAACCAGTGTAACTTGAGCTTGTGGTAATGGTTTTGTAGCATAAACAGACGAGATGTGCACGGGTCAAGGAAGTGGTCGGTACTACTGCAGGTTTGACGCGCGGTATTTTTTATCGGCCGTATAAGCCTGATGTTTTGGATGACAGTGTTCGCCTTGCATGCGGTGTCTTCTGGGCTATGTAGTCGATGGCTAAGAAACTTTGCCGCTGCTGCTGTCTTATTTTTATGCTAAGAAATAATAGGTAATTAGAGTAAATAAAGGTAAAATCTTTGGTTAATCAATTCATTTTTCAAATTGGTTATCGATCTGTATTGTTACAGAGGTCTCCGATTAGAAGGTCTATTTTGAGGGCTAGCCTAGTTCAGTTGATACTAATTTACTTTATAATAGCCATATTTTAAATAACTAAGATTACAATTTCTATTGTAAACACGAATATTTACAGATTATGTAAACATTTAGTCCCGCTAAGGGAATCGAACCCGCCCTCTCGCGTCGCAGTCGAGCACTCGAAAAACACTACCCAGGGCGTCGAATAAAATAGATTATTTCTAAACAATTACTATTACTTAGTTACCTTCGATTTCTCCAGACGCAAGTTTTGTCATATCTGTTAAAAAAAGTTATAGATTAAACATTATTACAACAACGGGAAATTACTCACGTAAATGATAAATTGTCAATGAGGACACCGACAATGTTTCGATTCATCTAGAGAATCTTCTTCAGGGTGAGTGGACCATTAAACGCGCGCGCTACCCTGCTCGCATTGCCGTCTCGCACTGTTGTTGTAATAATGTGTAGTACAACTCACGAAAGTTTTGAAAGTGTTATAGATTAAATTACTAAAACGACGACTTTTAACATACATACATACATAAAATCACGCTTGTTTCCCAGAGGGGTAGGCAGAGATCACGGCTTTCCACTTGCTACGATCCTGACATACTTCTTTTGCTTCTCTTACTTAATATTTACTATTTTTTTTTTTTTTTTTTAAACGTAAAAAGAAATACTTCTGAACAAGCCACATCTCCTATTTTATAATGTATAGTATATGTGAATAAAGATGTACCCATCTTTAATCACTTCGATAAATAATCCTACCGACCGCTGCAATGACGACAAACACACGTCGGCGCGTGGTCCGCCTTTGCTTTTCGAATAAATTAATGATATAAATTATGTATAATTACTTTTAAAAAATCTATTCTAATAGAAATCTAGATCTACATATTACCTATCTTTAACAATAAATCACAAGTTGATTTTAATAGTAGGTATCAAAATATTTCGATCATAAATTATAAAACGTGTCATTTTGAAATAATATCTTTATCGTGAAAAGTTTCTGCTATTATGTTTTCAGCTTAATAGAAATCTAGGTAGGAACCTGAAGTAATATACTTATAAAAATAGGAGATGTGGCTTGTTCAGAAGTATTTCTTTTTTCGTTTCGAAAAAGAGCAATCGTCGACATACAGCCCCTTAAACAACATAGAATAGAGTATTTATCTATCTCTTAGGTTAAGCAAAGGTTTTGTAACAGGCGATATTTATTTATTAATTATTAATATTGAAATAGCGTGAAATCATTGGTTGTGGGCAAAACAATCTAGAGAATCTTTAAACTTTAAACAAGTTGGTATGCTATGCTTGTTTACCCTTTAGGCACGGAACCCTAAAAAATACTATTTGACTTAATTTAATTAGTAGCATATCTTACCAAAGCCTTCTGAATCCACTACCAGAATCTGAAAAAAAACATAGTGGGTATTGTTTGTTTGAAGCCAAATTATATTCCTCTGAAAAAGCAATTTGTCTACGAAACAATAGACAACAATTACAATTAGACATAGAATAAAGCGCCGTAGACGTGAAATTTAAACTGAGGGAGTATAGTTAGTTACAAAACATATTTTTTAATTCATTTTTGCCATTCATCATTGCTAAACAGTAGATAATGATGGTCAAGTGCGAGTCGGACTCGCACACGTTGGGCTCCGTACCGCCGAGCGATATACCTAATGCTGGAAGAACTACCCCATTTTTTTAAGGTTGCTGGTAAGAGGACCCTCTTTGTTATCTAACTTTTTATTATTTTTGGTGATAGAGGCCAAAGTACCACGTATTCTGTGAAAATTTCAGGTATCTAACTATTTCCGTTCAAGAGATAGACCCTCGTATTCAAGAACGACACTATGAGAACACGCACCCACAGTGGACGAAAACTTTTTTCATAAAAATCACTTTATGTGTTGTGCGACACTGCATAGTGTGACTAGGCACACGGTAGCGTGCGCCATAGTGCCGCTCAACACATAAAGTGATGTATATGAAAAAAGTTTTCGTCCACTGTGGGTGCGTGTTCTCATAGTGTCGTTCTTGAATACGAGGGGGAGCCCTGTGACACATACATACAGACAGCGTAGACATTGTTATGGTTAATGGTTCCGTCTGTCACCCTTTGGGTACAAAAGCCAAAAAAAACTATGACACAAAAAATAGTACTTTTGTCTATGCTTCTATAGACTAAACATTTCTCGGGTGCTTGTGCTAGGCGTTGTAAAAAACCGGAAAAAAATGAGAATCTGTTATCATTTGGTTTCGAAATGCACCCAAAGTGTAATAAAAAAAAACTAAATTAAAAAATATTATTTTAATGTTTTTTTGAACCACTAAAAGAGGACAAGATGATATAATTCGCTGATGTAGTAAAATTAACTTACATTACCAATCAGCATCACCACCCCTAAAAGCAGCAACATTTTCTTGAACATTGTTGTTATGAATAATCCTGGAACCTTAGAGTTGAGACTGTGGTTAGGATTAGATGTGTTACTGAATTGTTTGTCAAATTACTCGCCTTTTATACGTATTTCGAGTAATTTTTATGTTTATTAGGTGTTAAATCGTGTTTGCGAAATTATTGTTTCCACCATGTTTTTTTCTGGTAGGTATTTGTGTTTTTTTCCATTGATTTAAATTGCACGTTTATTTGGATTCGTTTGTTTTTTGATGATTTGAAAGAAATATATTTTTTTGCAGTTATTCATATAATCTATTGAAACTAATCTAACTATCTATTTATTTGGAAAACAAACAGTTCAAATATTGAAGACTGCTAGATTTAAGGTAATGCTTGAAATTTTTGTATTTAATGGATATGGTCGGATATGGTAGGATATGGTCTACTGGGATAAGACGGAAAAAGTGATAAAACTGCGTTATCTTGAAAACCATCAAACTTAAAAAGAAACTGTCTTACATTTATAGTATGGGTATAGCTAGTATAGTTATCTAACGAGTTATATAAAAATGAACTGTTTAGCTATTTATAGTTTTGAGTAAAAACGATATTAGAGTTTTGGAAGAGCCAACATTCGAAAATAAATCTAGTGTCTCGGACTTGTCTTGACGAGTACTAGAGCCCTAGAATACATAAAAGATTGATTTTAAAAATTTATTGAAAAAAAACTTATTTATAAATATAGGCTTTTGTTATCACTACATAGTATAAAGCAAAGTCGCTTCCCGCCTCCCGCGTCTGTATGTATGCTTATATCTTTAAAACTACACAACGGATTTTGATGCGGTTTTTTTTAATAGATAGAGTGATTCAGGAGGAAGGTTTATATGGGTGGATCAACTATTTTCTGTCATGAATCAACTTTTTTTACAAAAATTAAAAAGTTGGATTTTCGCAAATATGATACCTATTATAGATAAATAAACTTTCCTACTTTATGATTCTACATCGTGCATCAATCTTGTTTGCGTTTTTCTCTGATTTTTATGCATATATTTGAGAACTGACTACTTAAAATGTACCTTGGGTAACGAATACAAGTTAAGGTGTAGAGTCAAAAATAACACTTTTTAAATGAGTGAGTGTGTTTTAATGTCTAAAGGTATCTAGAATAACCAATAAGGCAGTATCAAAAGTCATAATAACAGTCTTTTTCTTAAAATTTTAGGCCACATTGTGTCTTCTGAGTCACTTGATAAAAGAAATGGAGAAAACTTTCCTTTTAATTCTGTCCCTAGACAGCGCACTAAAACGGCGTAGCAATATACCTACGATCCGTTATTTAGAGAACATTATTGTCTATTAGAATCTGTTTCTAACATTACTATTTTTAATGAAAACTGCACTTATTCGATCAAAAAATTGGGGACAATTTGTCACCCCAGAGACAAATTTTGTGATTCAAGAGACATAATGAAGTTCGATATAGGCAAACCACGCGGTAGTTACTATAGTAAATCTTGATAATACTTACCAATCATATTAGTTTATGATTTATTCTCAATATATCTTAACTTTTGGAATAATTAATGGTTATCAAACAAAAATCAAAACATTTTGCTGCTTATAAAATTACATAAACAAAAATATATAAATTCTAAGCTCTTATTTTAATTATTCTACGTATACCACACAACTGTGTGCAGTGAAACTTGTTTTCTGTAGCCCCCAAAATGATAAGCTTGTATCTCTTTATGGTGTTTACAACTGTAATTTTAGCTGAAGTCTGCAACTATGACCATTTCTGCAAATTGAATCTTAATATTGTATACGTGTTTGTTTTATTTCAGTTCTCTTATCAGCTCTTTGACAGTTCCATCCATAACTTGTTTAACATTTTTAAATGCTCTTAATTGTGTCCCTTTCTTTTTATATAACTATTCTACTCTTCCCCACTCTTTCCACTGGATGGTGTTGTCTTTATCATCATTTGGTTATATTTTAAGATCACAACATTTACAAGTTTCATACTTAGGTACATTCCTTTTATTTTCTTTTGTATTGCAGACTGTAGCAGCAATCAGCTTATTCATAGCGTCAGTCTTAATCACGTCCTTGTTTTTTTAATGCACTGGCTTTGTAAGTTGAATTAATGTGCGTTATTCAAAAGCACATTTCTAGGCCACTTACAGAAGGCATAACATAAAAATATTAAAATAGTAAATTTTGGTTAAATAATAATATGAATGAGCATTTTATTCTGGTGTTTTTTACTACAAAAGTTTTTACAAGTTTTTCATATTGTCCAACAGGAACCTTCTCTGCATTTTCTTCACTTCCTGCTGTTGCTCTTGAAATATATTCAGAATTAATACTTTTTTAAAATTTCGTATCAGAATTATGCACTTTTATTGTTGTTCTTAAATAAAAAAATTATCAACAGAACTATTTATTTCAGATAACATGTCAGCTGCTGAAAGGCAAAAACAATAAAATAAAAAATCTTTGAGAATAACAGGACTTCTGTTCCTTGACCATTTCTCTTCTTGCAGAGTCATCAATGTCTTAAATATGTATCCCAGTTTCGTTTCTTTGTTTTTTTACCTTTTGGTACCTTTCTTTGATTGCGTTGGATGACTTTTTATACTTTTCTTCATTGTGTGTTTTTTGTTTACTACTTCTTTGGCTACGTTTTTTGCATTTTTCACTCTTCTTTATTTTGTTTTTGCCTTTCAGCAGCTGACAGCACATGTTATCTGAAATAAATAGTTTTGTTGATGATTTGTTATAATGCCTGCCACGAAACTCAAAAACAGAAAAATATCTTAACTTGAGGTTCAATTTAATAAGATCTGGAATGCCAGCTTACAAGCAGAAGTTATAAGCAAGAGAAATTGAAACTATGAAAAAAAACTAATTTTGTTGTTACAAAAATCACATAAATCTCAAATATTACACGCAGCGCTCAAGACTGATGTTTTGTACTTGGCTTAAATCAATATTTTTCAACGGTATAGGCACTATTGATGATATTTAATACGAAATAGATAAGGAAGTCTCCTGGCTTACGCAAATTGTCTCTTGGGTCACAGCTTTTGTGAGCCAGTGGAATTGTTACTCTGGAGAAAATATACGGTTTTACACATATTTTCATTAGAAAACGTTAAATAAATACTAAATCTCAGGTGTAGGTAGCAACTCAGACTCAAAGGTCAAACAATATTTATCAAATTACTTCAAAAATAAAATTTACTTACCGAAATTTTGACGTTACTCAGTTGACCCACAATAAGCACATGAGGTCTCGGTGCAAGCTATGGACGAAATGGCCGAGCCAAAAATGGGCATAACAATGATGTGCTCTGGTCATTCGACTTTCAGATATGTTTCCTATAAGCTCAGCCATTGAAAATCTATCTCACAGACACTTAATGGTACTTTATTTTTTGTGACTCAGATGACGTGTGTATTTTGTAATTTTGGGGACAGTTTTTAAAACTGCGATTTTTTTGTCAAAAACATAAATTAGAAGATTCACAGACATAGATTTAGAAAGAGTATGACTGCTACTACATTATTGATACAAAATATATTAACACGCCAAGGATTTTTTTTTCAAACAATCGTTAAATGTACAAGGAATGTGCTTTGGGGACAACATGGGTTTTCATAGAAAACAATATATCGACTCCTGGGTCACGACTTTTTTATAATAATTGATTTTTTGACTTTTGATAATATTCAATAACAGACATAATTATTAATGATCTGATTTTAATAGCATGCCGAAAAACCCCAGTTTATTCATTAACAGTAGATTTTAGAAATCGAAAACAATCAAGGACACGTTTTTACAGAAAATAGTTGATCCACCCATATGTATAATAACATGCTTAATATATTAGAGAACCACTGATAATTTTAAGATTTCTAATATGAAGTCGTAAAACTATCTGTCCCCCAGCGAAGCGGGCACGGGTCAGCTAGTTGTTAATAAGCTACAATGCGCGGCTTTCAAAGTGGCCTATGTCCATCCGGAATAATGTACCTAATGGTGAAATAATTTTTCAAATAGGTGTCTTAGTTCCGGAGGTTACTCCGCATACACACAAACTAACAAAATTCGCACTTTATCTTTATAATATTAGTTAGGTAGGTACCTAAATAACGGTTTTACAGATGATATTACAAATAGCTGGGTAATATCGTTAAAAACGTTATCGTATATGCGTGAACGATAAATAAACTATTAAAATGTTACACATGTTTTGATGATACACGTTTAACACGAAAATTTTGTCGTGTTACACGTGCATCATAAAAAGGATACTATACATCAGAAGCTGTTTATAAATTAATCGAATCTGTACCTTATCAGGTTCACACAAAGTAGTAAATGGTTTGAATGTTTTATTTATTCACTTTTTAGTACAAATTAATAAAATACGAAAGTACTTATTGCTATGCGATTATTAAAATTTGAGCTGGACAAAGTCTGTTACGGGTCGGCTAGTACTTATCTGGAGGCACGGCAGTGCCCCCGCCAAGTCAAGCAATAAAGCGGCACGGCTGTACCATCCTTTTCTCGAAGCAGTTCAGGCCATTTTCGACCCCCTATAACTTCGTTGTGGATAAAACTAGAAGCCTGAATTTTCAGTAACCAAGCATTCCCTCCGGACCTCGATATCGAGCACACGTCTCTGAACCCCCTGTCAGTTTTTGTCTCTAATTTAAATCAGTATTTTGGTCAAAAAACACGACGTTAATAATAGGAGTGCATAAATCAGCAAGAGGTGCCCCGACATCGACAACAGTGAAGCGGCGCGCACGCACACCAGGACCATCGCTGCAATTATAAGGTGACGCATACTACTCCGTTCCATTGATACCGTACCTACGTGAAGCCCGCACCGCCCCGCACCCGCACCCGCACCAGCCACGCCACGCCCAGCCCCATTGACAACCGGTTAGTCACAACCTCAAGCCGCTGCGCCCCTAGTACTCGGGATCGACAGCTTGGCGCATCGTTGTTATTAGTTTCACTTAATAGCGCCTAGAAGTAATGCCGTGCAATCGCTCACCGCCCCGTGCTATGGCTGTTTTGGAAGTCCCGCCGTCGTCATCTCTTCTACATCACTCATCGTCTGAACCGAGCCTCACCGTAAAGAACGCAACTAGTTCTAGTTCCATCGATGAACTTACATCAAACGCTTCACGCTTCCGTAACGCAAAGCGAAAGCTAATAGATAATGATGATGACCGATTGGAGGTCTTCATGACTGAAATGCGTACGATGTTCTCCGAATTTAAAAATGAAGAGAACATCAAATACGAGAAAATTTTCTCAGCCGTCGAGGAAATTCGTCTAGCAGTGGAGTTCTCATCTAAGAGGTGTGAGACGCTGGAAACCAAAGTTAATCAGCTTGAATTGCGTCAACAAGAAAGTTCACAACACGTGAAATTGTTGGAGGATAGACTGGACTTTTTCGAACGCAGCTCTCGGTCCACTTGCCTGGAGATCCGGAACATACCAACTTCCCAAGCAGAATCGAAAACATCTTTAGCGAGTACATTTCTGAAAACCGCTAAGGCTCTAAATGTCGACATACAGCCAGCTGAACTAAAAGATGTCTTCCGTATCAAATCTAAAGATCCGGCGGCTAGGACGATCATAGTAGACCTCACGAGCGTTCTCCTCAAAGAAAAAGTAATTGCGATGTTCAAAAAATTTAATAGAGGAGGCTCCAGGTTCACCACTGAGCATCTTCATATTGCAGGCCCTGCGAAGCCGGTTTTCATATCTGAAAACCTATCAAACAAAATGAAGCGATTATTTTTTCTTGCTCGGGAATTCGCTAAGGAGAATCAATATCGCTTCTGCTGGGTTACCAATGGTAACATATTTCTCCGCAAGAAAGAAGGAGCTCTACTGATTCGTGTGACTTGCGAGGCTGACCTCGCGAAGAGCATATCTAAAGAGTGACTATCATCTAATTTCAAAGCGCTTAAATATTATCTTAGCTTCATTGTTATTTTTAATTGTTACTCTCAAATTTTTATATTTTGTTTATTAATAATGCTCTACACAAATCAAAAGCAAATGTTCAACACACTCAACACTAACACAACACGCACACACACACATATAATACCTGATTCTCATTCAATTTTATATTATCTTCTAACCAATCTTTACTCTCAACTACTTTTGCATTCTATTCGTACGGAAAGACATCTCTCAACCATTAAACTTGTGGTGAGAAGTGATCGATGTGGACTTAAGACTGCAGTTATATCTACAACTAATCACCAGTGCCATTCTTTTATATTCTCCATAATAATTAAAATATTCCATAATAATAATAATAATTCTTGTCCCCGTGCTGATAGGCTTGTGTTATTTTTTATCTTTTGCTATGGATGATTTAAACATTATTTCTAACGACATTGAAAATATCTCTGTCTCCAATTCTTTTACTTGTACTCCAGAAGAATGCAATAAACATATTAATAACTGTTCTCTAAAAATCCTTCACTCTAATATTCGTAGTTTAAATTGTAATTTTAGTGAACTTCAGGTTCTACTGAGTAGAATTCGTTCTGATCTGGATGTCATCATACTCTCAGAATGTTGGTTAAGTAAATGTCCTTGTCCACCTTCGCTTAACGGTTACGACTCTTATTCGACAACTTTTGAAAACCAAAATGATGGCGTTGTTGCGTACCTAAAATCAGGCCTAACCTATAGCGTTGATAGTCCTTCCTTCAATGACGCAAATTGCCTTATAATTAAATTCACTAATAAACTTGCTTTAATTGCCTTATACCGTTCTCCTTCTTACAAGAATATTGATCGTTTCATCGATAATCTAGACTCTATCCTAACTCAACTCAAAGACTTCACCACAGTCACCATCATTGGGGACATAAATATAAATATAGCTCCGGAGAGTAATGACCCTAATACTGATACGTACTTAAACATGACTGCGACACATGGTCTGCTCCCAGCTTATACTCTGCCGACTAGAGATAAAAATTGCTTGGACCATGTCTTGCTCAGAACTCAATGCAGTACCAACACAGTAGTCCTTCAGTCTTTTATAACTGATCATGCCCCCACTATATTTGCATATGATCTACAAGCATCATTACCTACACGTAAACCATTTGGATCAATTCGTAGAATGGATTTGAATGGCATTGTTATTGATCTAGAAAAATTTGATTTTACACCTATCTCAAATTCTGTAGAACCGAATTATGCGACAAACCGACTAGTAGAAATTATCTCAAAGATAATCGAAAAAAACACACTAAGGTCACACATCTCATCGAGAAAAAGGACCATTAAACCTTGGATCACCCCTGGCCTTCTCCGATGCATTAGACACAGAGACAAATTACACCAAAAACATAAAAGAAACCTAAATAATGAGATCCTAAATACAACATATAAGCGCTACAGAAACTTCTGTAATAATCTTTTGAAAAAAGTTAAGCGTGAGCATGAACGAAACGAGCTGAGAAAGGCCGGTAAGAATCCTAAAGCAACATGGAAAGTAATTAAAGTAATTGCTAACTTAAATCAGAGGGCTTCATCATCTACTAACCTTCTCAAGCTTGCTGACTCACCTTTTTCTTCTGTTAATATTGTAAATCGCTTCTTCGCCAACGTTGGAAAATCTCTAGCTTCTGAATGCATGGGACAAGGAACCCTTATCTTACCTCAAATTGATCCTCTATCATCATCTTTTACACCGCCTTTAAACTCTATGGCATTAATTAGTGTTGACAACACAGAAATCGAGGCTATAATTCTTAGTTTAAAGGATAAATGCGCTGTAGGCTGGGACAACATTCCCACTTCTGTAATTAAAGCTGCTCGACATATTATTACGCCTCTACTATGTACCATATTTAATCTTTGTTTGTCACTTAGTGTAGTCCCAGAATCTTTTAAAAAAGCCATTGTTCACCCTATCTATAAGGCTGGGGACAAAGACAGCGTAACTAATTACAGACCAATCTCGGTGCTTTCTGTATTTTCAAAGATATTCGAAAAAGCTATAAACAAGAGGCTTCTTGATTTTTTGACCCACAACAATATTCTATCACAAAACCAATATGGTTTCAGAAGAGGCATTTCGACTGAAGATGCGGTTCTAGAGGTAACAAACACGTTGATTCAAAATCTTGACACAAGACGTAAGACAATCGGGATTTTTCTCGATCTATCTAAAGCTTTCGATACCGTTTCTATCCCCATTCTCTTATCTAAATTGGCAGCTGTAGGTATCAGAGGAGTGGCGCTTGATTTATTCAGAAGCTACCTTTCCGGTCGATCTCAGTGCGTGCTAATTGATGGTCACAATAGCAGTGATGAAAACATTACTTTCGGTGTACCCCAGGGTAGTGTCCTCGGCCCTACTCTATTTCTCATTTACATTAACCAACTCTGTCAGCTGAACATTCCAAATTGTAAAATTATAACTTATGCAGATGACACTGTTTTACTCGTTAGTGGTAAAAGCTGGAGTGAAGTTTTTCATCTAGCGGAGTCTGCACTTAGAATCGTTATGCATTGGCTAGCCGCAAATCTACTCACCCTTAATCTAAACAAAACCAAATACCTTACCTTCTCTTCCAATACATCAAGTCAACCTCCCTCAACCTACTCTATCCGTCCACATACCTGTAATTTCACACATTCAAATCAATACGCCTGTGAATGCCTTCCTCTGGAACGAACTAGTACTATTAAATACCTAGGGGTCACTCTTGACAACTCGTTATCATGGAAACAGCAGATTGATTGTACCGTGATTCGCATTAGGAAACTAATTTTCATCTTTAAAAACCTCCGTCATGTACTGGATTTTGATACTTTAAAAACTATTTATTATTCTTTGGCTCAATCAGTACTAACATATTGCATGACTGCCTGGGGAGGTTCGACCAAAACGTCTTTTATGAGACTCGAGAGAGCCCAAAGAGCAGTTTTAAAGGTTATATGTCGAAAACCCTATCGGTACCCTACGACAGACCTTTATAAACATAGCAATGTATTGACAGCAAGACAACTATTTATTTATAAAACTATTCTATTAAAACACTCCCAACTCACGTATGACCCAGGTATTCATAATAAACGTAGAGCTGATAAGGTGTGCAAGACTGAACCCCGGCGTACTGCACTTGCAAGCCGCCACAATCGCCATATCAGTTCATTACTTTACAATAGAGCTAATATTCATCTTTGTATTTATCCCCTTTCTATACACAAATGCAAAACTAAATTGTTTGCTTGGCTCCAATCACTATCCTATGATGATACTGAAGATTTAATGAGAGTCATTAAATAGATATTACAATACATGCACTCACACACCACACAGACACACACACACACACACACACAAACACACACACCCACACACACACCCACACTCACACATACACAGAAACTAAAAAACACTTATCTAAAGAGCTTTATTTTAGGATCTATACTTTTTATTTTTTTTTCATATTACTTTATTGCAGTATATTTTTGTATACAGTTAGGAACAAACTGCACTTGTCCAGGAGGTGGGCGTTGGTAGCTGCGACACAGTTTTTATAACTACTGTAGTTATCATCGTTCTCTATTAGTATTGTACTATTGTAACTTGTTCCGAAATAAACGATTATTATTATTATTATTATTATTATTAGTCACTATATAGACACGGTATATTTCAAATTTCATTCAATTTGAACCAGTAGATTAAGAATTATAACTAGTCAAAGTTTCCTATTTTGTCACTCACTCACTCACTCACTCACTGACTGACCGATCATCAAAAGTTTAAGCCACTTCTAGCAGACATAGAAGCATCAAATTTTGAATACAATTAGTGGTTATAGTGTATAAATCAAGGAAAAACCTAAATATATTGCAATTTCGATCCAGTTTTCTAGATACACCGACTGCATAAATAACTTTGTAACCCCATATAAATATATAGGATTACAAAGTTACATTTGCAGTTAGGCACCTAGATATGATTATGTTGGAAGGTAACTTGTAAAATGGTCAACGGAATGATAGTAGAAGGTACCGGAAAGGAAAAAAAAACCGGCCAAGTGCGAGTCGGACTCACGCATGAAGGGTTCCGTACCATTATCTATAAAAAAACGGCAAACAAATCACGTTTGTTGTATGAGAGCCCCACTTAAATATTTATTTTATTCTGATTTTAGTACATATTTGTTGTTAGAGCAGCATTATACATAAATACATCATCTGTGAAAATTTCAACTGTCTAGCTATCACGGTTCATCCAGCCCTGTGACAGATAGACGGACAGACAGACGGACAGCGGAGTTTTAGTAATAGGGTCCCGTTTTTACCCTTTGGGTACGGAACTCTAAAAACTAGGACTATCTACAAAAATAAATGAGATGCTATCAAAAACATAACTTGTAAAAAAAGCCAAGTCTCGCCACGCAACTCAGTTCTTCTACCGTAAAAAGTCGTGAGATCCATGTAATACCAAGTCGGTTAATTTATTCAGTCCCTACTTTAAGGGTCCTTCTGTCCTAAGTTATTACGTAAAGGTAGCTAATTACGTAATAACATAAGACAGAAGGACCCTTAAAGTAGGGACTGAATAAATTAACCGACTTGGTATTACATGGATCTCACGACTTTTTACGGTAGAAGAACTGAGTTGCGTGGCGAGACTTGGCTTTTTTTACAAGTTATGTTTTTGATAGCATATACTTTTCTATCGGATATCTAGTTCCAATAATACAAGCGCGGCTTAGCGTGGCACTATATGAAATGTCCACCAGTATTTATAAATAAAAATAAATAGGATCACGACTGTAATCCCCAAGTACGGTAGACATTCTCTCAGATCTCTAGACGCTTAGATCCTTTCAAGATGTCTAGTGGGGGTAGTCAGATGCACGTCCAAACATCATATTTGGCACATGCCCACATTTTGCAGTAGTTAGCATTCCATACGACACAGGTTGCAAGCCCATCGCCGCTTATAAGAACACTAACTGGTTTCCTCACGATGTTTTCCTTCACCGTTTTGAGCACGTGTTTTAAATGCGCATATAAATTTTTCGAAGCGAAAAATCCATTGATGCACGCCGGGATTCGATCCCACGACCTTCAGATTGAAAGTCGAGGTACATCCCACTCGGCCAACACCAGTATTTATTTATTTCCTATATTCTCTTTCAGGAATACCGATGGCAGAGAAATTCAGCTTCTGCCTCAACACCCTTCTCTCAGACGTTGCGAGCAAGCAACCGTCTCTACGCGAAGAAATAATCACAGCGCAAATTGAACTCATGTCCAACCTCTCAAAGATCATAATCGAATGCCACGAAAACAAAAACAGCTCGAGCCAATCCAAACTGCAGTTATGTAAGAGCACTATACCAGTACTCGTTGGTTTGGCTCGGTCTATGGGGAGATACGCAACTGTTGATCCTCCGTTGCTGTGTCGACTGTTCCCACAGCCTCCGAGTCCTGTTAAAACAAAGGAACCCGAACCGAACTTCGAATACTCCACTCTGGATAAGAAGCGAAAATTCAATCAATTCCGTCCGATAATCCCAAGATCACTATCAGTCAACCTGAACCCAAATAACGAGCATATCTTAGAAAACGGAACGGATACGATAGACAGCAATGGAAGTACCTTAAAACGCGGCTCCTTAAATAGCTATCATTCGGTACCTTACGATCCGACGACCTACTTCTTCCACAAATTCGGATCTAGCTTCAACCAGTTTCCGTATATGAGGTTCTCGGAGTCTCCTGAGAAGAGAGTAAATGTGCAGTTCTATGTTACGTACCTGCAATCTATTTTATCGTTAGCTAAGAAACTGCTGACCAAAGATTTGCTTGCGTATTTGGATGAGGAGGCAGAGGATATTTATGCTTCTGGACAGATACAGGTGAAAATTACTTCAACTAATTTATGACCTTTTGATCTAGCTATTTACTTCTTTTTCGGGTTCCGTACAAGAAAGGCAAAAACGGGACCCTATTACTAAGACTTCGCTGTCTGTCACAGGGCTGTATCTCATGAACCGTGATAGCTAGACAGTTGAAATCTTCACAGATGATGCATTTCTGTTGCCGCTATAACAACATATTATACTAAAAACAGAATTAAATACATATTTAAGTAGTTCCCATACAACAAATGTGATTTTAAGCGTTTTTTTATAGATAATAGTACGGACCCTTCGTGCGCGAGTCCGACTCGCACTTGGCCGGTTTTATTTTTAGGTTCATAAGCTCGAGACAGAGTTTTAGAGAGGTTTGTTGATTCAAATTCCGTCGTAAACTAGGTACTAACTAGGATTCCTCAATCTCAGAGTGAGAATTTATCTATATCTTTATATCTTTTCCAGGTCTTTCCATACAAATCGTTCTCGGAAACTCTGAATCTAGTGATGGTCACACTGCTTAGAGAATTGCTGCAGCATCAGAAGGATCTACCCGGCCCCTTTACGAAAGATGTTCAGGTATGGTTTAGTTTAGTTATTTACGAGCTTTATAAATAAATAAATATTAGTGGACATTTTACACAGCGCCATCTAGCCCCAAACTAAGCAAAACTTGTACTATGGAAACTAGATAACTGATAGAATACTTATATATGTATTTTGTTGTTGTAAATACATACTTATTATACACTAGCTGACCCGTGCCCGCTTCGCTGTGCGTAAGACATTTCTAATACCATCGTTGACTTTTTTGTAGACGTTTTTAAGGTGTACAATACTGTAGTACATTATTCTAATATATCTCGTGGGGTTCAGCCAGCATTTGCAATGTAAGCGCAAAAAAATGTGTTTATTTACGACATCACATTAGAAACCTCTAAAATTATCAGTTTTTCTCTACAATATTATGCATGTATTATACATATAAACCTTCCTCTTGAATCACTCTATTTATTAAAAATCCGCATCAAAATCCGTTGTGTAGTTTTAAAGATATAAGCAAACATACATACATACATACATATTACATACAGACGCGGGAAGCGGAAAGCGACTTTGCTTTATACTATGTAGTGATAACACCAAGACACAGAACAAACATCTATGTTCATCACACAAATATTTACCCTGGGTGGGGATCGAACCCACAACCTACAGCGTAGAAGGCAGAGTTACTACCAACTGAGCTAAGAGGCCGAATGCGTGTCGGGTCACGCGCAATATAGGTTTTCGTAGTTGACACAGCTAACAACGTTATAATAAGTCATTTTCAATGGTATTAGTACTAAAGTAATTGTTTATCTCTTCTTCGAATACATTTTATAAGTTGGTCGACTATTACGTCTATTACTCGAAAACTTGTAACGCCTACTTAGCTGTGATAGTTTTCCTTTTAAGTTCGTTATAATTATATGTACTCGTATGTACTACCGTGAATTTTTTCACGCCTCCAAACCCAATAGTTTAGATTTTATAGGGGGAGACACTCGTTTCTAACAAAAATTGTCACTTTAAAGCTTAATATTTCACAAACGAATCCCTTAATCGAAAAGTTG
Organism: Hydriomena furcata; assembly: GCA_912999785.1. NCBI lineage: Eukaryota > Metazoa > Arthropoda > Insecta > Lepidoptera > Geometridae > Hydriomena > Hydriomena furcata. Next base: position 21,918,234 of record OU538820.1, read on the forward strand.
TTTTTACAAACACGTCATACTTTTTAAAGACATATCCTACGACACCCCACACCAAAGGGTCATGCGAGAAAATAGGACCCTAAAAAAAAGGTTTTTTAAGATTTTAGTTGACGTGACCATTATATACATAATGGTCACATTACAATTTCATGTCAAATTACAATTTCTGAGCTAAGCTGCGGACGGACGGACGGACGGACATGGCGAAACTGCTTAAGGGTTTCTTGTAGACTCGAAACCCAAAAAATTTGTTGCGTGAAATCATTCATAGATTAGATAAAAAGCTAGGTCATAGATGTTATAGGGCTCATAGAGACTTCCGTAATGTTTTTATTTTTTAATATGATTTTTTAATTTCTATGGGATTTACTTTCGCCAATTAGAGTGCTCGTTTCCAAACAGAACTAATTCTTTGTTTCCTAATACCTGAGACTAGTAAAACAACTTATTTCGGTAGTTTCTGCTAATAGATAACAGCTGTTTTAAAATAGTAGGTATTAAGGTGTACCGGGCTTAAAAGCTACCTGCTAGAAAGAGATATGATAGAAATCTTTTGATGTCCCATAAACATTTTCGGCCTCACAGCTCAGTTGGTAGTAACTCTGCCTTCAGCGCAGGTTGTGGGTTCGATCCCCACCCAGGGCAAATATTTGTGTGATGAACATAGATGTTTGTTCTGTGTCTGGGTGTGAGTATTTATTATATGTATGTATTTACAACAAAAAAAAACTATATAATTATACTATCAGTTATCTAGTTCCCATATTACAAGCTTTGCTTAGTTTGGGGCTAGATGGCGCTGTGTAAAAATATCCACTAATATATTTATTATATTTGCAAAATTGAAATTGTTTCAGGAATTCGTAAAATGCTTATTCCTTAGCGGGCAGACCGAGCTACAGAGCCGGCACCACGATGCCTCTGAACGGGAAGACAGAGAAAGCAACTTTGCGACCGTGAACAAGTTCAAAGTCAACGTTATGGCGAACTCGGCGTGTGTAGATTTATTAGTCTGGGCGATTGGCGACGAGACGGGTGAGTTTGGACTTTATTTCTGACAGCGTAAAGTCAAGATTTCCTTGACGTGTAATTAGAAGTAATTATTGCTAAAGGTCTCTTAACATATTATTTAGATTTCGATGTTTAACTGAAGTATTTGAGCAAATTTTTTTGTAAAACTTGACATTGGGTTAGAGCTCTAGTTGTGGCCATTTTAACAACATTTTAATTTTCAAATAAACGGTTTATATTGAAAAAATTATTAAAACGACGATTTTGAAATAATATAGAATAGAGTATTTATCTATATCATAGGTTAAGCAAAGGTTTAGTAACAGGCGATATTTATTTATGTATTATTTATATTTAAATAGACACAATGGGAAATATTTAGTTGTGGTCAATCAAGTCTAGAGGTATAACGCATCACAACTGTCATTAATCAAAACGGACCATAGACAAAGAATTGCATTGACTATAGATTTTAAATAAGTTAAACCGGGGTAGGCACCACAACCGGGGCTTTGACTCTACCTAAATTAAATTATTCTAATCTGTTCCGCTATGAATAGTTCTATTTAAATTGGCTTAAAAGTGTGGGATATTAATGTAATAAATAAAACAATACAATATAAATACCTAATTGGCTTCCACTAACGTTTCTTATTATTTCTCGCTGTGAAATATATAAACATAATTTTATTATAATATATGTGTATTTATATAAATTCTGCTTCCACAGTGGACGAGGACTTTGACCTGGGAGCTCTTATAAACGCTTTAACTATATTAATAGGTATCTTTGTGGGTTTGAGTGACCTTTCCATACGTCCCAACTAAAATTACTAGCAATTTTCTTCATAATTACTGACCATATGTTTTCTTTTCATCATGGATAGATAATGGTGTCTATTCAGTATAGTTTTTAAAGCTAAACTAACTATCAATACTAAAGCTATATGCGTCCTTTTCTAATATAAATGAAATGACAAGGAACGCGATAAATTCAGCTCTGTAACTGCAAATGACAAAAGTTTAACAAATAAAAACAGTATTTTAATTATAATATAGATAGATTTGTCATTTCATTGTGATTTCGTTTTTGACTTTTATTTATTTTTTGTTTCTCCAAACGAAGCGTAGAGAAACAAATAATTTAATTCTATGCATTTTATATAATGTAATTATGTATATTTCTCTGATTAAAATGAAATGAAAATGTAATAAATGCATTATAATGAAATACAATTCCGAGTTTCTGATTGCCCCTATGAAGATTGAGGTTCTAACCAAACTCTATGATAGCCCCTTTCCATAAACATCAATGCTAGAGAGAGACAGAACAATAGATATCTCCCGATCTAAAGTTGCGCCCCCTAAATGTATCAGCTCCAATGCGAAGAACTCACTTTGCGAGTGTTTGTACTACTATAAGTACCTGAATAAGCGAGCTTTGCTCGGTATTCATTGATTGAGACCACGGGTAAAACGACGTTTTCTAAAAAAAAACCGGCCAAGTGCGATTCAGACTCGCGCAATGTAGGGTTCCGTATCATTATCTATAAAAAACGGTTTGTTGTATGCCCCACTTAAATATTTATTTTATTCTGTTTTTAGTATTTGTTGTTATAGCGTCAATGGAAATACGTCAAATACAATCTGTGAAAAATTCAACTGTCTAGCTATCACGGTTCATGAGATACAACCCTGTGACAGACAGACGGACAGCGAAGTCTTAGTAATAGGGTGCCGTTTTTACCCTTTGGGTACGGAACCCTAATGAAACCTAGCTCGATTTATCACCCCGCATACTAAATTTCATGAAAATCGTTGAAGCCGTTTTCCGAAATTCTGATTATATTTACAAGAATAGCTCGTTTAAAGGTATTAGATAAATCCAGAGGTCAGTAATATTATAGCATGGCTTTTTGTATGGCACAACACGTCCGCTCTCTCTTGAGGTCGCGTCTAATATAAACTAGTTGATCGACAAATCTGTCAATTTTTTCGCCTCTAGGCGGCAAAACAGGCCAATGGGCGTGGCGTATTTTCGTGTACATATTCTTTTTTGCATGAGTGATAGCGATAGAGGGAGATGCAAAACTTTAGTTTGGAAGATCACTGTGTCTATCTCTTTCACGCGAAGTTTTAGGGTCCTTAAGTATGGTTAATGTTTTAGGTGCCGATTCGTTGTGCGGTCGTTTGACGGAGAAAATAAACTCGAATCACAATCACAAGTTGATATTAGCTCATATGCCGCTGCTAATGGTCTGCTTAGAAGTAAGTTGGATATTATTTATTTATATCTAAAAAAAAAATAGGATCACGACTGTAATCCCCAAGTACTGTAGACATTCTTTCAGATCTCATCATCTTTCACTTTCATTCATCTCTTCACCGTTGTGAGCACGTGTTTTTGATGCGCATATAAATTTTTCGAACAGAAAAATTCATTGATGCACGCCGTGATTCGAACCCGCGACCTTCAAATTGAAAGTAATTTAAAAACAAGCTAGTTTCGAGAAATATGGAAAGAAAGCGTTTGGCATAGGATGATAAAGGCTAATATGTATTTTTATTTTTTTATTAAAGCCTTACATTCGATTTCCAGATACGAATATTAATAACATTGTGTACCTAACTAGTCACGAATGAAGCATTCGTGACTTTACTTGCATAGTACCTGGACACGAAGCAATCATGCCAAATTTTCACCCAAATCGGTCAAGCCGTTATTGAACTATAGGTGTTTCTGTCATTTAGTTGGTTGTTATTGTTTGACTATGACTATGGAAAACCTATAAAACCTAAACTTACTTAACCTAAATTAAGTTTTTACTTGTGAGACTATTCCAGGAAATTTAAACTCAGCCTAATACCATTTATATTACTTTTGTATGTAATAAGGTTCATTTTCGTTTACAGGGACTGGGAAAACTAGCGACAAAGTTTCCACCAATAGCAAATACATCAATTTACTGCCTCAGGGACTTTTTAGTGACGCCTTCTCCGATTCTATTCAAATTGCATAAACTAGAGCTCGAGAAAACCGGGAAAGAGCATATGAAAGTCACTTGTAAGTATGCTCGTATGTGTGTGTGCATGTATGTATGGCGCTGGTGTGCAACAAATCTGACATCACAGACTAAAAACATTCAGTCTTTTCTATTCGATTATTGAAATTTGACAGGACAACGTCTGTCACGGGTCGGCTAGTAATATTATAAATGTTTGTGATTTTGCATGTATGTTTGTGCCTCAATCAGACCTAAACGAAAAAACGGATTAAGATGAAATTTGCTGTAGATGTAGATAAATAAAACATAGACTACTTTAAAATACGAACAGCATCCCCAAAATTATAAAAAAACACATAAGGGATGATTTTGGTATAGATGGCGCTGGTGTGCAAAAATTCTGACATCAGTAAAGATAAAGATAAAAATAAAGATCATTTATTTGCTTGAACACAATGTAGGTTACACAGATGATAATAAATAATATTTTAGATTCAATTATGTTCTACTAAAATTAGCATGCAAATGTTATAGTAAGATAAAGACAATATTATAATAATTAATGTCAAAAAAATAAAAAGTAATAATAGTAACAGGCTCAATAGAAATATGGTAATGTCAAAATTTATCTGTCATAAAATCGTTAATATTATAATAGCATTTGTTGATTAATAATAGTTTGAATTTAGTTCTAAATATATTATCGTCAAGATCTTTTAATGATTTAGGTATTTTGTTGTAGATTTTAAAGTCGTCATATTAAAGTGCGTTACTCTATGCGATTATCGAAATTTGGACAGGACAACGTCTGTCGCGGGTCTACTAGTAAAGTATAAGTATGTATTTACAAAGAAAAAAAAATCTATCAGTATCTATCAGTAATCTGGATTCCCATTCTACAAGCTTTACTTAATTTGAGGCTAGGTATCGCTGTGTGAAATATCCACCAATATTTACTTTACATTATTATTTATTTTATTCCAGTGCAAGGCAAAGAGCTTAAAGGTTTGACAGAGACGGGCGTGCCTGTCAAATCGACCCCCTTCGAGAAGCTTCGAGACGCGGCCATTGAGAATCTTTGCGTGGCTCTAGAAGCTGCTTTGACAGTCGATCCGTTCTGTGTTCCGGCTTTAGTGGGATCCGTTAGTAATAGGCTGTTCACTGCAGAGACTAGTGATAGGTAAGTTATTTTAATGAAGAAAAACGGACGAGGTTCTCAAGTCGACGCATATATTACAACAAGCTTGTTTGCAATGTATGTATGTATGTAACTATGTTTGTTAAGGTGGAATCTTGCAACTCAATTTTGAAGCAGTCAAATTCAAAAATCATTTATTTCAATAAAATCACAAGGATCACCTTTTAAACGTCTTAGAAACTAGGTGAAGCTACGCCTGTTCCTCGCGACCAAGCCTAGAAGAATCAGGCAACAAACACGGCTTGGGGTCTACCTTTTTTTCAATGATCCTTTCCTTAATGCTATGTGTAGCTCCAGTGTGGTGCCGTAAGAACAAGGTGAAGGCTCAAACAAGAATGAAAAACAGTTATCTTCAACCGATTGAGCTGAAATTTGGCATATTAATGTAACTTCGGTGATAATGCAATGATGAACGATGAACGCCGGCTGACTGAAAAAGCATGATTCATTGTCACGTTCCGCCTAAGCCGAGCGTGCAAGCGAGAGCGCAGAACAAGTGATAGAGAGGCACGATTGGCCTAAGCGTTGACGTTATCACGTAAAATAGGCTATTTGACATTATGAAAAATAAAGTGTTGTTGAATTTATGTAAATTATGCCTTCATAAAGCGTTATGGAGTAAAATAACTTGAAAATAAACAATGATTTATTAAAAAACCCATAATTAAAATTATCTATTTTTAAACGTCAGTCACGTGACACAAAACGGTCAGGATTGGTCGAATCGACGATGACGTAACATGCTTGTCAATATGTCATTGTCGCCTTGAAAAACTTGACGTTTGTGTATTTGTTAACAAGCATGTAACGTCACAGAAAGATTTAAAATGACAATATTTAATTTACATTTTTAGGGCCAATACTTAGAAGAATTGAAAATAATATTTTTTTATGGGTTCCACAGTCACTACTGAATAATTTAGAATGGTTTTCAAAATCTTGTCAAATATCCCATTATATGAACTGACTTTACAGACAACCATTTTATTTTATTTCAGCGAATCGTCCCTCATCAGTACTAATATTGTGATAATGCTGGGTCACGTGGCTGTTGCCCTGAAAGACACACCGAAGACTACAGATACAATACTTCAGTTCTTCCAGCAGAGGTGAGATTTTCTTCACATTTTTAACGGACTTTGAATAATATTTTTTTAAGACTAAGAAAATAATAATGGTATTCGAATTTAACCAACTTCTAATTGTTGGATCTTTGGCAGTTGTGTTCTGATGTCAATGATAACCACGATATCAATGATACCAACCCAATGATGCTGCCAGGATCAGCTGAAGAGAAAACTCCTCAACGGAAAATTTATTTTTACTGCAGTACTAATAAAAGCGTGTTTTATAGTTTTTAAAACTGTATACTAGCTTCCGCCCCCGGCTTCGCTCGCGTGGTACCTAAATATAAACCGGCCAAGTGCGAGTCGGACTCGCCCACGAAATTCTATAAAAAACGACAAAAAACTCGTTTGTTGTATGGGAGCCCCACTTAAATATTTATTTTATTCTGTTTTCAGTATTTGTTGTTATAACGGCAACAGAAATTCATTATCTGTGAAAATTTCAATTGTCTAGCTATCACGGTTCATGACATACAGCCCTGTGACAGACAAACGGACAGCGAAGTCTTAGTAATAGGGTCCCGTTTTTACCCTTTGAGTATGGAACCCTAAAAAGTAGCCTATATGTTATTCCAGGGCATACATATGGTCATTTACTTACATTCTTTCCTATTTCTAATGCTAGTAATATTATATTGGCTCTTAACATGTTTTAAGACTATGCCGCGCCCCGTCATCGCTCGACACTCTCATAGTGGACCAGCTGGGTTGTATGGCGCTTGCCAGCCCCGAAGGACCAGCTCATGACGAGATCATGCGGATGTTCACCGTCATCACCGTGGAAGCTGCCAGCGCAGCTTATCATCACACTGATGATAGGAGACAATACAGGTATTTATTTATTTATTTATAAGGAAAACCAATAGATCAACAGATTTAATTTAAAACTAGTAAGTAGCATCAGAAAGACAATTACAGGCATCTTATCATCACACTGATGATAGGAGGCAATACAGGTATTAATTTTATTTGTAAGGAAAACCAATAGATCAACAGAGTTAATTTAAAACTAGTAAGTAGCATCAGAAAGACAATTACATGTTTCCACGAATAGAAAGATTACTGTACCAGTTAAATAAAAAATAAAAAAAACTTGAGAGGTGTCAAGGGACACCCGGATGGAACGAAGTTCTTTTCGATTAATTAGTGAAGGAATTGTAATAAAATTTTATTTCTTTTAAGTTAAAATAATATGTTTTTTATTATTATCAAATATAATGTAATATAAACTTAATCAGTAGGCTCAATTTTTGTCAATCTAGCTAGTTAGATGAGAAACAAACGCAAAGCAAATAAATAGGTAAGTACCTACCTTCCTAAGTAGATACCACCTACCAACTAATGATGTTTTGGTAATCTCCTACTTGCACAATAAGTCGTTTATTAGTTTACAGTTATGTTGTACTGAACACAAAATAACGTGGGACAAGGGAAGGGGAATCAACTTTGACCTCGACCCAACCTCGACCCCACCTCGACCCCACCTCGACCCCACCTCGACCCCACCTCGACACCACCTCGACCCCACCTCGACCCACCTCGACCCCACCTCGACCCCAACTCGACCCCACCTCGACCCCACCTCGACCCCACCTCGACCCCACCTCGACCCCACCTCGACCCCACCTCGACCCCACCTCGACCCCACCTCGACCCAACCTCGACCCCACCTCGACCCAACCTCGACCCCACCTCGACCCCACCTCGACCCCACCTCGACCCCACCTCGACCCCACCTCGACCCCACCTCGACCGCACCTCGACCGCACCTCGACCGCCCCTCGACCCCACCTCGACCCCACCTCGACCCTTTCACAACGCGCGATAAGGAACTTCGTACCAAAAAGTATTTAAGTATTCTATCAGTTATCTAGTTCCCATAGTACAAGCTTTGCTTAGTTTGGGGCTAGATGGCGATGTGTAAAATGTCCACCAATATTTATTATTTATTATTTATTATTATTATTATTATTTTTTATATATTAATAGATATACTATAGCAAAAAAGTGTCGTGACAACTTTTCGTGACAACTTTTTGTGACAAATTTTCGTGACAACTTTTCGTAAGAATTTTTTCCGTCTAGCCCCCTTTCACAACGCGCGATAAGGAACTTCGTTCCAATAGGATCACGACTGTAATCCCCAAGTACGGTAGACATCCTCTCAGATATCCAGACACTTCGATCATATGAAGATGTCTAGTGGGGGTAGTCAGAGGCGCGTCCAAACATTATATTTGGCATATGCCCACATTTTGCATTAGTTAGCATTCCATACGTGACAGGTTGCAAGCCCATCGCCGTTTATAAGAATACTAACTGGTTTCCTCACGATGTTTTCCAAAATGTCTAGTGGGTGTCCACTAGACATCTTCAAAGGATTTTATTATCTTATGTTATCATTTTCTATTCATATTTTTTATCTACTTCAAATTCTGTCGTTAAAATCTGATTGAGGCACAAACATACAAATATCCTCAAAACATTCACATTTTTATTAGTATTAGGATGAATTTACTATGACACTTCTGTTCTTCAGACACGTGTCCGGTGCAGTACTAAACGCGCTCGCCAACATAGCAGCTAACGTCCGCGGTACCTCCGCCCGGTTGGAGCTGGTCACTCGCCTCCTGGAGCTGTTCGTGCAGCTCGGCTTGGGGGGCGAAAGGGCCACTGATCGATCTCCAGCACCTGTTCTTAAAGCATCCGCGAGCGCTGGAAATCTGGGTGTGCTGATACCTGTTATAGCGGTAAGCCAAGGTCATTTGTAGCATTGATTGGGAAATTAATGAGAGATAGGTACATAATAACGTTAAAAAACCGGCCAAGTGCGAGTCGGACTCGCGCACGAAGCATTCCGTACAATTATCTATAAAAAACGGCAAAAAAATCACGTTTGTTGTATGGGAGCCATCCTTATATATTTATTTTATTTAGTTTTTAGTATTTGTTGTTATAGCAGCAACAGACGGATAGCGAAGTCTTAGTAATAGGGTCCCGTTTTTCCTATGGGTACGGAATCCTAAAAATCAAATAAATTGAGAAACTCCTACTGTTTTTGAAGTCGGTTAAAATATAATTTGACGGTAATTGGCTATACAAGGGTATCATGCAAGTGAATTCGCGTACTAAAGCTAGTGAATAAATAAATTTTCGCTTTTCCCAGGTGCTAGTCAAACGTCTCCCACCAATCAAAAACCCAAAGCCTCGACTCCACAAGCTCTTCAAAGACTTCTGGCTGTACTGCGTCGTCATGGGATTCACAGCTGCTGATTCAGGTAAATATAATCAAAATGTGTTCAGCTGATTTAAGAAAAGCTAAATTTAATCTATGAATAACCCTTTGCACTCACTTTCTTCTATAAATTTTATTGTCTGTTCTATGGCGGAGCAAAATATATTATAATAGACACATATGTTAAATAAATAAATAAATAAAATAAATATTTGCGGACTTTACACACAGCGCCATCTAGCACCAAACTAAGCAAAGCTTGTACTATGGGAACCAGATAACTTATAGAAAACTTATATACTTTTTTTTTGGAAATACATACTTATTATACATATTAACACCCAGACACAGAACAAACATCTATGTTCATCACACAAATATTTGCCCTGGGTGGGGATCGAACCCACAACCTACAGCGCAGAAGGAAGAGTTACTACCAACTGAACTGTGAGGCCAGTCTATTATCTTCTAGTTATTTTGATATTATATCAGGTGCCATTGAGATTTAAGCAGTTATTTAGAGAAATATCCTAAGTAGCTCGAAATGGTTCGTGTAATCATACCACGATTTTGTCTTTGAACTTGGCTGGACATGCTGCCGCGTGTCTAGATTTGTGTCTAGGCGCTCAATCCCGCGGCGGGACAAATATTCGCATAATCCCTATATGATTTGGTGCTCTACAATTTAAGTTAGACGCCTCGGTAGATTTCGTCTTTCATTGGAAATACGAACGCCCGATAGTAATATTTATCTAGAGCCGCTACAACAATTATGTATAACATTTTATTGTGTTATCGTGAAATAATTATGATAGTTTAGAAAATAAAATAAGTGTTACAAATTGTATAGAAGTTCAAGTTTAATAACACAAAATAAATGTGGCAACTGATGGTGTTAACTGCTCTATACACTTCCAAGTACTAGACCGTCTTTGTAACTCGTTGGTGACTGACGAGCCGCGGGACGTACATTGGTTTCACAATCGTACTAATTCGGAAACACGAACTTTCCCGAGGCGTCTATCTTAGTACTCGTAATTTCTCATACCCACGATATAGGAGTCCTGTTGGTTGTTACATAGTAATTTATAGCTTCCAGTCATGAGAATAAAGTTCATTTTTGCTCCGCCCCGGGCCGGATGTTCACTGACCCCTGTACACTGAAATGTTCTACTGTTATATAGATCTGTGTAAATTGATTGTGTTCTCTTCTTCTATGGCCTCGCCTGTAGCTATGCGAAAGCGTGAGTACATGCTTCTAGTGTTAGAATTGTGTTTTGTGTGGTGGTGTTTAGTTTTTGGTGCTGTATTTACTGGAATTTCCAAATTTTAAACTCATATATAACGACATGGATTTTTTTTACGAGTTTACCTACCTAATATTGACTGACTGACATACCCTGACTTTGCACATGTATAACGATAATAAGACCATTAGTGTAGTTAGTCATTTTAAACGACAATGTATCTAATAAAGATAATCCAATTTTATGTTTTCAATAAGTAAGATTTATATACAAACTTAGAGTACAACCCTACCAATTCACCCCCTTCTTTTGCTCCCCCCTTAAAGTGTGAACATCCTAAAAATAGTACCAGTAATTAGTTAGGCTTTTCGGCCTAATTATTTTTTATTAACAGATATTTCCTGGATAAGTCATCTCGATAACATGTTTTTTTGTATCCCTCCTTACAAACTTACAAACTTAAGAAATAATATTAGTAGGATAGATACATTTTCTGTAGAATATAGCACCATAGTTAGATGAGAGTTTCTATTTATCGTTTGATAAGTGAAGTATTTAGAACAGAAAAATAGCCCTGTAGATACAATTGAACCGCCTGAAGTTGTTTAGTTGCGCAGTTGAATAAAAACAAAAAGAAATAGAATCACGACTGTATAGCCTCAAGTACGGTAGACGTACCCTCGTATTCAAGAACGACACTATGAGAACACGCACCCACAGTGGACGAAATCTTGTTTCATAAACATCACTTTATGTGTTGAACGGCACTATGGCGCACGCTACCGTGTGCCTTTAGAGCTCAACTTTGGCTAGAGGCACACGACAATGTGCCTCTAGTCACACTATGCAGTGTCGCACAACACAAAGTGATTTTTATGAAAAAAGATTTCGTCCACTGTTGGTGCGTGTTCTCATAGTGTCGTTCTTGAATACGAGGGTTATAGACTCTCAGATCTTTGAAGATGTCTAAAAAGGGTTATCAGAGGCACAGGGAGTTGTCTATACGTTACTAAACGACTAATTGCGGTCATATTATATCATCAGAACTTTGCCATTATTGTCTAACTAACAGGTAATCTGAAATAGACTTTATCTGTCGATTTCTATTCGTTTTGATACTTCGAACACATAGCCACATGCATTCTGATTGGCCGGTTCAACGTTACACGTAATAGTCAGTATGTAAGGTGAGAGCGCTGGTTGTGGTCATTTTAACAACATTTTAATTTTCAAATAAACGGTTTATATTGAAAATAATACATTAAAATGACGATTTTTAAACAACATAGGATAGAGTATTTATCTGTTAAGCAAACGTTTTGTAACAGGCGATATTTATTTATTCATTATTCATATTTAAATTGACAAAACGGAAAATATTTAGTTGTGGTCAATCAAATCTAGAGGTATAACGCATCACAACTGTCACTAATTAAAACTGACCATAGATAAAAAACTGTATTAACTATAGATTTTAAACAAGTTTGTTTGCTATGCTTAGTTATTGACTGCCATAATTAAAAATGTCAAAAACCGGGGTAGGCACCACAACCGGGTATTTGACCCTATATCATAGTTTTGTATAATTTAAACTGACGAGATGTTTATGGGTCACGTTAGTGGTCAGTACTAAATTAAATTTCCCGCTCGGTGTCTTATATCAGCAGTATTAGTCTAACGTGTTGTTCGAAAGTGTTCGTCGTGCATGAGGAGTCTATAGGCTGTGTGGTGCTTGGTATAGGTATAGGCTTGATATCATGTAATGTGAGTTTGACAGTTAAAGCCTATTCTGATAACAAGTTGAGTTAGACAAGGCTGTAGTAGTGTGTGTTTTTGTTTTACAGATGTGTGTTTTGGATTATTAGTAGGTATAGTTAGTTGGTTATTATTATTATTTGTAGTTAAAGTTAATAGATGCTTTTTGAAAGATTATTTTTGTATGAAAACTAACGTATTTTTATTTACTTTGGGATTTGAATGCATTCATGATTCGTTTATTGATAACTTGTACAAAAAATAAAAATGTAAGAATAATATCAACATTTCTGAGAAAGATTTAAATTTGTTCTAATTTTGCCCAGTTTTTTTTTCTCTTTCTAAATTCAAATTAAAAAAACAATAAATCTGAATTTTCTGCTAGCTCACATTACTCCATGTCTAATACAACGATATCAAAAAATTAAATCAATGAGTTTTCTTTTTGATATCCATACAAATTTTATTTCGGTATCAGTTTGAGTATATTCCGTAAATATATTTTACAGGACTCTGGCCCCAGGAATGGTACGCGGGCGTGAAAGAGATAGCCGTCAAATCGCCCTTCCTTGTCTCGCAAACGTCGCTCCGCTCTGAAATGCGCGAGTTACAATACACATCGGCTGTCAGAAACGACTCCGTATCTATAAATGAATTGCAAGAGTTGAAAACACAGATTCTCAACCTTTTGGACCATCAACCGGAAATAACTGTAATTGTGAATAAATTGACGTTTGCGCCGTGTATGTATATACTAAGCGTTCATTGGCTGGAGACTTTAAGGTAAGAGTGACCACACCTTCAGTGATTTAATAATAACAGCGGACGTTCTACAATCTCTAAAGACTAGACTAAATATTACTAGTAGAGTAAGAGCGAAAGTGACAACGCTACACGAACACGTATGGCGTTGTCACTTTCGCACCAGTAATATTTCGCTATTTTGTAAAAACATGATTATAATGCCAATATTTATTTGTACTGAATGCCTTAATACCTACGCTTTTTATGCTGCATTACCCTATACCTATATAATACGCTCCCAATATAATACCTAATAATATACCTAAGCAGAAGCGTAGGTATAGGTGCATAAACAGTGAATAGTTACTATGAAAAGTGTACAAATTAGGTATTGCATTCAACATCATAACATGATAATCATGTTTTTACAAAATAGCCCTGCTGCTCTAGTCTTACTTAAGAGTTTGTATTACGGCCCCAGTGGTAGGTTGTAAAACAAGGCAATGTTCAAATTTAATGTTCATTCATGATGTTCACTCTTGGTGTTCATATTTAATGATAATTAATTTTAACTTGAAGTTCATATAGACCATGTGCAATAATAATGATAATAAGCCATTTATTTCCTAAAAAGTAAGTAAAATTATATAAACTCACATCGACATTTAAAAATTAATAAAGTACCTACTTGATTGATTAATAATAATAAATCATAAATTCAGACCAGATTAAATCAGACCATCTTCAAACGATGTTCAAATGTTCATTCATGATGCTCACTCATGATGCTCCTATTTAATAATAATTCTAACTCGAAGTTCATAAAATACAGACCATGTTCAAACCTAATGTTCGTATTAGATGTTCAACTTGGACATCATACAAACTTGATGTTCACTCTTGATGTCTATATTTTGTTATTAAGTTCATATTTTGATATAACTATAGACTTTTACACGCAGACAAGAGTCTGCCCGAGACCATGGCTATTGTAACATAGCCGAAACGTCGGTAAAATAAATTAAAGGTTATAAAAACCCGTGTAAAAATCTATAGTTACGTCTACCAATCACGATCGTTTGAAAAAAATCATGTACAACCCGGTCAGAATATCTGTGCACTTCGCTGGAATGCGGCGCCTCTCCCGCTCTCTCTCTCTCCCGCCTCGCCCGTACCATGACGTCACGAGGTCAGGTGCACAGATATTGTGACCGGGTTGTATTGATGTTCTAGTGTGGTTTCAGAGTTACCAATTCGCCTGAGCCCTGCCTACAGCCTATTATTGAGTACTTGAGTGATACAGCACTTCAAAAAGACAAAGCGGGCATGTGGTCTTGCGTTGCTAGGTAAGCATACCATTCGTGAATTCGAATCCCGATTATGCACGTGCATTTCTATTTAATACGTGTACTCACCAATTGTAATGTTTCGTGCTTGTACTTAAATGTAATGTTTTTTACGTGCCGCTGACTAACCTCCTTAGATATTCACATAAATCTGAACGCTAGTAGGTATAAAATGATGTCTACTATGCTTGGAAGCATACGACTGCCTTTTCTAAGGGTTCATAGAAAAACGGAACCCATAAATAATCACTATTTTATACCATTCGTAAGATAAACGACTTCGATGATGGAAAGTGCCTAGATGAGCTGCGGGTTCGATTCCCGCAGCGGGACAAGTCTTCACGACCTGTATTTGTTCCTAAACTGAGTGTTATAGTACCACAATACTCAAAATTGACACCCATGACAGAGGGAAGTATGTGATCAGGGGGTGCGAAAGTGACAACGCTATATGAGTTCAAATATAAAATATAAAATGAAATGAAATACATTTATTTGACACACACACACAGAAAAATAAGTACACATAACAAAAAGAAGAAATATACGTACATAAATACAGACTTCCTACTGCATGGGTAAAATAGGCCTCATCTCATAATGTATTATCACTACATAGTATAAAGCAAAGTCGCTTTCCGCTTCCCGCGTCTGTATGTAATATGTATGTATGTATGTATGTATGTTTGCTTATATCTTTAAAACTACAAAACGGATTTTGATGCGGTTTTTTTTAATAAATAGAGTGATTCAAGAGGAAGGTTTATATGTATAATACATGCATAATATAGTAGAGAAACACTGATAATTTTAGAGGTTTCTAATGTGATGTCGTAAATAAACACATTTTTTTGCGCTTACATTGCAAATGCTGGCTGAACCCCACGAGATATATCAAAATAATGTACTACAGTATTGTACACCTTAAAAACGTCTACAAAAAAGTCAACGATGGTATTAGAAATGTCTTACGCACAGCGAAGCGGGCACGGGTCAGCTAGTAACGTTATAAAATAAAATAGCGTTGTCCCTTTCGCACCACGAGTACTACTCTTTTAATTGTTGCGTGTTGTGTTTGTTGTCTGATTCCTCTAGGCTTGGTCGCGTGGAATCGGCGTAGCTTCACCTAGTTCTTAAGACTTTTCAAAGTGATCCTTGTGATTTTATTGAAATAAATGATTTTTGAATTTGAATTTAATATTATTAGGAGCTTTTGGTAAGGCTCCAGGACTATGTTTGACCATCATTTACATTGATAAGTATTTTCAGCGTCGGAGACAAAGTATTCCAGAAGTTTCTAGACGTTATGTCGAACAAAGTGAAGGATGAATCGCGCGAAAGAGAATTAGAAGGTCACGCTCAATTTCTACTTGTAAACTTCAATCATATACACAAGCAGATAAGACGTGTGGCCGATAAATGGCTGGCCGGTTTGGTCGATAGGTTCCCTCATTTGTTGTGGAACTGTCAGGTGAGTAACGTTTTCTTTAAGACGAGTAAAAAGTAAAGTAGTTACAAAGTATGGAGGGTTTGTGAGAACTACTTTTCGATTAAGGGATCCGTTTGTGAAATATTGAGCTTTAAAGTGCCAATTTTTGTTGGAAATGAGTGTCCCCCCCCCTCTAAAATCGAAACTATTGGGTTGAAATTTCAAGGTAGTAGTACATATAACGACTTAAAAGGAAAACTATCACGGCTAAGTAGACGTTACATGTTTTCAAGTAATAGTAATAGCCGTAATAGTCGATCAACTTAAAAAATGTATTCGAAAAAGAAATAATCAATTTTTTTTGGTACAAATACCATTGAAAATTACTTATTATAACGTTGTTAGCTGTGTAAACTCCGACACGCACTTGGCCGGTATTTTTCTCAATAACCGCAAAACATACAGTTATGTTTTTTATGACAAAGATAACTAAGGATATAATCTAGATAAATTATAGACAGAAACACGATTGGTGAAACTTTTCTCGATAGATTTATTTTGCAAAGTTGGCTCTTTCAAAATATTAGTTTCGTTTTTAATCATAACTATGAATAGCTAAACAATTCATTTTTATATAATTCGTTAGATAAAAATGCTAGCTAAGTAAATTATAGACAGTTTCTTTCATCACTTTATCCGTCTTATCCGGGTAGACTCAGCCCATACAACAAAACCAAACATTTCACATATCACCCTATGGGTAGTAGCTCTGCTTCTGCTCTGTACTGTAGGTTGTGGGTTCGATCCCCACCCAGGACAAATATTTGTGTGATGAACATAGATGTTTGTTCTGTGTCTGGGTGTTATATTGTATAATTTATTTACAAAAAAAAGTTCTATCAGAAATCTGGTTTCCATAGTACAATCTTGCTTAGTTTAGGGCTAGATGGCGCTGTTTGAAATGTCCACCAATATTTATTTTCCGGTAATCTGGTTCCCATAGTACAAACTTTGCTTAGTTTGGGGGTATAGTTGTGAAATGTTCACCAATATCTATTTATTTATCTTATTTCAGGTTCTGTGGTCTATGCTAGACATTTTGCAGGTATTAAGTTTCAGTCTGGAACTAGATGCGAATCAAGAGACGCCATTACTCAAAGTACCTGGTACCGACATGACATTACAACTGCAAGATACCTTGGAAGGGAGAGAGGTATGAATAAATCTACTTGTAAAAATGTATTAGTAGATGCTAAGCCGTGTTGGCCGAGCGGGAGGTACCTCGACTTTCATTTCGAAGGTCGTGTGTTCGAATCCTGGCGTGCATCAATGGATTTTTCTCTTCGATACATTTTTAGGCGCATCAAAACACGTGCTCAAAACTTCGAAGGAAAACATCGTGAGGAAACCAGTTAGTATTCTTATAAGAGTCGATGGGCTTGCAACCTGTCACGTATGGAATGCTAACTACTGCAAAATGCGGGCATGTGCCAAATATAATGTTTGGACGTGCTTCTGACTATCCCCTCTAGACATCTTTAAAGAATCTAATCGTCTGGAGATCTGAGAGGATGTCTACCGTACTTGGGGATTACAGTCGTGATTCTATTTTTTTTACATAAAATGTGTGCCAATATTTATTATTATTTATTATCCTACTAATATTATAAATGCGAAAGTTTGTGAGTGAGTGAGTGAGTGAGTGGGTGTGTGTGTGTGTGTGCGCGTGTGTGTGTGTGTGTGTGTTTGTTACTCTTTCACGCAAAAACTACTTAACGGATTTACATTTTACAAATAGGCTACTTACGGACGAGCAGTTATTTAATAAAATTGAATTTTCAGAGTATTGTAAAAGACTTTGCGGATCGCTGTCACGGCATCGTGCAGGAGGCCATGAAATGGGCGCCGCAGTCAACAAGATCACATTTACAGGAATATCTCAATCAGGTACTTATTAATTGACAAGAAGAAAACATTTTTTTATTTTTTTTACCCTAAATAAAGTTGTTGAGCTATTTTAGTGTCATTATAACATATTTTATTTGACTTTCCTAATAATATTATAAATGCAAAAGTTTGTGAGTTGGTATATATGTTTGTACCCTAATCAAACCTAATCGACCAAACTGATTAAGATAAAATTTGGTGTAGTATGTAGATAAATAATCAGAATAACAGAAGGGGGAATTTACGATCCGAAAAACAACCTCTAACTGATAAAAAAAAATGCAAAATTGATGATTTTGGTATAGATGGCGCTGGTGTGTCACAAAAATGGAAGTTGCTTGAAGTTGCTTTTTCCTATGCGGTTATTAAAATTTGACAGGACAACGTCTGTCACGGGTCGGCTGATAATCTATATAAATAAAAGCAAAATACTACTCTTAGTAGTACGCTTAGAAATTATTGTTGAAAGTCTTTCCTTAAAATCCCAATGAGGTAAAAATGGGGTTATATGATCAAACATGGATGATTGAAAATTAACAGAAAAAATTTAGTAAAGATTTTATAATACTCAAATAAATAACATCGCGCGTACGAAGTCCCGGGTAACAGCTAGTTATAACTATAGATTTTGACACGGGTCTTTATCACGGAATTACCTTTAATTTACTTTATACCATACCTACTTTAAAAAGCTTATTTTATTCACGCAAAACAGTGAATAAAAAGGCCTTTTATTCACTGTTTTGTTTTTATTCACTATTTTGGTGTTTGAATTTGGAACACAAAATATATCCGGTCTCTATTTCAATGGTTACACAAACTCCTTGCGCTGAGATTCGAAATTCAAAACTCTTTGGTGCAAATAAATTCTCGAGATTTGATTGGTCGATATTTGCGACAAGGAGTTTGGCATTAGATTAAATAAATATTCTCGTAGTCATGGTATAAAGTATAGTATGCAACTCCTGAATAAAGTACGAATTTATATCGAGGGCCATGAATCACTCGCGTCGTTCAGGATTCTAACAGTTGAATCACGAGCGCAGCGAGTGATTCAACTGTTAGAATCCTCATTAGAATCCTTCATTTCTCCTTCAATTCTCATTCGAAAAATCCTCATTAGAATCCTTCATTTCTCCTTCATTTCTTCCTTCAGAATCCTCATTAGAATCCTCATTAGAATCCTTCACTTGCTCGTGACTCATCTACGGCCCTCGCTTTAAATCCGTCCTTTATTCACTAGTTGCATAATATACTATTGTCAAACTCTATAGTCACGTCTACTAATCACGATAGTTTGAAAAACAGCTAGTTATGCTAACAAGATTATGTTATAGGTGCCAAACTCTACCTTATGGCATCACTGCGGACTTGCCTTGGCGACGGGCGCGTTGCTAGGCGCGGCCGGCCTTAACAGAGTATCGGCACCCTTGCCCAGAGCAGCGTTGGACAAACGGCCATTATGCGTTACGCACGACTCTGCTGCGTTACTGGCTGTTGTATCACAGCGGAGCAGATTCGCAGGAGAGGTACGTAAATAAATCCTATCCTAATCACTACATACTATAAAACAAAGTCGCTTTCTCTGTCCCATATCCCTATGTATGCTTAAATCTTTAAAAATACGCAACGGATTTTGATGCGTTTTTTTTTAATAAATAGAGTGATTCAAGAGGAATGTTTATATGTATAATACATGCATAATATTGTAGAGAAACACTGATAATTTTAGAGATTTCTAATGTGATGTAAATGAACACATTTTTTTGCGCTTACATTGCAAACGCTGGCTGAACCCCACGAGATATATCAAAATAATGTACTACAGTATTGTACATCTTAAAAACGTCTACAAAAAAGTCCGCGATGGTATTAGAAATGTCTTACACACAGCGAAGCGGGCACGGGTCAGCTAGTAATATTATAAATGCGAAAGTTTGTGGGAGGTACCTCGACTTTCAATCTGAAGGTCGTGGGTTCGAATCCCGGCGTGCATAAATGGATTTTTCTGTTCGAAAAATTTATATGCGCATCAAAAACACGTGCTCAAAACGGTGAAGGAAAACATCGGTGAGGAAAATCAGTTAGAATTCTTATAAGCGGCGATGGACTTGCAACCTGTCACGTAATAATAATAATAATAATAATATAGCCTTTTATTCAGATTTCTTAAATCTATTGACAATATATATAGCACAAATTAAAGTTAAACTAAATCTAGCATCTGTTGCTTGCTTGTTTTTTGCAAATCTGTTTGCCAATCGGCAAAGGCCTCCTCCAAAACCTGTCACGTATGGAATGCTAACTACTGCAAAATGTGGGTATGTGCCAAATATAACCATATACAGGTTGCAAACATAGTCCTTAGAATACTAACTAGTTTCATCACGATATTTTCCTTCATAGATTTCTGTACGTGGTAATGCACAAATTCATTTTTCAATTGAAAAATCTATTGATGCACAATTGCACAGCCGGGATTCGAACCCACGATCCTCTGATTAGATGATGATTCTGAAAAAAAAATACAACTATTTTATGACTTTCTTTTCTATAGTAGAAAAGATATAGATAGACATCATGCTAATAGATATATTCATATAATGTGATTTCTCAGATTGCCGGTGCAGTGATGGCCGAAGGCGGTGGCGAGGCAGCCCTCTGGCGAGTGGGAGCGAAACTGCAAGCTTCGCTGCGGGAAGCCTGCACGAGTGGGAGCGAGACAACACATCGCGCGGCGTTGTGGCGCGCGACAGCGTTACTAGTGCACGCGAAACATCATGCACAACACGCGCACCATACGTCGCCTGTTGCGAGAACTTTGCTACATTCTGTGGGTGAGTGAGAGAGACGGCATATAACTTTGCTGCGGGTGAATGAGAGGGACGGCACGTGATTGCGTTAATAGTGCACGCGTAACATCATTCACAACACGCGCACCGTATATCGCCTGTTAAGAGGACTTTGATACATTCTGTGGGTGAGTGAGAGAGACAGCATTAGACGGCATAGAATTTTTGCGGGTGAGTGAGAGAGACGGCATGTGATTGCGTTATTAGGGCACGCTTAACATCGTTCACAATCACAACACGCGCACCGTATATCGCCTGTTGCGAGGACTTTGATACATTCTGTGGGTGAGTGAGAGAGATGGCATTAGACGTCATAGAACTTTGCTGCGATTGAATGAGATAGACGGCACGTGATTGCGTTATTAGTGCACGCGAGACATCATTCACAACACGCGCACCTCGACTGTTGCGAGCTTTTGCTACACTCTGTGGGTGAGTGAGGTGAGAGAGAGGCGAAGTTGTCGGTAGGTAAGTGAGAGAGACGGCGAAATTTTTGGAACACTTCATTGTGTCAGTGTTTGTTTGATTGTTCAAATAAACACTGACAGCGGTGGTAGACATAATTTTAATATACAATGTGACAAAAATGTTGAAATGGATGCGGGTTTCCCCGCAACGGAACAAATGCTTGTATGATCTGCATATACCGACTTTTAGATTGGGCGAACAATTTCGTCTTTTTAGGGTTCCGTGCCCAAAGGGTATAAACGGAGACCTATTATTAAGACTCCGCTGTCCGTTTGTCTGTCTGTCACAAGGCTGTATCTCATGAACCGTGATAGCTAGACAGTTTAAACTTCACTGATGAAATTTAAATTAAGTTAAATTTTCACTGAATATGTATTTCACTTACCGCTACAACAACAAATACTAAAAACAGAATAAAATAAATATTTAAGTGGTCCATACAGCAAACGTTATTTTTTTTTTTAGCCGTTTTTATAGATAATGATACGGGACCCTTCGTGCACGAGTCCGACTCGCACTTGGCCGGTTTTGTTATTTCTAGTTTTTATAAAGTAAACATTTATATTTATTTTATATCTTACAATGATTGTTTCAGCGTGGTCGCAAGTGGAGATATTCACGGAGGACGCGGTCACCACAGCTGTCGAATGCTGGCAATGGCTGACCACCGCCCGCCCGGAGTTAGAGCTGAGGCTTCTCCAGGAGATATTCGCAGCATGGCAGAGCACCGTGGATAGGAAGATGGGGCTGTTCTCGACCACGCACGACGATATAAGTCCGTTGGCTGCTTATGAAGGTAATTTGAGGTTACAAAAAAGTCGCGTTGGCTAAGTGGAAGGTACCTCGACTTGTAATCCGAAATTCGTTGGTTCAAATCCCAAATGTGCAAATCAATAGATTATTCTTTTTGAAAAATGTATATGCTTATCAAAAACACGTGCTTAAAACGGTGAAGAAAAACATCGTGAGAAAACCAGCTAGTATTTTTATAAGCGGCGATGGGCTTGCAACCTGTCACGTGTGGAATGCTGACTACTGCAAATGTGGGCATGTGCCAAATATAATGTTTGGACGCGTCTCTGACAACATTTTGAAAGATCGAAGCGCCTGGAGATCTGAAAGGATGTCTACCGTATTTGGGGATTACAGTCGTGATCCTATTTTTTTTTAACTGATTTTAAGCCTCTAAGATATGCCAATAATTTGATACGTACCCACAACATATAAGCATTTTATGATAGTTTGAAAGCCTCTGTATGACTATGACTAATTTGATACGTACTTTAGGTGCAAAATTGGAGCCTAGACCACCATTCGTAGCGCCCCACTCTGTATGGATACGGCATTTATCTGAAGTTGCCGATACAGCCAAATACAATAGCCTTGAAAAGGTAGAAATGTTGGCAAGTTTGTTACATAGGTAAGTTTATTATTCACATTATTATTTTACTAGCTTTTGCGGCTCATTCGCATGTATGAACTACAACTGTACCACGAACTATATCTTTTCCATGCTTTATCATCATACAAGCGATCAAACATGAAGATATATAGTGAAAAAAAAACCGATTAAGTGCGAGTCGGCCTCGCGCACGAAGGGTTCCGTACCATTATCTATAAAAAACGGAAAAACCACATTTGATGTATAAGCCCCACTTAAATATTTTTATTTTATTCTATTTCAAGAGAAATACATAATCTGCGAAAATTTCAACTGACTAGCTATTACAGTTCATGAGATACAGCCTGGTGACAGACAGACGGACAGCGGAGTCTTAGTAATAGGTCCTGTTACCCTTTGGGTACGGAACCTTAAAAACGGTGAAGGGAAACATCGTGAAGAAACCTGTTATTTTATAAGGGCCGGGCATGCCACCTGTCACGTATGGAATGCAAAATGCAAAATGTGGGCAAGTGCCAAATGTGGTATTTGGACGTACCTCTGACTATATTTCGACATCTTCAAATATCTGAGAGGATGTCTACCGTACTTTAATTTTTTTTCATTATATTTTCAGATCTTTACCAATAACTGTTGGTGATGTCAGAGATCACATAAACCGGCACGTCGAAGCAGTAGGTGTAAGATTTAGGTAAGTCTTACGATATCTTGACTACGCTCACAGCTCAGTTGGTAGTAACTTTGCCTTCTGCGCTGTAGGTTGTGGGTTCGATTCCCACCCAGGGCAAATATTTGTGTGATAAACACAGATGTTTGTTTTATCTGTCTGGGTGTTAATATGTATTTACAAAAAAAAGTATATAAGTATTCAGTTATCTGGTTCCCATAGTACAAGCTTTGCTTAATTTGGGACTAGATGGCGCTGTGTATAAAGTCCGCCAATATTTATTTCTTCTGGCGTGTATTTTATTATGAAATAACTATTTGATTTTGACACATGTCTTTATCACGTAATTACCTTCAATTTACTTTCCCGACGTTTCGACTTTGTTACAATATGGTCGCGGGCAGACCAATATTATGAAAGTTTTTTATTAGTAACAATACGGGTAGTTCCATATACTTTAATGATATGCTCAAGGTATTTGGAAATTCAAAGAAATAAATAGTTTTTTTTTTCTCTATACTTTCTCATGAAGCCTTTCTCATGAATATATTATATTCTAATATCATATACAAAAATACTTTTACAAATCCGACTGGTCGTTACAGTGATTAGCGCGTTCAAACTCTTCAGCTTTATATTATTATAGATACCAATATTATTCCGTGCTAAAATAAACCTTATCACATTGTATTACAGGCTACTTACCTGCGGCCTTTCCCTTCTACAAGGGGACATCCTGCCCCGATCTCTAGCCCGGAACATACTAAGAGATCGCGTGTACAGTGTATGCTTAGACTACTTTTGCCGGGGGCTGCAATGCCCCGCGAAGGGGTCCGGGGCTCTAAGGGAGGATATTATATCACTGATCAAATTCTGGCAGTTGATGCACTCAGATAAGAAGTATTTGAAGAGCAGCGATATGGGCGGTGAGTGTAATAGCAGATAACTATCTAGACACGCGGCAGCAAGTCCAGCCAAGTTATAAAAAAAAGATATTTACTCGGGTCTTTATCGTGTATTACCTTTTATATTATACCGTTTTTAATATGTTACAATAGCCGCAGGTAGAGATTTCAAATCGCTCATATCCTTCAAAAAGTCTAAAATGGGTAGTAAGAGGCACGTCCAAATTTGACACTAGCTTACATTTTTCAGTAGTTCATTACAGTTCGTTGATGCACGGGATTCAAACTTACGAACTTCAGACTAAGGTACCTATCCTCCCAGAATCCTGGGGGTTACAGAAAAAAAAGAAAGAATGAATGAATTTATTGTGTCAACATATCTCTTAAAGCTAAATAACAACTGACTTCATATAATAATAAAGATGTGACCAGACATAGCGCGGCATTCGAGCGCGGCAGCCGCGCGCAGCTATCCGCGCTATGTTTGGACATCAGCCGCGCGCACATTTACGTTTAAACTAATCACGCGGCATACTTGTGTCCTGCGAATGCCTCGCTATGTCTGGTCACATCTTTATTAATTGGTTAGAACTATGTATGTGTTTGTTAGAATATTTATTTATTGAATTTTTAGGAGAATACGAGCTTATGGGGGGTCCTAGCTCTCACAGTATTTACACGTCGATATCACCCTCCGATACCAGAGCATCGGTAAACAGCAGTGAAATAGGCAGCCGGCAGACAACCGGCTGGATTAATACGGTAAGGGATTTTGAACCTTATTCTTTGGTAAAAAAGAACCAAATCATCATCGGGTATAAACAGGCGTGACTCACGGCTATGCGACACGGTAATATCATAAATCATAATATCTCCTTATATTATTATAATTATTGCTTTTTCACTACATAGTATAAAGCAAAGTCGCTTTCCGCTTCCCGCGTCTGTATGTATGTTTGCTTATATCTTTAAAACTACACAACGGATTTTGATGCGGTTTTTTTTAATAGATAGAGTGATTCAGGAGGAAGGTTTATATGTATAATAACATGCTACCCGTGCGAAGCCGGGGCGGGTCGCTAGTGGAGTTATATATGGACAATTTAAATAACCCGCGCAAAGACGCTTCTTTATGCAAATGGCGTCGCACTAGGTTGTGTGACGTTACATGCTTCAAGGCCAAGTTTTTCAAGGCAGGCGAAGACATATCGACAAGCATGTTACGTCATCGTCGATTCGACCAATCCTGACCATTTTGTGTCACGCGACTGGTGTTTAAAATAGATAATTTTAATTATGGGTTTTTTGATAAATCATTGTTTATTTTCAAGTTATTTTACTCCATAACTCTTTATGAAGGCATAATTTACATATATTACTATCAACAACACTTTATTTTTCATACTGCCTATTGAGCCAGATTCTCGTAATAATAGAATCTATTTTCCAGGTACCGATGTCAACGACAACGCTAAGTAGCGGCGGCGGCGCGGGCAGCATAGCGGGAAAGCGATCAAACAGAAGTGTCAAACCACCAATTAAGTCTCAGGATACCTTCGTGAAGGACTATGTTAAGAAACGGAACCTCATATTGGAACTAATGGTATAGAACTCACTAGCCGACCCATGACAGACGATGTCCTGTCAAATTTCAATAATCGAATATAAAAGACTGAATGGTTTTAGTCAGTGATGTCAGATTTGTTGCTCACTAGCGCCATCTATACAGAAAACATCCCTTTTGCGTTTTTTTATCGCTTTTGGGATGTTTGTCATATTATTTTAAAGTAGTTT
This sequence comes from Hydriomena furcata, assembly GCA_912999785.1. Lineage (NCBI taxonomy): Eukaryota > Metazoa > Arthropoda > Insecta > Lepidoptera > Geometridae > Hydriomena > Hydriomena furcata. The sequence continues at coordinate 21,944,366 of OU538820.1, forward strand.
ATTTTTTATTCGGGCATTATATCTACATCTACAGTATATCTCAACTCGATCCGTTTTGTCGTTTAAGCCTGATTGAAGATCAAACATACATACAAACTCACAAACTTTCGCATTTATAATATTATTAGGATACTCATAACTAGTAGAAACCCTCGCGACTATGTTTACGTGAAGGTTTTTCAAACAGTCTTCAATTCCCACTGCACCCCTTTAGGGGTTGCTTTTTTAGTGCACCCCTAAACCCGCCAAATTTCAAGTTTAGGACCATGCTTTAATAGATCAGTCAGTCAGTTACGCGAGTTTTATATAGATAACTCAAAAAAAACAAACAATCGCGGAACATCCATGAGAATGATTCGAGTACATCTAAGTGTCTTCCGTATGAATTCTATGGAATGTTATAATTATTAATTTTTACTCGGGTTTCACCATCGACCACATATCCCAATAGACGCCTAATGGCTTCATTTCTTCAAACAAATAATTCAGTCAAATCGTTGAGGTGTGCGGGTCAGGGGGGACGGTAAAAAGTGCATTTTGATTGGCCGGTTCAACGTCACAGCCCGCCGCGGGGCGTGTTGTGAGTCGCTTTCGGTGTCTTATATCAGCCGTATAAGCCTAATGTGTTGTTTGAAAGTGTTTGCCTTGCATGAGGAGTCTATAGGCTGTGTGGTCGATGGGTTTCACCCACATCATCCTATCCTACTAATATTATAAATCCGACAGTTTGTAAGGATGTTTGGACGTTTGAGCCTCAATCATGCCCAAACGACCGATTTTTGGATGAAACTTGGAATACACATAGCCTATGTCCTATGCTACGCTGGCAAAAGTTAAACAATCAATTTTATACCTTCAGGCGGTGGAAATAGAGTTCCTAGTCACCTGGCACAATCCCCACGGTCGTCCAGAACAAGCTGTCCCTGGCGAAGACAACATAAACACGTGGCGAGCCAAACCTAACCAGGAACGCACTTGGAGGGACTTCGCCAAACTAGCCTGGGACATCAGTCCGGCCCTTGCTGTGTTTCTACCGGAAAGGTATTTGTTATAATACTCAAATTCAAATTCAAATTGTTTATTATTTGTTGCCTGATTCCTCTAGGCTTGGTTGCGTGGAATCGGCGTAGCTTCACCTAGTTAGACGTTTCAAAGTGATCCTTGTGTTTTATTGAAATAAATGATTTTGAATTTGTTATATGGCAGTCCTACATAAACAAAATTTAAATGGGGCTAGCTTGGGTCTATTTTCTACAAAATAGAAAATAATAATCTAATAATTTCCCAAAGCAATAAGTAACTTAAGTTAGTAAGTACTACTAACTTACTACTAACCTAGTACTAAGTAAAATGAAATGTAAATTGCGTTATCAATCTTAAGATAGTTAAAATAAAGTACATTTCAGGTTGAAGAATGAAGGAATAATAGCTGAAATGAAGCGGAAAGTGCAAGCGCAGCCGACGGCTGTATGTCACATACCGCAAGCGCTGAAGTATTTGGTCACAACGGAAACATTACTCAACGATGCTCATGAGGTAAGAACTACTTTTAGAACTAAACAGTTCAAATCTATATATATAAAAGAAAGTCTTGTTAGTTACACTATTTATAACTCAAGAACGGCTGAACCGATTTGGCTCAAAATGGGTGGCGAGGTAGCTTAGAACTTGGAGACGGACATATGATACTTTTAAACGGGAATGGGAAAAGAAACGGGCACGGGAACGGGAACTAGAACTTAACACAACATTTGTTAATTCTAAAGCGGTATGAAGTTCGCCGGGTTAGCTTGTAACTAAATAAATTTTGGTGGACATTTTACACAGTGCCATCTAGCCTCAAACTAAGCAAAGCTTGTACAATGGGAACTTGATAACTGATACTTTTTATTTATCAAGTTGTAGAGTAGCCGCTTGTAAAGGAAAATTGTTTATTATATTCCTCTAATTTATTAAATTGGCTATGTTTAATTACAGCTAGTCCACATGATAACATGGGCACGCGTTTCACCTGTCGAAGCGTTATCGTACTTCAGTCGGCAGTACCCGCCCCATCCGCTGTCAGCACAAGCGGCCGTCAGCACGCTGACGTCATATCCGTCGTCAGCGGTACTATTGTACATTCCACAGCTCGTTCAGGCTTTGCGGCATGACACTGTAAGTATCTTTAGAATGCCTCTTGCATGCCCGGATGAGAACGATCCTCGCGCTAAAGCAAATATTTGGAAGATATTTAAATATTGCGCTACCATATTACTCGTAGTTTCCTAACTACGACACAGGGACTCCTATTGTGGGGTCTAAACTATGTATGTGACTGTTGGATCTTGACATAATCAATACAAAACTTTTGATTGCAAAAGTTTGTTTATTTTCATCACTTTTGATCCTACCGACTGCGCCAGTTGTTAGATAGTTGAGTTCCGAAGGCTGCGCCATATTTTTTCTAATCTTTTCTTCCTGTTGTCTGCGACTAATATTATTAGTAAACCCTTAACCCATCCAAATTATAATACTATTTAAACGTCTTGTAATTTTGCAGATGGGATACGTAGCTGAACTTATCAAGTCATTAGCGAAAAAGTCCCAAGTTGTCGCTCATCAACTGATATGGAATATGCACACAAACATGTATACGGACGAAGAGATGCATAATAAAGATGGTATGTACTTCAGAAGGCCTAGTTAGTTACTAAAGCCGCCGGAATACTCCTTTAAAGAGGCGGTTTAAAAAAAAAACAAAATAATGTTGATGTAACGAAGGTTAACCAAGAAGATACTAGTATCATGACAGACAGATTGAAAGCATACATAATGCACCATCCTACTAATATTATAAATGCGAAAGTTTGTGAGTGGGTGTGTGTGTATGTGTGAGTGTGTGTGTGTGTGTGTGTGTGTGTGTGTGTGTGTGGGTGTGTGTGGGTGTGGGTGTGGTGTTACTTTATCACGCAAAAACTACTGAACGGATTAAAATGAAATTTTACAGTAATATAGCGTAGACATCAAAATAACACATAGGCTACTTTTTATCCAGGTACCACCCGTGCGAAGCCGGGGCGAGCAGCTTGTATATAATACTGATGAGAGTGAATATAGTTAAATAAACCTCTGGGAAACATGCGTGATTTTATGTACCCTAATAATATTGTTGTATGATGTTTGTATTTTTGAAGAACGGATTAAGATGAAATTTGCTGTAGATGTAGATAAAAAATCTGATTCCAAAATAGTGGTACTTATAATCCGAAAAACAACCCTTAAATGATAAAAAACGTACAGTTATTTACTCTAGTATAAGTATCTTTCATTTTTAGGGTTCCGTACCCAAACGGTAAAAACGGGACCCTATTACTAAGACTTCGCTGTCCGTCTGCCTGTCAGAAGGCTGTATCTCATGATAGCTAGACAGTTGAAGTGTTCACAGATTATGTATTTCTGATGCCGCTATAACAACAAATACTAAAAACAGAATTAAATAAATATTCAAGTGGGGCTCCCATACAACAGACGTGATTTTTTTGCCGTTTTTATAAATAATGGTACGGAACCCTTCATGCGCGAGTCCGACTCGCACTTGACAGCTTTTTTTTATTTTTTTTATTGGGTGTATAATAAATCATTTCATTCATTCATTCAAACAATATCTCAATCGTTTTATATGTATCCAGTAGCGATCTTCGACATCCTAGAAGCGTTGACGAAGAACATCGTAGACGCATTGTCTGGACCTGCGCAGGCGTTCCATGAGCGGGAGTTCGAGTTCTTCAAGCAGATAACGGACATTAGCGGAATTATCCGACCTTACCCGAAGGGCGCCGAGAGGAAACGGGCCTGCTTGGAAGCATTGAAGAAAGTTATTGTAAGTAATATACTGCATATACCCAAATGAAAATTAGATTGGATTACGACTGCAATTTCCAAGTACGGTACGCATATTTTGCAGTACGCGACAGGTTTTTGAAATTTATTAAAACGCACATAACACATTACAAACATTTAACAATAATGGCTATAAAATTATTATGTTGAACTGGGTTTATGTTGCAATAAACATAATGAGCGTAGAACTAATTTAAGTTAAAATTGCAAGCCCACCGCCGTTTATAAGAATGTACCGATTCCGTGTTTTGTTCATTTTATCTTCAATTATTTGTTTAGTGAATGTAATATTATAGAAAACTCAAATAATCCGTCTTCTTACAGGTCCAGCCAGGCTGCTATCTGCCATCAAATCCAGACTCCATGGTCCTTGACATAGATTACAAAAGCGGTAAGTTTTTAGTTACTATCTGCACCAACACTCATTGGACAAACGTATTCTCCAACCTAGTCCAATCTCCTTCATTCCTTATCTTTCAGTGGGACGATCTGGGTTATAAATCCATAATGTCGATCGATATCGAATGGCCTAAAAAAATTTTTTTGAAAGATTGTTAAATTTGAAAATGCTTCTATGGGATTAATGACATTAGAAATTAGAAATTTTGAATTTTGGACCAGTCAACGTTCGGGTCAGCTAGTCTATTCTATATCTATATCTATACTTATAATAAAACTGTAGAAGAGTTGAATTCTGTACATTGAATAAAAACTAAAAAAAATACTCCTAAGGGCCTTTATACAAGCAACAATTGCAAAAAAAAAACATTTTGAAATTTTTGTCTGTCTGTCTGTCTGTTGTCCGGCTTTCACTCAAAAACTACTGGACGGATTTTGATGAAACTTTTTTGCTATGTAGCTATTAGTCCTCGGCAACATATAGGCTATAATTTATTTTGAAGATTGGAATACCAGATGTGAAACTATCTGTCCCCCAGCGAAGCGGGCACGGGTCAGCTTGTTTACAATAAAGGAAATATGTTATTCCTATCTAGTCCTAGATGTTTGTTCCTTGATTCAGGTACTCCGATGCAGAGCGCTGCCAAAGCTCCATACCTCGCGAGGTTCCGTGTCCGGAAATATGGCATCGCCGAGATGGAATCTGTCGCCATGTCTATTGCTTCCGGGGAAGACCCTCCATCGGTAAGTCACAACAAGCTGACCAACAAAAACTATACATTATCCTTGTTAAAATAAACAGTTTTAAATTAGCAATTTATAAATGCAAATTAAGTTTTGAAAATGCCCAAAACCGGGGTAGGCATCACAACCGGGTCTATGACCCTAGTAAGATACATAATTAAATAATGTATCTAAGTATCTAGGTATATATCATGATTATAGGTCCCTAGCCATAATAATTACACCCTTGTTAAAATAAACAGTTTTAAATTAGCAATTTATAAATGCAAATTAAGTTATTGCCAAAATTGAAAATGCCCAAAACCGGGGTAGGCACCACAACCGGGTCTATGACCCTAGTAAGATACATAATTATATAATGCATCTAAGTATCTAGGTATATCATGATTATAGGTCCCTAGGCATAATAATTACACCCTTGTTAAAATAAACAGTTTTAAATTAGCAATTTAATAAATGCAATGTTATTGCCAAAATTGAAAATGCCCAAAACCGGGGTAGGCACCACAACCGGGTCTATGACCCTAGTAAGATACATAATTATATAATGTATCTAAGTATCTAGGTATACATATATCATGATTATAGGTCCCTAGCCATAATAATTACACCCTTGTTAAAATAAACAGTTTTAAATTAGCAATTTAATAAATGCAATGTTATTGCCAAAATTGAAAATGCCCAAAACCGGGGTAGGCACCACAACCGGGTCTTTGACCCTAGTAAGATACATAATTAAATAATGGTCGTACCTTTTTAGTTGCAAATACATGATTTGATTTCAATTTGAATAACAGGAAGAAGGCAAAGACCGCTACACCTCGATCGCGTCTGAAGTTTGGCAAGCGGCCATCTTTAAAGTGGGCGATGACGTCAGACAGGATATGCTCGCTCTACAAGTTATATCGCTGTTCAAGAACGTGTTTCAGCAGGTCGGCTTGGATCTCTACCTGTTTCCGTATAAAGTCGTCGCTACTGCGCCTGGGGTGAGCTTTAATTAAATAAAAATACGCGTTGGTCGAGTGTGAGGTACCTCGACTTTCATTTTAAAGGTCGTGGTCTCGAATCCCGGCGAACATCAATGGATTTTTCTGTTCGAAAAATTTATATGCGCATCAAAAACACGTGCTCAAAACGGTGAAGGAAAACATCGTGAGGAAACCGGTTAGTATTCTTATAAGCGGCGATGGGCTTGCAACCTGTCACGTATGAAATGCTAACTACTGCAAAATGTGGGCATGTGCCAAATATAATGTTTGGACGTTTTATTATTAAATATTTATGTATATAATTTTACCTGGTGATCTGATTTCGATTATTTTTTTCTTTAGAGAATAACAATAATAATAATAATAATGTTTATTGTCATTAAAAAGAGGTAACAAAGTTCCTATGAAGTCCCTGACTCCTGAGCTAGGTACGTAGACCTGTGTTACAGAAGTCAGTGTCTTCTCCCATATATGGTTGCAATAATGTTTATGACAAGTACATAGTATTTAAGTAAGAATAGTCTAAAGTCAGTCCCATTTAAGTTATATTTATGTCGGACTAATAGTTCCTTTAAATAACTTAAACAAACTAATATTTTCTCTTGACTTCTTGATTGGTCGAAACATTTTCGTTTATTTTCTTTTTAACCGACTTCAAAAAAGTATTTGTTTTACTTTCCCCACCCAGAGCAAATATTTGTGTGATGAACATAGATCTTTGTTCTGTGTCTGGGTGTGTAGTATGTATCATAAGTATGTATTTACAAAAAAAAACATATATAAGTATTCTATCAGTTATCTAGTTCCCATAGTACAAGCTTTGCTTAGTTTGGGGCTGCATGGCGATGTGTAAAATATCCACCTGTATTTATTTATTTATTTATTATTTATTTATTTATGAATTTTGACAGTGCGGCGTCATAGAATGCGTGCCGAACGCGAAGTCACGTGACCAGCTAGGAAGGCAGACCGACATCGGGATGTACGAGTACTTCATCAAGAAGTATGGCGATGAAACTACTCGAGAATTTCAGGTAAAGACTTACCCCCGTTTAAGTCCTCGTGTCGTTCCTGAATACGAGGGTAACACGGACTACTAAAATACTAGACATTCTGTTAATCACTTTTTGGGTACCTACGATACGGGATTTGAGCCTAGTGTTAAGGTGTGACATAGCGCGGCATTTGAGCGCGGCATTCACAGGACACTAGTTTACCGAGTGACTAGTTTAAACATAACAGGTAAGCGCGCCTGCCGCTCTAATACCTCGCGATGTCTGGTCACACCTTTAGGCCGTACTTTTCTCATAATATATCTTTAGACTTCATTATAATCTTTATGGTCCTTTGTGAGATACATTATGAAATAATATAGGTATAATACCTAATTAGGGTTTTTTTTTGTCTTCGCAATTTGCATTTGCCTTCGTGTGACAAAGAATATATGACAGTTAATATGTACTTTGTACAGTACGATCGGCGGATCTTGGCTTGCAATTTTCGACCTTTCTATTTCGACCTAGTGCAACAAATCGGAAATGGGTTAAGTACATAGTAAATATTCACGAGTTATAGTTCTTCTACCTTTGTATTAAGATGTATATTCTTCCAACAGGCTGCCCGTCGCTGCTTTGTGACGTCAATGGCTGCGTACAGTGTTATTGGATTCCTATTGCAAATCAAAGATAGGCACAACGGAAATATCATGCTGGATACAGATGGACATATCATACATATCGGTAAGTTTCTAGGGGTCTACTCAGCGGCGGATTTACCACCAGGCCGGGAGGGGGGGTTTCTATAGCCTACTCCGCCACTGGGTCTATCATCTACATGGTATCTATGATAAACTATATATCAGGACAGATGTCACATCGTTTCCGATTATATTTTTAGGCGAATATATCGAAGCATTGTACATGTCGGGTTAGTCCAGAAATTCCCATTGACTATCCACATCAACTATGTACTTGGGGATTATAGTTATTTTACTTTTTTTTTACAAATTTTTAATTTTGTATGTGACTATATAGTGTGCAATATTTTAATTATTGAAACGTATTTTTTATGTAGATTTCGGCTTCATGTTTGAGTCATCTCCGGGCGGTAATCTCGGCTTTGAACCAGACATCAAGCTAACCGACGAGATGGTTATGGTGATGGGCGGGAAGATGGAGGCTCCGCCCTTCAGGTGGTTCTGCGAACTGTGCGTCCAGGCCTTTCTCGCGGTCAGGTAAGATGAATTGGTGGACAAATATACAGTCGTGGTCAACTAATTAGGGACACTCTTTGGTTAAACCGAATTGTGAATTTATTTTTTATTTTCCAACGAGTCTAAACCATATTCCATATCTCTTACATGTAAGTATAATTAGTCATTTATGTGCCCGATTATACAAACAATAACAACTTCTTAAACATTAAACCTCTTTACAGTATAGCTGATAGATTATCGTAGTGCTATTTGCTCAAATAATGCTGGCTAGCCATTTAATTAGGGACACTGAGATATTGCGTTCTATTTTCAAAATTTGAATCTCAATACTTTTTTACTTCTTCTCTTATTGTTTCGTGGTAGTTTTGGCGGCAATCCCGATATTTATTTTAAGTTTTGAAAAATATTTTGAAGAAAAATGGGTAAAAATAAAAGTTGCGATCCAACACTACGAAAAATTATCATGAAGTTTGTTGTCGAGCATGGTTGGCCATACCGAAGGATAGCAGAACATTTAAATTGTTCAAAAACTATGGTATACAATGCAGTGCAACATGTCAGACGCAATAACACAGATTTAAATGTGCCCAGAACAAAAAGATCGAGAAAAAGAACTCCGCAAGAAGATAGAATGATAACCAGGTTAGCTAAGAAAGATCCGTTTCTAGGCTCTATTTTAATTAAACACGAAGTGTTTGGGACAGACGAAAGAGCTGGTGTCTCAGCGAGGACCGTTCGACGACGTCTGGTAGAAGCAGGGTTGTTCGGAAGAGTGGCTCGCAAAGTACCGTTGTTGAAGAAAGAACATAGAAATGCTCGTTTGGCGTTTGCACGTAAATATGGACATTGGACCTACGCCCAATGGCAACATGTATTATTCTCTGACGAGACCAAGGTTAATTTGATTTCTTCAGATGGAAGGCAATACGTACGGCGTCCAGTAAAAGCGGAAATGAATCCAAGATTCACAAAAAAAGCAGGTGAAACATGGCGGTGAAAACATTAAAATGTGGGGTTCATTTTCTGGACGTGGAGTGGGACCTGTGAGGAAAGTTCAGGGTAACTTAGACCAACATCAATACAAGGCAATATTGGAGGAAACGATGCTTCCCTATGCTGAGGAGCATCTCCCTATTATATGGACGTTTCAGCATGATAACGACCCGAAACATACCGCCCGTTCAGTCAAGTCGTTTCTTACCAGTCAGTCAGTATCGGTGCTAGATTGGCCAGCAAATAGCCCGGACCTTAACCCAATTGAGCACCTTTGGCACGAAATCAAGAAAATAGTAGCCACTTATCGTACCACAACTTTAGATGAACTTAATGAAGCTGTTTGTGAGGCATGGGCAAACATTCCTGTCGAAACATGCCAGAAACTGATAATGTCTATGCCACATCGGTGTCAAGCGGTAATTACTAACAAAGGTTTTGCTACTGGGTACTGATTTTACACGTAATAAAATGGAGCTGTTAAAGATATTATAATACTGCAGATTATTAGTTTTGTTTAACTCTATTTTTCATTATAGTTTACTGTCCTTAATTAAATGTCCAGCTACAGAATTATACCTTAAAATTGAATACATGTTCAACCTTTGATATTAAATACTTTTTTCTATTTATTTATTCTTTTATTTACAGCCATTTAAAGCATAATAATCGGACCAAATTATGCAAATAATAGTTACTGAGAAATCAATAGGGTTTTATATTTGTATGTACATAACCGGTTATTGTTCTTCACTATCTTGCATGTCCCTAATTAGTTGACCACGACTGTAAATATTGGTGGGCATTATCACACAACGCCATCTGGCCACAAACTAAGCAAGCGTGACATACCCCCGTATTCAGGAACGACACTATGAGAACACGCACCCACAGTGGACGAAATCTTTTTTCATAAACATCACTTTATGTGTTGAGCGGCACTATGGCGCACACTACCGTGTGCCTTTAGAGCTCAACTTTGGCTAGAGGCACACCACAGTTTGCCTTTAGTCACACTATGCAGTGTCGCACAACGCATAAAGTGATGTTTATGAAAAAAGATTTCGTCCACTGTGGGTGCGTGTACTCACAGTGTCGTTCCTGAATACGAGGGTTAGAGTCAAATTCAAATTCAAATTCAAAAATCATTTATTTCAATAAAATCACAAGGATCACTTTGAAACGTCTTAGGAACTAGGTGAAGCTACGCCGATTCCACGCGACCAAGCCTAGAAGAATCAGGCAACAAACACGGCTTGGGGTCTACCTTTTTTTAATGATCCTTTTCTTAAAGCTATGTAGAGCTCCAGTGTGATGCCAATCGAACAAGGTGAAGGCTCAAACAAGAATAATTATTAAAAGTACTACTCAAGTACGTCAACAATAAAAAATAATAATAATAACAATAACTAAAGAGCCTCCGCACAAATTCAAAAAGCAGCACACGCTACACTTGATTTAGAAATAAAACTTAAAGATAAAATAACTATTTGCTTAAAAATAATTAAAGTAGACAAATGTTACACAAAATAAAAGAGATTTAGTAAATTAATATTTAGCTGTCGAGTGGCAGAGCGACATCAGGCCACGAGGATTTATCATTTATATAATCATCTACAGTATAATACGCTTTGTTTATAAGATTATTCTTAATGTAGGCTTTAAATCTTCTAACGGGAAGTTTTGTTCCGTTTTCTGGCAGTTTATTATAGAATCGTATACAATTCCCCATAAACGACCCCTTCACTTTTTCTAATCTAAATTTGGGTATGTACAATTTGTTCTTATTTCTTGTGTTAATACTATGTACATCACTTTTTTTCTTAAAGAAAGCCATATTCTTATGAGTATACAATATGTTTTCATATATATATTGTGAGATTACAGTGAGAATGTTAATTTCTTTAAATTTTTGTCTCAAGGAGTCCCGGGACTTCATTTTATAAATGGCACGTACTGCCCGTTTTTGTAAAACAAAAATAACTTGAATGTCTGCCGCCTTCCCCCAGAGAAGAATCCCATACGACATTACACTATGGAAGTAACTAAAATAAACTAGCCTAGCTGTAGCTTCATCAGCCAGCCGCCTAATCGTGCGGACTGCATAAGCAGCGGAACTAAGTTTACCAGCAAGTGTTTCAATATGAGGTCCCCATTGTAAGTTTGCATCAATATTGAGACCTAAAAAAGTAGTCGAATTAACAAGCGTAAGAGCCTCTTCATTTATTTCAATGTTAGTCGGAGTATGCACCACACTAGGCAAAGTGAATTTAATGCATTTTGTTTTCTTAGAATTAAGCAATAGGTTGTTTACAATGAACCAATTAAAGAATAGCGACAGCGACGCATTTATGTCATCGAAGTTAACTTTAGATCTATCGACTTTAAAAATAAGCGACGTATCATCAGCAAATAAGACTATGTCACAAATGTCTTTTACATAGAAAGGGAGGTCATTAATGTAAACTAAGAATAAAAATGGACCTAGAATCGAGCCCTGTGGAACTCCCATTTCAATAATAGATCCAGAAGATCGTTCGCCACCAATATCAACTTTCTGGACTCTATTGGACAAGTAAGATTGTAAGAGGTGAATTGCCTGGTTATGGATGCCATAGTGTTTTAACTTTGCGATTAGAGTTGCGTGACTCACGCAGTCAAATGCTTTCGACAAATCGCAAAACACACTGATCGCATCTTGCGATTTCTCAAAGGCCTCATATATGTGCTTTAAGAGCAAAGTACCGGCATCGGTTGTTGATCGACCCTTTGTAAATCCAAATTGATGACAATGAAGTAGCCCGTTAAGATTGAAGTGAGATAATAACTGAGTAAGAATAACTTTTTCAACAATTTTACTTAGAGCAGGCAATACCGAGATTGGTCTATAATTAGACGGATCTTTCTCGTTTTCCGACTTGTACAAAGGAATGAGTTTACTATGCTTCATGAGATCAGGAAAAATTCCCTCGTCAACACACCTATTAAAAACGTGGTCGGTTTTGATTTTAATTTTTGATTCAATTATTTCAGACCATATCAAGAAGCGATAATATCAATGGTGTCGCTGATGCTAGACACGGGCCTGCCCTGTTTCCGGGGTCAGACTATCCGTCTCCTGCGTTCCCGTTTCGCACCAAACTCCACGGAAAAGGAAGCGGCCAACTATATGCTATCCGTCATCAGGAACTCCTTCCTCAACTTCAGGACTAGGACTTATGATATGATACAGTATTACCAGAACCAAATACCTTACTAGATTGAGTTATAGCTATCTATAACATACTAAAACCATTCTAAGTTATACTTTGGGATCGTCCATTAATCACGTAAGGCTTGAAATGGGGGGAAGGTGGGGGAGGGGGGACATTAAGAAATATCACTAGGGGGAGTAGGGGTGTAGTGAGATATTACGTGTATTATATATTTTTTTGGTGAACGCGCGATTTCTGAACCAAACCGACCGGTTAAATGGTAAAGTATTTCGATGATGACGGTTCCAATTCTTTAGTTTCAAGAAATTTCGTAATATACGATCGATCTTATTACTTTTTCTTCAAAGTCTAAATAAGAGCAACCTCAAAACGACACTTCTAAAACTTGAAAGTGGCGCCATCTATAAACCTCTTTTAACTTTTTTAATGATGACATATTTTAGAATCGTTTTGATATGGGATGGTTTTAGTTCAAAATCATCATACAAATTACTGCGTGTGATTGCGGTACTCTGGTTGTAGGTTGTGGGTTCGATTTCCACCCAGGACAGACATTTTCAAAGTACATAGATGTTTTTTCTGTGTCTTGGTTTTTATTATTTGTGTAATTTTATTCTCCGGCGCAAAAAGAGGGGTGTTATAAGTTCGACGTGTGTTTATGTGTATCTGTCTGTGGCATAGCTAAACGAATGGACCGATTCTGATGCGGTTTTTCTGTTCGAAAACTGACGTGATCGAGATCGTTCTTGAAATGAATTGAAGGTATGTTAAAGCAACTTCTAACTGGTCTGATTCGAATTGTATCCTGTGAATTCAGAGGTTTTTTTAAATGTATAATTTAATGTTATCGGTGAATTGTTTTGTGATAAGTGAAGGCTTTCCTATTGCCTTTAAAATTTAGATTTATGTCATTATAATGTGGATGTATACCCTATTTATAAACTTGTTCGACGTACAGGTTGGTGCAAAGATACTCTGTCATGCTATCTAGACGACCTCTCTAGCTTAGATGCTGCGACGCAAACGTCTCGCGGCGGGACAAAAATTGGCATGCTCTCAGGCTGTACCACAAGCTCAAAAGTAATATTAAAACAATTATACTCACGGTGTGAAAGTGACGCGCTGTCACTTTAGGATCTTGCGGTATGGTTCTTGTAGATATTTTGTTCCGTATCTAGGTGTTGTGGTACTATGGTACAGGGAAACTTAGGTTTGTGTTTTAACTTTTATGTGAGTCTTGGATGTTATTTAGTTTTTTGAAATGTACATGTACTCAATCGAATGTCAACTCTGATCGAAAGTCTAATACTCTTTTCCTATATGCAAAATACGATCAGTTTTTTTCTACGGATAACAGCAAAAATTATATCTATATAATCTATATATATAAAAGAAAGTCGTGTTAGATACACTATTTATAATTCAAGAACGTCTGAAACGATTTGGCTGAAAATTGGTGGGGAGGTAGCTTAGAACCACGGACGGACATAGAATACTTTTTATAACGGGAACGGGAACGGGAACGGGAACGGGAACGGGAACGGGAACGGAACGGGAACAGGAACGGAAACGGGAAATTAACATTCTAAAGCGATACGAAGTTCGCCGGGTTAGCTAGGAAACAATAACAATGTGTTCATACAAAACTTGATATTTATTGCGAGTTGATAATTACAAATCGATTTTAGTATACCTTACGGAACTTAAATTGTAACTGCCAAAAGACAAATGAGACTTCGTTATCTAAACGATACCGATCGATACAATAAAAGCTGGCTAAAAACATTTTTGTAACGTTTGTTCCGTGTCTAGATGTTATAATGTATAAGTACTTAACATTACAAAAAAAAGTTTGTACATATTGTATCAGTCATCTGACTCGTAAGTACAAGCTTTGCTTAGTTTGCGGATAAAAGAAATAAAAGAAAATAATAATAATAATAATAATAATATATAAAAGAAAGTCGTGTTAGTTACACCTATTTATAACTCAAGAACGGCTGAACCGATTTGGCTGATTTTTTTTGGAAAGATAGCTTAGAACCAGAAGACAGACATAGGATGGAGAGAGGACTTTTTAACGAGATCGGGAACGGGAACGGGAACTTAACACAACATTTGTTCATTCTAAAGCGATACGAAGATCGCCGGGTTTGCTAGTACTTTAGAGATCGTCAATACCATAGATACATAACAATTTTATTGAATTCGATTGAGTGATTGAGGCCTTTGCACCAACCTACTTAGCTAAAAAAAAATTTTGAAAAAACAATTTTAACGCATGTAGCGTGTAGTATTCTTGTGATTGTAACCTCAAAAATCTGTATTTAAAATATATTATACCCTACTACGTAAGTATAAAGTATTTATTGTAGAAAACTTGGCGTACTTAGATAATGTTAGGGTAATTTCCTATTTTTGTTACCTAGTGCCGTACCACAAGCTCAAAGGTAATATTACTCGCGGTGCGTATTACAACACAATACGAACTCTTATAGCGTTGTCACTTTCGCACCGTGAGTAATTTTGTTTTGATATAACTTTAGGATCTTGTGGTATGGCCCCTTATCGTGGATGTGTAAGATGTTTATTAGAATTGTTGTTTCTCGCCACTTGCCGGGTTCAGATCAAACAAATTCATTAACCAGACTAGCAACTCAGTTGACAAAACTTTTAGGCCGCCATTTTCTTAATCCGAGACCGATGTCTTAGCTTTATTTTCAAAGTAGGCTACCACTCACGTCCCGCGTCCTGCGCTTCGTCAGTCACTAACGAGCTCCAGGAATTTTGTAACATCTACATTCAGTAACGGATCAGAAAATGGTGTATCATAGATTTCACTTTCAAAACTTTCGTGAGTTATACTACACATTATGACATAATGGGAATTACTCACGTAAATGATATATATTTTTTTAATTGAAATACGGCTATTTACCACGTTTTTTCTTGTATTGCTGACGTTTTTTTTGATTTCTATTTAAAATGATTAACAACCACGATAGTTTTAATTGATAAATTTGTCGATGAGGACACCGAGAATGTTTCGATTCATCTAGAGAATCTTCAGCTTGAGTTGACCATTAGATGAATCGAAATATTGTCGGTGTCCTTATCGACAATTTTATCATTTACCGTGAGTAATTCCCGTTGTTTCATATCTTGTGTAATGTGTGTATCATAGATTTTGAAAACTTGGTCTGTTCCCGGCATAATTTTATTAATTAAGAGCCTTTTCCATCCACTCTTTTATTCATATTGTTACAATTTATGCGAAAACAAAACATATTAGTAGATGGAAAAGGCGCTTAAAGTTGCAATACTTAGTTGTTCGTGTTAAATATCCCACACAACACCATTTTCCTTGTATCTGTGTGAAAAAAGGGGCCGCACCACGAAAGCTTCCTGACAGTTTTTCAAATAGTGTAAACCAAGCAGAATCTGTAGCCCTTTTATGGTATTTCCGAACTAAAGTAGCTATCGAGTATCGTTGGCTATTTGCATGGAAGATTTTAGTTCAGTGTAGTTACCGCTAGAAGCGCTGTGCTGGATTCCGTACAAATAGTTTATGTCTGTAATTTATCAAGATTATATACTTACGTGATCTTTGTCATAAAAAAACAAAACTGTATGTTTTGCGGTTATTGAGAAAAAACGATTCTGCAGTCATCAAAAACATTTATTGCTCGTCTTAATCACTACATAGTATAAAGCAAAGTCGCTTTCCGCTTCCCGCGTATGTATGTATGTTTGCTTATATCTTTAAAACTACACAACGGATTTTAATGCGGTTTTTTTTAATAGATTGAGTGATTCAGGAGGAAGGTTTATATGTATAATAACATGCTACCCGTGCGAAGCCGGGGCGGGTCGCTAATTATAGATAAGAAACTTTTGACTTTGACATCGGAGGTGTGATCAAACTTAGCATGTCATGTTCAGTAGTAACAATACAGGTTGCAAGCCCAACGCTGTAGTTATAATTATGATACTCGATAGATACTAGTTTAGAAACCTCGTAATAGGGCAACTGGCTACTAGGGCCTTGGCTGATTCGAATTTCGAACTGCTGTAATTTAAACGACGAAAAAAGGTTCTCAATAATAGTTCCTTCATAAAAATAAAACTAGTCTCTTGACTGTATAATAAGTATGTATTTACAAAAAAAAAAGTATATAAGTTTTCTATCAGTTATCTGGTTCCCATAGTACAAGCTTTGCTTAGTTTGGGGCTAGATGGCGCTGTGTGTAAAGTCCGCCAATATTTATTTATTTATTTATTTATTTATTTTTGAACATTTTAGCCGGTTTTCATTTTAGTTTTTAAAACGTAGCTATTAAGATTTTAATAGAGGGACCAATAGTCACCCTTTGAAACTGTTAATTAAAGTTATTAAATTCAATAAAATATAAAAAAAAAATTGCAGTGTTTGTAGGTGTAGTAACGCAATTTAAAACTAAAAATGTGTGGACAGTTTTATACAAACATACCTCAATGCAAACCAGTTTTTAGGGTTCCGTACCCAAAGGGTAAAAACGTGACCCTATTACTAAGACTTCGTTTTCCGTCTGTCTGTCACAGGGCTGTATCTCATGAACCGTGATAGCTAGACAGTTGCAATTTTCACAGATTATGTATTTTTGTTGCTGTTATCACAACAAATACATAAGATAAAAACAGAATAAGAACAATATTTATGAGGGGCTCCCATACAACAAACGTGATTTTTTTTGCCGTTTTTATAGATAATGGTACGGAAACATACGTGCGCGAGTCCGACTCGCACTTGGCCGGTTTTTTTGTTATTTTGAGTCATGGCCAATGTTTAGAGGGGCCTGTCTGAATGGTTTACCCTATTCATAGCATAAGGCTCACGAAGACCATAGAGCTGTGTTTAACGGTGTTGTTTCTTTGGTGGTGCGGACTCATAAGTGGAAGTTACCATTGGGTCGAGTTTTATGACTAGGTCAACGGAGATTAAGCGGCAAGCTGCTTTTCTATATAGGTACATAACAGTCTTATTGATATTCAAGATTTTTTCAAGATATCCGAGTTAGGTTGGATGAATCAGCATCTCTAGAGTATTTTAAAATGTTTATAGAAATAACGAGGAGACTTTGATTGTCTCTAAGATTTTGCAAAAATTTAAGAGATTGAAATATAGTTGGTAATATAGTTGTGGAATAAATATAGAGGGTGTCAGTGGCGTCACGTAAAATTTGAATGCACACTTCAAATTGTATTTTTTTATTGTAGTTTTTTTTAATTTTTGTGAGCACAGAATCCTAGTGTAAATTATAGTGTAATAGTTCTCAAAGAGGGTTGACGTTGTAAAACATAAGCTAAATCCTCTTCGCAACATGTTGTGCCGACCCCACATTAAGTGGTAATGGAGATAATGTTGATGAGAGAATCCTAGTGTAGGTCAGGATTTCTTGACTAATAAGTATTTATGGGTGGGTGTTAAATGGATTTTTATCTTGCATGGTACTTTCAACTCAATTTCAATAGGATAAGGTTGATATTTACAAGTATTATCAAGGAATAGATATTGATAAATATATATTGCAGATTATTGCTTAATCTGCGTTGACCCTTGCGAAAAAACTGACCCAAAGTCCATAAATAGTTAGTCGCAGGCAGAAGGGATAACGGGTTATTTTAATTGCAATATCAACATTTGTAAAAATCAAGCTACAATGACTCAACACAGAAAATCAACAAACTCTTTGTTAGTTAACACATTGTTTTAATAGGTACAATGTAACAAAATATCATCTACAGGCTGTCGCAAAACTCAACGATATCCTGGTAAAACAAATCCATGTCACATGCCCCCGGCACGAATACAGGCAAGATAATATGATATTTAAAAAAATGCAAGGAGATTTTCAGTACTTAGTGCAAATTTAATTCCATTTTTTTATTTTTTTTTCGGTACAGTTCTTTTTAAGGTAAGTACTCAACAAACATGGCCATTTCGGCCCAGCCTATTTTCATGTATATATTAAAAAAATGCAAGGATATTTTCAGTAGTGCAAATTTAATTGCATTTTATTTCTTATTTTTTCGAGAACTAGTATTATATTCTCGTAGGACAGTTCTTTTTAAGGTACTCAACAAACAAGCTAATTTTCCAGCTTTGTACTCATTAACGCCCAACGGTCCTTTACATAGGACCTGAAAAATTTACTGTTTATTACTTATCACGGGAAGTGGGAAGTTAGAATCGTATTAATGATAACTTGGCCTCTCGCCCGGTACCAGGCTATCGTTGAGTTTTGGGACACCCTGTATAACCAATAACCTTAATAATCACGGTATCTCCTGTCTGCGAAGACTCTAATTCTAGATTTTATGCTCTGTTTAGGTGTTGTGTTAAAAATGTAATGTTCTATTGTAAATAGAAATTATTATTGTTATAATATTTGGACATTCCTCTGGATTATTGTTGTTGGATCGAATAAAAGTGCGGTAAAGGTGAAATAAGTACTTATGTGTTTTTTTTTGTTTCCAGTCTATTATTGTGTCACACACATTAAGCCGTAAAAAGTTTGTTTGCCTGCAATGCTACTTGAATGACCAACGACACACTATACCGCGCGTTTAGTAATACAAATTGCAATTGTAATTTCGGCATAGTGTGTTTAGAACCCTTATGGTCATATCATATTGTTATTCTAAGCATTAGTGCCATTAAGTACCTACCTTAGTTAGGGGGCGCTGTTACAAAACATACAGGTAATGTAAGGTGCCTGGTAAGTACCTATAGGTACTTAGATTTTCTATCGAGCCTTAGAAATCAGTTATCTTCCTATGTATGTATTACTTTACCCTTTACCTAAATAATATAGTTACCTACCTATTATTAATCTTTGAAAATCAGTAGATACCTAGGTATCAGTAATCTTACAACATATAGGTCTTCATCTGTCGGTTGGAAGAATAGGTTCCTGAGTTAATACTCTTCTTTATATATAAAAATCAATGCCACTTTTCGTTGTAATTTTATAACTCAAGAACGGGCTCACCTATTCAAACCAAATGTTTAGGCTTTGTTTGGACTATTTAGTAGATGGTTTATATGAAGTTTGCACAAAACTGGTAGAGCAGTTCTTAATTTATCACATTTTTTGTAACAAATGAATTCAATAAATGGTGGATCATTTTGTAAATGGGGATTTTGCTGTCAAATTGAACCTTTTTTCAGATGGGGATTTTAAATAGACATAGGATACTTTTTAACGGGAACGGGAAATTAACATATTAAAGCGATACGAAGTTAGTTGGCTAGTATTATATGTAAGTATGAGTTAAACGGCACTCAATAAAACAACCAATATAATTAGAACACTTTTATTCATCAAAGTCCATACTGCAACTTTCAACATAAGACAAATAATATTCCAACTTCTTTATACACCTCTTAACTTTGCTTACATCTAATGTAGGTAGATCCTTTGCTTCATGTTCCGGAAACTTCTTTGAGAATGTCTTTTTGGAGCTTGTACTATTGTTTTTAGATATCTCCGGATTTTTACTAGCAGTTTTGGCATGTGTGAATATTCTGTGTATGTGTGAGAGAGCAGCTTTGCAATAGTGCTTATTGTTCTCTTCGCTGGGTCCTTGTATGATGAGGAATGCATCGTATTTCATAACATCTAAACTATCTTTGTCTGTTTCTATGAGTTCGCTCTGAAATAGAAATAAAGACTTTATTACGAGGTGTACATAAAAGACAAAAAATAGAGCATCTATAAGTGTTAGTAGCAAATATTCATGAATCCAAATATATAAAACACTTGTGTTAAGGACTGAATGATATATCAATGCAAAGCCTAAACTACAACTACAGTAAAATTATAAGACAAGTAGGTTCACCTGAAGACATTTCTGTGCCACAGATTCAACAGCAATAGCAGGCTCTTCAAAATTGGTGTTTGTGTCTAAATTGGCACAAATGCTTAGGAAGTAAACTGCCCACTCGATAGCATCCACCTCTCCGTTGAAATACCTCATTATAAAGGCATATGAGGCAATAACATTGGTTATGTTGTACCGGATGGCTTTCGCTGGTTGTACTGTCTGTAAGGAAAATTAATGATAAATAAGCATAAGTAGAGATTTCACACACTGAGAATGTCTTGCACAACAATCGCTAAAAGAAATCGTTTTTTATGACTTCACAACTTGACATACACATTTAATAATTGTAGTGCAAGTAGACCTGAATAAGGCGCATCTTTTGTTTTATTCAGTGAGGTTTGATTAGTTTGGTAAAGTCAAAATGGTATCAATAAAATCGTGAAGGTGTGACCAGGTATTGCGCGGCAATCAAGCGCCGCAATCGAGCGCGGCAAGCTGTGCTATGTTTCTGACGACAGCCGTGAGCTTCCTGCCGCGCTCAAACAGTGTTATTGTTTGTTCGCACGGTAAACTGGTGTCCTGCAATGCCGCGCTGTCTGGTCACACCTTAAAACATCTTAGGAGCTACGTGAAGCCTGTTCCATTGGGTCATTATTATAGACTGCATAAGTGGCTCTGTGTTGAGGAAATGTAAAAAAACATAATTTTAACAAGGGTATACTCATAACTCTACTTGCTATTATAACCTTGATTACCTATACTTTTTTAGGAAATATGGAAACTATCTCAATCTATTATGGTTAAAGCAAAAAGTTTTATTACCGTTAGAGAGTTGATTTCTGGAACCTTCTTTAAAACTGGACATTGCTTCAACCTTTGTCCTTCTTTATCCTTCTCATTCACATCTTCTACAAGTTTCTTTTCCTTCCTAAACATCCACCATGGTTCCCACTGTGGGAGTACAGAACCAACATCTCCGTGATTCAGCATTGCTTCAAACTCATTCCTTTCATCTTCTGTCAGTGCATCCCAAATCGCATCTGCATCATTTAGGTTCAAATCTTTTATTCTCTCATGAAGGTCTATTCCTTCTTCATCATCAGAGTCTATGTTTTCAGTGTCATCATATCCAGCTTCACCAATGAGGTCGTCAATGTCACTGCCACCTTCGGCCTGCATTTTCTTAAGTATCTCCATCATTTTGAGCTTAGATTCGTCATCAGGTTGGTATGAAGCTAGTTCTTCACTCACGCAATCTCTGTAGAAGCCTTCTGAACATTCCGAGTGTTTTTCTGACTTGTAGCAGTCGAGAGAGCAGTAAGGGACGTCGCACCGCGGACAGCAGTATTTGCTGCTGTTTTCGTTGCAGCTGAAATAGTATTTCGCGGTAAGTAGAGAAAATAATAAGAAAATTTTAGAGGTTATGTTTGTTTTAATATTACTTACAGTTCACATTTTTTTTGTGCATCTTGCATGGTGTTTTCTTCAGCCATGGTTGCGAAATTGTTATCGTATACACTGCTTTAGGAAATTGATGGTGAATAATTCCAGAATTACCAATAACAAAAACCGTCGTAAACAAACAAAAACAGCTGGGGTGGTGTTTGTGACAAGTTGACAACAATGTCAATCAATGTTACGGTCCGTCATTCGTTATGTACCAAATGCCAAAAATCACACAAGCACCTCAAAACGACGACTTTCATTGGACGATAGATTTTTTTGTGTCATTTTGTCATTTTGTATGTGTCAACAGTCAACTTCAAGTTCAAACTGTTCAATCAAAGTCTCGGCGCTCGGCGTCTCCAATCCAAACAAAATAAATGAAGCCGGTCTGGAACCGCGAAAGATCAAAGTCTAACAAATCATGGAATAAACTAAAATAAAAAGCATAAACATTACCCATCAGCCCTATACTTTTACAAAGTAATTAGTGAAGCAGTTTCTACGCAACCTATCTTAGCACTTGCACTTGTAGTAACAATACCTACCTATCGCTATGGCACAGCCGGAACTCGTAGAAGACTTCTTCGGCGTGTATCTACTTTACTGCGAGAACCCGAAATACAAAGGTCGATGCTACATCGGTTACACGCGAGACCCCAAAAGGAGAATAACGCAACACAACAAAGGTTCTTGGGCTGGTGGTGCACATAGGACCAGCAATAGAGGACCTTGGTTAGTAGATAAATCAACTTTTTACTTATTGTTTGAAAATGCTCCTGTATGTGGACTAACTGTAGGATGTAGGCAAAAGTGATTTTATGTATACCCTTGTTTCTTTTGAGACTTCTCCTAGCGGAATCTTCCTAATAAACTAATAATCTACTTGCCCTGGGTTCAAATCTTAGTGTACCAACAGATTTTCTCATTTGAAAAATATATAACATACCTACAAGTATGGTATGTTTGCATAGCCATGTGCTCAAGACAGTGAAGAAATTCAACTTAATGAAGCAGTTTGTTCTTACTGATTATTATGCTCTCTTTATTTTTAGGAAAATGGTGATGATTGTGCATGGATTTCCCAACAATATCTCAGCACTTAGAGTAAGTACCTACTTTGCATGACAAAAACCTTTTTTGATTATTTAGTTTTTGAAATTTTATGTTACCTTCGATTGGAACTGTCAGTTTGAGAAAATAAAGGCCAAGAGAAAGAAGCAAAAAATTGTTTTGTATTTTCCTCAAAGAATGAGAAATGAGGCTTATTAAGGAATCACATTCGTGAAGCTTCCAACCAGAACACCTACTGTCAATATACATTTATTTTAACCAATTAAAAAGGAGGTTCACCTAAATGCCCAAATCTGCTTGGTCAAATTGGGTCAAATAAGCTTGATTGAAGCACAAACATCCAAACATACTCACAAACTTTTGGATTTAATATTAGTAAGATTCATTTAAAGTTTTAACTGAAGTCTCTTTCAGTTTGAATGGGCATGGCAGAACCCGACCATAACAAAAAGATTGCAGCATTTGAACCTTCGCAAGATACCTAGAAAAGAAACAGTTTTCAAGTTCAACCTTCGAGTGCTGAGTGAGATGCTCCGAGTGGGTCCTTGGTGCCGTCTACCTCTACTGATACGATGGCTAGAAGAGGATTTTATAGAAGAGTTTCCAGTAAGTTTTTACAGATTTTTCCATATAAAATAAAAATTAAATAGGATCACAACTGCGGTAGACATACTCTCAGGTCTAAAGGTGCCATGATCCTTTAAGATGTCTAAAGAAAGTGTTCTGATGGACATGCAACTATGTTTGGCACAATACCCACATTGTAGTAGGTAGTTAGTGTTCCATATGCGACAGGTTACATACCAAACGCCTCTTAAAATAATAATTCTCTAACTGGTATCCTCATGATGTTTTCCTTCACCATTTTGAGAACGTGTTTAGATGCGTATTTTTTTATATAAAGCGTTTAATGTGCATTATGTAAGTAGGTACTTTTACCATTTAAAATACAAATTCAGTAATACAAAAACTGGTCAAATGTGAGTCAGACTCGCACACGTACGTTCCTTACCATCAAGCGATATAGAGTGCTGGAAGTGATTATGTACAAAAACCCATTTTTTTAGTTTTTTATGTATTTGGACCCCCTTTGCAATCTAATTTAACAGTAACACACTTTCTGTAAAAATTTCAGGTATCTGCCTATTTACGTTCTAGAGAAAGAAAAAAGTTATTATTATTATATTATTAGTAAAAATATTGTTAGGAAAATATATCCCTGAACTAAGTTGAACAGTTATTCATTCATAAGGTAGGTGTGAAACTAGGTACCTACCTATCAACGAATTACAATAGGCAATATTTTTAGGTTGAAAGAAAACCACCAGACCACATGCCGATCTGCCACGGACCGGTAAAAAGTAGAAATCTCAAGAAAAACCTTCTACCCAACACACCGTCACACACAGAATGCCTCCTATGTTCGGGATACATCACCAATCACCTCAAAATATCATGCCTCAATCCTAAATGTGAACTTATTTGTCACATTACATGCTTATCAGAACTAATCTTGCCACCAGGTGAGTATGTACCTGTAGAGGGACACTGCCCCTTTTGTGGGGTAAAGCTAAAGTGGGGTGATTTGATCAGGAAAATGAAGGGATGCCAAATGGATGAGAAAAAATGTGATGATAACAATGATGGAAGTTTTGATGATGATAAAGAGAGTGATGTTGAAAATGAAGATGATGATAGTTTTGATAATGGAAACAGTGATAAGGTTAATGAATGTGATGATCAAATGAGTGATGAAAGTGATGAAGTGGTTTGTGTGGATAATAAGCCTAATAAAGTTGCTGAATTTCCTAGCTGGTTTTACGATTAAAATAATCAATCCAATAAATGTAAATATTCTCTATAAAATGTTTTTTTTATTTATTTCAATTTGATAATACATAAAGAAATCAACTGTGATACATAGTATATCAGTGGTGACAGTCTTATTACAGATTTTAATAAAGGTACTTAGAATATTATCATAATAAATAATAACTAGAGTTTTTTGTATGGGCAGTGTGTATTATTATTAATAAATAGTAGTGCCTATTATAAGGTAGGTATGTACCTAGATATAATAAATACTTAACATTTCTATAAGCTACCAGGTACATAAAACATAATTATAATTAAAACTAAATAAAACTACAATGTTCAATTACATACAATATATATAAAATTCTCGTCTCACAGTGTTTCTAACTAAACTCCTCCGAAACCTCGGCTTGACCGATTTTTATGAAATTATTTGTGTACATTTGGTTGGTATGAGAATAGGTCGTAGGCTCGTACGTAGGGTAGGTATATAGAAAAACTGAAAGTGCTTTTTTTCTGTTTGATTATTGAAATTTAACAGGAAACGTCTGTCGGGACAGCTAGTACATACATAATCATGCTTGTTTCCCAAAGGGGTAGGCAGAGACCACGGTATTCCACTTGAACACAAGTACCATCATATTTATCTTTATAATAGGTGGAGGTACCTAATGAAATAAATGTTAAAACCAATTGTCAATATTTATGTTGGTACCTGCTCACTACATACACACTACATAAAGAATTACAATAATAATAATAAGCAATAGTTTAAAAAAACATTTAACCAGCTATAAAGTAAGCAGTGGCGGATTTACACATTTGCCGCCAGTAGGCTATTTATTACACCCCCCCTCACACCTAGATTATTTTTACAATCCAATTATTTAGTTAATAATTTTAAGTGGTAAAATGTTGAATGACGTGCGTGGACCTAATAACAGTAAATAAATGTTTTTTTTTTATTCCTGTAAGACATTTGGCAAAATCGATGATCGAGATGTGTGGAGGGAGGCATCTGTCCTGCAGTGGGACGATAAAGGCTAAAATAAAATAAAATATTTGAAAAAATTACCCCAAATTTGTCGCCCCTAAAATCTGCCGCCCTAGGCTCCAGCCTACTCAGCCTGGATGTAAATTCGCCACTGAAAGTGAGCACATCTAAAAGATATACCTACCTACCTACAAGTATAGTCGGCCCCGAGTGTAACAATGATTTTATGGCTATTTTTTTACACCTTGGGTTACACTATTGAATTTTTAGTAGGGATCCCTAATTTTTTCTAATAATAAACATTGCCTATGTTACTCAGAAATAATGTAGCATTCGATTAGTGAAAGATTTTTTGAAATCGGTCCAGTAGTTTTTGAGTTTAATCGTTACAAACATACCAAAATACAAATCTTTCCTCATCATAATATTAGTATAGATACATATAGATAGGTAAAGGTATATATATCTAATGGTGTGAGTCACGAGACCGTAAAAATAAATAACTTTACACCGCTACGCTCGCCTACCTACTAACCTAAATAAATACTTACAAAGCTTTAAACTTGTCCAAATAAATGCACTTGTTTTGGTATTAGTTCTTGTGAATCAATAGTCATCGAAAAAGCCGCCGTCGTCATCATCACCGAAATCATCATCATCATCAGCGCCGGGGGGAACGAACGCACCGTTCAACACTTCACTGACCGGCTCTTCGAAGCCTAGCACTTTTGCTAAACCGTAAACCAAACGCATCGCCACCAGCCTGGTGAAGTCTACTGGTGTTGTTTCCCTCCTCTGCAATGTCAACTGCTTCTCCGTAGGATAACTCAACCTCCTTTTCATTTCGCAAGGGTTTAATAAAAGTACCGCGAAAATCAAGAACAAAAACCTTCGTGCCATTTTTCCCGTCGAGATAATCGTCAGGAATTAAATAGAGTTGTGTGAAAAGTTTACCGCATAATAAGCGTATCGCGATGTTGAAAGTGAAGACGCAAATGTGCTCACCAGCTAACGGTATTCTCAAGTGAACGAAGTCGCGTGCTGACAGGGGCTGTGACAACTATTGTATGCGTGTATTGCTGGCAGCTTTACACTGTGCTAGTTGCTGGACAGCTATTTGAAATATTTGCGTATCTGTCGACTTGCCTTGGACAATAGCTCGAATGACATCCGTAGATTAGGAAGGTAATCATAATTTAAATGAATAGGTACCTAGTCACTGTTATGGGAATGGGGATTTGTGGACAAAACTCCAAAAATCACCAACTTAGTGCACTAATGAGCCGTCAATGGGAATAAGTGGAGTTGTTTTTACAAAGGTCTATTGGTAGGGACATGGCAGTCAACGGGCAATGCTGGAATAACCCGTATCTACCGTTGTAGGTAAGTGACAAAGTAAATTATCTATGATAAAGTTTCATTCAAAATCATAAAACGATACTTTTGTCTGTGATGCTAATGATGACGTGCATGCTAGCGACAGACCCGTTACTTGACCTGACATCGTTTAGCCTTGTCGTTTCATTGAGGACCTACATAGTCCTTCCACAGACACCTGCCACATACCACACCCCACTGACTCCGTCCCACGTCCTGACTCCGGGGCACCGTGAGTAACAGCATCTACAAATATCATCCCAGCTATGGTAAAATGCTGAAACTGCCGAGCCTGCCCGAGCTTGTGGGAATCAAACTTCACGTCACAGATCACACGCCTTAAGACAGTTACTTGCATCGCATTATGTGCATGCAGTGTTGCAAACTCCAGTAGATATCACAGTGCAAACGAGTCACTGGAGGTTCGTTAAAGAAACTACAGTTATCTTATCGAGTATATTGGGCCGGGCAGTCGGGTGAAAAGGAATTTCTTTTTTAATAGTTTTCTTGCACTCGCAAATGACGCGTTTGTCGACACATTTATTGGTTTCTTGTTAATCGGTATTGAAAGGGAAAAATTAAACAAGGTATCTATCATAAGGTTCCTTGCATCGAATATTGCTTTTTTTGATTATAATATCTAAAAAATTAAACAGGACGTCTGTCGCGGGTCAATTAGTAATAATGTAACCTTGGATTATACAATAATCAAGCATAGTGCAAATATATCGAATATTGTAAGCTCTATTACTAAAGTTGAATAAAGCTTTAGAAATAAAAAAAAAAAATGCATCACGACTGTAATCCCGAAGTACGGTAGACATCCTCTCGGATCTCCAGGCGCTCAGTTCCTTGAAGATATCTAAAGGGGTTAGTCAAAGGCACGTCCGAACTTTACATTTATCAGATTTTACTTCCAAATTTAGGGAGTGAAGGGGCTTTTAAATTGTCATAAACTCGTCTTGCATTCAGCTCGAAGCTTTTACAAAGCTCTTCTCTTATTTGTTAAGCTCTCTCACTCATAGTATGATCTGCACGTTGGCAAGAGCTTAACAAATCAGAGAATATAGTAAGATAGCAAATTTTCTTAAAAAAAAAAACTTTTGATGTGATCTGCACGTTGGCAATCCGTACGAAAAAATAAACTAAAGTTTTTGAATCTATATATTATATAAAACAAAGACGGGCTTGCTACAACACTTCTAACTCGGAGATCTGCTGGACCAATTTTCATGGTTTTTGATTCGTTGGATTTGTCTCCGCCCCGAATAGCAGAATACATCTTAAAAACAATGAAAACTCGACGAATACATAATTATGAAAGATGAATCATCTTCTACTATATAAAAGAAAGTAGGGTTTGTTACAACACTTATAACTCAAGAACGGATGAACCGATTTGGCTGAAAATTGGTGGGGACTGGGGAGGTAGCTTATAGCCAAGAGAAGGACATAGGATACTTTATATAACGGAAACGGGAACGGGAACGGAAACTTAACACAGCATTTGTTAATTCTAAAGCGATACGAAGTTCGCCGGGTCAGCTTGTATAAAAATAAATAGGATCACGCCTGTAATCCTTAAGGCGCTCCCAGTCGACGATTGTTTTTGTTCGAAACGAAAAAATAAATACTTGTGAACAAGCCACATCAAGGTATGTTAGACCTCTCAGATCTCCATGCGCTCATAAGTAAGTAAGGGTAAGTTTTTTGCACACATTCATGCATTCCACACGTGACAGGTTTATGAATATGGAAGGTTTAATTTCATTCTTAGGTACTTACTAAGAATGAAACTCTCACCCCAAGGGACACACGTGAACTCTATGGTCATTAACTCATTAGTCATGACATGACCCAGCATGCAAAAGCAATCATTATGAAGAAAGTGTGCCAATAGCAATTGTTGGAATGGCACACTACTTCCCGAGAGCATGACGTGTCTGTGAAAGACCTACGGACCTAGATTTAAAGGCATTACGACAAACCGCAATGGTGATATCCATTATTTTTTTCTTTTATGCCAGTGTTGTGCCGATTCTAATCGAAACTCAACCTCTTTCGATCTATTGTGTGTGTGAATAAAAACTTTTTTCAGAGCTTTTTTATTTGAATTATTAACTTAGCGCCAAAGCGCTGATGTGCTTGCACGTATGAAATGTTAACTGCAAACTTTGGGTGGGTATTGTGCCGAACATAATGCTTAGACGTATCTCTGACTACCCCCTTCAGACGTCTTCGAGGATCTAAGCGCCTTGAGATCTGAGAATATGTCTACCGTACTTGGGGATTACAGTCGCGATCCTATTAGATATGAGAGTTCTAATCTATGCTCAGACAAAGTACCTAGTGATAATTAACACAATAGCTTTTCTAATGTTTTTAGGGTTTCGTAGTCTACAAGAAACCCTTAAAGTTTCGCCATGTCCGTCCGTCCGTCTCCGTACGTCTGTCTGTCCGCAGCCTTAATGCTAGTAATTGGCATGATATACATATTAGTCACGTCGACAAAGTGGCAGAATAACTAGGTAGTTCTAGTTTATCTTGGTCGCCGGCGATGCTCATGATGAAGAGCATCTGAATGGTCTCGAAACCTCAGCAATACAAGAAAACGTGGTAATTAGCCGTATTTATAGTTAAAATGAATAAAAACCACGATAGTTTTAATTCTATAACTATTTCTTTCCAATTTATTGTCCGAGAAATTGAATAAAATCAATAAATATCATAATCAATAAAGTAATCAATAAAGTGTCAATAAAGTGCTTTAACTTGATGAAACTCATTAGGGTAAGAGCTTTGGTTGTGGGCATTTTTACATTTTTTTTAAATAAACGGTAGGTATAAGTATATTGAAAAAAAAAAAATTAAAACAACGATTTTTAAACAACATAGAATACCTATAGTATTTATCTATCTCAAAGGTTTTGTAATAGGTGATATTTATTTATTAATTATTCATATTTAAATAGACAAAAATGGGAAATTATAAGTTGTGGTCAATCAATTCTAGAGATATAACGCATCACAACTGTCACTAATCAAAACGGACCATAGACAAATAATTGTATTACTTAACTATAGATTTTAAACAAGTTTGTTTGATATGTTAGTTATTGACTGCCATAATAAAAAATGCCCAAATCCGGGGTAGGCACCACAACCGGGTCTATGACCCTAATTACTCGGTAAGTGGTTAGGTATGTGACATTACGTACTTACACGTGATAATTGGCGTAAAAACCACGCGTGGTGCTGCATGTTTACATTTAAATTCACTTTCGATTGATCGCGTGAGCTAAAATACAGTGGCAATGTTCTTGGTTCACGTTACGTTTATACATTAGATAAGTAGAGAGATAGATAATATTATAAATGTGAAAGTTTGTGTGTGTGTGTGTGTGTGTGTGTGTGTGTGTGTATGTTTATCTTTCTAAAACTACTGAACGATTTTCGACGTACCGCCAAAGAGGATTGAAGTCAGGCAGGAGGTCGGTTGTAAAACATAAAGCCAAATCCTATGTTGTACCAACCCCACATTAAGTGGGAAAAGGAGTAAAAAAAAATGATGAAACAAAATCCAAAAATCATTTATTTCAATAAAATCACAAAGATCACTGAAACGTCTAAGGAACTAGGAGAAGCTACGCCGATTCCTCGCGACCAAGCCTAGAAGAATCAGGCAACAAACACGGCTTGGGGTCTACCTTTTTTTTCAAAGATCCTTTCCATAATGCTATGTAGAGCTCCAGTGTGGTGCCGATCGAACAAGGTGAATGCTCAAACAAGAATAATAATTAAAAGTACTACTCAAGTACGCACAACAATAAAAAAAATAACTGAAGAGCCTCAGCACAAATTCAAAAAGCAGCACACGCTACACTTGATTTAGAAATAACGCAACGAAAGTTTTAATAGCTGTCATCAATCAAATAAATGCACTGTTCCTTGCATTTAAATAGTGTTATCGAGTCCGAATAAGGAATCATTCGGTTTCTAATCGATCCCAATCGATTCGAATCGGACATTCGGAGAAAGTTGACCGCAGCATGGTTCCGATTTACATTTTTGGAATCGGGACGGATCTGATTAAAATGAGGCAATGCAGATTTATGTAGTGGTTGATTTATGTACTTAGATACTAGAAGGACTATTAATTATTACATTACAAAGAGGTAAAATAAAAAAAAACCGGCCAACGGCAAGTCGGACTCGCATCACGCATCACGTTTGTTGTATGGGAGCCCCACTTAAATATTTATTTTATTCTGTTTTTAGTATTTGTTGTTATAGCGGCAACAGTAATATAATCATCTGCAAAAATTTCAACTGTCTAGCTATCACGGTTCATGAGATACCTACACCTGTGACAGACAGGCGGACTGACGGACAGACGGACAGCGAAGTCTTAGTAATAGAGTCCCGTTTTTACACTTTGGGTACGGAACGCTAAAAATTACTGGGCCGATTTTTTTAAAAATCGAGAGCGAGAAACAAAGTTATGATTAAAAAAAAATTAAATCTTCTCCTTTTAGACATCTTTAAATATCTAAACACTTTAGGATTATAGACGTGATCCTATTTTATTTCATGTTCCGTGTTGCTCTGAAGACAGTCTGTATTGATTTACTTTAGGTTCATGATAAAGCATTAACAGTTCCTGATAACATTGTAATTTGTAACACGTGTAGATATGTATTTAGAAAGGTATATTCATTTTCTAGACAAATCACTTTTATTTACCTCGTACTCGTCTAAAAAATCACTCAGCATTCAAAGCAAGAAATGGCAATTATTACATCTTTAAGGCCAGAGGAAACGATTTATATTTTAATCTGCGAAAGAAACATAGCTCTTATTACAATGAGATAAGATCGAAATTGTTGGAAGTTATTGGATGAAAGCGTTCCACATCTTATGATGGGTTGTTCAAACATTGGTGGCGATTCTGTTGTGTCCAAGCTAAATCTAAAATTATTAAAATAATCGCTCTTATTTCTTTATGTTAAAGTCTAATTTAGCGTAACATCAAACTGACAGTTCTAAAACTTCGCTTAGTTTTAAATAAATTTACGATTTTTGGAAGATATTTAGAAACGTCAAGCTAAATTTAATTAACATGTAAATTGGTGTCGACTAATGTGACACTTGGATGTGTAAAATATGCGAAATAAAATAGAGAAATGATAAAAAAAAAATTTTTTTTTTAAATTTAGATTTTACACCTCACATTTTTTTCATACCGGGCGCCTTATATCAAAAACCGATTCTTAAGGAGTAAAATACAATATCTTAAGTTTTAGGACTTTCATTTTGATGTTACGCTAATTTAGACTATAACGTAAAGGAATAAAAGCGATCAATTTTAGAAATTTTAGTTATAGCGTGGACACAACAGAATCGCCACCACTGTCTCATAGTTTACACTTTCTAGGATACTATCAACTCTACCTACAGTTTTGCGGCTCTATCGCGTCAGCTCACTGACAATGTTTAACGACTTTATCTATCAAAATCCCATTGTCGTTTATTGACAGTTGAAGCCGAGTTTACGCAAAAATGGAGAAGGCTGGAAAACTACCTTTACCTAAAATTTTTTGTTTTTTACAGATGTCACAAATCTTCCGTGGATTCATCCATCAACGAACTCGAAGGTGTGGTTGAGGGCTCAAATAAGACAAGAGATATACCTATTTTGGAGTGAGGAACTCATGAAAGATCAAAAAGAAAAATAAGTGAGTGAGTTAAATTAGTTTTCATGCTGGAAAATTTGAGTAGGATTAGCAAGAGTCGTTTTGGCCCAGTGGGTGATCGACTTTCATTCCGGAGGTTCGGATCCCAGCTTGAAGCACAATAGATTTTTCTTTTCAAATAATGTATATGCGCACGACGCGCATGCTAAAAACTGTGAAGGAAAATATCGTGAGGAAACCAGTTATAAGTTCTTATAAGTGGCGATGGGCTTAAAACCATGAGTTGAAATTCATTATTGTAGAATGCTAGCTAGAAGGATCAGTGGGGACAACGGGAATTAAATTATTTTATTAAATTCCCATTTTCCCATTGATGAGCTGCAATCAGTGGGGACAATGGGAAAACTGGAAAATTCCCTAGCTACTGCAAAATGTGGACATGTGTCAAATTTAGTGATCGGACGTATCTCTGACTGACTACCCCCTTCCTAGGATGCATTAATATTGAAAAATTACAAAAAACAACAATTTGAATATATTATACATTTAAAATGGTAAAAAGAAATATTAACATAGGCAAACAGCAGTAAACAAACAGCGAAGAAGGCCGGTTTTTTGAGGTTCTGCTTAGTGGTAATTTGTATTCAAAATTATGCATAATTTTGGGTCTTTTCAATGATTTTATCTTTACTATTCGTAACTACGCACGGTGAATTCACGCTACGTGATCAGTTGAAGAAGATTAGAGTTCTACAATAAATAAATAGATCGCAGATACCATAGAACTTCTTCTTCTGCTAACTTAAGAGCTGTGCTCTCGTCGGTGTAATTGATGCAGCTTTCTCCATCTGTTTCTCTCCAGCGTCGCCTCCTTAACTTCCTTATACGACACGACAGCTATTTTCTCCTTCATCTGGCTCATGTAGTTTATTCGTGGCCTTCCTCTTCTTATAAAACTTAGTCTTTATAAAACTGTCGTGCCGTATAAGGTGGCCAACCATCTTCCCTCTTCTGTTCTCAATCGTTGTTAATAGGACCATAGAACTTACCTGATTTAAAATTTTCTTGATTCTTCCTTATACTTACCTTTTACCTTACATTTAACGGAAAACTATTAAGGCACTGTATGTCGACGATTGCTCTTTTTCGAAACGAAAAAAGAAATACTTCTGAACAAGCCACATCTCCTATTTTTATAAGTTATTACTTCAGGTTCCTACCTAGATTTCTATTAAGCTGAAAACATAATAGCAGAAACTTTTCACGATGAAGATAAAATGTTGGAACTTTGTGTTATTCCATTTTATTTAGTCTATCTCTACTTCTACATAAGAATTTATTAATTTACTAGCTGTCCCGACAGACGTTGTCCTGTCAAATGTCAATAATCCCACAGAAAAAAGCACTTTCCGTTTTTCCCGATCTTTACGCCACCCTTATCACTTAGGGGTATGAAAAATAGATGTTGGTCACAAAATTTCATGAGAATCGGTCAAGCCGTTTCGGAGGAGTACGGTAACTAACATTGTGACATGGAAATTTTATATATTAGATAGATATTCCTGTTAGGTACCTTTTATTACCTAAGCAAACAACTCTGCAATACATGAGTACCTACTTCTAAATCTAAATCAATCTTTGCCTAAGGCTACTTTACACACACGACATTACTTCGGCCACTTGCGAGTCATATTCTTACGCCGAGGGTTTCTTTGGAATGTTTGCTTATTTCTTTGCATACTTAAACTAAACATCTTTATTTTTAACCAAGTTTTTTTTTAAGTCGAGCTTACTTTATAATAGGTTCGACCCACTCCTTACCTATTTCTGCCGCAAAAGCATTGCTGTGTATCTGTTTGAAGGGTAAGGATGGTGAAATTATAGGGACCTTCTTATTTGCCTCAAGTTGGTGAATGCAAGGCAGTGATAGAAGACGAGATAATGTTTTGTTATAGTCGGTAGTGGATGTAGCAGTCTGGCCATCTGTTTTTTCTGCCTCCAATTGGTATAAATAAAAGAGATTCTTTTCGAATTGGGTTTGAATATCGTAGCCTGAATTTATGGTCTGAATATCCAGTTTCAGTTTGAGAATAGTGTTAATACACGCACTTTATTATAAATTATAATACTGGGTATTATAATTTTAGTAGAAAATAGCCAGTTGATAGAATTCACTTCGAATAAATTAGACCTAGGTCCGAAAGATAACAGAGTCCTCCAAAGCAAGGAAATCCATTATTAATCGGTACGTCTGTAAAGCTATGAGGATTTCTTTTTACCTTTTATACAATGCCCTAATAACAGGTATGATAGATAATCAGTTGTTTAAAATTATTAGCTGCCATGCTTATATCGCGTACGGTCATCCACCTAAGACCAGTTGTGTCAGAGCTTTAGTAACGAGAACATGGTTCTGCTATTCTTATTTACCGTATTGTGTTATGTAAGTAATTTTATGTTTGTACGCCAACATTGTAGGAACTTGTTTATATAAAAATATAATAAATTATGTATACTATGTTATGTTATTCACGTGGATATAATTATTATTTTATGCAATAGCAATGTTATTAATTGACTTATGACTTATATCTTTACTTATATCAACCGGTGTCGTTGTGATAAAGTTGTTATTTGTTTTCCACAAAGTTTATTTTACAGTCTACTAGGTCAGTTAAATATAAATATCCTAGTATGTAGTTGCTATATGATTTGATCATCAACAGTATCTATACGCCAGTCTTACAATCCGTAAGATATACGAGTCGTATTTTATGTACATAAAACGGTTGTTAAACTCTAAGCAAAAACCTTTTTGCAGCATGTTTTTCAATAAGCTGTATCGACCCCACATGAAGTGGGGTAAGGACAAGAAGATAATGATAATGATTTAATATGTACATAACCGGGCATGAGCTTTTGATATATAATTCACAAAAAGTATGGACTTATCTCTAAGAGGGTATCTGTTTTAGTGCCTTTTGAATTAAAATAAAAAAATAAATAGGATCACGACTGTAATCCCCAAGTACGGTAGAAATCCTCTCAGATCTCCAGGCGCTCAGATCGTTGAAAATGTATAAAGGGGTCAGTTAAAGGCACGTCCAAACATTACATTTGGTACATGCCTACATTTTGCAGTAGTTAGCAGTCTAATAAAACTGGTTAAAACTATAGATAGATAGATAGATAGATAATACTTTATTGTACACCAGAAATAAACAAGTAAAACATTAAAAAACAATATTTTAGAATTACGTACAATCGGCGGCCTTATCACTAAAAGCGATTTCTTCCATAAATAAATAAATAATAGTGAGTAAAACCCAGTTGGACCACACGTGTTTTAATCTAGGTCATTTTGATAACGTAGCAGATATGATTTTATTCTAAAGACTCATTGTACAGAATAAAATGAATAATTTTTTAACCAACTTTTAAAGAAGCTTGTGTACAGAGACTGGCCTCACAGCTTTGCCTTCTGCGTTGTTGTTTGTTCGATTCCCACCCAGGTCAAACATTTAATGATAAACATAGATTATTTGTTTTTTTCTCAGCGTTAATGCATTTAAATCTTCTCTTTATCTTACAAATTAGTCGAAACATTTATCGGATAATTTATGTATTAGTGTTTATTTTATTTGTAAAGTAATTTATTAAAATAAATATACCTGTAGCAGTGATAATAATTTGGTATAGGTAGATCTTAAAAAAAAACAAAGATAGA
Source organism: Hydriomena furcata (assembly GCA_912999785.1). Lineage (NCBI taxonomy): Eukaryota > Metazoa > Arthropoda > Insecta > Lepidoptera > Geometridae > Hydriomena > Hydriomena furcata. Next base: position 21,980,792 of record OU538820.1, read on the forward strand.
AGACAAGAATCCCTGTTAATCCTATTTTTTATGGTTTTAAAACAAACATTTCATAACACCACATCAATTCTGATCCATATCGACAAATAATCGTTTAGTATTTCCCAATATCCCAACTGCTATTATGTCTGGTTGGGATTTTGGGAACATTTATTCTGTTACGTCTTAGCATGGTCAGTGGGCAATTTGGGAAAAAACCATAACACCTTATATTTATAGCAATTTTAGTTGGCATCTGAGTGGATCAAATCATAGCGATTATAAAATAGCAATAAGGAAATAGTTCATAAAACTATACCTACCTATTTTTTGTTGTTATTAGCTAGATATCTAGTGTTGGCTTGTTGGGATGTATACCTGTTTAGAATATTAATCCGAAGGTCGATCTAATCTCTGTTGTTCATCAATAATCAAAAAAAACTATGTTTAACACTTGTCTAAAACGATCGATCAACGACTTCAGCTCTTCATGTAATGACTACTAGCGTCCGCCCTCGGATTCTCACACATAGCACTCGAATAAAAATTACCTACCTATTCTAAGTTTCAATGCATATTATCTATACATTTTATAGAAATAAAAATAATAAAATAAATAGGATCACGACTGTAATCCCCAAGTACGGTAGATTCTCAGATCTCCAGACGCTTAGATCCTTTAAAGATGTCTAGTGGGGGTAGTCAGAGGCACGTCCAAACACATTTTGCTGTAGTTAGCATTCCATACGTGACAGGTTGCAAGCCCATCGCCGCTTATAAGAATAGTAACTGGTTTCCTCACGATGTTTTCCTTCACCGCGTCACGCGCGTTGTTGATGCGCATATAAATTTTTGGAACAGAAAAATCGTGCACGCCGGGATTCCGACCTTCAGATTGAAAGTTGAGGTACCTCTCACTCGGCCAACACGGTTTTTTTTTTAATTTTATAGAAATCAGTACAAAAACATCTAAACTTCGGCTTCTATTGTTATTGTTATCTAACCATTGACAGGCAGCTGCTGTCCTCGCTGAGGCTCCGTGCCAGACCCTGAATGATGGCAACAAAATACCAATCGTCGCTTTGGGCACCGGTAGAGGAACAGCTCAAGGGGTAAGCATAATATATTTCACCACTAGGTAAGATAGATAGACAGAAAAATGATCGGTAAGACTTTTATAGATAGACTAGCTGACCCCGCGAACTTGGTATCGCTTTAGAATTAACAAATTTTGTCTTCCGTTCCCGTTCCCGTTCCCGTTCCCGTGTTCCCGTTCCCGTTACAATTCCCGTTCAATAGTTTTTGAAGCGCGCACGAAGAAAGCAAAATTTTTAGCAATTTTTTACACCTTGCTTCAAACTATCGTCATTCTTATAAAGAATTTATTACTTTTTCAAAATAAATAATAGCCTATGTTACTCAGGGATAATGTAGCTTGGTAATGGTGAAAGAATTTTTGAAATCGGTTCAGTAGATTTTGAGTTTATCCATTACAAACATACAAAAAAACAAAAAAACAAAAAATCGAAAAATCATAAATTCAAAAATTCAAAACTTTTCTCTTTATAATATTATATAGTATTATAGTATAGACTAGCTGACACGCCGAACTTCGAACCGTCTAATATTAAGAGTACAGGAAATCAAATTTGGTGACATACCGACATACCGATAAGACAAGCTTTTGTGAAATTCTCCTTTGAGCTAGAAATCAGAAGAGGTTAGCACAAATCACTATCGTATCGACAAAGTTTGGTCCAAATGTCAAAACTAATAATTTTTTAATACAAAAGTGTAAATGTTGACATTTGGACTATACGATTTCGATACGATAGTTGTTTGTGCTCGGTGCAAGTTAAATAAAAGCTTGTAAAAACATCCTAATAATATTATAAATGTGAAAGTTCGTTTGTTTGTATATTTATGTTCAATCAGGCCTAAACGACAAAACGGGTTAAATTGAAATTTGCTGTAGATGTAAATATAATGCCCGAATAAAATATAGACACTACTTAAAAATATGAAAAACATCCCCAAAATGATAAAAAATACGCAAAATATGATTTTGATATAGATGGCGCTGGTTTGCAACAAATCTGACATCATAGACTGATCCATCCAGCCTTTTTTATTCGATTATTGAAATTTGACAGGACAACGTCTGTCATGGGTCGGCTAGTATCTCATAAAGTGGGATAAGGAGGGAATACGGTAATACCATCGGTCAACTCAAATGGGTATGCGGTCGGCTCAGCTCAGCGTCTAACTGTTAACCACCTTTCTGATTGCTGTGGTAAAATGTAAAATGTGATAATACGGTCGGTGAATCTAGGCAAACGTGAAGTTGGCCGTGTAACCGCATAAAAGTTTGTGTTATTGCATTCATCATATTTTTTCTGAGGGTCTACTCTGGACAACGATATATTATTGAGACACGTCACATCGATTCCGAATTTCTGACCATTGTTTTAAAGATATAACGACCGGCATTTAAAAACTATTAGAAAAACCGGTCGGACTCGCGCGCGGAGGGTTCCGTAGGCGGAGCCCCACTAAAATATTTATTTTATATGATAGCTAGATCAAGGTTCATGAGATACAGCCCTGTGACAGACAGACGGACAGACGGACAGACGGACAGACGGACAGACGGACAGACGGACAGACATACAGACATATGACATACAGACATACAGACATACAGACATACAGACATACATACATACATACAGACATACAGACATACAGACGGACAGAAGTCTTAGTAATATGGTCCCGTTTTTACCCTTTGGGTACGGAACCCTAAAAACAATGTGTTTTGATACCAAAATTTACGTTTTTTCAGGTTCCAAACGACGAAGTTAAGGATGCAGTTCTCTGGGCTATAGAGGCTGGATACCGCCACATCGACACTGCTGCAGCGTATGGTGATGAGACAGAGGTCGGCCAGGGTATTGATGAAGCCATTCGCAAGGGTTTAGTGACGAGAGAGCAGATGTTTGTCACTACTAAGGTAGGTATAACCTTTGAAAATTTGAACTAGACTAGGTTGTGGTGGAGTATAGTTATGATAATGATTATGGGTTCTGAACTGAGAAACAGCACCTGACAATTCTTAATAATACCGGGATAGGCACCTCTCTTTGTCTAATTGGTTATTTTATGGAAATTTCTTGGTTAATAATCGTTAAATCTACTATTTCAGCTATGGAATGACAAACACAAGAGAGACCAAGTAGTTCCTGCACTCAGAGAATCACTTGGTAAATTGGGACTTGACTATATTGACTTGTATCTGATACATTTCCCAGTTTCTACGAAGGTAATATTTTAATATACTATGGCTATATGGTTTGATTGTATGTTATGGATCCAGTGGCGGATTTATCACTAGGCTAAGTAGGCTGGAGCCTAGGGCGGCAGATTTTAGGGGGCGGCAAATTCAAATTTGGGTTTATTTTTTAAAACATCACTATTTATTTTAGCCTTTATCGTCCACTCAGGACAGATGCCTCCCTACCCTTCTTGGCCAATAACTTGATTTTGCCAAATGTCTTACAGGAAACACCACTTTGTAACATAATCGTTGGATTGTAAAAATAATCTCTGGGGGTGGGGGGTGCAATACAATAGACTACGGGCGGCAAATGTGTAAGTCCGCCACTGTATGGACCCCAATTAAGGCGCTCCCAGTCGACGACTGTTTTTGTTCGAAACTAAAAAAGAAATACTTCTGAACAAGCCACATCTCCTATTTTATAATGTATAGTATAGTGAATAAAGATGTACCCATCTTTAATCACTTCGATAAATAATCCTACCGACCGCAACAATGACGACAAACACACGTCGGCGCGTGGTCCGCCTTTGCTTTTCGAATAAATGAATGATATAAATTATGTATAATTACTTATCAAAAATCTATTCTAATAGAAATCTAGATCTACATATTACCTATCTTTAACAATAAATCACAAGTTGATTTTAATAGTAGGTATATAAAATATTTCGATCATAAATTCTAAAACGTATCATTTTGAAATAATATCTTTATCGTGAAAAGTTTCTGCTATTATGTTTTCAGCTTAATAGAAATCTAGGTAGGAACCTGAAGTAATATACTTATAAAAATAGGAGATGTGGCTTGTTCAGAAGTATTTCTTTTTTCGTTTCGAAAAAGAGCAATCGTCGAATGGTAGCCCCTTAAATGGGATAAGGGCAGGAAGATGATGATGGTAATATGGTATCATCATTTCTTCTCCTTTTCCCACTTAATATGGGGTTGGCACAACACGTTGACAAACATGTTGCGAATAATATGGTCTGATAATACCAATACATACTTAATGGCTATTACTAGCTGCTCGCCCCGGCTTCGCACGGGTGGTTCCTGGATAAAAAGTAGCCTATGTTTTATTCTGATGTATAAGCTATATTACTGTGAAGTTTCAGTTTCCGTTCAGTAGTTTTTGCGTGAAAGATTAACAAACACACACACACTCTCTCACACACACACACTCTCTCTCTCACACACACACACACACACTCACACACACAAACTGTCGCGTTTTTAATATTAGTAGGAAGTAGGATTGCCGCACAGCTTGGTTGGTAGCTCTGCCTTCTGCGTTGTGGGTTCGATTCCCATCCAGGATAAACATTTGTGCGATGAACATAGATGTTCGTTCTGTGTCTCGGTGTTATAATGTAATATTTGAATGTATTTACAAAAAAAAAGTATATAAGTATTATATTTAGTTATGGGAACTAGATATCTAGTTCCCATAGTACAAGCTTTACTGAGTTTGAAGCTAGATGGCGCTGTTTTAAACTTTCCAGCATTATTATTTTTTTACAGGCCGATGAATCCCCGGATAATATTGACTACCTTGAAACCTGGGAGGGTATGGAGGAGGCCAAACATCTCGGTCTAGCAAGATCTATTGGAGTTTCAAACTTCAATATTTCACAAATTGATCGGTTGGTCAATAACTCGCGGATTAAGCCAGCTGTCAATGAAATTGAGGTAATATACCATTCATATTGTATCAGGGGACATACCACAAGCTCATAAAGTAATATCAAAACAATATTAATCGCGGTGGGAAAGTGACAGTGCGAAAGTTCACTTTAAGTACATATTTTAAAGGAGACTAAAATGTTTTATTCGAAAATTACATCTACAGCAAATTTCATCTTAATCCGCTTTGTCGTTTAGGCCTAATTGAGGCACAAACATACAAACAAACTCACAAACTTTCACATTTATAATATTACTAGCCGACCCGTGACAAACGTTGTTCTGTCATTTTTAGGGTTCCGTACCCAAAGGGTAAAATCGGAACCCTATTACTAAGACTTCGCTGTCCGTCTGTCTGTCCGTCTGTCCGTCTGTCCGTCTGTCCGTCTGTCCGTCTGTCTGTCTGTCACAGGGCTGTATCTCATGAACCATGATAGCTAGACAGTTGAAATTTTCACAGATTATGTATTTCTATTGCTGCTCGAACAACAAATACTAAAAACAGAATAAAATAAATATTTAAGGGGGGCTCCCATACAACAAACTTGATTTTTGCATTCCAGCGCCATCTAGTTTCATTTGATGTTACTACGTATTATAGGTACTTTTCGTGGTCTCATGCGACCGCTCGGGGTTTGAGAGGTAAGATGAAAGAGGTTTGCGATTCCGCTGGCAGGTGGCGCTATTTTACCACTAACGGTAAAGTAAGTCGGTAAATAGGTGGTACTTCACATGATCGAATAAAAAGTTTGAAATTGAATTATTGAATTCATGTAGTTAGGTAAATAGGTACCTAGGTAGATATTATTAATTTCCAATTAATTTCGAGTTCGAATCCTGGCCGTGCATCAATGGATATTTCTGTTCGAAAAATGTGCCTATATGCGCGTTACACGTGTTTATAACAGTGAAGGAAAACATCGTGAGGAAACCTGTTAGTATTCTTGAAAGCGGCGACGGGATTGCAACCTGTCACGTGTGGAATGCTAACTACGTAGTTAGTTAGTTAGGTAAATAGGTAGGTTACGAGATATTATGAATTATTTTTTATGTTTCTAGGGTTCCGTATCTAAAGGGTAAAAAACGGGACTACTAAGACACCGCTGTCCGTCTGTCTGTTACCAGGCTGTATCTCGTGAACCGTGATAGCTAGACAGTTGAAATTTTCACAGATGATGTATTTCTCTAAAATCAGCATAAAATAAATATTTAAGTGAGACTCCCGTACAACAAACGTGATTTTTTTGCCGTTTTGATAATAGTACGGAACCCTTCGTGCGCGAGTCCGACTCGCACTTGGCCGGTTTTTTTTTAATAATCACATTAGGAAAAAGCAATTTCAGGCAGCTTTCAATTTTTTCCTACAAAAATTATCCTTTTTGCGTTTTTTTATCATTTAGGGGTTATTTTTCGGATTATAAGATACGACTTTCTTTATTCTAATTTTGTATTCACATATTACAGCAAATTTCATCATAATCCGTTTTGTCGTTTAGGCCTGATTGAGGCACAAACATACAAACAAACTCACAAACTTTCGCATTTATAATATTATTAGGATTAGGATTAGGATTATTATATCTTGTTTATACGTAATTATTTTGTTCTCAGGTGAACCCAACACTGACCCAAGTTCCATTGGTCTCACACTGCCTAGCGAGAGACATAGCAGTTATGGCGTATAGCCCCTTTGGGTTCGTAGTTTCGCGAAGAAACGCGGTCGCCCCTCCACCAAGACACGATGATCCATCACTAGTGTCTATGGCCAATAAGTATAATAAAACCACTGGACAAATCGTGCTAAGGTATTCGGTAAGTATAGATAAAGACATTTGAAACAGCGCCATCTAGCCCCATAAGGTGGTACTATGAGAACTAGATCTCATATATAATAATGGATCCCTATTTCACGGCATCACGCGTGTACGGCTGGACCGATTTTGTTAATTCTTTTTTACCGTACCCAATGGGTACCCTATTACTAAGACTTCGCTGTCCGTCTGTCCTTCTGTCCGTCTGCCTGTCACAAGGCTGTATCTCATGAACCGTGATAGATAGACAGTTGAAATTCACAGATGATGTATTTCTGTTGCTGCTATAACAACAAATAGTAAAAACAGAATAAAATTAATATTTAAGTGTGGCTCTCATACAATAAACGTGTTTATTTGGCGTTTTTTATAGATAATGGTACGCACTTGGCCGGTATAAGTATTCCATCAGTGCTATCCAGCTTGAAAAACTATATTGACTATATTAATTGCTAAAAATGTATTTCTTACAGACAACCTTAGATTGATTAATGTCATATATTTAAATATATAATATTTGTAATAATTAGTAACCTAGTTTTATAAAGTTTTGATGCGGAACTAATTAACATTTTCAAAGACGACTGAATGACAATCCTCAAAATTGATTTTGTTTATTAATCTGTAAATTGTATACCTATTTCCTTGGCCGTGTTGTCCATGACTATAAATCTGTAATGCAAAACTAAACCTCAATTTAAAAAAACCGGCCAAGTGCGAGTCGGACTCGCGCACGAAGGGTTCCGTACCATTATCTATAAAAAAACGGCAGAAAAACTCACTTTTGTTGTATGAGAGCCCCACTTAAATATTTATTTTATTCTGTTTTTAAAGCGTTAAAGCGCTTTTTTTGTTCGCATTTGTTGTTAAGGCGATCAGATGTGGCTTGTTCAGAAGTATTTCTTTTTTCGTTTCGAAAAAGAGCAATCAGCGACTGGGAGCCCCTTAAAGCGTCAACAGAAATACATAATCTGTGAAAATTTCAACTGTCTAGCTATCACGGTTCATGAGATACAGCCCTGTGACAGACAGACGGACAGACGGACAGCGAAGTCTTAGTAATAGGGTCCCGTTTTTAACCAGAACCCAAAAAACATTTTTTTTGCAACTTAAGTAGCTTTGTTTTTATTAAATGTCATCTCATTGTTAATGCAATTTTTATGCGATTATTTTGCTAATGATTCGAACTTAATTATTCAGACACTGATTTATTTTTAGACAAGACACTAACTACCAAAAATAGGGAATAATGCCAAAACTAACTATCGAGAATGGAGGATGTGGGAGAATTAGGGTAGATTTTCACCGAAGCAGAACTGTACGCAGCGGACCAATCACAGTTCTTGAAATAGTTGACTTAAAAATTTCAAGCGCTGTGATTGGTCCGCTCCGCACAGCCCCGCGTCACTGGAAACCACGTGGGACAAAAACGTACGAACAACTCTAAACTTTATTTGGCACATAATACTATATACAATACTACAAAATGTGGGCATTTTGTAGTATTTAGCATCCCATACGTCACAGGTTTTATTTTATTTATTAGCGAAGACAGACGGTCACACATTACAGTATTTGTATTAAATGTAAGGTTGTATTAATAAAATATTAAATAAACGTATGACCACTAACGTCATCCACGGATAATAGGATTACGACTTTAATCCCCAAGAACGGTAGACATACTCTCAGATCTCCAGAAGCTTAGATCCTGTGAAGGCAGATGATTAAATTTTTAATCTTTTGGATCTAACAGATAGGTAATTGTGACTGTCAGATACAAATAATTTGCAATAAAATAATATTGCGACTATAAATTGAGATGTAAGCTATCCTATCTTTCAAGTTGGATCAAACTGCACACGGTATGCAAAGTTTGATTAAAATCGGTTAAGTATAACTATAGATTTTGACACGGGTAACTTACCCGTGCGGGTACTTTATCACGTAATTACCTTTAATATACTTTCCCGACGTTTCGGCTATGTTACAATAACCATGGTCGCGGGCAGACTCAATTAAAGGTAATTACGTGATAAAGACCCGTGTCAAAATCTATAGTTATGTCTACTAATCACGATAGTTTGAAAAATAATATCGGTTAAGTAGTTTAGGAGTCCATCACGGACGAACAACGTGACGCGTAATTTATATATATTAAGATTAGGATTTTGTTCCAGATTGAACGTGGTCTGATCCCAATACCCAAATCAACGAACAAGGCTCGACTCGCACAGAACATTGACTTATTCGACTTTGAGTTGACAAAGGATGAAGTGGCTACTATTAGCGCCTTCAACAAGAACGTCAGGGTTATTGACGGCAAGTGGGTTGAGAATTACCCTTACTTCCCCTTTGTAGAAGTGGAGACGTGAAAAAGGAAAAGAAGTAATCAATAAAATAGGTATTCTAACCTTACATTGTTCAATAAAATATAAAATATATTTTTAAATAAAAATGTTTAATAAAATATATTTTATTTTTTTATTCTTTTTATTTAAATGGTTGTCGTATAGGTCGTATTATATAGGTCATGATTTTTAAGTATATACAATAAAACATAAGCATTATATTATTTGTTAACAGACATTGTCCTGTCAAACTCCAATAATCCCACAGAAAAAAGCACTTTCAGTTTTTCCCGAACTTTACACCACCCTTATCACTTATCACAGGGTATAAAAAAATACCCTACGACCTATCCTAAGACCTACTGAATATATACAATTTATCTCAGAAACGGCTTGACAGTTTTGAGTTTGGTTTGTTGTGACTTGGTATTCGTGTTGGTTTGTTTGAACAAACACTGACACGAGAATTTTATATATGTATTAGTAGAAGATGAACAGGGACGATAATGAAAACTATTTTTTTATGTACCTATAATAAATACATATAAGTACATTCGTATCTTTGACTCCTTTAATAATCCAGTAAAACTTGCTTTAAAATCGTGATATGGCCATAAGTGATATACCTACCTACTTAGTTTTTTTAATACTTATAATAAACAGACTACAAAAAAATAGTACCTACTGCCTAGTGGTATAATTGTCTGCACTACATAAAGAGTTTTAAGACTATTTCACTGTGAAAACTTTCGTGATTGGTGCTACGCACATCGACCACACAGCCTATAGACTCCTCACGCAAGGGGAACACTTTCAAACCACTCATTAGGCTTATGCTGCTGATATAATATACCGCGCGCGATTGATATAATTTCGCGATTTTTTGGTATAATTAAAAAAGTAATTTACAGGTGATGATGGTAAATGAAGTGATTTTTTTGGATAAGGATTAATACCCAGGTACGAATAATGTGGCCTAGTTCTTTATAAATTTTGTTCTATTATCACAGAAACAATTAAAACAAAAGTGGTGATATGAACTACATAATTTGGTACTTTACCAAAATTAGGGCCATTTCTATTGCCATTATCATAAGATTCCGAAAAAAACGAAAGTTCTTTTACCTAACTATTTTGACACTGATCTTTATCACGTAATTACCTATAATTTACTTTCCCGACTTTTTGACCATGTTACAATAACCATGGATGGTTGCGGGCAGACTGGAGTACTCGTAGCTACCGTCGAGAAGCGGAGGCAGTTGATGAAACCATGGACCATGGCTAACATAGTCGAAACGTCGGGAAAGTAAATTAAAGGTAATTACGTGATAAAGACACGTGTCAAAATCTATAGTTATGTCTACTAATCACGATAGTTTGAAAGACAGTTCTTTTTTTTGCACAGATTCAAGGGCTAGGGGTGTGCTTGTTTCTTCAGTTTTCTAGGGCAGTCTTTATACCCTGTATATCTACATACATACTTACAATATACATACATACTTTTAATCGTGAAACTGCGTGGTAGGTAGTAGGTAGGTATTATAGTCCAATTAAAAACAACAATGGTGCTACTAATCAATGTAATAAAATGTCAGTAAAATCACAAAAACGACCTTACATCTTGTAAATTAGTTTTTTCATCGAAACCGGAGTTTCCTTGTTTATAATATTAATTGTAAATGTAGACTTAGGTATACCTGTTTGACTAGAAATGAAGACGCAAAGGTTAATGTTACGTTTTTTATTTATAATTTACGACTAGCTGTACTCGTGTGCGACTTTGTTCGCAAATTTATCTAATAATTAGCCCAGTGTTCCGCAAAGTGTGTACCGCGGCACACTGGTGTACCGTGGTCATTAGTTGGTGTGGCTTGGAAAAATAAGGATATCTTATAAACATATTTTTAGCAGCCCTGTCAACGATTACTCCAAATTTAGACCGTCTATGCTATTAAACATGCTCATGTTTCGCATTATACCTTTTCTGCAATTTAAAGTTTAGTTTTGTTGATTAATAAAAAATATTATTTCGTTGATTAATAATAAATGTTGATTAATATTACTTAAAAACTGATTTTTAATTTGTGGTGTACCTCAAAAAAAATCATTTTCCTAAATGTAACTTGGACACAAAATGTTTGCGGAACACTGATCTAGCCGACTCGTGACAGACTTTGTCCTGCCCAAATTTCAATGATCTCATCATCACTACATAGTATAAAGCAAAGTCACTTCCCGCGTCTGTATGTATGCTTATATCTTTAAAACTACACAACGGATTTTGATGCGGTTTTTTGGAGTTTACTCCTTAAGAATCGGTTTTTGATATAAGGCGCCCGGTATGAAAAAAATGAGAGTAGTAAAATCTACTGAACGCATGACCTCGTTACGTTTTAGGTGCGCAACTTTCTAATTTGGTGTGAACAGTGCAGCTAGATCGTGGGTAGTATGTACTCTTACTTTGCCTATACTTTATAATGCTTTCTCTCACTCTTACTGATGGCAAAACATATTATAGTGGGGGTACGCTCTACGCACGATCTGGTAAACTCCAGTCGTGCGTCGGAGCTGACACACAATTTTTTTTAATAGATAGTGATTCAGGAGGAAGGTTTATATGTATTAAACCCGTGCGAAGCCGGGGCGGGTCGTTAGTAGAATATAAAATAAGCATTTTCAGGAAACTTCCAATATTTTTTTTATTTTTTAAACTATCTTGATTAGTAGACATAACTATAGAATTATTGAGTCTGTCCGCGATTATGGCTATTGTTACATAGTCGAAACGTCGGGAAAGTAAATTAAAACGGTAATTACGTGATAAAGACCCGTGTCAAAATCTATAGTTATTCAATTTTTTTCCAATACATTACACATTAAATCTTGACCTGATAAAATAAATTACGAATTTTGGTAGAATGCGTATCATGGTAGTCAAAATGATGTCAGATTTTTATGTCAAAATCAATTAATAATACGGACCTTAGTAGGATTCCAACCTTTTTGGTAGAATGCGTTGCTATGACAACTCAATGTCGTTTAGTTTTGATTAGGGAACAAACATAGCAGCCTTATCACAAACTTTCGCATTTATAATATTATTGGTAGTGGTTTTACCCCGGATTTGGTCATTTTAAATTTGGCAGTCAATACCTAAGCATAGCAAACAAACTTGTTTTAAATCTATAGATAAACAATTCTTTGTTTATGGTCCGTTTCGATTAGTGATAGTTGTTATGCGTTATACTTCTAGATTTGATTGACCACAACTAATGATTTCCCGTTTTGTCTATATGTAAAAAATAATAAATAAATATCGCCTGTTACAAAACCTTTGCTTATCCTAAGAGATAGATAAATACTCTATTCTATGTTGTTTAAAAATGATTATTTTTAATCACTTTTTCAATATAAACCGTTTATTTGAAAATTTAAATGTTGTTAAAATGCCCGCATCATAAAGCGAAGCTTCTGTTCAGCATGTTTGTTTGAAATGGAAATATATATTTAAAAATCAATTGGGGGCGCCACTGGACTCACGATGTCCCCTTAAGCGATTGGTGTATTATTCTTAAATGTCAAAATCGTGATCGTGTCGTGAGCTTTAAGCGGCTTAAAGTTCAAAGCTTCAAGGCGAGTTCATTCGCTGCGCACGCCAGTTGAACCGTGTCCGAGATGAAGTCGAGTCAAGTGAGTTTAGTTTTAGCCGCTGCGTTTTACGTAAGTATACAACATCTTTTTTTTATTTAGGTTGTTTCAACTGTAAATACGCTAAAATAAAAATGTTCTGTAACATTATTGTAGCTATTTTTAAGCTCTAGGTAATACATTACTTACAGAGCTCTAGAATTCTAAGATCTTAGTTTAGAAATAGAAAAATATACTTAAAATTTATTGTGAAAAAATATGAAGATTAACGTACAAATTCATATTGTAGATTTGTTCCTACTTAATTTGAATTATAATTCAATTACTTTAGTACCTACATACACTTCTACCAAATTTGTATTGCATTAGGTACATGCCTCTACCTATTGTTGTCAGTAGGTAGGTAGACAGGTACTTTTAAAAATAGGTAATGCTTTATATACCTACCTATAATTGGCTAACATTAGGTTACACAGAACATAGAAGCTATTATTACCTACGTGTTATTCTTGAGTGGATATTATTTGTGTTCTGTCTTCGTTGCCTTATAAACAAATTCATTTATTTCTTAAATGTTGAGTCGGCACATGTTGCGACAAGGATTAGGTTTATTTTTTACAACAGGCCGCCTACCTGGCGTCAACCCTATTTGCCTTATAAACAAATAAATAAAATAAATTGCATTAATAAGTCGTATTAGTTCAACACCTTGAAGGTGTTCAAGGTGCAGTTGCGACAAAAAGTGGATTCATTGAAAAGAAACGACTTGACAACGCCACATTATTCACAATATTATTCACTCGCATCGTAGGTAACTTGTAATCTATATTGGTGGACATTTCACGCAGCGCCATCTAGCCCCAAACTAAGCAATGCTTGTACTATGAGAACCGGGTAACTGATGTCTTAAACCAAGTACTACTTTTTCATTTTATTTACAAAAAAAAATAGGATCACGACTGTAATCCCCAAGTACGGTAGACATCCTCTCAGATCTCCAGACGCTTAGATCCTATGAAGATGTCTAGTGGGGTTTAGTCAGAAACACGTCAAAACATTATATTGGGCACATGCCCACATTTTGCAGTAGTTAGCATTCCATATGTGACTAGTTGCAAGCCCATCGCCGCTTATAAGCACACTAACTGGTTTCCTCACGATGTTTTCCTTCACCGTTTTGAGCACGTGTTTTTGATGCGCATATTTATTTTTCGAACAGAAAAACCATTGAAGCACGCCGGCATTCGAACCAACGACCTTCAGATTGAAAGTCGAGGCACCTCCCACTCGGCAAACACGGCTTATTTTTACGGCGGTATTTTTTTAATGATTCATAATCATCTAACATTCTAAACCGTCATGCCTATAATATTATAGGTAAATGATTGTATCAAGTGTCATTCAATTTATTGTGTTTAAGGTGGCCATGGCGGAATTAGCTCCTACTATTGGACTAAATGATGGACATACCATCCCTTTGCTGGCTTTGGGGACCTATGGATCGGTAAGTTTAAACAAAATACTACCCTTGAGTCATCGACCTCATAGCCTATAGACTTCTCGTGCAAAGCGAACGCTTTTAAACAACACATTAGGGGCCGTCCATTGATCACGTGATGTTTTTTTTTTTTTGCATTTTTAACCCCTCCCCCCCTCACCCTTGGTGATACGTGGTGAGGTTTAAGACTACCCCCCCTCCCCACTCAAAATCACGTGTATATTTTAGTACCTACAAATTATCTTTAAATACAGGTATAAAGTTTAATCTCATTTTATTCTACAAAACCAACCATGATAAAAATGTCTAGACAAAAAGGTTGCGATCGAAGAAATCGCGCGTTTGACGAAAAAATAAATACACGTGATATCTTACTACAAACCCATAATTAAAATTTTCTATTTTTAAACGCCAGTCACGTGACACAAAACGGTCAGGATTGGTCGAATCGACGATGACGTAACATGCTTGTCAATATGTCATCGCCTGCCTTGAAAAACTTGACGTTTGTTTTTTTGTTGACAAGCACGTAACGTCACAGAAACTAGTGCGACGCCATTTGCATAAGAAGCGTTTTTGCGGGTTATTTAAATTGTCGATATTTAATTTAATGCGTTCCTGACACCTATCAGTTAGTCACGACTAGTGATGGGCACAACATAACACTGAGTTCGTTACCGTTCCTCCAAAATGAACCGCCGCGTTATTTTTAAGATTATTTTCGTTTTAAATTGGCGGAATCATTTAAAATTTATATTTTAGTTATAAAAGTTATCTTATAGTCCATTATTTTCAAATTCTTAAAAAGAAAAACAAAACGTATTATTTTATAAAGTATAACTGTATAAGAACAGATTACGATACTATTATTGCCTGTTATTGTTAGCACAGCACTACAAATATAAAGCGCTGACATAACCTTGTAATAGCGCAGTTTAGATTTAGAAAAATATTGTTTACCAAGTTATTTGACACTCAGTTTGGCACTAAATTATAACATTAATTGATTATTGATATAATAATGTTGTTTTAATGCTCATCAATTGTTAAAACGGTAAACAACCAGCAATAATATTTTTATCGTAACTGCAACGCCATTACAAAGTTACGTCGTCAGTTCAATAGGTATAGGCGTCTATTGCTCTACTATGTGGTCGATACTTTGACTAGATTACGCATTATGACAAAACGGGAAATTCCTCACGTAAAAATATTTATATTGTCGATGACAATGTTTCGATTCATCTAGCTAGAGAATCTTTTTCATAGTGAGGTTTTTCGTTTTCGGTTTTAGAGCAAAGATATAAGCCGATTGTTGAGCAAACCTTAATGTGAATAATGCATTCTTAAATTTATGTTAATTTATTAGCGGCATACACAGACGTGATTACAACCTTATTCGACCTTATTATTCGATCTTTTTACTTCGACTGTCCGAAGGAGGGTATTTTTTTCATCTTGTTTTTTCACCTAGCTCAGTTTTTTGTTGTTAAAAGTTGTGGAAGCGATTTCCACCCAGGTAAACATTTGTGATAAATATTTGTTTGTTGTCTGGGTGTTATTATGAGTATACCTACCTAAGTGTTACAATATAATGCTATTGAAAGTATGTAAGTAGGTACATATTTTATGTAGGTACCTAATTATTTCAAAAACTTCGGTTGTGTGTTGGGTTGTTCATTTTCCTTTTTTAGATTCGTAAGCATTTTTTTAACGTCTTTTAATGTTTGGACGTGCTTCTGACTACCACTAGACATCTTCAAAGGATCTAAGCGTCTTGAGATCTGAGAGGATGTCTACCGTACTTGGGGTCACAGTCACAGTAGTGATCCTATTTTTTTTATTTTTATTAAATGTAATATCTTTCGATAGCTTAAAATTACGAAAAGTAAAGTAGATTTAAGTAAAAAATATAAGTAGGTAGTACTTTTCGTAATTTTAAGCGTTAAAATAGTAATTATTATGATTACTTTTATAAAAAATACTATTTTGACTCTTCTCTTTACGAACACGTCTAAATATTCTATGTTTTTTTACTTTTAGAGCAAAGATATAGCCCGACTGCGTCAAGCTGTAGTCTGGGCTATAGAAGCTGGCTACAGGCATATCGACACTGCTGCCCTCTATAAGAACGAAGACAAAATAGGCGAAGGCATTGCTGACGCCATTGCGAAGGGACTTGTGACGAGAGATCAGCTTTTCATCACTACTAAGGTAAGTACATACTGCATGATGTAGGTATTTGCCAAATTTAATGTCGGGACGTGCCTCTGAATAGCCCCTTTTGACATCTTTAAAAGAAATTATATAATCTAGTTTACTGTTTTTAAATTTATGTTTTTCTATCTCATTTTAATTTTTTAGTTACAAATTTTGTTTTTAGAGTTCCGTACCCAAAGGGTAAAAACGGGACTCTATTAATAAGACTTCGCTGTCCGTCTATCTGTCACAAGGCTGTATCTCATGAAATGTAATAGCTAGACAGTTGAATTTTTCACAGATTATGTATTTCTGTTGCTGTTATAACAACAAATACTAAAAACAAAATAAAATAAATATTTAAGGGGGGCTCTCATACAACAAATGTGTTTTCTTGCCGTTTTGTTATAGATAATGGTACGGAACCCTTCGTGTGCTAGTCCGACTCGCACTTGTCCAGTTATTTTTATAAACCCACTTTTATTTTTAGTTAGCGAACGATAAACACGCCAAAGACCAAGTTGTTCCCGCACTTCGGGAATCACTGAGAAGACTCGGCATGGAATATGTCGACTTGTTCCTCATTCATTCTCCTGATGCTGAGAAGGTAACTATTGCCTCACAGTTTAGGTTGTTCTCTGCCTTTTGTGGGTTGTGGGTTCGATGCCCTACCAGGATAAAGAAAGAAAGAAAGAAGGAAAGAAAGATAAGATCTGTGTGATGAACATAGATATTTGTCTGGGTGTTATAATGCATTTACAAAGAGGTAAACCTAAAAGATAGACAAATATTTTATGTTGTAGAAAAATCGTCACTTTATTTTTGAAATATAATCCAATTTTTTTTAAATAAAATGTGACTAAATTGGCCTTAACCGGCCTTGCCCTACTTATTATTAATATTTATTTTATCTAAATATATCTAAGTACTATATGTATTTAATTTCCAGGCCGACGGTTCCCCAGATAATATCGATTACCTAGACACCTGGAAGGGCATGGAGGAATGCCAGAAGCTAGGTCTTGCCAGGTCGATAGGCGTCTCCAACTTTGACACTAAGCAGATTGACAGGGTTATCGAAAAGAGTTCCGTCGTGCCAGCTGTTAATCAGATCGAGGTGAGGTACCCTAACCCTCGTATTCAAGAACGACACTATGAGAACACGCACCCACAGTGGACGAAATCTTTTTTCATAAAAATCACTTTATGTGTTGTGCGACACTGCATAGTGTGACTAGAGGCACATTGTCGGGTGCCTCTAGCCAAAGTTGAGCTCTAAAGGCACACGGTAGCGTGCGCCATAGTGCCGCTCAACACATAAAGTGATGTTTATGAAAAAAGATTTCGTCCACTGTGGGTGCGTGTTCTCATAGTGTCGTTCTTGAATACGAGGGTTAGGTACTTATATTTTACTTATCGTTTTTCAACAACAAAAACGAGTTCTTAATTCGACGCGTAATTAGAATTATTTTCTGTTTTGTTGCTTTTTAAGGTTCCGTACCCAAAGGGTAATAACGGGACCCTATTACTAAGACTTCGCTGTCCGTCAGTCCGTCTCGTCTGTCACAGGGCTGTATCTCATGAACCGCGATAGCTAGACAGTTGAAATTTTCAAAGATTATGTATTTATGTTGAGGCTATAACAACAAATACTAAAAACAGAATAAAATAAATATTAAAGTGAGGCCCCCATACAAAAAACGTGATTTTTTACCGTTTTTTATAGATTATGGTACGGAACCCTACGTGCGCGAGTCCGACTCGCACTTGGCCAGTTTTTAAATGTAACTATGACTGCTCATATTTATATATTATATTTAACAAGTAATAGTATTTGGATGATTTTTGGGTTCCGTATCTCGAAAGGAAAAACAAAACCCATAAGGATCACTCGTGTGTCTGTCCGTCCATTCATTCATTCCCCAACTAAAGAAACTACTGGGCCTAAAATAATGATGATGAGGAAAGCAAGGGAAAGGGATTAATGGAGGGACTTAGGGGAGGCCTACGCCGCCGAGGCGACTATTTTGGAGGATTAGTGACTAGTTTTCAGTTAGACAAATTAATGTTTAAAAAATTGTAATTGGCAGTAGAAATAAAGGCTTTTTCCTTTTGATTTATTTTATTTATTACTAGCGACCCGCCCCGGCTTCGCACGGGTGCAAAGCTGATTCCTATAAACCTTCCTCCTGAATCACTTTATCTATTAAAAAACCGCATCAAAATCCGTTGTGTAGTTTTAAAGATATAAGCATACATACAGACGCGGGAAGCGGAAAGCGACTTTGCTTTATACTATGTAGTGATTATTATTCAGGTACACCCATCAAACACACAAGAAGAACTGGTCCAATACTGTTGTGTCCGCAACATAACTGTCATGGCGTACAGTCCCTTCGGGTTCCTGGTTTCCCGTGGCAAGGCCAACACCCCACCACCAAGAGCTGATGATCCAGCATTGGTGGAGATAGCCAAGAAGTACAATAAGACCACCAGCCAACTGGTGTTACGGTATCTGGTAAGCGAAGCAAGCTCATCGTCTTCCTGCCTTATCCTACTTAAGTGGGACGGCACAAAATGCTTTAGGGTTCCGTACCCAAAGTAAAAACGGGACCCTATTACTAAGACTCCGCTGTCCGTCTATCTGTCTGTCCGTCCGTCTGTTTGTTTGTCTGTCAGCTAGACAGTTGATTTTTTTACAGATGATGTATTTCTGTTGTCGCTATAACAACAAATACTAACTCTTTTCTTTGGCATCCAGCAAGCTATAAGAAAATTATAATCTTTAAATATAAAAATCAATTGCTGTTCGTTAGTCGCGCTATAACTCGAGAACGGCTGAACGGATTTATCTTATCTTGGTCTTGAAATGTTCGTGGAGGTCTAGGGAAGGTTCAAAAGGTGAGAAAAATTCGAATAATTGCCGGGAAAACCCTAAAAACAGCCCTTTTCTTATTCCCATACCAAAGTTTTTTAACTAAAACGTAGAGTCAATTTGAGCTTTATTAGGTTTAGATAATACGGTAACGGGAACGGGAACTTAAGACAACATTTTTGTTAATTCTAAAGCGATACGAAGTTCGCAGGGTCAGCTTGTAATCTATGAAAATGTAATAGGATCAAGAATGTAATCTGATTTGAGAAGATTCTCAGAGCTCCAGGTGCTGAGATCCATGAATATGCCTTAAGGGGGTAGTCAGAGATGCGTTCAAACATAACATTGGGCACATGTCAACGTCTTTCAGTAATTAGCAGTCCATACGTGACAGGTAGCAAGCCTACTGCAAAATGTGGGCATTGAATATGCCTATCAATTTATACCCTTGAAACATTTTCTAAGGTCTAAGCGCCTGGAGATCTAAAAGGATGTCTACCGTACCGTTGGGGATTACAGTCGTGATTCTATTTTTTTTCTTAAGACGAGTATAAATGTTTTTGATGAATGCAGTATCGTTTTTTTTCAATAACCGCAAAACATGCAGTTTTGTTTTTATGACAAAGATAACTTAAGGATTAAATCTAGATAAATTAAAGACAGAACACGATTGATTAAACTTTTCTCGATAGATTTATTTTCCAAAGTTGGCAAAACACTAGTTTCGTTTTTAATCAAAACTATGAATAGCTAAATAGTTAATTTGATATAATTCGTTAGATAATCATATCTACCTAAATTAAAGACAATTTTTTTTTTATTTAATGGGTTATAGACTAACGCAGTTTAATCACTTTTTCCGTCTTATCCCATACAAATCGTCAAAAATGTCACTTATCACCTTAATAAAAAAAACTTATTTTCTTTTTCAGATCGACAGATACCTGATACCAATCCCGAAGTCGACGAACAAGAACCGAATTGAGGAAAACATTAACGTGTTCGACTTTAGGCTGAGTTATGATGATATCAACGCGATCAATAAGTTTAATAGCAACAGCAGTGTTTTTGATGATTAGTTTTTAACCTTACTAAGCTTAAAATAGAGCTTTTATTTCCCTTGGCTGTCGGTCGACCTCCTGGAGACTTCTCCCTGCTATCAATACATACTTTGAAAATGTAAGAACTTTGTTATGACATAGGAAAATTAGTCATTATCATTTTCTTGTTATTTTCCCCACTTCATGTGGGGTTGCCACAACATGTTCGGAAACATGTTGTGAAAGGATTTGGATTATGTTTTACAACTGGCCGTCTGCCCGACGTCAACCCTCTTTGGAAATGAATATTACTAGGTATAAAAACTGCGAACAGCCCAGTGTTTTTGCTAATTTGAAACTTATAGTAAAATAAACAATAAACTTAAACTTGTGTGATTTACAAACTAATTGAAAACTTATTTTCGTGTGAAATCAAAACTAAGATTCTTTTTAACTGTTTTATTTCCTTGAAAATACATAAAATACGATTACAAAACATTATTTACAAGCGTTATAAAAATGAAATAAAAATATTATTTTATTATGACTTATCCTCTTATTTTCCATGCACTTAAAACTAAAAATTGTCTAAAACTAACTCTACTCCTAAAATTATCACAATAGCTGAGCTTCGTGTGGCGATCTACAGGGTGTAACTAGATTTCTCCCGAAAATAACAAAATTAAACCTTAATCTGAGACAAATTGTATTAGGTACGTTGGATATAACCTGTAGCTTTTGTTTTCAAGAGTCTTTTACACCCTGTTTAACATCGTTATGTATATAGACCAACCACACTCACGGCAAGACCCTTCGAGAAGTCTCGCCGAGGATTCTCGAGTGAGTGTAGATGGACTATTAATTCAGAGACAGGACCAACCTTATAAAAGAGTATTAGATACAATTTCCATTTGTTTTATAATACGTTTAATTTCAAACGTCAGTCACCTATGTAATGTAACTTATAATAATTGCACTTAAAAAATGTAGGAAACACTACATAACTAATTAAATACTTGTTTATCGCGTTAACCGAGTGCAGAACAGAGTGGATATCATGCATTATGTCACGGATATTACCAATAGTTGCGTAAAGTCGGACACAAGTTTGATTGGACGGGTCTGTTCGGATAATTGGGGCGAGTATCAACATCTTGACAGTCGGAAGGCAAGGTCGTTGGCCAAGAAAGTGTTCGAGGGACAATCTCGACGATTTTGAGAGGTGAAAGTTGGAAGGGATTGGATTTGGAGACCTTGGCCCAGTAGTGGATTGGTATTAAGGCGCTCCCTGTCGACGATTGTTTTTGTTCGAAACGAAAAAAGAAATACTTCTTAACAAGCCACATCTCCTATTTTATAATGTATAGTATATGTGAATAAAGATGTACCCATCTTTAATCACTTCGATAAATAATCCTACCGACCGCTGCAATGACGACAAACACGTCGGCGCGTGGTCCGCCTTTGCTTTTCGAATAAATTAAATGATATAAATTTTGTATAATTACTTATCAAAAATCTATTATAATAGAAATCTAGATCTACATAATATTATTACCTATCTTTAACAATAAATCACAAGTTGATTTTAATAGTAGGTACATAAAATATTTCGATCATAAATTCTAAAACGTATCATTTTGAAATAATATCTTTATCGTGAAAAGTTTCTGCTATTATGTTTTCAGCTTAATAGAAATCTAGGTAGGAACCTGAAGTAATATACTTATAAAAATAGGAGATGTGGCTTGTTCAGAAGTATTTCTTTTTTCGTTTCGAAAAAGAGCAATCGTCGACATACAGCCCCTTAACAAAAAAAACTATCACTTCTCGACGGTAGATTGGTTGATTTTCTATGACCTACTCCACATTCTTCGGCACAATTTATTAATGTATCTTGCAACTTTTTAAATTTAGTCAAAAACTGATTTAAATAATCCAGAACGGAACTCGTTGAAGTCGGTTTTTATTTTTCATTTGTTTATAAATCTATCTAATTAAACTTAACAATTACCTACCCAAAGTTTTTATTGACAAGCTATTTACGTGATTGATGCATTTCAATATTATTGATGGACGTTTATTGATAAAATAATCTTAGGTACTCACTACTATTTCTGCTTTGTTTCGCCAGCGAACTGTTAAAAAACGATTGACAACGAAACAGCAATTCTTTCAGTACACCTCGATACATAGGTAGGTACTTTGAATCAAATCCAAAAACGACAGCTGCTGTAAACTTATGTACCTAATCTTCTTTGAATTTGTGCAGAAGCTCTTTAGTTAATTTTTTTTATTGTTGTACGTACTTTAGTACTTTTATTTATTATTCTTGTTTGAGCCTTCACCTTGTTCGATCGGCACCACACTGGAGCTCTACATAGCATTAAGGAAAGGATCATTGAAAAAAGGTAGATCCCAAGCCGTGTTTGTTGCCTGATTCTTCTAGTCTAGGCTCTAGGAATCGGCGTAGCTTCACCTAGTTCCTAAGACGTTTCAAAGTGATCCTTGTGATTTTATTGAAATAAATGATTCAGTAGCGTCAATGCATCAATCGTGTTTTTGGCATTTGCCATCTATCTTTTCTAAGGCACTTAACACTACCTACTCGGACGCTAGTCAATAGACAACTGCCGGAATGATCCATCTATTCCAAACAGCTCGTCGTAGTTACACGGCTTGCCGGGCCGGAGAGATTCATTTGCGACGATCGTTTCTTGGCGTTTGAAGTATTCGCGATATTCTTGCAGTTTGTACTTCCATTGCTCTGAAAATAGATAGGAAAACAATAAAAACCCCAACTCATAAATACCCAGGAGCTTGTTTTATTGTCAACTACTTAGTAGGTAGATAAGAGCCAAACCTTCTCTAGGTAACATCGTTTCCGACTAGGTAATCTTTTGAACGATGAAACGACCGACATTACTTTACAATTTCTTATTGATATCATACATTTTACTACGACAGATGATGATTTGTAAGAGTACGGTTTGGCTTCGGAAAATGTCGAAATCGTTTTTTAGATTAAGGGCCCTGAACACCATCATCATTGCAATACAAGTACCCATTACTTGTCTCTCACTCATCTCCCAGCATTTGTGTAGAGGATGAATCTGATCTATTACCATCATCTTACCTTGCAAAGATGCCATGGTACCACACGAACCGCCGTACTCTTCAGGGAGCATATCTTGAGGCACATGCTTGTACAGGTCCTTGACTTCTTTGTGGATGTAAATCTGGAAATAATTCAAAAAATAAAATAAAATAAATAGGATCACGACTGTAATCCCCAAGTACGGTAGACATCCTCTCAGATCTCCAGACGCTTAGATCCTTTGAAGATATCTAGTGGTGGTAGAGGTCAGAGACACGTCCATACATTATATTTTAGCAATTCAATCAAGTCATAGTACTAACAGTTTTTTTTGTCAGTTTATAACTATCAATATCAAAGTTACATGTATCTTGGAGACAAGATCATCAGTCGAAAATCTTTGAAAACTCCATCATCAAACGACACAACAAAAACTTATTCGATAGCAAAATATAACACCCTTTTGCTCAGCATTATGCTTTCCTATACGAGGATAGGTCAGCGCTGATCACGTTAATGACGATGGAGCACAGAAAAGGAAACTGCTTACCCGTTTTCTGATCTTCTCCTTCAAGAAAGGCTTGACGAAGTTGATGAATCTCTCAACTATGGGAGAGGTGTTGACGATGTGAACCTCCTTCAGCTTAATAGGGTAGGCTTCCTGGAAATTAAATACATGTTTGGTTAAAGACTTCCATATAATTCTTCGATGATTATCTGGAGAGATACCTATATCTTTGGGTAGATAACTGTCTTGTATTAAATATGTAAGAAGCTAGCCCTTAGATTATGTAAGAATATGATTAAAGTTGCATTCAAAATTTGTTAGCAACTGCTAATAATAATTATTCAAATTGATTGACTTTGATTGCAACAAAATATACGTAATCGAGGGCCTGGTAGAATTTACTAGCCAGCAAAAAGACAGACTAGGAACCAAATACTTTTCCGAGTCTTGCATCAGAGAGCCTAAAATATGTATGTATGGTTATAGCTAAGTTTGGTCCTACTCTGTTCCGTCTTTTATCATCAGAATTTTAGAGTTTTTTCATATTCTATTACCAACCTGGACACAGATCATGAACTTCTTTATCGTAGATGCGGACAACTTCGTCAGCATACTTGGCACAAGGATCGCAGCATCCAGCACGTAGATGTCACCTGCTACTCCCTCCTTCTCTTCCGTCAGTCGCACATCTCCGATCATGAGAGCCAGTTTGAGAGCGTCAACAATTTGTTGGGAATCCATATGTTGGTGGATTCCTGAAAGAAGGCGGAGATAGCAATCAGGGGGTCTACTCTTAAAAACAAATGATGATATATAGGGACAAACGTTTCGTAGGGGGGTCGTTTCCGACTATATCTTGAACTAGCTGACCCGTGCCCGCTTCGCTGTGCGTAAGACATTTCTAATACCATCGCGAACTTTATTGTAGAAAAAAAAATGTGTTTATTTACGACATCACATTAGAAACCTCTAAAATTATCAGTGTTTCTCTACTATATTATGCATGTATTATACATATAAACCTTCCTCTTGAATCACTCTATCTATTAAAAAAAACCGCATCAAAATCCGTTGTGTAGTTTTAAAGATATAAGCAAACATACATACATACATATTACATACAGACGCGGGAAGCGGAAAGCGACTGCTTTATACTATGTAGTGATATAAACCTTCCTCCTGAATCACTCTATCTATTAAAAAAAACCGCATCAAAATTCGTTGTGTAGTTTTAAAGATATAAGCAAACATACATACATACATATTACATACAAACGCGGGAAGCGGAAAGCGACTGCTTTATACTATGTAGTGATATAAACCTTCCTCCTGAATCACTCTATCTATTAAAAAAAACCGCATCAAAATCCGTTGTGTAGTTTTAAAGATATAAGCAAACATACATACATACATATTACATACAGACGCGGGAAGCGGAAAGCGACTTTGCTTTATACTATGTAGTGAAGATGAAACGACCGACATTACATGACAATTGAAATCATACATCCTACTACGACACATGACGATTTCTAAGAGTGCGGTTTTGCCGAATATATCGGAGCACTGTCAAATCGTATTGCAGACTTGCAGAGTAATTGCCCTGATATTTTAGAATGTTTGCATCGCATAAGGTCATTGATGTCTTAAAGGCCTGTAAAGGGACTCAACGAGTGCATGAAGGTTGGTCCACGAAACTACCCAAAATAAAAATTCTAAAATTCTCCGCCATAGAAGCTTACCTCTGCATATCGTTACTCTTCTTCCATTTGGAGTTAGACCAGGTAGTGTAGGACCTTGTCTGAAATAAGAAAGAAACGCTTCAAGTTATAATAAAACCCTTGCGTTACTGATTGACTGACCTATCGACGCATAGCCTAAACACGAAGTGTGTTCCTGTGTGGTAAAGGAATTCTCAAAATTCAACCCCATAGATAAAAGAAATTATTTTTAAAATTACTATTTACATTCTTTAAATATTTTTAAAACCAATGAGCTCTTGTGTTCGGGACAGCTTCACTTTACCAGACTTTTAAATGATAGAAAGGTGTTGGACGCGATTCTGTTGTGCCCAGCCTTAAAATAAAAATTATTATACAACGATCGCTCTTATTCCTTTTACATTAAAGTCTAAATTTGTAGTACTTACACTTTGTTCATGATCTCGATTAACTCCGGCTTGCTAGCGTCCCGGTTTGCAAAGAACTCCGGACAGGCAGCTCTCATCGTGAAGTACATGTCTAGCTTCCGCTTGCACTTCTCCAGGGAGAAGCTGCTGCCTCGGAGGAAGGTCATGATTGGTCCATTTTCTGGAAGGTAGGTAATAAAGAAATTAGGCTAGAATAAAAAAACAGACATTGTTCTGTCCTTACAATAATCGCATAGAAAAATGCATTTTGCTATGATAACACTGATGTCACACTCGCCTTGTATACCTTGTTTTGTCAATCTTCTTTCGTTTATTAATATTTTTTTTTTTTTTAATTTTCGTGTGTCGAGAACACACGAAAATTAAAAAAAAAAAAAAAAAATTAAATTAAACTCTAATTAAATTAAATTAACTAAAAATAATTTTAATTAAACTCTTCCGAAACGGCTTGACCGATTTTTGCTTTTTTTTTTTGTGAATATTCGATAGGTCCCTAGGTCGTAAACTATTTTTAATAGCTGCTCGACCTGGCTTCCGGTATCTGGATAAAAAGTAGCTTATATGTTATTCTGATGTATAATCCACTGTACTACTTTATGTTGCTATTGCTATTGCACATCGTAGGTATTTTACAGTGATTTATATAAATGAAGATCATTGCATTAAATTATAATGATGATGAGTGTTAATTACTTAGAAAATGATCTTGAATTGTAGGAAATGGTTTCTAAACACTTTGTCCTCAACATGTAATTTTCCATAATTATAAATATTAAGTACGATCACACTGACTCTACATAACTACACAAAGAACTCCATACCGGAAAGGGAATACATGCTTAACATAGTACAAGCTTTTCTTAGTTTGGGTCTAGATGACGCTGTGTGATAAAGTCCACCAATACTTATCTGGGGCCACGGCAGTGCCCCCGCCAAGTCAAGTTAAAAGCGGCACGGCCATACCATCCTTTTCTCGAAGCAGTTCAGGCCATTTTCGACCCCCTATAACTTCGTTGTGGATAAAACTAGAAGCCTGAATAGAAGATTCAGTCCCTACTTTAAAGGTCAGAAGGACCTTATGTTATTACGTAATCAACCTTTACGTAATAACTTAAGATATAAGAACCCTTAAAGTAGTTACTGAATAAATTAACCGACTTGGTATTACATGGATCTCACAACTTTTTACGGTGGAAGAACTGAGTTGCGTTTCGAGACTTGGCTTTTTTACAAGTTATGTTTTTGATGGCATTTTATATTTATTGGCGCTATTACATCACGGTTGGGTATTGGGTCGGTAGTAATGCACTAAAAAGCCGTTGAATGCGTATGCAAAATTTAGTGCCGTTGAGGAGTTCCGTCGTGAGGAGTTGATCCTGACTGCATCATCAGGCACTTCATATCATATTATTGTATTATCATCAGAACTACACATACCTACACACAACTGGCAAATTTATTAATGATGCAAAAATTTTAAGATTCAAATTCCAAGATTTTCTTACACAGTTTGTTACAGGTGAAATACAAGGCTATTTGACAGTATGAAAAATAAAGTGTTGTTGATAGTAATCTATGTAAATTATGCCTTCGAAAAGCGTTATGGAGTAAAAAAACTTGAAAATAATCAATAATTTATTCAAAAACCCATAATTAAAATTATCAATTTTTTCAATGCCAGTCACGTGACACAAAACGGTCAGGATGGTGGTAAACGGTGGTCGAATCGACGATGACGTAGCATGCTTGTCAATATGTTTCACCTGCCTTGAAAAACTTGACGTTTATTTACTTGTTGACAAACATTGTGACGTCACGTGCGACGCATAAAGAAGCGTTTTTGCGAGTTATTTAAATTGACGATATTTAATTTAATTTTTTAAATTATTTGAAGTTGAATTATATTTGCTTAGGCGTCCATTAATTACGTGAGGTGATTTTAGCAATTTTTCGACCCCCCTCAGGTACCCCTTTTAAAATTAAAACAAATAAGTATTTTATTAAAGTATAAATAATTTAAAACATCTTTGTAAAAAATAATTAAAACAAAAAAGGCTCAGGCGCTTACGTCACGAGTCAGACTCAATTCGGCAGCAGTTCGGAGCGATTGTGTTTGTGGTGAGGTGTTGGTGAGCCGTGTAAAATAACGAAATACAAGACAATAGGTACACCCTGGGTAGATGTCGCGAGATACAGCTAAACCCCCTCCAACCCCCCTATAACCTTTGAGTTTTACAAAATGCTTATTTTTTGTGTACTTAAATACAAGTGCTTCATCATATTGGATTGAAAAATAAAATAACATGTTTAATTATTTTTTATCATATAAAATAACTAGCGACCCGCCCCGGCTTCGCACGGGTGCAAAGCTGATACCAAAATATATTACAGAATGTCTTTGTATACTCGTTAACAGCATTTAAAATTTAAAAAAAAAGTCGCGCTGATTTGAAATCTTAAAATTATCAGTGGTTCTCTAATATATTAAGCATGTTATTATACATAATAAACCTTCCTCCTGAATCACTCTATCTATTAAAAAACCGCATCTAAATCCGTTGTGTTGTTTTAAAGATCTAAGCAAACATACATACAGACATACATACAGACGCGGGAAGCGGAAAGCGACTTTGCTTTATACTATGTAGTGATTATGTTCTACTTAACCCCGTTTTTCTGTAATTTTACCTACACTGTATCTTGTAGAAAAAACATTACCCCCCTCTTCCTTACGTGAGATTGGGTGAGATTACTCTCAACCCCCTCCCCCCTAAACGCTTCACGAAATTATTGAATGAAATTACGAAAGACTTCATGGTTATAGTTCAAGCGAAGACGGACGTCAACTGTAGAAAAACTATAGACAGTACTTAATTACTTGAGGAAAATTACATCTACTTCAAAGGGCACGTCAGGCTATAGGTACGTGTCGTTTCTGACTAAACAATAGTCAGCCATGGTTGAGGCCTTGGCCTTGACTATGAATCCCGGCACCTTATAATGATGAGCTAGGTGATACAGGCATCATCTTATCATCAACAGGTAAAGTAAGAACTTGTGTTCACTATCCATAGAACTCGTGCCTGATGGACTTACTGATCTATCAACAGACCGACTAAACTACTGGTCTTAGAAACTTTTTATTTTATTTATTTATTAAGGCAGCGCCAACAGCACACATAATACACATTAAATACGTAAAACATTTATGAAAAGTATTATAGAATGTGAGCCAATCTGACAATAAAAATAAAAATTAGAAAAGAGAAAAGAAAATGAAAATACACTATAATCTCATGTTAGAAGGATGCCTAAAAACTTCTTCAAGAGTTTGGTTTAAAAAATTAAAAGCTAGTCACCAAACGTGGATCCGTTCATTCAGCTATGTTTTCTGTAATAAAGCTATATTCGTTACAAATTCTAGTAAGGGGAGAACTGAGACCGAGATTAGTACGAGAAAAGGGGGTATTAAATAATTGAGCGATAGGTTTTCTGGGGTAATTATAAGGAACTGTGAGAGAGATTCGACTAATAAGTTTGTTGTATCCAGTATTTCCGCTGACAATTTTGAAAATAAAGTTGCTTAGTCATGAAGCATACGAGGCTTTCTTAAGGCGCTCCCAGTCGACGATTGCTTTTGTTCGAAACGAAAAAAGAAATATTTCTGAACAAGCCACATCTCCTATTTTATAATGTATAGTATATGTGAATAAAGATGTACCCATCTTTAATCACTTCGATAAATAATCCTACCGACCGCTGCAATGACGACAAACACACGTCGGCGCGTGGTCCGCCTTTGCTTTTCGAATAAATTAATGATATAAATTATGTATAATTACTTATCAAAAATCCATTCTAATAGAAATCTAGATCTACGTATTACCGATCTTTAACAATAAATCACAAGTTGATTTTAATCGTAGGTATATAAAATATTTCGATCATAAATTCTAAAACGTATCATTTTGAAATAATATCTTTATCGTGAAAAGTTTCTGCTATTATGTTTTCAGCTTAATGGAAATCTAGGTAGGAACCTGAAGTAATTATACTTATAAAAATAGGAGATGTGGCTTGTTCAGAAGTATTTCTTTTTTCGTTTCGAAAAAGACCAATCGTCGACATACGCCCTTCAAGTTGACTACCTTAAAGGGAGCCCCTTAAGGTAGTCAACTTGAAATTTGGCGGGTGTATTCCTTTTATTTTGTGGCATTTAGGAAGAAATTTACCAAATTCTACCTCTAATCAGATGCAGCGAGGGTTAAAATCTGTTTGTTGTACGTACTTGAGTAGTACATTTAATTATTATTCTTGTTTGAGCCTTCACCTTGTTCGATCGGCATCACACTGGAGCTCTTATTTAGAGCTCCAGTGTGATGCATAAAGGAAAGGATCTTTGAAAAAAAAGGTAGACCCCAAGTTGTGTTTGCTGCCTGATTCTTTTAGGCTTGGTCGCGAGGAATCGGCGTAACTTCACCTAGTTCCTAAGACGTTTCAAAGTGATCCTTGTGATTTTATTGAAATAAATGATTTTTGAATTTGAATTTGTTTTATAAATAACTTCAGGGCTGGTTTCTAACGAAACCTGTTGTAGAATGATGACTTACCCCATACATCAGGTAGATGCGGCTCTTTTTTCAGCCAGTCCTTGATGGCGGCGAGATTACTCTCATTCATGGAGGTGTCCTCCTTCAGCTCAACACGAATGCTCTTCCACATCTCGCCAGCGGGCTGGATCAAAAGCTCCTGCTTTAGCTTCATTATTGGCTGGAATAGGGAAGCATCTGATAAGACGAGTAATAAATGTTTTTGATGAACGCAGAATCGTTTTTTCTCAATAACCGCAAAACATACAGTTTTGTTTTTTATGACAAAGATAACCTAAGGATATAATCTAGATTAATTACTGACAGAAACACGATTAGTGAAACTTTTCTCGATAGATTTATTTTCCAAAGTTGGCTCTCCCAAAACACTAGTTTCGTTTTTAATCAAAACTATGAATAGCTAAACTATAATCATACTAGCTAAGTAAAATAACAGACAGTTTCTTTTTAAATTTGATGGTTTTCAAGATAATGCAGTTTTATCACTTTTTCCAGAGGCGCTTTCAAACATAATAAAGTATCTAGAGTAAAATGTTGTCGTTTTATTATTACGGTCTTATAAAACAATTTTATTTATAGTAGGAGCATTAATAATACCTTGTACCTATTGATAAAGAAGCCTTTTTTGCGTTTCGCAAATACAATTTCCGAGTGTCCGTAAAGGAACATCATCTCTACCTTTATCTCACTTAAGTGGGGTCGGCACAAAATGTAGGTACCTAAGTACCTACTTATTAATTTGTCTTTCATTACCCTCTAGCAGCAGTCATCTCAACACTAATACGATACCCATGACGAAATTAATAACTACACCCAGATTCATAAAGCACCTATCTGACCATTGACCTTTGTTAACCAATTCGTTTTAAAAAACCGGCCAAGTGCGAGTCGGACTCTATAAGAAACTATAAAAAATCTCTATCTATAAAAAACGGCAATAAAATCACGTTTGTTGATGGGAGCCACACTTAAATATTTATTTTATTCTGTTTTTAGTATTTGTTGTGTAGGTATACTACATAATTTGCGAAAACTTCAACATCAAAGTCTAGCTATCACGGTTCATGAGATACCTAAGCCTTGAGAGACAGACGGACAGACGGACAGACGGACAGACGGACAGACGGACAGACGGACAGACGGACAGACGGACAGACGGACAGACTGACAGACGGACAGACGGACAGACGGACAGACGGACAGACGGACAGACGGACAGACGGACAGACGGACAGACGGACAGACGGACAGACGGACAGACGGACAGACGGACAGACGGACAGACGGACAGACGGACAGACGGACAGACGGACAGACGGACAGACTGACAGACGGACGGCGGCGAAGTCTTAACTCTAATAAAAACTATTGATTTTTGGTTTGCAATGGATTGTATTTTGAACTAGCCCGTAAGTAAATAAACTGGCAATGTCTGGGGTCTGCTGCTTTAAACCACTGTCCAACCTTGAGTTGAGCTTAATAAGATGTAATCTACACAGAGCTAGGTGAACAAAGCTTTCGAATTTAGGTACAAGCGCTAAAAACCACAATAACGGCAGAGTTCTACTTCACAATCAACAATAGAAAACAATGACTTTTGAAATAGCAATTAAAATTTGCAAAATTACATAGAAGTTTTTGCAATAAATTCTAACAAAAAAACATTTCAAAGGTTGGCATCATGTTTCAATGATGGGGTCATATTTGATGAAGATGACGCAGAGAAACAACCCACGTCCCCAGCGCAAAACCAGGGGATTCGAATCACTATCGTATCGACAACGTCGATACCATATATGAAAACTGACACTTATCCCCATATTCTTAGTTGTAACCTCGAAATATCCTCACCTCGACTCGATTTCGAAACCGTTTGGTAGCTTTAGTTGATAAAATTACCTCCAGTTTGCCTCTCGTCGAGGATTCCTTAGTCAATAGAACTGTCAACTCAAGGTACCTCGTGATGTAGATACCTTGACATTCCTCGACGGCTTCTGAACGACACATGCGTATGACGTTTTGTTTGATGAAAATCTCCTCGGACTAACGACGTAATGACGTAATTGAGGAAAAAATTTCCTACAAAATATCATAGGTACTTTTCAAAGGAAATTCGAGGGGCCTCAAGAGTTTGAGTCAAGGTAGTTTCAACTAAAAATATGGGGATTATTGTATGATAATGTGTCCGAAATAAGTTTCCCTTTTGATATTTGGTATCGACGTTGTCGATCGCTCTCGCAATAGAAGGTGAGGTGGTCAAACATTGTATTGTCTTGCGCCATAGTTTAGCGTTGATGCTAGTATCCTATTACCATACTCCTTCAAGAGAACTGCAGGACATACTTTGTGGAAAATTTCAGTGTATTTAACTCGAAGAGTACGAAGTGAAGAAAAAACATTAGATACAAAGGTATTCAATAGATAAAAAGGACGCCAGTGTTAAACATGGATCCGCGCTTACGTAAAGCCCATTTAGGTACTCTGTTGGAAATCATCTTAAATATGATAATCGTTTTTAGGGTTCCGTACCCAAAGGGTAAAAACGGGACCCTATTACTAAGACTTCGCTGTCCGTCTGTCTGTCACAGGGCTGTATCTCATGAACCGTGATAGCTAGACAGTTGAAATTTTCACAGATTATGTATTTCTGTTGCTGCTCTAACAACAAATACTAAAAACAGAATAAAATAAATATTTAAGGGGGGTTCCCATACAACAAACGTGATTTTTTTGCCGTTTTTATAGATAATGGTACGGAACCCTTCGTGCGCGAGTCCGACTCGCACTTGGCCGGTTTTTTATTTCGGTGACCAAGATACTAAAGAAGATAATCTTTGGGATTACCGACGTTATTGGATACAAACTGTAACGTACAGATGAATATATTAGAGGTTTTTATCAATATATTATAGGTAGGTACTTTATTGAACACTCGTGGAATTTAACTGCCGAAATAAACTTTTGAACCGGTTAGCTTAAAGGACTGCTAAAATATATAGCTACCTACTGCCTTGCCTCTGAATGTCTGGGGAGATTACTACTCGAAAAGATGACCAATTTCTCGTTATTACGCATCGGTACAAAAAAGTATTGGTAATAATTGGTATCTAGGGATCGGTATTGTAATTTAAGTTTTCGTGAGTAGTCATTCGTGTAACAAACAGTTGCTGTCAGTAGGTAATTTTTGACGTCTCGATCGTTTTTAAATTACAAAAACCACTTTTTTATAACCTTGACCTCCGCCATTGGAAAACCCATTCGATTATTTGAGGTTTAAGGTTTGTTAAGCGTGAATTTATTGTATCTTGTCTTGTTATGAGTGACTAGCCGACCCGTGACAGACGTTGTCCTGCCAAATTTCAATAATCGAATAGAAAAGACTGAATGTTTTTAGTCTGTGATGTCAGTTTTGTTGCACACCAGCGCCATCTATACAGAAATCATCCCTTTTGCGTTTTTTTCGTTTTAGGAGGTTATTCATGTTTGAAAGTAGTCTATTATTTATTCGGGCAGTATATCAACATTTACATCAAATTTCAACTTAATCCGTTTTGTCGTTTAGGCCTGATTGAGGGACAAACATACATACAAACTCACAAACTTTCACAATTATAATATTATTAGGATTAGGAGGTAATTATTGAATTTACAAACAAGAAACACAATAACAATTTTGAATATGAAGATCTTTAAGTAAGTTATAGCGGAACTAAACTCATCTGAACTGAATTAGTGCTATAGAATTGTGTACTGGCCGATCTGCCGTTAATCGCGGTCGCGGGCGATGCTTGATGTTGAAGAGCATCTGAATTGTCTCGAAACGTAAGCAATACAAGAAAAAACGTGGTAATAAAAATAAAAATAAATAAATAGGATCACGACTGTAATCCCCAAATACGGTAGACATCCTCCAGACGCTTAGATCCTTTGAAGATGTCTGTAGTGTGTAGTGTGTCTGTAGAGTGGTAGTCAGAGGCACATCCAAACAATATACTTGGCACATGCCCACATTTTGCAGTAGTTAGCATTCCATACGTGACAGGTTGCAAGCCCATCGCCGCTAACGTGGTTATTAGCCGTATTTATAGTTAAAATGAATTAGTGCTGCTTTAAAAAAGTTTAAATTATAATTATGATTAAAAACTCAACAGAACACATCAAACTTGAAGTTGGTTTTTATCATTTCTAAATATTTCTCGCTTATGCTCATTCTTAGTACCTCTAATAAGTTCAAATATCATTTATTTCAATAAAATCTTTGACAAGGATCACTTTGAAACGTCTTTAGGAGCTAGGACCCTAGATACCTAAATCAGGCAACAAACACGGCTTGGGGCCTATAATTATTTTTAATGATTTTACGGATCATTAATGCTATGTAGAGTTTCAGTGTGGAGCCGATCGAACTAGGTGAACATATCACTAATATGGCCTAAAGAATGTAGAATTAATTACAAAGATAATGTATAAATGCTTTCTTTACAGTATGTATTCTGAAGTTAATTTATTTCGCACTCTATATTCAAGCATATAGCGTTCAAAATTATTGGCAAGTGTTAGTAGTAAGAAAGGTAAGCTCCTAACTGTTTCAATAGCGGGTAAGCGTGCAAGCGTGCAACAGTAATTGCAAGACGGACCAAGAAACGAATTATGAGTTATGGAGTTATGACTGAGGTTGGTATGTAGGTATGTGGTATAGGAATTTTTCAAATCTTGAATCCCACAACTTGTTCATAGTTTTTAGGAGTTTAGACCTAAAACTTCCTCTATTTTTCTTATCATTACTGTTGGGGTTATTTTGTAAAAACATGATTATTGTGATAAGATATTCATACTAATATTTATTGGTACTGGGGGGTTAGCATGAACCAGTATCGTATTTACAACGTATCGTCCAAATGTCAAAACTGACACTTTTGACCACTGTGCTTAGGCCACTGAATGCCACAATACCTACACTTTTTATGCTGTTTAGGCACCTATACCTACGCTTCCAATACAATACTTACGCAGAAGCGTAGGTATAGGTGCATAAACAGTGAATAGTTACAAAGAAAAGTGTACCTACAGATTAGATATTCTTTAATAGGTATTGCATTCAACATCATAACATAATAAATCATGTTTTTATAAAATAACCCGGCTGATTTGCTATGAGTTTAGGAATATAGGCGGCAGGTACAGGTAGGTAGGTACACAAGTTCTGCATGCACAAACAAATTATTAAGTAGATACTTACCAAGTTGTCTGTATAATATACTAACAAACATCATTTTAGTATTTAAAGCACGTCCTGTTCTACCTACAGTAGGTAGTATATAACTGAAGTAATCTAAAGTCATACATAAATAAAATCACGCCTATTTCCCAGAGTGGTAGGCAGAGATCACGGCTTTCCACTTGCTACGATCCTGACACACTTCTTTTGCTTCATTCACTCTCATCACATTCCAAATGCATGCTCGTCGGTTAGAGTACTCTTGACCTGGCCTTTTTTGAAAACTTCACAAATTTGGTCCGTGAAAATACGCCGAGGTCTTCCTCTCCCAACGATCACATTCACACTCGCCCTAAATACCTGTTTTCCTGTACCTGTCAATCTTTTTTCATTCATTCTCTCTACATCCCCAAACCATTCCTTTTTCAATTCATTCGTTCTCTTATCTAAATTCACGTGTAAAATGATCTAGCTCTTGTTGAACTTTAGTTGGAACCTACTGACATTATAAATGTGAAAGTCGGTGAATTGAACAAGTAATGGCTTCATCGATTTGGATGAAACTTGGAACACACTTAGTTGTTGCAAACATTAGACGAGTAATATTTTTTTTTGATGAATGCAGAATCGTTTTTTCTCAATAACCGCAAAACATACGGTTTTTTATGACAAAGATAACTTAAGAATATAATCTAGATAAAATATAGTCAGAAACACGATTGGTGAAATTTGATTTGAAAAAAGATTTTCTCACTAGATATATTTTCCAAAGTTGGCTCTTCAAAAACACTAGTTAGTTTTTAATCAAAATTATGAATGCAGTTTTATCACTTTTTCCGGGTAGGCTCAGCCCATACAAAAAAAAATATTATTTAATTTACTTGCATGTATTATTTGTGTTAAAGCTTATATCGTGCCATTCACTCATTGATTGATTCATCATACTCCTTAAATATATTACACAAACCTTCGCATTTATAATATTATTCGATTACTTTGTAAACCGCCCGTCATTAGCGCTAGGGAGCAATAAAGGTTGCCAAATTCTATTGTTGTGCCTATTTATGTAGCACTTAATACGTAGAAATTACAAGTACCTACGACTAGAACCTTCTACAAGAATGACATTGACACAGTTTCCCAACATTTGCAAGCCGCGGAAATGTTTTGGATCATTTATTTTCTTCTATTTTCGCATATTTTGTACCTAAATAAAAAATAAAAAGTAGCCTAAATGATATTACGGGTCACGTACTTTGCTTATTTAAAATTTCATCTAAATCGGCTCAGCCAGTACAGTGTAATTTAACCACAAACTTTTGCCTAGTAAGATGGGATTGGTAGAGTGAGACTTTACCAAGTAGATTTTTTTTGTAGATCGTTTTTAGGAAAAAAAAATATTGCTCGGATTTTTTTTAAATTTTAACTTTTTTATATGGGATTATTTGAATTTGAACAGGACAATCTCTTTTTTAATAGAAATACAGCTAATTACCACGTTTTTTTCTTGTATTGCTAACGTTTCGAGGCAATTCAGATGCTCTTAAAATGATTAACAACCACGATAGTTTTAACTCTCTAACAATCTTTGTCAGGTCAACTAATACTAGCTTTAGATAAGTTATTTTAAAAAAATACCTAACTAAACATTTTTGGTGTAATAGGAATTATAAATCCAAAAGATTTTAAAGATATCAAATTCATATTCAAATATCATTTATATCAATAAAATCACAAGGATCACTTTGAAACGTCTTAGGAACTAGGTGAAGCTACGCCGATTCCACGAGACCAAGCCTAGATGAATCAGGCAACAAACACGGCTTGGGTTCTACCTTTTTTTTCATGATCCTTTCCTTAATGCTATGTAGAGCTCCAGTGTGGTGCCGATCAAACAAGGTGAAGGCTCAAGCAAGAATAATAATTAAAAGTACTACTCAAGTACGTACAACAATAAAAAAAATAACTAGAGCTTCAGCACAAATTTTCAAAAAGCAGCACACGCTATCCAAACTGATTTGAATGAAATTCGAAATATACATAGCCTATACTCGAATATCATTATTTTGGTACCACGCTACCATGCAAAGACACTGGTAAAAGCTAGTAGATACAGCTCTAGTCATATTTTCTTACGTTATCACGACCCCGAACAAAAACATCAAATCAAAGGTAAGTTGCATGTAGTACCAAGGTCGTATGCCTAGTCAAGGCCCCTTACCACACTGACCGCTGATATGTGTTAAAGAATGGCGTCTGTTGAGCCAATCTTGGCCAACCAAGGTCTTGTTGTGAAAGCAGATAGAAGATTTTTGTAGGCTTTTTTATTATGTAGCGTAGGTTAAGGTAATCGATTTTATTTTACGATTTAATTTCATAAAATCAAAAGAAAATTTTGGTAAAAAAAGTAGCCTTGTTCCGTCCTAAAACAGATAACTACGAGTATCTTATTTATTAAGTTTAATAAACTTTATCACAATCGGCCCAACGGTTTGGCCATAACGTCACTGACAGACAGACAGAAAGACAGACAGACAGACAGACACTCAGTCTGTATTTTCGCATTTATAATATTAGTAGGATTTTCTTAAAAAATATCCATGAAGGTTTTTTTATGTCACAATGAACTCCTGATAGAGAGAAGCTGATAGGAATATTCTATTGGTCGTAAACATTGTGATAATCAAAGCAATTTAGTTCTTCATTTTTATTTTGATAATCGTAAAGATTGTTTACAACGCAATTTAGATTTTCAGTCAATTTAGTGTTTTTTTTTTAAATATCATAAAAAAACACGCACACGCACACACGTGAATATTGTAACAAAGCCGAAACATCAGGGAAATAAATTTACTTACTAATCACAATAGGTTGAAAAATAATATCTTACAAAAGTTAGACAACGATTTAAACAAAAACGTGTTAAAAATTTATAAAAGTCATGCGTACTAATCACTGTACTTTGTAAAATAACATTGCAAAAAAGTCCACAATAGGTAAGTTTGAGTACCAGTGATAGACACAAGAGTGAGATCATAACTAATAATTACGTTTAAATAACTTAAAAAAAACCGACGAAAATGTTGAGACCAATCGAAAAGTTAAAAAATATTAGTTTTAAGTTTTAAAGGAACCTAACATAAATATAATTTCAATGGAATCAACATGGGTCTAATTCTCTACACAATAAAAATCATCGAAATCGGATCACTAGGTATAAATAAAAAAGAAAAAAAAGGTAGAATATTTGTACAATGTCGAATTTGAGAACCTCTTCGATTTTCGTCGGTTAAAAAGGATACTAGTCAGCTGCAAAATTAATTCAAATATGACTGGTATACTTTGTTTGATGCGGTTACATTCAAATAGGAGACAAGAACAATGGGAGATTAGTGCTAACGTACCTATACAATCAACAATACTATACATGGTTGTCTGTCTAATCTATGGCGCGTTGACGACAATTGGAAAATTTATTGAAGTACTTACTTGTTGACCCGTAATCTTTGCCCTGTCCAAATTTAAATAATTTAATAATCACGATTTCCGGGCAACTTCTAAGTATTTTCTTTATGACGAGCTATTATTTTTTTTGATGAACGTAGAATAGTTTTTCTCAATAACCGCTAAAAATACAGTTTTGTTTTTTATGACAAAAATAACAAGGATTAGATAAATTAAACAAAGATAAACGAAACTTTTCTCGATAGATTTATTTCTCAAAGTTTGCTCTCAAAAACACTATTTTCATTTTTACTTGATGGATTTCAAGATAATGCAGTTTTATCACTTTTTCCGTGTTGTCCAGGTAGATACAGCCCATACGGAAAACCAAAAATTTAAAGTATCGCCATAATGTATTTCTATTTTTGAATCGTTTGTTCAAAGTTAGTTTTTATTATAAGTATCATAATATTTATTATTGAATACTTTTTTGGCACAAACATATTAAACAAAACTGTTGTACAAAAAGGTGGGTTTAATGCCATAGTTAGTGCCGTACCTAAACATTTTCTACCTACGAGCACCGACCTCAGACATAGGTACTTTACCTACCCATATTTAATTTGCAGAAGCATTATTTATTGTGTAATATGTTAATTTTAAATAGATTTAATATATTATCACGACTGTAATCCCTAAGTACGGTAGACATCCTTTAAAATCTCCAGGCGCTCAGATCTTTGAAGATTTCCATAGGGGTTATAGGCACGTCCAAATATCACATTATCCTTCCTATCTTTCTTTATATTTAAAATCATCAGCGATTGGTAAGTTTACCGAATACCGAAGTTAGAAAAAATGATTGCAGAATATGACTGATTAACAAATATTTGAACGTGACTTTCAGTCAGTAGCAAAATGAGTCTGTAAGACGCACACCTTGACAAAGATTGATCTCGGTTGATAAGATAAAGCACGGAAATCATCTTATGATATTATTGTATACATATAACAAAGAAAACGTGATATATTTTGAGTTATCAATGGTGATAAAGGTTCAATGTTAGATAAGAAAATTTAATGAAATAAATCGGATTCTGTTATTCTGTTTATAATTATACTAGCTACCTGGATAAAAAGTAGCCTATGTGTTATTCTGATGTATAAGCTATATTACAGTAAAGTTACATTTTAATCAGTTCAGTAGTATTAGCGTCAAAGAGTAACAAACACACCCACTCACTCACGCACAAACTTTCGCGCTTATAATATTAGTTGGATTATTAGGCGGTACTATTGATTCATGGTCTATGTTTTATGTTTTTTTTTCACAAGACTGTATTATATACATGAAGTATCTACCTACCGAAATATATATACTACATATATTATATTTAGCGATAAAATCGCCATACAATATTTTTTTCCTAACTGAAATTTTTAACTTATTAATTTATTAGTTTAGTTTTATCAGTAACAAAAATCAAGTGGTGCATCGTAAACTAAAGTTCTATACAAATAGGTACAGCCGACGATAAGTACCAACCTATGACATGTATAGGTACTTACCTAGCTAAATAAAGTACCAACATATTGATACAAATCTAGGTAAATTATTTCTCTAGTCTATCTTCGTTT
Organism: Hydriomena furcata; assembly: GCA_912999785.1. Lineage (NCBI taxonomy): Eukaryota > Metazoa > Arthropoda > Insecta > Lepidoptera > Geometridae > Hydriomena > Hydriomena furcata. The sequence goes on from OU538820.1 coordinate 22,021,880, forward strand.
TCAGTAGGTAATGGTTGATCTATTCTTAGTTAAACCTACCTAACTACTTAGGTAACACAGGTTTACTAAAATAAATTATGAGTAGGTGTAAACAATGACTTTATATCAGTGAGTGACATCGATATTTCAACTAAATCATAGTCTTAGCTTCTACCTACTAAATCCAAACGCAATCACTAAAAGTGTAGTTAAGAATTGACTCTACGTTGTAGTCTCTAAGACATGTTTGTCTAAAATATTATTATGACCTGTGAAGATTCACAACTTCCTATTTCTGATGCGTCTGTGTGTGCATTGTAAGAAGCAGTACCTATAATGGACTACACACACGGCAGATGTAATGTATTATGTACATTTGCACATTACACCCGGGATGTATAGCTGTAATATCACACACACAACAGGTAATCTAATGTATCTTTTTGATTTTTTTAATATCCTTTTCGAGCAGTGATATACGGAAATGTATTAAGATGTATCTGAAAAATGTGTATTTTCATATCGCTCTGTATCTTAAGATACGAACATGTAAAAATGTTTATTATAGCTGTCATGTGTCACCTGACGACTTCTATGGAAAGATGTAATGAGATGTACCTATCGTGCTTTAATGTAGGTACATATTTACATTATAGCTGCTGTGTGTGAAGCCTTTTAGGTGATGATTTCCAAATTTACTTTTTTTTATTTATTTTAGTTTGTTTTTATCTGCTGACCCTTCTACTTTAGGGTTTCACTGTGTCATTTATTTGAAATTAGGAATAAGTAGGTGTGGGTAGAAAGGGTATCTCGATTAAATGTTTGGGTTGCTGACGATTCGGACACAATAAATTTGGACACTCTGTCCGAATTGACACTTTGTAATTTTGATATTTTTTTACTGACGATTCGGACACTAATATTTTGTACAGTCAGATAAAAAACTTATACTGCTAAGAGGAATCCAATAATACCTTAAACATATAAATCAGCATCGCCGTTGGGATGATACGAGATATTAAAGAATATTACAAACCCCCATACCTAAACAAGAGTATGCATCTTGGCAGGTAATAAAAATAAGATTAAATATTTGCCCAGGTACAGTAACTAGCGAGAGAGAGCTATTTTGCATAAACTAGATCTAAATTAATAGAAAAGTCAACCCTCTAATAATATATATATAAATATATTCGTGACTGTATTCCAGGCACTAGATTCTTAACGATGCCTAATGAGGTTAGTCAGAGGCACGTCCAAACATTACATTTGGCACATGCCCACATTTTGCAGTAGTCAGCATTCCACACGTGACGTTGTAAGTTCGTCGCCGCTTACAAGATTACTAACTGGTTTCCTCACGATGTTTTCCTTCAACGTTATAAACACGTGTTAATGCGCATAATTACACATTTTTCAAACAGAAAAAATCATTGATGCCCGGCCGAGATTGAACCTTCAAATTGAAAGTCGCACTTGTACGACACGGCTTTTTAAAAACAGTTATGGAAAAAAATAATTTAGGGCAGCTTATATTATTTTTTTGTATTTTATTTTTATGTTAAGTAATATTCAACTAATTTTTAACTGGGTATACAGTAGTTAAGAAAATCGATAGATTAAGACAATTATGTTTTATTAATTTTAATCTTTTCTGTAGTTTTGCCTACTCTAAATAGTACATCTGTTATATGAGATGTATATCTCTTTCATAATGGGGATCATTTTTGGCATAAAACTAATTTCAATTTTTGACTAGTTCTTCTTTAGTCTTCATTATACACAGACCTGAAATATTTACATTTTATTCTTTTTTTGGAGATGAGGAACCACCATGTTCATCTAATTCTAATACAAACATAAAATACTCAGTTTTGGTAACGCTCTTTTTCATAGGAGTAAATATATCTGATGTATTTAAAAAAATTCTAACCCTCGTATTCAAGTACGACACTATGAGAACACGCACTCACAGTGGACGAAATCTTTTTTCATAAAAATCACTTTATGTGTTGTGCGACACTGCATAGTGTGACTAGAGGCACATTGTCGTGTGCCTCTAGCCAAAGTTAAGCTCTAAAGGCACACGGTAGCGTGCGCCATAGTGCCGCTCAACACATAAAGTGATGTTTATGAAAAAAGATTTCGTCCACTGTGGGTGCGTGTTCTCATAGTGTCGTTCTTGAATACGAGGGTTAGTGTCTGTACAAAACAGCTTCAATATTTTGGTGGTGTCCGAATCGTCAGTGAAGAAAATATTAAAATCGAAAAGTGACAATTCGGACAAAGTGTCCGAATTTATTGTGTCCGAATCGTCAGCAACCCAAATCAGTCGAACGGAGCAAAACACCTATTGGGTTGAAAAATTGTGGGTTGAACGGGTAAGCACTCAAATTTAAGACTGTATTGTCTGATAAATTATGTAATCATTAAAGTTAAATATTGAGCTAAAACAAAAACGTATATTTTAGCAACCATGTTTCTATCATTAATTTGAATAAATAAAACCTTAAAGTTATTTATGCCATAAAATCAAAGTTGTACCTTATGCAAATATTGAAAAAAAAACACGATCAAAAGGACATAACAAATAAAACCTCGCCTTAAATTACTGGAAGGAATGTGTTGGGTTTGATCACTAATATTATAGAGGTCTCGTACTTAGTAGGTAGGTCCCTATTTTTGTATTTAAATAATATTTACCTATAGGTATAAAAATCAGTTGCCGCATTATGATTGACGAGGTTATTATACTCCCGAGGTTTTTATAAAATTGCTTTTATGTTTTTGGAAAATCCATCGTGCTATTTATTAACTGGCCTGACAGCCAAGTTGGTAATAACACTGCCTTCTGCGCTGTAGGACAATGACGCCAATTTTTTTTGTGATGAACATAGATGTTTGTTCTGTGTCTGGATGTTATAATGTATCTTAGGTATGTATTTTAAAAAAAGTATAACGTATTCTATCAGTAATCTGGTTCCTATAGTAGAAGCTTTGCTTAGTTTATTGCTAGAGGACGATGTGTAACATGTCCACCAATAATTATTTATTATTTACTAGCCGACTCGTGACAGACTTTATCCTGTCCTGTAAAACCGATGTCAGATTTTTGGCACAACAGCGCCATCTATATAAAAACATCTCTTTTGAATTTTTTTATCATTTTGGTAATATTTTTCTGATAATAAGCCACCCTGTTTTATTTGGGCATTATATCTACATTTACAGCAAATTTCATCTTAATCCGTTTGGTCGTTTATGTCTGATTGGGGTACCAACATACAAACAAACTTACAAACTTTCGCATTTATAATATTATTAGGATTATTTATTAATTCAGGTAGAACTTTTGAGGCTTTGACTGTCATATAAAGCCAGCTAATCATAATGATAATACTAAACCTTATGTATCTAATAACACGATTTTATGTAATGAACCTTAGGTAACAGAATATTAATGAACACAAAGTGCGAAATGGTGTGATGTAGTGTGTGGGTCACCGTAAAAGGAGCAGGTTTTTTGAAGGTACCTCTACCTACCCACTATAAGTTAGTCTACTCTTGTAGAAATTTAGTTACAGTTAGGAATGAGAAAACTCGTTTTCTGGATGGCATGGACACAAAACAACCATCTAGAATCTAGATAGAGACTGTACCTATATCTAAGGTAAATTTATGATTCATATGCAGTATTCTCTCATAATAAAATACCTACCTACTATTTTGAATATCACGCTACTGTCTAGAAATACAATGATTTTAACAGTATTTGGAATTAGAACATAATTTTCGAAACAACAAAAAAAATCTATTTCAAACTTCGAATATCTTATAAAAACTCACCTCCTTCGTTCTGTTGCAATACAAGAAAAAAAAAACACACTTCGAATCCGAACACTTTCAACTGCAAACTTTTTAAAACAACCTTTTTAATGAGGCTCGACTACTGTCGTGAGAATCTCGGCGCGAACTGCTACGCAATCGACCTCTCTACAGACTTGACTGTTGGGTAATGTGCACTTCAACTCAACTCAGACACACGGACGATTGGTTGGTTGAGCACGTGCGTATAGCTTCATTATGCTGAGCTATGTTTTTCTGCGATCTACAGTACAGTCACGTCTGATAACGAATAACGTACGGAGATCCAGATATTTTAGTCACTAGCAATTTATATGCAGTACCTAGGTACACAGCAATAATAGAAGATAAACCTTTTTGCTCTTATGATGGTTGGCACCTTGGCACATGGATAGGATAAACTTACTTATATAATAATAATATCGTTTATTTTTCGGAACAAGTCATAAGGTACAAATTAATCGTAAGAACGATGATAACTACAGTAGTTATTAAAACTGTGTCACAGCTACCAACGCCCACCTCCTGGACAAGTGCAGTTTGTTCCTAACTGTATACAAAACAATTTAAAATAATTAAAAAAAAAATATAATAAAAAGTATAGATCCTAAAATAGAGCTCTTTAGGTAAACAAGTGTTTTTTTAGTAACTGTGTAGGTGTGTATAAGTGAGAGTGAGATAGATTCTGTGTATGTGTGTGTGTGTATGTGAGTGCATGTATTGTAATATCTATTTAATGACTCTCATTAAATCTTCAGTATCATCATAGGATAGTGATTGGAGCCAAGCAAACAATTTAGTTTTGCATTTGTGTAATGAAAGGGGAATAAATCTGTGGTACAACCAGTTGGACTTAAACTTACTTTATGGAGTTGAACAATGGGTAAATTTACATCCCCGTTGTACATTGTACAACCAGTTGGACTATGGGTTGACTTGCTTCCCCGTTGTACAACCAGTTGAACATAGCGGTTGGACCACGTCACGGTCGGGAGCGCTATTTATACCGTAAAATTTTGCACGCCTTGCGTCTTTTTTAATTTTCGGGGATGTTTTTTTTTTCGAATTATAAAGTAGTCTGTTATCACAATTTCATATTGTTGTTTACCTAACTGATTGAGATACAATCATCAAAACTTTCGCATTTATATTATTAATTGAAAAAAGCAGATGAAAGACGGGTTCCTACGTCTTGCTCGTCCAAAAAGGAGCACGTGTGTTTACACCATGAGTCTGTGTGGATTGGTCCTCACGCTACAGGCAAGAAAGTGTGCTTGTTGTAAAAAACTAAAATGTTTAAACAGATTTCAAAACTTTGCATGAGAAAGTTTATTATGAGTTATAGGTAATATTCAGCGCGTAAATAACCAGATAGGTATAGGTAACTAATTCATCATCATCCTCATCATCATCAACCTATAGTAGTCCACCGCTCAACACAGGTATCTCCCAAGACGCGGTACAGAGCCTGGTCTTTGGCTCTTCTCATCCATCCCTTTCCGGCGTCATTTCTAAGGTCGTCGCTCCACCTGGCCGGAGGGCATCCCGTCCTACACTTCGCTTGCCTAAGCGCTGTCTCCACTCCAGCACACATTTACTACCTAATTATTACCCACTACTTAATATAAGTAGATAGTTATTTCATCATCTCATTATATACAACTTGTTATAAAAATACATTACACAAAAGAGTTGTAACTCAAAAGAAACAGTATATGCCCATACTTTTTGCGAAAACAAGCTAAGAAGCAATTAAATTTCCCAATCTTTTATCGATTTGCTAACTTCGATTGTCTGTTCGTTTGTTTGATTGAGATTTACTCAATAACTATTTAACAGATTATCATGGGTATAATTCCTAACAGCTTTTCAAAGTGACCCTAGGGGTTAGCATGAACTACAATCATATCGATAACGTATCGTCCAAATGCCAAAACTGACGCTTTTACTATACAAAAAGTGTCAGTTTTGACATTTGGACGACGATAGGTTGTCGATACGATAGTAGTTCGTGCTCAGGCCACCTTTTAATAAACTTACTAATATTATAAATGTGAAAGTGTGTTTTTGTGATTGTTTGTCCATCTTTCACGTCAAAACGGAGTAACGGATTGGTGTGATTTTTTTATGTGGGTGAGTGACATAAGCTACTTTTTTATCTTTCTATTCACCCCAAACGGTATCTAGAAAGATAATTTCCGAAAGAATTGAGTGGAAAAGAAATGTGCCGACCCCACATGGGATAAGGGCAAGGAGATGATCTCATAATAAGGAGGCCAAAGAAGTGACGCCCAAAGGGAAAAATTAGGTAGCTTGCAACGAGAGGTATCTGAATCGACCCCAAGTTATGTTCCGCGATTCTTTGTAGTTTTCGAGTTACGATTTTTTTAAATTTGTGAATAATTTCGGCGGGATCAACTGCAATATTTTTGGGTTCGTACCCAAAGGGTAAAAACGGGACCCTATTACTAAGACTTCGCCCTCCGTCTGTCTGTCACAAGGCTGTATCTCATGAACCGTGATAGCTAGACAGTTGAACATTTCACAGATGATGTATTTATATCGCTGCTATAACATGAAATACTAAAAACAAAATAAAATAAATATTTAAAAAGAGTCAAAAAAAAAACACGTTTGTTGTATAGGACAACAAACGTGTTTTTTTTTGGCGCTTTTCGTGCGCGAGTCCGACTCGCACTAGGCCGGTTTTTTTTTATTGTAGACAAATTTTAATTGTTTTTTTTTATAGCTCAATCTGAAGGGGTTGTATTTTAATTGCCACACGAACAAAATCGCGCCAAACCGCTAGTTTATACTTATTAAAAGCTTGGATTTAAACTTGAACAAAAAACGAAGCCACCAAGTTTGAAACAGCCGTTAGGTACAAAGGCAGATGACGTATGTTAATCTGATCATTCCAATGTAAGGTTTTTAATAGTCCATTGACGTAGAGTCGTTCATTATAATAACCTGATAATAATAAGTCCTGAGGATGCCTATTGCCTACTCACTCACGACCGTGATTAAGTAGCTAGCTATATTTTCTAACAGAGTTTACACGTAAAGTATTTTATAAGTAAATACATTTTATTTATTACTAGCTGTGGGGCTATTTTGTGAAAACGTGATCATCATGTTAAGGTATTCATACCAATATTTATTGGTACTGAATGCCATAATACCTACGCTTTTTATGCTACGCTTCCAATACAATACCTACGCAGAAGCGTAGGTGCATAAACAGTGATTAGTTACCTACTATGAAAGGTGTACAGATTAGGTATTCTTTTTCAATCCCCGTTGCATCCTTTTAAGGGTTGGGTTTAGGGGATTTCTTTCTTACTGCACCCCTACAAAATAAATGGATACCCTACGAATGTTATGCTTTTAGGCTGTGTTTTGATCGTCAGTCAGTCAGTAACGTAAGATATTTATATGTTTAAGGTGTATAAATAACATACCTTTGTATCATTAGCTACTTTGTATTCAGTAATGCCCATTACGTGTATACCTACCGGTATCGGTAAGATAACGTCATCGACTACACAGTACCTACCTATATAGACTCCTCGTGCAAGGCGAACACTTTAAAACAGCACATTAGGCTTAAACTGCTGATATATTATAACACCGAGCGCGATTCACGACGCGCCCCGTGGCGGGCTGTGACTTTGAACCGACAATCAGAATGCATTTTTTATATCGCCCCTAGAGTGGCTTGGCTTGTATACATTGAAAACGCATGAGTGGCTGGGCACCATTTGAAATCACGCTGCGACATGTCACCATCGCGCCGTACATGCGCTCTTTTGCCTATTTCTCGTTTATTTTGTATGTATTATATCAATTATCAAGTTCCCATAGTACCTACAAGCATGTTTAGGACTGTGATGGCGCTGTGTAAAATATCCAATAACATTTCTATACTAATATTATAAAGAGGAAAGATTTATTTGTTTGTTTGTTTGTTTGCATCGAATAGGCTCCGAAAATACTAGGCCGACTTGAAAAATTCTTTCACCATTAGTATCCTACATTATCCCTGATGAACATAGGCTATAGACTATTTTCAAAAATATTAGGAATCCGTATGAAAACTTCGATAATGTAACCCAACGTGTGAAAAAATAACCAAAAAATCCTTATATCGCTTACGCTGCGGAAATTATTGACAATAGAGCAAAGTAATGTACTACAGTTTTATATATAACATCAATATCTACGAAAAAGTCCTTAATACCATATGTCTAACTATTAGGGATCCGTATGAAAACTTCGATATGTAACCCAAAGTGTACAAAAAATACCCATAAAATCATTATTACACCCGTGCGACGCCGCCGGGGCGGATTTATTAAATATTTATTAAATTCAAAGATTCTTAAAGAACCATCGGTACCCATCAACTGTCGTAAATATCCAGTTTTATATGAACAAAACTATTTTTGGTAAGTACCATCCGTAACATCTAACGATGGTATTTTGAATGATGAATTGCTGTTTTGTATATTACCTACATAAAAACTGTGACCGTCTTATACCGACAGTAATAATAAGAATAAATATTGGTGGAAATTAACACACAGCGCCATCTAGACTCAAAGTAAGCAAAGCTACTATGGAAACCAGGTAACTGATAAAATACTTATAATAGGTACTTTTTTATTGTAAATATATACATAATGACTAATAATATATATGGACATTGTAGATGACTTTCAATGTCCAGCGTTGTAGGTTCGATCCCCACTCAGCACAAATATTTGTGTGATGAATATAAATGTTTGTTCTGTGTCTGGGTGTTATTATGTATCATTATGTATTTACAAAAAAAAGTATATAAGTATTCTATCAGTTATCTAGTTCTCATAGTACAAGCCTTGCTTATTTTGGGGCTAGATGTCGCTGTGTGATAATGTCCACCAATATTTATTAATTCATTTTATTTATTTAATTCTAACACGGTTATATGTAAATAAAACGATTTGTCTTAAATATATATACATAGCTTTTATATATTAAATTCTTATGTAATAAATCATTAATTTCATATATATCACAGAAAAATACTATAGACCTTATTAACTTATAATAAATTATAATATAACTAATAAATAACCAAATAATCCAATAATGATGGCGATTCGTTTGTGTCCACTCTAAAATTAAGGATTCCTAAAATACGATCGTTCTTATTCCTTTTACGTTAAAGTCTGAATTCGCGTAACCTTAAAATGGAAGTTCCTAAATCTATACTTAGATTATCTATACTTATAATAAATCTGTAGAGAGGTCAATTCTGTACATGAAATATATTTCCAAAATAACTATCAGGGGGTGATTAGGGATCGATACTGATGCCAAAAATGCAATCAGTAAAATTTTTGTCTGTCTGTCTGTCTGTCTGTCTGTCTGTCTGTATAACCGTTATAGAAACAAAAACTACTCAACGGATTTTAACGAAACTTGGTACAATTATTTTTCATACTCCTGAGCTGGTTATAGTATACTTTTTATCACGCTGCAATCAATAGGAGCAGAGCAGTGAAGGAAAATGTTGGGAAAACGGGAGAAGTTACTCCATTTTTTAAGCTTCCGTCGCGTGTGCAACCTTAATGGTTAAAGCTACACAGAATTCATGTATGACGGAAATGTTCTCCTTAAAATTATATAAAAAATAATCCACGACAGCATAATGTCTATCTTTTATGGTTGACTCACAATAACACGTGTAACTCCCGATAGCTTAGCAGTTCGAAGCTTTCTGATTATATGTGTCTACTCTTACGTTTATAACACTCTCAGTCATCCCTAATTAAAAACGCGAACGAACAGGCAGGCGGCTTGCTTGGCACCTAGAGGCTAGCGAGTCACCTAGCGAGTAGCTTCGAACGTAAACGAACATTCTCGAACGTTCGCGACCGGCCTAGCAGCTAGGCGTCAAACGCGCAGTTCGGCCGGTCGCGAACGTTCGAGAAAAAAAGAAATCATCAATAATTGTCTAATGACAAAAAAGCTGTGAATAAAAAACGTTTTATATAAAGACATTCTGTAGTATATTTAGTATCAGCATTGCACCCGTGCGAAGCCCGGGCGGGTCGCTAGTATAAAATAAAGTCGTGTTAGTTACATTTATAACTCGTGTACGGCTGGACCAATTTTATGATGTTTGAGTCTTTGGAATCGTCTTTTTCCGGAATTGGATAAAAAACTTGTAAAGAAAGCCAGGTCTCGGAACTCAGTTCTTCTACTGTAAAAAGTTGTGAGATCCATGTAATAGGTACCAAGTCGGTTAATTTATTCAGTTCCCACTTAAGGGTTCTTCTGTCTTATGTTATTACGTAAAAGGACAGTGAAGTCTTAGTAATCGGCTCCCGTTTTTACCCTTTGGGTGCAGAACCCTAAAAACCCGATTGTGTATTAATAACTACATCTGACCGCGCCTTTATGACGCAAAATGAGTCATACCAAATGTAATGTTTAGATGTGACTCAGACAACCCCCTTATGAAATCTTCATGGATCTGAACGCATGGAGATCTGAGAAGATATTGTGGATTAAATAGCTGTGATCCCCAAGTACTTTTTATATACATATCTTGGTCCATTATATTTTTTTAAAAAATATTTATTTATCTTCTACCAGAGAGCAATAAAGTATCTAATATAATTGCTCGAGACACGAACAATTCTAATGTCGTGGATTGGAGATTCAGTTATTACACAAGCTGAAATTTAATATTAAAACAATACTACTCACTGTGCATTAGTTTCATAACGACGGGTTTGCATCCTGTCACGTATTGATTGTCAACTACTGCAAAATGTAGGAATGTGCTAAATTTTTGGACGTACTTCTGACTACCTCTAGATCTCTTTAAGGATCTGAGCGCATGGATTTCAATCAAGGTCTATTTCATTTTTTATTTTAAAGGTTTGAAAGGAGGTTTAACTAGTTAGTTTCTAGATCACTGACACCACAACGGAGCTTTCATAGACATCACTAAACTAACGTAGGGTGACCAAGACCCCACTAACCTAACGTAGGGTGACCAAGACCCCACTAACCTAACATAGGGTGACCAAGACCCCAATAAACTAACGTAGGGTGACCAACACCCCATTAACCTAGCGTAGGGTAACCAAGACCCCACTAACCTAACGTAGGGTGACCAAGACCCCACTAACCTAACGTAGGGTGACCAAGACCCCACTAACCTAACATAGGGTGACCGGGAATGAACAACGCTAATGAGCCTAATCGATGGAGAGCTGCCTGAAAGAGCCTTCGATACCGAAGAGCTCATCGTAGTTCTTTGGTTTCCCCGGTCGGAGAGCCTCGTTGGCTTTCAGATGCTCCTGCTGCTTGAACCAGTCTACGTACTCCTCGAGTTTCTCAATCCAGGCATCTGTAAAAATAAGTATTCTGTTGAAAAATATTTTTCATTATCAAACTTTTGTAAAATAATTTACAAGCGAGCACCAGCGCGCTATCACCTGCCACATCATATAACATTGTCATCGGAACTTGACAGATCCAAAGTTTTTACTCTATCGAAGTATTTACTTTGGGGTTCCATTGTGAGTGTCTGTTGAACAGCTACTGACTCCATCATCAGATCAGCTCACTGTCACTATATTATTGCATTTTCACCGAAGTTACTTAAGTATGCGAAATTTCAGCTCATCACTGCTTCAAAATTGAGTTGCAAGATTCCACCTTAACATACATACATTTCAAGTTAAGGCCCGGCTCACACCCACACACGTATTTCAATGATTTTCAGGTACCGATTTAAAAACCAGGAATCACAATTGTGAGGATATAATGATACAAAATTACTGATAATATATTCATCTTTAATAGTAGATAATAAAAACTGGCCAGTTCTATACAACATTTTCAAAAAAATACGTTTTTACCGTCGCAAGAACCGCTGAAAATGTCGAAAAATGGGGTCTGGTTAGGTACCAATATCTTTAGACCCACAGCATATTTTTATTTGAAAATAATACGAAATTGTAGTTTTTATATTTCTCTATACCGCGTGGCATTATCTTGTTTTCAAATAATTTACTTTTTCATTTATGAACAATATAAAATGCAATAAAACTTATCCATACATTTTTTCCATACAAAACTCACATTCACCTCAAGTCGGCACGTCAGTCAGCGCTCAGACGCGCTCGGGGAAGCACGTCCACGTCACATTTTTCTTCGAATTTAGGGGAAGTCTGACATAACCGGATACTGGGGTAAAATAGTGGACATGCAAAACTAATGATAACATTTGTATAATATATTGCCTTGACGAATTTGGTGCAAGCCACACAGATGAAGGTTAGGTACAATGCATGAGTTGTAAGGGCTGGGCTCATGTACACTGTACAGACTATGAAAGAGTTGGATGATTTTTTTGTAGAAGATGCGTTACATCGAGTTACGTTTCGAAACAGTATGATAATAGTTTACGGTTTTACCTTTTTGCATACGTCGCGTTGGAGCAAAATCGAAATAAGCAGATGTTTCGTATTTGATTGTTATTTTAATAAAAATATTAAATTTCAGAAAAATGTGAACCTGTTTGTGTCCCTAATTAGTCCTACTAAATAAATATAAATAATGATTTGATACATTTCTGTTTTGAAATGAAAGTTCTAAAAAGGTACCATGACCCTTAGTACGGTTTTAACTCGGCCTCCCCTATATTACCAAGCGTGTTTTTTTATACATGGATGGAAAAAATTGATACTTTATCTGAACAAAATGCGAAAAATTACCTGAATTTTCGATTACGAATATAATTTATATTTATTATCTATCTACATTTAATATTATAAATCTGATTTGTTTGTGCGGATGTTAGGTATGTTTGGATGTTTGTACCTCAATCAGACTTAAACGACTAAACGGATGAAATTGAAATTTGCTGTCGATGTAAATATACCCCTAGCTTATAAATATGCTATTTTTAATTTAAAAACATCCCCAAAACTATAAAAAGACTCCGAGTGCTGGTGTGCAACAAATCTAGCATTAATCAATTTTGACGACTGATGAATGACTGACGAATGATACGATACGCATTGAACCAAAAATGTTGAACCTTCTAAAAAGGTCGGTATTTGTTATTATCAAGGCAAGGTTTATCTGGGGGCACGGGCAGGCACGGGCAGGCACGGGCAGTGCCCCCGCCAAGTTAAGCAAAAAAGCGGCACAGTCGTACCATCCTTTTCTCGAAACAGTTCAGGTCATTTTTTGGACAGACAGACAGACATTGAAATCTCACAACTTTTTACGATAGAAGAACTGAGTTGCGTTGCGAGAATTGGCTTTTTATTTTAATTTTTACAAGTTGTTTTTGATGGCATATACTTAAGTTGTACATGATGCAAATAATTAAATATTAAAAAAATAATAAAGTGTCCTGAAAAATTGTTTAATTCGAAATACTGAAAATGCTCTTTAGTGTTTCGTAGTTTACAAAAAACCCTTATAGTTTTGCCATTTCCGTCCATTCGTCCGCAGCTTAGCTCAGATACTCTTAATACTAGAAAGCTGTAATTTGGCATGAATATACTAGTCACGCCGACAATGTGGTAGAAATAAATATATATTTTCAGATGTTTTTTTTTTCTCGCATACTCTCCATGTCTTTGGATAGGTCTTAAAAAGTATTGCGGGTTTGTGATGTCATTTAGTATAAATACAATGGAAAATATGAATTTGTAAAAAGAGCAGCTGGTCATCTCTTTTTCTGGAAAGAAAATATTATGGAAGATTATTTAGTAAAATTTTACAATAACTGTTTAATTCCAGAACTTGTTGACCCTCGCTACGCGCTGTCTATGGATCTTCGAGATCATAGCTCGCACACAATATTCAAAAGCATACCTACATATTTTATCAGTATTTCACTTTCAAAACTTTCTGTGAGTGGTACTCGAAACGTTGACGGTGCCGTCATCGATTTTAGATGACAATAAGTTTTTTTATTAAAAATATATTTTTTAAATCAAGCTTTTGTAAATTCTTGTGCTCTAGTTCTCGTCAAGATAAAAATAACGAGCCCAAACGCGACGTGGTTATGTTGTGTAGTTGAGGAGTTCCGATGGCTACATCCGACCTCCATCATCAGACCAGGTATATAGATATGCAAAGTTTTGCCTCAATTCGACTATTTAGTGAAGAGTTCCGTTGAACAGCTCCTGACTCCATCATCAGATCAGCTCGCTGTCATCATATTATGTATGCAAAATTTCAGCTCAATCGATTGGGGATAACTGCTTAAAATTAAGTTGCAAGATTACACCTTATCAAACATAGATACATAAATATGTACATAAACTGCAAGTTAAATAAGAGCTTATAAAAAAACGATACTTACCGTTTTGTCATAATGTATTTTATTAGTAGGTATAGGTACCTAACAAATATTTTTTGCACAGTCAAATATTAGTAACTGTGTAGTAGCACTTTACGATTTGTAACCTGTCTTATAATATATATATATATTTTTTCTATATTTATTTTCTTTTTGTCAAGTGCAACCTATAAAATTATTAAGTACATACCTACCTATACAAATATGACATACCTATTGCACCAAATATTTTCAAGTATCAAGACTAGTTATTTAGTCTTGGTAAATGAAGTGTGAAGTAGCTTCAATGTGTGCGTTTGCACTATTCGTAGTGTGCGGCCACAGAATACGGAAAAGTACAAAAAATGCGAGCTGTCATATTTGAAACAGCCGCCTATAAAAGCTTGTAAAACTCTTCATTACTTACACAAAGAATATCTAAATAAAATTACTCGTATAACTTTGCGTTTCTGACTGATCTGTCAACACACAGCCTAAACCACTGGTCTGAGAAGCTTGGATATTGGAAGGTGCATTTCTGGTGTTTAGAGGTGCGCTAAGAAAGGAATTCCCGCAAATCATCCCCTAAGGCGGTGCAGCGGGTGCTGAAGTCTATTTTAAATTACTTCAAGTCAACGAAGGTGCGGGGTTTCCACTAGTTAAATTAGCGACAACGGGCTAAGAACCTGTCACGTATGTAGTTTTAATTACTGCTGAACGAGAATGTGTCAAATTTATTGTTACGTACCTGTGACTACCCCCTTAGGCAAATGCAAGGATTTGAGCATCTTCTACCTTACTAGGGGAAGAGAGTCGCTATACTACGTTTTGAAATTTCAGATAATTACAAGTAGATAAGTACTTAGATACTTCTTAGTCTTCCCGCGACCACGATTGTTGTAACACATTCGAAACGAATTGACCGATTTTGATGCGGGTTTTGAAACCTGACGGGATAGATATGGTTCTTTGCTATAATTGTTAAAGGGATGTTGAAGCAACTTCTACTGATCTGATCTATTCAAAATGTAGACTTTAGAAGCGCGGGTTTCTAAAAATTATTTATGAAAAATGTATGTTTTTTGTTACTTACTGTTGATAACCTCTAACTTCTCCCCAGAACCGCCGTATTCTTGCGGTAGCATTTCTTTTGGAACGTAGTTGTAGAGGGTGGATATTTCGTTGTGAAAGCACACCTGAAATAGAAAAGTTAACTCCATGAATTATTCAAAAAATTAAAACTTTGAAAAACTAAACAGAAAACAGACCAAAATGTTTCGACCAATCGAAAAGTTAATTAGTTCTACAAATAAGATCAATTTCAGACTATTCTTAACACAACGTAAAAACCTGCTAAGTGCGCATAAAGAGTCATTCAGTACCAATCCGTCAAAAAATCACGTTCGTTATATGGGAGCCAAATTAAAATATTTATTTTATTGTGTTTTTAGTATTTGTTGATATAGCGGCAACATAAATACATAATCTGTGAAAATTTCAACTATGTAGCTATCACGTTTAATGGGATACAGCCCTGTGACAGACAGACGGACAGCGAAGTCTTAGTAGTCTTTTTACCCTTTGGGTACGGAACCCTAAAAATAATAACTGGATAACTACAAAAATATATTGTGTGCACATTATTCGATGGAAGATTGCTCTTTACTCACTCTGTTCTTTATCTTCTCTTTGAGGAATGGCTTCATTATGTTAAAGATTGCATCAACGAGTGGTGTTGCGTTCACCACGTGGATTTCTTTCAGTTTGATCGGGTATGCTTCCTGGAATAAGATAATACAAGATTTTTAAACATGCAAAGTACTATAAGCTGCTTAAGCTCTTTAATTATTTTTTTAATTGTTGTACGTACTTGAGTAGAACTTTTAATTATTATTCTTGTTTGAGCCTTCAACTTGTTTGATTGACACTACACTGGAGCTCTACATAGCATTAAGGAAAGGATCATTGAAAAAAAAGGTAGACCCCAAGCCGTGTTTGTTGCCTGATTCTTCTAGGCTTGGTCGCGAGGAATCGGCGTAGCTTCACCTTGTTCCTAAGACGTTTCAAAGTGATCTTTGAGATTTTATTGAAATAAATACCTTATGAGCTTCACTTGGAATTTGCCTCGAATTACCTCAATCCTTAGAAAACCTTCTCAAAACCACTGTACATTGAGTCAAGTTTTTTCATCAATGACCGCTTTTAAAATTAGAATCAAATATGTATTTGACTAAAGAGTTGTAATATCTCTTTTAAGACGAGTAATAAATGTTTTTGATGAATGCAAAATAGTTTTTTTCTCAATAACCGCAAAACATACAGTTTTGTTTTTTATGACAAAGATAACTTAATGATTTAATCTAGATATATAATTATAGATAGAAACACGATTGGTGAAACTTTTCTCCATAGATTTAGTTGGCTCTTCAAAAACACTAGTTTCGTTTTTAATCAAAACTATAAATAGATAAAAAGTTCATTTTTTATATAATTCGTTAGATAATCATACTAGTTACCTAATTAAGGACATTTGTTTTTTATTTGATGGTTTTCAAGATTATGCAGTTTTATCACTTTTTCCGTCTTATCCGGGGTAGTCTCAGTCCACACAAAACGTCAAAAATGTAACTTATCACCATAATAGTCTATTTTATATCTATGTTCCTAAATATTACATACCTGAACACAAATCATCAACTTTTTCAGAGTTGCTGGAGAAATCTTCCCAAGATGGCTCGGTGCCACGATAGAGGCGTCTAGAATATACACGTCACCGGCGACTCCTTCTGTTTCTTCCTTCAGTCTGACGTCACCGACCATAGTGGCTAGTTTGAAGGCGTCGTTGAGCTGGTGAGGAGTGAGGCTTTTGTCTATGGCTGGAAGAAGAAAAAAATGTTACTCTCGAAGGACTTGCATGTCAGATTAAGTGTGTGATTGATTTATCTACTTTTTCATGTCAAATGTCTTTGTATTTTCAACCGACTAAAAAAAGGATCTCTATTCTTGGCGTATAATTTTTTTTTTATGTTGGTATGACCTCTCATTTTTTTGCCTGGTGATCCGATGTAGATGATTCCATGTAGAGAATAGTTCAAGGTCCCATTTAAGTTGTATTAATGTAGGATCAATCGTTCCTTCCTAAAACTTAAAAAAACTAATTTTGTATCTTGACTTCTCGATTGGTTGAAACATTTTCGTCGTTTTTCTTTTTAGTTTTAAACGTGGAGTGTTCTTTTCTTTACCCTCAAACTCACACTTAAGGGGCTGCCAGTCGACGATTGCTCTTTTTCGGAACGAAAAAAGTAATACTTCTGAACAAGCCGCATCTCCTATTTTTATAAGTATATTACTTCAGGTTCCTACCTAGATTTTTATTAGGCTGAAAACATAATAGCAGAAACTTTTCACGATAAAAATATTATTTCAAAATGATACGTTTTAGAATTTATGATCGAAATATTTTATATACCTACTATTAAAATCAACTTGTGATTTATTGTTAAAGATAGGTAATATGTAGATCTAAATTTCTATTAGAATAGATTTTTGATAAGTAATTATACATAATTTATATCATTAATTTATTCGAAAAGCTAAGGCGGACCACGCGCGGTCGTGTGTTTGTCATTATTGCAGCGGTCGGTAGGATTATTTATCGAAGTGATTAAAGATGGGTACATCTTTATTCACATATACTATACATTATAAAATAGGAGATGTGGCTTGTTCACAAGTATTTCTTTTTTCGTTTCGAACAAAAATAATCGTCGACTGGCAGCGTCTTAAGGCGCTCCCTGTCGACGATTGTTTTTGTTCGAAACGAAAAAAGAAATACTTCTGAACAAGCAACATCTCCTTTTTTCGTTTCGAAAAAGAGCAATCGTCGACATACAGCCCCTTAACTCCAGAATGACTATAGTTTCATTGCAAATACTGTCAAATATGGCTCTATCTTCAAAAAATCATTGTTACCTTACCTCTGCAAATTGTAACTCTTCTTCCACTTGGGGTGAGTCCTGGAAGTGTCGGTCCTTGCCTGAAATTGGATGAAGTAAATATTAAAATAGGAAAAAATATATATATATATATATATCCTTCATCAGATCCTTGAAAATGTCTTAGAGGGTAGCCTCATCCACATTTTTTTTTAAACAGGCTTCAAACCCCCGCTGCACCTCATTAGGGGTTAAATTTCTGAAATTTACTTTCTTAGTGCTCCCCAACACACCAAACACCTTTCAAATTTCAAGTCTCTAGGCCCTGTGTTTTAGGCTGTGCGTTGATAGATCAGTCAATCAATCTGTCAGTAACGCAAGAGTTTTAGATTATACTGGCTTATGCGAAAGTCCAATAAAATTCAGATGTACCGGCAAACAGTACTTACGCCCTTATCATAAGGTCTCGTAACTCCGGCCGGGTGATGTCGCGGTTGCCGAAGAACTCGGGACAAGCGGTTCTCATCGTAAAGTACATGTCGAGTTTCCGCTTCGTCTTCTCCATGGAGAAGTTGCATCCTCGCAGGAATGTCATGAGGCAATCGTCTTCTGTAAGAGGTAGGCAAAATTGTATAAGCAAGCAGCCAAGATAGTGAAATGAATGAATGACAATATTTATTTGTAACAGCTTATGTAACATACGATAAATAACTATTAAATAAATATAAACACCTATGTAAACTAAGATGTAAATGTGACAAAAATTCCCTAATTCAGCATTATTCAGGGTGTGATCTTCCAATACAGCCTATTTGTGACAGATAGAATTACGGAAACAAACAAATTATTGAGTGTGAAAAAAGATATAAAAAAACCGGCCAAGTGCGAGTCGGACTCGCGCACGAAGGGTTCCGTACCATCACTACATAGTATAAAGCAAAGTCGCTTTCCGCTTCCCGCGTCTGTATGTCTGTATGTATGTTTGCTTATATCTTTAAAACTACACAACGGATTTTGATGCGGTTTTTTTTAATAGATAGAGTGATTCAGGAGGAAGGTTTATATGTATAATAACATGCTACCCGTGCGAAGCCGGGGCGGGTCGCTAGTTATCTATAAAAACGGCACAAATATCACGTTTTTGTATGGGAGCCCCCCTTAAATATTTTTTTTATTCTGTTGTTATAGCTGCAACAGACATACATAATCTGTATTTCAACTGTCTAGCTATCACGGTTCATGAGATACAGCCCTGTGACAGACAGACGGACAGACGGACAGACAGACAGACAGACAGACAGACGGACAGCGAAGTCTTAGTAATAGGGTCCCGTTTTTACACTTTGGGTACGGATCCCTAAAAAGTAAAAAAAGCTGACGCGGGACCGTGAAACGTGGAAAATGACGGGGGAGGTCTTTTCCCAGTCAGCCTGTATGATTAATTAAAATAAAATGTAGTATCACTTACCCCATTCATTAGGTAGATGCGGCTGCTTCTTCAGCCACTCCTTGATCGCTGCTAGATCCTGTTCTCTTGTGTGGACGTTTTCATTGAGCTCCACTCTGATCTTCTCCCATAACTCCCCTTTAGGCTGTACCAGCGTGGCTGCTGTAGCCATCTTAGATTCTCTGAAAAGTAAAATATTTGATAGAAACATTTTGCTTTTGCGTGCTTTTGATAAAACAAATCTAACTTAGAATATTGAAACAATGCATAGCGACTTTTTTTAAATATTTTACTATTTAACGTCTTTCGGGAGACTCTGTCTGGTCCAAATTTCAATAATCTCATAGAAAAATTCATAATTATTAGTTTTTCGGCCATTTTTTTCGATATTTTCTTTCTATATTAACTTACCTTGTAAAAAACTATCAAATCGAAATCAGACCGATTTAGTTTTTTTTTATAAAAGTACCTAAATAAAAAGAAGGTAGACCTAGATGTGTTTTAATATTAAGACAAACCCCCGAAATCCTAGGATAGACTACTCACATAAGATATCTTGAATAATTAATGTGATGATTAAATGATGACAATGTATGGTTATTTTTCAAACTATCGTGATTAGGACAGAACTACAGATTTTCGAGACGTTGGGAAAGTAAATGAAAGGTAATTACGTGATAAAGACCCGTGTCAAAATCTATAGTGACATGTGTGATGTAGGTAATATATTAAAATATTAATCAAAAAATTATTATTATCTTTCCAATTAGCAGTGAAATAATAAGGCTCTTGTTAAAGTATAACAATGTGCATATAAAAACAAATGATTTTGCTAAACAGCTTTACAAGATTACATCATTCGTTAAAGAAGGATAGTAAACAGATGGCAAAAGCGATACAAGAATGGTTTAGTAATGTTTATTGTCAACTTGCAGTAAAAAGGTGATTTGTACCTAAATGCGTTTTCACATGCAATCGGCTGCCGTGAGATTTCCGAAGGGAGTGGTGCATGCGACCGGTTGTAAAACATAAGCCAAATCTTCTCTGCCACATGTTGTGCCGACCCCATAATAAGTGGGAAAGGGAGAAGAAAATGATGATACGACTGCCGTGATCTGCGCAGTACGAGGAACAGAATATACGGTGATGTCATCAGACCATGCATCTTGATCGATTATCACAATAAAACTAGTGAAAAGACAGACATAAAAAAACAGTTTTCGACATCGACCATTACAGTCGATTGTTTATAGGTCGGTTTGGTCTATAACAAAATTCCCGCAAAAAGTAGACGAGTAGACGAGTAGACGAGTAAGTGACAACGAAGTAAATGCGTACCTACTGAGGCGGGATGGGATTGTGAAGCATTTTTTAGCTGTGAAAAAATCAAACTTCTAAACCAACGCAATCAAAAGATACAGCCGTTTATGCCGCAAATTTTCGAAACTCGCAAGGGAATCAAAACCTTTTTTTTCTTTTCTTTACACAGATACAAAAATAGCGAAATATAAAAAGTAGCCGTGTGAATACGAAAAGGCACTAAAGAGGAAAACTTATTTTTCCGAACAATAGTAGAAATAATGGTTGTTTAAGTACATACATAAAGCTGTGTAGAGTTCAAATAGATCATGTTTGATAGTTTTTAACCGGAACAGAATTGTTTTCTTAGTAGATAACATCATACTATTAATATTATAAATGCGAAAGTTTGTGAGTTTGTATATGTTTGTACTTTAATCAAATCTAAACGACCAAACTGAAATTTGCTGTAGTATGTAGATAAAAAAACAGATAAACAGAAGAGGGAACTTATAATCCGAAAAACAACCTCTAACTGATTAAAAATGCAAATAGGATGACTTTAGTATAGATGGCGCTGATGTGCAAAAAATTTGACATCTCAGACCGAAAACATTGAGTTATCGTAGCAACGCATTCTACCAAAAAGGTTGAATCCTATTGGAAATTAATTTTGTCAAAAAGATCTGACATCAATTTGACTACCGAATGATATGCATTCTACCAAAATTCGTAATAATATGTATTTTATCAAAAAATCTGACATTAGTTTTGACTACTGAATGATAAGCATTCTACCAAAATTCGCAAATTTATTTTATCAGGAAAAGGTTTACAGGGAAAAAAGTGGAAGTTTCCTGAAAGTGTTTTTTCAATGCGATTAATGAAATTTGGGCAGGACAAAGTCTGTCACAGGTCGGCTAGTATCATTATATACAAGCAGTCCGCCCTGGCGTCGCACGGGAGTACTAATGATTGTATGGATAATTTGTTTACACCTTGGGTTACCATTGAAGTTATGTAGGCATCTCAATTTTTCTAGTAATACATATAGCCAAATGTTACTCAACGATAATGTATCATTCTAATAGTAAAATAATTTTTGAAATCGGTCCAGTAGTTTTTGAGTTTTATTCTAATTTAAATTCAAAAATCATTTTATTGCAATAAAATCACAAGGATCACTTTGAAACGTCTTAGGAACTAGGTGAAGCTACGCCGATTCCTCGCGACCAAGCCTAGAAGAGTCAGGCAACAAATACGGCTTGGGGTCTACCTTTTTTTTCAATGATCCTTTCTCTAATGCTATGTAGATGTAGAGCTCTAGTATGGTGCCGATCGAACAAGTTGAAGGCTCAAACAAGAATAATAATTAAAAGTACTACTCAAGTACGTAAACAATAAAAAAAATAACTAAAGAGTCTCAGCACAAATTCAAAAAGCAGCACACGCTACACTTGATTCAGAAATAAAACTTAAAGATAAAATAACTATTATTAACTATTATTATTTTCTAATAAGTTTATTTGTTACAAACATACAAATATACAAAGCTTTGCTCTTTTTATTATTAGGATAGACTAAGAAAACAATTTGTTCCGGTTGTGTGTAGCTTCTTTCATTACTAATTTTTGCTCTTTGCTGTAATTTATAAATTTACTAAAATAAATATTTATGTTATTTTTTGCAATGTGTATACAAAAATGAACAACATGTGGGTACAAAGAAAAAAATAAAAAAACGCCCGCAAAATGGACAATTAAATTATGTTAGCCGTTTTAATTTTTGTACCTAATAAAGGAATCATTGTGTTATGTATTTTTATTAAAATTGCATTACTAAGAACAATGCCGCCGTCCTAAAGTCGCATCGGGTCGTGAGAGCGCGATTCTCGTAAACTGCGGGTTATGAGAGCGTCGATGCGGCGTCCCAATGTGCGGGTGTGAATTCCGTGTAGTACATAGATGGGTAGTGGATTAAATATGAATATAATAATTTTATGTTTTTTTTTATATTATTGTGGTGTTTTGAATAAACATTTTTCTTTCTTTCTTTTCTTTCATTCATCTCATCTGGGTTTTAACCCATTTACACCCATTTTGGTGGGTGAAAATGACGCTCCTCTCTCTCTTCGTGCTCAATTTCGAAAACGGTTGACCGTACAAAAAAATCTTAAAGTCAAAATATGTAGAGAATTTTATAATCTACAGTTATTATTTTATATACAATTATGATTGGAGGAAAAAGAAGCGAGATATTTCAAAAAAACTGATTTTCGGTAATGTTGATCTTTTTAAAATTTCAAACACGAGACTACAATAGTACAGTAGTAGTAGTAGTAGATCCAGTGAGGAAGATGGTAATCCTACCGATCGAGAATGACGTCTCTTTATTATAAATTGTATAAAGGTTTACTATGTTTAAATTATTTACCTATTTACTTTATGGCCTGCGTAATTATTATTTGAAAACCTTTCTGATCATTAACATATTTTTATGAAAGACTAGCTGACCCGTGCCCGCTTCGCTGTGCGTAAGACATTTCTAATACCATCGTTGACTTTTTTGTAGACGTTTTTAAGGTGTACAATACTGTAGTACATTATTTTGATATATCTCGTGGGGTTCAGCCAGCATTTGCAATGTAAGCGCAAAAAAATGTGTTTATTTACGACATCACATTAGAAACCTCTAAAATTATCAGTGTTTCTCTACTATATTATGCATGTATTATACATATAAACCTTCCTCTTGAATCACTCTATCTATTAAAAAAAACCACATCAAAATCCGTTATGTAGTTTTAAAGATATAAGCAAACATACATACATACATACATACATATTACATACAGACGCGGGAAGCGGAAAGCGACTTTGCTTTATACTATGTAGTGATAGGCAAAGATGTAAAGATTATCCTATTTCCGAAACAACTGGGCCTAAACTTTGAAAAAATTGTTCTCTATAGATTACAGGGCCTATAAGATGTATGTATGGAACCCTCGGTGCGCGAGTCCGACTCGAATAGGTCCGGTTTTTTTAATATCAAATAAAAAAAATAAGTTACAGATCTCGAAATCCATATTACCTACGTATCGTGGGATTACCATTAGGTACCATGACAGTTCACTCATCCGCAATGGTACAATTATCACATGTATGCATTAATACAGAGCCATAATTAATGATGTTTAACCAATCTGGATATCCCATAAACAGCGGACTTGGTTGTAAATAACAATTAGATGTACCTAATTAAATGCTTGTAGATGTTTGCAGTTGTACTCAAACCTAACTAACAAACGTGTTTTTTTTTGCCGTTTTTTATAAATAATTTTCGTGCATGAGTCCGACTCGCACTTGGCCGGTTTTAAGGTTTTAGCCAGTGTAACGAACAGCAATTCATTTTTATGTATAAGATAAGTTAGTTTATGTTTTGTTTACATTATTGTGCGTCTCCTGATCCCACAGTCATATAAATTTTAGGCAGAAAAATGTATCTCGAGAGATCTATGCTTCTCATGGACATAATACGAGTGTTGAGTATCTAACTACGTATTACAAACTTCTTGGTCCCCTCTCTATCAGTCAGTAAAGGGGTTTACAACTTATTACAACATGTAGACACAGTCTATATATTCATACTAGCTGCACGCCCGGTTTCGCACGAGTGTACTAATAAAGGTTATAGGCATTTTTTGTACGTTTAGATAGTTTAATTTAAGTAAAATATGACCATTAAGGTGATTAAACATCAGAATAGTTTAATTTTCGTAAAATAGGTGATGCTTGAAATTTTTGTATTTTTTTGTATGGGCTGAGTCTACCCGGATAAGACGGAAAAAGTGATTAAACAGCATTATCTTGAAAACTATCAACTTAAAAAGAAACTGTTTTTCATTTATGTAGCTAGTATGATTATCTAACGAATTATATAGAAATTAACTGTTCAGCTATTCATAGTTTTGAGAAAAAGCGAAAATAGTGTTCTGTGAAGAAGAGAGAGAGAGCTAACTTTGGAAAATAAATCTATCGAGAAAAGTTTCACCAATCGTGTTTCTGTCTATAATTTATCTAGATTAAATCCTTAGGTTATCTTTGTCATAAAAACTGTATGTTTTGCGGTTATTAAGAAAAAACGATTCAAATTTCATCAAAAAAAATTGTAACTCGTCTTTATACTTGCTGATAATGTAGCTTTTGATATGTGAAAGAATTTTTTAATTGGTCTTGTTGTATTTTTGTTTTTTCATTATAAAACAAACATAAGAAACGAATATACAATTTTTTCTTTAGTGTAAATATTTTAATAAAAGTTTAAAGATTGCTGGACACGTCACACATCGCCAGCCCCAAACTAAGCAAAGCTTTTAATGAGAACAAGATTACTGATATAATAGTTATATAGGTACATACTTATTACATATTAAGAGAGCTGTGAGATCGTGAGTCACAGTGGCGGACTTACACATTTGCCGCCCCAACACCCCCCCTATATTATTTTTACAATCTAACGATTTAGTTAATGATTTGAATGGTGTGCGTGGACATAATAACAGTAAATAAACGTTTTTATTTATTCCTGTATGACATTTGGCCAAATTAAGTTATAGATCGAGATGTGTGGACGGAAGGGAGGCATTTGTCCTGCAGTGGGACGATAATGGCTAAAATAAATAAAATGTTTGAAAAAAATAACCTACATTTGCCGCCCTAGGCTCCAGCCTACTCAGTCTGGTGGTAAATCCGCCACTGGTGAGTCATATACCCTCGTATTCAAGAACGACACTATGAGAACACGCACCCACAGTGTACGAAATCATTTTTCATAAAAATCACTTTATGTGGTGTGCGACACTGCATAGTGTGACTAGAGGCACATTGTCGTGTGCCTCTAGCCAAAGTTGAGCTCTAAAGGCACACGGTAGTATGCGCCATAGTGCCGCACACCACATAAAGTGATTTTTATGAAAAATGATTTCGTACACTGTGGGTGCGTGTTCTCATAGTGTCGTTCTTGAATACGAGGGATAGTGTGATGTAGATACCTAGGTAAACGCTATGTGCAATTTGATAGGTAGATATCTTATATATACAGGAAACTTAAACTTAGCAGCTCAAGCAAAGAGCCGGTTATTTCGAAACGCAACCAATTACAGACAGAAATCGCTCTTAATTCAAGTAGTTAGATTTATCAATGATTTTCTAGGATTAAAAGCATGCAACGATTATGACCCTGAACTGTAGGGCTATTTTGTAATAAAAACCGGCCAAGTGCGAGTCGGCCTCGCGCACAAAGGGTTCCGTACCATCTTTGAAAAACGGCAAAAAAATCACGTTTGTTGTATGGGAGCCCCACTTAAATATTTATTTTATTCTGTTTTTATAACGGCAACAGTAATACATAATATGTGAAAATTTCAACTGTCTAGCTATCACTATTCATGAGATACAGCCCTGTGACAGACAGATGGACAGACAGACGGACAGCGAAGTCTTAGTAATAGGGTCCTGTTTTTACCCTTTGGGTACGGAACCCTAAAAATGATTATCAGGGTATGATATTCATACCAATATTTATTGGTACTATGGCAAGGTACTAAGCGTAGGTATTATGGCATTCATAATACCTACGCTTTTTATGCTGTTTAAAACGTGGCTATAATGTTATCATTGTCATAAAAAACAAAACTCTATATACTATAGAGTTCTATATTCTGCTATACTATTCATCAAAAAAATGTATTAATCGTTTTAATGTCTTGAGGATGGATCCGAAAGAGCAAAAGTATGATATCGATGTGTAAGTTACTCATACTGACGAAGAGCACACATGTTAACGTAAAACTTATATATTAGATAAAAGATATCGCGTTTATGTATTAGTATCTAGATTATCCATACTTATCAGTGCGTCATAAAAATATGGATCGATATTATAATGAACTTTCAGTCTAAATGTCGTGGGTTCGATCCAGCGAGAATCAATGGATTTTTCTGTTTGAACTTTTATCTAGTACTGGCAGACTCGCGACAGACGTTGTCCTGTCCAATTTTCAATAATTTCATAAAGTAACGCACTTTGCTATGACGACTGTCAGATTTTTCGCACACCAGCGCCATCTATACCAAAATCATCCTTTTTCCTTTTTTAATATTTTGGGGATGTTTTTAGTATTTTAAAATAGTCTATGTTTTATCGGGCATCATATCTACATCTACAGAAAATTTCATCCTAATCCGTTTTGTCGTTTAGGCCTGATTAATTTTCAAACATACAAACATCCTCACTAACTTTCACATTTATAATATTATTAGGATTCTTATAACTGTTAATGGACTTGCAACCTGTCACGTATGGGATGCTAGCTGCAAAATTTGAGCATGTGCCAATTGTAATGCTTGGCGTAGGACGTGCCTTCGACTATCCCCTTCAAATGTCTACAAGGTTAACACCTGAAGATCTAAGAAAATGTGTACAGTAGGTAGGAACTTGGGGATTACAGTCGTGCGTAATATAATTTCATGTATTGTATATATGTATATCTTCATAATACAATATAAACTACGCGTCACGTTGTTTGTCCGCGATGGACTCCTGAAACTACTTAACAGATTTTAATCAAACTTTGCACTCCGTGTGCTGTTTGATTTAACTTGAAGGATAGATATATCTCAATTTATAGTAGCAATATTATTTTATTGCAATTTGTTGACACAGCAACGCGTGGTCGGGTCTGCTAGTTGAAATATATAAATAAAAAAAATGTGTGATAAAATTTGGTCACAATTAAATGACAAACAATATAAACATTGTCTACAACAAAATTACGCTGAATGCCGGATACATACATACATACACACAAATACTAATAGGTACACTTACAAAACAAATCGACTGTTCACACAGTCATGAAGAAGTAAAATGTACTATTTCACTTGCTGATAATATAGCGTTTTATAGGAGAAAGAATTTAAAAAAATTGGTTAAGTTGTATCTTAGTTTATCCATCACAAACAAAAATACAAATTTTCCCTCTTTTTACAAGCTTGCAATGTATGTATGTATGTATGTATGTATGCAACTATGTAACTTTATTTGTTAAGGTGGAAACCTACCGGGTTCAATTATTTTTAATATTAGCTTTTATGTAACTTGCAATGTATGTATGTATGTAACTATGTAACAATATTTGTTAAGGTGGAATCTTATCTCCAACCGATTGAGCTGAAATTTCGCATATTTATGTAACTTCGGTGACAATGCAATAATATGGTGACAGTGAGTTGATCTGATGATGGGGTCAGGAGCTGTTCAACAGACACTCACAATGGAACTCCTTAGTAAATACTAAGGACATGTAATGACAATGTTAAATGATGTGACAGATGATAGCGCGCAAGTGCTCGATGGTTTAAATGACTTTACAAAACTTGGTCATTGAAAAATATTTTTTAATAGTTCGGTTTAAAGACTTTATTCTCATAAGAACATAATACAGTTCACTTAAAATGAGACATTAGTATTACTTAAATAAATTAGACTTAAGTATTACTTAATTAAAATTTAAGCTAGTGGCGAAGCATGCAAAACATATATATATATATTTATTTATAAGATTATTACTCTATTCTCCCTTATACATAAGCGTTTAAGTTGTGGTCATAATATGTTGTTTTAATTGTTTTTTGTATATGTTTAGACTAACACATTCTTTGATACTGCTGGGTAGTTTGTTGTACATTTGAGTCCCTTGGAATAATAAGTTCATTCTTCCATAGTTAACGTATTAATAGTAGTGTTATCTACACCGTTTTTCGCTACAGGAAGCGACAAGCACGTTATCGGAGTTTAAAATATGTTAAAAACAATTTTGACAAAGTGGTAGGATTGTAATTCCCAAGATATCTTGAGTATATCAAGTAGATATCTTGCATTTGGACTAACTATCTCCTGTTGGCCAAGTGGTACCTCGACTTTCGTTTCGAAGGTCGTGGTTTCAAATCCCGGCGAGCTTCAATGTATTTTTCTGTTTGAAAATTTATATGCGCATCAAAACACGTACTCAAAACGGTGAAGGAAAACATCGTGAGGAAACCAGTTAGTATTCTTATATGCGGCGATGGGCTTGCAACCTGACACGTATGAAATGCTAACTACTGCAAAATGTAGGCATGTGCCAAATATAATGTTTGGACGTGCCTCTGACATCTCCAAAGGATCTAAACGCCTTGAGTTCTCAGAGAATGTCTACCATACTTAGGGATTACAGTCGTGATCTTACTTTTTTATTTTCCTATCTCTTGTAGACATATTATAATGCAAGTAATACTATTTGTAAATCCGTTATTTCATTGTTAATCATCAAATCGATTATCAAGATTGTATTAATTCCATATTTATTAGTCATTTATGATTACAATAATCTATATTTAACATTATTCCGAGTCTAGTGTGTTATTGTTTGTTTACCCAAATAAGTTATACTAGCTGCTCGCCCCGGCTTCGCACGGGTGTACTAAACAAGATTTTAGGCAAATTTTGTATACATTAAGTAACATTATTGCTATATTGGTGAGGTGTGTTCATTTTTTACAATAAAATATATGCTTCATGTTACCTTATATCTAAAACTAGCAATCCGCCTCGACGTCGTACGGTTGTAATAATGATTTTATGGGTAATTTTTTTACACATTGGGTTACATTATGGAAGTTTTAATAGGGAACCCTAATAGTTAGACACATAGATTTTTTTGTAGATATTGATGTTTTCTATAAAACTGTAGTACATCACGCGATTTATGGATTTTTTTGTGATTTTTTTTTCATACGTTGGGTTACATTATCGAAGTATACATACGGATCCCTAACATTTTTGAAAATATTCTATAGCCTATGCTCATCAGGGATAATGTAAGATTCTAATGTATTGTCTTGTATATGTTATGAGAGGTGCCGGTCATTTTCATCAGTTCAACTTCACCAAATCATACTTTTGTATGCAAAATGTTTGATTTGTTGCTATAAATACTAAAATCACATAATATGACATATTATGCCTACAATAGTTTAGGAGTCTCTCAATTCCTCATAGATTCCGTCATCAAAATTAGATTTATTATTCTGGAAAGAATCCTATTAGATAAAAATGTTTTAAAATATCTAGATATTTGAGAGAATGTCTACCGTACTTGGGGATTACAGTCGTGATCAATAATGATAAAGGCTGGGGTTTGGATGTAGTAAATATTAAAAAAAAAACTTACAACCGAATTAGAACCTTTTTTTACGTGACCTAAAAATGTGACTCACCTTTCTTTATTATTTCGTAACAAACACTGAAACACTAGACGTGCACGTCGCTCCGCTGTCTGGGCTACACTGAGATCTGACCAGTAGATACCAACTGATATTGGGAAACCTTTCTTGTCTTTTACGTCAGGACCTAACCTGTAGTGTGACTGACCGAGATAGGGTAGATCTTATACACGTTGGCGAATGGCAATAAAATGGTTTTGGTTTGAAAATTGTCTGCCGCGCACCCAAATGGCTACCTTCACGTTTGCCACTGACCGTATTAAAATAATTATTAATAGAAATCTTAGCTATTTTAATTTATGTACTAAAAGTATTACAAACTAGGTAATGTAAGAAATGCGGAATTTATGGATTCTTATCCAAACAGCGCAGTGGCTCAAATAAATTAAATTTGTTATTAAGCCGTGTTGGCCGAGTGGGATGTACCTCGACTGTTAATCAGAAAGTCGTGCGTTGGAATCCCGGCCGTGCATGAATGGATTTTTCTGGTAGATAAATATATGAGCATGTATATGCTCAAAAGGGTAAAGAACGTGAGAAAACCAGATAGTATCATTATATGCGGCGATGGGCTTTCAGCCTGTCACGTATGGATTAATTTTATCTATCTCTTAGGTTAAGCAAAGGTTTTGTAACAGACGAAATTTATTTATTAACTAGCGACCCGCCCGGGCTTCGCACGGGTGCAATGCTGATACTAAATATACTACAGAATGTCTTTTAAAACGTTTTTTTTTCACAGCTTTTTTTGACCCCTTCTAGTACAATTGCTGATTTTTGGAGTACAATTCGTACAATTCCATAGATTTGTAACTGCATTAAAATTATAACCACCGTGGATGACCATGACCCACCGTGGATACCCTTATCCAGAAAGCTTCGAACTGCTAAGCTATCGGGAGTTACACGTGTTATTGTGAGTCAACCATAAAAGATAAACATATGCTGTCGTGGGATATTTTTTATATAATTTTAAGGAGAACATTCCCGTCATACATGATTTCTGTGTAGCTTTAACCATTAAGGTTGCACACGCGACGGAAGCTTAAGAAATGCAGTAACTACTCCCGTTTTCCCAACATTTCCCTTCACTGCTCTGCTCCTATTGATTGTAGCGTGATGAAAAGTATACTATAACCAGCTCAGGAGTATAAACAATAATTGTACCAAGTTTCATTAAAATCCGTCCAGTAGTTTTTGTTTCTATAACGGTTATACAGACAGACAGACAGACAGACAGACAGACAGACAGACAGACAGACAGACAGACAGACAAAAAATTTACTGATTGCATTTTTGGCATCAGTATCGATCCCTAATCATCCCCTGATAGTTATTTTGGAAATATATTTCATGTACAGAATTGACCTCTCTACAGATTTATTATAAGTATAGATAGATTATTCAGATTCAAATAAACAAAACGGGAAATAGTTAGTAGTGGTCAATCAAGTCTAGATAGATGTCTAGATCATCACAACTTTCACTAATCAAAACGGACCATAGACAAAAAAATGTATCAACTATAGATTTTGGACAAGTTTGTTTGATATGCTTAGTTATTGACTGCCAAAATTGAAAATGACCAAAACCGGGGTAGGCATCACAACCGGGTCTTTAACCCTATCTTACTTTTAACGATAAAATTCTATATCTCTATATCTTATCAACGTAAATATGTAGGGCGTTCAATTGCAAATTAATTACAAATTTGAAAACAAAACTTTATCTACGTGCGGACTGATAATAACTTCATTGATCGATCACATCAGAATCTATCAATAAAAGTGTATGACTCAGGGGTGTGTTATGTGATGTTTAATTTGTAGGTACCATATCTATTTTTGGCCGTATTTTAAGCCGTGTTGGCCGAGTGGGAGGTACCTCGACTTTCAATCTGAAGGTCGTGGGTTCGAATACCGGCGTGTATCGATGGATTTTTCTGTTCGATAAATTTATATGCGCATCAAAAACACGTGCTCAAAACGGTGAAGGAAAACATAACTCTCAACCAGTTAGTATTCTTATAAGCGGCGATGGGCTTGCAACCTGTCACGTATGGAATGCTAACTACTGCAAAATGTGGGCAATTGCCAAATATAATGTTTGGACGTGCCTCTGACTTCCCCCACTTCAAAGGATCTAAGCGTCTGGAGATCTGAGAGAATGTCTACCGTACTTGGGGATTACAGTCGTCATCCTATTTTTTTATTTTTATTTTGGGCGAATGTAAAATCGTCTTCCTAATCAATGAAACCATTAATGACGAAACTAGTAATTCTAATTAGCGGCTATGTGCTTGCAACCTGTCATATATGATTATGCTAACTGCCAAAAGTGGGCATGTACCTACCTGTTTAGACAATGCTTCTGTCTAGTAAATTGATCTGACACCTAATGAATTAAATAAATAGTTTTTAGTTTTGTAGGTAGTTGGCAATTTTTTTAACAAGGGAATGAAAAATAACTGTTTTATAAAGAATATTTATTAATAAAACGCTTAAACACGTAATTATAAACAAACGAGTACATCACCAGTACGAGATAAAAACACTTTGGTAATCAATACTTCATAGCAGAAACACCATAATGGTAACTGAAATAAGCGACAGTAGAGAGCTTTGTGTCCCAAAAGCAAAAAAAAAAACAAATGTAAGTCTATCTATGCAAAGTGTAAGGTTTCATGTTTTACGAGTAAAAAAGAAACTCGCGAATTCTGAATTTGAATTTCCGCTAGATTCTATAATTGAAATCACTGTTCTAGCATGCCAGTTACAATATTATATTCCACGAATACCTACTACCAATACCATAGATAAAGATTGCATCGTTTTAAAAATTCGCTATTTAGTCAATAACAAGTTGGCGGAATGAACCGTCGATGCCGAAAAGCTCATCGTAGTTGGTTGGCTTGCCAGGTCTTAGGGCTTCGTTAGCCTTGAGATCCTCTTGTTCTTTGAACCAGGGGGTGTACTCTTCCAATTTCTTGATCCACGCTTCTGCAAGACAAATTAATGTTTTTATTTTATGCTAATAATATTTATGCGTTATAATAAATATTGGTTAACATTATAACACTACGCTATCTAGCCCCAAACTAAGCAAAGTATATACTATGAGTACTAAATAACTGATAGGCTACTTATATACTTTTTTTTGTAAATATATATATTGATGCGATATGGTCATCACACAAATATTTGCCCTAGGAGGGGATTGAACCAACAACCTACAGCGCAGAAGGCAGAGTTACTACCAACTGAGCTGTGAGGCAATTATGATGATAAATTAAACAAATACTTACTGTGAAGGTCGTTCATGGAACCAGCATTGCCGCCGTACTCTGTAGGCAGCATTTCCTTAGGAATGTACTTGTAGAGATCATTGGTATCAGTGTGGAGGAAGATCTGAAAACAGAAAAAATTACAACACTTAATAGTAAGGACTAAAGTGATCCGCGCCACTAAATTAGTTATAATATGTAGGTAAACCACGTTAATCAAACTACTTCACTAAAGTGTTTATTAAAAACTACTGATCATTGAATTGTTCCTCGCGAGCAATGAAAGTTAGCAACTTATAGATTGGTTGTTATAATAACCAGTATGATAAAGGAATACCTATACCTAAGCCTGCAGACTGCAGACTCACAAAGTTTGTTTTGTTTAGTTAATAGTAGTGACTGACATAGTCAGTAAGTTAGTAGAAGCTAAGTGGTCAACTCTGACGGATATTTAGGCCATTTATAGACAGCCGTCATGGCTTAGATTTTAAAGCCGGGAGCTTTTGCTGTACGCTTTGGAGGTTGCTTAAGGTGATAAGTGAATTTTTTGACGTTTTGTATGGGCTGAGTCTACCCGGATATGACGGAAAAAATGATAAAACTGCATTAGCTCGAAAACCACAAATTTAAAAAGAAACTGTCTGTAATTTATTTATCTAGTATGATTATCTTACGAATTATATAAAAATAAACTGTTTAGCTATTCATAGGTTTGATTAAAAACGAAACTCGTGTTTTTGAAGAGCCAACTTTGGAAAATAAATCTATCGAGAAAAGTTTCACCAATCGTGTTTCTGTCTGTAATTTATCTAGATTATATCCTTAAGTTATCTATGTCATGAAAAACAAAACTGTATGTTTTGCGGTTATTGAGAAAAAACGATTCTGCATTCATCAAAAACATTTATTACTCGCCTTAACTTAGTCTATGTATCATAGACAAAGTGAAGCATAGACTGTAGAAGTAACAGACTAGGTATGTTACTTTTAAGTAGGATCTGATATGAACGAAGCTACCCTACGCTTCGTTCATTCAAATAGTGAATGATATAGATAGTTTCAACTCACTCTTTCTTTGATCTTGTCCTTGATGAAGGGTTTCACGAAGTTGACGATTTTGTCGACTAAAGGTGAGACGTTGATGACATGGACTTCCTTCAGTTTGACGGGGTAGGCTTCCTGTAGACAAAAAGGTAGGTAAGTTCATATTTAGGTAGATAAAAGTTAGGGGCCAAAGATAGATAGTATAATTATAAATATAGTAACTACATTATCATCAAGTTATCTACCATTTGATTGCAATAGTTTCTTTCAATTGGTAGACTTCGGCTCAACATTAAATTGATCCATAATTCAATAAATTTAAAGATCCCATCAATCTGCTTTTGGTTGACCAAAAAGGAACTGTTGTACGACAAGCACTGTTGTAGACGAATACGAGGTGGTCTTGATTGTGTGAGTAGATTTGACATTGACATTTTGTGCTCAGAAGAGCTCATTTTTATTCCCGCACACAAAAGCCGGAGGTACCTATAGAAGGTACCTACACATCACTGCTCATCTGCCTTCGTGAGATAGAACTACATACCTACTACTTATATCCCCAATGCTGCGTTCTGCATTACAAAATTCACGCCATCTATCGAGATGTATTATTACTAACCTGCACACAGACTAGGAACTTCTTGACGAGTGTCGGCGTGAACTTGGCGAAGTGCGTAGGGGTTGCCACTGATGCGTCCAGTACGTAAACGTCACCGGCCACGCCTTCCTTCTCCTCGGCCAGCCGGAGGTCGCCCATCATGAGGGCTAGCTTGAAGGCATCAGCCACGTTCGGTGTCTGGATGTCTTTGTCTATTCCTGGAAGGTTAGAAGAATTTGTGACATCAATATAACAAAGAAAGATTGTGGAGTTAGTGACTCGCTAGTGATTGTCCAAAAAAACCCAAGAGTGGTAGACATCCTCCGAGATCGATCTCCAGGCGTTCAGATCCTTGAAGATATCTAAAGGGGTTAGTCAGAGGCTCGCCAAAACATTGTATTTGGCACATGCCTATATGTAACAATAGTTTACCTCTCATTATGATGACACGTCTGCCTTCAGGAGTGATGCCGGGTAAAGGTGGCATTTGTCTGTAACAAAAACAATAATTTTGTGTTTTTAAACGATTTCAATAGAGTAGCCGAGTTGCTCCTTATTTTGCTATAGAAACTACAAGCCGACCCGTGACAGACGTTGTCCTGTCAAATTTCAATAATTCAATAGAAAAGACTGAATGTTTTTTGTCTGTGATGTCAGATTTGTTGCACACCAGCGCCAGTTATACAGAAATCATCCCTTTTGCGTTTTTTACCGTTTTAGGGGATGTTTTTCATTTTTTAATGTATGTTTTGTTTGTCTATTATTTATTTGGGCATTATATCTACATTTACAGCAAATTTTAACTTAATCCGTTTTGTCGTTTAGGCCTGATTGAGGAACAAACATACATACAAACTCACAAACAAATTATTAGGATTAGGATACCAAAAAAAACAATAATTTATATCTTTGCTTAGTTACTTTTGAAGCCAATTACGAGAAGACTACTTGAATTCACACTGGCAAATTAAAACTCGATGTGCGTATCTGTAAGTGGCTACTCGTAAACGTAAAGGCACTAAATTAAATCAAACTCGTTGAAGTCAATATTCTATTTACTCACGCGATGTTCAGGATCTCCTGAAGCTCAGGGCGCGTGACGTCACGATCGTTGAAGAACTCTGGCACAGCGGAGCGCATAGTAAAGTACATGTCCAGTTTGCGCTTGGTCTTCTCCAGGGAGAACTTGCAGCCGCGGAGGAAGGTCATTATACGCTGGTCATCTGGTGGTGGAAAATGGTATAAAGATGTGTGACAAAGGCTATATCGGTGAAGCTACGATGGAGGTCTTTAGACGGCATAATAACTCCGTTATCAGACCATTTGCTAGACTAAACTTGCAAGATTTTAAGGTACATATAGAGTTTTCTGTAAAGTGGGGGGTTACCTGCAATTATAGAATCAGCTTGTCATCTAGCTTTTGCAAGTTTGTGACTACTGTGACTACAAAAAGGGGCTGACACGTGTCAAAAATATGCCTAATTTGTAACAATGGAGACTGACGATAGAAGGGGTTGTTTTCTGATGGATACAAAGCTTTAAAACTAAGCAAATTTTTCGCCAAACTGTGGTCAATAGAATTGCTTAAATCATAATTGTTTTAACTGTATTAGCAGAAACTACCTCTTATGTGTAAACGCAGCACAGAAGCTCGCAGTAGTAAAATCGTGGCACCGCACTGGAGCTCTACATAGCATTAAGGAAAGGATCATCGAAAAAAATGATAGGCCCCAAGCAGTGTTTGTTGCCTGATTCTGAGGCTTGGTCGCGTATATGGAATCGGCGTAGCTTCACCTATCTCCTAAGACGTTTCAAAGTGATCCTTGTGTTTTATTGAAATACTTACATCCACACACATACACACCCACCCACACCCACCCACACACATTCACACACACACACACAAACACACACAAACACATCCACACACACACACACACACACACACACACACACACACACACACATTAACACACACATGTAAATACCTTTTGACATTGACTTTGAGTAGTAAAATTGTGGTTTTGGAAAAAACTTACCGAACTCATCAGGTAGATGAGGCTCCTTCTTCAGCCACTCCTTGATGTGCGCCAAGTCAGCATCCTTGGTGTCCTTGTTCTCGTTCAACTCCTCCCGGATCTTCTGCCACATCTCACCAGTAGGCTGTTCTAGCGTCATCTTGGCTGCTTCGACTGGTCCTGGGGTGAAAATTGGAATTTCTTTATACTGTAACTGTACTTGCAAGCTGTCATGTGCCAAATGTAATATTTGGGTGTGCCTTTGACTGCCCCTTTAAGACATCTTTAGGGATTTGAGCGTTTGGAGATCTTAGAGGATGTCTACCGTACTTGAGGATCGTGATTCTATTTTCTATACCTTCTATGTATTCCTATACCAGGGTACCTACCAAGCAACTTTAACGGTTTTGGCAAGTCCGTCTTTCCGTCGGTCGTCTGTCCGTCCACAAAGTAGGGAAGGGACGATGCTCTTCAACATAAGCATCAGAAATTAAAGATAAAACGTAGTAATTAACCGTATTTATATTTAAACTAGCGACCCGCCCCGGCTTCGCACGGGTAGCATGTTATTATACATATAAACCTTCCTCCTGAATCACTCTATCTATTAAAAAAAACCGCATCAAAATCCGTTGTGTAGTTTTAAAGATATAAGCAAACATACATACGCGGGAAGCGGAAAGCGACTTTGCTTTATACTATGTATATGTAGTGATAGTGAAGCTAGGGTGTTTGTTTTGTGTGTCAAGATTTTCAAGATTGCAATTATTTATAAAATTAACGCTACTCTTAATTGCATAAGCAACAAATAGCTATTGTTTGTACATAATTTACTGTTTCATTGTTTTAACATGTTATATACCTTGGTAAGTTGTAGGTATTACGTGTTTCTTTATAGAAAACCAGTCCGAGAGCTTTCCACGGTCCACAGACAGCTATAAGACAGACCGATTAAGGTAGAGTAAACCGGAATAGATGCCCCACTTTTTAAAGGACCACGTAATTTTAAAACTGTCTACCATTACGACATTCATCGTTGACCTAACAATTTTATTGTGCAGAAATTGAGTTTTTGCAGATCGAAATCTCACCATGAAAATGCTACCATGAACAACGGTTTTTATAGGTTTCAACCTCTTTTGTGGGTATTTCGTTTTTTTTTAACAATATTGTTGCATATTTCACACAGTGTCATCTAACCCCAAACACAGAACAAATATTTCTATATTCATCACACGAAATCAGCGCAGAAGGCTGAGCTACCAACTAAACTATAAAGACAAACAATTTTATATAGAAAAATTAACTCTAACGTGGTGTATTTAGGTTCATTATTGCATGGACAGTGCTTTACACTTTATGGAGCAAAAACCACCGCGGATATATTATTATCGACTTGGATGTGTTATTGGATAATCACCGTCATAAACCTGAAAACACCGTTCAATGACCTTTCACTGAGAGAATGGAGTGCCGTTAAGTTGCAAACTACTGAGCGTTGTTCAAAATCTAATAATAATATAATATACTAGCTGACCCGTGCCCGCTTCGCTGGGGGACAGATAGTTTTACGACTTCATATTAGAAATCTTAGAATTATCAGTGGTTCTCTAATATATTAAGCATGTTATTATACATATAAACCTTCCTCCTGAATCACTCTATCTATTAAAAAAAACCGCATCAAAATCCGTTGTGTAGTTTTAAAGATATAAGCATACATACAGACGCGGGAAGCGGGAAGCGACTTTGCTTTATAATAAGTAGTGATCTACATAAAATCTAAAGGACAACAAGGTCTAAGAGATCAGGTGGTCGCGACCAAGCTTTGGAGAGTCGGAGAACAATTAAATAGGATTGCGACTTTAATTTCTAAGAACCGGAGACATACCTACTCGTATTCTATCTTTTTTTCTACATAAAAAAAAACAAATCGCTTAAATTATTATTTTTCTTGGTTGAAACTGTATTTTAATATTCAATACTATTTTTATTAGTCAATAGGTACTTGTGTATTTGGTACCTATTATTTCTGTTATATAGGTACCTACATAATTTGTATGTATTAGATGTTATTGTTTCTGTAAATAAAGATATTATAAAAAAAATAGTCAATTCTTAGTGCATAATGTTGATACCTTTAGGGTTAGCACCCACTTAGTGACTTCGACCGCGACCAGGTCGCTCCGACTACGGGATTTTGCACAAAATTCAATTACCTAAAGCTGCATGCTATGTGAACACGACTGGCCTACTAGCGTTTGTGGTCGCGAACGCGGTAAGGAGAGAGCTTAGTTTCTACCGATTTATGAAATGACCATGCATTCGCGTACAATACAGAAAAACCACTATCGTATCGCCCAAATGTCAAAACTGACACTTTTTTATTGTAAAAGTGTCAGTTTTGACATTTAGACGATAGTGTAGCACGAATGCGCTCTATCTCTCGAAGGCAGGTTAGTTTTAATTGTGTGTGAAGCGCTCAGTATCGTCCAAACCGAATTCACGCACACAAAAGCGTGTCTATACTCATCGCGACTACAATTACTGCTTACCCGTCGTCGTGAGATAGAACAACTGTACCTACATACAAAAATAATTGATTTTGAGACCTTAATCTGATTAACTACGTTTTAAAAACTACAAAAAACCGACGTAAATGTTTCGACCAATCAAAAAGTCGAGACGATATTCGTTTTAAATTTTATATAGGAACTATTAGTTCTAAACAATTTAAATAGGATCACCTTTGTACTACTTGACTACACAAGAAAATATACGCTGTCTGTCATACATAAAATACATACGCATCGTAATGAGAACTTCCTTATTTTCTTCTGTAACCTAAAAAATATTATGCCTTAGTCACGATTATTTTTTGAACACAATTTGAGAATACAAGCCTAAATAATCAGCAAAAACTAAGTAAAAGTTTTTACGATTCAGCAATTTCGTTTACAAAAATCAGTTTGGATTTTTAACAACTTTAGACTTTCTCTCTTCATGCTCTGATGCTGTCACGCACTGAAAATATAATACCTACCTAGTTACTTGTTTTCTCAAGTTTGAAAAATATATTTTGTGTAACGCGAATTTTAGTGTTTTAGAAAGGTTTTTATTACTAGGAGTGATTCTATGTACCTACACAGTCTATTCATCTATACTAATATTACAAATGCGAAAGTAACTCTGTCTGTCTGTGACGTTATCATAGCCAAACCGCCGAACCGATTGTCATGAAATTTCATATATAGATAGTTTAAAGTCTTGGGATGAACATAGGCTACTTTTTTTTCCAAATGAATATTTAGATTTTTTAAATCATTATTTTACGATAATGTGTTTAGGGTTCCGTATCCAAAGGTTAAAACATTATTTTACTAAAACTTCGCTGTTCATTTGTCCGTCTGTCTGTCTGTCATAAGGCTGTATCTCATGAACCGTGATAGCTAGACAGTTGAAATTTTCACATATGATGTATTTCTGTTGTCGCAATAACAACAAATACTAAACACAGAATAAAATATTAAGTGGGGCGGCTCATACTACAACATACATAATGGTACGGAACCCTTCATGCGCCAGCCTGACTCGCACTTGGCCAGTTTTTTATTTTTAACTAAGTTCTGTGTTTTTCCTCAAGCGGTTCAACAAAACCACCAAAAAAGCTGTACCTCATTATAATAATTAGTGAAGATATTAAAAAGATTAGGTAAATATATAGGTACCTAGTCTAATTATTATTATTTATTTTTAACCGACGAAAAACTAAAGATATCTTTTTACCTGGTGATCCGATTTCGATGTTTTTTTTTTATTGTGTAGAGAATAGTCCCATTTAAATTATATTTATGTAGGACTGACAGTTCCTACAAAAACTTAAAAAACGTATATCGTCCCTTGACTTTGCGATTGGTCGTCCAGTTTCGTCGGTTTTCTTTTAGTTTTTTAAATGTTTTATACTTAACTAGTTGCACCTTGCAGTTTAACCGGTATAAACTGTTTTTTTATCAGATTAAAAGCGTATGCTTGAGAAAATCGGACATTATGTTTATTCTTGCACCTATTCTTCTTTTTTACCAATTATTTTTATACAGAATGACATACTTAGAATACAAAAAACAAAATACCTACACAAGTTCAACAACCCTCACCAATGAATTATAATTATTTTAACTTTAAAGTAATTAATGTAATTACTTTAACTTTAAAGTTAATGGTAATGTGTCACTTTAAGACTTTAAGGACCATTAATTTATGCATTGGGATTTTGGATCTACAAATAGATATTTTTTTACTTTTGTACTTATTCGTTTTTTTCGTTTATAATATAAATGAGATTTTATTTACTTTTGTACAACATTCGATCAAGACGTTTGTTCGAACATCCATTTCTCGGGAATATCTATATAAAATCTCTTGAGTTACTGATTGATTGACTGACTGATCTACCATAGAAACTTAAAACTTGTCACTAAGAAATAAATTTCGAAAATTCAACCCCAAAGCGTGGAAATCTGTTTGAAACTTCACTTGAATGAAGTCGCATGAATTTCCACTAGATCTCAATATAACCTTGTTTAAAACACTTGTAAATAGCCTCATAATATAATTGTTTTGAATCCGTCTAACCCACATAGCTAACGGTATACTTTCCCAATAATTGCACCTAATCTAACGGTACCTACTTAGTCGGTATGAACGAGTACCCAATGATTATACACTGAGGAAGTCACGTCTGGACTGTTTTGTCCGATTTGTCGAAGTTGAAAACTTTTTTACAGTCGTGATTGCTATTGAGAATGGAATGTTTTGCGGTGGTTTTTCCGTTCAATTTTACCGTCAAGTTGTGATGATATTTTTATATTAACGAAATAGGTTGATGTCTAAGACAAAAAGTTTTTATTCATTGAAATCACTAGGATCATTTAGAATCGTTATAAAGATTAGTTAAATTTAATTCATTGTTTGTTTTTTTATACATCTTTCTACATAATTTTTCGTACAAAAAGAAACTAAGCATAAAAGTATTATGAATAGAGAAAATTGTAGCTTAATTAGTCCCAGTCTCTTTATGATATTCTATGATATTATTGAATAACACCACTTTTCATCAACATCTATACTTGAGGATAGAACACACACACAAGACATCCAAAATATTACGAAGTTTATCTCATTAAAACATCATCCTACGGAACTTAAAGTACCTGGTATACCTAAGTCGGTATCTAACACCTGAGTGAAAGTATCCAGTCCAAAAGTTCAGCTGAACCTATCTAGACTGGAATCTTTTGGGTGTAGTTTGCTGGAGGTGGTGCGTATTTACCTTTGTATTTTGTATGTATTTGATAATATTTTTATACTTCAAAGTACTTTTATTACTTGAAAATATTTAATAGTTTGTAACCTGGTATTTGTCAGATCTGGTACTTGAAAACACTACGATCCTTCTTATTGTTTGGTTTCAGTACCAGTTTTAAGTGTTCTGTCTTATTTTTGTCGTTAAGAAGGTATTAATTATAATTATTAATTTCCTACTACAGAAGCCTGTGAGTTTTTTTGGTAGGTACCTACTATAATATAATGATATGTAAACAT
The DNA here is from genome assembly GCA_912999785.1 of Hydriomena furcata. Lineage (NCBI taxonomy): Eukaryota > Metazoa > Arthropoda > Insecta > Lepidoptera > Geometridae > Hydriomena > Hydriomena furcata. The sequence continues at coordinate 22,064,634 of OU538820.1, forward strand.
TCAAAGCTACTCTAAAATTACTTAAGTACCTACCTATTCATTAATATACTTAGTAATTATTATTATGCCGGAGAGCCTTTGAGTTAGGTACCTACTATAATTTAATATATAACGATAAGCAAACAAAATTATAATAAAACTACATACCTACCTATTCTTTGGTGTAAAGGTGCCCTAAAAAATTGTGTCAAGCAGAAAGTCTAGAGGAACTCGTACCTAAATTAAATGGGGTCAATCGGCCCCATTGCATGTTGAAAGTGTGAGTGAATTAAGAGGAAAGTATGCATTTTTATCGGGTTTTTCTTTTTAAATTTGCTGAAATTTAAATAGCGGTAATACCTTTAGCGGCATTTTTGTTACCAGAATGAAAAAAAAAGAATAACGCACCGTGCGTAATAAAATATAGAATTAAAAAAATAAGACAAATCTTGAAGTTTTTTTTAATCTTTGAGGGTGACGGTCGCTTATTTTTTTTTAAATACATTTTGGTGATTCGGTGATTTTGGGGGAAGCTCAGCCTCTGGACTTTGGCTTGACAACATGTTTGTAAATTATAATAATATTCAGATGTTTAAAAATAGAGACTACCTACCTAGGTAGGTTTATCTTATTATCTTTTTTATCTATTCACATTATTGTAAGCAGCACACCTAATTTAAATAACAGGAACAATAAAAAATGCAGATACCTTTTATTATAAAACCGTGTGTTTCATATTATCTATTTTAATGTCTATATCTATATATTGGTAAAATTTGTTTTTGTTAGTAATGGATAAACTAGAAAACAACTAAACTTTTTTAAAAATTCTTTCACCTATCAAAAGTTACATTATCAGAAAGCAACATAAGCTATATTTAATTTAAAAAAAAAATTGAGATCTCCCCTTAAATTGTAATAATCTAACCTAAAGTATCATACAAATTGCTTGTACCTAATATTTATAAACACAACCGAGCGACTGTTAGTAGTTTTTTAAAATTCACTCAAATAAGAAAGAAATGGAAGATCTTGTAGTGAAGCAAAATCTCGTGTTAAACTCGCTCTTGTAATTTTCTCTTTGTGGCAATGCCCTCTACACGCCAATCACTCTTCCACAGCACACAATCTCAATCATTAAAAGGTGTTATCCAATCACTGCACAGTCCTGATTCTAATTTAAAAACATAATTGACACACGTCACGATCTGTCAAAAAAATAAACGCACTTCGAAATTCAGAGCTGTGCGCGAAAATAAAGCGGGAAAAGTTTTCACATCCCTAAATAAAATTTGAAATGGAACACTGGGTAAAAATAAAATCACTTTTTATTTAGTTATGTGAAACCTTAAAAATATTCACCTTGAAAATTGAAAACTAAGTCACTAGCCAATGCCTCAACAATCAAAACACTGTCACTTTGACGCAACGTATTGGTCGATTTTGGAAGTTTTTTTTTTAAACGTGGCGCGTGCTGTCGCGCTCTTTCGAATGCGGACAGGATCGTCCGAGCCGTCTTTTTATTATTTCGTCACGCGGTGTGGACGCGAATGCAATTTGTATTGAGGGGGGAGGTTTGGGGTATATGACACTGTGTCTGCGGTGGCTGGTGGGGGCAGAATGTGAGCGATGTTAAATCGCTCACACTCTGCCTTTTGCCAAGGGCTTTTCTTAAAAATTGCGTAACAGTCATGTCGAAATTCAAAAAAGCTTGACGTCGACGCGATGAAACATGATTTAGGAGTATTTATTGATTATTCTTATCGAAGCTCGCACTATTAGTTGGTGTCATGTAATAATCGATTTATTAAAGGTTTACGCCTTATGGGGTCATAGAATTGTGGAAATTGAAAAAAAAAACGATAACTCTCATGGTCAAATCAACTTGACATCTAAATGAAAGAAGATATTCCACTTATTTTATCCATTCCCATTTACCCACAGATAATTAAAGGCAGAGTTACTACCAATGAGCTGTGAGGTCAGATATTGTACTGGTGAAGCTTCTGTTTCTACTTAGCTTATTACAATTACACCAAGTTTTTGTCATATGCAAAGACTGGGGAGTTCGCAGGATGCGAAATAACTGGGTGATGCAAATACTGCGAGTACCTAATGTCATTTTCAGCTGAGGGCTGTAGTCTATACTAATATTATAAAGAGGAAAGATTTGATTGTTTGTTTTTTTGCATCGAATAGGCTCCGAAACTACTGGACCGATTTGAAAAACTCTTTCACCATTAGAATTCTACATTATCCTTGATGAACATAGGTTATAGAATATTTTCAAAAATGTTAAGGAGCCGTATGAACATTTCGATAATGTAACCCAACGTGTAAAAAACAATAAAAATAAAATACTTATATTGCTTACGTTGCGGAAATTATTGACAAAAGAGCAAAGTAATGTATCACAGTTTTATACAGGGTGAAATCGTAAACACACGTCAAATTGATATGGGTGGTTCAGTATACGTAATAGTTTGGTTTCATGAAAAAATAATACACATTAAAAAAAAAAAACAACAACTGCAAAGGCATCTTATTACACTCGCAAAGTTTTGTGTACTTAGTTCAACTAAATTAACTTGATACTTTAAATGTTTTTTATCCGAATATTATTTTTTAAATATTTTAACAAAAAAAAACACTGATATTATGAACTTATCTGAATACATTGAATTTGTCTGCATCGTTTAAATTGATTACATCAGTTGTTGTTTTTTTTTTAAATGTGTATTATTTTTTCATGAAACCAAACTATTACGTATACTGAACCACCCATATCAATTTGACGTGTGTTTACGATTTCACCCTGTATATAACATCAATATCTACAATAAAGTCCGTAATACCATATGTCTAACTATTAGGGATCCGTATGAAAACTTCGATAATGTAACCCAAGGTGTAAAAAAATTACCCACAAAATCATTATTACACCCGTGCGACGTCGCGTCGCGTCGGGGCGGACTGCTAGTAAGAAATAAAAGCGTGTAAACTGTCGATAAAACGCTGCGCGCGTAAACTCGCACCACACCTCATACTGACCGAGAAACTGTCTATGCGTCATCGTAACCGATTTATTTGAGAAAACTTCAAGTATTTGTATCATTACTTCTTCACTACATAGTATAAAGTCTATTAGAATAGATTTTTGATAAGTAATTATACATAATTTATATCATTAATTTATTCGAAAAGCAAAGACGGACCACGCGCCGACGTGTGTTTGTCGTCATTGTAGCGGTCGGTAGGATTATTTATCGAAGTGATTAAAGATGGGTACATCTTTATTCACATCACTACATAGTATAAAGCAAAGTCGCTTTCCGCTTCCCGCGTCTGTATGTATGTACGAGTATGTATGTTTGCTTATATCTTTAAAACTACACAACGGATTTTGATGCGGTTTTTTTTAATAGATAGAGTGATTCAGGTGGAAGGTTTATATGTATAATAACATGCTACCCGTGCGAAGCCGGGGCGGGTCGCTAGTTACTAATAAATGCGAAATTAACTCTGTTTGTCGGTCTATGTCTATGACGTTATCGCGGCCAAACTCCTGGGCCAAATTTCATATAGAGATAGTTTAAAGTCTTGCTACTAAGTCTACGCTACTGTTTTACCAAAATTTTCTTTTGAATTTTCTGGAAATTAAAAAAAATCGACTATATCGATTTCCTGGTACTACACGGACGTTGCAGATAAAAGCTAGTATAAGATAATAAACTGACTATCCATTAGAATGTTTGCAAATCGATTAGATTTTTAGGGTTCCGTGCCCAAAGGGTAAAAACGGGACCCTATTACTAAAACTTCGTTGTCCGTCTGTCCGCTGTATCTCATGAACCGTGATAGCTAGACAGTTGACATTTTCACAGATGATGTATTTATGTTGTCGCTATAACAACAAATACTAAAAACAGAATAAAATGAATATTTAACGAAGGCTCCCATTCAACAAACGTGTTTTTTTGCCGTTTTTGATAGATAATGTTAAGGAACCCTTCGTGCGCGACTCCGACTCGCACTTGGCCGGTTTTTACAATTGCATGTAATCATTTTTGATGAGTGAGGAAACTAATATTTTTTTATTAAAAGATAAAACATATTTTATTACATTTATTTACTGTGTACTAAAGAGTAAATTGTGCGTTTGGTGAACGTAAAAGTTTAAAGTATTTTTTGATTGAAATGGATTTCTGCTGTTGGTTCCATTTGCTTCCGTTTTGTTTATTTTGCTGTATTAAAATAAATAAATAGGAGCACGACTGTAATCCCCAAATACGGTAGACATCCTCTCAGATCTCCAGGCGCTTAGATCCTTTGAATATGTCTAGTGGGGGTAGTCAAAGGCACGTTCGAACATTATATTTGACACATGCCAACATTTTGCAGTAGTTTACATTCCATACGTGACAAGCCCATCGCCGCTTATAAGAATACTAACTGGTTTCCTCACGATGTTTTCCTTCACCGTTTAGAGCACATGTTTGGATGATCTACATTTTTCAAACAGAAAAATCCATTGATGCACGCCGGGACTCGAACCCACGACCTTCAGATTGAAAGTCGAGGTACCTCACTCGGCCAACACTTGCTGTATTATTTTCCGGATTCGAATCCCGGCGTGCATCAATGGGTAATGCGAAATCTTAGTAATAGGGTCTCGTTATTAACCTGGGTACGGAACCGTAAAAAATAATTAATATTTCAAAATAATTTATTTTGAAAAGTAGTAAAGATATAAACGCGCTCGTCTGCAATCAAGACATCAAACTTTTCATATTGTTCATTGTCATAATTCTATTGTCAAAATGATTACATTGTCACATGGATGTTGTCAATTTACAAGTCGTGACATGGAATTCATTGTTGACATGTTGGAAACTAAGCTCTGACTTATTTGAGTGAAAAAGGTTCTCAATCGATGCACCCTATATTAGGTCAAAGACCCGGTTATGGTGCCATCCCCGGTTTTGGTCATTTTAAATTTTTGCAACCAATAACTAAGCATAGCGAACAAACAGGTTTAAAATCTATAGTTGATACAATTCTTTTTCTATGGTCCGTTTTGATTAGTGACAGCTGTGATGCGTTATGCCTCTTGACTTGATTGACCACAAATAAATATTTCCCGTTTTGTCTATTTAAATATGAATAACTAGCCGACCCGTGACAGACGTCGTCCTGTCAAATTTCAATAATCGAATAGAAAATACTAAATGTTTTTAGTCTGTAATGTTAGATTTGTTGCAGCGCCATCTATACAGAAATTATCCTTTTTGCGGTTTTTTTTATCATTTCGGGAATGTTTTTCATATTTTAAAGTAGTCTATGTTTTATTCGGGCATTATATTTACATGTACAGCAAATTTCAACTTAATCCGTTTTGTTATTTAGGCCTGATTAAGGCACAAACATACATACAAACTCACAAACTTTCGCATTTATAATATTATTACGATATAAAGATTTTTATTGTATTTTTTTTTCACATGTCGGGTTACAGGTTAACAGGCAATATTTATTTATTAATCCATAAATAAATATTGCCTGTTAACCTGTAACCCGACATGTGAAAAAAAAATACAATAAAAATCTTTATATCGCGTTTGCTGCGGAAATTATAGACAATAAAGCAAAGTAATGTACAACAGTTTTATAGAAAACATCAATATCTACAAAAAAGGATATAATACAATTTGTCTAACTATTAGAGATCCGTATGAAAACTTCGAACCCAACGTGTGAAAAAAATACCAAAAAAAATCTTATATCGCGTACGCTGCAAAAACTTGACAATAGAGCAAAGTAATGTACTACAGTTTTATAGAAGACATCAAAATCTACAAAAAAAAATTGAAATACCATATGTCTAACTATTAGGGATCCGTATGAAAACTTCGATAATGTAACCCAAGGTATGAAAAAATTACCCATAAAATCATTATTACACCCGTGCGACGCCGGAACGGACTGCTATTTATATATAAATGCGAACATTTGGATGTTCTTTTGTTACTCAATCCGTTACGACACGATTGAGTAACAAAAAAAAACATTAATCATTTTAAATTAAGCTTAATTAGATTGAAACAGATGCTTTTTACACCACAAGGGCGCGGAACCAAGTAGAATTTATTTTAGTAAGAAAAACGGTTAATAATTAAGTATTATCAATTATCATCAACTGTACTGAAGGGAAAGTAGGAAACCAGAATTCTTCTAATTAATAATGTCATATTCTTTCGACTAATTTTCATTTTTTTGGAGAAGTAATAAAAAAAGTTAAATTAAGTTAATATTATTTAATACCATATTGACACCATTACAGCACATAACCAACCATAACACTATTTGAATTTTGGCACCATTTATTCTGACTAACCCCTTTACACATCTTCAAAAATCTAAGCGCCTGGAGATCTGAGAGGATGTCTACCTTAGGTACTTGGGGATTACAGTCGTAATCCTATTTCATTATATTCATTAAATTATCTAACATATTATAACAATTTGTCATAACCAGATAGGGGTATATATTTTTTAATCGTTCTGTATCTTAGATCTATTTATTCTTAGACTTAAATAATCTTAGACTTTTTTATTCTTAGACCTATTTATTCTCAGATCTATTTATTCATAAACAAAAAAACGGGTTTCCCAACAGTGTTTTGCCGACGCTACAACAATAGCCGAAATAAAATAACTTTTGTTGCAAAATTTCAAAAATGCAAAATGAAAACCGCCGACCATAATCTATCTTAATGCCGCCTAAGGCTTAGGTAAAGTGTGCATAGTAACGTAAACTAAACGTAACGCAACATTCAATTAAAATAAATATTATCTGTTTAAATCTATATCTATTCTAAAGTTACTTATAAAGAAAAAAAAATAAGTTTTTTGTTGAAAATATTTTTCAATGACAAGCTTTTGTAAAATCAACCATCTTGCACCAGCGCGCTATCTCCTGTCACATCATATAACATTTGTTATCGGAACTTGACAAGTATACAAAGTTTTTACTCAATCGAAGTATTTACTAAGTGCCGTTGTGAGTGACTGTTGAACAGCTCCTGACCGCATCATCAGATCAGCTCGCTGTCACCATATTATTGCAATGTCACCGAAGTTACATACTATACATGTTACACGTATGCCAAAATTCAGCTTAATCGGTTGAAGATAACTGCTTCAAAATTGAGTTGTAAGATTCCACTTTATCAAACACTAGCGACCCGCTCCGGCTTCGCACGGGTAGCATGTTATTATACATATAAACCTTCCTCCTGAATCACTCTATCTATTAAAAAAAACCGCATCAAAATCCGTTGTGTAGTTTTGAAGATATAAGCAAACATACATACATACGCGGGAAGCGGAAAGCGACTTTGCTTTATACTATGTAGTGATAGTTACATACATTGCAAGTTAAATAAAAGCTTGTAAAAATAATAGTTTGTTTGTAAGAGAGGTACACTAAAAAACAAAAGGATTAATTTTTAAAATTCTTTCGCATATTTAAAGCTACTCGTACATTATCAGCCAGTAACATTATTCATATATTTTTTTTAAATTGAAATCCTTACTTATATTGCAATAAAGTGACGTAAGATATCCTTTTTTTAGGGTTCCGTACCCAAATGGTAAAATCGGAACCCTATTACTAAGACTTCGCTCTCCGTCTGTCTGTCTGTCTGTCCATCCGTCCGTCTGTCTGTCACAGGGCTGTATCTCATGAACCGTGTTAGCTAGACAGTTGAAATTTTCACAGATTATGTATTTTGGTTGCTGCTATAACAACATACCTAAACAGAATAAAATAAATATTTAAGGAGGACTCGCACTTGGCCGGTTTTTTTTCTATAATCTTCGTTAGTACACCTGTGCAAAACCGGCGCGAGCAGCTAGTTTTATATTATAAAACTCAATACTCCCATAAATAAAAGTACTTTCTTTCGGTTTTTCCCGACTTTTTATATTTGCCAGGCAACTTTACCAGATCTTCATTCTCTAGAAATATTATTTGTACTTTTATGAACAGTTAAAAATTGCCAGCCAGCCAAATACAGCTGTGTTCTTCTTAGCAATGTTCAAAGATTCTAACCATGTACAGAATAATGTCTATTTATGATATAACGTATTTGGGGGCACGGCAGTGCCCCCGCCAAGTCGAGCGCGAAGCAAACACTGCCGTACCATCCTTTACTGGAACCATTTCGCCGCATTTTCAGGCCCCTATTTGAGAACCTCTGGATAAGACCAGAACGCTGAAATTTTCGTCATCCAGTAAGCCATAATCACATACTTAAAATCCAAAATTTCAAGTCTGTAGGTCATTTAGTTACGAAGTTAAGCGAAAGCAAAGTTTCGCATTTTAGACAGACACTCACTCACTCACTCACTCACTCACTCACTCACTCATGATCATCAGAATAGAACTAGTACTTCTTATAAACTCAGAGAGCTGAAATTTGGTACAGAGTTAGGGTTTAATGACCACATAAAGGGAAAACCATAAAAACTAGGATAATCGAAGATCTGGAGTACCTGGTGACCCTGATAAGAAAACACAAGAGCCTAACCAAACTATTAGAGATCGACATACCGCCTTTACAAAAAATATTCAACTACTGGACCGATTTGAAAAATTCTTTCACCATTAGAATCCTACATTATCCCTGATGAACATAGGCTATAGTATATTTTCAAAAATATTAGGGATCCGTATGAAAACATCGATAATGTAATCCAAAGTGTGAAAAAATTAAAAAAAAATCCTTATATTGCGTTTGCTGCAGAAATTGTTGACAATAGAGCAAAGTGATGTACTACAGTTTTAAAGAGGACATCAATATCTACAAAAAAGTATGCAGTACCATATGTCTCACTATTAAGGATCCGTATGAAAACTTCGATAATGTAACCCAACGTGTGAAAAAAATCAAATAAAATCCTTATATCGCGTACTCTGCGGAAATTGTTGACAATAGAGCAAAGTGATGTACTACAGTTTTAAAGAGGGCATCAATATCTACAAAAAAAGTCTGCGATACTAAAAGTTTTATTAGGGATCCTTATGAAAAATTCGATAATGTAACCCAAGGTGTAAAAAAAATACCTATAATATCATTATTACATCCGTGCGACGCCGGATGTAATAATGATATTAAACATATAACCGCAATATAAAATTAAAGGAAAACTCTGGATAAGACTAGACTGGCATTTATACTTACTTATACTTACAAGTTTACAAGAAGAAATAGTCGAACTATTAACTTTATTCTACTCGAAAATTACACAAATTGAATAAACAAATTAACAAATTAAATAAACTAAAATATTAATTTCGCTCAAAATTTGATCAAAGTATAATGCATTGGATTAAGAGTGGCGGTGATACCCGCACACGTCGCTAGATGGCGCTACTGTATTTTAAACGCGCTTACGATTTGTTTTTATAATAAAAAAACTACTCATAAAAAGAAAAAAAAACTGTGTCAAATAAGAAAATCTAATAAAATAAATCAACCACGTTTCTACAAAAAGAAGTGAAATCCCACCAAAAACATTCTGTAAAAAACTAGCCAAGTCTCGATGGAGCTGCTTGTTTATCTCTAAAAAGTAATTAAATCTAGACAAAGTCGTGTCAAGTCTGAGGTTCTTTACTGCGATTTCTTTATTATTATAGAATGTTATGTGACTTGGCCGTTGAAGAGTACACAAGGGTACAAAACCAGGTGCTCCGTGACACCTTTGCACCAATCTGTCGCCAGAACCGCTACCCATTAACGATGGAAAATTGCCACTTAGAAAACGTTGATTCAATAACCAGTCAATTGTAGGCTTGATAAAGCTGTGTATTTCAATAATACTTATGTAAAGGCGAGCCTGAAACAAACAGTATAAAAAATACGTCTATTTTATGTTAGATCGGTGGTCGATTTGACGCTTCAAAAAGAAGACAGCAGAAGTCAGCATTGTCAATGCTGAATGCATGTGTTGCACGATCAACAACAGCCTAAAATAAGACACTAGCGTCCAATTACCAATACCTGTATTGGCTATTATCTCGCTTAACAAACATAGGTAGTTACAACAGATATAACATTACGTGTAAACAAAATTGACTTGTACCCACTAACGTATAAAGAATGTTCAACGGCCAAGTCACACAACATTCTATAATAATAAAGAAATCGCAGTAAAGAACCTCAGACTTGACACGACTTTGTCTAGATTTCATTACTTTTTAGAGATAAACAAGCAGCTCCATCGAGACTTGGCTAGTTTTTTACAGAATGTTTTTGGTGGGATGATACGTTACATAAAGATGAGCCACTGATTAATACCGTTACACGGTTAAAGTCTCTCATTATGAGTCATCGTCGCATCGTATGATTCCGTACCCCACTTGCAATTCGTGTACTGTTTCCATTATAACACGATTGAAGAAACATAAATGTTATCTAAAAAATAAACAAATACCTACTTTAGAAAAAAAAATAAGGGAACACGACTGAAATCCCTCAGATCTCCAGGCGCTCAGATCCTTGAAGATGTCTACATGGGTTAGTCAGAGGCACGTCCAAACACATTTGGCACATGCTTACAAGAATACTAACTGGTTTCCCCCGATGTTTTCCTTCACCGTTATAAGCACGTGTTATTGCGCATATAAATTTTTCGAACAGAAAAACCCTTTGATGCACGACCGGGATTTGAACCCACGACTTTCGGCTTGATCTAATCTTTACTCGTTATAAATACAAATGCTTTATTTGCTAGGTTTGGATCTGCATTATTATGTATTCCATTGATCGAATTTAGAGAATACCAATTTTTCCACTTTCATAGTTACTGTGAATAGTTAGACTTGCTGGCTATTGTGGTACCATGGTAGGTAGGTAATCATAGTATCTGATACTCACTACAATAGATGTGCCTAAGATGCGAATAGGATAGTTTTAATAGTTTAAGAGGAGTAATAAATGTTTTTGAAAAATGCAGAATCGTTTTTTCTCAATAACCGCAAAACATACAGTTTTGTTTTTTACGACAAAGATAAATTAAGGATTAAATCTAGATAAATTACAGACAGAAACACGATTGGTGAAACTTTTCTCGATAGATTTTATTTTCCAAAGTTGGCTCTTCAAAAACCCTAGTTTCGTTTTTAATCAAAACAGTAACTATGAATAGCTAAACAGTTTATTTTTATATAATTCGTTAGATAATCATACTAGCTAAATAAATTAAAGACGGTTTCTTTTGAAATTTGATGATTTTCAAGATATTGCAGTTTAATCACTTTTTCCGCCTTATCCGGGTAAATTCAGGCCATACAAAGTCAAAAATTTCAAGTATCACCTTAAACACGAGTTTTTTGCAATACCAGTAGGTGCAATGGAAACAGTGAAAGTGATTATTTCGAAATAATATTTTATCTCTAGCTGACGCTCATCATTAAAATTAGATTATTCTAGATATTTATGTGGGTAGGTTTAGAACCGAGGATATGTACCGTACTTGGGAATTACTGCCGTGATCCTATTAAGGCCCGGCTCACACCCACACACGTATTTCAATGATTTTCAGGTACCGATTTAAAAACCAGGAATCACAATTGTGAGGATATAATGATACAAAATTACTGATAATATATTCATCTTTAATAGTAGATAATAAAAACTGCCCAGTTCTATACAACATTTTCAAAAAAATACGTTTTTACCGTCGCAAGAACCGCTGAAAATGTCGAAAAATGGGGTCTGGTTAGGTACCAATATCTTTAGACCCACAGCATATTTTTATTTGAAAATAATACGAAATTGTAGATTTTATATTTCTCTATACCGCGTGGCATTATCTTGTTTTCAAATAATTTACTTTTTCATTTATGAACAATATAAAATGCAATAAAACTTATCCATACATTTTTTCCATACAAAACTCACATTCACCTCAAGTCGGCACGTCAGTCAGCGCTCAGACGCGCTCGAGGAAGCACGTCCACGTCACATTTTTCTTCGAATTTAGGGGAAGTCTGACATAACCGGATACTGGGGTAAAATAGTGGACATGCAAAACTAATGATAACATTTGTATAATATATTGCCTTGACGAATTTGGTGCAAGCCACACAGATGAAGGTTAGGTACAATGCATGAGTTGTAAGGGCTGGGCTCATGTACACTGTACAGACTATGAAAGAGTTGGATGATTTTTTTGTAGAAGATGCGTTACATCGAGTTACGTTTCGAAACAGTATGATAATAGTTTACGGTTTTACCTTTTTGCATACGTCGCGTTGGAGCAAAATCGAAATAAGCAGATGTTTCGTATTTGATTGTTATTGCAATAAAAATATTAAATTTCAGAAAAATGTGAACCTGTTTGTGTCCCTAATTAGTCCTACTAAATAAATATAAATAATGATTTGATACATTTCTGTTTTGAAATGAAAGTTCTAAAAAGGTACCATGACCCTTAGTACGGTTTTAACCCGGCCTCCCCTATATTACCAAGCGTGTTTTTTTATACATGGATGGAAAAAATTGATACTTTATCTGAACAAAATGCGAAAAATTACCTGAATTTTCGATTACGAATATAATTTATATTTATTATCTATCTACATTTAATATTATAAATCTGATTTGTTTGTGCGGATGTTAGGTATGTTTGGATGTTTGTACCTCAATCAGACTTAAACGACTAAACGGATGAAATTGAAATTTGCTGTCGATGTAAATATACCCCTAGCTTATAAATATGCTATTTTTAATTTAAAAACATCCCCAAAACTATAAAAAGACTCCGAGTGCTGGTGTGCAACAAATCTAGCATTAATCAATTTTGACGACTGATGAATGACTGACGAATGATACGATACGCATTGAACCAAAAATGTTGAACCTTCTAAAAAGGTCGGTATTTGTTATTATCAAGGCAAGGTTTATCTGGGGGCACGGTAGTGCCCCCGCCAAGTTAAGCAAAAAAGCGGCACAGTCGTACCATCCTTTTCTCGAAACAGTTCAGGTCATTTTTTGGACAGACAGACAGACATTGAAATCTCACAACTTTTTACGATAGAAGAACTGAGTTGCGTTGCGAGAATTGGCTTTTTATTTTAATTTTTACAAGTTGTTTTTGATGGCATATACTTAAGTTGTACATGATGCAAATAATTAAATATTAAAAAAATAATAAAGTGTCCTGAAAAATTGTTTAATTCGAAATACTGAAAGTGCTCTTTAGTGTTTCGTAGTTTACAAAAAACCCTTATAGTTTTGCCATTTCCGTCCATTCGTCCGCAGCTTAGCTCAGATACTCTTAATACTAGAAAGCTGTAATTTGGCATGAATATACTAGTCACGCCGACAATGTGGTAGAAATAAATATATATTTTCAGATGTTTTTTTTTTCTCGCATACTCTCCATGTCTTTGGATAGGTCTTAAAAAGTATTGCGGGTTTGTGATGTCATTTAGTATAAATACAATGGAAAATATGAATTTGTAAAAAGAGCAGCTGGTCATCTCTTTTTCTGGAAAGAAAATATTATGGAAGATTATTTAGTAAAATTTTACAATAACTGTTTAATTCCAGAACTTGTTGACCCTCGCTACGCGCTGTCTATGGATCTTCGAGATCATAGCTCGCACACAATATTCAAAAGCATACCTACATATTTTATCAGTATTTCACTTTCAAAACTTTCTGTGAGTGGTACTCGAAACGTTGACGGTGCCGTCATCGATTTTAGATGACAATAAGTTTTTTTATTAAAAATATATTTTTTAAATCAAGCTTTTGTAAATTCTTGTGCTCTAGTTCTCGTCAAGATAAAAATACCGAGCCCAAACGCGACGTGGTTATGTTGTGTAGTTGAGGAGTTCCGATGGCTACATCCGACCTCCATCATCAGACCAGGTATATAGATATGCAAAGTTTTGCCTCAATTCGACTATTTAGTGAAGAGTTCCGTTGAACAGCTCCTGACTCCATCATCAGATCAGCTCGCTGTCACCATATTATGTATGCAAAATTTCAGCTCAATCGATTGGGGATAACTGCTTAAAATTAAGATGCAAGATTACACCTTATCAAACATAGATACATAAATATGTACATAAACTGCAAGTTAAATAAGAGCTTATAAAAAAACGATACTTACCGTTTTGTCATAATGTATTTTATTAGTAGGTATAGGTACCTAACAAATATTTTTTGCACAGTCAAATATTAGTAACTGTGTAGTAGCACTTTACGATTTGTAACCTGTCTTATATAATATATATTAATTTTTTCTATATTTATTTTCTTTTTGTCAAGTGCAACCTATAAAATTATTAAGTACATACCTACCTATACAAATATGACATACCTATTGCACCAAATATTTTCAAGTATCAAGACTAGTTATTTAGTCTTGGTAAATGAAGTGTGAAGTAGCTTCAATGTGTGCGTTTGCACTATTCGTAGTGTGCGGCCACAGAATACGGAAAAGTACAAAAAATGCGAGCTGTCATATTTGAAACAGCCGCCTTAATATGTGGACAAAATGGTGAAGGAAAACTTCAAAAGGATACCAGATTTTTAGGGTTCCGTACCCAAAGGGTAAAAACGGGATCCTATTACTAAGACTTCGCTGTCCGTCTGTCTGTCCGTCTGTCTGTCACAGGGCTGTATCTCATGAACCGTGATAGCTAGACAGTTGAAATTTTCACAGATTATGTATTTCCGTTGCAGCAACAATTACTAAAAACAGAATAAAATCAATATTTAAGGGAGGCTCTCCCATACAATAAACGTGATTTTTTTGCCGTTTTTATAGATAATGGTATGGAACTCTTTGTGCGCAAGTCCGCCTCGCACTTGGCCGGTTTTTATATTTGTGGGGTAGGTACGAGTAATCTGGAACAATTCAGGCAACACGATGATGTTACGTTGAGGAGTTTTTCTTCAAGGTCCATCATTAGTGTTAGGATTGAAGTTAGTATTTAACTAAATTTTAGCTGAATCGAAATGAAATTTCAATAAATGGATTGTAATATTTACGCTAGTTACTGCAGAATGTGGGTATGTGCCAAATGTTCAGGTGTGCCTATGACTATCCTCTTAAGGGGCTGTATGTCGACGATTGCTCTTTTTCGAAACGAAAAAAGAAATACTTCTGAACAAGCCACATCTCCTATTTTTATACCTTGATTTCTATTAAGCTGAAAACATAATAGCAGAAACTTTTCACGATAAAGATATTATTTCAAAATGATACGTTTTAGAATTTATGATCGAAATATTTTGATACCTACTATTAAAATCAACTTATGATTTATTTGTTAAAGATAGGTAATATGTAGATTTAGATTTCTATTAGAATAGATTCTTGATTATTAATTATACATAATTTATATCATTAATTTATTCGAAAAGCAAAGGCGGACCACGCGCCGACGTGTGTTTGTCGTCATTGCAGCAGTCGGTAGGATTATTTATCGAAGTGATTAAAGATGGGTACATCTTTATTCACATATACTATACATTATAAAATAGGAGATGTGGCTTGTTCAGAAGTATTTCTTTTTTTTCATCGTGGACTTTTTTGTAGACGTTTTTAAGGTGTACAATACTGTAGTACATTATTTTGATATATCTCGTGGGGTTCAGCCAGCATTTGCAATGTAAGCGCAAAAAAATGTGTTTATTTACGACATTACATTAGAAACCTCTAAAATTATCAGTGTTTCTCTACTATACTATGCATGTATTACACATATAAACCTTCCTCCTGAATTACTCTATCTATTAAAAAAAACCGCATCAAAATCCGTTGTGTAGTTTTAAAGATATAAGCAAACATACATACATACATACATACATATTACATACAGACGCGGGAAGCGGAAAGCGACTGCTTTATACTATGTAGTGACAAGCACTCTATTGGCAGTAATTATAGCATTCTATGCTTTATAAGCAAGCGTCGCTACACATAATGGTAACTAGTTTTTAGGGTTCCGTACCCAAAGGGTAAAATCGGAACCCTATTACTAAGACTTCGCTGTCCGTCTGTCCGTCTGTCCGTCTGTCCGTCTGTCCGTCTGTCCGTCTGTCCGTCTGTCCGTCTGTCCGTCTGTCTGTCACAGGGCTGTATCTCATGAACCATGATAGCTAGACAGTTGAAATTTTCACAGATTATGTATTTCTATTGCTGCTCGAACAACAAATACTAAAAACAGAATAAAATAAATATTTAAGGGAGACTCCCGTACAACAAACGTGATTTTTTTGCCGTTTTGATAATAGTACGGAACCCTTCGTGCGCGAGTCCGACTCGCATTTGGCCGGTTTTTTTTTACGATGTTCTCCTTTACCGTTTTGAGTATCTACTTGTTAAAATACGTATAAATATGTATATTTAAAATAATAAATATTAAGTGTTCTAATTGATGATAAATAATATAAAATTAAAAGTAATAACATTTTTAATTAGCGACTCTGTAATTGCTTTAGAGAAAGTACGAAACAGCAGTTCAGTTTGCTTTCAAAACGGTTATTTTTGCTAATTACTAACTAAGAATGTGAATTGCACGTGGCAAGTGATGTTCGGACGTGACTCACTACCCCTCGGGTTTTTGGCTACCTACCAACGTGAGTGTGGGCACGTTTCTATTGTAATTTTCGGATGTGCTTTGACTACCCCTCGTGGACATCTATAGGGAGATTTGAGGATTTAATAATACCAACATAGAATGAAACATTTTGGCAAAAAATGCCACGCCTTCACTGGATCATATAAAATGAAATTGAATAGGATCACGACTTTAATTCCCAAGTACGGTAGACATCCTTTCAGATCTCTAGGAACTCAGATCTTTGAACATACCTAAAGGGGTAAACCAGAGCCACGTCCAAAAATTACATAAAACAGTTAAAATAGTTATCTATACCTATAAAATGCTTTGTCCTGAATGACTGACTATCAACGCACAGCCTAAACCGCTCATCGCAGAGACCTGAAACTTGGAGGGTGCGTTCTTTGTATGACGTAGGCATCCGATAAGAAAGGATTTTCCGAAATTTTACCCCTAAACGGGGGCAAAATTTGTATAAAACTCTATGGTTTTATGGAACATTTTCTTCAAAGACTCATTGTTGTACATTTGTGCACTGAAATCGGAATTTGTAAAATTCGAAAAACTGAAAGTACATTTTCTATGAAATTATTGAAATTTGGGCAGGACAACGTCTGTCGCGGGTCCAGCTAGTAATTTATAAAATATTACTTGATCTAGCTTACTTTGTGTTATGTTATTCTTCTAGCGGAGTTTATATAACGAACAGATAAAAATAGACGTAAAAATATGAGTAGGTTTTTCTATATTCAATAAGAGGTTCCAATACAGAGAGCGAGTTAAGTAGGGTTCTCGTACCCGGAAAATTGAGCCCTGGAATCCCGGGAAAAGTCGTGAAGTCGAGGTATTTTTATACCTCAATTTATGTTATAAAGTAGATAGATAGATAGATAGAAAACTCTTTATTGCACACCACATAACAATAACATGAAAAAAAAAATCAACACAAACCAACATTGGAGTACAATGGGCGGGCTGGGAGTGATCTCTTCCAGACAACCTTTGGATGGACTGGACATAAAGTGTACGATATACGACGGTGGTGCAGTCAAAAGCGTGTACCTACATACATTTAATACAAAATAAACCTAAAATTATCTTTAAAAACAAATAAATACTACTACTCAGAGGTATAAAAAAGAGGAGAACACTACTCAGAGGTAAAGTACTCAGTTATCGCTATTTTTTTCTTTGATCCTTTGGCTATTGTCGCATGGTGGTGGTCAGGATGAGAGCGCTGGTTACAAATAAATAAAATAAATATTGGTGGACATATAACACAGCGCCATCTAGCCTCAAACTAAGCAAAGCTTGTACTATAGAAAACAGATAACTGATAAAATACTTTTTGTTGTAAATACATACTTATTAACACCCAGACACAGAACAAACATCTCATCGAACCCACAACCTACAGCGCAGAAGGCAGAGCTACTACCAACTGAGCTGTGAGGCCAGTCAACTAACAACATTTAAATTTTCAAATAAACGGTTATTAATTATTCATATTTAAATAGACATAACAAGAAATATTTGTAATCAATCAAATCTAGAGGTATAACGCATCACAACTGTCACTAATTAAAACGGACCATAGACAAAGAATTGTATTAACTGTAGATTTTAAACAAGTTTGTTTGCTATGCTTTGTTATTGACTGCCAAAATTGAAAATGCCCAAAACCGGGGTAGGCACCAAAACCGGGTATACAACCCTACACAAAAATATACAAGTCTGGTAATATATTAAAAATAATTGGATCACGACTGTAATCCCCAAGTACGGTAGATATCCTCTCAGATATCCAGACGCTTAAATCCTTTGAAGATGTCTAGTGGGCACCTATATTTGGCACATGCCCACATTTTGCAGTATTTAGCATTCCATACTAACTGGTTTCCGCACGATGTTTTCCTTCACCGTTTTGAGCACGTGTTTTTGATGCCCATATAAAACAGAAAAATCCATTGATGCACGCCGGGATTCGAACCCACGACCTTCAGATTGAAAGTCTAGGTACCTCCTACTCAGCCAACACGGTGATGTTTTTTCATATCATAAATCAAAGATAGCCGATTTACGGAGCACTAATTGGTTTTGTACTGAAATCTAATTTCCACACGCTGAATAAATGCCTGATACTGTAATTAAATGATTGAAACATCAGTCCAATTACGATTTTATTACATTAATAGAAAAATACTTTTATGTAGGTTAGATAAAATTTAATTAAAATAACTTCAGTGCGTTTTCAGGTTTTAAGGGTTCCGTACCCATAGGCTAAAAACGGGACCCTATTACTAAGACTTCTTCTGTCTGTCCGTCTGTCTGTCACAGGGCTGTATCTAATGAACCGTGATAGCTAGACAGTTGAAATTAACACAGAAAATGATGTATTTCGGTTGCCGCTATAACAACAAATACTAAAAACAGAATAAAAGAAACATTTAGGTGGGGCTCCCATACAATAAACGTGTTTTTTGCCTTTTTTTACAGATACTGGTACGGAACCCTTCGTGCGTGAGTCCGACTCGCACTTGGGCCGTTTTATTTCAGTGTGGTGAGGCAATGTTTGCCTTATCTGCTAATATTACATGAAACTACGAATTATCTACATCTAAATATATAAAAGTATAAAACTCTCATTGACTAAATGACTGACTGACTGATCTATCAACGGTAACAAACAGCCTAATTTTTTTTGCCTTAATAGGGTGCAAAAGTAGAAATGAGAACTAGACAGCTGATAGAATACTTATATACTTTTTTTGACGTGACAACGTCTTAAATTAGGTTGCGGCTCGGAGTCACTCATGAAAAAGTGTAACGCCCGCTCACGTCTGTTACGATGAGTCACCGAACGAGAGAGAGGCCCGCCGGACCATTTACATTTTGTCACGTAAAATCTTCGCCCGTAAAACCGACTTTACAGGCAACCAATTTTTTTTTGTAAACAGACACATAACAAATATTTATGTTCATCACACAAATATTTTTCCTGAGTGAGGATCGAACCCACAACCTACAGCGCTGAAGGCAGAGCTACTACCAACTGAGCTGTGAGGCCAGTCAGCCAGCTGTGAGGAATTCGCGAGGGTTTCCACTAGATACGAAATAAAATCATGTCATCATATTTTATATTTATATATATTTATATTTATTATCGTCCTGCCCTTATCCCACTTAAGTGGGGTCGTCACAACATGTGTTCTTCCATTTTCCTCTATCAGCCGTTCCCGCATCACTCACTCCTTACCCAAGTCATCTTTCACACAGTCCATCCATTTTTTCTTAGACCTCTGCTTTTACATCCATCCACATTCATACCTAACATTTATCTCGTCGCATGCCAATCTTTTGAATTATAAAATCATTTCTTTCAATAAAACCACAAGGATCACTTTGAAACGTCTTAGGAACTAGGTGAAACTACGCCGATTCCTCGCGACCAAGCCTAGAAGAATCAGGCAACAAATACGGCTTGGGGTCTACCTTTTTTTTAATGATCCTTTCCTTAATGCTATGTAGAGCTCCAGTCTGGTGCCAATCGAACAAGGTGAAGGCTCAAACAAGAATTATAATTAAAAAAAGCTTTCCTTCTTAAACATTCCCATACCATCATCATTTTCTTCTCCGTTTTCCACTTAATGTGGGGTCGGCAAAACACGTAGACAAACATATGGCTAACATATGGATTTGGCTTATGTGTATGTACCCTCTTTGGGATTACTTGTTGGTGCACTTCGTCATTGTCTTCCTTCTCGCGTAGATGTCTGCAGCGATGGAGACGACAGATACCATGCTTACCTATAGCCGTGTTGGCCGAGTGGGAGGTACTTCGACTTTCAATCTGAAGGTCGTGGGTTCGAATACCGGCGTGCATCAATAGATTTTTCTGTTCGAAAGTTTATATGCGCAACAAAAGCACGTGCTTACAACGGTGAAGGAAAACATCGTGAGGAAACCAGTTAGTGTTCTTATGGATTGATGGCGGCGATGGACTTGCAACATGTCACGTATGGAATGCTAACTACTGCAAAATGTGGGCATGTGCCAAATATAATGTTTGGACGTGCCTCTGACTACCCCCATTAGACATCTTCAAAGGATCTAAGCGTCTGGAGATCTGAGAAGATGTCCACTTGAGGATTACAGTAGTAAACCATAAAATTGCTTCGTTTACAATCTGGTCGTGTAGTAATTAATCTTGGTTTACTTATTAATTAATTTAATACAAAGATTGGCATCGTTTTATTTATGACTGGCGTGCTGCGCAAGAGTTGCTAAATTCGGCGCAATCGCTTACTGCTACGGTTTTCCTTAGGGTGACTATGGCTTGGGAAAAAGGTGGATACATCGGTTGTGATTATTCTGTCACCTTTTCACAAAGCAGTTTAGCTAAAAAAAAATTTTGATTGTAAATGTAAGAGCAGTGAAAAAATCTTGCAAATCTTGCCCATAGACAGTTGAGCAGACAATTTCTGCAATGTATAATCTAGACAAGTAATAGATAGTAGGACAACGATAAGGGGGATTCCAGCTAGACAATAGTCTGCAAAGTCTGGGAGTAATTCCCACCCAACTGTTGTCTACTAATTGGAAATCGTATTTTCCGATACCCAGATGTCGGGAATCTTAATTAGGACTATGTATGTGACTGTAGGTAGGTATTTTTGTTATACATTATACAATTTGAGTGTGTGTATAGTCGTGCGTGTATTATGTGATGAGCAAAGTAAATTCTCATTGAACGTTAGCAAATGATTTTTAAAATTAGTAATATTTTTATTTAGCAGAAAATTAAATAACACAACTATACAAGATAACAAGGATATTTGGTACTTTATGATAATAATACAAATAGAGTATAAAAATATGAGAAAAACTACAGAGTTTTCCTCATATTTAAAGACTCTATTCCTGTTAAAGAGATTCCTGTTTAAATCACTTTTTGGGACTGTCCCCAAAAAGTGTTTTAAACAGGAATCTAGAATTATCGGGTATTCATTGAAAAGTAGAAATTACTGTAACTAAGTTTTTCTAATGTTTAATACAAACATGATGGTCACCATAGCACTTTATTGGTGCGTGAATTGTTGCGTGCACCGACTGCCCACGATGCTCCATACCCGAATACGAACGCACAACCTAATATCACCCTTACCACCTTGGAATAAAGCCTATTCGGAAGCCCTTAAAGATGCAATCTACATACCAAATTATTATTGTGAAAAGTGTAGCAGGGACTCATGATTTAGGAGTTCATAATATTGTGAAATTAATTGAGTGAGTAGAAAATAATAAAAATATAATAGGATTGGGCCAAAGTAAAAAAAAACGCAAAAAAAAAAAATCTAATTTTTTTTTAAAGAAATTAAACTTAGGATCACAACTGTACAGTAATTCCCAATTACGATAAATATCTTCTCAGATCTTTAAACGTTTCGTACCTTGATGATTTCTAAGGGAGGTAGACAGAGGCACGTCCAAACATTTAGCATTTTTTTGAATTTTAATTTCTACGTTACTACTGTGGGCAAACAAAATGTGGGCATGTACATTTTGAAGTAGTAACGTAGAAATTCAAATTCAAATTCAAAAATCATTTATTTCAATAAAATCTCAAGGATCACTTTGAAACGTCTTAGGAACTATTTGAAGCTACGCCGATTCCACGCGACCAAGCCTAGAAGATTCAGGCAACAAACACGGCTTGGGGTCTACCTTTTTTTTAATGATCCTTTTCTTAAAGCTATGTAGAAACTTCAACCCAACCAATTATTAATAAACTTCAACCCCTAATGGAGTGCTATTAGGGGTTGAAGTTTATTAATAACTTCTCGTGACAAAGTCGCGAGGCTTTCTACTAGTGTTCTATAAAACCTGGTCGTAATTGTCACTGTCATCAAAAATTAATATTCTGCACAGACAGCATTTTTGCATCCGCCATTTTTTTTATTGATATTTGGTGGCGATTCAGTTTTCAAACTCAATAAAATTACGATTTTTGCAAGTGATTTAGAATAGTCAAGCTATTAATTTCAATTGATGTAAGATGACACTTTGATGTGTCAAATAAGCGAAATAAAACAAAGAAATGGATTTAATATAGTTTTAGGACTGTCATTTTGATGTTACACTAATTTATACTTAAAAACGTAAGATTATGTATTTCTGTTGCCGCTATATCAACAAATACCAAGAACAGAAAAGAAAAATTAAGTGGGGCTCCCATACAACAAACGTGTTTTTGGCGTTTTTTAATGATAATGGTACGGAAACCTTTGTATACGAGTCCGACTCGTTCTTGGCCTGTTTTTTACGAAAATTTAAGTTTAACTTAGACACAACAGAATCGCTACCATTTGATGTCGATCACTTTTGTTCTAGTGAAAGCTTTTATTATCAGCTCATAAATCTTTGTAGCCTAAACAATACTCAGTTATGTTTTCAATTACACAAGTGAGTGACTAGCTATGTGCCTAGATTAACGTTCTGTTACTTATACCTACAAAACTAAGACTCTATTATTATGGTAAAAAACTAAAACAAAAGAGTTCATGTCCAATTATATTATTAAACTAGCTGTCCCGAAATACGTTTTCTTGTCAAATTTCAATAATATCATAGAAAAAGCACTTGCACTAGCACTCTGTGTCTGGAAATCTGATGACTCTACTTGGGAATACAGAGGTGATAATCGGAAGTGCAAGTCGGACTCGCGCACTAAGGGTTCCGTACCATTATCTATAAAAAACGGCAAAATACACGTTTGTTATATGAGAGCCCCACTTAAGTATTTATTTCATTCTGTTTTTAGTATTTGCTATAAAGCGGCAACAGAAATAAATAATCTGTGAAAATTCCAACTGTCTAGCTATCATGGTTCATGAGATATAGCCCTGTGACAGACAGACGGACAGACGGACAGCGAAGTCTTAGTAATAGGGTCCCTTTGGGTACGGAACATAATGAATAACATAATGAATAAATTCTTCACAAGCATATTGTATTAAAGATAAGCTTAATGGTAGAAGTATAGGATTCTCAACACGTCCTTTTTTCATGGTTTTACATGGTACTTATAAGAACTTAAGAACGTGTTTAAAATTCTTTACACAAAATGCCTTTAATTCAATAACGGGTATAATCCCGGCTGAAATAAAATGGAAATTACGAAGATTATGCAGACTTGGCTGTCCGCGAATATTTAGTACCTAACAAAGGTTGGTTTGCACCAAGAAGAAACCGGTTAGTATAACCATCGATTAACCTAACAACGCGTCTTTTTCTAATAAAACTGCGGACGTTTTGTAATTTTCCTAACTACTAATCTATACTAATAGAATAAATGCGAAAGTAACTCTGTCTATCTGTCTG
Source organism: Hydriomena furcata (assembly GCA_912999785.1). NCBI lineage: Eukaryota > Metazoa > Arthropoda > Insecta > Lepidoptera > Geometridae > Hydriomena > Hydriomena furcata. The sequence continues at coordinate 22,088,641 of OU538820.1, forward strand.
TCTGTCTGTGGCGTTATCACAGCCAAAGCGCTGGGCCAATTGTCTTGTAATTTCATATAAAGATAGTTTAAAGTCTTGGGATGAACATAGGCTGTTTTTTTTCCAAAAAATATTAAGATTTTCAGTAATTTCAATATTTACGATAAAGTCGTCAACAATTGATTTCTTGAATCTATTAAAGCTAGTAATATCTTCTTATATATAAAATTCTCGTGTCACAATGTTAGTTCCCGTACTCCTCCGAAACGGCTTGACCGATTCTCATAAAATTTTGTGAGCATATTGAGTAGGTCTGAGAATCGGCCAACATCTATTTTTCATACCCCTTAGTGATAAGGGTTGTCCACCCTTAACATTTTTTTTTAATTTTTAGACATTTTTTTAATTTTTTAATTTTTTTATTATGTCGCATTAAAAAATACATACAACCCTAAATTTTTACCCTTTTATCACCAACCCCTATTTTTTTCTTATATATAAAATTCTCGTGTCACAATGTTAGTTCCCGTACTCCTCCGAAACGGCTTGACCGATTCTCATGAAATTTTGTGAGCATATTGAGTAGGTCTGAGAATCGGTCAACATCTATTTTTCATACCCCTAAGTGATAAGGATGGCGTATAAAGATCGGGAAAAACGAAAAGTGCTTTTTTCTGTGGGATTATTGACATTTGGCAGGACAACGTCTGTCGGGACAGCTAGTTTTATATAATTCGTTTTTGAGGATGTTTGTACCAAACAACCAAACAAATTTAAATTAAACTTGGAATAAGTGTCCTGGACTCCTGAAATAGCCTATAATATCTAGGTAGGTATTATTAGGTTAGAGATAATAAGCATTGTCATCCAGCCAGTATCTTGGGTACGCTTCGTAGTGATCTGGATCATTTGAACTACCTATAGACGATTGCAACGGTCTTTAGATGGCACAACTGGTTCTTATGTATTTTGTAAATATCCTACTAATACTTCTTCTTCTAACTTAAGAGCTGTGCTCTTGTCGGTGTAATTGATGCAGCTCTCTCCATTTGTTTCTCTGCAGCGCCGCCTCCTTAACTTTCTTATACGACACGACAGCTATTTTCTCTTTTATCTGGCTCATGTAGCTTTTTCCAACCATCTTCCCTCTTCTGTTCTCAATCGTTGTTAATAGGTATTAGGTACACATGAATTATCAAAGACTGGATCCACGTCTGCTGAGTAGACACTTTAAGAATAACAAATACAAATACAAATACAAATAATTTATTCATAACACCAATTTACAGGTCAGTTAGGTACAGTATATTACAATAAAAATGCATATTATCATATCATATCATATCATATTATCATATATATTAGCATATTATAATATTATATATTATCATAGTCAGAGCTGCATAACCGGTTGTATGTTGGTGCACTGCAGTCATTGTAATCCATGCGATTTAGAAAGTTTGGTCAGCGCTCATTATAACTGACTCTGCAGTTTTTGTTGGATTTCTCGTATTTCGGAGATTGTCAGGTAATAGTTTAGCGTGTTAGACCACCTGCGTAGTGAGCTAGCTGAGATGCGAAAGTCGCGGGTTCAGTTCTCAGGGGACCATAGGATCATTGTAATCCCCAAATACGATAGACATATTCTCAGATCTGAAGGCGCTTAGATCCTTGAAGATGTCTAATTGTTATGTTTTACACAATACCCGCATTTGAATTTTGACCTAATATGATTTAGAAACGTGTAGATTTTGTGCAAATTTTTGTCAATTTTTGTGACGATCTCTAATTTTTCATAATAAAATCTCACTTTTGTTTCTAGCTGATAGCTTTGTTTAGCGTTGAATTTAAAAAAAAAATTACAATTATTTCTTTATATAGTCTTTCCATTGCAAACAACCATAAAAAACAAAAAAAAATCTTTGTAATTATTTGTACCGTTTTATAATTCTTCTGTACGTGTGTTTAACTTCCTTTATCATATTCAAACGTTAGTCTTAGGCATATTAGTTTTGCAAAAAAATAATGGCGGCATCTAAACACTAGGTTTCACAATGAAACCTAGAATCGTGCTTGCGTTTTATACGATATTTCCATTCCAAAGTTTAGTAGGTACCTACTGGCAGTGATGATGCGAATGCCATTTTGCGCTTAGTACCGTGTCTCCAAGTGGTCTGCCTTTCACTGAATGTGGGGCCAGGGTCGGACTCATTCATAATTTAGGTGGGGGCTGGGTTGTACACCTGAACATCTGCTGATGGCTTGAACAGAATTTGTTTCAAACGTATAATACTATTTATTGCAACTAAAAAACAACCGTAGGTTTGTTTGAACATACATCAGGCTTCATGGGTTTGAGTGCCTGGAGATTTAAAAGGATGTCTTCTTGGTGATGGCAAATGGAAATGGAAATGGAAATCGTGTAGGTAGGTATGTGGCTTTTATTGGTAGGTAATGCATTGAAATAGCAACCTAGGTTGAAGTACTTAGAAATGTAAAAAAAAGGTTTTTAAAATAACAAGACCAACGTCCTATCAAAACTATCTTAGAATAGACAAACCAGAAAAAAAATACCTTCGTTTAAACAAAAATCCCTCTTAAGACCCCAAAAAGTGTAATGTTTGGTGTTCATAGATTCCTTCCCCTTTGCCCCATCCTAGATTCCTCCCTGCTGGACTGCACTCACCAAAATTGCACGCCATTTTGTTTTATTTATCTCTCTGCTTGCTCATTTTTGTTCCCGTTAGGTTTATTCGCTGCCATAGAGCAATAATCAGTTGCATAAAGAGCGTGAAGGAATCCTAACTGCTTTGAAGAGACTCCTTACGGTTTATCCACATACCTTAGGTATTAAAGACCAACTGCTTTCATAATCAAATAGCCTATTAAGGCGATACTTGAAATTTTTGACTCTTTGTATGGGCTGAATCTACCCGGATAAGACGGAAAAAGCGATAAAACTGCATTATTATGAAAACCATCAAATTTAAAAAGAAACCGTCTGTAATTTACTTAGCTAGTATGATTATCTAACGAATTATATAAAAATTAACTGTTTAGCTATTCATAGTTTTGATTCAAAACGAAACTAGAGTTTTTGAAGAGCCAACTTTGGAAAATGAATCTATTAAGAAAAGTTTCACCAATCGTGTTTCCGTCTGTAATTTATCTAGATTAAATCCTGAAGTTATCTTTGTCGTAAAAAACAAAACTGTATGTTATGCGGTTATTGAGAAAAAACGATTCTGCATTCTTCAAAAAAATTTATTACTCCTCTTAATAGAATAGCGGGTGTCTGGCCAGGGGGGCTATTTTGTAAAAAAAACTACGTCTTTCATGTCACATGCCTAAACTGAATTCAAACACAGATATGATATATATTTTTTGGAAATTATAATGCTAGTGAATATTTTATAAATTAAAAGCTAAATCATTTTAATATTTTAATCAGATACTGAGATTTAAATGTGGATGGATGTAGAAGTATAGGTTGCCCAAATAAAAGATGGATGGACTGAAACGCCGTGAGACTGACGTGAAAGATGACATGGGTAAGAAAGGAGTGAGTGATGAGATGACCGCTGATAGAGGGAAATGGAAGACAAATACGTTAGGCAGAAAGATGATAAATCGGATATTGAATCTATGCGTATAGACACGCGGTTTTGCGTGCTTGACTTGAACTGAGCGCTCTCCCGAGCTTACGCACACACAACACCTGGCCTGCCTAGCCTGGCAATTTTTGGTGAGCAAATATGGAAAAAATATTGCTATGTTCATAAAAACATCAATCAAATCAAAACACAATGCTGTAGAGGAATGAAATGAAAATGATATCACGACTGTAATTTCCACGTACGGTAGACATTCTCAGATCTTCAGGATGCTTGTAGATGTCTAAAGAAGGTAAACAAAGACATGTTCATACTTTATCAGTATGATAATTGGCAATATTTTGCTTACAACATTGTCAATCTTTGTATTTACTGTGTGAACTAAAATCGAACTTTGCCTTTATCTAGTTCATACCGTTGTGTTCTAAAGCTTGATTAAACTACTCTCAGTTTGCGCCATTTGAAAAAAGCCCGTTAAAAAGATTAAATGAATGCTCTTTGAATGCTGTGTTTATTGACTGTGTCCTCACTTTAAATTTCAAATGAGTATTTTCTACAAATAGTGGACAGTTGGAATAAAATATTCATTGGTGCTATTTCTACAACTTTTAATATTAATATATATAAATTTCGCGTCACGTTGTTTGTCCGCGATGGACTCCTAAACTACTTAACCGATTTTTATCAAACTTTGCACACCCTGTGCAGTTTGATCCAACTTGAAAGATAGGATAACTTACATCTCAATTTATAGTCGCAATATTATTTTATTATTTTATTATTCAATTATCTGTTAGCTCCAAAAGATTCTAACAGATGGCGATATCTCTTGACACAGCAACGTGTGGCCGGGTCTCTCTCTCTAGTATAATATATATTAGATATAATATTTATCTCTAGTATAATATATTATTCAACCAAACTAAGTACCGTGCTGTCAAATCCTATATGCTACACTATAGGTTGTGGGTTTGATTCCCACCCAGGACAAACATGTGCAATGAACACAGGTAGATGTTTGTTCTGTCTGGGTGTTATAAAGCTTAATCAAATAAATAAAGCAAACTTATGTACTATCACAATAAATATTTATTTACCTACCAGCTACCAAGGATAACATAATAAAAATGAGTTGAATACTGATTTAAACATTTTAATATTATGTAGCTAGGTACAGAGTATTCGCAAAAGAGGTACTTACGAGTAAGTTTATTTAAATAAAAAATATAGTTGGTACAAAAGAAGTGCGTGGAAAATACATATTGCGCCGATCCCACAAAATGGGTAGGGCAGGAAGTTAGAAGGCGGTAGAATACTGCAAATTCTAATCCTCATATTCTTAGTTGTAACCTCGAAATATCCTCACTTCGACTCGACTTCGAAAACATGTTTTATTAGTGTTTTAATTGATGAAATTACCTCGAGTTTGCCTCTAGTCAAAGATTCCTCAGTCAACATAACTGTCAATTCAAGGTACCGAGATGTAGATACCTTGACATTTCTCAACAGCTTCTGAACGCGCATGCGCGAAATGCTTCTTTGGAATTTAAGATTTAGGACATTTAGGAATCACCACAGACTGCAAATTTATTTAAGCTCGACGGTTTATTTGATGAAAATCTCCTAGGGCTAATACCGTTATGACGTAACTAAGGAAACTCCAAAAGATCGATTAAAGATACCAAACATGAGGTACTTTTTTAGGGAAATTCAAGGGGCCTCGTAAGAGTTTGAGTCAAGGTAGTTTTGAGGTAACAACTGAGAATATGGGGATAAGTGTAAAATAAATATTCGTAGATTGAGAAAGTTAGTAAGTGTCATAAAAATTAAAAATTGATGATATTTTTGGGGAATTATTAAGCTAATGAAAATATTTTTATAAATTAAAAGCTAAATCATTGTAATACTATAATCGGATACTAAGATTTGAGTGTAAGGAATGAATGTGGATGGATGTAGAAGTAGAGGTAGGCCAAATAAAAGATGGATGGACTGCGTGAAAGATGAGACGGGTAGGTAAGGAGTGAGTGATGGGATGACCGCTGAGTGAAATGGAAAAAGAACACAATGTTGAGCCGACCCCACTTCAGTGGGATAAGGGCAGGAAGATTATGAATCGAATACTGGGATTTTTCTAAAATTCAATTTGTGAACTATTATAAAGTAAGAAATGAAATAAGGACTAGATATGATGGTGTGGCATGAGATCTCGTTTTTTGCATAACTCTAAGATAATACCTATCCAATAAAGCAAGGATAAAAAAAATAAAAATAATCACTACCGAGATGCTTTTGATTGTAAGGCGAAATCTAAGCGTTTAGTGGCCTGAGCACGAACCACTATCGTATCGACAAACGAAAACTAAATGCCAAAACTGACTTATTAGGGTTTCATAGTCTACAAGACAAGAAACCCTTATAGCTTCGCCATGTCCGTCCGTCCGTATGTCCGTCTGTCCGCAGCTTAGCTCAGAGACTATCAGTGCTAGAAAGCTGTAATTTGGCATGTATATTAGCGATGTCAACAAAGTCGTAGAATAAAATCTTTAAAAACAATTTTTTTAGAGTAACCCCCTACACCTAAAGTTGTAATGTTTTTACATTACATTGCGCGTGTGTGACGCAACACGCACTAGGCCGATTTTTTTTTTATTTACTTACTATACAAAAGTGTCACTTCTTACGTTGTCGATACTATAGTAAAATAACTGAATGTCTAGCCTTCGCCTTAGTGATCTGGATCAGCAGAGCAGAGAATTTGCTTTAGAAACTTTAGTTCCCCACGTCCACCATGAAGGCAGATTTATGGAGTCAGAAGAAACCTCAATATGTTATTCCAGGCTATTTACTACGTACGTGACATTTCATTCCAATCCGTTCAGTGGTTATGGCCTGTGTAACAATCATACAAATATTCGTATAATAATACTATCAAGGAATATTACAGCATTCACTATCATGGTGTGTTTTCACTAGGGGACATTTTGTTCAGCGAGCTTGTCGCTCGGCGAGCGTCGACTTTACGCGCCTTTGTGTTCGATAGTCGCCTGACATCATTTAATTTTATGTGTAACTATTGATTTTTACACAGGTATTTATCACACCTTTAATCAATGTTTCATTGTACTTTGTTTTGAATCAATTTGTCCCGACGTTTCGACTGTGTTACAATAGCCATTGTCGCGGGCAGACTCGAGAGTGAGCATGTATTATCAGGAAAGTTTGAAAAAAAGGCAAGGACACGTGTCACTCTATGTTCCGCAAAATGGTAGTAATGTGGTCCAACGATTGGCGGTCGTACTAATCATTAGCATTATTGGGAAGTTTGAACATGGCACATATCCAGCGAGTCGTAGAGACGCACTGCGTAAATGTCGAGCGATATGTTCCCTAGTGTATATACGGCTTCATACGTAAAATTTATCAGTACTGATCTTCAACGTCCTGTAAGCACCGTAAAGTCCATCATCCAAGTCATCCCTGTTCAGTGATTTGCAAGAATGAGTTCTAGTGATCATATCATAAGATCCATTTATCTTTAACGTCCTCATGACACGGTGCTTGGTCCTGGTTCTGATTTCTGGCTTCAGATCTGTGTTGTAAAATGTGCGCTCTTCGCTTTGAAGCCATTTTGAGTTTGAGAGGAGCTTTTTTGTCCATTCATCTAAAAAAAGATAAAGAGAAATATAATTAATATATTATATAATTCATTATAATTTTCAAAAGATTGCAGGTACGATGTTCCAGGGGTATTGCGCTGAAGACTCCTATTTGTGACTCTTATCGGTGAACGAAAACATCTGAAGAATACCAGTTAGTATTCTTATAAGCGGTGATGAGGGCATGATGTCTTGGATGTTTGACATGTCTGACTACCCCCACTAGACATCTTCAAAGGATCTAAGCGCCTCGAGATTTGAGAGGATGTCTACCGTACTTGGAGTTTATAGTCGTGAACCTATTTATTATATTTTATGACTTGACTTTAAACGGTTTTTTTGTTCGAAAGCTGACGCCATCGAGATGGTTCATAAAAGATGTTGAAGCAACTTCTACCGGTCTGATAGATCCAGAACGTAGTATCCTGTGACTTATGAAGCTAGGGTTTTTAGAATTTGTAATTCTAATGTTATACCATTCAAATCCTTCATAGCGCCGCCCTTCCCCCCATACTCGTGTGGTAGTCCATTCACCGGAAAGTCTATAGCCTCAATATGATCAGGTCCACCATGGAACTGCACCATCTTGCGTCTCCAAGGATACATGCCAATGTGTAGATGGAGAAGGGATAACGTCTTCAGACGATCTGTGTTGATGATGTGGATCTCTGAGAAGCGGAGGGGATAGGCGTGCTGGAAGTGGAAATATCAAAGTAAGTAATTGGTAGCAGGAATTCAATTAATAATATATTTATATAAAGCAGTATGGCTGAGAGGGAGATGCCTGAGAAAGTCGTAGGCTTTCGGCCGTGCATCAATAGAACTAGTGCTAAGAACGGTGAAGGAAAACATCGCGAGGAAATCATTGAGTTTGAAACCTTTCACGTACGGAATGTTACTCGTAACTACTGCAAAATGTGGGCATACATGTGCCAAATGTTATGTATATGTACCAAACTAGTCACCATCTTTAGGTATATTCTAGTATTTGAGCGCTTGGAGATCTGAGTTGATGTCTACTGTACTTGGGGATTACAGTCGTGATCATATATTTTTTTGTCTATTATTTTTTCTCTTCGTGAGCTTTTACATTTTAAAGTTGTATACATACCCTCATGCACCAAATAAAATCCTTCCAGTAATTGGCTTTGAAATGGTTCTTTAAATGAGATGGCTGGAGGTCACTGACATCAATGAAAACCACTTCATCCCCTGGCGTTGGGTCCTCGCGGAGTCTAAAAGGAAATTGGTAGTACATTTAGAAAGTTGCTTCGTTATGGTACTTAGTAAAAAGTAAAAATCCTAATTTATCAAAAGATAAACTTTTGAAAAAGACTAACCCTCGTATTCAGGAACGACACTGTGAGAACACGCACCCACAGTGGACGAAATCTTTTTTCATAAACATCACTTTATGTGTTGTGCGACACTATGACGCACACTATCATGTGCCTCTATAGCTTAACTTTGGTTATAGGCACACGACAGTGTGCCTCTAGTCACACTGTGCATTGTCGCACAACATATAAAGCTATGTTTATGAAAAAAGATTTCGTCCACTGTGGGTGCGTGTTCTAACAGTGTCGTTCCTGAATACGGGGGATAGCTTTAGGTCTAAAATTCATAAATTTTCCCTTTTTTAACAGAGAATTGTGATATGTTTACGGCGACAGTGAAGGCATTTGACTCCTAGTAAGTCAAAGTCAAGTATTTCAATAAAATTACAAGCATCGCTTTGAAATCAAAATTAAATTTGTAATTAAAATAAGATAGAAGATAGAAATACCTATTTCCAGTTTCTATTTCTGAATAATTATTCTGGAACAATCACACAGCGAAAGCGATCTCATTAGTAATCCTCGGAATACCAATCCGATTTGTATCGCAACGGGTCGAGATCCTATTACCTACGAGTATGCTGTTACAGACAATGAGAAGACTTTTTTCATGTATTCATGTCGAGCGGACAACAGCGGATAGTCTGCTTTAGATAATCCTAATATTATTATAAATGCGAAAGTTTGTGATAAGGCTCTGCAAATCAAAAATTTGTTTGTTCCTTAAACAAAAATAAACGACAAAACGGATTAAGATAAAATTTGCTGTAGATAAAAAAATCAGAATAAATAAAGATGGAACTTATAATCCTAAAAACAACCCTTAAATGATAAAAAAACGCAAAAAGGATGATTTTAGTATAGATGGCGTTGGTGTGCTACAAATCTGACATCACAGACTAAAAACATTTATTTAGTCGTTATAACAACGCAGTTTTGACTAATTCATTAATGATACGCATTCTACCAAAATTCGTGATTTATTTTATCAGTACAAAGTTTGTAGAGAAAAATTTAAAGTTTCCTGAAATTGCTTTTTCCTATGGAATTATTAAAATTTGTCAGGACAACGTCTGTCACAGGTCGGCTAGTAATTACCTAATTCTGTTCAAAGCCATTACGTAGTGCTCTAGAAATATGCTTTAGGGTGCTCATTCATACATTTTTAGGTGTTTTGTGAACGGTGCTTTAAAAATACATACAACTTTGAAATAGAATTACCATTTAGTCCTTTAATCCCCTTAAAAATTGAAGTTTCAGGAATTTCTTTCTCTATCCACATAACATAATTATTTAAAACTACTATAAAAAAGCCGCGTTGGCCGAGTGGGAGGTGCCTCAACTTTCAATCGTCGAATTTCGAAGGTCGTGGGTTCAATCCCGTCGTGCATCAATGAATATTTCTGTTCGAAAAATTTATATACGCATCAAAAACACGTGCTCAAAACGGTGAAGGAAAACATCGTGAGGAAACCAGTTAGTATAAGCGGCGATGGGCTTGCAACTTATCACGTATGGAATGCTAACGACTGCAAAATGTGGGCATGTGCCAAATATAATGTATGTACGTGCCTCTGACTACTCCCACTAGACATCTTCAAAGGATCTAAGCGTCTGGAGATCTGAGATGTCTACCATACTTGGGGATTACAGTCGTGACCCTATTTATTAATTTATTTTTTATCCATAATATAATTTAAACAAGGACCAGGGGCGTTACAACATTGTCGATACGATAGTGGTTCATGCTCAGGCCACAGTATCATTATCGTATCGTTAAAACTGACACTTATAAAGGGTGTCCCAACAAGAACGCAATTTTTAAATCTGGCAACATTCGAAGTGTCATTGTTTGACATTTGAACAATTGTTATTGTTTGCTAGTAGAAGGTACGAGGTTAGTAAAAATGGAGCGCTACACGAATGAACAACGCATTCTCATTGAGAAATTGTCAAAATAAAAAAAATTGTTGTGAAATTGTCAAAAAAAACAGTCAATGGTGTTCGGTATCGTGAAATGATAACCAGTTTTTTCTTGCCTAGAATTGAAGAAATGAATGTGGAGGGCATGTGGTTCCAACAAGACGGCGCTACATGTCATACAGCCAGAGAAACAATTCAATTGCTGCATCAGTCATTTCCCGGTCGTGTTATTTCGCGTTTTGGAGATCAGAATTGACCGCCTAGATCGTGCGATTTAACACCATTAGATTTTTTTCTTTGGGGTTTTTTGAAGTCGATGGTTTACGCGAATAAGCCGACGACGACTCAAGCCTTAAAAGAGGAAATTGGACGCTGCATTAATGAAATACCGCAGCATTTATGCAAAACGGTCATTGAAAATTTCATTAAAAGATCGCGTGCATGCCAGCAAAGCCGCGGCGGCCATCTGCACGATATATTGTTCCATACATAACCTCATTCTGTCTACTTTACGATATAATAAAGTTTCACGACTTTTTTTTAAATATCTGTGTTTTATTTAAAATTTAAAAATTGCGCTCTTGTTGGGACACCCTTTACAATACAAATACAATAACAGTAATTATTAGTATCGTAACTGTTGTTATGTAAGGCGGCAAACCCTATAGGGTTTTTATACAAACTTTTGGATTTACAATATTAGTATATGTAGGAGCGCAAGTGACGTGCACTCGGCTTCAGTATAAAAATCAAACTGAACTCAACCGGGAACGGACTAATATGGCGTGCGTATGCCCGCGTGTTGATGTCCGTTTCCGTTCACAGACAAAAAAACTAACGACTAAGCTTATAGACTAAATATAAACAACCATAGACAATTATTTACAACTTAGACTAATAAGTACTATCGTACTCCCTACATATACTAATATTGTAAATCCAAAAGTTTGTGTAGATGTTTGTACTTGTTTCGATGTTTGTGGCATAATCACGCGCAAACTACCAAATGGATTTGTATGAAATTTGGAATAAATATTGCCTAAGTTCTGAAATATAATATAGGCTACTTTTTATACAGGTACCAGGCGAGCAAAGCCGCTGGCAAAAGTTAGTATACGATTCGTCCGCTCAATATGCTGACGCTGGAATATTTACATAGGGGATACGACCAATGATGTATTAAAAACTATAGATACGTTTTCCGCACTCTAAAATGGCAACATGAAATGAAGCCAATTGGCCACATTGCGCTCAGTCACGCACCAACCTGTCGCGCGACGCTATGTTTGTTTTTAACTATTTTGACTATTACTTATCCTGTGGCGTAACTGAAGATGTTTATTTATCTCCCTCTAGCAACAGGCATCTCGCCGTACGGTGTCATATTTTCTTTCCCTTTCATTACGCGTATAAGTAGTTATCTAGTATTTTCGCCGTTTTTAAGCGCCGAGATGTTGGTTGATAACGTGTCTATATATAATACGTCATTGGATACGACGGATTTGAATAACAAGAGATATTCCATTTGCTTTCATTATGCCTCTCTTCAACACGGAAGTGTTTCGTAGTTGCTTTCATTTTTTATTTCAATCTGTATTTTATTCGCCATTTTCTCGGTGTTTCCTAAACTTTTATTACGACTTGGTTGGTAATTTTTAAGCTTCATATTTTTTCATCGTAATTGCTTTTTTTATTCACTGATTTAAAAACTCTTGAAAATTACTTGTTTTACAAGATAACTGGATATTAGATTACTTTTATAATTTTTATTGAAGAGTATTTTATGCAAAGATTCCGGTTTGAGTTCAAAAATACGAATTTTTATATACATTCATGAACATCCTTATAAAATACAACAGCTTTCTATGAGTAGCTTCCTTTTGTTTTTTTTTAAGTCGAAAAGTATAGACAGGAACCCCTGTTCGAGTCACGTTTGAAAAAGTCGACTAGGCTGCAACCTTAGCAGACAATCTAAGCAACGAATTTAGGAAGTAGAATATTAGCCATCTCCCGACTTTAATCTATCTGTAGAGGAATTACCCCCTGATAATTTTTTTTTGGGCGGTTTGGAAGTCCATGCACTGATTGAAGACCCTATTAAACTGCAGGATTTATACGGCTCAATGTGTCTGTGAGTCGTATTATGCATTTGTACCTTATATCCAATATCATGAGCCATCTCGCCAGAAGTGCCTTAGTAGATATAGGTCGGTTCAGAGCAGTAGGGGCTGGCAAGCGGACTATGGTCATTCGCCGGCCGCTGACGCTGCGTGCCCTGAGAGGGGCTATGTATCTGAAAATTAAATATTACTAATTATATTACAGGTAAAAATATCAGGGAATTTGTAAACCAACTACCATACATTTATGGTTAAAACTAATCAGGTACCTAATTGCGATTGTCTCCATCGGGTGAGTGTAAATCCGAGAAAACTGGTCTGAGAAACTTTGAAGGGTATATTACTTTTGCTGTATAAGGGTGCATTAAAAAAGGAATTCCCGAAATGCAATCCTTAAGGGGGTGCAGCGAGGACTTAAGTGTCTTTGAAAATAAGTTCAAGTGATCGAGCGAGAATCACCATACTGGAGTTCTACATAGCATTAAGGAAAAGATAATTGAAAAAAAAACGGTAGACCCCAAGCCGTGTTTGTTGCCTGATTCTTCTAGGCTTGGTCGCGAGGAATCGGCGTAGCTTCACCTAGTTTCTAAGACGTTTCAAAGTGATCCTTGTGATTTTATTGTAACAAATGATTTTTGAATTTGAGAATTTCCACTAGTACAATATAATATTCCTCAACGTAGACCTCGTTGAGGCACTAGGTACAATTTACACTTACACATCTTGACAGCTTGACAGTATATCCTCATCATCCGGTCTCCTCTTGTGCCACAGCTCTGTCACGCCACCAGGCCCCCTCGCACTGTAGTATCTCCTGGCTCTACTAGCTGCCTCCGCCTCGTCTCCGGAACAAGTGGTGGTAAAAAGGCCCAGGATCTCGAGCTCGTGAGGAGTAGGTACGCGGGTGAGGTTGTCACGTGCCCATCGTTCGGAAAACGACGCTGCTGATGACATCCTGATTCTGGAAATAAAAAGCAAGTGTGAGACATACACTGGAGTTTTTTTTTCACATTTTGTCAAAAGTCAGTGTTACGAGAGTTTGACGGGAGGGAATTTCCTCGAGTGGTACAAAGTCTAAAATAAATAAATATTGGTGGACATTTCACACAGAGTCATCTACCCCATAGTCTTGCAACCTGTCACGTAGGAATGCTATCAAAAACATAACTTGTAAAAAAAGTCTCGCAACGCAACTCAGTTCTTCTACCGTAAAAAGTTATGAGATCCATGTAATACCAAGTCGGTTAATTTATTCAGTCCCTACTTTAAGGGTCCTTCTGTCTTAAGTTATTACGTAAAGGTTAGCTAATTGCCTAATAGTGATGATGCCTGCAGAAGTGCTAGACTGTGTCGCAGACACCAACGCCCTCTCGATACAAAGAATAAGGTCCAAATAAAACAATTGCAAAGTATAGGTATGTGCCAACGGTAATATTTGAACGTGCCTCTACCTTCTCCCTTCAGATATCTTCAAAGACCTGAGCGCCTGGAGATACAGATGTCTACAACACTTGGGGTCTATTGTCGTGATTTTATTTCATTTTTTTCTTTGGATCTCTAAGAAACCAAAGCTTACTATATAAATCCCAATAATATTATAAATGTGAAAGTTTGTGAGTTTGTATGTATGTTTGTGCCTCAATCAGGCCTAAACGACAAAACGGATTAAGTTTAAATTAGCTATAGACTACGTTAAAAATAAAAAACATCATTAAAATGATAAAAAAACTCAGAAGGGATAACTTTTGTATAGATGGCGCTGGTGTGCAACAAATCTGACATCACAGACTAAAAACATTCAGTCTTTTCTATTCGATTATTGAAATAAGCAGGAAAACGTCTGTCATTGGTCGGCTAGTCTCACAATAAATAAATGTAACAGCACAATAAGAAAACCAGTGGGTACTCATTGTCGACCTTCACTTAGACCCAATACGTTCCGGTACAATAAACATGGATTTGCCTTTCTACAGATATACCTAGTTGTGGTCTCTACACAGTTTTTTTAGGGTTCCGTACCAACCAAGACTCCGCTGTCCCTCTGTCTTTCTGCCTATCTGTCACAAGATAGCTAGACAGTTGAAATTTTCACAGATGATGTATTTCTGTTGCCGCTATAACAACAAATACTAAAAACAGAATAAAATAAATCTATAAATAGGTTTCCATACAACAAACGTGATTTTTTTGCCGTTTTTTATAGATAATGGTACGGAACCCTTTGTGCACGAGTCCGACTCGCACTTGGCCGGTTATTATTTTTTATTTGGTAACTAAATACCGCTTTTGTTGAAAAATAAGTGCTTTATACGATGATGTCATACTCGATCCTTAAATCCGTTTGTGTATGTAAATAAGGAAATAATAACATAACTCTATAAAAGCTACTAGACAAGCTCATCGCGCTACCTGTTTACAATCACCTGATTTAGAACAACAGATCAAGCACGACCTCACTATTTGATCACGTTTTTTATAGTTCGCTTTAAATTCAAAAAGTTCCAAACGGCAAAGGACTTTTGTTGATTACTACTTGTCTGCTACTTGTAGCTCTGAACACATAAAGCGATGTTTATGAAATAAGATTTCGTCTACTGTGGGTGCGTGTTCTCACAGTCTCGTTCCTGAATACGGGAGTGAATTTACAAGAGCTTGTCTTTTAAAAATATTTTTCAACTGAAATCTTATTTTGTCTTTGAAAGAGCCAATACGTAAAGTGAAAAAACAATAGATTCGAACAAAAGAGAAACCCACTACGTTTTGGCAGAGCATTGAACTATGATTCACGTTGCGACACAAAGAAATCGAGGAAGTGGTTTTGTTGCTTACTGTTATTTCAAGCAATTTGGCGTGTAGAGTTCAGTTACGTGTGTCGTTGAATTACTCATGAGGCTTAGAGGTAGATCCTTAGATCCGATTATCGTAAGTTCGTTGAGATCCCATCATGCATAATTTTTAGGGTTCCGTACCCAAAGGGTAAAAACGGGACCCTATTACTAAGACTTCGCTGTCCGTCTGTCCGTCTGTCTGTCACAAGGCTGTATCTTATAAACCGTGATAGCTAGACAGTTGAAACTTTCACAGATTATGTATTTCTGTTGCTGCTCTAACAACAAATACTAAAAACAGAATAAAATAAATATTTAAGTGGGGCTCCCATACAACAAACGTGATTTTTTGCTGTTTTTTTATAGATAATGGTACGTAACCCTTCGTGCGCGAGTTCGACTCGCACTTGGCCGGTTTTTAACAAGATGTATGTATGTAACTATGTTTGTTATGGTAAATCTTACAACTAAATTTTGAAGCAGTTATCTTCAACCGATTGAGCTGATATTTGGCATACTTATGTAACTTCGGTGACAATGCAATAATAATTATGGTGATCTGATGATAGAGTCAGGAGTTGAACAGTCACTCACAACGGAACTTCTTAGTAAATACTTCAATTGAGTAAAAACTTTGCATTCTTGTCAAGTTCCGATTACAAACTAGATGTTATATGATGTGACAGGTGATAGGTGATTTGGCTTTCCCGAATTAGATCTTTTTAATTCTAAACCTTCTTCCTTTAAGCGCGCTATTTCCAATCGTTGGTTTGATTCGGTTCAATGACTGTTTATTAGAGGTTATTTTTGTTTTATATTCATTTCTAGCTAGATTTTTAAGTTTTTTCATTTTCTCTCAAACAAGTTATTCTTTTTTGATTTCTATAGGCAAAAACATACTGTATTGGTTATTAGTTTCATTAAGTGTTTATTATTTAGATTGTAAAAGTGTTTGTTTTCCGAATAAAATAAAATAAAATAGCGCGCTGGTGCACGATGGTTGATTTTACAAAAGCTTGTCATTGAAAAATATTTTCAACAGAAAATTATTTACATGTAAAAAAGGATCACGACTGATGCCAGTAGACATCCTTTCAGATTTCCAGCCGCTCAGATCTTTGAATATCCCTAAAGGGAGTCAAAGGCACGTCTGAACATTTAGCACATGCCCACATTATATTCTAGTTAGCTTTGCACATTACAATAGTACGCCCGTCTAAGCTGTCACGTACGTCTGTGATCCTAATAAATGCGAAAGTTTGTGATAAGGCTGCTATGTTTGTTTCATAATCAAAAATAAACGACAAAACGGATTAAGATGAAATTTGCTGTATGTGGCTAAAAAATCTGTATAAATAAAGGGGGAACTTATAAAGTGAAAAACAACCCATTTCAAATAAAATAAAAACGCAAATAGGATGATTTTGGTATAGATGGCGCTGGCGTGCATAAAATTAGACGTCTTAGACCGTTATCATTGAGTTGTCATAGCAACGCATTCCACCAAAAAGGTTGAATCCTACCAAGGCCGGTATTGAAGATTCATTTTTTTTTAATCTGAGATTAGTTTTGACTTCTGAATGATACGCATTCTACCCAAATTCGTAATTAATTTTATCAGGACAAGGTTTATAGGGAAAACATTTTTAGTTTCCTGAAAGTGATTTTTTCTATGCGACTATTAAAATTTGGGCCGGACAAAGTCTGTCACGTACCTACGTCTATGATATTTTTAATTTTAAAGTCAGAATTTAACCCTTAATTTGTTTATTATTTGTCTGAAGGCCTGAGAAACCGTGGGATTATGAATGAACCTTGGTATTCTTAGGCTTCAACCAAGCATTTCAAGGGAAATTTAGTAATAAACGTTTTTGAAGAATGCAGATTCGTTTTTTCTCAACATCGACTACATAGCCTAATAGACGCCTAATGGCTTCATTTCTTCAAACAAACAACTCTGTCAAGTCAGTGAGGTATGAGGTACGGGGGGAGCCGGAAAAAGCATTCTAATTTCAAAATGACGTGATTCACTAGGGATGGGAAGTGTTGACATGAGTTGTCGATAGCAGTCAGAGGCACGTCCAAATATTATATTTGGCACATACCCACATTTTGCAGTAGTTAGCAGTCCATACGTGACAGGCTGCAAGCCCATCGCCGCTTATAAAAATACTTACTAGGTACTGGTTTCCTCACGATGCGATGTTTTCCTTCACCATTTTAAACACGTGTTTAAAATGGTGAATGTATAAATATCAATTGCTGTTCGTTAGTCTCGCTAAAACTCGAGAACGGCTGAACGGATTTATTTTATCTTGGTCTTTAAATATTCGTGGAGGTTCGATTTTTTTTTCACCTTTTAAACCTTCATTGAAGGTTTAAAAGGTGAAAAAAAATCGAATAATTGCCGGGAAAACCTAAAAACAGCCCTTTTCTTTTTCCCATACAAAAGTTAAAACGTAGAGTCCATTTGAGCTTTATTAGGTTTGATAGTACGGGAACGGGAACGGGATCGGGATCGGGATCGGGATCGGGAACGGGAACGGGAACGGGAACGCGAACGCGAACGCGAACGCGAACGCGAACGCGAACGCGAACGCGAACGCGAACGCGAACGCGAACTAATTCTAAAGCGATAATATGATAAATTCGAATAGCAAATAGGTTACTTCATATCCATGTAGGTACAACGCGAGCGAAGCCGCGGACGGAAGCTAGTTGGCAATAAGTAGTTTTACTAGTTAGGTCCAACTGTTGTTGTTACTACTATGTAGGTTTATCGATCATCAATTATTGAGTAGTGATACAACACTATTGACTTTCGACAAGGAAAATAACCAGTCTAACTTGAGCTTGTGGTAATGGTTTTTTAACATAAACAGACGAGATGTGCACGGGTCAAGGAAGTGGTCGGTACTACTGCAGGTTTGACGCGCGGTATTTTTTATCGGCCGTATAAGACTGACCTTTTGGATGTCAATGTTCGCCTTGCATGCGGTGTCTTTTTGGGCTGTGTAGTCGATGGATAAAATTGACCAGTACAGATCCACTAACAAGTTAAGTAAATAAAAGCTTGTAAAAGGATTGTTAGTGTGCAATAAATATAATAATATATTCTATTCTATTCTAGAGAGAATAATTTTGAGAGATGAGATAATTTAATCTGATAATGCAATTGCGATAAACAAATTACATGATGTCATAGTTACACTTTCACACTTGTACACTTTACGAAAAAAACATAGGATAATATATATATTTTTTGCCGTAAAAGACAGCCGTCATATTACGCCCCTCATAAAACATCTATCTATTCTATACATATAATCAAACAGTAGAAGAGTTCAATTCTGTACATTGAATAAAAACTAAAAAAAATACTCCTAGGGGTCTTCATACAAGTAACACAAGCCAAAAAAAAACATTTTGAAATTTTTGTCTGTCTGCCTGTCTGTTGCCTGGCTTTCACGCAAAAACTACTGGGCGGATTTTGATGAAACTTTTTTTGTTATATTTTACAACTTATAGGCTATCATTTTGGAAGATCGGAATACCAGATGTAAAACTATCTGTCCCCCAGCGAAGCGGGCACGGGTCAGCTAGTAGACTATAAAGTTTGGCTGGTCGATGATAACGCTGGTTTGTGTCCAAAGTTTGTTTGAAAACATGTTTAAAAGAAACATCAAGCAATCCGTCTGGACTTACAAGTCTGTAAGTCCTGTAAGTTTCTTCTTTTTTTAACGGGATTTTTTAAAAGCCAATGTAGCCATAGCCATTGTAAGCTTGTACTATGGGAACTACTCGTAGATAACTGATAGAATGCATAAATATACTTTTTTTTGTAAATACATACTAATACTTAATTAACACCCAGATAAAAACAAATATCTATGTTCATCTCACAAATGTTTGCCCTGGGTGGGGATCGAACCCACAACCTACAGCGCAGAAGGCAGAGGAACTACCAGCTGAGCTGTAAGGCCAGTCTAATAAACTCTATGGTATTTCCATAAATTTGGACTTGCCCTATATGACGGAGTTCTGCACACATAATAGCGATAATCTTAATCTACGATAAGTTAATCCTTCTTATCAAGGTCAACATAAAATTAGGCTTATGTCAGTGATTCTGGTCAAAAATATCGCGTAAAAGACTCATGTAGAATTCGTATAATGATTTTAAGCGTCCACACTGCCGAGCCTAGAGCGGTTGCGACTACGGGCGCGAAGTATCAAATATATGAAACACGCCTTTGCGTCCACACTGCAGTGATGGCGCGTTTCATATGTTTGACACATCAACAATATTAGCAGTGTGTACACACGCTAATAGACTAGGAGGTGAATAAAACACTAGTAGGTAGGTACGCAACTATATTCCCTTTATAGTTTGCCCAAAGAGGTAAAATAACTTTTTCGTTGAAGCTGGTTTTTTCAGTTCTGAATTCGATATATAATTATGATCATGCTTTTGCAATGCATACTGTAGTGTTTGTAATAAACATATTATGTATCTACTTAGTAGATTAATTTGTTGTCGTAAGAGGTTAGGCCGGTTAAGCATCTGCCAGTGTCAATGACAAGCAGCTGTCAATGTCGGCAAATGTCAGTGTCAACCGGGCGGGCTGGACCCATCGACTACACAGCCCAAAAAGACACCGCATGCAAGGCGAACATTGACATCCAAAGGATCAGTCTTATACGGCCGATAAAAAATACCGCGCGTCAAACCTGCAGTAGTACCGACCACTTCCTTGACCCGTGCACATCTCGTCTGTTTATGCTAAAAAACCATTACCACAAGCTCAAGTTAGACTGGTTATTTTCCTTGTCGAAAGTCAATAGTGTTGTATCACTACTCAATAATTGATGATCGATAAACCTACATAGTAGTAACAACAACAGTTGGACCTAACTAGTAAAACTACTTATTGCCAACTAGCTTCCGTCCGCGGCTTCGCTCGCGTTGTACCTACATGGGTATGAAGTAACCTATTTGCTATTCGCATTTATCATATTATCGCTTTAGAATTAGTTCGCGTTCGCGTTCGCGTTCGCGTTCGCGTTCGCGTTCGCGTTCGCGTTCGCGTTCGCGTTCGCGTTCGCGTTCGCGTTCGCGTTCGCGTTCGCGTTCGCGTTCGCGTTCGCGTTCGCGTTCGCGTTCGCGTTCCCGTTCCCGTTCCCGTTCCCGTTCCCGATCCCGATCCCGATCCCGATCCCGATCCCGATCCCGATCCCGATCCCGATCCCGATCCCGATCCCGATCCCGATCCCGATCCCGATCCCGATCCCGATCCCGATCCTGTTCCCGTTCCCGTACTATCAAACCTAATAAAGCTCAAATGGACTCTACGTTTTTTTAACTTTTGTATGGGAAAAAGAAAAGGGCTGTTTTTAGGTTTTCCCGGCAATTATTCGATTTTTTTTTCACCTTTTAAACCTTCATAGACCTCCACGAATATTTAAAGACCAAGATAAAATAAATCCGTTCAGCCGTTCTCGAGTTTTAGCGAGACTAACGAACAGCAATTGATATTTATACATTCACCATTTTAAACACGTGTTTAAAATGGTGAAGGAAAACATCGCATCGTGAGGAAACCAGTACCTGCAAAATGTGGGTATGTGCCAAATATAATATTGGACGTGCCTCTGACTGCTATCGACAACTCATGTCAACACTTCCCATCCCTAGTGAATCACGTCATTTTGAAATTAGAATGCTTTTTCCGGCTCCCCCCGTACCTCATACCTCACTGACTTGACAGAGTTGTTTGTTTGAAGAAATGAAGCCATTAGGCGTCTATTAGGCTATGTAGTCGATGGCTGGACCACAGTACTTGGTGGGCGGGAGGCTTGGCTTCGGGCATTGAACGAGCGACAACGTAGAGGCGAGGTTAAGCTAAAAGCTGAAGGCAGTTAAAGTACATTAATACTCTTATGCTGTGATGAGCCAGTTATTTAATTATAGGATATTAAACATACTATTGTCTGTAGTTATCGAGGGACAAAAAGAATTAACTACTAAAGACGTTGCAATCAATTTCAATGTTATATTAAATATATTTACCAGTTTCTAATTGAAACCGGTGAACAATGAACATGTCGGCCTATTACAATTATCTAAAAACTGCAATACATACCTACGAGTAGGTACATATATTTTGTTCGATTGGCCATCTCACTGGAGCTCTACATAGCTTTAAGGAAAGGATCATTAAAAAAAAGGTAGACCCAAGCCGTGTTTGTTGCCTGATTCTTCTAGGCTTGGTCGCGTGGAATCGGCGTAGCTTCACCTAGTTCCTAAGACGTTTCAAAGTGATCCTTGTGATTTTATTGAAATAAAATATTTTTGAATTTATAGCTATTACAGACCAATGTACCTAAGCTTTGTAGTTTGCAAAGAAATATAAGATAACCTACCTAACATTTCTGCAATATCGCACCCAAAACATACCTCCTTCCCACAGACAGGCAAGTTTGCATCTCTTTATGGTACAAGTCAAGACGCAAGGTCGAACGCCGAGGTGATTTCCTGCACCGGTAGTGTCGGGACTGAACCGAGACAATTATCGATAATCGATAACCAGTTAGGCGAGGAGTTACCGAATTACCGGTTCTGATTTTCTAAGACATCAATGACGGTCGTGGTTTTAGGAGATGCAAACAATTTCAAACCTAATTTCTATACTCAGTATAAAGAATTACCGGTTTTTGTTTTCTAAGAGATGATAATGACGGCCGTGGTTTTAGAAGACGCAAACAATTTCAAAAATTACATTAAACTCTGTACGAAATATACGTTTGAAAATAAAAATAAAATGCGATAGACATTTGCTATTTAAGCAAGTAATTCCTAAATATTATTCTTATACTGGTATGTTTTATATTGCCCTAGATTATTAGATTTTAATTAAAATTTAAAAGTATTCATATTAAATAAAAAAACCCTATGAGACATACTCGCGCCGAGAGGACTAACTTTCACAGTTTTCCTGTACCTAGAAATATATTAAGCCGTTTTCCATTATCGTGTTGCGGTTTAGGTTGTCCTGTAGATAAACTATGTTCCAATAATCGAATATTAATTACTTTTAAAAATAAACCTATAAAGAATCAGGTCAATAATAACTCACAGCTCATTTGGTAGTAACTCTGCCTTCTGCGCTGTAGGTTGTGAGTTCGATCCCCACCCAGGGCAAACATTTGTGTGATGAACATAGATGTTTGTTTTTGTTTGGGTGTTAATATGTAATAAGTATGTATTTACAAAAAAAAACAAGATATATATATATATATGCGAACACCTACATAAAAGCCGAATTATTGACCTCTTTTTTTAGGTTAAAACATTTTTTACCCGAAAACTACGGTTTAAGATGTTTATTTTCAAAGAATTACAAATTCACTTACAGAGAAAACGAAATAATGTCAATGTAAGTAATGTGCCTGTAGACGTTTTTCAATACCAAAACAACAACAGAAAGAAAATAATGTTGTAGTTATAATGTTTATAAATGTAGAGTAGGCAAAAACGATGAAGCAGGAAAATCATCGATATATCGATAACTAAATAAGTATTAAGTAGGTTCTTACTACACTCCAACATTGTAAAATGTAAATTTAGATTATGAATAAAATAACATAGGTACCTAATAAATTTAAAATATAGATATTAGACTCTGTTGAGGAATAGAACGGAAATAAACATTACAATTAGAAACTCCGCATAATAATAATAATAATTATTAATTAATAGGTATATCTAAAATATTATTTAATTCTTGATTATCATGTGATCAGATAAATAAAATATATTGTGGGTTCGATGGGTGTTCCCAACCAGGAAAAACATTTTGAGTGATGAACATAGATGTTTGTTCTGTATCTGTGACAAAAAAAAGTATAATAAGCATTCTATCAGTAAACTGGTTCCCATAGTACAAGCTATGCTTAGTTTGGGGCTAGATGGTGATGTGTGAAATGTCTTCGAAAAATTAGGTACTACAGGTCCCATGTGATTAATTAAGTGTTTGTTCAATTATGATGTCACAGAATCATTGAATCATTTAACCTATTTCCGAGTAGATATTTTTAGAAAAAAACTGTGGGATCTATTTTGTAAAAACATGATTATCATTTGTTATGATATTCATACCAATATTTATTGGTACTGAATGCCATAATACCTACGCTTTTTGTGCTGCTTAGGCACAAACTTACGCTTCCAATATAATACCTACGCAGAAGCGTAGGTGCATAAACAGTGATGGTTACTATGAAAAGTGTACAGATTAGGTATTATTATCTAACATTAGGTACTGCATTCAACATCATAACATGATAATCATATTTTTACAAAATATAGTTGTATTTTTTAGTTGATTTATTGTCGTTTTGGTAATTCAAACTTCACAATTTTGTAGTTCAAAAATTACGTAATAATTAACACTATCCGAATGGGTTCACACCACACCATAAAACTATGAGTATAACGTTTCCTTATCTGTAATAGAACGGATATGGTCCTAATTAGTGACTATTTTCGTGTAATTACACATTTATGAACTATTATCATAGGAATCGTATAAATCACTTTGTTTTTCTATGGAAACAGGGGCAAATGATTAATTTTAAGTTTATAGACAAGTATACGACTAAGCTCAAACGTAGTATTATATTTTTAACAATTATTGACTAGAAAATGAATATGGTCATTCAAATATCTGTCTTCTGAAAATAACGCTTCTTTATTGTCATTAAAAATAGTTATAATGGAAATTGAAAACGGCATGTAACGTATCTTAGAATACTAATAAGTTTAGTCTCAAGAGCCTACCGCAAGTTTATTAAAAAAGTTTAAAAATAAGAAATAAAGTTTGTAAATATTAAATACTACCTGGCAATATTTATAGCGCATGTCAAATAGAAACTCGTAAGTAAATATTTAAAAAATATTGACAAGATTTGGTAATCTATATAAAAATCAATTGACGACAAAACGAAAATAGCTCGAAATGTTGGTAAGTTTTTTTATTGTACAATACAAAGTTTTAGGACAAGGTTTTTATGGAAAAAAAGGTGCCTGAAAATTCAAATTCGGAATAAATTTAAAGTTTTTTATCTATGGGATTATCGAAATTTGGACAAGACAACGTCTGTCGGATCAGCTAGTGCTAATAATACTAAACACTATAGACCCATATTATACCGCGTGTAGAAAAAAAAAACTTAAACACGAATAAAAAAAGATAAGTATGATTGACAAGGTTCGAAAAAAAAAATCGATAAAATAAAAACATACCACACGTCCCGCTAGGGCTGCGCTCGCGCCGCACTGGCTGTGTCGATGAATTGTATCTCGTTTCACCTTGACCCCTAAGATCATTAACTGCAGCTGTAAACTAATCTATGACGGCGTTGTGTTTTCTGTAACTTGTGAGTAATCTGTGCTTGTATGCTTTATGACATGTTGGTATCCCCAACATCTGCAATACCTAATAATTGATCAGCATCTGGAAACTCATATTTATTCTCTATTTTCTCAGCCCTATTTCATTTATTTATTTAATAATAAGGACTGCAACAGTTTTATATCGATACAAGATTCTATAATAGTTACTATGGACATTGGTACGAAAATTAGAGGGTGAAGATAAATTTTTACAAGCTTTTATTTAACTTGCAATTTATGTAACTTAAGATAAGATAAATAAACGTTTATTTTAGTACCAACAATAATCAACACTTAAAAACAAGAAAAGAACACATACATGGTGGTAATAAAAAAACCGGCCAAGTGCGAATCGGACTCGCACACGAAGGGTTCCGTACCATTATCTACAAAAAACGGCCAAAAAACACGTTTGTTGAATGGGACCCTCACTTAAATATTTATTTAATTCTGTTTTTAGTATTTCTTGTTATAGCGGCAATAGAAATACATAATCTGTGAAAATTTCAACTCTTTAGCTATCACGGTTCATGAGATACAGCCCTGTGACAGACGGACAGCGAAGTCTTAGTAATAGGGTCCCGTTTTTACCCTTTGGGTACGGAACCCTAAAAAGGCCACCACCCAGCGTATGCTTAAGCAGTAACTACTGCAAGAGCGCTGGTCTTCCGTGGTCGCACTCCAAGTAGGCATGCAGTGGGTGCTGTGACACAAAAGAACTGAATTTTGAAGAAGTTTTCCCAAACCGATTGAGCTGAAATTTAGCATAATTATGTAACTTTAGTGACAATGCAGTAATATGGTGACAGCGAGCTGATCTGATGATGGAGTCAGGAGCTATTAAACGGAACTCTTATATAGTCTGATTGAGCTAAATCTTCGCATACCTATCAATCTCAAATGACAATGTAATATTATGGTACTAACAAGCTAGTCTGAGATCCTAAAAAAATTATAGGATCACGACTGTAATCCCCAAGTACGGTAGACATCCTCTCAGATCTTCAGGCGCTTAGATCCTTTTAAAATATCTAGTGGGAGCAGTCAGAGGCACGTTCAAACATTATGTTTGGCACATGCCCATATTTTGCAGTAGTTAGCTTTCCATACGTGACAGGTTGCAAGCCCTTCGCCACATAGGTAGGTATAGGCCTATTTAAATTCCTACCATTACCTACTTAGTATACAAAATCCAGCCAGTCTACAAGGAAATTAGATTAATTTGCAACTTGAATGACAGAATTAGCAGGTAAATGAGCCATCTCGACCGAGAGACGCATACTAATGGCCAAGAAAGAGGCAAGATCAATGACAGGGGATCACAGATTACTGTGTAGTTAGCACGCTAATATTTAAGCCGGAAACACACTTACGTGTCGTGACGTGGCGCGACACGCCACTAGCTAATCGCTTTCATACATTTAGTATGGTAAGAGACATATTTGGGTGTCGTGTCGTGTCGCAAACGCTATCTTGCGATTGGCTAGTGGCGCGACACGCCACGCCACGACACGTAAGTGTGTTTCCGGCATTACACACCAATTTAAGGTGATATGTGAAATGTTTAGGTGTTTAGTCTACCTAAAGTGATAAAACTGCATTATCTTGAAAAAAATCAAACTTAAAAAGAAACTGTCTATAATTTACTCAGCTAGTATCCCTATCTAACGAATTATATAAAAATTAACTGTTTAGCTATTCATAGTTTTGATTAAATACGAAACTAGTGTTTTTGAAGAGCCAACTTTAGAAAATAAATCTATCGAGAAAAGTTTCACCAATCGTGTTTCTGTCTATAATTTATCTAGATTATATCTTAAGTTATCATTGTCATAAAAAACAAAACTGTATGTTTTGCGGTTATTGAGAAAAATCGATTTTGCATTCATCAAAAACATTTATTACTCGTCTTAAGTCATGTTTGTCTGCACGCTGTGAATTTTGCTAAGTGGAAACCCTTGGTTTACGTGAAGGTATTTTCAAACAACCTTAATCCCCGCTGCACCGATTTGGGGTTGAATTTCGGAAATTTCTTTCTTAGTGCAACCTTACATTTTCCTCCATATTTTTCCACCCTCCATTTTATGTTTCTAGAACCAGTATTGTAAGCTGGATTTGATCGATCGGTCAGTCAGTCAGTAACGCAAAAGTTTTACATAGAAGATTTCATAGTACATAGTACAATTTCCTAAAAATACAGTTATAAGTGAAATTTTTGGCATTTTGTATGGGCTGAGTCTACCCGGACAAGACGGAAAAAGTGATAAAACTGCATTATCTCGAAAACCATCAAATTTAAAAAGAAACTGTCTGTAATTTATTTATCTAGTATGATTATCTAACGAATTTTATAAAAATGAACTGTTTAGCTATTAATAGTTTTGATTAAAAACGAAACTAGTGTTTTTGAAGAGCCAACTTTGGAAAATAAATCTATCGAGAAAAGTTTCACCAATCGTGTTTCTGTCTGTAATTTATCTAGATTATATCCTTAAGTTATCTTTGTCATAAAAAAACTGTATATTTTACGTTTATTGAAAAAAAACGATTCTGCATTCATCAAACTCGCCTTAAATTTGAAATGTTACGAATGAAGAGAGAGATAATTTGTTAAGGTGTAGTATAGGACTTACTATAGAGCTGTAGGGTCGTTCGGAAAGGTGTCGAGATTTTGTTTACGGCGTCATGAAACGTGATTTACGAATTACTTGGGAGTTTAAAAAAGTGTAATAGAATCACGACTGTAATCCCCAAATGCGGTAGACATCCTCTCAGATTTCCAGGCTCTCAGATCCTTGAAGACGTATCTCAATACATATAAAAGTACTAGCCGACCCGTGACAGACGTTGTCCTGTCAAATTTCAAAAATCGAATTGAAAAGACTGAATGTTTTTAGTCTGTGATGTCAGATTTGTTGCACACCAGCGCCATCTTTACAGAAATCATCCTTTTTGCGTTTTTTTATAGTTTTTGGGAGGTTTTTCATATTTTAAAGTAGTCTATTATTTATTCCGGCATTATATCTACATCTACAGCAAATCTCAACTTAATCCGTTTTGTCGTTTAGGCCTGATTGAGGAACAAACATACATTTCTTTTCACAAACTTTCGCATTTATAATATTATTAGGATAACACAAAATCCGCCTGTACGATAGCTGAGGGTCTGCTCGCGAACTAAAAACGAAATATCGTAACAAAAAACTAAAAATAAATAAATAGGGTCACGACTGTAATCCCCAAGTACGGTAGACATCCTCTCAGATCTCCAGGCGCTTAGATCCTTTGAAGATGTCTAGTGGGGGTAGTCAGAGGTACGTCCAAACATTATATTTGGAACATGCCCACATTTTGCAGTAGTTAGCATTCCATACGTGACAGGTTGCAAGCCCATCGCCGCTTATAAGAATAATAACTGGTTTCCTCGCGATGTTTTCCTTCACCGTTGTAATCACTTGTTAATGCGCGGGTGTAACAAAAGTATGTAAGTATTCTATCAGTTATCTAATTCCCATAGTACGAGCTTTGCTTAGTTTGGAGCTAGATGACGCTTGTAAAATGTCCGAAAAAAAAATCAGTTGATTGAAAACCCTTTTTCGGAAGTCGGTTTGAAAACATAATGGCAGACCAAAAACAGTAATTTATCACTGTTTAAAAGAGGAAAAGTATGCTACACTTACGTGAGGGTTATCAATTACCTAGTTCTGGTTCCTTAAATGACGACCGCAATAATATGACGACCGGTAAGATGGAAGCCGCTTCTAAAAATTAGAAGCTTAAAAACATCGGTGTGTACGGTACACACCGATTGCTATTTTAAATTCACTGCCCAGTAGGTAGATAAATGTTAAGATAAATGTGACAAAGTTAGATAAATGTGATTTTTCAATATAAAAAATAAATGGAGATTAATTTTGGTGAGGGAATTTTGGGGAATATTCCCGGGCACAATGGAGATTTACTAGTAATTTTCCAGACAGTAAATTACTCGGAATGGGAATGTTGCTAGCAACACAACATTAAGCGTGCCTATACAGGCCGCTCCCGAAAATTGAACATGGATTTATAACAGACCATGCATGCTGAGTGATCGATTTTCGACAAATTAAATTTTTCAAATTCAAAAGGCACTTTTAAAAATGTGTTGTCTGATTGAAAATAGTATATATTTTACTTTGAATTTAGTTAATTAGCGGCTATTATTTCATTCATTATTACCTGTAGCAATGCCATTATCATAGGACTTCTCTTGACGGTCGTCATTTAACGGTAGCCCCTTCGCAAACTGCTTATCTCGAGAGATAGATCCGCAATATAGCAGGCTCGATGCTAATGCGTTTGTGATGGCCCCAGTGATATTTCAGTTCTATTCAGTATATACATTCTATGCAAAGTTCTACCGTTCCCTTACAAATGTAGGTTCTTTGCTATAGGTACCTACCATAACCAAAATCTATAGAAACATCTATACAATCATAATATCCTAATAATATTATAAATGCGCAAGTGTGAGTTTGTACCTATATACGAGTATGTGTGTGCCCTAAGCAGGATGAAATTTTCTGTAGTATGTAGATAAAAAATCTGTTTAAAAACAACCCCTAAATGATAAAAAATTTAAAAAGGATGATTTTGGTATAGATGGCGCTGATGTACAAAAAAATTGACGTCGCAAGCTGCACATTGAGTTGTCAACGCATTCTACAAAAAAGGTTGAATCATAAGGTCGGTATTCGAAATTTATTATGTCATAAAAATCTGACATTAGACTATTGAATGATACGCATTCTACCAAAATTCGTAATTTATTTTATCAGAACAAGGATTATAGGAAAAAAAAAACTGAAAGCGATTTTCTCTATGCGATTACTGAAAATTAGGCAGGACAAAGTCTGCCACGGGTCTACTAGTTTATATATATTGTAAAGTAAATTCAGCATTTTCAAAAGGCTTCGGTTTACTTCTAATGAAAACCTCTTTTAAGCTATCTAAAAGACAAATCCGCTGACGATGTGAATGGTGCTCTGATTGGTCAGATCTTTTGAAAGCTCCGAGGTTAATCTAGCGATTTGTATTGAAAGGGACACCAGGCACCTTAACACAAGCTCTTAAAGTAATATTAAAACAGTGTTACTCGCGACGAGAAATTTACGAACTCGTATGGTCTATAGTATTGTTTAAATATTACTTTAGAGCTTATGGTAAGGGGGCAGAACCAATAATGCCTAACCTTTATGAATACCTACGCTAACTACATATTGAAAATGAAATTAATAGGATCATGTAATCCCCAAGTATGGAAGTATTTTGTAAAAAACATGAATATCATTATCATGTTATGATGTTGAATGTAATACCCAATGTTAGAGAATAAATATCTAATCTGTAAACTTTTCATAGTAACTATTCACTGTTTATGCACCTATACCTACGCTTCTGCGTAGGCACGATGGGACCAACTTGGAACTATAAATTCTCTACACAATAAAAATGTTAATATTGTTTTTACCAGATAAAATAGAGCAAGAAAGATGAATTCAGAAAATCACAAGTTAAAATATTTTATATTTTAACGCTTGTTTGCTGGTCAATAAATTCCTTGTCGTGCTTATTTATTTATACAATGAAAATTGTATAAAAAAACACCAGTACAACGTTTTATATAAAAAAGATGGATAATGAGTTGACGAGGTCAAAGGTCAAATCAGATCTATTCACGAGGTCAATCTATCATAAGCAATGAGTTCCAAAACGAGAGTGGATCGATAGTTTCTACCTTCAGGAGCATCTGGCGCGAACCCGGATATTTTACGCGCATGCGCGTTGGTGTTGCCGTGTGCGGAATTGTGGAGTTGCTGGATTTTAAGGAAAATATAACAGAATTTGAGAAAATTCGAGGCTTATCATTATCACGATATATTTACTTCTATGGTTCGAGTTAAAAATATGAATAAAGGTACTGTTTTAAGAACTCTTTGAATAGGTAAATTTTAACAATTTCACTTAGTAATAAAAAAAACTATACCTACCTATTTAGGTATGAGTTACGTTTATATTAAATTTGCCGCGAATAACATAGGAATAAATTTTCTTTTTTAAGTGTCTTTTTTTATATATTTTGAAAATATTATTAAAAGTTGCGTCATTTTAGTTTTTTTATGGCAACACGCGTCGATACGTCAAACGCAAGAATCTGGAGCGAAATAATTTCGCCCTGATTTTCGGTTTTCTACAATATTATGAATGAAAATGTGTTGTTTATAAATTAAAAATCATCTCAAATACATCACTGAAGCTTTAGTGGTCGATTTTATGGCTAAAAACCGTGGTCTGACTCCGTACAATAATTTTTAGTCGCCAAATATTTTAGTGTTTGGAGTAATATTTAATTGTTATCAGATTGTTGTTGGAAAGTCTTCCTTGTTGTTGCTAGGTACCTTAGGATTTTTTGAAAAGTTGTGAAAAAGGTTGTGTCAAATAAAATTAAAGACAAATATAGTTCATTTCGGGGTAAGTCTTACAGAATTACAAATGTTATGCATGTACTTACTAACAGTTTTTGAGTTGCCCAATTCAGTTATTGGAATATTATAATAAAAACCGACCAAGTGCGAGTCGGACTCGCGCACGAAAGGTTTATCTATAAAAAACGGCAAAAAAATCACGTTTGTTGTTTGGGAGACCCACTTTAATGTTTATTTTTAGTATTTGTTGTTAGAGCGGACTACCGCTACAGTTAACATTTTCACAGATTATGTATTTCGAACCCTAAAAATCAACTTAAATTACCCCCATATTAAGTCAGCCCTGAAATCCGAAAGATTATTATTATATACGTTTTTTTTCTTGTATTGCTGAAATGAGTAACAAAAGAAGTTTTAATTATATTAATTTAATTGTCCACAGAGTTTATAATGCGTTACAAAAGAAGATCATCACAAAACACCAGGTCCTCTCGGCACTCCGACAAGAAGTACACCGCAATACGTGAGTTTTTCGTGATTCTATGACAGTTATAAATAAATAAGTCACCCGCCACGTAAAATACTTGTTGCGGGACATCGCCCGACATAGCAAGCGACATCTACGAGTTGCGGCACAGACGCTCGCTACGTGTCGCCCGACACAAGGTGACAGGCGACGTCGCGCGGGACATCGCTCGACACGTCGGGCGATGTCCCGAGCATGTCTCTGCGACAATATATATCTTATATGCAGCTTTATGCTGTCGTTCCAGATATTTTTGTCCGTGGTGAAATACACTTTATGCTATTTAACCGTCTCAATAATATCTAAAACAACTTCAATGACGAATTTGACAGACGAAAATCAACCGACAGAAGTTTCAACATACCGGAGAAAACAGATATCTAGTCTGTTTTCTCTGTCCTTGTGACTTGTTGCTGAGTTATGACATACATTTGTAAAATAATATGGTTAAAGTCAGGATATTTTAAGATAATATGCTATTGGATAAGACACATCATCTGCTAATCCTTATTATAACTATAAAACACGACGAAACAATTAGGTTTTCATAGGATATTATACATACCCACATATTTCTGTTGTATTTTTATGTACCTATGACATATCTTTTTACCTAATCCAATTTTGATGAATTGTTTTTCCAAGTTTATCACATTTATAGTATTTATGTAGGTCTAAGAGTTCCTTCATAAAACTTGAAAATTACATTGTCCATTGACTTTTCAATTGAAAAAAAACATACTTATTTGTCAGATTTATTTTTAGATTTAAACTACCGGGGTGATAATGTGAAATGTTTGGTTTTGTTGTATGGGCTGAGTCCACTCAGATAAGACGGAAAAAGTGATAAAACTGCATTATCTTGAAAACAATCAAACTTAAAAAGAAACTGTCTATAATTTAGCTAGTATGATTATCTAACGAATTATATAAAAAAATACTGTTTAGCTATTCATAGTTTTGATTAAAAACAAAACTAGTGTTTTTGAAGAGGACCTTCGGAAAATAAATCTATCGAGAAAAGTTTCAACAATCGTGTTTCTGTCTATAATTTATCTAGATATCTTTGTAATAAAAAAAAACTGATTTACGGTTATTGAGAAAAAAAACGATTCTGCATTCATCAAAAACATTTATTACTAGTCTTAAAATAGTTTGTAGAATTTCATTTTACAAATCCAACACCAACGAAAATATAACTTTTTATGTCCGTAGTTTCCAACATGGATCTTGCTACATTTTGCAAACACACGAGTATTAACACGGTTTCAAACTGTTGCGCAAATTGTACCATTTGTACCACACTCGATTTTATTGCATACTAAACATTTATGCATTCAGCTACATGCAATGTTTCAATTTGTATTTGTATTTGAAATATTTTTTATTATTTTTAATCGACGAAAAACGGAGGAGGCTCTCACGTCTTCGCGTATTTTTTTAATTATTTTAAAAGCTTTTATTTAACTTGCAATGTTGTATGTATGTAACTATGTTTAAAAGGTGGAATCTTGCAACTCAATTTTGAAGCAGTTACGAGTATAATGCCGGAAACACACTTACGTGTCGTGGCGTGGCGCGACACGCCACTAGCCAATCGCAAGATAGCGTTGCGACACGACACGACACCCAAATATGTCTCTAACCATACTAAATGTATGAAAGCGATTAGCTAGTGGCGTGTTGCGCCACGACACGACACGTAAGTGTGTTTCCGGCATAAGTGGGATAGAGTAGAGTGTTGAGCCGTGTTGTCCGAGTAGGGAGGTACCTTGACTTTCAATCTGAAGGTGGTGGGTTCAAATCCCGGCGTGCATCAATGGATTGTTCTGTTCGAAAAATTTATATGCGCATCAAAAACATGTGCTTATAACGGTGAAGGAAAACATCGTGAGGAAACCAGTTTAGTATTATTGTAAGCGGCGATGTGCTTGTCACGTATGGAACGCTAACTACTGCAAAATGTGGGCATCAAAGGATCTAAGCGTCTGGAAATCTGAGAGGATGTCTACCGTACTTGGGGATTACAGTAGTGATCCTATTTATTTTATTTTTTTATTTTATAAGCGGGTATAATCGTACCCATAACCTACAGCGCAGAAGGCAGAGTTACTACCAACTGAACTGTGAGGCCAGTCTTATAATATACTAGCGACCCGCCCGGGCTTCGCACGGGTGCAATGCTGATACTAAATATACTACAGAATGTCTTTTTAAAAAACGTTTTTTTTTACAGCTTTTTTTGACCCCTTCTAGTACAATTGCTGATTTTTGGAGTACAATTCGTACAATTCCATAGATTTGTAACTGCATTAAAATTAATCCTTATCCACGGTGGGTCCGGCTGCGTAGTATCACACGATTTCTATGATTATTTTTTTATGGAATAGTTAATAGTGTTAACTTTTTTAATGAGGGATGACTGAGAGTGTTATAAACGTAAGAGTAGACACATATAATCAGAAAGCTTCGAATTGCTCAGCTATCGGGAGTTACACGTGTTATTGTAAGTCAACCATAAAAGATAAACCTATGCTGTCGTGGGATATTTTTTATATAATTTTAAGAAGAACATTTCCGTCATACATGATTTTTGTGTAGCTTTAACCATTAAAGTTGCACACGCGACGGAAGCTTAAAAAATGGAGTAACTTCTCCCGTTTTCCCAACATTTCCCTTCACTGCTCTGCTCCTTTTGATTGTAGCGTGATGAAAAGTATACTATAACCAGCTCAGGAGTATGAAAAATAATTGTACCAAGTTTCGTTAAAATCCGTCGAGTAGTTTTTGTTTCTATAACGGTTATACAGACAGACAGACAGACAGACAGACAAAAATTTTACTGATTGCATTTTTGGCATCAGTATCGATCCCTAATCACCCCCTGATAGTTATTTTGGAAATATATTTCATGTACAGAATTGACCTCTCTACAGATTTATTATAAGTATAGATAAGTTGGTGAAGATCGATTTATACGCATTAAGTCTGAATCTGTAGAACCAAGCCCTTTCAAAATGATCCCCACTTGACCTAGTAGCCGCCTTTAAAACCTCACTAATC
Source organism: Hydriomena furcata (assembly GCA_912999785.1). Taxonomy (NCBI): domain Eukaryota; kingdom Metazoa; phylum Arthropoda; class Insecta; order Lepidoptera; family Geometridae; genus Hydriomena; species Hydriomena furcata. The sequence continues at coordinate 22,123,608 of OU538820.1, forward strand.
TTCCTCCCCTTTATTTGAGTTTAAGATAACTGTGCTCGTTAGAGATATTGTTGTATTTTTTGCTTTACAAATTTGGGACGGAACCCTAAGAATAATTAGACTCACTACTATCCCCAAGTACGGTAGAGCTCAATAACTTTTACATTTATTATTAAAATAGGTAGAAGAAGTTGATTATGGGTAAAATATATAAAATAAATAAATATTGGCGGATTTTACACACAGCGCCATCTAGCCCCAAACTTAGCAAAGGTTGTATTATGGGAACCAGATAACTGATAGAATATCTACATATACTTTTTTTATGCAAATACTTACACAGAACAAACATCTATGTTCATCACACGAATGTTTGCCCTGGGTGGGGATCAAACCCACAACCTACAGCGTAGAAGGCAGAGTTACTACCAACTGAGTTGTGAGGCCATTATGTATTAGTAACAGGTATAGGATTTCTGTATAGGATTCCCATTCTCTTAGATCTCCAGGCGCTCAGATCATTGAAAATATCCGAAGGCAGTAGCCAGAGGCACGTATGCATCGAGAAGAAATTTGCTGTAAATGTAGATATAATACCCGAATAAGAAATGCCATCAAAAACATAACTTGTAAAAAAAGCCAAGTCTCGCAACGCAACTCAGTTCTTCTACCGTAAAAAGTAGTGAGATCCATGTAATACCAAGTCGGTTAATTTATTCAGTCCCTACTTTAAGGGTCCTTCTGTCTTAAGTTATTACGTAAATGTTAGCTAATTACGTAATAACATAAGTCAGAATGAATAGTGTACCAAAACTGTTTCTAGATGCTTCCAGACTGATATTCGACAGTTCCCGAACATTCAGAGATGTTTGCCTGGTACATGATATCGGCTTTGGATTCCAGCCAAGACCCCTACCAAGGAGATTTTATTTACTATTTCATGATTTTACTTACGAGACATAATTTCAGCTCAATCGGTTGGAAATAACTGGTAAATTTTAGTTGCAAGATTTGACCCACACATGCTAACTAAGGAAAGTTAAAAGCTTGTAAAATATAGTTTTCGGTTGATAAATATTTATTCAAAACATGCTTTTGTAAAATTCTCTTTTTATATAGAAATCAGAGCAGCGCGCTATAGCCTGACATATAATATTACATTGTCTATGGAATTGGCAGGTAGTTATGAAAAGGTTTTATTCAATCGAACTATGTACCTACTAATGAGTTCCGTTGTGAGTGTTGAACAACTCTTGACTCCAATATCCGATCAGCTCGCTGTCATCATATTATTGTATTGTCACCAGAACTAAAGGTGCATGAAATAATTCAGTTCAATCGTATACCAATTCTATCTAATTTCTGGAAGAAAACTCTTGTAGGGTTAAGCTCGTCTTTGTACATATTTGTCATAATTGTTAATGTTTTCTGTGTTCAAGAAAGTGTTCTGTATTAAAGTACCAACAAATGGTCGAAAATTGGTTTGCTTGACAAACAACTTACAAACAAACAAAAACATACAAATAATGCAAGATAAATAGCTTGTAAAAAGAAGTAAATTTAGTAAAACATCACGACTGTAATCCCCAAGTACGGTAGACATCCTCTCAGACCTCCAGACGCTTAGATCCTTTGTGAATGATGTTTAGTGGAGTCCGTCTAATCAGAGCCACGTCCAAACGAACAGAAATATCCATTGATGCACGCCGGGACTCGAATTGAAACCTTCAGAATGAAAGTCGAGGTACCTCCCACTCGGCAAACACGGCAAACAGTGTCTCTGATAATAATATTCTTATTTCTGGCTGCGTAATCTGACAGGCACGTGCGTCCGTTGCGTTATAATTCTTATAAATGAGGACAAGCCGATTTATGAGCCTACATTACCGGTGTTCATCACGCGATAGGCGATGACAAGAAAGAGTTGCGCAGATGCATAATTTTCACTTTCGTTTGGTGTAGAGGGGTGCACTAACAAAATAATTCTCGATATTTAACCTCTAAGGGGCTATCTCTCTAAGGTTCAGCGCGGGTTGAAGTCTGTTTGAAAATTACTTCTCTTGAATGAAGTCGCAAGGGCTTCCACTAAATACCTACCTATCTATCTTTTAATGATAAAAAAATAATAATTATAAGATAAGGTTTATATTTAGAGATAATATAAGATAAGATTTATTTAAGATAAATTTATATAAATTAATATAATAATAAAACAAATATATATAACTATATTAATACCTCTAAACAAGCAATTCGTGTATATAATAATCTGAATCTCGGAAACTGCTCCAACGATTTCATGGAATTTAGTAGGTAAGAAAACGTTGTTTTATCCATGTTTTCAGGCAATAAAATACCAGGTAGGTAGGTACTAGTATTTATTAGAGCTTCACTTAACCTAGCTCCTAAGATGTTTAAGAGGCTCCCAGTCGCTGATTTCTCTTTTTCGAAACGAAAAAAGAAATACTTCTGAACAAGCCACATCTCCTATTTTTATAAATATATTACTTCAGGTTCCTACCTAGATTTCTATTAAGCTGAAAACATAATAGCAGAAACTTTTCACGATAAAGATATTATTTCAAAATGATACGTTTTAGAATTTATGATCGTAATATTTTATATACCTACTATTAAAATCAACTTGTGATTTATTGTTAAAGATAGGTAATATGTAGATCTAGATTTCTATTAGAATAGATTTTTGATAAGTAATTATACATAATTTATATCATTAATTTATTCGAAAAGCTAAGGCGGGTCACGCTCCGACGTGTGTTTGTCGTCATTGCAGCGGTCGGTAGGATTATTTATCGAAGTGATTAAAGGTGGGTACATCTTTATTCACATATGCTATCACTACATAGTATAAAGCAAAGTCGCTTTCCGCTTCCCGCGTCTGTATGTCTGTATGTATGTTTGCTTATATCTTTAAAACTACACAACGGATTTTGATGCGGTTTTTTTTAATAGATAGAGTGATTCAGGAGAAAGGTTTATATTTTTTTTTTTTTTTTTTTTTTTTTTTTTTTTTTTTTTTTTTATTGTCATTAAAAAGAGGTAACAAAGTTCCTATGAAGTCCCTGACTCCTGAGCTAGGTACGTAGACCTGTGTTACAGAAGTCAGTGTCTTCTCCCATATATGGTTGCAATAATGTTTATGACAAATACACTGACAGAGTTAAGTAAGTAGGTACTGTAGTTAATAATAAAAAATAGAGGTAAGTATAAGAATATAGTGTTTGAATATGAGTACCTATGGTTTTGAATGTATTATCGAGTATGCATGTGTGTGTGGGTGTGTGTGTGTGTGTGTGTGTGTGTGTTTGAATGAGTGTAATGTGATCGAGATACTTTCATTTTAGAGATTGTAGCAATAATTCAGTTTCATTATAATTTAAATTAAGTAACCAGTTCTTAATCTTTATCTTAGTTTCGTGATTGGAGAGTGGGTGTATATTATGTGCTTTATTTATTTTATTGTATAAGTGAACAGCCATGGAAGCATGCTGACGTCTAGCGGAGACAGTACGACATTATATGTATTAAACCCGTGCGAAGCCGGGGCGGGTCGCTAGTACATTATAAAATAGGAGATGTGGCTTATTCACAAGTATTTATTTTTTCGTTTCGAACAAAAACAATCGTCGACTGGGAGCGCCTTAAAAGTGATTGACGTTGACGATTATAAAATTTATCTCCGCAAATAATAATTTGTTGAAATATTATCATGTTCTTAATAATAAAAAAGATACAGTGGTAGTGGCTGAATATGGCAGTCGTTTCGGCGCCTGCAGGCAAAGTAAGAGCAAGTTAATACAACATCTTTGCTAAGCGTATTAACCGTTTGTTACTCTAGAGCTTGTTTCATCGTCATTTACACAGCTGACAGCTTTTAAGTTTTTAAATAAGTTTTCTAAGCTTCAGAGCAGAGCGCTATCACCTGTCACATAATATTACATTGTCATTGGAACTTGAATAAGTATATTCAAATTCAAATTCAAAAATCATTTATTTCAATAAAATCACAAGGATCACTTTGAAACGTCTTAGGAACTAGGTGAAGCTACGCCGATTCCACGCGACCAAGCCTAGAAGAATCAGGCAACAAACACGGCTTGGGGTCTACCTTTTTTTTAATGATCCTTTTCTTAAAGCTATGTAGAGCTCCAGTGTGATGCCAATCGAACAAGGTGAAGGCTCAAACAAGAATAGGTAATTATTAAAAGTATACATACAGGTATGTATAAACATAATATACAGGTATGAAAAGTATTTACTCAATCGAAATATTTACTATGAAGTTCCGTTGTGAGTATTCGTTGAGCTGCTGACTCCATAATCAGATCTGCTCGCTGTCACCATTTGTATTGTCACCAGAACTAAAGGCGTATGAAAAATTTTAGCTCAATCGGATCGTCCAACAAATGGTCGAAAAATATTTAAGCATACTTAACATGTCGGGCGATGTCCCGCGCGACGATTCGTGTCACGCGACAAGGCCGGAAGACAAAATGTCCTGTGAACACTTCTGATAGTCAATCATTTATTTTATACCCGTGCCCGCTTCGCTGGGGGACAGATAGTTTTACGACTTCATATTAGAAATCTTAAAATTATCAGTGGTTCTCTTATAAATTAAGCATATTATACATATAAACCTTCCTCCTGAATCACTCTATCTATTAAAAAAAAAACACATCAAATTCCGTTGTGTAGTTTTAAAGATATAAGCATACATACAGACGCGGGAAGCGGGAAGCGACTTTGCTTTATACTATGTAGTGATTTAATTATTTACACAGGCACCTAAATAAGTAGGTACATCAGTCCACTACAGTACGTGGGATTTAAATTCCAGCTACTTAAGCTGTACAATATCGCAAACACCAACTACACGTAACAACCTCAAAGACAAGTGTTCCTTTTAAAACTTTTCTAATCATTCAAAAGTTTAGCATAATGGGATTTTGGCAGATTAGAGATAAAGTGGTTTTCTGTTTTACTTTATGATCCTGCGAAAATTGTAATTTTGTAATGTCTTCGTCGGTAAGTGCTTAAGTTTATTCAAAACTTCTTTAGCGTTCGTGGCGTATCTCGAAGTTTATGGTGTGACCATACATTATGCGGCAACCGAGCGCGGCAGCCGCGGGATACCTGCCGCGCGCAAACGGTGTTATTGTTCGTTCGCACGGCAAACTTGTGCCCTGCGAATGCCGCGCTATGTCTGGTCACACCTTAACGCTAGATTTAACAACAAGGATGGCATTAATTGTTGAGCGTTGTCGTACTTAACTTAGCGACGATGTGCTGGTTTCCTCACGATGTTTTTCCTTGACCATAATAAGCAAAAAACAGGGGTGAAAGGCATTTTTTTTGGTATTAATTGCCTTGTCCTCCTTACCAATTATTGTCTTGCCAAATAAATACTTTTCATTTTATTTAATTCATTTCAAGCACATGCTAATCCTAATATCCTAATAATTATTCTAAATGGGAAAGTTTGTGTGTGCCCTAATCAGTCCTAAACGACCAAACTGATAAAATTTACTGTAGTACCTATGTAAATAAAACATTAGATAAAAGGAGGGACAACAACCCCTAATTGATATAAAAACGCTAAAAAGATGATTTTGGTATAGATGGCGTTGTTGTGCAAAAAAATAGACATCTGTCATCAAAACATTTAGTTGTCAAGGCAACGCAAAGGTTGAACCGGTTGGTAAAACGGTAGGTACTCTAAATTTATTTTATCAAAAAAATTTGGCATCAATTTGATGACCGAATGATACGCATTCTACCAAAATTCGTAATTTATTTTATTAGTTTTAGGTTTCTAGGGAAGTTTCTGAAATTTCTTTTTTCTGTACGATTGTTGAAATTTGACAGGGCAACGTCTGTCACGGGTAAGCTAGTACGCATATAAATTTATTTGCCGAAATTATGAAATACTTAATAATATGAACTCGGTCTACCGCACAATAAAAACTGTATTTCAAAATGGCGCCCAAAAGTCGGGCGGGTCTTGGAAGACGTCCAGCGCTATTCAATGAAGCAGAAGCTATTGTCTAACCAGTAAATATTTCACGAGATAACGGCTAGTAAGAAGCTCAAATCTGTATCTTCAGTTGTTCCTCAACATCAACTTCACTTGAGGAATTAATGGCAAAAACTTGCAATAAATACCTAAATTATATAAAACTAGCAGTCCGCCCCTGCGTCGCACGGGTGTAATAATGATTTTATGGGTAATTTTTTTACACCTTCCTTACATTATGGAAGTTTTCATACGGATCCCTAATAGATCCCTAATAGATCCCTAATAATAGTTAGAAATATAGTATTATCGACTTTTTTGTAGATATTGATAATATCTATAAAACTGTAGTACACTACTTTGCTCTATTGTCAATAATTTCCGCAGCGTAAGCGATGTAAGGATTTTTTTGGAATTTTTTTTCACACTTCGTGATACATTATCGAAGTTTTCATACGGATCCCTTACATTTTTGAACATAATCTATAGCATATGTTCATCAGGGATAATGTAGGATTCCAATGATAAAATAATTTTTGAAATCGATTCAGTAGTTTCGGAGCCTATTCGATGCAAACAAACAAACAAACAAATTTTTCCTCTTTATAATATTAGTATAGATAAATATTTGTGCACATTTCACACACCATCCAAAGCTTGTACTATGGGAGCTAGATAACTAATTTAATACTTATACATATAATATACTTTTTACACAAAGACACAAAAGAAACATCTATATTTATCATACAAAATGTTTGTTCTGGGTGAGGATCGAACCCACAACCTACAGCTCAGAAGGCATAGCTACTACCAACTGTGCCACACAAGCTGTTAGGTCTTCGTCAAAGATTCCTCAGGTCAAGTGAGTGTGAGGAAAGAATGAGTAACGACTTAAAATACGCGGGCCACAGTAAAATATGTTTTTACTGTCTACCTCTCTCGGTTCTACCACAACTCTTAGTAAGTACGTACTTTTATTAACTGGGGTTCTACCATTGTTTACTTACTAAATTTATTGACGTCATTATTTATCTTTTTTCAACTTTTTTTGCTGAATTCACCAGATCACGTTTTTTTTATACATTTACTTAGGTTGTTTTTAGGGTTTAAGACTTTGCTATCCGTCTGTCTGTCAAAAGGCTGTATCTCATGATCCGTGATAGCTAGACAGTTGAAATATTCTCAGATAATGTAAATATTTATTACATTTATGCACTTAAATATTTATTTTATTCTGTTTTCTGTATTTGTTGTTGTAGCAACAACAGAAGTACATCATCTGTTAAAATTTCAACTGTCTAGCTATCACGGTTCATAAGACACAGCCCTGTGACAGCGAAGTCTTAGTAATAGGGTCCCGTTTTTACACTTTAAGTACGGACACCTAAAAATGTACCTCTTTATAATAGTAGTGTAGATATAGTTTTAAAAATAGCAGTCGAATTTCCACTTGAATTGTTTGGATAAAGTTAAAGTTGATATAAAAGAGTTCCTTTGTGCGCTGAAAACTAACTAGTTTTTACACTGACTTGTTTTTTTACGATCAGTGCTCTTCGTTGCTCGTATAAAACCTTTTTATACCATTGTGGGAGCATTGGAAACTTTTTTAAATGGAGTTTGGTAAAAGCTTGGTTTTGTAGCAATGTTTTTGAAACGTTTCATAAAAAATAAACCGGCCAAGTGCGAATCGGACTCGCGCACGAAGAGTTCCGTACCATTATCTATAGCAGCAAAAAAATCATGTTTGTTGTATGGGAGCCCCCCTTATATTTATTTTATTCTGTTTTTAGTATTTGTTGTTAGAGCAGCAACAGAAATACATAATCTGTGAAAATGTCTACTGTCTAGCTATCATGGTTCATGAGATACAGCTCTGTGACGGACAGACGGACAGACAGACGGACGACGACAGCGAAGTCTTAGTAATAGGGTCCCGTTTTTACCCTAAGGGTACGGAACCCTAAAAATCTAAAAAACTAAAAGTTCATTTCTGTATGCGATTATTCAAATTTGGACAGGACAACGCCTGCCGCGGATCTGCTAGTAATAGTCAACTCGCGAACCGAAAACTATATATCGTAAAAATCGTGCCAAAGTTACATCGTTTCGACCATAGTTTTAACGATATGGAACGACCGTAATTAATTTTGACAATCGTCGATTTACTTACAAATCACTAAAAAATCTTTGTAATAAAAAACAAAACTGTATGTTTTGCGGTTATTAAGAAAAAACGATTCTGCGTTCATCAAAAATATTTATTACTCGTCTTAACTTACATGGCATGAATCCTGCCCACTCCTTCCAGCGCAGATCATATTAGGGGTGATATTGACCAAGTACCGCTCAAAAAACGACTTGCATTTACGACGAGTGACCAATGGTATTGCTACTTGCTGTAAGTGGGTCGAAACGGGGTATTGCTGAAAAAAAAACATACATTTTGATGGAAGCCGTGTTGGCCAAGTGGGAGGTACCTCGACTTTTAATCTGAAGGTCGTGGTACCTTCACATTGAAAGTCGAGGTAACTCCCACTTGGCCAACACTGCTTTTTATAGAAAATGGTATGAAACCTAACGTGCGCGTGTCTGACTCGCACTTGGCCGTTTTTTTTTAAGTTTTATAGGATCAATTATTTTGGACTTCGCAATAGGAGAGAAAAAATCATCCTAATCGGATCACCAGACAAAAAATATATGATACGCGTCGAATTGAGAACCTCATTTTTAGGGTTCCTTACCCAAAGGGTAAAAACGGGACCCTATTACTAAGACTTCGCTGTCCGTTTGTCTGTCTGTCCGTCTGTCCGTCTGTCTGTCACAGGGCTGTATCTCATGAACCGTGATAGCTAGACAGTTGAAATTTTCACAGATTATGTATTTCTGTTGCTGCTATAACAACAAATACTAAAAACAGAATAACATAAATATTTAAGGGAGGCTCCCATACAACAAACGTGAATTTTTTGCCGTTTTTTATAGATAATGGTACGGAACCCTTAAATCTTTATTTTATTCTGTTTTTAGTATTTGTTGATAAAGCGGCAACAGATATACACCATAATATGTGAAAATTTCAACTGACCAGCGGAGTCTCAGTAATAGGGTCCCGTTTTTACCGTTTGGGTACGGAACCCTAAATACTCGCTGTCATAGGTTCATCACTACATAGTATAAAGCAAAGTCGCTCTCCGCTTCCCGCGTCTGTATGTCTGTATGTATGTTTGCTTATATCTTTAAAACTACACAACGGATTTTGATGCGGTTTTTTTTTATAGATAAAGTGATTCAGGAGGAAGGTTTATATGTATAATAACATGCTACCCGTGCGAAGCCGGGGCGGGTCGCTAGTCTTAAATAAAGCTCTTCTTATTTCGGTAGTTAGAGAACAGATTATTGGGCGTCCTTCTGTATTACCAGATACAATGGTGTCGCCGCACAAATGAAAATGTTTCGTATTTGGCTAGACAAAGTTGATATGTAGACGCGAGAATGTTGTGAATACGAGAAGATCGATATTGAGTTAGTTAGTGGAAGTCGTTGTAAAGTTTGAAATTGCAGTCATCGCTAAATGACGGCCTACATTATCGAAATAAAAGGTCTTTTCTTATTCCTGTTGGCGTAGCGGGCGATTAAATATTTCAGGGAGATCCATATTTTTTAAATATAAATATAGCCTAAGTTACTCACTGATAATGTAGCTTTAGATAGGTAAAGAATTTGTAAAATTTAACAAGTGGTTTTTAGGGTTCCGACCCAATGGGTAAAACGCTGTCCGTCTGACTGTCACCAGGCTGTATCTCATGAACCGTGGTAGCTAGACAGTTAAAAATTTCACTTATGATGTATTTTTGTTGCTGCTATAACAACTAATAATAAAAACAAAATATATTTTTTTAGGTGGACTCTACAACAAACGTGATTTTTTTTTGCCGTTTTTATAAATAATGATTCTTGCGCGAGTCCGACTTGCGTTTGGCCAGTTGTTTAGAATATTAATTACAAACAAAAATACAAAATTTACCTACCTCATTATATTAATAGTGTAGATACATTTGGGAATTCCCTGATGATAACTTTCCAACCATCTGTGTTTGATAAAATTAACTATTTTTCGATGCGTTATCACATAACTTTTAATGAGTACCTATAATGTAGGTTCTGGTATTCTTAAAAAAACCTAACAATCAGTCAACGAACAAGCAATTTTAAGGGGTATCGAGGTAACTAGGTATAGCAACATTAAACAAAAATAGCATTATGGAAGATGGTAGGTAAGTAAAATTTTATCCCACTTTTCAAGTCTTAAAAAAATTAAGATTCTCATAAAATCAACGAGGAAAACAATAATTACGATATCATTAAAATAATTTTGCGCAAGTATGGTGGTAAAATAATAAAATAAATAGGATCACGACTGTAATCCCCAAGTACGGTAGACATTCTCTCAGATCTCCAGACGCTTAGATCCTTTGAAGATGTCTAGAGGAGGTAGTCAGAGACACGTCCAAACATTATATTTGGCACATGCCCACATTTTGCAGTAGTTAGCATTATACGTGACAGGTTGCAAGCCCATCGCCGCTTATAAGAATACTAACTGGTTTCCTCACGATGTTTTCCTTCACCGTTGTGAGCACGTGTTTTTGATGCGCATATAAGTTTGTTGGTGACGTCATAAATCCCAGATCACTTTCGTGAAATACACGCACAGCGAAGCTTCAAAACTGAGTTTTGAAAAATCCCTCTTAAAGTAAAAAGACTAATATATATTTTTCATACAAACTACCTCTAGAAAAGGGTGCGATGGTGTGTCGATGTATGTATGAGAACTTTATAACACGTAGTGCGATTTTTTCGTAACCTGGTTTGAGTAGTGTCAATAAAAAACGGGCCAAGTGCGTGTCGGGCCACGCGCAATGTTGAGTTTCGTAGTTTACACAGCTAACAACCTTATGTAAGTAATTTTTTTAATTACTTCTCCAAGTCCATTTTATAAGTTGGTCGACTATTACGTCTATTACTCGTAAACTTGTTACGCCTACTTAGCTGTGATAATTTTGCTTTTAACTTCAGTATAGGTAGTTTAACTTTTTGGGGAGGACACTTGACTTTCTTGTATACTACGAAACCCTAAAAAACACGATCAAAAGGTCAAAAAAATAACAAATTGAACCCTTGGAGTTTGACACTTGCATGAATGTAGGTAATTTTGAGCTAAAAATTAAATAACATAAACCTCAGCGATGAAATTCCACAGCGCCCGGGCACCCTGACACCCCGGCACCCTGTCACCCTCGCTTGGATTATACCAATAATGTGACATCCTAATCTTGGGTTATTTTACAGTTTCTCGAAGAACAGTTACCGTTATAACATGTTATGTGAATGGTCGGAAGAGGATTGGAATATGAACTCGTAAACTTCATAAAAATGCATACTCCTATAATTCGATATTCGTTTAGATTTGAGATTTCTATCTGTAATATAAAAATGAATCGCTGAATGTGTTGCTAAGCGCAAATCTCGAGAGCAGTTGAAACGATTTTGTTAATTCTTTTTTTGTTGTATTCATTATTATCAGGAGAAGGTTCTTATGAAGAAAATAAATAATTTGACAGGACAACGTCTGTCGGGACAGCTAGTATGATATAGATTTGACTTCCCTATTATGAGATATCCAAACTATAGTCGCTATCGAGTATCGTTAATCGATAATGGCTTTAGACCAATATTGTAAAGAATCTATACAATTTTTGATGTGGATAAATTTCTCTATTTTTCGTATGAACCTATCTTATATCTCTTTTGCTGAATAACTTATTTCGTACGTCATTGAAAACCTTAATCTTAAGACCGCTATATTGCGTTTTCCGACACCACTATCTCAGGAACCCCTGGTTTTACGGCAGTTGATCACAGCCCGCCGTGGGGGATGCGCGCACCCTTGTGGAAATTTGCCGCCAAATATTGCGAGCGTTCGGTTTGATAACTGATTTCAGATTGATCTGTGAGGATCGGATCTTCCGTGTTTGGATTGATTTAAAGTTCTGTGACTAGTTTAATATACATTACTAAATAGTGACGTTTTAATTACATTAATGATATAATGATAATATTTCCGAACTAAATTGTTATGTGTGAAAACTTAAAGAAAAAGCATGATTATTTATGAGTTATAGATAGTCGCGCAGAATAATCAATTTGAAAATATTAATTTGAGATAAATCGCAGATTCAGTGATAGTAGAAGATACTTAGTGTATTTTTACGCCTTGAGTATTATTAATAAATTATCAGTGTGTTTAAAACATGATGTGTGATCAAAAGATTGATCAGTAGTGTTTCAAAATAATATGTATGATGTGTGATCAAGTAATAAACCATTTGCAACTTTAAGTGATGTGCAATCCATTTTGCCAGATGTGACTTAAGTGATGTGTATACACAAAAAGTGATGAATGTTGTGTGTAGAAATGAATAGGTTGGAGTCAAAGCAAGACAGAGAAGATGACAGAAGCGCGAAAGGGAACTGCACGAAGCATAACAAAATTTTGGGTAATTTTTTAACTTAGTATTCTTATAAGCGGCGACAGGCTTGCAACCTGTCACGTATGGAATGCTAACTACAGCAAAATTTGGGCATGTACCAATAAATATAATAATGTATAATAAGTATGTATTTATTCATTCATTCTTCGAGTCAATGTACTCATTCATTTTCGTCAGATATGTTGCTTTCAGTAAGTTGCCACTTCCAAGGCCCTATCCGATGCCTCAAGTAAGTCCTCTCGGGTGCAGGTGGTCGGGCACCGAGGACAGGATAACAAGTGGAGCATATCCTGCGCTGGGGCGCCGCACTCACACTGGACCCGTGACGAATTTATGATACCCCATTTGGCTAGGTTACTTCTGCAGCGACCAACTTGGGTACGGAGTCTGTTAAGCGACTTCCAAATTGGCCACTGCAGTTCATGACCGGGACAAGATGGCGCTGTGTGAAATGTCCACCAATATTTATATTTATATTTATTATTATAATGTATGGACGTGCCTCTGACAACCCCTACTAGACATCTTCAAAGGATCTAAGCGTTTGGAGATATGAGAGGATGTCTACCGTACTTGGGGATTACAGTCGTTATCCTATTTTTTTCTTTATGTGAAAAAAGGTTTCTTTCTTTATGTAGGACTAATCAAAAAATATATTTTCATTGGTCTTCTTTTTAGTTTTTAAAACGTAATTATTATCTTTGGATTAACTTAACCTAATATAACTAGTAGCAGTAAACCTGGTTCAAAAAAACATATTAAATTTAAAATAAATTATGTAGAATTTATTAGTATTGTACTCGTTCGATCGGCACCACACTGGAACTCTCTATATACCTACCATATCTACGCGTACTTAGTATTCATGAAATAATCATCACAAAAAAAAATAGACACACACACACACACGCGCCGTGTTTTTTGCGAAAGTGACAACGCCATATGTGTTCGTATAGCGTTGTTACTTTCGCTTCTAAAGTAATACTTCTTTAGTCTTACTTTATAGGTACTTTATAGGTTGTAGTACGGCCCCAGATTATTCTAGCCTAGGTATTAGGCGTAACTTCACTTAGCTCCTAAGACGATTCAAAGTGATTTCATTTAATAATAAAACATCTTTTATCTTTGACTTGTGTTTTCTATTTTCGGGAGTGGTCGCAAACCCGATATTTTGTTTCTTAGGGTTCCGTACCTAAAGGGTAAAAACGGAACCCTATTACTAAGACTCCGCTGTCCGTCTGTCCATCTTTCCGTCTGTCACAAGGCTGTATCTCATGAACCGTGATAGCTAGACAGTTGAAATTTTCACAGATGTTGCCGCTATAACAACAAATACTAAAAACGGAATAAAATAAATATTAAAGTCGGGCTCTTATACAACAAACGTGATTTTTTTTCGTGTCTTATAGATAATGGTACGGAGCCCTACGTGCGCGAGTCCGATTTGCACTTGGCCGGTTTTTTATTGTTCCGTACCCAAAGGGTAAAAACGGGACCCTATTACTAAGACTTCGCTGTCCGTCTGTCTGTCTGTCCGTCTGTCTGTCCGTCTGTCTGTCACAGGGCTGTATCTCATGAACCGTGATAGCTAGACAGTTGAATTTTTCACAGATTATGTACTTCTGTTGTTGCTACAACAACAAATACAAAAAACAGAATAAAATAAATATTTAAGTGGGGCTCCCATAAAACAAACGTGTTTTTACCGGTTTTTTAATAGATAATGGTACGGAGCCCTACGTGCGCGAGTCCGATTTGCACTTGGCCGGTTTTTTTATTCATCCTGAGTGCTCTACAAAGGCACTATGCCCATCCTCATCAGCTCGATTCAATTAACATGACGTAGATGGAAGCGAAGTGCGAAGTTCCATTAGCAGTCGCTGTCTTTCTCTTAAGGTGAGGCTTGAAATTTTTAGTTTTTTTATGGGCTGAGTCTACCCGGACAAGACGGAAAAAGTGATAAAACCGCATTAACTTGAAAACCATCAAACTTAAAAAGAAACTGTCTGTAATTTATTTAGCTAGTATGATAATCTAACGAATAATATAAAAATATAATGTCCAGCTATTCATAGTTTTGAGTAAAAGGGAAAGAAATAACTTTGGAAAATAAATATATCGAGAAAAGTTTCACCAATCGTATTTCTGTCTATAATTTATCTAGATTAAATCCTTATGTTATCTTTGTCATAAAAAACAAAACTGTATATTTTACGGTTATTTAGTTAAAACGATTCTGCATTCATCAAAAAAATTTATTACTCGTTTTAAGTCTGATGCGGGGAACAAAAGAAAAGTAAAGTAACTAAATAAGTTCTTTGTTTAAAAATGTTTTTTCAAAACAAGCTTTTGTAAAATCCTCCATCAGACTAGCGCGCTGTCTCCTGTCACGGAATATTTTGTGCTGTTTATAATTCAGTGGCTGATTTATACATATCTTTAGAACTTTAGTAAATAGTTGTTAGGCTTTCGTACCCAAAGGGTAAACACGGGACCCTATTACTAAGACTTCGCTGTCCGTCTGTCTGTCACAGGGCTGTATCTCGTGAACTTTGATAACTAGACAGTTGAAATTTTCACAGATTATACACGTATGTCTGTTGCGGCTAGAACAACAATTACTAAAAACAGAATAAAGTAAATATTTATGGGGGGCTCCCAAGCTCCCATACAACAAACATGATTTTTTTGCCGTTTTTAGTCCGACTCGCACTTTTTTGTTATGTAAAAATTAGCTAGTTATTTATTACGAGTCTGTTTTTTTCTATTTTTCTAAATATAATATAGGAAATAATTTTATTTTATATATCATACTGGCTTCCGCTTCCGTTCCTGCATTCTAGGTATATTTTATGCTAATACAGAACATAAGCCGAGAGAGCCGAGAGAAAGTATGTTTGGGCGTAATTGAAGCTACAAAGCTAACAAACTACAAGTAAACAAACATCCTCATAAACTTTCGGATATATCAAATTAGTATTAGTAAGTTTTTTTTTTAAAAGCTTTATTTATCTTGCAACTTTGTATGTATGTATGTAAATTATGTAACTATGTTTGTTATGGTGGAATCTTGCAACTCAATTTTGAAGCAGTTATTTTCAACCAATTGAGCTGAAATTTGGCATACTTATGTAACTTTGGTGACAATTAGGTTAGACAAGTTAGGAGCTGTTCAACGGAACTCCTCAGTAAATAAAATTATGGTATTAGCGAGCTGGTCTGATGATGGAGCTCGAATGTACTCCCTAACTACACAACATAACCATGTCGTTTTTGGGCTCGTTGCATTTGTCTAGACGTGTACTACAGCCCTAGAATTTATAAAAGCTTGATTAAAAATATTAAATAAAATAACTTATTGTTACTTAAAATAATGTATGGTGTTGACAGTATATTCTATTCACGTAACAATTTTGAGTATCTTTGCAAAAATGTTGCACAGAACTTTAGTTAGTTTTCTAGTTTAATAATACTCTTTTATATAGTATCTTACACGCGAATAAGTTCGGAACACCTCTGAAAGGAATACTTCAGCTGAAGTTGTAAAGATAAAGTTTTAAAAGATGTCTGCAGTCGAGCGGAATGTATTTGAGAAATACGAGTTTAGTTTCATCCATTTATTACGAATCTTTGCTTTGGTACCTATTCGATTTTATAAAGTTAACATAGAGTAGGTTTGCTTGAAGCTTTTTAGTTTGTCTCAGAATTATTTTTATATATATAGCAGTTTGCCCCGGCTTCGGTACCTGGATAAAAAGTAGCCTATGTGTTATTCTGATATAAGCTGTATAAGCTATATTACTGTAAAGTTTCATTTTAATCCGTTCAGTAATTTTTGCGTGAAAGAGTAACAAACACACACAAACACTCACAAACTTACACATCACTACATAGTATAAAGCAAAGTCGCTTTCCGCTTCCCGCGTATGTATGTATGTTTGCTTATATCTTTAAAACTGCACAACGGATTTTGATGCGGTTTTTTTTAATAAATAGAATGATTCAAGAGAAAGGTTTATATGTATAATACATTCATAATATAGTAGAGAAACACTGATAATTTTAGAGGTTTCTAATGTGATGTCGTAAATAAACAAACACATTTTTTTGCGCTTACATTGCAAATGCTGGCTGAACCCCACGAGATATATCAAAATAATGTACTACAGTATTGTACACCTTAAAAACGTCTACAAAAAAGTCCACGATGGTATTAGAAATGTCTTACGCACAGCGAAGCGGGCACGGGTCAGCTAGTTTATTATATTAGTAGGATTATTAATTCGTTATCAGATAAGTTCACCAATGTTATTCATGCCTGACATCCCATAGCATATTAAATTTGTGCTTTCTGCGCTGTACCTACGGCTACGACAAACATTTGTGTGATACACATAGATACTCGTATTTTATCTGTTTCTAGGTATTATAATGCATTATGTTGATATGAATTTGCAAAAAAACAACTTTTGAATAAGTATTTACTTAGTTACCATAGTAAAAGCTTTGTTTATTTTAGTGCTAAATGGCACTTTGTAAAATGCTCACCAATATTACATCCACCTATTCATTCCTATAACATAACTACATAACAAAATATAAAAAAATGATTAATCACTACGTTTCCGTGCCTTGGAGGGCATGGGTAATAAATCTAGCGAAGCCTTCGGCGGCCTGTGAGCTCTGTCTCCTGGGACAGCTACTAATTCTTTCAAATTTAGTAGCTTCCGAAGGTGGTTTCTGGTGGAAGGTGGTGTCTTCTGAACGGCCGAAAACTGACGCAACCATCTGACTATGTGATTACTCGTCCTAGCTGACTATCCATTTAAAATATCAAGACTTGGTAATTATGAAAAAAGCCGTGTTGGCCGAGTGGGATGTACCTCGACTTTCAATCTGAAAGTCGTGGGTTCGAATCCCGGCGTGCATCAATGGATTTTTCAGCTCGAAAAAATTATATGCGCATCAAAACACGTGCTCAAAACGGTGAAGGAAAACATTGTGAGGAAACCAGTTAGTGTTCTTATAAGCGGCGATGGGCTTGCAACCTGTCACGTATGGAATGCTAACTACTGCAAAATGTGGGCATGTGCCAAATATAATGTTTGGACGTGTCACTGACTACCCCCACTAGACATCTTTAAAGGATCTAAGCGTCTGAAGATCTGAGAGGATGTCTACCATACTTGGGGATTACAGTCGTGATCTTATAATAAAAAGTGTGTTTAAAAATGAGATAGGAACGGCCGGGAAGGAACCCACGAAACTTAGGATTAAAGTCGAGGTAGATACCTCCCATTTGGACAGTACGGATTTTTATAGATATTGAAGCTCTTTAGTAATTTTTTTTATTGTTGTACGTATTTGGTTAGTACTATTAATTATTATTCTTGTTTGAGCCTTCACCTTGTTCTTACGGCACCACACTGGAGCTTTACATAGCATTATAGAAAGGATCATTGAAAAAAAAACGATAGACCCCAACGTTTGTTTGTTGCCTGATTCTTCTAGGCTTGGTCGCGAGGAACAAGCGTAGCTTCACCTAGCTCCTAAGACGTTTCAAAGTGATCCTTGTGATTTTATTGAAATAAATAAATTATAAATTAATAAATAAATATTGACGGACTTTACACACAACACCATCTAGCCCCAAACTAAGCAAAGCTTGTACTGTGGGAACCAGATAACTGATAGAATACTTATTTACTTTTTTTTTGTAAATACATACATAATATACATAGTAACACCCAGACACAGAACAGACATCTTTGTTCATCACACAAATGTTTGCCCTGGGTGGGGATCGAACCCACAACCTACAGCGTAGAAGGCAGAGTTACTACCAACTAAGCTATGAGGCCAGTCAATTGAATTTGAATTTGATATTTGTTGCAGAACTGGACCTGGACTATCTGGAGAGAGGAGGCGGCAACACGTTGACGGCAGGGGGAGCTCCGAGCGTCGAGCCAAGTCCCGATTCTCTCGACCTCATCAAGGTTGTGCTGCTGGGTGCGCCTGCTGTAGGCAAGACTAGTATTATACAGGTAAATCAGCTTGCTTAAGAGGAGTTATAAATGTTTTTGAAGAATGCAGAATCGTTTTTTCTCAATAACCGCAAAACATACAGTTTTGTTTTTTATGATAAAGATAACTTAAGGATAATAATAGATAAATTATATAATAATCTAGATAAATTACAGACAGAAACACGATTGGTGAAACTTTTCTCGATAGATTTATTTTCCAAAGTTGGCTCTTCAAATACACGAGTTTCGTTTTTAATCAAAACTATAAATAGCTAAACAGATCATTTTTATATAATTCGTTAGATAATTACACTAGCTAAATAAATTACAGACGGTTTCTTTTTAAATTTGATAGTTTTCAAGATATTGCAGTTTTAGCACTTTTTCCGTCTTATCCGGGTAAATTCAGCCCATACAAAAAGTCAAAAATTTCAAGTATCGCCTTAACTCTCTAGTGCCATATATTTTTAACCGACTTCAAAAAAAGAAGGAGGATCTCAATTCACCTGTATGTTATTTTTTTTATTTTTTTTTGTGTATGTTTCGCGAGTACTCCGGCATTTGTTAACGGATTTACAAAATTATTTTTTTATTTGTAAACCTATACTTACGAGGTGGTCCCATTACCACCATGTCAGCATCTGATGATGGGATCCCAGGGAAATCGAGAGAAACCTACAAAATTTATGGACATTGATAGTGGTTTTCAACTATAGACCTTGCACTTCTCTCATTGGCATACACTGAGTGGAGGGCTAGCCGGGGTAGGGGCCTCTAGATCTCGCGGAGGGTGGAGCCCGCCCCACTACAATTTTTATTTATAAACATGAAGTCGGTTTTCTTTTTAGTTTTATAAATGTAATTAATTATGTGTATGCACTACTCTTGTAATTTATGAAATTCTAGCGGTTTCGCTCCGGTATAAGATGCATAAGAAGATTATAGGCAATATTTTGATACCTTAGGTTACATTATTGCAATTTTTGTGGAGATCTAATTTTTTTAGAAAATTAAATATTATCCATGTTATTCGCTGATAATGTAGCTTTTGATAGGTGTAAGAATTTTTAAAATTAGTTTAGTAGTTTTTGAGTTTAAATAAAAAATACAAGTTTTACTTAGATTACGGCTCAATTCACTTACAATAAAACTCATAACTATAGATTTTGACACGGGTCTTTATCACGTAATTTACCTTATACAACCTTATATAATAAACCTTTAATTTACTTTCCCGACGTTTCGGCTATGTTACAATAACCATGGTCGCGGGCAGACCCGTGTCAAAATCTATAGTTATGTCTACTAATCACAATAGTTTGAAAAATAATAATAAAACTCATGTTTAACTGTAGAATATAAGATTTACACAATTCATATTTTTTTTATATAAATATTGTTTTTATGTATTTTCCTTCCTCAATCTTTTTGCTCGCTTAACCCACGTTCAGAGAAGATTATGTTTTTGTTATTCTTTGACAAATGAGAGCTCGTTGAATAAATCTCTTGCTATTACAATAATAGCAGAAAAAAACACACATATAACAACCGGAAGACAAGTAAATAACATTTTGAGTCTTATTTATTTTTGCCTTTTAACTTCCATTATAAAATTAACATAATGCAGAATAAGTCATGAATAAACTAATAACAATAAAATAAAAAAAACCGGCCAAGTGCGAACCGGACTCACGCACGAAGGGTACCGTACAATTATCTGTAAAAACGGCATCAAAATCACGTCCGTTGTATGGCAGGCCCACTTTAATATTTATTTTATTCTGTTTTTAGTATTTGTTGTTATAGCGGCAACAGAAATACCTACATCATCTGTGAAAATTTCAACTGTCTAGCTATCATGGTTCATGAGATACAGCCTTGTGACAGACAGACACACAGACGGACAGTGGAATCTTAGTTATAGGGTCCAGTTTTTATCCTTTAAGTACCATAAAAAAATGCATGTAACAAGTGAAAGATCACAATTCACTTGAAAACATTCGATTAATTTGGCAGATTTTTTTTTGTACGTATTTTTTAGGACAATGTTTTTAGGAAAAATGATTGAAAAAGTTACTCGGAAAATTTTAAAATTCGGGAAAAACTGAAATTGCTTTTTTCTATGGGGTTTTTGCATATAAGACAAAATAACGTATGTATTGTAGCTTACTACTAGCTACTACCTACTTGTACTTAATATTTATTATAAAGAGGAAATATTTGATTGTTTGTTTGTTTGTTTGCATCGAATAGGCTCCGAAACTATTGGTCCGATTTGAAAAATTCTTTTACCATTAGAATCCTACATTATCCCTGATGAACATTGGCTATAGAATATTTTCAAAAATATCAGGGATCCGTATGAAAACTTCGATAATGTAACCCAACGTGTGAATAAAAAACCCAAAAAAGTCCTTATCGCTTACGCTGCGGTAATTATTGACAATAGAGCAAAGTAATGTACTAAAGTTTTATAGATATCATCAATATCTACAAAAAAGTCCATAATATCATATGTCTAACTACTAGGGATCCGTATGAAAACTTCGATAATGTAACCCAAGGTGTAAAAAAATTACCCATAAAATCATTATTACACCCATGCGACGCCGGAGGGGACTGCTAGTGTATAATAAAGTAGGTACTTATTTGTAATAATAACTTTGGTGGCCCCCAACTGAGCGAGTTAATGAGTCTATCGCCTAAACTCGGCGGTTTCTAGTCTCAAAGGCCACTTTAACTCCTTAAGACGAGTAATAAATGTTTTTGATGAATGCAGAATCGTTTTTTATCAATAACCGCAAAACATACAGTTTTTTTTATGACAATGATAACATAAGACAGAAACACGATTGGTGAAACTTTTCTCCATAGATTTATTTTCCTAAGTTTACTCTTCAAAAATACTAGTTTCGTAAACAAAACTGTGAATAGCTAAAAACAGTAAACAGTTAATTTTTATATAATTCGTTATATAATCATACTAGCTAAGTTAATTATAGACAGTTTCTTTTTATGTTTGATGGTTTTCAAGATCATGCAGTTTTATCACTTTTTCCGTCTTATCCGGGTAGACTCAGCCCATACAAAAAATCAAACATTTCACAATATCACCTTAAAACTTATCATAATATTATTCTAAGATTAAGCTCCGAAGCCTAGGTCCATGACATCCATGATCTTCTGCGATTGTACGAAGACTCCCTAGCATCGACTACACAACCCAAAAAGACACCGCATGCAAGGCGAACATTGTCATCCAAAACATCAGGCTTATACGGCCGATAAAAGACACCGCTTGTCAAACCTGCAGTAGTACCGACCACTTCCGTGACCCGTGCACATCTCATCGGTTTATTTTAAAAAAAGCATTACCACAAATCATAATTATGGCTCCTAGTTCAGTGAGATGGTGTGGTAATTATAGCGATACATCTAGTTACAAAAAAGATGGGATTGCGTTTCATAGGTAAGCTATTTCAAGATAATCATTTCATGAACAAATTTGTTTAGAGCTCAAGTTACACTGGTTTTTTCCTTGTCGATAGTCAATAGTGTTGTACCTACCACTACTCAATTTTTTTTTTTTTTTTTTTTTTTTTTTTACATGTTACATTACTAAAGATAAACAAACAATTTATTTTTGTAAGAACACTAACTCCCACCCTAGGAATATCCTGTGTTGTGGGTAGTTAGTCTCTTTCGTCGATGTGATCCATACAGATTCCTTACGTTCGTTAAGTGTGCGACAAGTTCATAAAATTACGTATCAAATCTTATTATACGATATAGTTATGTAGTACCTACTATAAATAGTGTATTAAATTTTTGTCTTAATTATATATTTGTATACATATTATATTATTATATATTATGAATATTTATAATACATAAATTTACTATTTTTATAAATTTTATGTGTGTAATTTTATGCGTATATAAGGGAAGGCGGGAGGAAAGGAGAGGAGGGGGGGGGGAGAGATTTCCTATATATGTGTAAAATAGATTTAGGATAATGTGTTCAGCAAGCTTTCAGTTTCGTTGTATTTAAGAGTAGAAAGCCAGGAAGATACAGTCTTTCCACACCTTTTTCTAGTAAGTGGGAAGAAATTAAGTAGTTTATTTATTTTTGTATATAAGTAGGGTCCCTAGGTAGTTGAATGATCTCTTTCCAAAACTAGTGGATACTTTAGGAGTTTTCCAAACTTGGTAGCGGTGTCGTTTGTTGTAGGATTCAGGTGTTTTTAAGTTTGCTATTTTGTGGAATTTTATTGTGAACTTTAATATAAATAATTGCCTCACCGAAAGATGCTTAACATCCTCATACAAGGTTTCCGTAGGATATCGGAACGGTTTCGCGTATGCTACTTTTAATACAGCTCGCTGTGCTCGTTCAAGTCGGATCAGGTGAGATTTGCAGGCAGAGCCCCAAGCGGGCATGCAGTAAGTTAAAAAAGTGCTTGATAAACGAGATCTATGGTTTTAATATCAGCACAGGACCTTAGTTGCTTCAATATGTATAGAAGCTTCCTTAGCCTACCACACATAGTCACTATTTGGTTTTTCCATGTCATGTTCTCATCAATGAGAATGCCTAGATATTTAATTGTGTTAACTCTATCAATAGCTGGACATAAACACACATCATGACCCAAGTTCGTATGGTTGCGGTGCAGTTTGATATCAAGTTTAATATTAGGTGATGTACGTTTGGAGATACTGAAAGCTACATATTTAGTCTTGTCGGTATTAAGCGTGAGAAGGTTTAGTTGCAGCCACTTTTGGATCGTTGCTAAGCCAGCCTGAGTATATAGACAAGCTTCATTCCACGAGTTACCGTAGAAAACTATAGCTGTATCATCTGCAAAAGCAAATGTCCTAGCCTTTTCAAGGCGCAGATCGCAAAGGCTATTAATATATATCAAGAACATGGTAGGGCCTAAAACACTACCTTGTGGAACTCCGTACTTGGGCTCCAAGAAGTCACTGACATGGTTTTCTAGCTTGACTCTTTGTTTGCGCGTGCTAAGATAAGACCTGAACCATGCAAGAGGTGTACCGCGGATGCCTATGTTTTCCATTTTGCGTAGCAGGATTGGCCTTGACACGGTGTCGAAGGCCTTTGCTAAATCTAAGAAGACACCTATGCACCGTTTGCCGCTATCTAGCTGAGTGGAAACAAAGTCAGTTAAATTTGTGACAGCGTGTTCTGTCGATAGAGCATTTCGGAAACCATACTGGTTGTTTGATATCAAACGTTGCTTCTCTAGATAGCTGAGAAGGCGTTTGTTTACTACCTTCTCAACTATTTTCGATATAGAGGTAAGCAGGGATATTGGGCGATAGTTAGAAGCTTCCAGAGGGTTACCTGTTTTAAAAATCGGAGTTATGTTAGCTATTTTTAGTGATTCAGGCATAGTTCCACTGCTTAAGCTTAAGTTTATAATGAAAGATAATGGAGGGGCGAACACATCTTTGCCATGTTTAAGAAGGTTGTTGCTTATGTTATCCCAGCCAGGTGCTGAAGCGGTTTTAAGTGAGCTTATGATTTTGCCAATTTCTAAGGCATCAGTTGGTGCCATAAAGAATGAGTCTGATGGGGTGCCCGTGTCAGGTGGGTTTACTAGAGATACAAGTTGATCTTCAGTCATTGACAGGGAGCTTAGTATATTATTAGCAAGATCATTTCCTACTGTTGCAAAATAATTAATGACATTGTTAACAGCTCTTTTTGGGTTGATTGATTTGTTTATTAATTCAAAGGTTTTATTTTGTGTTTTGTTTAGATTACATATACTTTTTATACATTTCCAAGTCTTTTTGCTATCACCTTTTGCATCTTTTAATTGTTGGTTATCGTATTTTCTTTTTAGATCATGTAAGAGATTAATGCAAGTATTTTTATAATCTTTGTAATGTTTTAGTATTTTTTCGTCTTTTGGATTTTTCTTTGCTAATAAGTGTAATACATCCTTTTTACGTATGCTTTTCAATAAATTTGGAGTAATACAAGGCTTCAAAATTACTTCTCTGTTTTTACGACGTTTTAGTGTTGTATGTTTAGCCACAAGGTTCTTAATCAGGTCAGTAAATTCTAGTGCTGCAAGTGAGGCGTCTGTATGCGTGTAAAGATGATCTAGGCTGAGGTTTTCGAAATCGTTTATGATTTCCGGGTAGTTTATTTTAGTAAGAATATAATTTGCTTGGTTATTAGATGTTTAATAGTGCAGTGGTCAGTGATGTCTGTATCGCAGACAATAGAACATGTACTTTTCTTTGATTTTAGCATTACGTGGTCAAGACAGTTTAGGCCACGGGTGGGCAATTGATGACCCGGAATGTAGCCAAGATATCCCGTCAAATCTAAGTAGTCCATTGCGCGATTGTCGCTGGAATCATACTTTATGTCTATATTAAAATCCCCCACCATTACACACGATTCACTTCTGACACTCAATAGTACATTTTCAAGGGAATTACAGAACCGGTCTATTTTTGATACAGAGGGAGATCTGTAAATCGCTATAATGCTTAGTATATTGGCTATGTGTGTGTATCACAACGCAATTTGCATCCGAGAAGTCAGGCTCTTCTATTCTGATACTAAGTTCTAGTTTGGTAAACACTATTATGCCGTCGTTTTGGTTGATGAATTTCTTTGATGAGTGATATGCGTAGTTTGGCAATGTCAATTCAGGAGAGTGTTCGTTTATTCTACATTCTGTCAAAACTATAACGTCCGGTAAAAAGTGTAGTCTAGATAAGAAAACCACGAAGTTATCGAAATTGATGATCGATAAACCTACATATTAGTAACAACAGCAGTTGGTAGTAACTATTACAACTACGTATTGCTAACTAGCTTCCGTCCGCGGCTTCGCTCGCGTTGTACCTACATATACGCGGGGCGCATCTAGTAACTAAATCTATCTATACCTACCCATTGTCGTCAGTGGAAAGGACACTAATAAAAATTCAAAGTAAATAAGATTGTTACAGAAAGTAAATAATATTGCATCTACTTTTTCTTTGAAATATAATAGAAAAAATTATGATCTATTTTTGTTTTACCTTTAAAAAACAATTTAATTCAAATTAATTTATTTCTAGGTAGAGACCTCCTTTCACTTTTTCTTTGCACTTCTGCCTGCATTGTTATCGACAACTCATGACAACACTTCCCGTCCCTAGTGAATGACATCATCTTGAACCGGCCAATCAGAATGCATTTTTTCCCACTCCCCCCGTACCTCATACCTCACTGACTTGACAGAGTTGTTTATTTGAAGAAATGAAGCCATTAGGCGTCTATTGGGCTGTGTAGTCCATGCTCCCTAGTGACCTTTTTATCTGCCTTCCCTACAAATAAGTTTAAGCTCGGAGCTAGCAAGGTTTAAACTATCATTATACTAGCGCCATCTATACCCAAAATCATCCCGATTTTTTACATTATGGGGATGTTTTTCGGATTAAAAATACCTCTATGTTTTATTCTGGCATTAAAATCCACATCTACAGCAAGTTTCATCTTAATCCGTATTGTCGTTTAGGCCTGAATGAGGCACAAACAAACAAATACAAAACTTACGCATTTATAATATTATAAGGATTAAATTGTTCTGAACATGTAAAAGTTTTTTTTAAATATTCAAATCTCAATAAGGCTTTAATCCTTTTGGGTTCAAGTTTCTGGGTTCGTGGTAACAGGGCTTCTGAAATCATTATAATATTAGTCGAAACCCTCGCAATTTTGTTAAGGCGAGTAATAAATGTTTTTGATAAATGCAGAATCGTTTTTTCTCAATAACCGCAAAACATACAGTTTTGTTTTTCATGATAAAGATAACTTAAGGATATAATCTAGATAAATTACAGACAGAAACACGATTGGTGAAACTTTTCTCGATAGATTTATTTTCCAAAGTTGGCTCTTCAAAAACACGAGTTTCGTTTTTAATCAAAGCTATGAATAGCTAAACAGTTTATTTTTATATAATTCGTAAGATAATCATACTAGCTAAATAAATTACACACAGTTTCTTTTTAAATTTGATGGTTTTCGAGATAATGCAGTTTTATCACTTTTTCCTTCTTATCCGGGTAGACTCAGCCCATACAAAACGTCAAAAATTTCACTTATCACCTTAACGTGAAGTTATTTTGAAACAGACTTCAACTCCCGCTGTACCCCGTTATGGGTTGAATTCTCAGAATTCCTTTCTTAGTCTTGACTTATCCATTGATCGTAACATCTTCGTCTGTTTTCTTTTTCGTTTCTAAAATGTAAATAAAGAAATTCCACTCCATAAATTCAAATTCAAAAATCATTTATTTCAATAAAATCACAAGGATCACTTTGAAACGTCTTAGGAACTAGGTGAACCTACGCCGATTCCTACATAATAAAGCTAGTTTAGTAGTAGGTAATATAATACTCTAATAAATAGTAGTAGGTAATAAAATACTCTAATAACTCATACAATATTTCAGCAAGTTTTCACATCCCGACTTTTTCCATAAACGCGATATTTCGCAGAACCACCTTTATAAAATTACATACATACTCATACTACGCCATCTTCTAAATCTAAATAATAAAACTGATTGACTTATCTATCTACGCAAAGCCTAAACAACTGGTCCTAAAACTTGAAGTTTGGAGAATGTACCTATTAGCTATTTCTTTTGGTGTGTAGGGTGCACCCCGAAATTCGGGTGCAGTAAAGGTTGAAAATAACTTCTCATGAACGAAGTCGCGCGGGTTTCCACTAGTCTCCTATATCGCTGTTATATTCAATACAATTTACCAATACGTGTAGGTAATTCTGTTGAATATTCCATGAATATTATTACGCTTTCATCATACAGATAATTTGATTGCCTACAGGCTTTGGTTCGCGTTAAAGTACAAATAAAATGAGTTGCCAAAGCTTTGTTTAATATTGCCTTAATTGTTTTAACACGGTTTATACATTACTCGTGGGCGCACGCGGTTTTGCCCGTGTTATTAACCACATTTTAGCATGAGAAATACTTACCTTTCGGCGCATTCTATAATTAAAAGTGATAAATTATTTAAGGCGAGTAATAAATGTTTTTGATAAATGCAGAATCGTTTTTTCTCAATAACCGCAAAACATACAGTTTTGTTTTTCATGACAAAGATAATTTAAGGATATAATCTAGATAAATTACAGACAGAAACACGATTGGTGAAACTTTTCTCGATAGATTTATTTTCCAAAGTTAGCTCTTCAAAAACACTAGTTTCGTTTTTAATCAAAGCTATGAATAGCTAAACAGTTCATTTTTATATAATTCGTTAGATAATCTTACTAGCTAAGTAAATTACAGACAGTTTCTTTTTAAATTTGATGGTTTTCAAGATAATGCAGTTTTATCACTTTTTTCGTCTTATCCGGGTAGATTCACTTATCACCTTAAACCTCTTTCAAAGTACTTTCGCGATCAGAACACAGTGACCATATTAGTTAATATTAAAAAAAACTCAGGGGAAGCCTGTGGCGGAAAAGATGAGGAGCAATAGGTAAGCGTGGTATGGACATGTTATGAGGAGGGAAGAAAGTCATTTAACGAGAAGAATGATAGGAATGAATGTGGATGGATGTAGACGTAGAGGTAGGCCAAAGAAAAGATGGATGGACTGTGTCAAAGATGATATGGGTAAGATAGGAGTAAGTGATGAGATGACGGCTGATAGAGGGAAGTGGAAGAAGTAGGTACACATGTATGTATGTAGGTAAAAAAAGCCGTGTTGGCCGAGTGGGAGGTACCTCGACTTTCAATCGAATCAATGGATTTTTCTGTTTGAAAAATTTATATGCGCATCAAAAACACGTGCTATTAATAGTGAAGGAAAACATCGTGAGGAAACCAGTTAGTATTCTTATAAGCAGCGATGGGCTTGCAACCTGTCACGTATGGAATGCTAACTACTACAAAATGTGGGCATGTGCCAAATGTAATGTTTGGATGTGCCTCTGACTACCCCCACTAGACATCTTCAAAGGATCTAAGCGTCTGGAGATCTAAGAGGATGTCTACCGTACTTGGGGATTACAGTCGTGATCCTATTTATTTATTTTTTATTTTATTTTTAGGTACACAAACATGTTGTGCCAAAAACTCTCATTTCGACGCATATATTTTTATGTATGGCCTTGTTTTCATAATGATCCGATTTATATATTTTTTTCTATTGTGTATAAGTTAGTTGCTGGTGATCAGCAAGCGTCAAGCGTATGAGTGTGAACGCGTCAACGTTTTGTTGTAGTGTAGATATGACCACTGTATGAATGCCCCCTCTGTACGAATCCTACTTGCCTTCTCCTACTTTGAAATACTCGTATTGGCTATAGCCAAAACAGATGACAGTAACAAATTCCATCTGTCAACAGAGTTCGCCACTAAATCATACAAACTTACCTAAGCAAGCCAGCAGCTCGGCCCAGAACAAATATTTACACATCAGAAAATTTGTGCGCATAGCGATTGCACTCACATCACTTGCATATCAGTCGGAAAATCGCTAGACCACCAAATTAATTAAGAAGTTGTAAACAATTTACATAGCTGATCGACCTGACCCTTAAGGTGTGGAGGACCAAGACAAGGACGCATAAGTGAAATTTTTGACTTTTTGTATGGGCTGAGTCTACCCGGATAAGACGGAAAAAGTGATAAAACTGCATTATCTTGAAAACCATCAAATTTAAAAAGAAAATGTCTGTAATTTACTAGGCAAGTATGATTATCTAACGTATGATATAAAAATGAATTGTTTAGCTATTCATAGTTTTGATTAAAAACGAAACTAGTGTTTTTGAAAAGCCAACTTTGGAAAATAATTCTATGGAGAAAAGTTTCACCAATTGTGTTTCTGTCGGTAATTTATCTAGATTATATCATTAAGTTATCTTTGTTTTAAAAACAAAACTGTATGTTTTGCGGTTATTGAGAAAAAACGATTCTGCATTCATTTAAAACATTTATTACTCGTCTTAAGCGAGTAGTGACAGTTTCCACTGTGAAGAGGATCAGCGCTGACTTATAAGTTGAAGGACAGTAACTAGCCTAACCTAAACCAACATGCAATAACAAAGGAATATTGAATCAAAATTAAACGATTTATTTTATAACTAGCGACCCGCCCCGGCTTCGCACGGGTAGCATGTTATTATACATGTAAACCTTCCTCCTGAATCACTCTATCTATTAAAAAAACCGCATCAAAATCCGTTGTGTAGTTTTAAAGATATAAGCAAACATACATACATACAGACGCGGGAAGCGGAAAGCGACTTTGCTTTATACTTGATCGCACTTGATCTTTATTGTTGATTAGCTTTTACTTGATCGTCTACAGAACTCGACTACAGGCCTTTGTCCGCGTAGATTCGGAAAACAGATTTTTGACAACTTTATCATAAAACGTTGAAATTCCTGAAAATCTAAAGAATTTTTAGAGCCTATGTCTGTCCTAAGGCTTTAAACTATATCTATATAAAATTTCATCACAATCGGCCCAGCAGCGGTTTGACTGTAATAACGTCACAGACAGACAGACAGAGTTACTTTCACATTTATATTAGTAGTATATTTTTTTCTAATATATGTTTGTTTATTTTAACACTAAACATCTTATCATTTTCCTGCCCTTACCCCACTTAAGTGGGGTCGGCACAACATGTGTACTTCTTCCATTTCCCCCTATCAGCCGTCATCTCATCACTCACTCCTTCCTTACTATATTCTTTTTTCACACAGTCCATCCATCTTTTCTTTGGCTTACCTCTACGTCTACATCCATTCAAATTCATTCCTAACATTCTTCTCGTTACATGACTTTCATCCCTCAACATGCCTATACCACGCTAACCTATTTCTCCTCATATTTTCCGTCACAGGCGCCACTTTCAAACTTCCTCTGATATACTATAATCACTAAACATAATAATAAACGGAATTTCCCCCATGGTGAACCCAAAAACAATTTAGTGTAGCAACTAAGAGTATTAATCTGCCCTACATAGAGTTCTGGTTAAACGTTTGACCACAACCTTTTACGAGGTAAATTTATGTAGCAAATTAGATTAGTTTATTGATGAATATAATTTTGCTTTCTGGGGGAAACTCTGAGTGATTGGTAAACGTTAGTCCCGAGAGAAATGGACGCAGTTTAATTTGATTACATACATATTTGATTATACTACAAGCTATCGACGCCACTCACGCCACCAAAGCGATTTTTTCTATTCCCGTTATAAGACAAGTAATAAATGTTTTTGATGAATGCAGAATCGTTTTTTCTCAATAACCGCATAACATACAGTTCTTCTTTTTTTTATTACAAAGACTAGCGACCCGCCCCGCCTTCGCACAGGTTTAATACATATAAACCTTCCTCCTGAATCACTCTATCTATTAAAAAAAACCGCATCAAAATCCGTTGTGTAGTTTTAAAGATATAAGCATACATACAGACGCGGGAAGCGGGAAGCGACTTTGCTATAAACTATGTAGTGATAACTTAAGGATTTATTCTAGATAAATTATAGACATAAACACGATTGGTGAAACTTTTTTCGATTAATTTATTTTCCAAAGTTGGCTCTTCAAAAACACTAGTTTCGTTTTTATTAAAAACTATAAATAGCTAAACAGTTTATTTTTATATAATTCGTTAGATAATCATACTAGCTAAGTAAAATATAGACAATTTTTTATTAGGTTTGATGGTTTTCAAGATAATGCGATTTTATCATTTTTATCCGTCTTATATACAAAATAATTACCTGGCAAACCTAATTTTTGTTTTTTTTTAGAGCACAATTTTTTTCAAACAGAAAAGTTAATTAAGGCACGGTCAAGATTCGAAACCACGACCTTTGAAAGTCGAGGCACCTTACACTAGACCTACAATAAAAAATACTTTCTAATAACTGTCCGTTATCTTTATCTAGTTTCCATAGTACTAAAAGCTTCGCTAGATGGCGCTGTTTGATAATTCCACCAATTTTTTTTTATAACTTGTAAGGCTGGTCGTACTTTTGCACTATTTTTTGGGACGGAAATATTACGACATAATTGTAACATAAAATATCTTATAAGCCACGGGTGGAAGTTACCGTAGTACAGCTAAGGGTAGATTTATATTAGACCGGGCCGTGTCCGAGCCGGAGCCTTTAGTTAGTAGACGGGTCCGGACGGGGCACGGATCAGACACTGTTTAAGACGAGTAATAAATGTTTCTGACGAATGCAGAATCGTTTTTTCTCAATAATCGCAAAACATACAGTTTTGTTTTTTTATGACAAAGATAACTTAAGGATTAAATCTAGATAAATTAAAGACAGAAACACGATTGGTGAAACTTTTCTCGATAAATTTATTTTCCAAAGTTGGCTCTTCAAAAACACTAGTTTCGTTTTTAATCAAAACTATGAATAACTAAATAGTTATTTTTATATAATTCGTAATTAAAGACAATGTTTTTTTTATTTTGATGGTTTCCAAGATAATGCTGTTTTATCACCTTTTCCGTAGATTCCGGATCGATTCAGTCCATACAAAACGTCAAAAATTTCACTTATCACCTTAATATAAACTGCTTCATAAAAAAATTATGTAACGTTTCAAATACGTGCCCCGTCCGGACCACGTACACGGCATATCCCGGGCCGGTCTAATATAAATCTACCCTAAAACTACCTCATAAACTACATAGTTACGCACATGTCCCATAGCCCAGTAACCGCAATATCCATTACACCTGTACTATATTTCACCCATGCTCAGCGCGCCTTGGGAAATTAACGGCATAGTTACGTAGCTCAGTGAGAACAGCTGTACCATCCACCCAACATTACTGTAGGGCTATTTTGTTTAAAACATGATTATCATGTTATGGTACTGAATGCCATAATACCTACGTTTTTTATGCTGTTTAGGCACCTATACCTGCGCTTCTAATACAATACCTACGCTGAAGCGTAGGTACCTTTAAGTGCATAAACTGTGAATAGTTACTATGAAAAGTGTACAGATTAGGTATTCTCTAACATTAGGTATTGCATTCAACATCATAACATGATATTCATGTTTTTTACAAAATAGCCCTGTTGATCGGGACAGAAAATAGCATCAATTTTTTATACTACATATAGTTAGAGAGAATGGTGTGACGAGGATGGATAAGATAAGGTATGAGTATAAATATAGCAATAGGTTAGCGTGGTATGGGTATGTTATGAAGGAAGAAAGTCATGTAACGAGAAGAATGTTAGGAATGAATGTGGATGGATGTAGACGTAGAGGTAGGCCAAAGAAAATAGGATGGACTGTGTGAAAGATGACATGGGTAAGAAAGGAGTGAGTGATGTGATGACGGCTGATAGAGGAAAATGGAAGAGGTACAGATGTTGGAAGTACACTTAAGTGGGATAATGGTAGTAAGATGACGAGTTAGAAAGAATGGTTAGTTTTATAAAATGTTATTATTGATCTGAGCACAGCGTTGAAAGCTGCATTATTACCAAGTTGTTTTTAGGGTTCCGTACCCAAAGGGTAAAAACAGGACCCTATTACTAAGACTTCGCTGTCCGTCTGCCCGTCTGTCCGTCTGTCCGTCTGTCCGTCTGTCTGTCACAGGGCTGTATCTCATAAACCGTGATAGCTAGACAGTTGTTTTTATTTTTTTTATAGTTCGCCCAAAGGGCGGGCTATTGTCTTAGACCTAGTCCTAGTTTTATGTATTAGGAGGTTCTTATGGAAAAAATATGAATTTGACAGGACAACGTCTGTCGGGACAGCTAGTGTTAAATCTTTTTAAACAAAACAATAAACAGTGTCCCGCAGTGTCCCGTAAGTGATAAAAAGTTTTACATAACGCCGTATAAATCGTCTAAAAACTTTTACTACGGCCGTCACATGACCGTTATCCTCGCTTCTTAGGTAACAATGTTCGCTATTCTATTGTACCACAAACTGACTCAAATTTCGTAAAATACTATCGATCTTATTCCTTTTACGTCAAAGTCTAAATCTAAATTAACAACTTTTAAAGCAACTTCTAAAATTTAGGATAATTTTGAGTAAATTTACGATTTTCGTAAGAGATTTTAGAAACTCAAGCTAAATTTAATCGACATGTAAATTGGTGTTGACTAATAATGACACTTGGGTATGTAAAATATACGTTAAAAGAGAAATGACTAAAATAACTAAGATTTAGAATTGTCATTTTGTGATTACGCTTATTTTGACTGTAATTCCCAAAGAGTGCTAACGTCAGGCAGGCGGCCGGTTGTATAACATAAGCTTCCTGCAAATCCTTTTCGCAACATATTGTGCCAACATGATCAAGTGGGATAAGGAGAAAAAGTATGATAATATACACTTTTATATCTTACTAGCTGACCCATGCCCGCTTCGCTGTGCGTAAGACATTTCTAATACCATCGTGGACTTTTTTGTAGACGTTTTTAAGGTGTACAATACTGTAGTACATTATTTTGATATATCTCGTGGGGTTTAGCCAGCATTTGCAATGTAAGCGCAAAAAAATTTGTTTATTTACGACATCACATTAGAAATCTCTAAAATTATCAGTGTTTCTCTACTATATTATGCATGTATTATACATATAATTCCTCCTGAATTACTCTATCTATTAAAAAAAACCGCATCAAAATCCGTTGTATAGTTTTAAAGATATAAGCAAACATACATACATATTACATACAGACGCGGGAAGCGGAAAGCGACTTTGCTTTATACTATGTAGTGATTCCATATATGTTAGGAATAAGATTGATCGTATTTAAGAAATTTTAGTCAATATATGGTACAACAGAATTGCGACCAACATCTTAACCTCGTATTCAAGAACGACACATGAGAACAAGCACCCACAGTGGACGAAATTTTTTTTCATAAAAATCACTTTATGTGTTGTGCGACACTGCATAGTGTGACTATAGGCACATTGTCGTGTGCCTCTAGCCAAAGTTGAGCTCTAAAGGCACACGGTAGTCTGCGCCATAGTGCCGCTCAACACATAAAGTGATGTTTAAGGCGCTCCCAGTCGACGATTATTTTTGTTCGAAACGAAAAAAGAAATACTTGTGAACAAGCCACATCTCCTATTTTATAATGTATAGTATATGTGAATAAAGATGTACCCAGCTTTAATCACTTCGATAAATAATCCTACCGACCTGGTCCGCCTTAGCTTTTCGAATAAATTAATGATATAAATTATGTACTATACTTATACTATACTTATCAAAAATCTATTCTAATAGAAATCTAGATCTACATATTACCTATCTTTAACAATAAATCACAAGTTGATTTTAATAGTAGGTATAGGTATATAAAATATTTCGATCATAATTTCTAAAACGTATCATTTTGAAATAATTTCTTTATCGTGAAAAGTTTCTGCTATTATGTTTTCAGCTTAATAGAAATCTAGGTAGGAACCTGAAGTAATATACTTATAAAAATAGGAGATGTGGCTTGTTCAGAAGTATTTCTTTTTTCGTTTCGAAAAAGAGCAATCGTCGACTGGGAGCCCCTTACGAAAAATGATTTCGTCTACTGTGGGTGCGTGTTCTCATACTGTCGTTCTTAATACGAGGGTGTGTCCAAACAACTACCCTCTCACAACTTTTTTCATAAAAGTACCTAGAGACCGTATTTGATGGATTGCGTTCGGGGATCGCATTTATCATGATATTTCTCCAGGTTGGATTATTTATTGTCATTACGTGAACATTTTTAACTATTGGCCCAGTGTTCACATCAGTTGTACAAAGTCAAAGTCTAAGAGCTCTGCCTCATTAAGACGCCATGGCTACTTCGCCAGCGGCGCAGGCCTGGCTACTGCTGGCATCTGAAGGTCGCCAAGTCGAGTGGCCATGGCGTCTCGACAGTTAGTTCGTTTACGTCGTCAGGAATGGATGTAGAAGAAATCGCACTTCTTTGTTATCTACGTCGTAGAAAAATAGAAAAAAAAATGGCAAAATGTCGGCTGACTGGCGACTGAGTGAGCGAGGTGCAGTTTACCGTGTACATTATAATGGCAACGTCGCCAAGCCGCCAGAGTATCCAGAAGCCACGTAGAGAACTGTAGCTCGTGGCCACGCTTCCAATTTGGCGACGTTGCCAAACCGTCGCCAAGTGAGTTAGCTACCGTACATTTCAATATTAACTGCTTGGATACGTAGCCGG
Organism: Hydriomena furcata; assembly: GCA_912999785.1. Classification (NCBI taxonomy): domain Eukaryota; kingdom Metazoa; phylum Arthropoda; class Insecta; order Lepidoptera; family Geometridae; genus Hydriomena; species Hydriomena furcata. The sequence goes on from OU538820.1 coordinate 22,159,460, forward strand.
CGACGTCGCCATGGCGTCTTAATGAGGCAGAGCTTTAAAAGTATTTATTTCAATAAAACACATAGATCACTTTGAATGTGTGTGAATCACGTGTGTAATGCTACTGCAAAATGTAGGCATGTGCCAAATGTAATGTTTAGACGTGCCTTTCACTAACCCCTTTAAACATCTTCAAGGATCTGAGCAACTGGAGATCTGAGAGGATGTCTACCGTACTTGGTGATCGTGTCGTGATCCTATTTCTTTTATTTTTTTCACGTATATATATATTTCTTTTTGTAGTAGACCAATTTTGATAATAATTTTTTTAATGATTATGGTATACTCCGAAGTAGGTTTCATAAAAATGTTTTGATTAGTCGGAACATTCTCCTCAATTTTCTTTTTAGTTTTCTAAATATAATTATTTATTCTGGTTGATATTGGGCCTAGACCTACGTCCTATTGAAATATACTTTTTTTTGCATTAAATATCTACCTAGTGACAACTTTTGATGGATTGCTATAAGCGAGGACAGTTTTCAAAATGGTTTTTCTGCGTGAAAGATTAATTGTTGAACCAACTGACACTGCTAAAGGCTCGTAGTTACTGAGTAGCTACGGGCCCAATGCGTGATGTCTATCAATGGTTTGATAGACGTTATACCAAAGAAAAAACATAAAATTAAATAGGATCACGCCTGTAACCCCTATGTACGGTACCATTGCTCCAGGCGCCCAAATTAATGTAGATGTCTAAACGAGTCAGAAAAGTCTGGAGTCTAAGTCTAAAGTTAGTCATAGGCACGTGCAAATGTAATGCCATCAAAAACAAAACTTGTAAAAAAAGCCAAGTCTCGTAACGCAACTCAGTTCTTCTACCGTAAAAAGTTGTGAGATCCATGTAATACCAAGTCGGTTGGTTTATTCAGTCCCTACTTTAAGGGTCCTTCTGTCTTAAGTTATCACGTAAAGGTTAGCTAATTACAGATATTTCATAAATGCCCACATTTTGCAGTAGTTACCGTTCCACAGCATAAATTAATACTTGAAGCCGGTTTTCAAGATAATATACACTCATGTACTTAACATAGTTCTAATTCTAACCCGACACTAAGATTTCCTGTGTCGTGGGTACCCATAGGAAACTACGAGTAGGTACTTTCACAACACCCTAACCCGTAAAAATATTAGAAGATTTTTCACAGTTTTCTTATCACGGGGTTCCCCCTTTTACGCCTAAGCCGGGTTCTCGCCCTTGTAACATAGCACCATAAGATAAGATAAGATATTTATTACTCAACTTCGTCTTCTAGTCCTTATCCTATTCCATGTGGGGTCGGCACAACACGTAAAAAAACTTGTAAAAATCTTTTAGCTTGGGTTGTTTTACAACCGTCCGTCTACCTGCCGTCAACTCTATTTGGAAATACTTGCTATGCACTTCCGAAAACGACGGTCATCCTCTTTGCGCAGATGGTTGCGATATTTCATTATCAACAAACGACCTTTTGTTCTTTTAAATTAAATTACATTTAAAATATAGCAGAAACAAAGGTACCCAAACTAGGTCAAACCTGAACAATGACCTGTACAAAATACGTTATCAGTATGGACCAGTGTTTATAACCCCAATTTTCATTGTTACAGCAATTCGTCTGGAGCGACTTTTCCGAAGAATACCTGCCCACAGACCGAAAGCACACCTTCTACCCTTCAGTGATCATCAACGAACACCTTTACGAGGTGAAGATCACCGATGTTCCCGTCATACCTTACTTCCCCATCAACTCTTACTACGAATGGGCTCACTACCGCTTCTACGGCCTGAGAAACGCAACAGCTTACATCCTGGTCTTCGATCTCTCTAACGTAGAAACGTTTCAATACATCAGGACTTTAAGAGATCAAATGGTGGAGAGTCGGGATATGAGAAACGTTCCAGTGCTTGTTGTGGGTAATAAGCAAGATCTTCTTTGTAGTAACACTCCATCAGCGGCCAGTGGTCTCCAACAGTTGGCGATAGCAGAAAGCGCTTGCGGCGACTCCAGAGAGAAAAGAAGGAACATTGTCAATCTAGTGCGCAAGCACTGGAAGTGTGGGTACGTGGAGTGTTCCGCGAAATATAATTGGAGGGTTATAGCAGTCTTCAAAGAGCTTATGGAGATGATAGACTCTATAGAGTGGAGTGGAGGGGGGCGGTCGGCTGAACCACCCCCAGATTCCTCCACTGGGGGGACGGGGTCGCATGACAACAGATGTGTGGTAGCTTAGCGTTATATTGACATTGATAGTTTAAAGTGTTCAAGGTGAATTCTGAAAATGTTTGCAGACTAACCCTTACGGGATATTGCGCGTAGATTTGATGTAGGGGCACGGAATAAAATGTTAAGGCCAAGCGGTTTCCTATCGAGAAATCATGATAAATATTGAACTAAAGCATTTCAAACGTACTTATATGGTGTATTATGACTACTCCAGAAATAAACTAGAAATTCAGGCCATCACGATCAATTAGCGCCGATAAAAACGAAAACAAAAGTGGTGATTTCTTCAACTTCTAGCCCTTTTCCAAAATCCCGATGCCTAAATTAAGATATCTGTTTTGTTAACATTTGATTGAGTTCATTAGCGACCATTATTTCTCCTCTAATGGCCTGCCATTATCTTAGGATTTCTGAAAGTATATTTCGTCTTTTCGCATCAATACAAAAACAGTTAGTTAATGAACATCCTTCAGGATGATGCCATTTATGTCTTTGTGTATTTATGTGTCTTCAGTTTTCGAGAGTAGTCGGAATATACTCTTGTATATTTTATGTTCTTGAACAAATAGTTACGATCAAAGTGACTTTGTGCTCAATTGTTCTGTAATCCATGTTTTGGAGCCAATGAGACGCTTGCACTAAGTTCTGGTTTTTGTTAGGGTTTCGTACCCGAAGGGTGATAAACGAAACCTATTGATATGCTCTGTCTGTCTGTCACAGGGCTTTATCTTTTTGAAAAAACAGACAGATATCTAAAATTTATATACTAAGCGTGTTAGTGTGACCGCCGTCACAACAAATAATAAAAAAACCCATACATAAAAACTAAAAAAAAAAGGGTTTTCTACGTCTTTCTTCCAGCACTCTTTATCGCTCGGTGGTACGGACTCCTACGTGTGCGAGTCCGAATCCCGCTTGACTAGTAAACTTGATTTACTGTACAGGTAGTGTGATAGTGAACATAACCAGAAATGATTAATCCCGGAGGGTCCCGTGATAGTAGCCAACGTTCGTGCCCCCTCGGCACTCATAAATAAACACCATTTGACAATCACTGTCGTGCTTTCGTGTTGTTGTCGCTCAGTCGCACAGCCGCGTCGGTCGAAACGTAGCTTTTTATTGAAAGTGTAATCTTGTTAAAACTTTTTCCGCTCAAAGTTTGAAGCCAAAGTTGTATTTTGGAGGCGAGTTTGTGATTGTTAGACGTTTTATGCAATAACGCTATTTGTTTTTAAAGTAAGTTAATGTAGGCAATGGTGGCTATTCTGTTGTGTCTTAAAGCTAAAACTTTGTAATACGATCGCTCTTATTCCTTTTAATTTAAAGTCTAAATTAGCGTGACCTCAAAATTAAAGTTCTTCAATTTAGAACATTTTTTTCGCATATTCGCTCATCTGAAATGTTCAAAAAAAGTCAAAATTTCATTTTAGTTAACACCTTTTTCATGCTGATTAAATTACGTAAAAAATCCTTAAACACATAAAACTAGCCTACGTTTTAGAACTGTCATCCTGATGCAAATTACGTAAATGGAATAAGAGAGATAGTTTTTTGCGAAAATGAAAGTTTAGCACAACACAACAGAATCGCCACCAATGAACTTCAAAATCTATTGTGTATTTGAAACATGGTTGTTAAAAATAAGAGAGAAAATATTCCTTTATTCGTAACACTTCAGTAACTAGACGTAACTTTAGCAAAATTATAAAACTTAAAAAAGGTTTTTAATTTCAAAGTTTTAGACGCAAACTGTAGTTATTACGGGCTTTATAACTTTACAAAGTTCAGATAAAAAATTAGTTTATTTAGGCCAGTGGCTAACTTTGGTGATGGAGTTTTTAGGTCGCTTAGAGGCTTTAACTTTATAAATCGACTTAAAAAATGGATTCTCAAATTAGTTGTTTTCTTTATGATTCAGAACTCTTGTCATTTACGAGTATTAACCGATTTGGAGAAATATTTTGGTTGAAAGGATTATATATACTTCCCGTTTGGTCCCATTTCAATTTGAGTAAAATATACCACAGATAGTTGGTACAGACAGTAAGGCTACTCAATAAGGTTTTTTTTTTGCCCTGTGGCCTATTTATTTTCCTCGTTTGAATTACTAGTTTCTTCGCAAACTTTACCTTATTTGTATTTTTCTTGTTATTGATCGTATTTACACAGCTTTTGTTTGTTTTAGTTACAACAGAAATATCGAAACTATATATCCCGAGGGAATTTTGATCTTAGACGGATACATTCTTCTCCGACTTACGAACAAATTAGATTCTTAATTCGCAAACCTGGTTGCAGTGCCGTAACTAGAGTTTTATGTTCCCGGTGCGAGCGTCTATAATTGCCCCCAGGGGCGTCTTTACTCAACCAACTCAACGGCACATTTTACGCCCCCATACCGCAGTAAAATCCTCGAAGCCCCCCAATTTCGAGGGCGCCTTGCACCCCCCAGTCTCTGACTGCACCCTAATTGTGGTCATTTCTGCGCCCTTCCGGGATATGCGCTCTATGCCTGGGAACCGCTAGCACCGTCCTATTTACGACACTGCCTGGTTGTCCGATTGGGATGATTGTTTTTCTATTGTGTAGAGAATAGTCCGAAGTTGGTCCCGTTTAAATTGTGTTTATATATGACTAATAATAGTTCTTTCATAAAACTTAAAAAACAATTATTATCTCTTGACTCTTCATTTGGTTAAAACATCAATAATAATTGTTCATTCCAAAAGTATTTTGATCATAGATTACATACTTCTTAGTCGATTTATTTTGGCCTTTTATTTTTCAAAAATGAATAAGAAAGTGTTTTTCTTTCAGGGTAATTTTACACTTTTCTACCTATCTTTAGGTACTCATAGCTCTTTGTTAAATGTGGGTACACTAGTTAAGATCTTAAAATATTAATTATTGTTACAATGTAAATAGAGCCAAAATAATATTATAAGTCAGTTTCAAAAGAAAATAGTGCTGGTAGCACAGGGCCCTTACTCTGCAAAATTATTACGACATTTGACAGTGCTCCGATATTTTCGATGCGTCATTTGTCCCGATAATTCGTCAATCGTTTAAAGAGTAGATCATAGATCTATTTAGATCTATGTCTGGGGCATAGATCTAAATAGATCACGCAAGTCCCTCCATCGGTATGAAAACCAAGCGTGCCACTTTCTATTACTGTGACATCAAAAGAGCGCGGTCAGCGCACAGTGGAGGACTGAACAGCAGAAAGGAGAATCTACATTCTACAATCCTGTCTCTATGATTATTTCGCATATTTCCTTACTCCATTATCGGGATCTATGAAACTGGCGACTTACTTAATCTTGTACTCTGTGTTGTGCTTTTTCTACCTGTGTGCTTCCTTCTACATGGTATTTCATTATATTTATGTGCCTACGAAAAACGTCAAGTCAAAATGTATTTACTTTCTAAAGTATCAAAAGAACAGGTGAAGCTACGCCTCTTCCACGCGACCAAGCCTAGAAGATCAGGCAACAAATACGGCGCTATGCTTTGGGACCCTGGTTACTGATAGAATGACTTATATACTTTTTAGGGTTCTGTACCCAAAGGGTAAAAACGGGACCCTATTACTAAGACTGTATCTGGGCTGTATCTCATGAACCGTGATAGCTAGACAGTTGATATTTTCACAGATGATGTATTTCTGTTGCCGCTGTAACAGCAAATACTAAAAACAAAATAAAATAAATATTTAAGTGGGGCTCTCATACAACAAACGTGTTTTAAACGTTTTTTATAGATAATGGTACGGAACCTATCGTGCGCGAGTTCGACTCGCACTTGGCTGGTTTTTTTTGTAAATAAACACATAATACCCAGAGAAACATCTACATAAAATCATTTGACATTTTTAAAAATAAATATCGTTTCAGTATACATTCATATTTGAAATACCCTGTAGATATTAGTCTTAAAACTAGGTTAGTCTAGGCTTTTCGATCTTATGTATTCTGGTTCAAGTTAGTTGCGTTAGAAGTATATTTAAAAGTTTAAATAATGTTATGTATTTATAGATATAAATATGTAACTATAATGCATAGTACATGTAATTATAATTTTTATCAAAAATGTAATGTTTTATTTTGTCAAACCAAAACACTTTTTTATATATGACTTCTAATTTTTATTAACTTATTTCACCAAATTTATTATTTTATATCTTGGCCCTGTATGTCAACGATTGCTCTTTCTCGAAACTTTTCATCTTTAATCACTTCGATAAATAATCCTACCGACCACTGCAATGACGACAAACACACGGGGCACCATGGGCGGCGCGTGGTCCGCCTTTGCTTTTCGAATAAATTAATGATATAAATTATGTATAATTACTTATGAAAAACCTATTCTAGTAGAAATCTAGATCTACATATTACCTATCTTTAACAATAAATCACAAGTTGATCTTAATAGTAGGTATCAAAGTATTTTGATCATAAATTCTAAAACGTATCATTTTGAAATAATATCTTTATAGTGAAAAGTTTCTGCTATTATGTTTTCAGCTTAATAGAATCTTGGTAGGAACCTGAAGTAATATATTTATAAAAATAGGAGATGAGGCTTGTTCAGAAGTATTTCTTTTTTCGTTTCGAAAAAGAGCAATTGTCGTGCAGGGCCAGGTTTCAGTAACTTTTTTTGTTTATGATAATGTTATAGAGTAAGGAAGTTCGTTTAAGCTAAAAAAAGCGAGTTATGTTATATTTATTTTTAATAATTAAGTAGAAAATAATTAAATTTAGTTTCTATTTATTATTTACTGTATAAGAAATACCAGTTACGAGTAGATAGTTTTAAATGTAACGCACATTCTATGTAGTTGTTAGGTATCTTATGTACCCAATTTTTATGGCCAGAAGTGTATTTTAATATATTTTTGGCAACAGTGAATCTAGTCGTTCATTTAATAATAATTTATTATCTCAAATTGTTAATCGGTGCAATAAAGATGTTGTGAACAGATTTAGAAAAAGTATTTTATTTATTAGGATTACGACTGTAATCCACAAGTACGGTAGACATCCTCTCAGATCTCCAGGCACTTAGATCCTCGAAGATATCTACAGGCACTTAGACAGAGGACTAAGTGCCTGTAGATATCTTTCAAGTCCAAACATTATATTTGGCACATGCCCACATTTTGCAGTAGTTAGCATTCCACACGTGACAGGTTGCAAGCCCATCGTCGCTTATAAGAATACTTACTGGTTTCCTCACGATGTTTTCTTTCACCGTTTTAAGCACGTGTTTTGATGCGCATATAATTTTTAGGAACAGAAAAATCTACTGACGCACGTCGAACCCACGACCTTCAGATTGGCTGAGTAGCGCCCTCACCTATTTTATTATTTTATTTTAATTGAAATAACTTTATTGTATTCATCACTAGCATTCCGCCCCGGCGCCGGCGTCGCACGGGTGTAATAATGATATTATGGGTAAATTTTTTACACCTTGGGTTACATTATCGAAGTTTTTATACAGATCCCTAATAGTTAAGATTTTTTTGTATATATTGATATTTTCTATAAAACTGTAGTACATCACTTTGCTCTATGGTCAAGAATTTTTTCAGTAAACGCGATGTAAGGATTTTTTTTTTTGATTTTTTTTCTCACATTTTGAAAATATACTATAGCCTATGTTTATCAGGGATAATATAGGATTCTAATGGTGAAAGAATTTTTCAAATCGGTCTAGTAGTTTCGGAGCCTATTCGATACAAACAAAAAAACAATCAAATCTTTCCTCTTTATAATATTAGTATAGATAACAGTTAAATCTTTTGTTATTATTATTATTAAAATTTAATCTTGTTAATAAGTTAACAAATTCTTGTTTTAAGATAGTCACAAATTGGTGTAAACTGTTATATCTATAACTAGCGACCCGCCCCGACTTCGCACGGGTTTAATACATATAAACCTTCCTCCTGAATCACTCTATCTATTAAAAAAAACCGCATCAAAATCCGTTGTGTAGTTTTAAAGATATAAGCAAACATACATACAGACATACAGACGCGGGAAGCGGAAAGCGACTTTGCTTTATACTATGTATGTAGTGATATAAAAATGAATCGCCGGATGTGTTGTTAAGCGCAAATCGAGAGCAGCTGAACCGATTTCGCTAATTCTTTTTTGTTGTATTCGTCATTATCAGGAGAAGGTTCTTATGGAAAAAAAATGAATTTGACAGGACAACGTCTGTCGGGACAGCTAATTTTTAGGGTTTCGTACCCAAAGGGTAAAAACGGGACCCTATTACTAAGACTTCGCTGTCAGTCTGTCCGTCTGTCAGTCACAGGGCTGTATCTCATGAACCGTGTTAGCTTGACAGATTATGTATTTTTGTTGCCGCTATAACAACAAATACTAAAAGGGTGGATCAACTATTTTCTGTAAAAACGTGTCCTTGATTGTTTTCGATTTCTAAAATCTACTGTTAATGAATAAACTGAGGGTTTTCGGCATGGTATTAAAATCAGATCATTAACAATTATGTCTGTTATTGAATATTTTCAAAAGTCAAAAAATTAATTATTATAAAAAAGTCGTGACCCAGGAGTCGAAATATTGTTTTCTATGAAAACCCATGTTGTCCCCAAAGCACATTCCTTGTACATTTAACGATTGTTTGAAAAAAAAATCCTTGGCGTGTTAATATATTTTGTATCAATAATGTAGTAGCAGTCATACTCTTTCTAAATCTATGTCTGTGAATCTTCTAATTTATGTTTTTGACAAAAAAATCGCAGTTTTAAAAACTGTCCCCAAAATTACAAAATACACACGTCATCTGAGTCACAAAAAATAAAGTACCATTAAGTGTCTGTGAGATAGATTTTCAATGGCTGAGCTTATAGGAAACATATCTGAAAGTCGAATGACCAGAGCACATCATTGTTATGCCCATTTTTGGCTCGGCCATTTCGTCCATAGCTTGCACCGAGACCTCATGTGCTTATTGTGGGTCAACTGAGTAACGTCAAAATTTCGGTAAGTAAATTTTATTTTTGAAGTACTTTGATTAATATTGTTTGACCTTTGAGTCTGAGTTGCTACCTACACTTGAGATTTAGTATTTATTTAACGTTTTCTTATGAAAATATGTGTAAAACCGTAGATTTTCTCCAGAGTAACAATTCCACTGGCTCACAAAAGCTGTGACCCAAGAGACAATTTGCGTAAGCCAGGAGACTTCCTTATCTATTTCGTATTAAATATCATCAATAGTGCCTATACCGTTGAAAAATATTGATTTAAGCCAAGTAAGTACAAAACATCAGTCTTGAGCGCTGCGTGTAATATTTGAGATTTATGTGATTTTTGTAACAACAAAATTAGTTTTTTTCATAGTTTCAATTTCTCTTGCTTAGTAATGACAAATAATAATAATTTGCTACAACTTCTGCTTGTAAGCTGGCATTCCAGTTCTTATTAAATTGAACCTCAAGCTAAGATATTTTTCTGTTTTTGAGTTTCGTGTCAGGCATTATAAAAAAATTATCAACAAAACTATTTATTTCAGATAACATGTGCTGTCAGCTGCTGAAAGGCAAAAACAAAATAAAGAAGAGTGAAAAATGCAAAAAACGTAGCCAAAGAAGTAGTAAACAAAAAGCACACAATGAAAAAAGTATAAAAAGTCATCCAACGCAATCAAAGAAAGGTACCAAAAGGTAAAAAAACAAAGAAACGAAACTGGGGGACATATTTAAGACATTGAAAACTCTGCAAGAAGAGAAATGGTCAAGGAATCTTTGAAAATAACAGGACTTCTGTTATTCTCAAAGATTCATTGTCAGATTCATCTGTATTCGAGAAGATGAAAGATTTTTTATTTTATTGTTTTTGCCTTTCAGCAGCTGACAGCACATGTTATCTGAAATAAATAGTTCTGTTGATAATTTTTTTATTTAAGAACAACAATAAAAGTGCATAATTCTGATACGAAATTTAAAAAAAGTATTAATTCTGAATATATTTCAAGAGCAACAGCAGGAAGTGAAGAAAATGCAGAGATGGTTCGTGTTGGACAATATGAAAAACTAGTAAAAACTTTTGTAGTAAAAAACACCAGAATAAACTGCTCATATTATTATTTAACCAAAATTTACTATTTTAATATCTTTATGTTATGCCTTCTGTAAGTGGCCTAGAAATGTGCTTTTGAAAAACGCACATTAATTCAACTTATAAAGCCAGTGCATTGAAAAACAAGGACGTGATTGAGACTGACGCTATGAATAAGCTGATTGCTGCTACAGTCTGCAATACAAAAGAAAATAAAAGGAATGTACCTAAGTATGAAACTTGTAAATGTTGTGATCTTAAAATATAACCAAATGATGATAAAGACAACACCATCCAGTGGAAAGAGTGGGGAAGAGTAGATATATAAAAAGAAAGGGACACAATTTAGAGCATTTAAAAATGTAAAACAAGTTAAGGATGGAACTGTCAAAGAGCTGATAAGGGAACTGAAATAAAACAAACACGTATACAATATTAAGATTCAATTTGTAGAAATGGTCATAGTTGCAGACTTCAGCGAAAATTACAGTTGTAAACACCATAAAGAGATACAAGCTTATCATTTTGGGGGTTACAGAAAACAAGTTTCACTGCACACAGTTGTGTGGTATACGTAGAATAATTAAAATAAGAGCTTAGAATTTATATATTTTTGTTTATGTAATTTTATAAGCAGCAAAATGTTTTGATTTTTGTTTGATAACCGTTCATTATTCCAAAAGTTAAGATATATTGAGAATAAATCATAAACTAATATGATTGGTAAGTATTATCAAGATTTATTATAGTAACTACCGCGTGGTTTGCCTATATCGAACTTCATTATGTCTCTTGAATCACAAAATTTGTCTCTGGGGTGACAAATTGTCCCCAATTTTTTGATCGAGTAAGTGCAGTTTTCATTAAAAATAGTAATGTTAGAAACAGATTCTAATAGACAATAATGTTCTCTAAATAACGGATCGTAGGTATATTGCTACGCCGTTTTAGTGCGCTGTCTAGGGACAGAATTAAAAGGAAAGTTTTCTCCATTTCTTTTACCAAGTGACTCAGAAGACACAATGTGGCCTAAAATTTTAAGAAAAAGACTGTTATTTTGACTTTTGATACTGCCTTATTGGTTATTCTAGATACCTTTAGACATTAAAACACACTCACTCATTTAAAAAGTGTTATTTTTGACTCTACACCTTAACTTGTATTCGTTACCCAAGGTACATTTTAAGTAGTCAGTTCTCAAATATATGCATAAAAATCAGAAAAAAATGCAAACAAGATTGATGCACGATGTAGAATCATAAAGTAGGAAAGTTTATTTATCTATAATAGGTATCATATTTGCGAAAATCCAACTTTTTATTTTTTGTAAAAAAAGTTGATTCATGACAGAAAATAGTTGATCCACCCAAAAACAAAATAAAATTAATATTTAAGTGGGGACATTTATATAATATATTTTTTTTAATGAGCGCTTTGAATCGCTTAGCGATTATGTCTGCCTGGGGCCTTATTTAAGTGGGCCCATACAACAAACGTGTTTTTTTGCAGTTTTTTAAAGATAATGGTACGGAACCCTTCGTGCGCAAGTCCGACTCGCACTTGGTCGGTGTTTAATATATAATGGAATTGAATTGGATTAAATCGAATGACTGGCATACAATGTAACGCTTTTGGTTAAGTCACAATAATACGCATAAAAATAAGTGGAACAAGAGGAAAAACCGCCACTACTATAATAAATTGACTACACATTGTTGGTCTACACAAAGGTTTGAGCCCACGTAAAGGGTCTTTGTCGGCTTAATTTTATTATACGAGTAATAAAACTGATCAAGGCGTGTCGACTGTCGCCCTTTGAAAAGGGTTCCGAAGAATAAAGGTTATTGAAATAGGTAATTATTAAGTTTAATGAAAACTTACAATACAAGACTTGAACTTAGTGTAAGTACTTCAAGTCACATTAAATTCCGTACAAATTGCAAATGTTGTAATAGTTAATAGTAACTATGTTACTATTAACTATTACAACATTTATAGTATCTATGCATGATTTTTAGGGTTCCGTACCCAAAGGGTAAAAACGGGACCCTATTACTAAGACTTCGCTGTCCGTCTGTCCGTCTGTCTGTCCGTCTGACTGTCACAAGGCTGTATCTCATGAACCGTGATAGCTAGACAGTTGATTTTTTCACAGATTATGTATTTCTACTACCGCTATAAAAAAATATATTAAAGTGTGTCTCCCATACAACAAACGTGATTTTTTCCCCGTTTTTAAAGATAATGGTACGTAACCCTTCGTGCGCGAGTCCGACTCGCACTTAGCCGGTTTTTTAATTTTGCTTAGTTTATTGAAGTAAATAAATTATTATTTAATAAATGACCAAGCGCATGACGTGACGGACCACGTTATTGCAATGGACAAAATAAATTAAAAGGAAACTTTTAATTTCGTCAGCACTAATAGTGTTTTTATGAGGATTTGGGTAGGACAGGGTCTAGTGGATTAGCTAGTTTAGTAAATCACTACATAGTATAAAGCAAAGTCGCTTTCCGCTTCCCGCGTCTGTATGTATGTATGTATGTTTGCTTATATCTTTAAAACTACACAACGGATTTTGATGCGGTTTTTTTTTAATAGATAGAGTGATTCAGGAGGAAGGTTTATATGTATAATAACATGCTACCCGTGCGAAGCCGGGGCGGGTGCGGACTTTATACACAGCGCTATCTAGCCTCAAACTAAGCAAAGCTTGTACTATGGGAACCAGATAACTGATAGAATACTTGTATACTTTTTTTTTGTAAATACATAGGTTCTTAATATACATATTAACACCCAGACACACAAACACTTAAACCTACTAGGAATAACTAGTAACAAACATGCATCCATTCTGGATAGAGCGCTATTATACGAACCCCTAATAGCTGCCCCGTGCGATAAGATCCCAAAAAGGTTTATTTTTAACAAGAGATACCACATACAAACTAATGAAGAACACAGAGACCAATCAGGAGCCAATGAAGTGCGAATCTACACTGACGGTTCTAAAACCCATCATGGAACAGGTGCCGGGGTACACTCGTTGGACCTCAACATCAACATCTCAATCGCACTAGGCATACACAGTTCCTTCTTCCAATGTGAATGTGCAGCCATAACCGAAGCAGCCAACGCCATCAAAAGGCGAGAGATAGACGACCTCAACATAAGAATCCTCTCCGACAGTATGGTAACACTAAGAGCCCTAGAGAGTCATCACTGTAGCTCAAGGCTAATATACGAATGCCACCTTGCCCTTGACAGTGTAGCCAGGAGTAACCGAGTTACGCTACAATGGATAAAGGGACACAGCGGATCACTGGGAAATGACGCCGCAGACGAACTGGCCAGGAGGGGCTCGGAAACGCTAACAGTGGGTCCGACCCCTTTCTTGCCCATACCCTTCTCTCAGCTACGATCCTGGATGCGGCGACATACCCGGAGCAAACACAATGAACGATGGACACAGGCGACTGACTGCAGACAGTCAAGAGCAGCGATACTAACCACCTCGCCGCGGCTGAAAACTCGCCTGTTGAACCTACGAAGAACAGACCTAAGAACCATCGTGGGGACGCTCACAGGTCACTGCCCCCTTAACAAACACTTACACAATATCGGTGCCACAGACAGCCCGCTCTGCAGGGGTTGTTTAACCGAAGAAGAATCAGCTGCCCACGTAGTCCTGGAATGCGCGGGTGTAACAGCACAACGTACTCAAATCCTCGGTAACCCGAGGACTCTTCTCGAAGCCTGCGTGCGAAGACCTCAGGAAGCTTCTGTGCTTCTGGGAAGAGCTGGGCTGGCTACAGATGTAGCCGATCCAAACCCCCACGCATAACGGACCAAACAGGAGTCCAAATGCGGAAAAGGGAGTCCCTCTACTAACTAACTAACTAACTAACTAACACCCAGACACAACAAACATCTATGTTCATTACACAGATGTATATCCTATGTGGGAATTGAATTCTATAAATGCGAAAGTTTGTGAGGTTGTATATATGTTTGTGCCTCAATCAGGCCTAAACGACAAAACGGATTAAGATGAAATTTGCTCTAGATGTAGTTATAATGCCCGAATAAAAAATAGACTTGTTTAAAATACGAAAAACAACTATAAAATGATAAAAAAACGCTTAAGGAATGATTTTCGTATAGATGGCGCTGGTGTGCAAAATATCTGAGATCAATGTTGACATCAGTCGTCATAGCAACATGCGTTACTCTATCAAAATTTGGATATCTGTCACGTGTCGGCTAGTCACTACATAGTATAAAGCAAAGTCGCTTTCCGCTTCCCGCGTCTGTATGTATGTATGTTTGCTTATATCTTAAAAACTACACAACAGATTTTGATGCGGTTTTTTTTAATAGATAGAGTGATTCAGGAGGAAGGTTTATATGTATAATAACATGCTACCCGTGCGAAGCCGGGGCGGGTCGCTAGTAAATTATAATAAGATCAAATTCATTTCAAAAAACATGTTATTTGCCTAACTTAATATCTTCAATCGACCCTATGCAAAAATAAACAATAAAAGACAGGATTTCCGTTTACAGCGTGACAGAGTAACAAGCAAACATTCTCACAAACTCTCGAATTTTGGGATAATAGTAATTTGATCACCCCACAGCTCATTTAAGGCGAGTAATTAATGTATTTGATGAATGCAGAATCGTTTTTTCTCAATAACCGTAAAACATACAATTTTGTTTTTTATGACAAAGATAACTTAAGGATATAATCTAGATAAATTACAGACAGAATCACGATTGGTGATACTTTTCTCTATAGATTTATTTTCCAAAGTTGGCTTTTCAAAAACACTAGTTTCGTTTTTAATCAAAACTATGAATAGCTTAACAGTTCATTTTTATATAATTCGTTAAATAATCAGACTAGCTAAATAAATTTCAGACAGTTTCTTTTTAAATTTGATGGTTTTCGAGATAATGCAGTTTTATCACTTTTTCCGTCTTATCCTAGTAGACTCAGCCCATACAAAATGTCAAAAAATTCACTTATCACCTTAATAGTAGCTCTACCTTTAACCCTGGGTTCGATTTCCAAACAGGACAAACATTTGTGTGCATGAAGACTAACACATAACCGTGATGGATGCCGTGTATGTTGCTTGATTGTTGTATGTTGCTACTTTTTGAATTTGTGCTGAAGCTCTTAAGTTATTTTATTTATTGTTGTACGTACTTGAGTAGTAGGTACTATTAATTATTATTCTTGTTTGAACCTTAACCTTTTTCTATCGGCACCACACTGGAGCTCTACATAGCATTAAGTAAAAGATCATTATAAAAAAGGTAGACCCAAGCCGTGTTTGTTGCCTGATTCTTCTAGGCTTGGTCGCGTGAAATCGGCGTAGCTTCATCTAGTTCCTAAGACGTTTCAAAGTGATCCTTGTGATATTATTGAAATAAACGATTTTTGAATTTGAATTTGATTCTTCTAGTTTTGGTTGCGAGGAAAGGCGAATGTGCTTACTTCAGTGAACCTCTGACTCCCAAGATATGTTGTCTAGTCAGAAACTTTCCGATTGTATCGTCGACTCCTAAACATAAGAATAATGTACTGTGATTATTATGATTATTCAATGCAATGATGACAACAGGCACTAAACTCAGCCTGGTGTTTCGGAAACTCAAGCAATAATTCACTGTAACGTCTATTGCATTACATAACAATTAAAAACTAAACTGAACAAATGTAGCTTCACCTAGCACCTAAGTCGTTTTAGAATGATTCTTGTTATTTTATTGAAATAAATTCCTTTTAACTTTGATGCTACAAACATGGGAAGACTACAGCAGTGGATAAAGTCGAGTTATGTATGGTGATTATAATGACTTTTTACCTACCAATAATAGGTAGGTAATAGTAATGGATGCCTGACGTCTCTGAGGAAGATGGAGTGAGGGCATTTTCATACAAAATATTCCCCTTTTTCTGTTCCTTCACTATTTGATTATGGTACCCTAAAGCTGCGAAAAATCCCATACAATAGATATGGAATCAGAACCATGGATAATGTGAAGTTTTTTTGAAGGATTGAAATTGAAAAGAAAGAGAAAATTATGTTTATTTTGTGTCAAAATATCTCTTATCTATACTAATATTATAAAGAGGAAAGATTTGATTGTTTGTTTGTATCGAATAAGCTCCGAAACTACGTTCAAAAACGTTAGGGATCCGTATGAAAACTTCGATAATGTAACCCGACGTGTGAAAAAAAATCCTTAAATCGCTTACGCTGCGGAAATTATTGACAATAGAGCAAAGTAATCTATTACAGTTTTATAGATATTATCAATATCTACAAAAAAGTCCATAATACTATATGTCTAACTATTAGAGATCCATATGAAAACTTCGATAATGTCACCCAAGGTGTAAAAAATTACCCATAAAATCATTATTACAACCCGTGCGACGCCGGAACGGACTGTTAATAAACAGTGATATACATACTAACAACATTATCAGCAAATTGGTCGCAACTTAGCTGTAAGCTGCAGTGATGAATGAATGAAGTATACTCAAATACTCATGATGACGAATGGGAATGGCGTTTCGACATACCCCCCAATGGGGTTAGCATGAACCACTTTCGTATCGACAACGTATCAACCAAATGGAAAAACCGACACTTTTATGGATGATTCACGCTACACCAGTCATTCATGTTACACCGGGCTGTTTGGGTGTATTATTTGCAAGTCTATCCCTCGTATTCAAGAACGACACTATGAGAACACGCACCCACAGTGGAAGAAATCTTTTTTCATAAATATCACTTTATGTGTTGAGCGGCACTATGGCGCACGCTACCGCGTGCCTTTAGAGCTCAACTTTGGCTAGAGGCACACGACAATGTGCCTCTAGTCACACTATGCAGTGTCGCACAACACATAAAGTGATTTTTATGAAAAAAGATTTCGTCCACTGTGGGTGCGTGTTCTCATAGTGTCGTTCTTGAATACGAGGGTTAATCTGTCTGTTGGCCGGACCGTACCAGAGCCGGGAAACAATACCCACCGACATATCAACGCCGTGCCCTGGCGGCGCACGGCCGGGGCACGGCCAAGCAACGGTCAGGCATGAATTAATTCATACAAAAAGTATACCATAATATTTGACCGTGCTTCGGCCGGGGCACGGCCCGGTTGACTTCCGACACGGTGTAGCGTGAATCATCCTTGATTATACAAAAAGTTTTGACATTTGGACGATAGGTTGTCGAGACGATAGTTCGTGCTCAGACCTGGTGAAATGACGTCATCCAACTTGAATATCGGAAATTGGGCAATCACATAGATAATTGGGAAATTGGGCACGTCATCATGACGTGTATAAAAGTCTCCTAGGTCAATTTTTGATCAATTTAATTATTTTGTACCGAGTGGGAGGTACCTCGACTTTCAATCTGAAGGTGAGTTCGAATCCCGGCGTGCATCAATGGATTTTTCTGTTCGAAAAAATTATATGCGCATCGAAAAACACGTGCTCAAAACGGTAAAGGAAAATGGTGGCGAATTTGACGCAATGGGCTCGATAACGCTAGAAACTGGTGCTCTATGAACATGCCACACGCAATATTCGAAACATATTTCATTAAATGACTTATTCAAAAGATGTTCAAGTTCTTCCCCGATTTAGTTTCAGGTAAATCCTATGTTTTTAAAAAACGGTGTCAGTAAAATAACAGACGTACTTAGATATAAAAAATAATAAAAAATAAATAGGATTTCAACTTTAATTCCCAAATACGATAGACATCATCTCAGATTTTCAGGCGCTCAGATTCTTGAAGACGTCTATAGGGGTTAGTTAGAGGCACGCCCAAACATACAGTTGTGATATTGTTTCATTTCATTTTTTCTATGAAAAAATTAATTGTTAAATTAGAAAAGAAAGTATTTTATATACCTTCTTTTCTAATTTAAGTAAATTATAAGTATTTAATATGAAAATTATGAAAGAAAACAAGAAAGAAAGAATAAATTATTTTTACTGGCCTAACAACTAAGTTGGTAGTAACTTTGTCTTCTGCAGTGTAGGTCTTGGTTCGAGCCCCACCCAGGGCAAATCTTTGTGCGATAAACATAAATGTTTGTTCTGTGTCTGGGTAATATAATTAATAAATATGTATTTACAAAAAATAATATTTTCTCAGTTATCTACTTCATATACAAGCTTTGCTTAGTTTGGGGCTAGATGGCACTGTGTGTAAAGTCCGCCAATATTTATTTATTTATTTGTGTGAACATAATCTCTCTTAGTCATTAATACGAACTTGCAAGTGACCGACATTAACAAATAAATAAATATTGAATATTGGTGGACATTTTACACATCGCCATCTAGCCCCAAACTAAGCAAAGCTTGTACTATGGGAACTAGATAACTGATAGAATACTTAAATACGTTTTTAGGGTTCCGTACCCAAAGGGTAAAAACGGGACCCTATTACTAAGACTTCGCTGTCCGTCTGTCCGTCTGTCTGTCACAGAGCTGTATCTCATGAACCGTGATAGCTAGACAGCTGAAATTTTCATAAATGATGTATTTCTGTTGCCGCTATAACAACAAATACTAAAAACAGAATAAAATAAATATTTAAGTGGGGCTCCCATACAACAAACGTGTTTTTTGCCATTTTTTATAGATAATGGTACGGAACCCTTCGTGTGCGAGTCCGACTCGCACTTGGCCGGTTTTTTTTTTGTAAATCTCGTACATACATATGATATAATACATATTAACACCCAGACACAGAGCAAACATCTATGTTAATCACACAAATATTTGCTCTGGGTGGGAATCGAACCCAAAACCTACAGCGCTTAAGGCAGAGTTACTACCAACTGAGCTGTGAGGTGTTTTTTGGAAACTGCGGCTTAAGGGTGGTGGGGTTCGAAGATGCCCCATTTACTATGCATGTAAATACAGCCTTTGATGTTGGGATATTGTACGGCGTTGTCGATGGATCCTTCAATATTGAGGCTGAGCATTATTATGTCGTACATACACATACATACATACACTAGTGAAAACCCTCGTGACTATGTTCAAGTGAAGCATTTTTTAGGGTTCTGTACCCAAAGGATAAAAACGGGACCCTATTATTAAGACTTCGCTGTCCGTCTGTCTGTTCGCCTGTCTGTCACCAGGCTGTAACTCATGAACCGTGATAGCTAGACAGTTGAAATTTTCACTGATGGTGTTATTTCGGTTGCCGCTTTTAACAATAAATACTAAAAACAGAATAAAATAAATATTTGAGTCGGGCTCCCATACAACAAAAGTGATTTTTTTGCCGTTTTTTACAAATATACGGAACTCTTCGTGCTCGAGTCTGACTCGCACTTGGCCTTTTTTCATGTTCTCTATTTGCCCATCAACCTTTTAATAGAAACATTTCAAAATTGTTTTCATAACTTGATTTTTTTAATGTATTAATTGCTTTTCACTCATAAATATCGGCACGGCATCATCACACAGTATGACAAGAAAAATCGAGTGACATAAAATCCCTGCAAAAAATGATATATTCTCATTTCATTGCCATAAAAATAAAGAAACAAATTTCACGAATAAAACTTTATCACCCCACTGTACCTTCCTCCATTTAACTAATACTCACCGAAAATAGACCTTATGTATTCAGATTTAAAGGCTAGTTTAGTTCGATAACAAAGACCAGTTAGCTCTAAATAGTTAACCATTTCAAATGCAGAGATACACACTGCTGTGCCGTTATTAATGCGATTTTAGCAAAAGCGTAAGAGCTTTTAGCAGGAGTTATAGAAATGACGGTAGGGATGTTGGCAACTGTGTCTACTTTTACAATTTTGCGTGATATCTCCTAATTTAAGCCGGAGTTTTGTAATAAGCGATCTCTGTTTTAACGGCCGTAATACTATGTTATCCGTATTCTACTAATGTTATAAATGCGAAAGTTTGTGGGTGTTTGTGTTTGTTACTCTTTCACGCAAAAACTACAGAACGGATTAAAATGAAACTTCACAGTAATATCACTACATAGTATAAAGCAAAGTCGCTTTCCGCTTCCCGCGTATGTATGTTTGCTTATATCTTTAAAACTACACAACGGATTTTGATGCGGTTTTTTTAAATAGATAGAGTGATTCAGGAGGAAGGTTTATATGTATAATAACATGCTACCCTTGCGAAGCCAGGGCGGGTCGCTAGTAGCTTATACATCAGAATAACACATAGCCTACTTTTTATCCAAGTACCACACGTGCGAAGACGGGGTGAGCAGCTAGTAATATTATAAATGCAAAAGTTTGAAAATCAATCAGGCCTAAATGGGTTAAGATTAAGAAAACACGTGCTCAAAACGGTAAAGGAAAACATCGTGAGGAAACCAGTTAGTATTCTTATAAGCGATGATGGGCTTGCAACCTGTCACGTATGGAATGCAAAATGTGGGCATGTGCCAAATATAATGTTTGGATGTGCCTCTGACTACCTCCGCTAGACATCTTCAAAGAATCTAAGTGTCTGGATATCTGAGAGGATGTCTACCGTACTTGGGGATTACAGTCGTGATTTCATTTATTTTAATTTAGTTCAAACTATAGTCGAACCGATAATTGTCACGAAATTTCGTTTTCAGTTCCTGATGCTCAATGACCAAGAAAGTTGTCACGAAAAGTTTAAACTGCAATTCATACGAGAGAAGTCGTATTAATTCAGCCATTCGGTTCATAGAGCCGGTAATCCCTAAAGCCGTGGTTTTATTAACAGCGGTAATGTTTTATGTCTGCCGTTTTATTACGGAAATACGATGCTGAAAATCCTTAGCGGAGCGATTCGATTTTACGAGCAAAAGTGGTACCATAATGTAGTAGATACTTACCAATTCTGCTTCCCTGTTAAAATAATTAATTATAATACAAAATAGGTTTGTTTTTTTTTTATAAACGCCAAGATAAGGTAACAAACGGTAAGGGCGCACTTTCTAAGTTTCTCAGTCATACATTTTTTTAATTTCAAATTGTTACTGAAAAAACTAAACTTTATGTTTCAGGTACTTTGAGGTCCAAGTGATTTTATTGAGCGAAATATTACTGCTTAGTTTGTACACGTTTTACGTATGTAATATAACGGTTGTCGCTTCTTAGGAACTATCCTTAAGCTTTAGAAGAGCGGACGACATTGGTAATAACAGCTACGCTCGGGGCTTCGGTGGTATGCTGAATGGAAGGTATAAGCTGAAGCGATAAAAGAACTTTGACTCTTTTTTCGAAAAAAAAAAAAAACTTGAAGTGAAAGTACATTTTCAAATAATCCTATGAGATATGGACCAAACGCTGTCATTTTTCTGCTAGATGGTCACGCTTAGCCGTTTTAGGGGACGGTGCTTATAATAAAAAGCTTTTAGTGGCTATGCACACCGCGGTTTTAAACGCGCCGTCGAGGCGCATTTGTATCGACAGACGCGATACGCACGCGAGTTAGAGCTCATACACACGGACGGCACGATGTCGAAGGCAGACGTAACTTCAGCCGTCGACCAATAGCGTCGCTTGCAGTTGTTTGTGTTTGTAGCGTGGCGCGTCCGCCATTTTGTCACTGGACTGCACATAGTCCAGGAGTGCGCACGCGTTGCGGTTTTGTAAGTGGATAAAGCGTAAAAAAATGACCATCTTGTTCTCTATTCATTAATATTTCTAAAACCCACGCACGTGTTTTTCTTTTTCGTTTTTGTCGACGTCGACGGAGTAAAAGCAATAACAGTGTTTCTTCTTCGGAATTCATTTTGCAACTGGCTCCTGTACAAAGAGAGTCGACGATGGCTGCCGTCGACACGTCGGCGGGTGTCGACGGCTGAAGTTACATCTGCCGTCGACATCGTGCCGTCCGTGTGTATGAGCTCTTAGACGCAAGGTCTACAGGCTGCGTCGACGACCGACGCTGCGTTATCGGCGCGTATCGGATCAGATTCGTGTTTTTTTTGGACTTTTACTTTGACAACATTTTTGCGATATTCGTTTTTGTCACTTTGTAGTAATAAACACCTTGTGTTTACCTACGAATATCAATATGTATTCATCATTGATATTAATTTCTCTAGTTTTAGCTACTTTTTACCGGGATTTTCACAGACGATGTATTTCTGTTGCCGCTATAACAACACATACTAAAACAATAAAATAAATATTTAAGAGGGGCTCCTATTAAATAAACTTGTATTTTTTCCTTTATAGATATAGTACGGGATTTGCACCAATTGTCCACTTACCCTCTAGAGTCTAGTTTCACTTATCCCTTGAGTCGAGGTCTCGCCAGAAGTAGGTCTTAGATCGAGGTCTATTAAATTGTAATAGCGCCACTTGAGACCCGCAAGCGGTATCTGATCAGTTATTGTTATATCCTCAGTTTTATCGGAGCTCCGTTTATGAAAAGAATATTATAGGCCGTATACTAAGACTGTGCTTATATGAAATGTTTGGTTTTTATATATGGGCTGAGTCTACCCGGATAAGACGGAAAAGGTGATAAAACTGCTTTATCTTGAAAACCAACAAACTCAAAAAGAAACTGTCTATAATTTACTAAGCTAGTATGATTATCTAACGAATTATATAATAACCAGCCAAGTGCGGGGTCGGGTCACGTGCAATGTAGGATTTCGTAGTTTACACTGCTAACAACGTTATAATAAGTAATTTTTAATGATATTTGTACAAAAAAAAACATTATTTCTTCTTCAAGTACATTTTATAAGTTGATCGACTATTACGTCTATTATTCGTAAACTTGTATAGCCTAACTTAGCTGTGATAGTTTCGCTTTTAACTTCAGTGTACTTACCTTCTATGTACTACTTACCGTGAATTTTTTCACGCCCCCAAACCCAATAGCTTTTAGGGGGAGGGAGACACTTGACTCTAACAAATATTGGCACTCTAAAGCTTAATATTTCACAAACAAATTCCTTAATCGAAAAGTTGTTTTCGCAAACCCCCCAAACTTTTAAAAGAAATACCTATCTAACGATACTCCATGCAATGGGGTGCGCGTGAAAAATAAATAACATCCCCACTTTAGGTGTAGGGGAGGTACCCTAAAAAATGTTTTTAAAGATTTTATTCTACTACTTTGTTGATATTACTAATATGTATTGTATAAACAACCCGGTCAGAATATCTGTGCACCTCGCTGGAATGCGGCGCCTCTCCCGCCATGCGGCGCCTCTCCCGCTCTCTCTCTCTCTCCCGCCTCGCCCGTACGATGACGTCACGAGGTCAGGTGCACAGATATTGTGACCGGGTTGTACATGCCAAATAACAGCTTTCTAGCAATGATAGTCTCTGAGCTAAGCTGCGGACAGACCAACTATAATAAGGGTTTCTTGTCTTGTAGACTACGAAACCCTAAAAACTAAAAAGAAAACCGACGAAAGTGTATCGACCAATCGAATAATCAAGGAAAAATATTAGTTTTTTTATGTATGAAGGAATTATTAGTCTTACATTAATATAATTTAAATGGGATCAACTTGGGTCTATTGTTTACACAATAGCCTAATCATCGAAATTCCATCATCAGTAAAAAGTTATGCACATAAAAAAAACAACAAAAACTCTTCTCCTCGTCGGTTAAAAAGGAAGAAGCTACTTACTAAAGTTAGGTTTAAATATGCCCTTGACATCACTCTAGGGTTTTCTCTACGCATTAAGAAATGTTAGTATACAAACTATCCCAAAAGTTAGGCATGACCTTAATGTTAGGAGCCGTCGGGTATAATTAAGGCACTAAGGAAACATACCTGGGTTTTACCTCTGCTTAGTGAAATATATGAAAAGTATTTTCGGACAGACGGACAGACAGACAGACAGCGAAGTCTTAGTAAGTCTTAGTACTAGTCTACCCTTTGGATACGGAACCCTAAAAATATTGTAATGAAATAGTATCACGACTGTATTCCCCAAGTACGAAAGACGTCCTCTCAGATCTCCAGGTTCGATAGATGTCTAAAGTAGTCACTAAACATTATATTTGGCACATTCCCACATGTTACGTTAGCACTCCACACGTGACAGGTTGCAATCCCGTCGCCGCTTACAAGAATACTAACTGGGACCTTACGATGTTTTCCTTACTGCATATAATCGTAGAGTCTACGATAAACTTTTGAATCTAACGGGCGTCGGCCATATTGTTTTGAGTTAATTGAATTCTGCTAAAATAATTACTCCCTATAAATAAAGATGAAATATGACATTACTGACGCTAATAAATGGCCGCCATATCTCAGGGTACAAAGCCCTGTGATAAAGATGGAGTAAGAACAATAGATGTAGTGTGTGAACTAGACAAATCTATGAACAAGGTGAAATATATTATAAAGTTATCTATTGCAGGACATAGTATTATGCCTCTTCCCAAAAATCTACAGCCCCCAAAGCCCTCATTTTCTTTAATAAATTCTAATGTTACACATATTGGTACACTTTTGACTTTCTTTGCCCACAGATAAATATTACATACTAGCCGACCCGTGTCAGACTTTGAACTGTCGAAATTTCAATGATCACATAGAAAAAGCATTTATGATTTTTCCCTATATTAATCCCTGATAAAATAAATTACGAATTTTGGTTAAATATTTATCATTTGATTTTATTATTTTTCAAACTATCGTGATTAGTAGACGTAACTATAGATTTTGACACGGGTCTCTATAACGTACCTAATTACCTTTAATTTACTTTCCCGACGTTTCGGCTATGTTACAATAGCCATGGTCGCGGGCAGACTCAAATCAATATTTAAAGATTTTCTAAAAAAAAAAAATAGGATCACGACTGTAATCCCTAAATACGGTAGACATCGTCTCAGATCTCCAAACGATCCTTTGAAGATGTCTAGTGGGGGTAGTCAGAGGCACGTCCAAACATTATATTTGGCACATGCCCACATTTTGCAGTAGTTAGCATTCCACACGTGACAGGTTGCAAGCCCATCGCCGCTTATAAGAATACTAACTGGTTTCCTCACGATGTTTTCCTTCACCGTTTTGAGCACGTGTTTTTGATGCGCATATAATTTTTTCGAACAAAAAAATCCATTGATGCACGTCGGTATTCCAACCCATGACCTTCAGATTGAAAGTCGAGGTACCTCCCACTCGGCCAACACTGCTACTAATGTGATTTGAAAATTTTCTAATGTGATAATAATAGGGTGTGATCAAACATAGCGCGGCATCTGAGCGCGGCATTCGCAGGACACAAGTTTGCCGTCTAGTCACACCTTTACTCTTACACTGCAAAACCTTTTTGGCTCTAGTGAGCAAGTCTCTAATAATCTCACACAAAAAGTATTTTTCAAACATCATTTATCCCCTTCAAATCCACTACGCAGAACTGTGTAAATCAAAGTGACTTTTGTTCTCAAAACAACAAAACAATAGTAGCTTTAGAAAACCCATTGTCACACTGATTTGTTTAGAGTTTTCTTAGGGTTCCGTACCCAAAGGGTAAAAAGGGTCCCGTTTTTATAAAAGTATTATAAAGTATTACTAAGACTCCGCTGTCTGACTGTTTGTCACAGAGCTGTATCTCATGAGCCGTGATAGCTAGACAGTTTAAATTTTCACAAATGATGTATTTCTGTTGCCACTACAGGGTGTTTGGCACATGGACCGACATGATTTTTTGGGGGGGGGGGGGGGGGGGGGGGGGTCATGTGCTATTTTTCCCCGTGAGACCCAATATGCTAAGTCTCACGGTAGTCAAGATACGTTTTTTTTTTAAATTTTTTGAAAACCACCCGAAATCTTGCCTTGAAATCGTCCTAACTTTTTTGTTTGTGGTTATAATACCACAAAACTAAGTATGCTTGTATTCTACAATGTTTTTTTATTCTAAATAAATCATTACTTGTTACAAATAATATCCAAAAAAAAACTTCTGAGCTTTCAAAGTGGTAAATCGGTGTAAATGTTATGAAAAGGGACCACTTCTAAATTCATTAAAAAAAAAAAAAAAACATTTTGAATTTAGCTTTCTTTTAAAAAGTTCTTTACTTATTACCCTTTCCAACGATATGCTACATGACAAAAGAAACCGTTCTTAAGGTGGTCAAAAAAAGATTCGTCAAAAGTATTTTTTTTTTGTTTTCTACAGTTTTATTATATGTATGGATTATACAAAATACATGGGACATGGATGCTATCAATATCTGACGCGCTCGAGTATGTCCTGTCCATGCAACAGTTTTTTTTTACATTTTTGAAAATCTATGATGTACCCCCCACCGATGAAAAGGTATACACTGTATAACATTTTTTTCTTTTCAAGCTCCGCAACCAAATAAGTCTGTAGGTATAACACTCGAGCAAATCCCCATTTAGCATCATGGGCTCCCCTACTATGGGATTTATTCTAGATTATGAAGTAAGAAACATGCCAATTCTGAATATTATACAAAACTTGGTGGTGACTCTCCGTCCATCAAACAGGCTCCCAAAACTCAGCGTAAGCGATGATGTACAATAAATGTTATATATTCTATTCTATGACTCACACTTTTACCTTAAACAGTTTACAGTAAGTTTAGGCACTTAGGTAGGTAGGTTAGGACCTTACCTTAAACTTTACGATCCGAGTAGTTCGATCGTAAGCTCTCCACAGCTAAGAAGGTAGGTGGCTTGTATCGGTACTACCCTGAAACTTTTCGAAAAAATTATAATAAATAATAAATAAATAAATATTGGCGGACCTTTACACACAACACCATCTAGCCCGAAACTAAGCAAAGCTTGTACTATGGGAACCAGATAACTGATAGAATACTTATTTTTTTTTTTTTTGTAAATACATACATAATATACATAGTAACACCCAGACACAGAACAAACATCTATGTTCATCACACAAATGTTTTCCCTGGGTGGGGATCGAATCCACAACCTACAGCGCAGAAGGCCGAGTTACTACCAACTAAGCTGTGTCAATTATATTCACACATACAAAAAATTACGCCTGTATGGGATTAAGTTGATAGTATTTGAGTTGAATTAGTTATTCATGGCATCATACTAGCCAAAATACAAACAAACTTCAATCATCAAGCAAACAACACAAATAAAGATAACTAATGGAAATTCCTGCGAATTCCTTCACGTGTAGTTGTTTTCAAATAGACTAAAACCTCTCAGGGTTGAATTTCGGGAATTCTTTCATAATGCATTCCTACACACTATAGGGACACACCCTCAGGATACACCTAAGGATACAACCTGCAAATTTCTAGCTCAGCCAGGTAGTAATTCAAGAGATACTAAATATTTAGGTACTTATTTGATAGTTTTTAATGATACAATCCCGACTTAAATGATTGTATTACTGACACGCAAGAAGAATGCAGGTACCTACCGCGAGTATAGTCACTAGCAGCAACAAAATCTGAGTTTCGCAGTATCCCCGAGCGATCTAATCTTTGAACAGATTGAATTCTTGATGAACTCGTGCTGTGGTCTGACTGCAAGATTTATGCGAGGTCTCTTGCCTCGTTCTCAATAGGTAGACCAACTAAGTTAAACAACTTCTGCGCGATCAATAAATTTATGCGTTTACTAAATAAATAATAAACACATCGCCATCTAGCCCCAAACTAAGCAAAGCTTGTACTATGATAACTGATAGGATACTTATATACTTTTTTTTTGTAAATACATACATATTATACATATTAACACCCAGACACAGAACAAACATCTATGTTTATAACACAAATGTTTTTCCTGGGTGGGGATCGAACCCACAACCTACAGGGTAGAAGGCAGAGCTACTGCCAACTGAGCTGTAAGGCTATACTGGCAATATTTGAGCAGCACTTTTAGAAATCGTAAAAATGACTAGAGATCTAGAGGTTGTGTTGTTTACCGTACTTGGGGATTACGTCAGTTACGATTAAAATGTCTGGCCAACTTTATAACTACCTAGCGACTTATGTCACGGTTTTTTGTCTATTTAGTCGAACTTTGAGCTCTGTTTATGTAATATGTATGTATCATGACATTTTAGGGTTCCGAACTAAAATAGTGAAATGGAATCCATACTCGTCACTAGTTACTCGTCATCTGAACATCTGTTTGTCGCGCTTTATCATTCAGCAACTAAAGCTTTTGAATTGAAATTTGGAATAGTTTTACATCATATTCCTTTATAATACTAAGCGCACTTATATTCATTTTCACAACGAATCTAAAGTAAAAATTTGAAAATGGGGTAACAATTGGGTTATTTATAGGTTTATTATAAGACAGCGTTTTTATGTTACACAGTCTGATCTTGTCGAATACGATATTTTGGTAAAATTGTTGCAAAACATTTGTTGCCAAAAAAAAATGAGACTGTGATAACACCCAAAGATTATAATTAAGGATTGAAATAGCGGTCACTATGTTACGGCCGCAGCTTCTTAATGAATAAATGCTTTACGATATCATCCAGGCTCAAGATACTCCCAAGGGGGCAAGGGGCCCAATTGACAGATCCGCAATTTCATTAGGCAACAATACGCTTTTGTTCGACTGTAAGTATTTTAACGACTCGTCTGTGGGAATATACGGGGAGTAGTTGTGACCGATTACGGCTGGTAACGCGGAATTGTTTTATTTTTACAAGCCTTTATTTTACATGCAATGTATGTATGTAACTATGTTTGTTAAGATGGATGCTTCCAGCCAGACAGCCACTGACTACCCAGTCAGAGGCGCCTCTAAACATTAAATAATAATAACTTTCATTAATTATTTAAAGATCTAAGCGCCTGAAGATCTAAAAGGATGTCCACCGTAGTTGGGAATTACAGTCGTGTTCCTATTTTACTTTTTTCCGCTCAAAATCAAAGTTGGAAGTCAGTATTGCATAGCCGTGTGTTTTCTTTTGAAAAGTCTCTTGGTCGGATTCCATCGCTTCATTTTGACATTCTTTCACCGCATTGCGAACTTATAGCCGAGTATTATTACGTCGTAAATATCATTATGCCGTTTCTTTTATGTGTAATTTAATTCCAGGAAGATTTTTCCCAGAAATTAAATAAGTTTTGTATGTTTGGGTCTCACAGCTTAGTAGGTAGCTCTTCTTTTCTGCGCTGTAGGTTATTGGTTTGAGTCCTACCCAGGACAAACATTTGTGCGATGAACGTGAATGTTTGTTCTCTTTCTGTGTGTATCTAATATAATAAAACCGGCCAAGTGCGAGTCGGACTCGCGCATGAAAAGTTCCGTACTTATCTATACAAAACGGCAAAAAATCACGTTTGTTGTATGGGAGCCTCCCTTATATATTTATTTTATTCTGTTTTTAGTGTTTGTTATTATAGCAGCAACAGAAATACAAAATCTGTAAAAATTTCAACTGTCTAGCTATCACGGTTTTTGAGATACAGCCCTGTGACAGACAGACGGACAGCAATTTCTTAGTAATAGGGTCCCGTTTTTACCCTTTGGGTACGGAACCCTAAAAATGAATCGCTGAATGTTTTTCTAAGCGCAAATTTCGAGAGCAGCTGAACCGATTTCGCTAATTCTTCTTTTGTTGTTTTCGTTATTATCAGGAGAAGGTTCTGAGAAAAAAAGTGAATTTGACAGGACAACGTCTGTCGGGACAGCTAGTTTACAATAAAAAAGTATTCTATCAGTTATCTAGTTCTCATAGCTTTGCTTAGTTTTGGGCTAGAGGGCTCTGAGTGAAATGCCCATAAATATTTATATATTATGAGGAGTAATAAATGTTTTTGAAGAATGCAGAATCGTTATTTCTCAATAACCGCATAACATACAGTTTTGTTTTTTACGACAAAGATAACTTCAGGATTTAATCTAGATAAATTACAGACGGAAACACGATTGGTGAAACTTTTCTCAATAGATTCATTTTCCAAAGTTGGCTCTTCAAAAACTCTAGTTTCGTTTTGAATCAAAACTATGAATAGCTAAACAGTTCATTTTTATATAATTCGTTAGATAATCATACTAGCTAAGTAAATTACAGACGGTTTCTTTTTAAATTTGATGGCTTTCAAGATAATGCAGTTTTATCGCTTTTTCCGTCTTATCCGGGTAGATTCAGCCCATACAAACAGTCAAAAATTTCAAGTATCGCCTTAATGTTAGATTTTTAGTTATATACTCAAAAGTTTGTTAGATTTTTGAATGATTGTCGTTCATGCTTGTTATAACGGTTAGACCGATCTAGATGAAATCATAAACAGATAAATGGTAGTTAGTGTCACCATTGATTAGGTAGCCACATTGTCAGTCAAAAATCTCCCTAAAAATAATCTGGATCTATCATTATTTATGTACGCTAAATGTTTTAATGAACTTTTACTATATAGATAGACGCCCATATATATAAGCATGGTATTATATTGAAATACTTGTCTGTTAAAATACTGTCTTCATCACAAACACACGCAAACAACCATCGTGTTTATTTGCGTGTATTTATCGACTCACTGGACCGTAAAATTGAGTTTTTTGGCAATAAACGTGAAGCAGATTTATTCCAGTCCTCCTCTGCCTAAAATTTAAAATTAAAAAAGTTTTCGGCTTTCGCAGTTTGCGCGGGATTTTTTATGTCAAGTGTGACAGCAAGAATTATAACATTACTTTTTTTAGGTTTCTTTTTAAATTGCGTATTGTAATGAGGTTTTATTAGGATTATTCACAAAAAAAAAACTCTATTAAAATAATATAAAACTCTTGCGTTACTGACTCTATCTATCGATCTACTGATCGCTAAAGTAACCCTAATCAAGTCTCCTCGATACAGGCCTAGCCTAGTGAGGGACTGAAAGAAATCCCTTGTGCTCAATGATTTCTACGAAATTTTGTAAATTTAGTTAAGTTAGTATGTACCTAGTTATATCTTTTATTTCGTTGTAATAAATATATTTTCATTTTACCAACGCACAGCTAGAAACTTGTAATTTGGAGGGTATTTTTACGTGTAAGGATGCACTAAAAAAGGAATTCCCGAATTGCAACCCCTGAAGGAGTGAAGCGGGAATTTAAGTCTCTTTAAAAATAACTTTACGTGAGGTCACGAGGGTTTTTATTTTAATAAAGGTGTGACTAGATATTGCACGTCAATCGAGCGCGGCAGCCGCGCGCGGTAAACCGCGCTATGTTTGGACGACAGCCGCGAGCCGCGAGCTACCTGCCGCGCTCAATCGGTGTTATTCGTTCGCGCGGCAAACTTGATCCTGCGATCGGCGCGCTCGAATCCCGCGCGATGTCTGGTCACACCTTTAGACACTATATATGTTACTTTTAGTAAAATGAAAATCATGGAGCTACACACGATTCGCTAAGAAAACACAGCGTCGACTCAACAAAATTCGACATAATATAGTTACGTCCGTGACGTCAAAGAGAAATCGAACTTCGCCCGGTAAGTATTTGTTGAGAAAATTGCTTTACCAAGAGGAAATGGAAAATTTATCAAATAAGAAAATTGAAAGATATTGCTTTTTTTAGACGGATCTCCACATATTTCTACATTTTTTATTTCCATTTTCCATTTTACCAACCTCCTTTGGTATGGTAAAATACTTTTTTATCATACTAGCAGTCTGCTTTGGCTTTAGACAGGTGTACTACTGCAGTTTATACGCATATTTTTGATACATTAGGTTTCATTATTGAAATGTTTCAGGGATTCTCTAATAATTAGAGAATTCCACAAATAGAAAATGAAAGAAAACATGTCGAAATGTGTGGAGATTTCTTTAAAAAAAACCGGCCAAGTGCGAGTTGGACTCGCGCACAAAGGTTTCCGTACCATCTATAAAAAAACGGCTTAAAAATCACGTTTGTTGTATAGGAGCCACCCTTAACCCTTATATATATATTTTATTCTGTTTTTAGTATTTGTTGCTATAGCAGCAACAGAAATACATATTCTGTGAAAATTTCAACTGTCTAGCTATTACGGCTCATGAGACAGACGATGTATTGTTATCACAGATGATGTACATATTTCTGTTACCGCTATAACAACAAAATAATAAAAACAATACTTAAACGTAAACGTAGTTTTTGCGTGAAAGAGTGTGTCACACTCATTTACTCACAAACTTTCACATCACTACATAGTATAAAGCAAAGTCGCTTTCCGCTTCCCGCGTCTGTATGTCTGTATGTATGTTTGCTTATATCTTTAAAACTACACAACGGATTTTGATGCGGTTTTTTTAATAGATAGAGTGATTCAGGAGGAAGGTTTATATGTATAATAACATGCTACCCATGCGAAGCCGGGGCGGGTCGCTAGTTTATAATATTAGTAGAATATTATAATAGAAGTGTTACATAATTATTGACAAAATCAATGACACGACACCAGTCAAAACTTGTTGACCAAACAAAATCAACGTATTGTAAATCTCAACGTCAAGCATTATAACAAACAGTCCGAGTTAAATAGCCCGGAAATAGGGGCTGACTAAACAGTACGTTCGTATAATTGGACACAAGAGGGTAAATGTGCTTGAATGTGTCCCTTGCTGGAAGTACTATAACTTAGCCTCACAGCTCAGTTGGTAGTAACTCTGCCTTCGGCGCTGTAGGTTGTGGGTTCGATTCCCACCCAGAGCAAATATTTGTGTGATGAACATAGATGTTTGCTCTGTGTCTGGGTGTTAGTATGTATCATATGTATGTATTTACAAAAAAAAAAAGTATATAAGTATTCTATCAGTTATCTGGTTCCCATAGTACAAGCTTTGCTTAGTTTGGGGCTAGATGGCGATGTGTAAAATGTCCACCAATATTTATTTATTTATTTTATTTTTAATCTGTAGGGAGGTCTGTTTCACAGTTATCTGCTCTTTATAGGGTAAAATTGGTGCTACCTGTCAAGACCAGGTCTCAGCTGGAAGAATCGATTTAATTTTACTTACTTACTAGCCGACCCATGACAGACGTCCTGTCAAATTTCAATAATCGAATAGAAAAGACTGAATGTTTTTAGTCTGTTGTGTCAGATTTGTTGCACACCAGCGCCATCTATACCAAAATCATTCTTTTTGCGTTTTTCTATCATTTTGGGGATGTCTTTCATATTTTAAAGTAGTCTATGTTTTATTCGGGAATTGTATCTACATCTACAGCAAATTTAATCTTAATCCGTGTTGTCGTTTAGGCCTGATTGAGGCACAAACATACATACAAACTCACAAATTTTCTCATTTATAATATTAGTAGGATTATATTTATATTTTTCTAAAAAATTAAAAATTAAAATAGTATCACGACTGTAATCCCCAAGTTCGGTAGACATGCTCTCAGATCTCCAGACGCTTAGATCCTTTGAAGATGTCTAGTTGGGGCAGTCAGGGGCACGTCCAAACATGATATTTGGCACATGCCCATATATTGCAGTAGTTATAGCATTCCATACGTGACAGGTTGCAAGCCCATCGCCGCTTATAAGAATACTAACTAATTTCCTCACGATGTTTTCCTTCACCATTTTGAGTGTTTTTGAACAGAAAAATCCATTGATACACGCCGGTATTCAAACCCACGACCTTCAGATTGAAAGTCGAGGTTCCTCCCACTCGGCCAACACGGCTTAATATAATCATTGTACCTAATTCACACCGAAGTGCCACACCGGATGTTAAAACTACCCTGCAATAGAGCTGTCCCTACCAATTTCCCCCTATTACACACACTTGTGTCTGTTTGACCCACACATACACCATCTAATCCTGTAAACATGTGCGTTTGTTTATGGAGCAGATGACTGTTCTCGAGGAGCATAATGCGAGTTTGGAACAAGCGTTATTGTTAAAGGTCTACTCGCGAATCGAAAACGAAATATCGTAAGAGTATTAATATTCGTATCAAAGCTACATCGTTTCGACTATAATAGTTTGAACGTAGGAACGATTGTTATTATTTTTGACAATCATTCCTAATCCTTTTTACAAGCTTTTATTTAACTTGCAATGTATGTATGTATGTAACTATGCAACAATGTAACTATTGAAATATGTTTGTTAAGATGGAATCTTGCAGCAATTTTTGAAAACTCAATTTTGAAGCAGTTATCCCCAACCGATTGAGCTGAAATTTCGCTTATTTATATAACTTTGGTGACAATGCAATAATATAGTGACTGTTGGCTGATCTGATGATAAAGTCAGGAGCTGTTCAACAGACACTCACAATGGAACTTAGTACTTCGATTGAGTAAAAAGTAAAAACTTTGCATACTTGTCAAGTTCCGATGTCAATGTAAGACAAAAGCATTGAAAAATATTTTTTAACGGAATACTTATTACAATTCAGTTCAAACTATATTCAAAACGATGTAACTTTGATACGATATTGTTACGATATTTCGTTTTCGGTTTGCGAGTAGACCCCCAGCTATCGTATTTGCACAGGCGGGCTTTGTGTTATACTTTTATATGTATTGAGATGTTCCCAAAAAGGGTTGATGTCAGGCAGGCGGCCGGTTGTAGAACACCCCAAAGCCCCTTTGTTTTGTCAATGTACAAATTGTGCCGAATACTCATGAAGTAGGATAAAAATACAAGATAACGATTATAATGTACTAGCTGACCCGTGCCCGCTTCGCTGTGCGTAAGACATTTCTAATACCATCGTGGACTTTTTTGTAGACGTTTTTAAGGTGTACAATACTGTAGTACATTATTTTGATATATCTCGTGGGGTTCAGCCAGCATTTGAAATGTAAGCGCAAAAAAATGTGTTTATTTACGACATCACATTAGAAACCTCTAAAATTATCAGTGTTTCTCTACTATATTATGCATATATTATACATATAAACCTTCCTCCTGAATCACTCTATCTATTAAAAAAAACCGCATCAAAATCCGTTGTGTAGTTTTAAAGATATAAGCAAACATACATACATACATACATACGCGGGAAGCGGAAAGCGACTTTGCTTTATACTATGTAGTGATAGTGATGATACTGGTGACCTGTATTACAGGTTTTTTTTAAAAACCTATTTCAGACACCAGTCTCTCGCTAAACAGGCGAACCTAACATCATCCTTTAGTTAAGCACCAAGTTTGTATTACCTACCATGTGAGAAAAAAATAAATGATTTTTATTATTATTATTATATTAAGTGGAAAGCCGTGATCTCTGCCTACCCCTCTGGGAAACAGGCGTGATTTTATGTATGTATGTATGTATTTCAACCAGCTGTCAAAAATTTGCAGAAAAAAAAGGATCACGACTGTAATCCCCAAGTACGGTATACATCCTCTCAGATCTCCAGGCGCTTAGATTCTTTGAAGATGCCTAGTGGGGGTAGCCAGAGGCACGTCCAATCATTATATTTGGCACATGCCTACATTTTGCAGTAGTTAGCATTCCATACGTGACAGGTTGCAAGCCCGTCGCCGCTTATAAGAACACTAACTGGTTTCCTCACAATGTTTTCCTTCACCGTTTTGAGCACGTGTTTTGATGCGCATATAAATTTTTCGAGCAGAAAAATCCATATTGCACGTCGGGATTCGAACCCACGACTTTCAGATTGAAAGTCGAGCAAGCCCATCGTTGCAAGAATACTAACTGGTTTCCTCAAAATGAGATTTCAACTTGCAATAACCATCAAAATTTTGCCTACAATCTTCTTATGCCGGGGTCCCACGGCCCGCGTTTTCACGCGCCAGACCGCGCCAAGGCGGACGGACGCGCCATGAGAAAGCCGGGGTCCCACGGCGCGGCCCGTCGTTTTACGCACCGTGGGACCCCGGCTTTAGGTACGTGCGAAGCTGGGGCGAGTGCTATTAAAGTTTTAACTGTAATTCCTCTTTTTCACCACAATTTTATCGCAAAAGAAAAGAGGTTAGCGGTTTATAACTGAGCTCTAAAATTCTCTCTGAAATTGAGCTAGCTGACCGTCGTCTTAGGGTGGAGATTTTATGAGCTATAACTTTTGAAAAGCCACTTGTTGATGAGAATAGAACCATTGTTTAAGAGGCTGAACATTAAGGGCCTGCGTTGCGTACATTGGCGGAAGAGACGGCAGTAGTTAAAAAAAATAATTCAAATGAATTTAATATATTGCCAATAAAATAAATAAAGGTAGGTATTTTCATCGGCATCGGAGCATCGCAAACTGCCCTGCGATACTCCGAGGCCAATCAAGGCTGAATATTAAAGGCCTGCGTACATTGACGGACGAGACGGCAGAAGTTTAAAAAAAAAACAATTGAATTTAATATCTATCTAAAGAAATAAATAAGGTAGGTTTATATTTCATCGGCATCGGAGCATCGCAAAACTACCCTGCGATACTCCGAGGCCGATCACCAAGCATTGTAAGGTAAGCTTGTGTGTAAGCAACTATTAAAAACAATTGATAAATTTTTGATCCTCTGCCGTCCCATCTACCAATGTGCGCAGGCCATATTCGTATCACACTCTGTGCCGTTCTTTTTTTTCCTGTCTGTGATATAGTTCCGATTTCACAAGATTACATAACATAGCTATTGACTGACAGCCCCCAAAGGTAGACATCCCCTTAGATATACAGGTGCTCCGATCGGGGCTCATGCTTACAATTTGCATTATTTATTACTAGCTTTTACTCGTGACTTCGTTCGCGTACATTTAAAGTGTATTTACTGATTCGATTAATGAATTGATTCGATTCGACATTATCGTAAAAAATAAAGTTCTTGAAAATTAAAAGAATATATTGAAAAAGGTATCCCATTCGTTAGTCCGTTCCAAGACTTTATAAACTTTAATCCTTATATTAAATTTCAATATAATCGGTTCAGCGGTTTGGCATCACAGACAGACAGACAGACAAACTAAGTGACTTTCGCATTCATAATGTTAGTTAGGTGTAGACAATTCCCGCAGCTCTTAGATTTAAACGAAACTAAATAAAGTCTCGGTGCTTGAGTTTTACTGGCATTCGTTTTTGGAAGCTCGTTCACATTAAGGCGACACCTGTCACGACTTGGGCGAGAGGATTAATTGGCTGAAGTAATTGCTATTTCTACTGAATTGGCTCACCGAATTCACGTTTATTCTTACACCTAGTTTTTGCGCCGCTTACTAGTTTTACACGACATCTGAATTTATCGGTTTGAAGTCACTATTGGGCAACTTTTACGTGCCCAGTCGTGGACCATTCTGCGAATTTTGAAAGAAATAAAGTAAATTTATTTGCTCCATGATAAGCACAAATACAATTAATAAAAGGGAACAATAACAAGTACAATAGACAGCAGATTGTGTCATGTGCAAATAGGTCTCCGTATCAGCATTGACCTGCACATCACTGAACCTAGGGAGTAGGCAAAATGTGGTGCGAAGCCGGTTTTCCGGAGTAACGCTCACCTATGCAAGTTTCTTTAGTAAACAGAATAATATTTGTGTCATTCCTATTTTGTAAACTCAGGGCGTCTGATCGAAGCGGCGCGTGGTCCAATAGTTGGCTCGAGTCCAAATGCGGAAAAGGGAGTCTCCCTTGGACTCACACCCGTACATACATACATCTATACTAATATTATAAATGCGAAAGTAACCCTGTCTGTCTGTCTGTGCCATTATCACAGCCAAACCGCTGGGCAGATTGTGATGAAATTTATTATGTAGATAGTATAAAGTCTAATGACGGACATAGGATACTCTTTTCCTAAAATTTCTTTTGATTTTCAGGAATTTAAATGTTTTACGAAGTAGTCAATAAATAATTTTCAATAACTACGCGGACGAAGACTTGGGCAAAAGCTAGTACAAAATATATATTAAGAGCTGACTGGATTAGTATTACCATCAAGAATGGAGCAATGGCGCCAGCGTCTGTGTGACTCCGACTGGTAGTAATCTGTGAATAAACTACCTATAGACTGCCTTGACTGTATTGAATAACTGATATCTTATCTTATTTAATAGTTGATATTATTTTATATTTACACAAGCGACAGACGTTGTCCTGTCTAATTTCAATAATCCCACAGATAAAAGCACTTTCACTTTTTCCCGAACTTTATGCCACCTTTATCACTTCTATAAATAATACCTACCGAAAATCGGTCAAGCCGTTTCTGAGGAAGTTGGTTACAAACATTGTGACACGAGAATTTTATATCAAACAAAGATTTTTTTTTAAAAGAATCATTAACGTTTCAAGGCCTCTAAATCGAATTTTCAAGTTCTCCCCATTTCACCTGAACTCAACAAATTAAACTTTATTGAGCAATCAATTTGTGCCATTAGACCTTCCTTGGGTAATTGTAGAGCCAATATAGGGTTGTACTCTAAAATGGGGTAAAAAGGGGCGTCAGGTAGAAATAACAACACTTACAGCGGTGTTAGTATGTACCTAACTTTTGTAACTTCAAGTTTTTAGGAATATTTTGTGCTTTACTTTGATTAGAGCTAAAAAAAATAAAAAAATAGGATCACGACTGTAATCCCCAAGTACGGTAGACATCCTCTCAGATCTTAAGGCGCATTGACATTAGACGTAACGACTAATAACAAAAAATGGTGGATATTTCACACAGCGCCAAAAACTAAGCACCCAAACTAAGCAAAGCTTGTACTATGGGAGCCAGATAACTGATACTTGTTTTATTATACACTTAGCTATTTTCAAACAGACTACAACTCAAAAGGAATACAGCCTCCTAGTTTCAAGTTTTTTGAACTAGTGGTTTAGGCTGTGGGTTGATAGATCAGTCAGTCAATAAGTAACGCAAGACTTTTATATATTTAGGTACTATACCTACTTATTATGTCATTTAGGTGTTATAAAAACTAATTCGTATTCAGCTACTTTCGTTTGTACAACCTTTTTGCTGAGCCTTGGGTCTAAACAATTATAATTAAACCTTTTTATTACCAAGAAAATAGTTGAAATGGTCTAAACTAAACGTTTCTTCAGTATTAAAAACATTGTATTAAAAACACGTACAGAATATTACTGAAATAATCCTAGAATCTACGTAGCAAGGTGCTACGAGTTTCCGTAGCAAAGTGCTACAAAAATACATAGCATGGTGCTACGAGAAATTTATTTTCTTCTAAAAAAGTTGACAGACATTGTAGAAATGCCAACAGATATCACACTAATATAAATGTGAAAGTTTGTGTGTTTGTTTGTTTGACAAAGTTACAGAGGTATACTAAATTTACACCTGGTTGTGTTACTTTGACAAGATTTGACCTGCACATAAAAACTAACAAATTATCTAACTAAAAATGGTTCGAAAAATAGTAAAATTCGATAAAAACTAAAACAGCTTTGTTCTATGGTTATTTTCAAATTTGGACAAGACAATGTCAGTCGGGTCAGCTAGTACATTAATAACCGGCCAAGTGCAAGTCAGACTCGCGCACAAATGGTTCCGAACCATTATGTATAAAAAACGGCAAAAAAATCACGTTTGTTGTATGGGAGCCCTCGTTAAATATTGATTTTATTCTGTTTTTAGTATTTGTTGTTATAGCAGCAATAGAAATAAATAATCTGTGAAAATTTCAACTGTCTAGCTATCACGGTTCATGAGATACAGCCCTGTGACAGACAGACAGACAGACAGACAGACAGACAGACGGACAGTGACATATTGACAACAAAATTGGTCACCACTCAGCTATATGCTGCAACAGCGAAGCAAGCGAAGTTGCGGTTGTTTCCACTAGTGCTGATTATAAGGGTAAAATATAGGTACTTTAGCATCTGACTCCGCCCCTACCAAAGTTATTCACAACTTTAATTAAAGCACTTGGGAGAAATTCGTTTTAAACTTAATATCCAAGTTCCAAGCACCTCAAAATGATTATTCGACAATTAACACAGTTTAAGAAGTTTAATTTAAGTTAAGGTTCATTAGGGAAGTCCAGATAGCCTCTTTGAAGTTGATGAAACGCTTTATTTGATTTTCTATTTTGTTATTAAACACGATGTATAAGACCAGTCCCAAAAACTGAAACTGGGCCAACACATATCACTATAGAAGACGAGTAATATATATTTTTTATGATTGCATAATCGTTTTTTCTCAATAACCACAAACATACAGTTTTGTTTTTTATTACATAATAACTTAAGGATTTAATCTAGATAAATTATTGACAGAAACACGATTAGTGAAACTTTTCTCGATAGATTTATTTTCCAAAGTTGGCTCTTTCAAAACACCGTTCGTTTTTACTCAAAACTATGAAAAGCTAAATAGATCATCATTTATATAATTCGTTAGATAAACATACTACATAAATAAAAGACAGTTTCTATTTAAGTTTGATGGTTTTCAAGATAATGCACATTTTGTCACTTTTTTAGTTTTATCCGATTCAGCCCATACAACAAAAAAACAAAAATTTCAAGCATTACCTTAAATACAGGGTTTACAAGACCACTCCCAAAAACTGGATATTCTGACCATGCGTCTTATAAAATGGCGAATTTTCAACTTCATGATTTAAAAAAATAATAAATAGTATCATGGTTGTATTCCCCAAGTATGGTAGACATCCTCTCAAGATCTCCAGGTGCTCATTGAAGATTTCTAAAGGGGTTAGTCAGAGGCACGCCCAAACATTACATATGGCACATGCCCACGTTTTGCAGTAGTTAGTATTCCACACGTGACAGGTAACAAGAATACTGGTTTTCTCACGATGTTTTCTTTCACAGTTATAGGCACGTGTTAAGGCGCTCCCAGTCGACGATTATTTTTGTTCGAAACGAAAAAAGAAATACTTCTGAACAAGCCACATCTCCTATTTTATAGTGTATTGTATATGTGAATAAAGATGTACCCATCTTTCTCTCCGTCTCATCTTTTCATCTTTTTCTCTCTTCTTCGATAAATAATCCTACCGACCGCTGCAATGACGACAAACAAACGTCGGAGCGTGACCCGCCTTAGCTTTTCGAATAAATTAATGATATAAATTATGTATAATTACTTATCAAAAATCTATTCTAATAGAAATCTAGATCTACATATTACCTATCTTTAACAATAAATCACAAGTAGATTTTAATAGTAGGTATATAAAATATTTTGATCATAAATTCTAAAACGTATCATTTTGAAATAATATCTTTATCGTGAAAAGTTTCTGCTATTATGTTTTCAGCTTAATATAAATCTAGGTAGGAACCTGAAGTAATATACTTATAAAAATAGGAGATGTGGCTTGTTCAGAAGTATTTCTTTTTTCGTTTCGAAAAAGAGCAATCGCCGACTGGGAGCCCCTTAATGCGCATATAAATCTTTCGAACAGAAAAATCTATTGATGCACGACCTTCGAATTGAAAATCGAGGTAGGTAATTCCCACTCGGACACGGCTTTTAATTATTTTGTATTTTTATTCCAAAATCACCTTAATCGTCGCTAGAATAAAAACTATAATTTTCAATCTGGATTCAGTTCTAATGAAAAAGAAGGTAGCATTGGCTGCTATTGTGCCATTATAGCCTTCCTAATTTCCTGTAG
Organism: Hydriomena furcata; assembly: GCA_912999785.1. Taxonomy (NCBI): domain Eukaryota; kingdom Metazoa; phylum Arthropoda; class Insecta; order Lepidoptera; family Geometridae; genus Hydriomena; species Hydriomena furcata. The sequence goes on from OU538820.1 coordinate 22,201,353, forward strand.
AATTGCAATTACAAGTCAGAAACACGAAAAGTTTTTATTCTGATCGAAATCACAACCTACAGCGCAGAAGGCAGATCTAAAATAAATAAATAAATATTAACGGACTTTACACACAGCGCCATCTAGCTGTAAACTAAGCAAAGCTTGTACTATGGGAACCAGATAACTGATAGAATACATAAATACTCTTGTTTTTTTTGTAAATATTAACACCCAGACACAGAACAAACATCTATGTTCATCACACGAATATTTGCTCTGGGTGGGGATCGAACCCACAACCTACAGCGCAGAAGGCAGAGTTACTACCAACTGAGCTGTGAGGCCGGTAAATATTGGCGGACTTTAAACACAGCGCCATCTAGCTCCAAACTAAGCGAAGCTTGTACTATGGGAACCAGATATCTGATAAAACACCTAAATACTTTATTTTTGTAAATACATGACACAGAACAAACATCTATGTTCACCGCACAAATATTTGCCCTTGGAATCTCGGTGAACAGTATTGTTTGTGGTACAGCCCCAGTTAGTAGTTTATGTCCAAGTTAACATCCAATTTAGTCTATGGTTCATAAAATTTGGCTCCAAAAATGTCGTTATTGCGACATAATTTTAACTGCTCGATATAACAGCTCGTAAATTATTTATTACTCCTTTCCCAAAGTTATGTTATACATAAAATATTATTAATATGGCGCAGTACTGTACAACTCAAAGGCACTATTAGTTTCATTAATTATTTATCTATCTAATACCTCTAAATGAGCAAATCTTGTATATTAATCTGAATCTCGGAAATGGCTCCAACGACTTTCATGAAATTAAGTATGCATGGGATTTCGGGGGCGATAAATCGATCTAGCTAGATTTCATTTTTAGAAAACATCGTTTTATCTGTGTTTTCAGGCAATGAAATACCGAGCAAAGCTTGGTCATCCAGGTACTCTAAATCTTATCTATGTATAGATACGAATGTTTGTCTGTATGTCCTTTATAGAATCGTACACTATGCATTTGATCATTTGTTCGATCGGCACCACACTGGAGCTCTACATAGCATTAAGGAAAGGATCATTGAAAAAAAAGGTAGACCCCAAGCCATGTTTGTTGCCTGATTCTTCTAGGCTTGGTAGCGAGGAACAGACGTAGCTTCACCTAACTTCTGAGACGTTTCAACTTGATCCTTGTGATTTTATTGAAATTAATACCTTATGAAATTGTTGTGATGATCTTTAGCAAAGCTGTGTGGATGAGCCCACGAAGGTTTCTGAATTGGTGGCGTAGCAACGCGCGCAGGGTACAGCTTGTTATTTATAATTATTCTGTACGTGTGTTTGTCACCTAAGTCCTCCTAAACGGCTTGACCGATTTTACTGAATATTTCAATAAAATTTTGTATGTATATTTCAATGGGTTCCTGAATGATTTAAAAATACAATTGGACCCGGTAGGTGGCGCTGCTGTCGGTATGTCACCAAATTGAATTAGCTGTGCTCTTAAGACGCTGCCAGTCGACGATTATTTTTGTTCGAAACCTGAAGTAATATACTTATAAAAATAGGAGATGTGGCTTGTTCAGAAGTATTTCTTTTTTCGTTTCGAAAAAGAGCAATCAGCGACTGGCAGCCTCTTAATACGTACGAAGTTCAGTGGGTCTACTAGTATAGATATAAAATTCTTGCGTTACTAACTGACTGATCTATCAACGCACAGCCTAAACCACTAGTCCTAGAAACCTAAAATTGGAAAGCTGTATTTCTTTTAGTGTGAAATTCAACAATAAAAATGGTGCAAAGGGGTTTAAATCTATTTGAAAATAACTTTATATGAACGAAGTCGCGAGAATTATCATTAGTACTGTATAGTGTATACGATTCAATAAACTTCAACATTCCATGTCACAAGTGACAGTGACAAGTAGACAAACTGACGTTCAAAGAGTATGTAATCACTACGTTTTACGTACGATCGTCGACCTAAATAGCGAGATGAAAGCTTTAAGTGTCATGTCACGAGAGACGTCATAGAGTCACCAGACTTTTTTCCTTACGCAAGTTTATGTTTGGTTTAAGGTGATTCTTGAAGTTTTTGGAACGAAGTTCCTTATCGCGCGTTGTGAAAGGGGGCTAGACGGAAAAAATTCTTACGAAAAGTTGTCACGAAAAGTTGTCACGAAAAGTTGTCACGAAAAGTTGTCACGACATTTATTTGCTATAGTATATCTATTAATATATTATAAGAAACATCAGAAATGGATTAAAGATAAAGGAAAACACACTGTAACTAAACTCAATTTACTGAACAGATTTTATGTAATTCAACTAAAGACAACCAAAATGGAACAAACGACACAATCATAACTTTACATGAATTTACACTGCAAAACATTGATAACTCTCGACAAGAAATAACGCTATGCGTCACGACTTGTGACAACGATAACCTAAGTGATGTTTACGCCTCGAACGCCGACGAACAACTGCCCCGAACCAAGTGTGCGCCTGGCTTTTGTAGGGGTGACCCCCATTCTGATTCTTCATTCTGTGTCCGATAAGGAAACTGCTAACACGGCCTCTCCTGACTACGCGGCGTCCTCGACCGCTTTATCGCAATCTGGAATGTCATCAGCGGGTTGATCATCTTCTGTAATAGAAAACATTGTTACCAAGCTGAATAACAATAAAAGAGCTAAATCAGTTTCGCATTACGATCGTGAGCGTGCACACAAACCATCGTAAGCAAAACCAAGTTTACTCAACACATAAAAAAGAACGCATTATTTCACCAGCTCATCTTGCACTATCATTCATTTAATTCATACTTCGACTTTACTTTAGGCATTAATCGATTTAGAAAAATTTACTTGAGGCATCAGACAGAGCCTTAGAAGTGGCAACTTACTGGAAGCAACATATCTAATGAAAATGAATGAGCACATTTGACTCGAGGAATGAATACTTCGACTCATAAAATGACATTCATTCACCAGCTCACATTTATCTCATTCATTTAATTTGTCTGTCATCACATCAGCTACCATTCAAACCTTGCAAGCTTAACATTAGAATGAGACGTCTCAAAATAATAATTAAACAGGGCCCTTTTACGCAATCTCCTGGATATCACGACGTCTTCCTCACCGGCTGCATCCGCTCCGTGGACGCCAGCAGCTTTTGAAGAGCACCCGACGCCGCAGCGTCCCACTCGACACGCGAGTCTGTCCAACCAATGGACCAATGCAACCAATGCAACCAATGCAACCAATGCATCTCAGGCCAACACACTTTTGTGTATCGACCTGCCGATTACCACCTTTAGTAATCGCCCAGTTACCGCCATTGGTAACTGTTAACCCATCTAAGCGCTAAAAGCGCTATGCTCAATGGTTTGCTGCGACCAACGCAGACCCGAAGACTGCAGGCAGCCCAGGCACGCAGCGCGCGACTCGAAGACTGTAGGCAGCTCAGGCCTGCAGCGCGCGACTCGAGGCATCACACGCCCCGTGACGGCACCATCAACTTTGCAGCCGCACAGCTTAGAGCCTTAACGACTCGGTGAGGCCCTCGCATACTGGAGTCAAACTTCACTTGACATAGCATACCTGAAGACAAAAACAAAATCATGTACACACGATCACACAATCGTAGAACACACAGAAAAACAGCTGTCTATGTTATCAACATCATCCTGTTGTGCCTGGTTTTCCACTAGCCGTTCGGCCGTCCTTTGTTCATCTTTCATTCGCAATCAGATGTTGCCCGATTGACAACAACGTCTCGCTACTCATTGCGGTGTATACCCTCACGACCTGCTACGTTCACGGCGAGCGTAAATAACAGCACGTCTGGAATCAGAACTACAACATTATGTACGCCGTGGGATGTAGCCTTGCAAAAAACTGCGCGAACACCAATCACGTGAGTGTGGGCTACGTGAACGCCAATGTCGTGGACATCGCAAACAATGCTCACGCGATCGGGATCGAAGCGATCTATTTATTTCGCGTTATTTACTCTAAAAACATGACCAAACAAAAGAAAATCACAAAAAGAGGGTATTTTTCATTGTTACTAGAAAACGTTTCAGAGTTACAGCTTATAGGGCTTACCATGTTGGATATGTTTACTAGGACAAAGTGGCGTTAACTCACGCTTAACTATAGACCATGTGCGGGCATTATGATCATCTCAGCTAACCAAACCTTGGCGTCCCTCTTAAGACCTGAAACTTGAACGTGGGGTTGTACGAGACTTCTTAGGTAGATAAGCAAAGCGCATATCGCTTTCATTAGAATTATAAATTCACCAAAAAATCAGGTAGTCGTGATGACACTGTTGATAGTGTTGCGACCTATATGAGCAACGATAATATAATCGACCTCCCTACGCCTCCGGCGTGACGGCAATCAACAATCAATGATCGTGATTGGGACCTATCTCGCGAACATGCCATAGTTGCGTCGTGGCATAAGAAAAGCTTGTCGAACCTGACCTTGTACGATCCGCTTTGTGATCGGTAGCACGACAAACCTCGCAAACAGAAAGGCGCACGGACATGAGAGCCTCCTTTCGAGCGATGCTTTGATCGATCACGTGATGTACTACGCGGTATTTCACATAAGAAATAAAAAATGTACTTAGGTGAAGGTTTACAACCAAAATTTTCAACAAAAATAAAACTTGAAAATTTTCTCGAATTGCGGGTACCTAGTTTTGTTCCGTTTTGGTGTATACTTGTGGGCCTTATTTTTGGCTCTTTATCCCAATTCTGATATAAGAAACATCAGAAATGGATTAAAGATAAAGGAAAACACACTGTAACTAAACTCAATTTACTGAACAGATTTTATGTAATTCAACTAAAGACAACCAAAATGGAACAAACGACACAATCATAACTTTACATGAATTTACACTGCAAAACATTGATAACTCTCGACAAGAAATAACGCTATGCGTCACGACTTGTGACAACGATAACCTAAGTGATGTTTACGCCTCGAACGCCGACGAACAACTGCCCCGAACCAAGTGTGCGCCTGGCTTTTGTAGGGGTGACCCCCATTCTGATTCTTCATTCTGTGTCCGATAAGGAAACTGCTAACAATATATATCTATTAATTGTGTCGAGGTCGAGGTCGAGGTGGAAGTGGAGGTCGAGATGGAGGTGGAGGTCGAGGTCGAGGTGGAGGTCGAGGTCGAGGTCGAGGTCGAGGTCGTGGTCGAGGTCGAGGTCGAGGTCGAGGTCGAGGTCGAGGTCGAGGTCGAAATTGATTCCCCTTCCCTTGTCCCACGTTATTTTGTGAGAACTTCGTTCCATCCGGGTGTCCCTTGACACCTCTCAAGTTTTTTTTGTAAGTGCTGTGTTTACCCGGATAAGACGGAAAAAGTGATAAAACCGCATTATCTTGAAAATCATCAAACTTAAAAATAAACTGACTTTCATTTACGTAGCTAGTATGATTTTCTAACAAATTATGTAAAAATTAACTGTTTAGCTATTCATAGTTTTGAGTAAAAACTAAATTAGTAATAAATCTATCGAGAAAAGTTTTTAGATTAAATCCATAAGTTATCTTAGTCATAAAAAACAAAACTATATTACTCGTCATAAGAGAACCATCGACTTAAGGCGCTCCCAGTCGACGATTGTTTTTGTTCGAAACGAAAAAATAAATACTTTTGAACAAGCCACATCTCCTATTTTGTAATGTATAGTATATGTGAATATAGATGTACCCATCTTTAATCACTTCGATAAATAATCCTACCGACCGCTGCAATGACGACAAACACACGTCGGCGCGTGGTCCGCCTTAGCTTTTCGAATAAATTAATGATATAAATTATGTATAATTACTTATCAAAAATCTATTCTAATAGAAATCTAGATCTACATATTACCTATCTTTAACAATAAATCACAAGTTGATTTTAATAGTAGGTATATAAAATATTTCGATCATAAATTCTAAAACGTATCATTTTGAAATAATATCTTTATCGTGAAAAGTTTCTGCTATTATGTTTTCAGCTTAATAGAAATCTAGGTAGGAACCTGAAGTAATATACTTATAAAAATAGGAGATGTGGCTTGTTCAGAAGTATTTCTTTTTTCGTTTCGAAAAAGAGCAATCAGCGACTGGGAGCCCCTTAATAATGTTTATATTACACTAATATATCATTGTGGTAAAAATTGTTAAAAAAATTTGTTAGTAATGGATAAATTAAAAATAATGTAGACCGATTAAAAAAATATTTTACCTATCAAAAACGTCATAAGAGAGTAATAAAAGCTTTATTTTATTGAAAAAAAAAATATAGAGATTCCCACGATATTTGCAATAATGGTAACCTCCTTATGTTACCATCATACTATACATATACATCATCTACATTAGTACACCCGTGCTATACCGGAGATGACAGCTAGCAGTCTGTGACCTTAAACGGACATCACAATGCGACGTATACGCATTTGTTAGTCGCCGAGGCGGACGGACGCGCCGTGGGAACGATGCATCCGTGGAGGCCTGTGCTCGAAACGCTCTGTACGCGACGCGCCGGAAGCGCACAGGCGGAGCATCATCCGGCGCGGCCCGTCGTTTTACGTGCCGTGGGACCCCGGCTTAACTCATACACACTTCAAATCAAATGCAAAGAAATATTTGGAACACACAACGAAACAGCACAAACGAAACTTAGGAACAAAGCGGCGTCTACCTGCGTCATAGCAATTTAACAGACAAGACAAAACAAAAAAAAATTAAGTAGATACTCCAGAGCGTAGGCGTATAAAGCTCTCATTTTGAAGTGTACATGAAGTCTTTCAAAGTAGAGGTGGTGCGTATTTCGACCAGGTTTCAAAACATGGTTTAGGAGTAAAATAATACGTACCAGGTTCATACCAGGTACGTTTTTGTTCGTCACGGTTCTTACGTGTACTTAAAAGTGTTTTTATACTTCAATACTTATTTTATTTTATATATTTCTAAAACACAGAAAGCATGCAATTAATGGTAAGATAGTGTTATTAAACCTAAGTAAGGTTTGTCTTAACACAAGGTTATAATAATAATATTGTCCGTTTATTATTTTAAAATGGATTTCCGCAAAGTCACGCCTGAACCAATTAACTATCTTGGAAATATTTTTATATATTTGTAGTAGATACTTCCAAAACATCACCGCCTAGGAAGGGGGTGCTGACCGAGTTGGTGCGGGGCGCAATGTCTTCAAATCACGAACACTAAAACCTAGTTGTTTTTTTAGTCAACCTGGTATTTGTTGAAAGTGATATTTGTGACACCTGGTATTGTAAACGCGAGTACGACCCACCTCTATTTCTGTGAACGGGAGTTGAGTTGGTACGCTTTTATCTGACTAGTGTCGGGTTCCTTTCAATGCAGACAGCTTAAATATTTCAAGAAACATCGTATAGGTGAACTACGGGTTGTTCTGAAGCGGATACCGCCATTTGGCTGCCGTAAATTCTCTAGTATTAGGGCAATTTTTAAGTAAATATAAAATGAAATAAAAAAAGAATGAAAATGAAATAGGATCAAATAGGTAATATAATGTGTCTGGTTTCCTCACAATGTTTTCCTTCACCGTTATAATCACGTGTTAATACGCATTTACATTTTTAGAACAGCAAAATCCATTGATGCACTGCGTGGATTTAAACCCACGACCTTTGTTAGCCAACACGTCTTTTTACAATAGTGACGCAAAATCCCAGTAGAACCCATGAAGATTCATGGTAAACGGATAATGGACGCTAAATGGACCATTAGTTGTAATTGAGGCGGCCATCTTAGTTTTACAGCGCCCACTAACGCCACGTTAACTTGACAAACGGCCGGTAATGGAGACGTCAGTGCATTAAACGAAGCTAGAACTATATTAAGCACTTAAGGCACTACATTACATATAAACCCCTAAAGTCGGTGTCCCACGGCGCGTAAAACGACGGGCCGCGCCGGATGACGCTCCGCCTGTGTGCGTCGGGCGCGTCGCGTACACAGCGTTCCGAGCACGGGCTACCACGGATGCATCGTTCCCACGGCGCGTCCGTCCGCCTTGGCGCGGTCTGGCGCGTGAAAACGCGGGCCGTGGGACCCTGGCACAAGAATTTAAAGTCAACTGTCAAAGTTTAACTAATGATAGCATTCCCTTTTAATCCTACTAATATTATAAATGCTACTTTTTTCCGGCTAACACGCTAGCGAAGCTGCACACAGAAACTAGGTATATAAAGTCCATAAAAAGCGTATACCAACAGTGTTCCACCAAAGCATTGTTTATTGTTCCCTGGAGAGAGAAAACCACAATGGATGCCAAGTGCATACAGCTAGTATACATCCGACTGAAAACCAGTGTCGCACCGCGCTTCGCCAAATTCAAATTCAAAAATCATTTATTTCAATAAAATCGCAAGTATCACTTTGAAACGTCTTAGGAACTAGGTGAAGCTACGCCGATTCCTCGTGACCAAGCCTAGAAGAATCAGGCAACAAACACGGCTTGGGGCCTATAATTATTTTCAATGATCATTTCCTTAATGCTATGTAGAGCTCCAGTGTAGTGCAGTTGTGCTTATCGTGGAATATATAAATGTATTTGCATTTTTATTTATTTCTATATGTATATCGATAAAAAAAAACTACATTATATACTCGTATACTTGTTTCCTTGTTAGTGACAGAACAACTCGCAGAGATAGTCGTCAAATAAAAATATCATGGTTCATGAGATACAGCCCTGTGACAGACAGACGGACAGACGGACAGACGGACAGCGAAGTCTTAGTAATAGGGTTCCAATTTTACCCTTTGGGTACGGAACCCTAAAAACATACACAAATCTATCTTGATCGAGTATGTTGAAAAACATTGAAAACAAACAGATATAGTTATGTTTTAGAAATAAAAAAAACAACTTGGAAAGGGATTTTTGCTGGATCTTGCGAAAAATATAGACAACATATTTTTTGAGAAATATTTATTACAACATCAAAGTGAGTTTCTAACTAAAAGTAGCATATAAATTACTAAACATTGTGTCATGAATACCCACCAATATTTATTTATTTACTAGCTGTCCCGACAGACGATGTCCTATCAAATTTCAATAATCCCACAGAAAAATAAACACTTTCAGTTTTTCCGAAATTTACGATGGATTTTCCAAAAAGCGGTATTGTATGTATATACTTTACGACTTAGGGCCTGTTTCACCATCTTCAAGTAAAGTCCTAAGTAAGCTACTCGGCGATTACCAAAAATGAACGTACCATTTGACATTTGATAGTTTTGACACTTTCATACATTAATTTAGCGCTAACTGGAAAGTAACAACACTACTTGAAGATGATGAATCAAGCCCTTACTCTCAGACCTACAGAGTATAAACAAACAATTTCATAAAAGTCGGTCAAGCGTTTCGCAAGAGTTTAGTTACAAACACGGTGACACGAGAATTTTATAAAGATTAAAACTTCTAATCCTACTCTAAAGAATTTCCTTCAAATGGTGCAAAAAACAAAATGTGATAATGTGCAATAACAATGATACAATCATATCACAATCATATCACAATCATATTTTTTAAAGTATCTAGTAAAAAACATTATTCTTACATATATTGTTAAAGCTTGTATTTCTACTTTGTAGTTTGTTTATAATAATAATAATAATAATAAAGCATTTTTTATTTCTAATCAACAGATTGTTTACATGCGTTATAATATAATATAATATATTACAATATTGTAAATGTATGTATTTATTCCTTTTTCTTCTTACTCGTGACTTTCTTCAGTACCATTGATCGGAACCCCTTCTCGGGTAAAGGCCTCCTCCAGCTTTTTCCATATCTCTCTATTCAAAGTTTTCTTTCTCCATTCGCTTGCTCCATGTAGTTTGTATATCTACCCGTAAATGATCGCAATTCTATTGTCTCGTCAATCATCTAAAAGTAAGTAAAATACGAAGGTCCTTATTCAGTTCGTGTTAAAGTTCAAAACAGTGTAAACCTTAAAAGAGAGTTTCAAAATTGGGATAGTTTTGATAAAATTTTAGATTTTCTTTATTCTGTTCTTGTTAAAGTCCAAAATAGCGTAAAACTTAGAGCAACAGCCTTAAAGTTATGCCTTGATCACACGTACCGTTTGCTCGGTACGTGTGATCAAAGCATTAGAATAATTTTGATAACATTTTTAGTTTTCATAACGATAAAACGTCAACCTAAATAAAGTTAACATATAAATTGGTGTTGATAAATATGAATAGTTAAATTACTAAACTAGCCTAAATTTTAGAACTGTCCACTGTCACTTACGCTAATTTAGACTTTAACATAAACAGAATAATAACTTTCGTATTTTACTAAAGATCACTTAGTTTTATAAGAAAACAAAATTGCCATCATGTCTATTAACCTCGTATTATTAGGATACATACTTTCTAAACTATATGACATTTAGTTTTACAACTATACACAGCCTAGGAAACATAAAAAAAAAGAAACTGTAATTTATGGTCTATCTTCTCCGATCTCCAGGTACTCAAATCCTTGTCGATTTCTATTATATTTATATGTCGATGTTTAAATTATATTGGTGATTATAAACTTCGCCTTGATTTGCAAATTGGACGGTGTCGTCGACGGCTCTCGGACGTCAGTGACTAAGGCGCATCGCTCACATGAGCCGGAGTCAAAGCGGCGTCGGTGAGGGCGCGTCCCCACGCCGCTTGCTCGCCCTCGCCTCGACTCCGAGCCACCTCCGCCTCGCCAGTGCCGTGACTCCGCAATGTCAAACAAGCGGCGCCGCAACGCTTACGCGCCCGCGCCTTGAATCCGAGCCGCCTGGACCTTGCCTGTGCCGCGACTCCGCCTCGACGCCGCCTCGACTCTAGCTCGTGTGGGCATTGCGCCTATCGAGTATATTACGATGAATACTTATTGCCTAATTTCGATACTCAACCATCTATGTTTGATAAGAGTTAAATTGGTTTAGATGACGTCATTTTAAGCTCATTCTGTGAAAATTATGTATCTGTTTAAAATCGGCAATGAAACAGCTTTGTTTAAGCCGAATGAGTGAATGCTTATCTATAAAAATGAAATAGGATCACGACGGTAATCCCCAAGCGTGGTAGACATCCTCTCAGTAGCCTGAGCAAGAACCACTATTGTATCGACAACGTATTGTCCAAATGCCAAAACTGACACTTTTACTATACGAAAAGTGCCAGTTTTGACATTTGGACGATACGTTGTCGATTGGATAGCGGTTCATGCTAACGCCCCTGATCTCCAGGCGCTCAGATCTTTGAAAATTCTAATGAGTCAGAGGCACTCTATGTACCTGACAAAAATTAAATTGTCCATCTAATGATCCATGTTCCATTGCCGGGCTTTTGTGATGCGATCTATAGACCTAATGATAATCGTTTTCCATATCAGTGAGTATCAATGGGTGAACATCGGAAGTTAGACAATAAGCCTGTCATGTCGAGTGATAGGATTGATATCGCTTGATTGATCAGTAACTGTCAGGCGCAATTAAGGACTGTCAAAAGATTACTAAACTTATGATTGCATGACAGACAAACAGGAATACAGAATATGCTATTTGACAAAATTTTATTGGAACTGAAATTTTAAATATATTGATAATTTAAATAACCCGCAAAAACGTTTCTATATGCAAATGGCGTCGCACTAGTTTCTGTGACGTCACATGCTTGTCAACAAATTAACAAACGTTAAGTTTTTCATCGTCGATTCGACCACCGTTCTCCATCATCCTAACCGTTTTGTGTCAAGTGACTGGCGTTAAAAAATAGATAATTTTAATTATGGGTTTTTTAATAAATTATTTTTTATTTTCAAGTTCTTTTACACTTTATTCTTCATACTGTCAAATAGCCTATTTTATAGATAACAAGCTGACCCGGCGAACTTCATATCGTTCACTTCAAGTTCTTCCCGTTCCCGTTCCCGTTCCCGTTCCCGTTCCCGTTCCCGTTCCCGTTCCCGTTCCCGTTCCCGTTCCCGTTCCCGTTCCCGTTCCCGTTCCCGTTCCCGTTCCCGTTCCCGTTCCCGTTCCCGTTCCCGTTCCCGTTCCCGTTCCCGTTCCCGTTCCCGTTCCCGTTCCCGTTCCCGTTCCCGTTCCCGTTCCCGTTCCCGTTCCCGTTCCCGTTCCCGTTCCCGTTCCCGTTCCCGTTCCCGTTCCCGTTCCCGTTCCCGTTCCCGTTCCCGTTCCCGTTCCCGTTCCCGTTCCCGTTCCCGTTCCCGTTCCCGTTCCCGTTCCCGTTCCCGTTCCCGTTCCCGTTCCCGTTCCCGTTCCCGTTCCCGTTCCCGTTCCCGTTCCCGTTCCCGTTCCCGTTCCCGTTCCCGTTCCCGTTCCCGTTCCCGTTCCCGTTCCCGTTCCCGTTCCCGTTCCCGTTCCCGTTCCCGTTCCCGTTCCCGTTCCCGTTCCCGTTCCCGTTCCCGTTCCCGTTCCAGTTCTACGACTTTACGTTTTAGTTAGAAAACTTTTGTATGGGAAAAAGAAAAGGGCGGTTTTTAGGGTTTTCCCGGCAATTATTCGAATTTTTCACACCTTTTAAACTTTTCCTAGACCTCCACGAACATTTCAAAACCAAGATAAGATAAATCCGTTCAGCCGTTCTCGAGTTTTAGCGAGACTAACGAACAGCAATTGATTTTTATATATATAGATAAGATCGATTCGAGCATTATTTGTGTTGGGATTTTGATTAAGTGTGTGTAAACATTATATTTTGCTTCGACACCGCGCACAATTAAACAGAACTCCTAATTCTTCTAATATTATTTATGCAAATGTTTATATAGAAATAAAACGTGGCTGTCAATAATTTTCAAAACGTCATCATTATAAAGTGAAACGTTGTAATTAGCCGCATTTTAAACGAGGAAAAACGGAGCAGGTTTCTCATGTCGACGCGTATATATTTCTTTATGTACTACCACGCATATCTTTTTAACCTGATGATCCGATTTCGATGATTTTATATTGTCTAGAGAATAGTCCTAGGTTCAAAAACAACCTTCAAAAACTTAAAAAAAAACAAATAATATCGTCCCTTGACTCTGCGATTGGTTGATACATTTTCATCGGTTTTCTTTTAGTTTTTTAAACGTAATTATTATTTCAAATGTTATTGTTTATATTTGTATTCCTATCACGGCTTTATCAACACCGTCTTATTATTTTCTGACACGACGACGACTGCGCCTATTTGACAGACGACACGGTTCAATGAAACCAAGGCTTTAGGGCGGGTTTCTACCTACGCGATCAGTGCAGGGCGGACCAATGACAGCGCTCAAATATTCGAGTTTAAAAATGTCATCGTTGTGTTTGGTCCGCTCAGCACAGCTTAACGCAGCTCCGCGTAGGTGGAACCTCTTAGGGTGGGTGTCCACTAAAGCGAAGCTGTGCGAAGCGGGCTATGAATTGACCAATCACAGTGCTCGAAATAGTTGACCCAAAAATTGCAAGCGCTGTGATTGGTTAATTCACGGTTCGCTCCGGACAGCTCCGCGTCAGATGGAACCCAGGGTGGGGTTCATACAGTCAAATTTTAATACTTATACATATAAAGGTCAAATAATTAATAATCTAGGTAACACATTTGTATATCAGATTCTATATTTACCTATTACAATAATGGTCCGTTTAAGTTTGGTAAATAGTGGTTTTAAAAAATAATCTTTCAAAGATTTATATGCTGTTGGTCTCTGAGACCTATGACAGCGTTGCCGAATTATTGCGCAGGTCGAAAGAAAATTTTGACTTCCAAAGCAAAGACTTGAAGGATGTTCACTTCAGCTGCACCAACACCATGAAGTAAGTAACAACAGCACCAAGCACCTGAAATTATTAGTTCATGTTTAAATTAATAAATAAATAGAATCACGACATTTTTCAGTAGTGAGCATTCCATACGTTACAGGGTTGCAAGACCATCGCCGCTAACAAGAATACACTAACTGGTTTCCTCACGAGTAAGAGGTACCTCAATCTGAAGGTCGTGGGTTCGAATCCGGCGTGCATCAATGGATTTTTCTGTTCGAAAAATGTATATGCGCATCAAAACACCTGCTTAAAACGGTGAAGGGATACATCGTGAGTATCCAGTTACTATTTTTATAAACAGCGATGGAATCGCAACCTGTCACATATGGAATGCTAACTACTGCAAAATGTGGGCATGTGCCAAATATAATGTTTGGACGTGCCTCTGACTATCCTCTCTAGACATCTTTAAAGGATCTAAACGCCTTGAGATCTCAGAGGATGTCTACCGTACTAGGGGGTTACAGTTGTGATCCTATTATTTATATTATACAAGCTGACCCGGCGAACTTCGTATCGCTTTAGATTTAACAAATGCTGTGTTAAGTTCCCGTTCCCGTTCCCGTTCCCGTTCCCGTTCCCGTTCCCGTTCCCGTTCCCGTTCCCGTTCCCGTTCCCGTTCCCGTTCCCGTTCCTTTTTCCTGAATTTTCTTTGCTATGAACGTCACGGAGCCCGAGACCTTTCCAACGAATGAAAAACCGTGGAAATCGGTTCGTGCGTTCTGGAGTTATAGCGTCAGGAAGGAAAACCCGACTTATTTTTATATTATAGATTATTTGTGACCAGGTAACGTATAGACTAGGGCTAAACTATTAAACTTTTTATATAGGTACCGAGAAGACATGAGCGGAAACTACACTGCTAAATCTTTACCGAAGCAAACAGATCCAGAGAGACAGTGAAAAACTTCGCTCCAGAGATGCTCATTGCTTTCTGGCATTGCTGGCAGACGATCTGCACGAAGGTCTTCGCCTCTTCGGAGCCGTCGTACCACTGGCAGGAGTATGCTGCTTCCATAACCGACGAGCTCTGAAAAAAAAAACATCATTTTCTTCCTCTTTTCCCACTTAATGTGGGGTGGGCACAAACTAACTACTGCAACTAACTGCAGCTACTGCAAAATGTAGGCTTGCGCCTAATGTAATTTTTGGACGTGCCTCTTTAGATATCCTTAAGGATTTAAGTGCCTGGAGATCTGAGAGGATGTATAATGTCCTTGGGAATACAGTCGTGATACTATTTATTTTTATTTTAAATTTTGTGTCTTTTACAAGCTTTTATTTAACTTGCAATGTATGATTGTATGTATGTAACTATGTTTGTTAAGGTGGAATCTTGCAACTCAATTTTAAAGCAGTTATCCCTAACCGATTGAGCTGAAATTTCGCATACTTATGTATCTTTGGTTACAATACAATATTATGGTGACAGTGAGTTGATCTGATGCTGGAGTCAGGAGCTGTTCAACAGACACTCACAATGGAACTCCTTAGCAAATACTCTGATTGAGTACAAACTTTGCATTCATGTCAAGTTTCTTTGACAATGTTATTTTATCTGACAGGTTGGTTTGAATGATTTTACAAAAGCTTGTCATTGATAAATATTTTGAAACAGAAAACTTATTTTCACTTACCTCTTCAAGAAGTCTGTTTCCAAATACGCAAAAGTGGAACACCTGGCCGAGCGCGTAGGTTAAGTAGCCAACAGTGCTGAACGCATACACATTTAAGCCGTTGATCTATAAACAAACAACACAGTAATTCTTAGGGTTCCGTACCGAAAGGGTGAAAACGGGACCCTATTACTAAGACTTCGCTGTATCTCATGAACCGGGCTGTATCTCAAGAACCGTGATAGCTAGACAGTTGAAATTTTAACAGATGATGTATTTCTGTTGCCGCTGTAACAACAAATACTAAAAACAGAATAAAATAAATATTTAAGTGGGGCTTTATTTATTTATTAATTATATAAAAACACGTGCACGGTGAAGGAAAATATCGTGAGGTTAGTTAGTATTCTTATAAGCGGCGACGGGCTTGTAACCTGTCACGTATGGAATGCTAACTACTGCAAAATGTGGGCATGTGCCAAATATATTGCTTGGACATGCCTCTAACCCCACTAGACATCTTCAAAGGATCTAAGCGTCTGGTGATCTGAGAGGATGTCTACCGTACTTAGGGATTACAGTCGTAATACAATTTTTTTTTCTTGCTCAAAATACCACAACATTATACACACACTACATCTCCCCAGATATTCGTATAAGCCTATCTAATGTGTAATCCATTAACATGCCAAGCAATCGCGCAGTGATCCGTTCAATTATGTGAATCGCCCAACTCCATTACGTACCTTAGTGGCCTGATAAGCTAACAGGGTCAGTGTGATTGTGGACACCAACATGTGGAACAATAGAGCTGTGCCATAAGTGTCACCTATAGACGCAACCAATCTGTAACAAAACCATTTAAAACTATATCTATACTTATAATAAATCTGTAGAGAGGTCAATTCTGTACATGAAATATATTTCCAAAATAACTATCAGGGGGTGATTAGGGTTCGATACTGATGCCAAAAATGCAATCAGTAAATTTTTTGTCTGTCTGTCTGTCTGTCTGTCTGTCTGTATAACCATTATAGAAACAAAAACTACTCGACGGATTTTAACGAAACTTGGTACAATTATTTTTCATACTCCTGAGCTGGTTATAGTATACTTTTCATCACTCTACAATCAATAGGAGCAGAGCAGTAAAAGGAAATGTTGGGAAAACGGGAGAAGTTACTCCATTTTTTAAGCTTCCGTCGCGTGAGCAACCTTAATGGTTAAAGCTACACAGAAATGATGTATGGGGGAAATGTTCTCCTTAAAATTATATAAAAAATATCCCACGACAGCATATGTCTATCTTTTATGGTTGACTCACAATAACACGTGTAACTCGAGCATTCTCCAACGTTCGCGACCGGCCTAGCAACTAGGCGTCAAGCGCGCAGTTCGGCCGGTCGCGAACGTTCGAGAAAAACAGAAATCATCTAATGTAAGCTGTGAAAAACGTTTTATATAAAGACATTCTGTTGTATATTTAGTACCTATCAGCATTGCACCCGTGCGAAGCCCGGGCGGGTCGCTAGTACATAATAATAAGTTGGGCATTCCACGTAAAGCGGACAAGCAAAAAAAAGTGAGGTCGTGGATTTTGTTTATATTCTGGTCAATTACACTTATAGGAGACATACATATACATATGTTCACACAATA
Organism: Hydriomena furcata; assembly: GCA_912999785.1. Classification (NCBI taxonomy): domain Eukaryota; kingdom Metazoa; phylum Arthropoda; class Insecta; order Lepidoptera; family Geometridae; genus Hydriomena; species Hydriomena furcata. Next base: position 22,218,521 of record OU538820.1, read on the forward strand.
TTTTTTCGTGTGATGTCTATTTGCTGAGTTATGGGCTTCTAAAGAATTGAAAATTTTTGAGAAGTGTCATTTTAGACCGTTGATATTGGCATGTATGTATTTACAAAAAAAAGTATATAAGTATTCTATCAGTTATCTGGTTCCCATAGTACAAGCTTTGCTTAGTTTGGGGCTAGGTGGCGCTGTGTGTAAAAATCCGCCAATATTTATTTATTATTTAAAACGAGGTTTACATTTTTTTTTATGAATGCAGAATCGTTTTTTCTCAATAACCGCAAAATATACACTTTTGTCTTTGATAACAAAGATATCATAAGGATTTAATCTAGATAAACGTAGGTGAAAAACATGATTGGTGAAACTTTACTCTCTCTTTTATAGATTTATTTTCCAAAGTTGGCTCTTCCAAAACACTATTTACGTTTTTAGTCAAAACTATAAATAGCTGAGCAGTTCATTTTTAGGATTCCGTACCCAAAGGGTAAAAACTAGACCCTATTACTAAACCTTTCTGACCGTCGGTCTGTCTGTCTATCTCTCACAAGGCTGTACTGACCGTCGGTCTGTCTGTCTATCTCTCACAAGGCTGTATCTCATGAACTGTGATAGCTAGACAGTTGAAATTTTCACAGATTATGTATTTCTGTTGCCGCTATAACAAAAAAATACCTACTAAAAACAGAATAAAATAAATATTTACTTGGGGCTCCCATACAACAAACTTTCCGTTTTTTTATAGATATGATAATGAAAAGTGTACAGATTAGGTATTTTTGTATTTTAAACAGAAAAAAACATTGATGCACGGCCGGGATCGAACCCACGATCTTCAGATTGAAAGTCGAGGAACTTGGCCAAAACGGCTTTTTAAAAAAAGTTATATAAAAACGGAATATGTGCCAGTTTATATTGTTTTTATGTTTTTTGGAGGTAAGTTAAATATTCAACTATTTTTTAACTGAGTATACAATAATAGTTAAGAAAATCGATAGATAATTATGGATAATTATGTTTATTAACTTTAATCTTTTCTGTATTTTTGCCCTTATCTATTGATTAGGTAATAATAGAGTTTTTTTTTATTATTTACGCTTTTGCCTTGTACTTTAGCCTTGTACTCTAAATAGTACATCTTGTTATAAAAGATTTATATCTTTTTCATAATGGTGGTCATTTTTGGCATCAGCATTCAATTTTTCGTCAGAGGCACTAGTTCTACTTTGGTCTTCTTTATACACTGACCTGAAATATCAATATCACATGACATCTTTGACATTTTCATTCACAGGAGATGGGGAAACATCATGTTCATCTAATTCTAATTAAAACCAAAAATACTCAGTTTTGGTAACGCTCTTTTTCTTAGGAGTGATATAATGTAGTTTAAAATTTTCTAAGTGACTGTACAAAACAGCTGCAATATTTTGGTGGTGTCCGAAACGTCAGCGAAGAAAATATTTAAATTAAAAAGTTTCAATTCGGACACAGTGTCCGAATTTATTGTGTCCGTATCGTCAGCAACCCAGGTATTGCATTCAACATCATACCATGATAATCATGTTTTTACAAAATAGCCCCACTGGGCTCATGTTGATACCATATTTATTTAAATACCTAGTACATGAAAGCATTACAAAAAAATTGAACTTTGAACTTTGATAATCATACAGATATCACACACCATCTGAACGCGGCTTTACAATTCCGCTATTATGTACAATTAATAATTTACTAATTGCTTTACAATTCCAGTACTTTGTAATTAATAACAATTGATCAAAGAACTACGGTACTAAAGATCATTATCATAGATGCATTTGATCGATAGCTGCCTTCCAGCTGTTTTTTTCACATGGAAATTGCGTTATGCATTTTAAAGCCACGGATTCACTAGAGAAATAAAAATATGTATATATACACACACACAGAAGACCGAAAAGAAAGATATCCTAATAATATTAAAAATGCGAAAGTTTGTGATAAGGCTGCTATGTTTGTTCAATCAAAAATAAACAACAAAACAGATTAAGGTAAAACTTGCTGTAGTCTGTAGATAAAAAATCTGAATTAATAAAGGGGGAACGTATAATCCGAAAAACAACCCTTAAATAAAAAAAACGCAAAAAGGATGATTTTGGTATAAATGGCGTTGGTGTGCACAAAATCTGACATCACAGACTAATAACATGTAGTCGTCATAGCAACGCAGTTTTGACTAATGATTGATACGCATTGTACCAATATTCGTAATTTATTGTAATAGTACAAGATTTGTAGGGAAAAAATTGGAAGTTTCCTGAAATTGCTTTTTTGCGATTATTATAAATTGACAGGACTACTTCTGTCACGGGTCGGCTAGTACATTCATAATTTTAACCGGTGAATATTTTGTACCGTATTATGACGCGCAACGCTTAATATACGTGACGCTGCAACATTCTATAGTGTCACGCTACATGCCCCGCAACATCTTACGTAACACGGGACACGATCCTCGGGCGACATTTCTATAAACGAAGTAGTGTGGCCCGTAAAAAGATCCACAACATTATCCATATCCGATGTCCCTCCATTTCTCATCGAGTGTATCCGTAGCTTAACTGTCAAGGCCAGTCTGAACTTCTATGATGTTCATTTGTTTCTAACCTAGGCCTAGACCAGCCTTGACGAGACCTTGAATGGACAAAGACACGTGTCTCTAACGATTGTTTGGTTGATCTTGATTGAAAAGTCACAGGTTGCAGGTAGTTTTTTTATAGCTAGCTGTCCCGTCAGACGTTGTCCTGTCAAATTTCAATAATCCCCCAGAAAAAGCCCTTTCTATTTTCCCGAACTTAATGCCACCCATATCACTTAGGGGTATAAAAAACACCCTACGACCTATTCTCATACCTTCAAATACATAAAAAAAAATCATAAAAATCGGTAAAGCCCTTTCGGATTTGTTGGTAGGAATTTGTGTGCTTTGCTGTCAGATACAGAATCATTTATTTATTTGAACTTAAATTCTATACAAAAGATACTATTTAACGCTGAAAACGTAGACCTCACGCCGTGTTTGTTGCCTAATTCTTCTAGGCTTGTTCGGCTTGGTCACCTAGTTCCTAAGACGTTGCAAAGTTATCCTTGTGATTTTATTGAAATAAATGATTTTCGAATTTGAATTTGAAATGCATATTATTATAATGCATATATATGAATAAGTATCGTAATAGATCTCGATAGACGTGGATAACTGCTTTTCATCAGATAGGTCGTATTCACCTCTCATATTCTGCTATGAGTATTTTCATCAAAGGACAACATACCTCACAACGTGCTTATGTCTCTCCACCCAGTACTTGATAGCGGATCTTGCTAGTATCTCCTGTTTCTGTGTCAGGTTGTTTGGGTTGTGGTCCTGACCAAAGTTCTGGAGTCTTCCACCGGCGCCCCGCAACGTCATGCCGAAGTCCTGCTGCGTGGAGTATATGCCGCGGATGTCGATGTCTACAGCTTCTGGGACCTTCTCGGATTTTTCTGTAGAACGGATAATCTAGTTTTTAGGGTTCCGTACCCAAAGGGTAAAAACGGGACCCTATTACTAAGACTTCTCTGTCTGTCCGTCTGTCACAGGGCTGTATCTCATGAACCGTGATAGCTAAACAGTTGAAATTTTTACAGATTAGGTATTTCTGTTGCCGCTATAACAACATATTATACTAAAAAAAGAATGAAATAAATATAATAATGGGGCTCCCATACAACAAACGTTTTTTAAATGTCTGGTAAGTTTATTCCACCTTAAGATTTTTTTTGGGTATGAGTGACGTTTTGCAGCTATTAGATTTGATATATTTACCAAAGATGATTCAGAAAGGAATATGTGAAATTGAGTTTAAAGGAGAATGAGCAAAAACATAATGAAACCTATACCACAAAAAAATAGAAAGTTATTCATGTTCACATTCATATAAAAAAGCTGTCATAATATGTATTTTTCCAATTGAAAAGACCTTTCCAACGACTAGACTATCATTGCTATTGGAGGAGGTTACCAATCAGCCCAATCCTTTCACAGGCTGCTTTTTGATAAAAACGCTAAACCATACCATCAAATTTTCATTATCACGTTTCACCTTCATCAACTTGCTTTCTAGAAACCCCTCAATATTTACAAGCCATTTGAAATTCCAAAGACATGATAAAAGATACCTGTAGAAGAGACCCGGAACAGCTCAGCAGTGTTCGGTCGGTACGTGTCCAGAGAGGCACTAAGCTCCATCAAAGGCTTCATGATTGCCTTCAAATGCTGCAACTGCTCGCAGGCAAAGATCAGCCAAGAGCAGAACATCACATCCATAAGGTTCGCTATGGCCATAGAGAACATAAGCCAGTAGACCTTAAAAAAAAGTATTACTTGTCACCTGCTCTGAAAGCTTTAAAGTACTCTACGAAGTTTAAACCACCAGTATTTTAAGGGTTTCTCCTTGAATTGTGTGCTGCTTTTTGAATTTGTGCTGAAGCTCTTTAGTTTTTTTTTTTATTGTTGTACGTACTTGAGTAGTACTTTTAATTAATATTCTGATTTGAGCCTGCACCTTGTTCGATCGGCACCACACTGGAGCTCTATATAACATTAAGGAAAGGATCATTGAAAAAAAGGTAGACCCCAAGCCGTGTTTGTTGCCTGATTCTTCTAGGCTTGGTCGCGAGGAATCAGCGTAGCTTAACCTAGTTTCTAAGACGTTTCAAAGTGATCCTTGTGATTTTATTTAAATAAATGATTTTTGAATTTGAATTTGATTTTGAATTGTAACTGTTCCAGGCCTAAGAGAAAATGATTTAAGCAACAAACCAGGAATAAATAATAGTCGGAACAAAGTGACGTGGAGACTTTACCTGAAGAACAAAAGCGATAATATACACGGTTCCGCTCATGGCATCAAACGGGTACCAGACTTTGACGGGAAGCCGTGGTACCACCTCGGTCAGCGTCTCGTTAGACTCCTTGCTGGTGACCATACGAACTGATTCACCGAAGAAAGTCAGGGTCACCCAGCCTTAGAAAAACAGAAAAGTCATTGATAAATCAGAAATTCAGAAAAAAATTGTATAAAATACCGGCCAAGTGCGAGTCGAACTCGCGCACTCGTGCACGAAGGGTTCCGTACCATTATCTATAAAAACGGCAAAAAAAAAAACATGTTTGTTGTATGGGAGCCCCCCTTAAATATTTATTTTATTCTGTTTTTAGTATTTGTTGTTAGAGCAGCAACAGAAATACATAATCTGTGAAAATGTCAACTGTCTATCAATCACGGTTTATGAGATACAGCCCTATTACAGACAGACAGACAGACAGACAGACAGACAGACGGAAAGCGAAGTGTTACTAATAGGGTTCCGTTTTTACCCTTTGGGTACGGAACCCTATTACTAACACTTCGCTTTCCGTCTGTCTGTCTGTCTGTCTGTCTGTCTGTCTGTCGTCCAAAAAAATTGTATAAAATACCGGCCAAGTGCGAGTCGAACTCGCGCACTCGTGCACGAAGGGTTCCGTACCATTATCTATAAAAACGGCAAAAAAAAAAACATGTTTGTTGTATGGGAGCCCCCCTAAATATTTATTTTATTCTGTTTTTAGTATTTGTTGTTAGAGCAGCAACAGAAATACATAATCTGTGAAAATGTCAACTGTCTATCAATCACGGTTTATGAGATACAGCCCTATTACAGACAGACAGACAGACAGACAGACATACAGACAGACAGACGGAAAGCGAAGTGTTAGTAATAGGGTTCCGTTTTTACCCTTTGGGTACGGAACCCTAAAAATAACAGCAGAAAAATAAACTAAAAGAAAACCAACGAAAATGTACCGACCAATCGAAAAGGCAAGAGACGGTATTTGTTTTTTCAAGTTTTATGAATGAACTATTAGTCCTAGATTAATACAATTTAAATGGAACCAAGTTGAGACTATACTCTACACAATAAAAGTTCATAAAATTAGGATCAACACGTAAAATTAAATGCGCGGCCAAAGAGCACATAAACTGCTAAAAGATCACTAATCACTAATACAGTATCCCCAAGTAGACTAATACAGTATCCAAAACATAATAGCAGAAACTTTTCACGATAAATATATTATTTCAAAATGATACGTTTTAGAATTTATGATCGAAATATTTTATATACCTACTATTAAAATCAACTTGTGATTTATTGTTAAAGATAGGTAATATGTAGATCTAGATTTCTATTAGAATAGATTTTTGATAAGTAATTATACATAATTTATATCATTAATTTATTCGAAAAGCTAAGGCGGACCACGCGCCGACGTGTGTTTGTCGTCATTGCAGCGGTCGGTAGGATTATTTATCGAAGTGATTAAAGATGGGTACATCTTTATTCACATATATGTATACTATACATTATAAAATAGGAGATGTGGCTTGTTCACAAGTATTTATTTTTTCGTTTCGAACAAAAACAATCGTCGACTGGGAGCGCCTTAAACCTTATACCTAACAGATTAATTCTAGGAAATCCTTTATTTCCATTAAAAATACTTTAACCGATCGTACCGTGAAAATTAACAGATTGCTCTGTATTTAAACACCTGTGGGAAAAATTAAAAAAATTAAAAAATAAATAGGATCACGACCTTAATCCCCAAGTACGGTATACATCCCCTCAGATCTCCAGACGCTTAGATCCTTTGAAGATGTCTAGTGGAGGTAGTCAAAGGCACGTCCAAACATTATATTTGGCACATGCCCACATTTTGCAGTAGTTAGCATTCCATACGTGACAGGTTGCAAGCCCATCGCCGCTTATAAGAATACTAACTGGTTTCCTCACGATGTTTTCCTTCACAGTTTTGAGCACGTGTTTTTGATGCGCATATAAATTTTTCGAACAGAAAAATTCATTAATGCACGCCGGGATTCGACCCGACGACATTCAGATTGAAAGTCGAGGTACCTCCCACTCGGCCAACACGGCTGTAGGGAACAATATACTTACATACAACCGACGTGCCGGTCGCGATGCAGACGAGGTACAAAAGCTTTCGAATTTGGGTGAGGGATAGTTGTTGGTAACGAGCATCTGACTCCGTAAAGAGTGGGTGGCTGTTCGACTGGTTCCATACCGCCAGGGTCCTGGAAAGATTATGACGTCACGGGCATATTGTCTCTTTCTTTTCCCCCTTTCTTGAAACCGGGGCAGTAAGTCAATTAACCTAATCATAAAGCCGGGGTCCCACGGCGCGTAAAACGACGGGCCGCGCCAGATGACGCTCCACCTGTGTGCGTCCGGCGCGTCGCGTACAGAGCGTTTCAAGCACGGGCCACCACGGATGCATCGTTCCCACGGCGCGTCCGTCCGCCTTGGCGCGGTCTGGCGCGTGAAAACGCGGGCCGTGGGACCCCGGCATAAGACCTCTAACTTCCATAAATTGTACATGACACAAATAAATAAATAAAAAAACACATCACGTCACACACTTATATTGTTAATCAATATTTGCTTTGATTTTATACATAGCACAAATATTTTTAGGACTTTATTTACAGAAATATATAAAGTACTAGCCGACCCGCGACAGACTTTGTCCTGCCCAAATTTTAATAATCGCATAGAAAAAAACACTTTCAGGCTACTTCAAATTTTTCCCTATATTAAACCTTGACATGAAAAAATAAATAAATTTTGGTAGAATGCGTATCATTCGATAGTCAAATTGATGTCAGATTTTTTTGACAGTAGGATTCAACCTTTTTGGTAGAATGCGTAGCTATGACAACTCAATGTTTTTGGTCTGAGAAGTCATACGCCATCATTATACCAAAATTATCCTTTTTGCGTTTTTTTATCATTTAGGAGTTGTTCTTCGGATCGCTCTCCCCTTCTGTTTATATGATTTTTTATCTACATACTACCACAATTTTATTAGGTAGGCTACTGAACTACAAAATTACTAATGAAGTGACTAACCCTCGTATTCAAGAACGACACTATGAGAACACGCACCCACAGTGGACGAAATCTGTTTTCATAAACATCACTTTATGTGTTGAGCGGCACTATGGCGCACGCTACCGTGTGCCTTTAGAGCTCAACTTTGTCTAGAGGCACACGACAATGTGCCACTAGTCACACTATGCAGTGTCGCACAACACGTTCTCATAGTGTCGTTCTAGAATACGAGGGTAAGTCTGTGTGACTTTCTTCTTGTTTCATTATCCAAACAAAAACACAACAATTTCAACATAAACTAAATTATTAAAACTGAAAAATCATTTCCAACAAACTCGCAACAAAAACAACAAAGCGTTCCAAACTTGTTTGATGTAATTTTTCAAAGGCACGTTAGAAGGAAATATTCTGTACAATATTTTAATATCAAAGAAAAGTTATTCTCGAAAGTTACTCTATTCGTTAATCCTAAGAGGTTTTTTATCAGGTTTCGATTTTAATTATTATTTTAGACGCTGATATCTGGAACCTTACCACAAGCTTAGCTTAGAGTATGTAATAATTAAACAGTATTATTCGCACAGTTAGTCCTTAGTCCTTTTAAGTTCGATATACGAGTATGTACTACTACCGTGAATTTTTTCACGCCTCCAAACCTAATACTTTAGATTTTAGAGGGACACTCGTTTCTAACAAAAATTGGCACTTTAAAGCTTAATATTTCACAAACGTATCTCTTAATCGAAAAGTTATTTTCACAAACCCTCCTTAATTTTTAAAGACCTATCTAATGATATACCACACCATGGGGTACGCGAGAAAAAATTTCCACTTCAGGTGTGGGGGAAGTACCCTAAAAAAAGTTTTTCAAGATTTTATTCTACGACTTTGTTGACATTACTAATGGACGGACGGAAGGACATGGAGAAACTATAAGGGTACTTGACTGAAGGGTACTTCAAATGAATTTGAGTCAAGGTAGAGTCGAGGTTTCTACTAAGTCAAAAATCAAAAATGTTTTTATGTATCTTTTTAAAATTCCTTTCAAGACAACTAAAGGCCGGGTCATTAGTAAGCGTCAGTTGTACGAGTAGAATGTCAGTTGGTGCAAATTATTATCATTGCAAAATAGGTCAACCATCAACAAGAGTTTTGGCCGAAGGGTGTCATCTACAGATGCTACCGCGGGAGCCTGTGACACCACAACATTAAGTACACGACACAACATAACGGCGCAGTATTTTCGATGACTTAGTTAAGGCGAGTAATTAATGTGTTTGATGAATGCAGAATCGTTTTTTCTCAATAACCGCAAAACATACAGTTTTGTTTTTTATGACAAAGGTAACTTAAGGATATAATCTAGATTAATAAAAGAACAGAAACACGATTGGTGAAACTTTTCTATTATATATAGATAGATAGATAGATTTATTTTTCAAAGTTGGCTCTTCAAAAACTAGTTTCGTTTTTAACAGTACAGTAACAAAACAGTAACTATGAATAACTAAACAGTTAATTTTTATATAATTCGTTAGATAATCATACTAGCTATCTAAATTAAAGACAGTTTCTTCTTAAGTTTGATGGTTTTCAAGATAATGCAGTTTTATCATTTTTTCCGTCTTATCCGGGTAGACTCGGCCCATACAAAAAGTCAAAAATTTCACTTATCACCTTAAGGGGCTCCCAGTCGCTGATTGCTCTTTTTCGAAACGAAAAAAGAAATACTTCTGAACAAGCCACATCTCCTACTTTTATAAGTATATTACTTCAGGTTCCTACCTAGATTTATATTAAGCTGAAAACATAATAGCAGAAACTTTTCACGTTAAAAATATTATTTCAAAATGATACGTTTTAGAATTTATGATCGAAATATTTTATATACTTACCTACTATTAAAATCAACTTGTGATTTATTGTTAAAGATAGGTAATATGTAGATCTAGATTTCTATTAGAATAGATTTTTGATAAGTAATTATAAATAATTTATATCATTAATTTATTCAAAAAGCTAAGGCGGACCACGCGCCGACGTGTGTTTGTCGTCATTGCAGCGTTCGGTAGGATTATTTATCGAAGTGATTAAAGATGGGTACATCTTTATTCACATATACTATACATTATAAAATAGGAGATGTGGCTTGTTCACAAGTATTTATTTTTTCGTTTCGAACAAAAACAATCGTCGACTGGGAGCGCCTTAAGATGTTTCTTTATTCATTTAAAGAACTAAAAAGAAAACCGAAGAATTTATTTCGACCAATGTTAGGAGACGATATAAGTACGTTTTTAAAAGTTTTATGTAGACACTATTAGTTCTACATAAATAAACTTTAAATGGGACCAGCGTTGGACTATTCTCTACACAATAAAAAAAACTAAATCGGAACTCCTGGTCATACGTAAAAAAAATAGTTAAAAAAAAACAACTTTTTTTTGTATTTTTTATTTGATCGTTACTAAGTATGTAAGTTTCAAATTAATCCGAAATTTGAAGTAGGTCAAAATCACGTTCAAATATTCCGTTATATACATACAACCCAAGCTTATAAAAGCGTGTTAAAAAGAAACAATTTAAAAATATTTAAAGGATTTTTAGCACGCCAACCATTTTGTTACCTTTGAGGTTGGCTGGCAGAAAATGCTTTTAGCATTAAGCCCACCTTTTTGTGCAACTGTTTTTATATATTTGTGCAATAAAGTATTAAATAAATAAATAAAGGATTACAAGTCGAATTCAGAATATCCTTTTTTCGATCGGGTGAAAGTATCACAAAGTTAAAATATAACTTGCCTATCATTATTCTGTATTATGTCTGTCTTATTTACTCTTCTATCCATGTTTGTCAAAATAGACATAATATTTTATTTCATTTAACGTTCTGTGTAAAAGAATTTCCGTAAAACCTTTAAATTCGAATTATTGTGCATTCGAGCGTTATGTTACACTTTATTGTGCGAATTCTCCAATTAACGCCGAATCATAAAAGAAGCTTCATAAAAAAAGCGGCCAAATGCGAGTCGGACTCGAGCACGAAGGGTTCCGTACCAATATCTATAAAAAACGGTAAAAAAAACACATTTGTGGTATGGAGCCCCCTTAAATATTTATTTTATTCTGTTTTTAGTATTTGTTGTTATAATAGCAACAGAAATACATAATCTGTGGACATTTCAACTGTCTATCTATCAGCGTTCATGAGATACAGCCCGTGATGATAAATGAAAAATACTTCGTGAGTCCGTGATCAGAGGACCGAGTAACAGATGAAAAAGTATATAAAACCGTGTATCGCGAATACTGGCGATATATTATGTTGTAAGCTGCCACTCAAGCCTCAGGAATACCCAGTTCTATACATTCTATATAATTTTCCGAATATTACACAAGGGAACATTAATATACTTACACAATACTAATAATAAAAAATAAAACGGTGTTTTAAGTTTTTTGTATGGAAGGATCACGACTTTCATCCCCAAGTACGGTAGACATCCTCTCAAATCTCCAGGCATTTAGATCCTTCGTAGATGTCTAGTGGGGGTAGTCAGAGGCACGTCCAAACATTATTTGGCACATGCCCACATTTTTCAGTAGTTAGCATTCCGTACGTGACAGGTTGCAAGCCCATCGCCGCTTATAAGTATACTTGTTAAATATGGGTAAGCTAAACTGTATAGTTTTTAGTCTCAATCCTCATTATTTTATTAAAAACATTTTATACGTGGAGCTGCACAAACATTATTTTTCAAATAGTAAAAGGTGCGTTCCTTCATAAGTATAAAATAAAAACAGTAACGGCCCCAAAGCGGTTCCTTGCAACACACTCACCTGTAAAAGCTTTTAGAGTTCACTCCAAAGAATGCCATCTTTATGATAGCGTGGACGAAGAAAAGCACAGTAATTGTATTGGCCGTGAGTTCATTGACCTCATCAGAGTATTTAACCAAGTTGATAGCCGCAAGAATTACGTGGGTGGTGATCAAAATGGCGTGGGTACTTGCATAAACCTTCCGTAGAAGTGCTGACATTCCCGCATTTTCTGAAATAGTAACACAATGTAATCATTCTTTAATTTATTAAGTCAAATTATTAGTCATGACTATCAGCAGCACTAATCATTAAAAAATCTCATATCTTAGATTAGATTAGATTATCTATATTAGATATGAGATACCAGCTGGCATCAATATATTATAAACACTATAATAGAAGATTTATCTGCGTATTAAAGCAACTGAGCTATCCAGGTAGAACATGATATGAAAGAACATTATTATATAAATAATAATAAAAAACAAATATTGGTGGACATTTCACACATCGCCATCTAGCCCCAAACTAAGCTTAACTAGATTACTGATAGAATACTTACAACTATACAAAGAATATAAATATATAGGTTAAAACAAAAGGTTTGATATAAGTAGAACAAAAATACAAGAGGTCCACTAGCCTAATAAGACTAGACTATACATATACATGCGTAAGTTAAGAATCATTTAAATTCATATATCAAATTCAGTGCGGCACTGCGAGATAATGACAAAATTGATAATAATGATGGCGAAATTGGTTTACGTACAATAATACTTTCTTTTACTTATGGTTATGTGGTGAAAGTAGTGTGAATAGTCAAAGATAAATTAGAAACAATTAGAAAATAACTAACAAAGTAAGTTCGTATGATTAAGTGGCCAACTCTGGTGACACACAGTGACTTTATATTACAATCAATAATAATATCAAAGTTATCTTTAAAATTTGTTTCTCTTACCGTCATGATAATTGAACAAGAAGTGTCCAGCATATTGCATCAATCTGATATTCGGCATCAAATCGGCCACAAGGCCCTGGTATTTCGCTTTGGTCATCATCTACGAGTATAACAAGATCAACATTATTTTTTTCTGCTTTATTTAACATTTTATTCATTGCATTATATGGAATTTTCTATATTTTTGTAATTTAAAGGTGATTTTTAAGATTCTACTCCAAATATATTTTTGTCTTTATGTATCTTAAAACATAAAACTTTTTAATAAGTCTGAGTTGTAACTGTAACTAAAACGTGTAAAAATGTCTATTTTATCACTGATAATTTTAATTTCCATAAAAACAAACCTTGCTAGATTTTCTTTAAACTCTTCCAAATAAATCCACTCCTATATTTTCCTCAAATAATAACTAATCCTCGACCATAGCCATCTTTATTGCAAGATTTTAAATACTCGACACGTGCGCCACCCGCGACTCCAATTGTACGAATGATCGATTTTTCTATTCCAATTTAATTACATTCGCAGTGACGTCTACCATTTTCAAAGTCATATTCTTGTATGGAAGTGATGGGAACTGCCCGCTGCTGGACACCCGGTGATTCTTATCCTGAATTATAAATAAGAGCACGTGGTATTTTAGGACTTGTTCAGACATGACCACAACCATAATTACGTTTGAAAAATTTAAAAGAAAATCGACGAAAATGTTTTGACCAATCGAAAAGTCTAGAGACATTAATAGTTTTTTTTTTGGTTTTATGAAGAAACATTAATATAATTTAAATGGGACCAATTTGGGACAATTCTCTACACAATAAAAAAAAATCATCAAATCAGATCATCAAGTAAAATGATAAACGAGAAAAAAAAAAGCAAAAAATATATACGAGTATAATATACCATGTCAAATTGAAAACTTCCTCGTTTTTCATGAGTGGTGAGTGATCAAAACATTTAAAATGTATAACAAAAAAAAATGGAAGTGAAAAAGTAAGGACAAACACTAGGTAATAGGATAAAATAGAAACCATATTATTTAAAATTACATAAATAAATCTAGTTCAATTTGAATTAAGAAGAAAAGTGTATTTTTTTTATTGTTTGCCAAACTACATCAGCAGGGTTCTGTTAGGAATGTGCACCGTTTAAAAAAGCCATTACAATGTATTATTCTAGAAAGCGGATATCGTCATATTGCGACATTAGTAATACTGCAAGCATTATGGGACTTTATTATATCAAAATTTACATTTTGAAACAAAAAAAAAAAAAAACCTACGAATATTTTAATCAATCGAAAAGTTAACAGACGTTATCTGTTTTTTTATATTTTATGAAGGATCTATTAGTGCTCTAAAAAACAATTTAAATGGTACCAACTTGGGTCCATTCTTCACACAATCACAATAGCAAATCATCAAAATCGGATCTTGTAACACCCACAACCTTTCGCATTTATATTATTAGCAGAGTATTATATTTCATTTCATTTATTTATTATGAAATGAATGAAATAGTCATATAAAATTAAAAATAACACAATATTAATAAAACCTAAAGTTTAGCAAAACCTAAATGTGTGCATTATTTTAAAGTTAAGACGTCGAGGTTAAAGATATTTTAAACAAAAAATAAATATGATGCATTAGATTTTGTTCCAGAGCATTTTCTCACGAGTGTATATTATATACTTTTATTTTTCAAATTGTATTATATTAATTGTATTGCCGGGTCTGTGCTATTACTTCGGCCGTATTATAACGGCCACTGTCCTCTTGAAAACCAGGGCTTACTTTCTGGCCTAGAACTTCTAGGTATATTGATATATCGTTGATCGATACGGTAGCAAATAAATCGGTAGACTTGATAACTTTATAATAGGGGCTTCCTCTGTTTGTTTTCCAATGATGGTTTTGGCGATTGTGTTCTGTTTAATTGTTTTTTAACGGACTTCAAAAAAAGAAGGAAGTTCTCAAATCGGTTGTAGTTTTTTGTGTTTGTTCTCAGAACTCTGTTATTTATTATTTTATTTTATTTTTTTGTTTGAGAGGATATAGTACTAGTACCTACTTCTCGTTTAGTCCTATTTAAATTTGAGGGAAAATAGCACCTCTAAGGGTTTAAAAATAGGGGATGAATTTTGTATAGAACTTATAATTGGGTATTGAGGTAATAAACAGCAAAAACTGAACCGAATTCAACCGAATTGAGAAACTCCTTTTTAGGTTTCCGTACCCAAAGGTTAAAAACGTTATTACTAAGACTTCGCTGTCCGTCTGTCTGTCACAGGGCTGTATCTCATGAACCGTGATAGCTAGACAGTTGAAATTTTCACAGATTATGTATTTCTGTTGCCACTATAACAACAAATACGAAAAGTAGAATAATAATAAATATTTAAGTGAGGCTCCCATACAACAAACGTGATTTTTTTCCGTTTTTTATATATAATGCTACAGAACCCTAGGTGCGCAAGTCCGACTCGCACTTGGCCTGTTTTATTTGAAAGTGGTTTAAAAATAACAACATAGGTACTATTTAATATTTGAGTACAATGGGTCATATCGTTGGGAGCGATCTCCTACAGTTAAAACTAGTACAAATCATAAAGCTCTGACAGTCCTTTTATCCTCATACACACAAAACTTAAGGGGCTCCCAGTCGACGAATACTCTTTTTCGAAACGAAAAAAAAAATACTTCTGAACAAGCCACATCTCCTATTTTTATAAGTATATTACTTCAGGTTCCTACCTAGATTTCTATTAAGCTGAAAACATAATAGCAGAAACTTTTCACTACAAAGATATTATTTCAAAATGATACGTTTTAGAATTTATGATCGAAATATTTTATATACCTACTATTAAAATCAACTTGTGATTTATTGTTAAAGATAGGTAATATGTAGATCTAGATTTCTATTAGAATAGATTTTTGATAAGTAATTATACATAATTTATATCATTAATTTATTCGAAAAGCTAAGGCGGACCACGCGCCGACGTGTGTTTGTCGTCATTGCAGCGGTCGGTAGGATTATTTATCGAAGTGATTAAAGATGGGTACATCTTTATTCACATATACTATACATTATAAAATAGGAGATGTGGCTTGTTCAGAAGTATTTCTTTTTTCGTTTCGAACAAAAACAATCGTCGACTGGGAGCGCCTTAATTAGAGATACGTTGAGCCATTAAATTCTGTTTCTACATAACATTTCACGCAAGGGCGGATCCAGTTTTGGCGCCAGGGGGGGGTCACGTGAACATTACTAGGGCAAAATGTTGGCTTTAATCAGGATTTGAAGTATGCAGTAATGTAGACCATGGTTTCGTGTGATTGTGACCGAATTTTAAAATTCGAGTGTCCAAAGACAAAAAAGATACTTAATTAAATACACATTTTGCTGCGGTAACGTTATTCTGTCAAAATGTTATCGAAATAATGGAAGTAGCCAAAACGGGGGTAGGTAGGTTGGGTAGCATAGTATTTGTGTGTGCTTAGGAGCTAAAAATTTAACCCAGGGGGGGTCATGACCCCCATGACCACCTACCCTGGTTCCACCCTTGATTTCACGGTACTAAATCGGACTTAATTAAAATTTTCGTACCACTATAAATTACTGGGGCTTAGGCCGTCTCTAATGAAATCTAAATCTTGGACTAAGCTTACCTACAGACAGAGTAATAATGAACTGTCTATAAAATACTTATATCAAATACTAGCCGACCCGTGACAGATCTGTTCGGCCCAAATTTCAATAGTCGCATAGAAAAAAACACTTTCAGGAAACTACAAATGTTTTCCCTATAAACCTTGTCCTGATAAAATAAATTACGAATTTTAGAAGGTTAGGTAGAATGCGTATCATTCAGTAGTCAAAACTAATGTCAGATTTTTTTGATAAAATAAATCATATATAACGAATTTTGGTAGAATGCGGTAGTCAAATTGATGTCAGATTTTTTTGACAAAATGAATTTCCAATAAATATAAATATTGGTGGACATTTTACAAATCGCCATCTAGCCCCAAACTAAGCAAAGCATGTACTATGGGAACTAGATAACTGATAGAATACTTACATACTTTTTTTTTGTAAATACATACACATGATACATACTACCATCCAGACAAAGAGCAAACATCTATGTTCATCACACAAATATTTGCTCTGGGTGGGGATCGAACCCACAACCTACAGCGCTGAAGGCAGAGTTACTACCAACTAAGCTGTGAGGTCGTCACAGCTTATTTGATAGTAACTATACCTTTGTATGTCTACTGGTACTTGGGGATTACAGTTGTATATTTATCTATTGTTGTCTATTTTTTTTTTTTAAATGTTATTTCATTACTCATTACATTTTTTTTTTCATTACTCTGCCCGATTCTTCAAAGAGTGATAAATACTCATTCAAAAAAAGATCATTAAAAAAAAAGACGTGTGGCACTCGGAGACTGCCGCGGTAAAGCTATTGCATAACATTTTTTATCAACTTATGTATTTATAATTATTTATTTTTTTATTTTATTTATCCTTTTTTCCTTTGTTTTTCTTTGATATTCAACTTTTTGAGCGTGGTGACCGATAAGAAAAGAAAAAGAAAAAAAAAAATTTTTTTTTTTTACATCCCTAGATTGCGGGGGAAGAGGGGGATTAGGCATGCGCAGTAACGCCGATACAACCAATGCCACCTATTGGCGAGTTGCTAAACTAAAGAGACAAGCGTGATATTTCAAAAAGTCATTAAAAGTTCTGCTATTCATCGATAGATGTCAAAATCTTTAACCTACCTATTTACCTAACTACGTAGTTAGCATTCCACACGTAACAGGTTGCAAGCCCGTCGTCGCTTTCAAGAATACTAACAGGTTTCCTCACGATGTTTTCCTTCACCGTTATAAGCACGTGTATTGCGCATATACATTTTTCGAACAGAAATATCCATTGATGCACGGCCAGGATTCGATATTTACCTAACTACATGAATTCAATAATTCAATTTCAAACTTTTTAGTCGATCATGTCTGTGAAGTACCACCTATTTACCGATAGTGGTAAAATAGCGCCACCTGCTAGCGGAATTGCGAACCTCTCAAACCCCGAGCTTTCGCATGAGACCGCGAAAAGCACCTATAATAACGTAGTATCATCAAATGAAACTAGATGGCGCTGGAATGCGAAAATCACTCTAAGCAGGCATGACAGAGTCATAGGGATGTAATATTGATTGAAAAAAATCTATTAATTAATAATCGATTTTTTGTCCCTACAAATAAATCGATTTTCCAAAAAATCGAATTATATGGTTCGGATCGCTTTCGGAGAGACGATCGATGGGTCGGTTCCCGTTTGTGAAGCGACTATTGGTCGGATCACGTTCGGAAAAACGATCAATGGTTCGGTTTGCGTTCGGAGACAAGACCGATGAGTCGGTTTCCGTTTGGGAGGCGACTATATGTAGGTTCACGTTCGGGAAAATGGCCAACGAACGATTCGGTTCGCGTTCGGAAAACTTAGTTTACAAAAATCGATTTATATGTGTAATTTACATAATCGATTTTTTAAAAATCGATTTTTTGAAATCCAAAAAGAGAAATCTCTAACACTCACACTCACGCAATATTGCGTGAGTGTGAGTGTCTCGTAAAATTTTGTGTAAATTTTCGTTACGAAATTTCTGGATTCGGTCTCCACGCTCAAGGCCCGCGATAGAAGCTATGCAATAGCTTAAAAAGGTAGACCCCAAGCCGTGTTTGATGCCTGATTCTTCTAGGCTTGGTCGCGTGGAATCGGCGTAGCTTCACCTAGTTCCTAAGACGTTTCAAAGTGATCCTTGTGATTTTATTGAAATAAATGATTTTTGAATTTTGAATTGAATTTTACTAGTGTTCGAAATAAACCCTAGTTGGGAGAAAAATGGCAAACGAACCAAAAACGGAAAAACAAAGCATATTTTTCATTCGACAAAGTGCTCTGTTTTGCTCACACGATCAATGTTTGTTCGCTGTGAAAAACATTGTTTTCGAAGTATGGTTGGTTAGCTAATAAAATTCATCATTCAATCTTTGTTTAGAAATGATAGCTTCTTTGTTTAGACTTTTAAACGTTTTAAAAACGAAAGAAAACCAACGAAAATGTTTCGACAAATTGAATAGTCATAAGATCTCATTCGTTTTTTAGGGTTCCGTACCAAAAGGGTAAAAACGGGATCCTATTACTAAGACTCCGCTGTACGTCTGTCCGTCTTTCCGTCTGTCACAAGGCTGTATCTCATGAACGGTGATAGCTAGACAGTTGAAATTTTCACAGATGATGTATTTCTGTTGCTGCTCTAACAACAAAAACTAAAAAAAGAATAAATAAATATTTAAGGGAGGTTCCAATACAACAAACATGATTTTTTTGCCGCTTTTATAGATAATGGTACGGAACCCTTCGTGCGCGAGTCCGACTCGCACTTGGCCGGTTTTTTTTTTAAGTTATATGAAGGAACTATATACTACATAAACTAATTACTAACTATTTAAATGGGACCCTCTGTAGACTATTATTTATACCAACAATAGAAAAAAAAACATACTATTGGATCACCAGGTAGAGTGCGATATATAAAAAAAATTTTGTTTGTTGACAAATAAAGTTACAGTTCATATGCTATGTATATATCAAGTTTCATCCAAATCCGTTCGGTTACAACGGACGTTACAAACTTTCGCATTTATAAATTACTAGCCGAACCGTGACAGACATTGTCCTGTCAAATTTAAATAATCGAATAGAAAAGACTGAATGTTTTTAGTCTGTGATGTCAGATTTGTTGCAAACCAGCGCCATCTATACAGAAATCATCCCCTTTGCGTTTTAAGGGGCTCCCAGTCGACGATTGCTCTTTTTAGAAGTATTTCTTTTTTCGTTTCGAACATAAACAATCGTCGACTGGGAGCGCCTTAAGATGTTTTTTATATTTTAAAGTAGTCTATTATTTATTCGGGCATTATATCTACATCTACAGCAAATTTCAACTTAATCCGTTTTGTCGTTTAGGCCTGATTGAGAAACAAACATACATACAAACTCACAAACTTTCACATTTATAATATTATTAGGATTAGACGGTGAAGCCGCGAGACGCAGCTAGTTATTAATGTCTGCCGAGGTGCCACAATATTATAAATTTCCACGATCGGCAATTCGGCAAGTCTAACGAACTGGAAAAGGGCTGTAAGGGCTATCGTTCGAACATTTCGAATCGCTATCGATCACTTGAACCCTATCACCACCAAGCCATGTTTGTTGTCTGATTTTTCTAGGCTTAGTCGCGAGGAACAGGCGTAAATTATAGCTCCTAAGACGTTTCAAAGTGATCCTTGTGATTTTATTACAATTACCTTTTGACTATGTTTTTTGCAATAAATAAAATAAATATTGGTGGACATTTCATACATACTTTTTTTGTAAATACATACTTATGATAAACAATCTGCTTGCCCCGGCTTCGGACGGGTGGTACCTGGATAAAAGTAGCCTATGTGTTATTAGAGTAGACGTTTTTTCTTTATAACCGCAAAAGATACAGTTTTGTTTTTTATGACAAAGATAACTTAAGGATTTAATCTAGACAAATAATAGACAGAAACACGATTGGTGAAACTTTTTTCCATAGATTTATTTTCCAAAGTTGGCTCTTCAAAAACACTAGTTTTATTTTTAATCAAAACTATGAATAGCTGAATAGTTGATTTTTATATAATTCGTTATATAACCATACTAGATAAGTAAATTATAGAGACAGTTTCCTTTTTTTTTGAGTAGTACTTTTCATTATTATTCTTATTAGCTTTAAGAAAAGGATCATTAAAACAAAGGTAGACCCCAAGCCGTGTTTTTGCCTGATTCTTCTAGGCTTGGTCGCGTGGAATCGGCGTAGCTTCACCTAGTTCCTAAGACGTATCAAAGTGATCCTTGTGATTTTATTGAAATAAATGATTTTTGACTTTGACTTTGACTTTAAGTTTGATGGTTTTCAAGATAATGCAGTTTTTCCGTCTTAACCGGGTAGACTCAGCCAATACAAAAAACCAAACATTTCACATTATCACCATAAATGGGATGAGGGCAGGAAGATGATAATGATGAGTAGGAATTCAAAACATGAAGTGTTTGAACTAGTGCTAACTTGGATCCAAAAATTAATTGTTTCAATGGCCAATTTAATTTTAGTCCGCACTCGACTGGATGAAAAGGCTTTTGATTAGAAATGTGTTTTATCGTTGAAATTGGTTTTTATAAATAAATATATTATAACAGAAAATTCTTTATTTGTAACAATAGAAAATACATACCTACATTATTACGATGTACAGAGAAATCTTAAAAAAATAATAATCGTATATCTACTCATATATAATGAATCCGAAACTTTGTGATTTGTGCCTATATCCCACATAAACGATCAAACAAATATGGATGAAGCATGTCTAAGCATGTCAGTTTAGAGTTGTTCCTAGCTTTAAGTCTATACTTGCCTTTCTAGTACATACTCGTACTTACGCACCCAATCTGTGTCAATTGGTATAACGATCATTGCTAATCGCGTCTTAAAAATCTCACTCAGTCTTATGACGGTTAAAGGTTCGTGCACATTATGTCGGGCCGCAGCGGGGCGGAGCGGGTCGCAGCGCAGCGCAAAATGCTTACCTAGCACATTAGTGACGGACCGGGTCGCAGTGCATTGACGGATTTTGAGTACAGTGTACTGCCAGAATTGGCGTGCAACTGTACGTTATGGGGCGGAGCGGGGCGGGCCGCATCGCACGTACGCAAATCCGGTTCGCAATAATGCGAGCCGCTGCGATCCGACATAGTGTGCGATATTCATACAAATTGTATTAAAGCGATTTGAGCGGATTTTTTGCGCTCCGCCCCGACACGCTGCGACCCGGCATAATGTGCTTGAACCTTTAAGGTTCGTGCACATTATGTCGGGCCGCAGCGGGGCGGAGCGGGTCGCAGCGCAGCGCAAAATGCTTACCTAGCACATTAGTGACGGGCCGGGTCGCAGTGCATGGCGTGCAACTGTACGTTATGGGGCGGGGCGGGGAAGGCCGCATCGCATGGACGCAAAGCCTCGCAAAAATGCGAGCCGCTGCGGCCCGACACAGTGAGCGATATTCATACAAATTGTATTAAAGCGATTTGAGCGGATTTTTTGCGCTCCGCTCCGACACGCTGCGACCCGGCATAATGTGCTCGAACCTTTATAGGACGAATAAAGGCTTCTTAGGTAGGTAACTATTGCAAATAATAATTATGAACCTAACTGCCACATATAATCCTGATATAAATCCAACATCTAATTCTACCATCGACCTTTCACAATAATTACACTCGTACCAACACCATTTTATCATGACCTTCGGGAACTCGGCAAAACGGATACCTAGTTCCAAAGACAGGGAGCAACAGTCCTAGCTGAGCTCTACCTTATCTGGTCATGGAGTATGTTATTAGGTGGTAATAAACGCATACTGAAACTATACGATAATAAGAATCTTTAACCAGAAGATGAAACGGGAAAATATACTCTATTCCGTTACTTTTCGGTATAATTTGGCTTGGAAATTGTTACTCGTAAAAGTGATATTTGGAATTGTTGCGATTAAAAGCCAACTAGGGAGGAGGAAATCTGAATTCTAAAGCTTTAAGATAGGGTCTTATTTTGCTTAATTATATAAAATAGTCTATTGTTTTCTTGTTTTATATTGGAAGTTTATGAACCATTATGATTCATTAAATTTTTCAGTTTTTGTTATAAAAACGCAATAATTTTAAAACTATCAAATGTAAAAATAAACTGTCTTTTATTTAGGTTAAATTTTATTCCATACGTGACAGGTTGCAAGCCCATCGCCGCTTATAAAAATACTAACTGGTTTCCTTCACCGTTATGAGCACATGTTTTAGATGCGAATTAAAAAATTTCGAACAGAAAAATTCATTGATGCACGCCTGGATTCGAACCCACGACCTTCACATTGAAAGTCGAGGTACCTCCTACTCGGCCAACACGGCTCTGATTATGGAACGTGGTACAAGTAGATATAATATACTAGTAGTCCGCCCCGGCGTCGCACGGGTGTAATAATGATATTATAGGTAATTTTTTTACACCTTGGGTTACATTATCGAAGTTTTCATACGGATCCCTAATAGATAGACATATGGTAATATAGACTTTTTTGTTGATATTGATGTTATCTATAAAACTGTAGTACATTACTTTGCTCTATTGTCAATAATTTCCGCAGCGTAAGCGATATAAGGATTTTATTGATTTTTTTTCACACGTTGGGTTACATTATCGAAGTTTTCATACGGCACCCTAATATTTTTGAAAATATTCTATAGCCTATGTTCATCAGGGATAACGTAGGATTCTAATGGTGAAAGAATTTTTCAAATCGGTCCAGTAGTTTCGGAGCCTATTCGAGATGCGAACAAACAAACAATCAAATCTTTCCTAGATTTGATTGTTTGTTTGTTCGCATCTCTTTATAATATTAGTATAGATAGTAGATTATAATATTTACCTACAACAAAAATAGCTGTGGACACATCCCATCTTGTCATGTTCCATTTTCATCACTGTCCGCTCCCATTGTCTCAAAGAAACTACTCCGAGCTATTAATCACAAAACGAACTAGATAGGGATAAAGCCTCGGCTTATCTGGAACACCTACTGAGAAATTAGTGACCTTGTCACTGGCATAAGGGAAACAGAATGTATAGAAAAACAATCAGGTAAAAGTTTATAGGGGAAAAAAATGTTAAAATTTAACTATAGATTTTGACACGGGTCTTTATCACGTAATTACTTTTAATTTACTTTCCCGACGTTTCGGCTATGTTACAATAACCATGGTCGCGGGCAGACTGGAGTACTCGGAGCTACCGTCGAGAAGCGGAGGCAGTTGAAGAAACTACCCTCACTTGGTCTTCAGAAATAGAAACGTCCATGTTCACATTACGACACACCACACTGACTGTATCCACGCACTGAGATGGTCTATCGCGACACCCACACATAGTGACCACAGGATTCCATGAAGAAGAGAGTCTAAAGACCGTGATAAAGACCCGTGTCAAAATCTATAGTTATGTCTACTAATCACGATAGTTTGAAAAATAATATGGTACAATTTGACCGGAAAATTGTAAAATTCTAAAACTAAAAGTGCTTTTTTATAGATAGTATACTTTTTTATATACTACTTACTTACTTTATATAAATAAAACCGGTCAAGTGCTAGTCGGACTCGCGCACGAAGGGTTTCGTACCATTATCTACAAAAAACGGGGAAAAAATCACGTTTGTTGTATGGGTGCCACACTTACCTACATATTTATTTTAATTTGTTTTTAGTATTTGTTGTTATAGCGGCCATAGAAATACATCATCTGTGAAAATTTAAATTGTCTAGCTATCACGGTTCAGACAACTTTGTGATTTATTTTTTTTATTTTTATTTTTATTTATTTGTGATAGACATCAGACAGACGGACAGACAAACGGACAGACAGTCAGCAGTCTTAGAAATAGGGTCCCGTTTTTAACCTTTGGGTTCGGAACCCAAAATCAACAAAAAAAATGTACATATCGAATTGAGAACCTCCTTATTTTCATACTGTTTTTATTGGATTCGTACAGGTAATTTATTATGATTACATTACACACGACTGGAATCGCATAAACGGGCTGTCATATTGAAATTCCGCCATCTTTGTCGAATAATATTATTAAAACGGTTGGTTTCCATTCGGAACTGAATGAGAAGTCTAAAAGAAGGTACAATACGGCTGTCTTCCTTACCCATGAATAAATTGGTAACCAATCATGGTTATTAAACCGTAAAGTTTTAATATTTTTATTATAAACTTCATAACCATAAAGTTTTTATTGAATACTAGCAGCCCTCTCTGGCGTCGCACGTGTTACTTGGGTTCTACATTTTGGGTTACACTATTTTAGTTTTAGTAAGGATCCTTATTTTTTTCCTGTAATTAATATAGCCTATATTAACCAGTGATAATGTGCCATTCATAAGAAAGAATTTTTGAAATCGGTTCAGTCGTTTTTGAGCCACTTCGTTACAAACATAATATTAGTATTGATTAATAACTAGCCGGGACTTTGTTTTGCGTAGATTCAGGATTTTTTGCCGTTTTTTATAGGTAATGGTACGGAACCCTTCATGCGTGAGTCCGACTCGGTTATTGAGAAAAAACGATTCTACATTCATCAAAAACATTTATTACTTGTCCTAAACCAAATTAGTTAGTGACAGTTTCAAAAACTTCCAAACTTTCTCATTTATAATATAGTAACTATAGATTTTAACACGGGTGTTTATCACCTTTAATTTATATTCCTGACATTTCGACTATGTTACAATAGCCACGGTCGCGGGCAGACTGGAGAACACGGTGCTACCGTCGAGAAGCGGAGGCAGTTGACGAAACTACCCTCACTTGGTCTTCAGAAATAGAAATGTCCATGTTCGTAATACGACACACCACATTAACTGTATCCACGCACTGAGATGATCTGTCACGATAATAATACAGTTATAATACAGTTACAAGGATCAGTTGTACATCTCAAGACACTCAACAATCGTCGGATATTTTTATTCCAAAGTGTGCCGATCTCTTTGTGTTTTCCTTTACCGAGAGAGATCAATGGCTCTATCTCTCAGTAAATACACGGCTTAAAACGGCGCCCGTCGCACGATCGATGATCCAACATCGCAGCAACTTGGTAGCGTCAAATCCTCTATCAATCAGGTTTTAACCGCTTTTATCCGGTTCGTCGGTTCTTTTAACCAACCGACCGGTATCGATACGATAACGATGTAAATACTTGACTACGCGAATGGCTTGCAACCTGTCATCACTGTGTCATCTATCATCTGATGTCAATTGTACAAACATAATGTTTGGACGTACCTCTAACTAAACCCTTTAAACATCCTTGAGGATCGAAGCGCCTTGAAATCTGAAAGTACCTTTGGTTACTGTGAACTATTTTTTTCGTTTCGTTATTTTTTGTTAGTTCCTTTATTCAATCTACCGGCATCGATACAATAACGATGTAAATACTTGACTACGAGGGACGAGGGACACGATAAAGCGGCGATGGGCTTGCAACCTGTCACGTTATGCTAACTACCGCAAAATGTGGGAATGTGCCTAACATAATGTTGGACGTACCTCTGATTACTTTTTTATTTAACTTGCAATGTAATAACAAATTTTTATTAACTTGCAATGTATTTACAAGCTTTAACTTGTAATGTATGTATTTACAAGCTTTTATTTAACTTGCAATGTATGTATGTAACTACATGTAACTATATGTTTGTTAAGGTGGAATCCTGCAACTCAACTTTGAAGCAGTTATCCTTAACCGATTGAGCTGAAGTTTTGCATACTTATGTAACTTCGGTGACAATGCAAAAATATGGTGACAGCGAGCTGATCTGATAATGGAGTCAGGAGCTGTTCAACGGAACTTCCCAGTAAATAGTCGGATTGAGATAAAAATTTGCATACCTATCGATCTCCAACGACAATGTAAAATTACGGTACCTACTAGCGAGCTGGTCTGATGATGGAGCTCGGATGTAGCCATAGGAACTCCTCAATTACACAACATAGCTACGTCGTGTTTGGGATCGTTGGATTTGTCTTGACAAGTACCTAAAGCCATAGAATTTATAAAAGCTTGATTTTTAAAAGTTTAATAAAAAAACTTATTTCTGTTTCGTTTTTTTTTTCGTCGGTTCCTCTATTAAACCGATCGGTATCAATAAGATAAAGATATAAATACTTGTTCATAACGTTATTGTGGCAGCTATAAACTACGAGTGTCCGTAAAGTGTAAAAGTTTGGGCGTTAACCTGTCGGTATAAATAAAGTTTCATAATTACACTTTTGGCATAAGATATTTAGGTTATTTTTACTGCCATCTAGAAAATAAGCAACGTTTTTTAACTGACTTATAAAAGAGGTTCTTAATACGGTTGTATTATATACGGCCTCACAGCTTAGTTGGTAGTTACTATGCCTTCTACGCTGTAGGTTGTGGGTTCGATCCCCACCCAAGGCAAACATTTGTGTGATGAACATAGATGTTTGTTCTGTGTGTGGGTGTTACTATGTATATTATGTATGTATTTACAAAAAAAAAGTAAATAAGTATTCTATCAGTTATCTGGTTCCCATAGTATAAGCTTTGCTTAGTTTAGGGCTAGATGGTGTTGTGTGTAAAGTCAGTCGATATTATTATTATATTATATTATATTTACTAACCGATTTGGTAAATTCTTCGAAAAACTTCTCTCTGGGTGAAAAAATTCGGGATGAAATTAATTTTGTATTCTTTTATATAAACATGAAGTTGGTTTTATATTTAGTTTATGAAACGTAATAATTAATCAATTACCTAACAAATGGCGACCTCGGAGAAGAAATTGCGTCACCCGATTCTTGGATACCACAGCTCACGGCGCAGAAACCTAGAATTTAATACGTGCCCCAAGAATAAAGCGAAACTTTAATATTTACAGCGCCATCTTGGAAGTTTTGAAATATTAGAAATGAATTCTTTCGAGTAAGTCTTACAAACATGTTGTAAGCCTCTTTCAAACTTACTTGTTATTAGATACCCAACATTTCAACAAAGATTATTTCGTTATTAAAAAAGAGGTCAAACAGTGTTCAATCTATTCTTATATTAAAAATGCGAATATAACTTTATCTGTTTGTTTGTCTGTGACGTTTACACGGTCAAGCCGCAGGGCCGATTTTGATGAAATTTCATAATTAGAGATAGGTTTAGCCTTGCGACGGACAATTTAAAAAAAAAAACTTAAACATAATAAAATAAATATTTAAGAGGGTCTCGCATACAACAAACGTGTTTTTTGGCGTTTTTTATAGATAATGGTACGAAACCCTTCGTGTGCGGGTCCGACTCGCACTTGGCCGGTTTTATTCAATCAATTCGGTAAAGATCTGAAGTGAAATTGCTTGGAAAAGCTCCAAACCCTACATCGCCTTTTCATGCCTTCCAGGTATTTATAAACCAGTTATCTATTTCATAATATTTCAATTAAATAAAATCGTACCGGAAAATATGCTTTTCAACCCCACTCGTGGCCAACATCCGTTGTGAGTTAGAACCTTGTCTGGTCGGAATAGGGTGCAAAATGGCTTGTGTTGTACATTTCGCTTGCTCGGCTCGACGGGTCCAGGGCAAGTGGTACTCAACGTCATCCTCATTACTGATGCCCGTAGTGGGTTCAGACCCACTACGGCCACTAGTGGGCCGTACTAAGGGGGGTAAAATATATTCAGGTGAACTCCGATTAGCCCCTTATGACCCTGACAAAGATTCTAAATAAGGAGAAGAAGCAGTTCAAAATATATGTTTATCTTATATATAAAATTCTCGTGTCACAATGTTAGTTACCTTACTCCTCCGAAACGGCTTTACCGATTTTTACCAAATTTTATATGCATATTCAGTAGGTCTGAGAATCGGCTACCATCTATTTTTCATACCCCTAAGTGATAAGGATGGCGTAAAGATCGGGAAAAACGGAAAGTGCTTTTTTCTGTGGGATTATTGACATTTGACAGGACTACGTCTGTCGGGACAGCTAGTTTTAATCTATATACTAATATTTAAAAGGGGAAAGTAACTCTGTCTCTCTCCCTCGTATTCATGAACGACACTATGAGAACACGCACCCACAGTGGACGAAATCTTTTTTCGTAAAAATCACTTTATGTGTTGAGCGGCACTATGGTATGGTACCGTGTGCCTTTAGAGCTCAACTTTGGCTAGAGGCACACGACAATGTGCCTCTAGTCACACTATGCAGTGTCGCACAACACATAAAAGGATTTTTATGAAAAAAGATTTCGTCCACTGTGGGTGCGTGTTCTCATAGTGTCGTTCTTGAATACGAGGGTTAGTCTCAGCCAAATTGCTGACGTAACGGTTGTCATGTAATTTCATATTTGTAATAAACTTAGGCTACTTCTTAGGGTTCCGTACCCAAAGGGTAAAAACGGGACCCTATTACTAAGACTTCGCTGTCCGTCTGTCGGCTAGACTATGGTTTTCTGTTGCCGCTATAACAACAAATTATTCTAAAAACAGAATAAAAGGGTAAAAACGGGACCCTATTACTAAGACTTCGCTGTCCGTCTGTCGGCTAGACTATGGTTTTCTGTTGCCGCTATAACAACAAATTATTCTAAAAACAGAATAAAATAAATATTTAAGCGGGGTAAATTAATTATTTTGCCTTTTTTATAGATAATGGTACGGAACTCTTTGTGCGCGAGTTCGACTCGCACTTGGCCAGTTTCAACGGTTTTTTTCTTTAACTTGAATATTAACTCGCTTTTATAAATCTTAATCCAACCCACACACCCTTCAGGCTTTTTGAAACTGAAGCACCAAGCAAGGGGCTCAAAGAAACAAATTTGTATAAAATTAATGCTAATTAGAATAGGGACCTGCCCTTGCAATGTTTTTGTATTGGACCCTTGAATTAATCTCAAGATGTTATTTAAATTCCTTTTCATTTCGCTTACCGGATTTCGAAGCTTATTTATTTATTTATTTATTATTATCCGTTCAAACTTTCGCAATAATAGAGTAGATAATACCACCTAGTATAATACCACACATAGAGATGAGTTTTTAACAATTTTTGATCGAATCAAAATGTACTTACGTCACGCACCATTTAAACAAAAATTACCTACATAAAAAAAAACCCCAAGTACGGTAGACATCCTCTCAGATCTCCAGACGCTTAGATCATTTGAAGATGTCTCGTAGGGGTAGTCAGAGGCACATGCCCACATTTTTGCAGTAGTTAGCATTGCAAGCCCATCACCGCTTATAAGAACACTAACTGGTTTCCTCAAGATATTTTCCTTCACCGTTTTTGAGCACGTGTTTTTTGATGCGCATACATTGAGCTTAATGTACTACGTACTAGAGATGACACCACAAAGTAATAATTTGCGGTGCGCCTTGCGGTCCCTGGACCACAGTGGAATCAGTCCGAGTCTAACGCCTGTGACGCGCGAACGTGTTTTTCATGGCGCTCACGACCTTTTTGATTGAAAGTAACTTAATCCATTCAGCGGTCAGCGCTTTACGTTTCAATGCTTCGTTTAGCCATATAAATATTTATTTTACGCTGCAAGCGGACTTTGGCTTTAATAATTGAAAATTGAGCAATTTATTTGGCTTGGATAGCTCCTCTAGTACGTAGTACATTAAGCTCAATGTGCGCATATAAATTTTTCGAACAGAAAAATCCATTGATGCACGCCGGGATTCGAACCTTTAGATTGAAAGTTGAGGTATCTCCCACTCGGCTTTTCTTGATAAATCATATATTTTTGTACCGTTATAAATTCTAATCGCCCTCACGTACACTAGTATAGTGTACAAGTAGGTACGCTCTGTACAAGCTGGGATATCTCACAATACATAATTAAAAGCGTTATGGACTTCCACGTGTCTACACGCTGTTGGTCGACAAAAAACAGATCGATTTAAATATAGGTCTCATTGATACAAGTGACACAATGTATATCGCATGACGAGTATGAATGATGAGTGGCTGTGAATCATTATTTAAGGTGATTAGTGAAATTTTTGACGTTTTGTATGGACTGAGTCTACCCGTATAAGACGGAAAAAGTGATAAAACTGCATTATGTTGAAAACCATCATTTTTTTTTTAAATTGTGTTTAATATAGGTAGCTAGTATGATTATCTAACGAATTATATAAAAATGAACTATTTAGCTATTCATAGTTTTGATTCAAAACGAAACTAGTGTTTTTGATGAGCCAAGTTTGGAAAATAAATCTATGGAGAATAGTTTCACCAATCGTGTTTCTGTCTCTAATTTATCTAGATTAAATCCTTAAGTTATCTTTGTCATAAAAAACAAAACTGTATGTTTTGCGGTTATTGAGAAAAAACTATTCTGCATTCATCAAAAACATTTATTACTCGTCTTAAGTCCTTTACAGGGAGTAGAGATTTGATACCACTGTCAATAGGCTATTTGACAATATAAAAAAGACAGTGTTGTTAATAGTAGGTAATCTATGTAAATTAGGTTTTCCTAAAGCGTTATGGAGTAAAATATCTGAAAATAAACAATGATTTATTAAAAAACCCATAATTAAAATTATC
The DNA here is from genome assembly GCA_912999785.1 of Hydriomena furcata. Lineage (NCBI taxonomy): Eukaryota > Metazoa > Arthropoda > Insecta > Lepidoptera > Geometridae > Hydriomena > Hydriomena furcata. The sequence continues at coordinate 22,249,591 of OU538820.1, forward strand.
TATTTTTAAACGCCAGTCACGTGACACAAAACTGTCAGGATTGGTCGAATCGACGATGACGTAACATGGTTGTCCAAAGGTCTTCGCCTGCCTTGGTTGACAAGCATGTAACGTCACAGAAACTAGTGCGACGCCATTTGCATAATGAAGCGTTTTTGCGGGTTATTTAAATTGTCAATATTTAATTTACATTTTTAGAGCCATATTTAACAGAAATTGATAATAAGCTTTTTTTATGGGTTCCACAGTCACTATTATAGAACGGTTTTTAAATTCATGTCAAATAGCTCATTGAAACTGGATGTTTAGACCATCTTGATCTAACACAGAAAAAAACAAAAAATAAAATTGGATTTTATTTTCATTTTTTTTTTTCTGGCACATTTGGTTAATTAGTACATAAGTTATTAATTTACTTTTATTAAAGTTTTGAAATAAACACACAAAATAAACGTATTCTTTAAATAAATTGTTAAAACATCTCAAGACTTACTCGCCATCTAAGGCGCAAAATACACAGAAGCGATGAAATATTCGGATACGATGCGGATGTGGATCGGATTTGTTGTCGCTTCAAATTACGTGCTCTTCGCACGGCGGTCGGTCGCAACTGCAAGCGAGGTGGCGCGGATTCTCAAGTGATAAATCCGCGCCGGCCGCATCCTTTCTGTGTAATTCTTCTGAATCTCTGAATCTCTTTCATACATTTTGTACGAATAAAATTTGAAGCGACAACAAATCCGATCCACATCCGCATCGTATCCAAATCTTTCATCGCTTCTGTGTATTTTGCGCCTAATGGTGTGAGTTGTAAAGTGTAGCTATAAAGCTTTCAACACAAACACATTAAACTTTACCTCTCAAAGTCCGAACCCAGTTACTCGTGGTTTTGCAAACAATACCTACTATCTGGTGGTTTGGATCCGAGAGTAAAGAAGGAATACAATTAAGCAATACTAGATCCTCTCAAAGAGCGAGGATCTAGTAAAATAATTATGCTATAAGAACTAAGGGATGTACCTCGACATTCAATCTGAAGGTCGTGGGTTCTAATCCCGGCGTGCATCAATGGATTTTTCTGTTCGAAAATTTATATGCGCAAAAACACGTGCTTAGAACGATGAAGAAAAACATCGTGAGGAAACCAGTTAGTGTTCTTATAAGCGGCGATGGGCTTGCTACCTGTCACGTATGGAATGCTAACTACTGCAAAATGTGGGCATGTGGCAAATATAATGTTGGGACGTGCCTCTGACTACCCCCACTAGACATCTTCAAAGGATCTAAGCGTCTGAAGATCTGAGAGGATGTCTACCGTACTTGGGGATTACAGCCGTGATCCTGTTTAGTTTTATATTTTTAACTAAGTTTTAAAAGAAATACGACTAATTATCACTTTTTTCTTGTATTGCTGACTTTTCGAGACAATTCAGATGCTCTTCATCATGAGCATTGTCGAGATCAACGGCAGATCGACAAAAACGTGTATTCGTCGATCTTTAATATAATAATATATTGCCTTGTGAGATACATTGATTTTTCATGCGATGGCCAAGTCAATTTATTTATTTAAAACATAAAAGATTTTTAATATTTATTTGGTTACTATAATGATGTTGTTAGGTTAGCTAATTACGTATTAACTGACTTGGTATTACATGGATCTCACAACTTTTTATGGTTGAAGAACTGGGGGGTTAGCATGAACCAGTATCTACTGACACTTTTACTATACAAAAAGAGTCAGTTTTGGTATTTGGACGATACGTTGTAGATACGATAGAGGTTCATGCTAACCCCCCAGAGTTGCGAGACTTGTTTTTTTAGGGTTCCGTACCCAAAGGGTAAAATTGGAACCCTATTACTAAGACTTCGCTGTCCGTCTGCCTGTCTGTCCGTCCGTCCGTCTGTCTGTCACAGGGCTGTATCTCATGAACCGTGATAGCTAGACAGTTGAAATTTTCACAGATTATGTATTTCTGTTGCTGTTATAACAACTAAAAACAGAATAAAATATATATTTAAGGGAGGCTCTCATACAACAAACGTGATTTTTTTGCCGTTTTTATAGATAATGGTACGGAAATATTCGTGCGCGAGTCCGACTGGCACTTTTTATTTTTACAAGTTTTGTTTTTGATGGCATAGTCTACATGACTACACTAACCTCACTTTCATCTCTATAAGCATCCAAGCATCCTTGCTCTTCCCTTTTGTATGAAACTTTGTACATAAACCCAACTTTGTTATTTTATCCATTTGAAGTTTATCTTTGCAGTATGTATTTATTATAAACTAGCGACCCGCCCGGGCTTCGCACGGGTGCAATGCTGATACTAAATATACTACAGAATGTCTTTATATAAAACGTGTTTTATATAAAGACATTCTGTATATTATATATTTTTACAGCTTTTTTTGACCCCTTCTAGTAGGTACAATTGCTGATTTTTGGAGTACAATTCGTACAATTCCATAGATTTGTAACTGCATTAAAATTAACCCTTATCCACGGTGGGTCCGGCTGCGTAGTATCACACGATTTCTATGATTCTTTTTTTATGGAATAGTTAATAATGTTAACTTTTTTAATGAGGGATGACTGAGAGTGTTATAAACGTAAGAGTAGACAAATATAATCAGAAAGCTTCGAACTGCTAAGCTATCGGGAGTTACACGTGTTATTGTAAGTCAACCATAAAAGATAGACATATGCTGTCGTGGGATATTTTTTATATAATTTTAAGGAGAACATTTCCGTCATACATGATTTTTGTGTAGCTTTAACCATTAAAGTTGCACACGCGACGGAAGCTTAAAAAATGGAGTAACTTCTCCCGTTTTCCCAACATTTCCCTTCACTGCTCTGCTCCTATTGATTGTAGCGTGATGAAAAGTATACTATAACCAGCTCAGGAGTATGAAAAAAAATTGTACCAAGTTTCGTTAAAATCCGTCGAGTAGTTTTTGTTTCTATAACGGTTATACAGACAGACAGACAGACAGACAGACAGACAGACAGACAGACAGACAAAAATTTTACTGATTGCATTTTTGGCATCAGTATCGATCCCTAATCACCCCCTGATAGTTATTTTGGAAATATATTTCATGTACAGAATTGACCTCTCTACAGATTTATTATAAGTATAGATAAATAAAAAATAAATAAATAAATATTGGTGGACATTTTACACATCGCCATCTAGCCCCAAACTAAGCAAAGCTTGTACTATGGGAACCAGATAACTGATAGAATACTTATATACTTTTTTTTTTGTAAATACATACATATGATACATACTAACACCCAGACACAGAGCAAACATCTATGTTCATCACACAAATATTTGCTCTAGGTGGGGATCGAACCCACAAACTACAGCGCTGAAGGCAGAGTTACTACCAACTGAGGTGTGAGGCTGTCAAATTGTGTATTCATTTGACTAGCCGCATAGCTCCTTTGTTAAAAGCTCTGCTTTTCTTCGCTGTAGGTTGTTGGTTTGATCTTTACCCAGGACAATAATTTGAATGGTGAACATCGACATTTTTTCTGTGTGTGAGTGTTATCCTACTAATATTATAAATGCGAAAGTTTGTGAGTCGTTGTGTGTGTTTGTTACTCTTTCACGCAAAAACTACTGAACAGATTAAAATGAAACTTGACAGTAATATATAGCTTACTAGCCGACCCGTGACAAACGTTGTCCTGTCAAATTTTAATAATCGCATAATAAAGCGCAATTTCAGTCAACTTTCAATTTTTTCCCTACAAACCTTGTACTGATAAAATAAATTACGAATTTTGATAGAATGCGTATCTGCGTTGCTATGACTACTGAATGTTTTTAGTCTGAGATGTCAGATTTGTTGCCATTAATATCAATATCATCCTTTTGTTTTTTTTATCATTTAGGGGTTGTTTTTCGGATTATAAGTTTCCCCTTCTGTTTAACTGATTTTTTATCATACATACTACAGCAAATTTCATCTGAATCAGTTTGGTCATTTAGGTTTTATTTTATTATTGGTGTACGATTAAGCATTTTCATTCATTCATTCATTCATACAATTAAGACCAACCCGCTTTTTGGGATAGAATAACTTTACCTCAGACTACCCCACTTACCCTCGTATTCAAGAACGACACTATGAGAACACGCACCCACAGTGGACGAAATCTTTTTTCATAAAAATCACTTTATGTGTTATGCGACACTGCATAGTGTGACTAGAAGCACATTGTCGTTTGCCTCTAGCCAAAGTTGAGCTCTAAAGGCACACGGTAGCGTGCGCCATAGTGCCGCTCAACACATAAAGTGATGTTTATGAAAAAAGATTTCGTCCACCATGGGTGCGTGTTCTCATAGTGTCGTTCTTGAATACGAGGGTTAGACATCAAGGACGACCGACCCGATATGTTCACTGTACTTCTCAGTTACAGCCTTGAGACAACTTTTTTAGTAGAAAGTTAAAATAATATCTTTTGTCATGAAGCCAATAAACCCCTTTGGCAAAAACATCGTGCTTTTGAAACTCATCTCGTTTTTATCGCTTAAGGTGTGTGTTCACTGATAATATTTTATTATACATTATAATGCTCATGATATTCAAATCTTTGTCTTATCCCCTTGATATTAGAGTTCAAACTCCCGAGTTTTAACTTCTCACTCTCCTTATCAGCATGACATTATTTTCATCAGTTTCTGACAAAATTTTACCATATACGAGTAATTCCTTTCTGAATTACTAAGCGTTTTATTTAGGGGACCCTTCATGCGTGATTCCGACTCGCACTTGGCCGGTTTTTATTTGTATTAACTGTCAAAACTTAAGTTTTTTATGGAACAAAAAGGTTACATAACTAAAAAGTATTACCTAAATAGGTTCTTTCTTCTACGGGTAGTACTTATTATTTACTAGCGATCCGCCCCGGCTTCGCATGGGTAGCATGTTATTATACATATAAACCTTCCTCCTGAATCACTCTATCTATTAAAAAAAACCGCATCAAAATCCGTTGTGTAGTTTTAAAGATATAAGCAAACATACATACATACATACATACATACAGACGCGGGAAGCGGAAAGCGACTTTGCTTTATACTATGTAGTGATGATAGAAAATGTTAATAAGTATGTTACATGAAAGAGCTCTAGTATACAGGAATCTTTAAAATACCCTCGTAAACATCCCTGTACGTTATTTTTTATTATTTCTAAGATAACAAAGAATATTTCACATCTATAAGGTTCCTTAAGTAACAAAGACCGTACTTATAACGGCAGTGAGGGAATAAAAGGAGCCTTAAGGTGATAGGTGATTTTTTTTACGTTTGTATGGGCTGAGTCTACCCGGATAAGACGGAAAAAGTGATAAAACTGCATTATCTCGAAAACCATCAAATTTAAAAAGAAACTGTCTGTAATTTACTCAGCTAGTAAGATTATCTAACGAATTATATAAAAATGAACTGTTTAGCTATTCATAGTTTTGATTAAAAACGAAACTAGTGTTTTTTAAAAGCCAACTTTGGAAAATAAATCTATCGAGAAAAGTTTCACCAATCGTGTTTCTGTCTTTTATCTAGATTATATCCTTAAGTTATCTTTGTCATGAAAAACAAAACTGTATTTTTTGCGGTTATTGAGAAAAAACGATTCTGCATTCATCAAAAACATTTATTACTCGCCTTAATTTAACCCTTGTAGATATATCTTGTCAAGATTATTTCGTTCTTTTATCCTTTGTGAATTTAATTATTTACATCGCAATAACATAACTCTGATACATATTCATATGAGCCTCGGGCGTCAAATGAGATATTTTAAATATTTCTACAGTAAATGATAATAATAAAATAAATAAATATTAGCGGACTTTACACACAGCGCCATCTAGCCCCAAACTAAGCAAAGCTTATACTATGGAAACCAGATAAATGATAGAATACTTATTATACGTTTTTTTTTAGTAAATACATACCAGACACAGAACAAACATCTATGTTCATCACACAAATGTTTGCCCTGGGTGGGTATCGAACTCACAACCTACAGTGCAGAAGGCTTACCAACTGAGCTGTGAGGTCAGATGATTTCTATACTTAAGTTAAAAGTTTTAGAATATTTACCAAGCAATTTAAGCAAATATTTGGACGTGCCTCTGATTAATCCATTTAGATATTTTCAATGAACCGTACTTGAGGATTACATTCATGATCCTATTTATTTTATTTTTATTTTTTACATGATATTACTAGCAGACCCAGAGACCCAGATTTATAATAAACTACCCTCATCAATAAAAAATATCGAATCACTAACTACATTTAAAAAGAAATTGTCATATCATATTTTTGAAAATTACTTTTAATTTGAATAGGTGCAAGCCACATTTATATAGCTATAGCTAGGTGCTTTTTGCTTTTTATTTCTTATTACATTTTACTTTTTACTCTTATTTTATATTTAGGAACTGTTGTAACCAAATTCTCATGTAAGTGATTTTTTTAAATCTTTTTTGAGAATAAATATCTATGAACTGAACTGAGACCCGCGACAGACGTTGTCCTGTCCAAATTCATTCATTCATTCATTCATTCATTCATTCATTCAGATTTTTGCACATTAGCGCCACCTATACCAAAATGATCCCATTTGAGTTTTTTTTTGTATTTTGGGGATGTTTTTCGTATTTTAAAGTAGTCTATGTTTTAATCGGGTATTTTATCTACATCTACAGCAAATTTTATCTTAATCTGTTTTGTCGTTTAGGCCTGATTGAGGCACAAACATACATACAAACTCACAAACTTTCGCATTTATAATATTATTAGGATTGATCTTTCGGGCGTAAAATGATGATCACCGTTTTATAGTGGCACAACCCCTAACTGAAATTTATTTGATTATGCGCAGACATAAAATACGGCATCCATAATCACGTCGGATGTTATATCGACCTCGATGAATAACATTTATAAAATTGCCAATATTTTTCTTGGCTTTTTCCGGAATATGAGAAAACCTAGAATCGATTAGATGATGTTACCCTAGTTACTAGCCTTGAAGATACGATAATCGTATAGACATCAAAAAGTTGAGTCGTGCAAGTACCATTTGAAAGTATAATAAAAAAAATAGTCACTACTGTATATAATTTGAATTGAATGAATTTGAATAAAAAAATAAAAATAATATGATATTGACTGGCCTCACAGCTCAGTTGGTAGTAACTCTGCCTTCTACCCTGTTGTTGGTTCGATTCCCATTTGGAACAAACATTTGTGTGATGAATATCGTTGTTTTGTTTGAGTATGGGTGTAAATATGTATGTATTTACAAAAAAAAGAAGTATTTAAGTATTCTACCAGTTACCTAGTTCCCATAGTACAAGCTTTGCCTAGTTTGGGGGTAGACAGCGCTGTGTTAAAATGTCCCCCAATATTTATTTATTTATTTATTTATCTAGATACAATTAAGTACGTCTATAACGATCATTGTTTCTTATAAAACCGACTCTCAACCTTCCAGATAGAGATCTTAATTACTCATGTACCTTTATAACACACTTAAGTTCTTGTGCGCCCTTTCTTTTTAGGGTTCCGCAGTTTCACTAACGTGATTACAACTTCTTGCAGAGTTCCTTAACGGTATTGTTATTTGGGAAACCTTTTAGTGTTATTGCCGGATCTATAGTTCCCGGCTATTAGTATGGCACAAGAGTAATAATATTCGGTAGTATCGAATCTAGTAAATTGGTCGTAAATTGTTTAAGGTGAAAAACACGTGCTCAAAACAGTGAAGGAAAACATCGTGAGGAAACCAGTTTGTATTCTTATAAGCGGCGATGGGCTTGAGACCTGTCACATATGGAATGCTAACTACTGCAAAATGTGAGCATGTGCCAAATATAGTGTTTGGACGTGTCTCTGACTACCCCCACTAGACATCTTCAAAGGATCTAAGCGTCTGGAGATCTAATAGGATGTCTACCGTACTTGATATACTTATAAAAATAGGAGATGTGGCTTGTTCAGAAGTATTTCTTTTTTCGTTTCGAAAAAGAGCAATCAGCGACTGGGAGCCCCTTAAGGCCCGGCTCACACTCACACACGTATTTCAATGATTTTCAGGTACCGATTTAAAAACCAGGAATCACAATTGTGAGGATATAATAATACAAAATTACTGATAATATATTCATCTTTAATAGTAGATAATAAAAACTGGCCAGTTCTATACAACATTTTCAAAAAAATACGTTTTTACCGTCGCAAGAACCGCTGAAAATGTCGAAAAATGGGGTCTGGTTAGGTACTATCTTTAGACCCACAGCATATTTTTATTTGAAAATAATACGAAATTGTAGATTTTATATTTCTCTATACCGCGTGGCATTATCTTGTTTTCAAATAATTTACTTTTTCATTTATGAACAATATAAAATGCAATAAAACTTCTCCATACATTTTTTCCATACAAAACTCACATTCACCTCAAGTCGGCACGTCAGTTAGCGCTCAGACGCGCTCGGGGAAGCACGTCCACGTCACATTTTTCTTCGAATTTAGGGGAGGTCTTACATAATGGTATACCAGGGTAAAATACTGGACATGCAAAATTAATGATAACATTTGTATAATATATTGCCTTGAAGAATTTAGTCACACAGATGAAGGTTAGGTACAATGCATGATTTGTTGAAAGAGTTGGATGGTTTTTTTTTGTAGAAGATGCGTTTCATCGAGTTTGGTTTCGAAACAATATGATAATAGTATACGGTTTTACCTTTTTGCATACGTCGCGTCGGAGCAAAATCGAAATAAGCCGATGTTTCGTATTTGATTGTTATTTTAATAAAAATATTAAATTTCAGGAAAATGTGAACCTGGTTGTGTCCCTTATTAGTCCTATTAAATAAATATAAATGTTGATTTGATACATTTCTGTTTTGAAATGAAAGTTCTAAGGTACCACGATCCTTACCTGTATCGTTTAGACCCGATCTACCCTATATTACCAAGCGTGTTTTTTTATACATGGATGGAAAAAAATGATACTTTATCTTTAATTGAATTTAGAAAAATTACATAAATTTCAGATTATGAATATAATTTATAATTATTATTTATCTACCTTTAATATTATAAATCTAAAAGTTTGTGAGGATGTTAAGTATGTTTGGATGTTTGTACCTCAATCAGACCTAAACGACTAAACGGATGAAATTGAAATTTGCTGTCGATGTAAATATACCTCTAGCTTATAAATAGGCTATTTTTAATTAAAAAACATCCTCAAAACTATAAAAAGACTCCGAATGCTGGTGTGCAACAAATCTAGTACCATTCTTTTCTCGAAGCAGTTCAGGCCATTTTTTGGACAGACAGACAGACATTGAAATCTCACAACTTTTTACGATAGAAGAACTGATGGGTTTTTGGTTAAATTATACACGATCTGGGTGATATATATGGATTCTTTATTGTAGAGATATAGAACACGACCAGCCGTAACAAGTGAACAGGGAAGAGAGACTGACATCGACAGATTATCTCTGGTCATCTTAGGCTACTTATACAATATCTCACAAGTTAAGTTTACTACACACGAGCATAGTTCCAACAAAAAAAAGACAAAAAAAGAAACTGAGTTGCGTTGCGAGAATTGGCTTTTTATTTTTATTTTTACAAGTTGTTTTTGATGGCATATACTTAAGTTTAAGTACATGATGCAAATAATTAAATATTTAAAAAAATAATAAAGTGTCCTGAAAAATTGTTTAATTCGAAATACTGAAAGTGCTCTTTAGTGTTTCGTAGTTTACAAAAAACCCTTATAGTTTTGCCATTTTCGTCCATTCGTCCGCAGCTTAGCTCAGATACTCTTAGTACTAGAAAGCTGTAATTTGGCATGAATATACATTAGTCACGCCGACAATGTGGTAGAAATAAATACATATTTTCAGATGTTTTTTTTCTTTGGATAGGTCTTAAAAAGTATTGCAGGTTTGTGATGTCATTTAGTACAAATACAATGGAAAATATGAATTTTTAAAAAGAGCTGGTCATCTCTTTTTACAAATTCATATTTAATTTTTCTGGAAAGAAAATATTATGGAGGGTTATTTAGTAAAGTTTTACAATAACTGTTTAATTCCAGAACTTGTTGACCCTCGCTACGCGCGGTCTATGGATCTTCGAGATCATAGCTCGCACACAATATTCAAAAGCATACCTACATATTTTATCAGTATTTCACTTTCAAAACTTTCTGTGAGTGGTACTCGAAACGTTGACGGTGCCGTCATCGATTTTAGATGACAATAAGTCTTTTTATTAAAAATATATTTTTTATATCAAGCTTTTGTAATGTCTAGTGCTCTAGTTCTCGTCAAGATAAAAATAACGAGCCCAAACGCGACGTGGTTATGTTGTGTAGTTGAGGAGTTCCGATGGCTACATCCGACCTCCATCATCAGACCAGCTCGCTAGTACCATAATTTTACATTGTCATTGAGATTGATAGGTATGCAAAGTTTTGCCTCAATTCGACTATTTAGTGAAGAGTTCCGTTGAACAGCTCCTGACTCCATCATCAGATCAGCTCGCTGTCACCATATTATGTATGCAAAATTTCAGCTCAATCGATTGGGGATAACTGCTTAAAATTAAGTTGCAAGATTCCACCTTATCAAACATACATACATAAATATGTACATAAACTGCAAGTTAAATAAGAGCTTGTAAAAAAACGATACTTACCGTTTTGTCATAATGTATTTTATTAGTAGGTACCTAACAAATATTTTTTGCACAGTCAAATATTAGTAACTGTGTAGTAGCACTTTACGATTTGTAACCTGTCTTATAATATATATTATTTTTTTCTATATTTATTTTCTTTTTGTCAAGTGCAACCTATAAAACTATTAAGTACATACCTACCTATACAAATATGACATACCTATTGCACCAAATATTTTCAAGTATCAAGACTAGTTATTTAGTCTTGGTAAATGAAATGTGAAGTAGCTTCAATATGTGCGTTTGCACTATTCGTAGTGTGCGGCCACAGAATACGACCGAGTACAAAAAATGCGAGCTGTCATAAATTTAATAGTCACCTTAAGTTTCTAACGCCCGTATACAATTCTACAAAGTACGAGTATGTGTGAGTGTGTGCGAGTATATTAGAGAGCTGACGTGCTTTAAACAGTGACAAAGCCGTGAAACATTGTAATTTAACAGCTCCTTTGTGTTTTCCATTTTGTGACAATGCAAAACGGAACAAAATACCACCTCTACACTACACATTATACGCCTGTTTTATATATACTAATAGGACGAGGTATCATTTTTGCTGAATTCAGAATCGTTTTTTCTCATTAACCGCAAAACATAAAGTTTTGTTTTTTATGACAAAGATAACTTATGGATATAATCTAGATAAATTAAAGACAGAAACACGATTGGTGAAACTTTTCTCGATAGATTTATTTTCCAAAGTTGGCTCTTCAAAAACACTAGTTTCGTTTTTAATCAGAACTATGAATAGCTAAACAGTTCATTTTTATATAATTCGTTAGATAATCATACTTACTTGTAAAATTACAGACAGTTTCTTAACAAATTTGATGGTTTTCAAGATAATGCAGTTTTATCACTTTTTCCGTCTTATCCGGGTAGACTCAGCCCATACTAAAAACCGAACATTTCAAATATCACTTTAAGATACTATACCCACTAATTATAATGTCGTTTAGATGTTATTAAAACTTATTTGTATTCAGCTAGTTTCGTTGATTGTACAACCTTGTTGCTGAGCCAAAACAATTATAATTAGACCTTTATAAGTTATTCCTGTTAAAAATATTTTTCAATGACAAGCTTTTACATATCATTCAAACCATCAAGCACCTGTCAGATAATATAACATTGTCATTGGAACTTGACAAGAATGCAAAGTTTTTACTCAATCGAAGAATTTACTAAGGAGTTCCGTTGTGAGTGTCTGTTGAACAGCTCCTGACTCCATCATCAGATCAGGTTGCTGTCACCATATTATTGCATATTTATTTAAACAATGTATAGATTGATCAACTGATCCTGATCACTAAAAGCACAACTGACAGCCACAACAGATATCCTAATATCCTAATAATATTATAAAATGTCGTCATAGCAACTCAGTTTAAACTAATGAATGATACGCATTCTACCAAAATTCGTAATATATTTTATCAGTAAGTACAAGGTTTGTAGGCAAAAAATTGAAAGTTGCCTAAAATTGCTTTTTCCTATGGGTGCTATTATTAAAAACAAGCTGACCCCGCGAACTTCGTATCGCTTTAGAATTAACAAATGTTGTCTTCCGTTCCCGTTCCCGTTCCCGTTATAATTCCCGTTCAATAGTTTTTGTAGCGCACACGAAGAAAGCAACATTTTTAGCATTTTTTTACACCTTCCTTCAAACTATCGTCATTCTTATAAAGAATTTATTAATTTTTCAAAATATTTTTTTTCAAATAAATAGCCTATGTTACTCAGGGATAATGTAACTTGGTAATGGTGAAAGAATTTTTGAAATCGGTTCAGTAGTTTTTGAGTGATCCATTACAAACATACAAAAAAACAAAAAATCTAAACTTTTCTCTTTATAATATTAGTATAGATTGCCAGGATAATGTCTGTCAACGCCGTAGCGTACGCTACGCCGTAGCGAATGCTACGCTTTTTCAAAGCAATTATGAACCTTGCTTAATTCTCGCGCATTGTTCAAAATTGTTCCGGTCTGCTGAAATGTTTGTTCAGGGTGTACTTACAAAAAAAAGATTAAGTATAATATGTATTCTATCAGTTATCTGTTATTATCTTTTTTATCGGTGTACATTTCACGAATCGCCATCTAGATCCAAACTAAGCAAAACTTGTACTATGGGAACTAGATAACTGATAGAACACTTATATACTTTTTTTTCGGCTTCCGGTCATTGAACTGTACGGACGTGTATCCTTGCAGTGTCCTTAGAAACAGTTTTTTCGAGTGCTATTGTGAAGTAATAAGTCCTTGAAGCTGCCACGGCTGTACACCAAGCATCGGTGAGCGCATTCCAATTGTACATCAACTACTGCAAGCCCATCCTGAGAAGATCTATCACGTATTTGATCGAGGAATTGAAGATTTAACTGCTTTCGTGTTTAAACTCGAAATCCTCAGGCAAACAAATTGTCCAATAGCCTAGTAGAACACTAAAAACTTCCGGTGAATTGGTAAACAAACATCTTTTTACTCTTTCGTTTGCCATCTGCAAGGCAAGAATTGACAAGTGACACTGATTGCATCAAGTGATTATGCACCACAGATAAGTTGCCCACACACGGACAGTTCACTCGAGCTACCACAGATTAGCAATTTACAGAAATTTATTTGTCGATATTATTACCGGGCCGCCTGCCGCTTTTAGTGCTGCAATAACACATATGGTAAAAAATATGGAGAAAGGCACTATTTGCTCAGCGTGTAAGGACAGTATATCGAATCAAGAAGATTTTTTGCTATGTACTTTGGAGTGCTGTAAGAAGTATTATCATCTGTTTTGTGGGGGTGGACAAGCACTAAGCAAGGAGGGAAGAGTTGCATGGATATGCCCGGAGTGTTGCTGTGCATCTAAAAAGGGGGGTGACAACAGCTCCACCCCAGTGGGAGCCAAAAAAGTACGCGATCCGAATGTCACCTATCGGAAAAAGGTAACACAGAGTCGTAGCGTGGACGAGGCTATAACCCCGATTAAGTCTCCTCCATTACGTACAACCCTGGACCTGCCTCGGCCGACTCCGCAAGAAGGCAGTAGCACTCTAGATCTGACGATGGAGATTCGTGGTCTTCGACATGAAATAGCTACGCTTAAGAGATACCTCGATGGTGCTGTCGCTGCTATATCAAGGTATGATGCTAGGTTGGGCCATTATGATGCTAAGCTAAAATGCTACGAAAACAAACAAGTTGAGCATGAAACCCTGTCAGCTAGCTTTGCTAGCCAGGTGGAATCGCTTCATGCTAAGCTTCGGGTATATGAAACCAACAATGCATCGAAAATGCTGGCCGCCACGCAACTGTATCCACTACCAGCACCAAACCTGGTCGTAACTCCCGAGCCTGCGAGTGTCAGTACCCAGCTTCTGAAGCCCCGGCCTAAGAGTCCCAAGCCCCAGGCGCAACAAGCCCCCACGCCACTAACAACGTAGTGTAAGAGCGTTAGTAGAGATGTAAACGATGACGCAAGCCAAACTGTTTTATCAGAGAAAAACACTCAGCGGCGAGACCTTCAGCAATGGACGGAGGTAAGGAGGAAAAATCGTCGCAACGCTTCCAAATGCGGTACCGCTAATCCGTCTTTAACTAAACTGAAAGCTGTTGAAGTAAAAAAGTACATTCACCTGTGGAATATGGAATCAGGCGCTTCGGAAGTCAGCGAATATCTCCGACAGCTATGCACCGTGGGTACGTGTACTGTAGAGGAGCTTAACCCTAAAGGTAACTACAAGTCCTTTAAAATTGGCGTACCTGATGCATACTTCGAAATGTGCATGTCCACGGACATCTGGCCCATTAATGCACGGATAAAGTCTTGGTTTCATCTGAAAAAACCCAGGAGAGCATCTTCAGATTACAACAACGGTCGCAGCCCAGCAAAAGAACGTGTCTCGAACGTATCCCCTTCAACCTCCCAGTCATTTTGTGGCCCATCAACCTCGCACGTTTCGGATGAGACTGCTTTCCAGCCCTTTCGTGGCGATACAAAAACAAAGTAGGCAGAATAACCTCGAAGTGTTTTACCAGAACGTACGTGGTCTGAAGACAAAATTGAAGACCTGGCGTGACAGCCTCCTGTTAGTCGAGTACAACCTAGTGGCAGCTACTGAATCCTTCCTGGATAAGTCTGTGGAGGACTCTGAAGTCACGATTGCGGATTGGAGTGTACTGCGCCGTGATAGGAAGACACCCTGCGGAGGAGTGCTTCTTGCCTCGCGACCGCCTATTCTTCTACATCACCGGCCAGACTTGGAAACAGACGAGGGTGAAGATCTCTGGGCTAGTTTTATCTGGCAGGGTCATTGCTTTTATGTGGGAGTAGTGTATATCAAGCCTAGTGCAAAAGACGAGGAATACATGCGTTGGTTTTGTAAAATTGAAAGCTTTATTAATAGTGTTAAAGGTAGTGTTCTTATATTAGGTGACCTTAATTTAAATAGTGCGTCTACAAACGTATGTAGCTACTACTGTTACTTCTTGACATTCTGTAACTTAAATGACTATAATTGTGTGCCTAATGCGTATGGGGGTATGGTAGATGTGGTCCTAGTCCAGGAGGGCAGAGATATGCATGGAGTGAGCGTCCACGCTACGGACGGCCTAGTAAAAATGGACGATCCCCATCCACCACTGAACATCTCAATGAATATTCTTTTGACGCAAAAATCGGATAATATAGCCCCTAGTAATATTGATTCTCGAAGGGATTGGAATTTTAAGAAGGGCGATTTCTGTCTTCTCTTTAAGTCGCTCTCTGAAATCTCATGGTGTAATGTTTTGCAATCTGACGATGTGCAATTAAGTACTAAACAATTTATTGATACAATCCATAATCTTTTTGACATTTGTATACCCAAGAAGCGCCGTAAAAGAACAGCAAATAGGCGCTATCCTGTCTGGTTTACGAGTGACATCATTCGTGACGTTAAGCGGAAGCTAAAATTGCACACTATCTGGAAGCGGAACAGTTGCGAGGTATCCTACTTGGTATTTTCCAACCTTAGGACCTCTCTCAAGGCTCGTATCTCCCTGGCGCACGATGACTACCTTAAAAGCATCGAGGACAATATAATCTCTAACCCAAGAGGGTTTTGGCAACATATCTCGACTCTGCGGTCCAAAGGTGGTTTTGAGTCTTCCGTAAGCTTCAAAGGGGAAACATATACGGGCATCAAGGCCTGTGAAGCATTTGCACAATTCTTTGGTAGTGTTTTTCTTTCTGAAGTTCCTAAGCTGGATGCTGAAAGTGCAAACCTACGTGACAAAACGCCCTCTAGCAACCTCATTGACATTACTAAGTTCACACATCACGATGTAGCCTTGGCAGTTAGATGTCTCAAACCGGGTAGCTCAATTGGACCGGATAATATCCCCCCCTGGTTCTTAAAGCAGGGTCTAGAGTTTCTTATACACCCACTCTGCCACATTTTTAACTTAGCCTTAAGAACGGGTGTATATCCAGCACAATGGAAACTGACCAGAGTGACACCTATCCCTAAAAGCTCTAACAAATTGGCCGTAGAGGAATACAGACCAATTGCAATTTTGTCTTCACCAGCCAAGGTTTTCGAAAGGATGGTTCATACGGAGTTATATAGACAAGTAGCGCAATATCTGTGTGATGAGCAGCATGGTTTCAGGAAAAAACGGTCAGTTAATACAAACTTACTAGCAATAACCGACTATATTGCGGCAAAAATGAACGATGGCAGACAGGTTGACGTGCTGTATTTTGATTTCAGGAAGGCGTTTGACAGGGTTAACAACGACATCCTTCTGGATAAGTTAAGTGCTCTTGGATTTGCACCTGGGCTGCTTAGGCTTATCGCTGATTACCTCAGGGATCGCCAGCAGTTTGTTAGGTTAGGCGTATACGAGTCGGCTCCATATCACACACGCTCAGGTGTAAGTCAGGGATCTATCCTTGGGCCTCTTTTGTTTATTTTGATGGTCAACGACCTCCCGTCAATAATGCAGCATTCTCAGTGTCTCCTGTATGCCGATGACCTTAAGTTGTACGCAGAAATCAGGTCTGTAGATGACTGTATGAACCTCCAAAGTGACGTCAACGCGGTTTACGAATGGGGTGTAGCGAATAGAATGGAGTTTAACCCATCTAAATGCTATGCCATGACCTTCGGTCGCATGCGGCACCCAATTATTTATCAATACAACATTAATAACGCTCTTATTGCCAGACCTGACTCTATTAAAGACTTGGGTGTCACATTCGACCGAAGATTGACTTTCCACGAGCACATTACCACTGTTGCTAGGGAGTCCTTTCGAAGGCTGGGTTTCGTGCTCAGAAATTCACGGGACTTCCAGGGTAACTACGTGGTTAAACTTATCTTTGGCGCCTTGGTCCGCAGTAAGCTCGAGGCTAGTTCATGTGTGTGGCATCCTCATGAAAGTACGTACGCTCTTTTGCTGGAAAAGGTACAGAAGGCATTCCTTCGTTTTTTGTATAAACGTGTGTATGGTTACTAGGGCATGTAAACCGATTAATCGATTAACCGAAAAACCGATTAACCGACTGATTTTAGGTCGGTTTTTTCACCGGTTTTTTTGGCAAAATAACCGGATATTCGATTTTTTCCAAATTCATTATATTTGCATTTTTTTTATCATTTTGGCAATATTTTTCGGATTATAAACCACCCTATGTTTTAATCGGGCATTATAATCTACATCTACAGCTAATACGTTTTTTCGTTAAGGCCTGATTGATATTTAAACATACAAACATCTTCACAAACTTTCGTATTTATAATATTCTTAGGATTTGAGTACGAGAAAGAGTTTTAATACTACCAATTAAAAAAGTTAATTATTCTTATTCCTATATTCTTAGTTGTTATCTAGAAATATCCTCACTTCTGCCGGCCACATACGTAGCGGTATACCTGAACTGTATACCGGAGCTTAAAACTTGTGCAAGTATACCTAACGTCCATAGTGACCACACACGATTCAAGTATGCCTGTGCGGTCTCAGTTCTGCGCCTGTGACAAACCGAAGAAGTCGTGTTGTGCACTAAGTATTTTGTGAAATATGCCACCGGTTCTATCTAAAGTGACACCCACAAATGATGACGTTTTGGCTATTGTTGGTTTGGTGCTAGCTATTAAGAAAAAAGAGAAGTGTAAGAAGAAACGTTCTGTATGGTGTAAAGAATGGTTACTGAAAAGAAATAAGTATTCAACCTAAATAAATAAACAAATAAAAAAAAAAAAAAAAAAAAAAAAAAAAAAAATTATAAAAATAAAAATAAATAAATAAATAAATAAATATAAATAAAATAAATAATAATAAATAAACACACACAAGTCACACAACACAACCGACCGAAGCACTGGCGCGCGTGCGACTGAAGCGTTCCGACACACACGCTCATGCATACATGCACAAACTTGTTTGCGCCGGTATGCAGTTCGTAGTTTTGATCTGCCTACCAGACATGTGCAAGTCAGGAAACTTGTGCAAGTTTTGTCACACACACGCTTCGGTATACTTGCACAAGCCTTAAGCTCCGGTATACCGTTCAGGTATACCGCTACGTATGTGGCCGGCATTAGACTCGACCTCGTAACCGTGTTTTAGTAGTTGTAGTTAATAAAATGACTTCGAGTTTGCCTCATGTCGAGGATTCCTCAACATATTTCCTCAGTGAAGAAACTGTCAACTCAAGGTATCTCGCGATCTACCTTGAGCATTCCTCAACAGCTTCTAAACGACTGTGTAACGTTTCTTTGACTTTCGTGACATTTAGAAACCACCACAGGTAATTGAGGAATTGAGAAAACTCCAAAAAATCGATTTAAGATGCAAACATGAAGTATTATTTTTCAAACTATCGTGATTAGTAGACATAACTATAGATTTAACACGGGTGTTTATCACACCAGGCAGACTGGAGAACACGGTGCTACCATCGAGAAGCGGAGGCAGTTGACGAAACTACCTTCACTTGGTCTTCAGAAATAGAAATGTCCACGTTCGTATTACGACACACCACACTAACTGTATCTACGCACTGTGATGGTCTGTCATGACGCCCACACATTGTGACCAAGAATTAGAGAGTATATACCTATAGCCGTCATCACGATTGAAATTTGAGTACTTCTTGATTGCAATAGCTTCCTGAACTATTATCTTATAATAATGGCGTTCACTAGACAGAACTTTTGGGTCATGTAGTTCAATCCAGTGAGACGGTCCCGAATCTACTAAGTGATCTGCGATCGCTGACTTGTTTACCTGGCGATTTTTGACAGCTGCAATATGTTCTTTGACACGTTTGGCTATAGTTCTTTTTGTTTGCCCAATGTATGAACGCCCACAACTACAGTCTATCTTATATACACCAGGCATCTGCAAAGGTACAACATCCTTCGGAGTCCATAACTGCTTAGCCACCTTAGACAACGGAGTGAAAACTGACTTAATTGAAAATCTCCTCAACACATTTCCAATTTTGTCTGTCACCCTGAAGCTATTGAAATCAAGAAGTACTCAAATTTAAATCGTGAAGACGGCTATAGACTCTAATTCTTGGAATCCTGTGGTTAATATGTGGGCGTCGTGACAGACCATCTCAGTGCGTAGATACAGTTAGTGTGGTGTGTCGTAATACAACATAACATAACATGGACATTTCTATTTCTGAAGACCAAGGTGAGGGTAGTTTCGTCAACTGCCTCCGCTTCTCGACGGTGGCACCGTGTTCTCCAGTCAGCCAGCGACCATGGCTATTGGAACATAGCCGAAACGTCGGGAAAATAAATTAAGGGTAATTATGTGATAAACACCCGTGTTAAAACATGAAGTACTTTTCAAGGGGTATTGGAGGGGCCTCAGAAGAGTTTGAATCAAGTTAGTTTTGAGGTTACAACTAAGAATTATGAGGTATTATTGTTAACTATTATGACTGATTTATCATATTTTTGCCTTTATTACTTTATTCGAGTAAGGGTGAGTTTTGAGTACATCAAAATATTTTGAAATTTAACAAGTTAATTTAATTGGTGCTCGCTTATTTGAATAATAAGTTAATTTTCATTAAAATGTATGGTTTTATTATGTCCTAAGACACCTATATAAAAAACTTGAAAAATAACCGATTAACCGGTTTAACCGGTTATTGAAAATTAAAAACCGAAAAACCCGGTTTTTCTAAACAACCCGGTTTTTACACGCCCTAATGGTTACTATCCATATATGTACTAGGGCATGTAAACCGATTAATCGATTAACCGAAAAACCGATTAACCGACTGATTTTAGGTCGGTTTTTTCACCGGTTTTTTTGGCAAAATAACCGGATATTCGATTTTTTCCAAATTCATTATATTTGCATTTTTTTTATCATTTTGGCAATATTTTTCGGATTATAAACCACCCTATGTTTTAATCGGGCATTATAATCTACATCTACAGCTAATACGTTTTTTCGTTAAGGCCTGATTGATATTTAAACATACAAACATCTTCACAAACTTTCGTATTTATAATATTCTTAGGATTTGAGTACGAGAAAGAGTTTTAATACTACCAATTAAAAAAGTTAATTATTCTTATTCCTATATTCTTAGTTGTTATCTAGAAATATCCTCACTTCTGCCGGCCACATACGTAGCGGTATACCTGAACTGTATACCGGAGCTTAAAACTTGTGCAAGTATACCTAACGTCCATAGTGACCACACACGATTCAAGTATGCCTGTGCGGTCTCAGTTCTGCGCCTGTGACAAACCGAAGAAGTCGTGTTGTGCACTAAGTATTTTGTGAAATATGCCACCGGTTCTATCTAAAGTGACACCCACAAATGATGACGTTTTGGCTATTGTTGGTTTGGTGCTAGCTATTAAGAAAAAAGAGAAGTGTAAGAAGAAACGTTCTGTATGGTGTAAAGAATGGTTACTGAAAAGAAATAAGTATTCAACCTAAATAAATAAACAAATAAAAAAAAAAAAAAAAAAAAAAAAATTATAAAAATAAAAATAAATAAATAAATAAATAAATATAAATAAAATAAATAATAATAAATAAACACACACAAGTCACACAACACAACCGACCGAAGCACTGGCGCGCGTGCGACTGAAGCGTTCCGACACACACGCTCATGCATACATGCACAAACTTGTTTGCGCCGGTATGCAGTTCGTAGTTTTGATCTGCCTACCAGACATGTGCAAGTCAGGAAACTTGTGCAAGTTTTGTCACACACACGCTTCGGTATACTTGCACAAGCCTTAAGCTCCGGTATACCGTTCAGGTATACCGCTACGTATGTGGCCGGCATTAGACTCGACCTCGTAACCGTGTTTTAGTAGTTGTAGTTAATAAAATGACTTCGAGTTTGCCTCATGTCGAGGATTCCTCAACATATTTCCTCAGTGAAGAAACTGTCAACTCAAGGTATCTCGCGATCTACCTTGAGCATTCCTCAACAGCTTCTAAACGACTGTGTAACGTTTCTTTGACTTTCGTGACATTTAGAAACCACCACAGGTAATTGAGGAATTGAGAAAACTCCAAAAAATCGATTTAAGATGCAAACATGAAGTATTATTTTTCAAACTATCGTGATTAGTAGACATAACTATAGATTTAACACGGGTGTTTATCACACCAGGCAGACTGGAGAACACGGTGCTACCATCGAGAAGCGGAGGCAGTTGACGAAACTACCTTCACTTGGTCTTCAGAAATAGAAATGTCCACGTTCGTATTACGACACACCACACTAACTGTATCTACGCACTGTGATGGTCTGTCATGACGCCCACACATTGTGACCAAGAATTAGAGAGTATATACCTATAGCCGTCATCACGATTGAAATTTGAGTACTTCTTGATTGCAATAGCTTCCTGAACTATTATCTTATAATAATGGCGTTCACTAGACAGAACTTTTGGGTCATGTAGTTCAATCCAGTGAGACGGTCCCGAATCTACTAAGTGATCTGCGATCGCTGACTTGTTTACCTGGCGATTTTTGACAGCTGCAATATGTTCTTTGACACGTTTGGCTATAGTTCTTTTTGTTTGCCCAATGTATGAACGCCCACAACTACAGTCTATCTTATATACACCAGGCATCTGCAAAGGTACAACATCCTTCGGAGTCCATAACTGCTTAGCCACCTTAGACAACGGAGTGAAAACTGACTTAATTGAAAATCTCCTCAACACATTTCCAATTTTGTCTGTCACCCTGAAGCTATTGAAATCAAGAAGTACTCAAATTTAAATCGTGAAGACGGCTATAGACTCTAATTCTTGGAATCCTGTGGTTAATATGTGGGCGTCGTGACAGACCATCTCAGTGCGTAGATACAGTTAGTGTGGTGTGTCGTAATACAACATAACATAACATGGACATTTCTATTTCTGAAGACCAAGGTGAGGGTAGTTTCGTCAACTGCCTCCGCTTCTCGACGGTGGCACCGTGTTCTCCAGTCAGCCAGCGACCATGGCTATTGGAACATAGCCGAAACGTCGGGAAAATAAATTAAGGGTAATTATGTGATAAACACCCGTGTTAAAACATGAAGTACTTTTCAAGGGGTATTGGAGGGGCCTCAGAAGAGTTTGAATCAAGTTAGTTTTGAGGTTACAACTAAGAATTATGAGGTATTATTGTTAACTATTATGACTGATTTATCATATTTTTGCCTTTATTACTTTATTCGAGTAAGGGTGAGTTTTGAGTACATCAAAATATTTTGAAATTTAACAAGTTAATTTAATTGGTGCTCGCTTATTTGAATAATAAGTTAATTTTCATTAAAATGTATGGTTTTATTATGTCCTAAGACACCTATATAAAAAACTTGAAAAATAACCGATTAACCGGTTTAACCGGTTATTGAAAATTAAAAACCGAAAAACCCGGTTTTTCTAAACAACCCGGTTTTTACACGCCCTAATATGTACCCGACAAAGTTTCTCTTAGGCTGCTTAGGTTATAACAGTTTGGAGGTGAGAAGAGCAAATGACCAATTGACGACTATGATAAAAATTCTTCATGGAAAAATTGATGCTCCAATTCTCCATAACGAGCTGATGCGTCTCTATGTCCCTAACAATTACTGTCGCAGCAGGACGCATAGGTTATTCGCCGAGCTAAAGTGCCGAACGGTTTCGCGCACTCATTCTCCCATCCCGCGTTCCCTCTCTGCACTCAATGCCCTCCTGGATGCAAACCCTAGGTGTGATATGTTTGCGGATGGATGGAAGGTGATCATGTCTGAGTGTCTGAGGTTTTGCGAGACGAATGCGTGAAGATTGTCCGTTCTGTTGTCTTTGTTATTTGCATTGTGTTTGACTTTTTGATATTTTGTACTTATTATTTTTTGACATTTTGTACTTATTATTATTATTATTTTTTTGACATTTTCACATTTCCTCCTATCTTATTTTATCTATGACATTCCTATTGACATGTAAAAATGTATAATTATTTATGTAGGTATCTAATACGAGTAATATTATTTTTAATTTAGTATTAAATGCTGGATGTTATATAATGTGTAAATAGTTAGTGTAATTGGTCTTGTACCGTGCTAATTATGTATAAATAAATAAATAAATATATTTTTTTGTAAATACATACTTATGATACATACTAACACCCAGACACAGAACAAACACCTATGTTTATCACACAAAGTTTGCCCTGGGTGGGGATCGAACCCACAACCTACAGCGCTGAAGGCAGAGTTACTACCAACTGAGCTGTAAGGCCGTCAAAAGTATAGTTTCGATAGTTAAAGATATCTTTACTATACGATAATGATACGACGGCGACGGGCTTGCAACCTGTCACGTCTGGAATGCTAACTACTGCAAAATTTGGGCATGTGCCAAATGTAATATTTGGACGTGCCTTTGACTAACCCCTCTAGACATCTACAAGGATCTGAGAGGATGTCAACCGTACTTGGGGAATACAATTGTGATTCAAATTTTATGGATTTATTCTCGCTACACTTTACCTATTCGGAAGTCGTTTTAATAGAAGTACATCCTGTATATTCATATTCATATTATTCATATTAATTAATTTGCTCCAATTGGTTAAAATGGTCTTATCACAGAGTTTCTCAACGTGGACTCCGCTAGGGCACTACACTCTATTAATCTAATAATCCATCCTAATAATATTATAAATGCAAAAGTTTGTGAGTTTGTATGTATGTTTTTTCCTCAATCAGGCCTAAACGACAAAACGGATTAAGTTGAAATTTGCTGTAGATGTAGATATACTGCCCGAATAAATAATAGACTACTTTAAGATATGAAAAACATCCCCAAAATTATAATAAAACGCAAAAGGGATGATTTCTGTATAGATGGCGCTGGTGTGCAAGAAATCTGACATCACAGACTAAAAACATTCAGTCTTTTCTATTCGATTATATAATTTGACATGACAACGTCTGTCACGGGTCGGCTAGTAATCTGTAAATTATTTTACTAAAAATAATCTATTAATCACATTTTTTTTTTTTTTTTTGGCGGACTTTACACACAGCGCCATCTATTCCCAAACTAAGCAAAGCTTGTATTATGGGAACCAGATAACTGATAGAATACTTCATCGACTACATGTAGTCGATGGAATACTTATATACTTTTTTTTTGTAAATACATACTTATTATACATATTAACACCCAGACACAGAACAAACATCTATGAATCTATTAATCTAATAAATATTAAGTAGCTATTTATTAGATTAATAGTACTAATCTTAAAAATATAAATAAATGAACATAACCTGTTGTTTTTTAGTTAAAAAAAAAATCGCGCACAAAAAAAAAATATTTAAAATTTGCGCGGAAACATATTTCGGATCCGGAAGTGAATGGTTTTATTACACAGAACGATACTGTCATCTGTCAGCTTCGTAACAGTCAAAACCCGGAAGCGATAGCTCTTCGGGTTATTTTATAATAAATTTTTCAAAAAAAAATCAAAAATTCCTAAATTTTCGAAAAAAAAAATTGGATTAAATTGGATCAGTGCCACTTAAGAGTAGAACTTTATTGGATAATATTGGATCAGTGCCCGTGCATAGGATAATAGAAATATAATAGTATATCAAAATGAATGCATCAATACAATAAACACAGCTGTTTTCTCATTTTGAAAAGCAAAAATTTCAATAAACGTGTTATTATGTTGATAAAGCACCAACAATGTTTTGAACCTTTCATTTCTATACAGAATGAGAAAATACGTCGCTTTTCCCTTCGCGTCTCATTTTGCACACGCTTTGCACATGTTGGCGTCTTATGCAAAGTGAGATAAAATTTACATTAATTTTACATTAGTTTTTATAGTAAATTCGGTGTACCAGATAGAGGGCTCACTCTTAAATTCTTGTAGACAAATAAGGCATAAAAAATAACTACTCGTACATAGTATAAAGCAAAGTCGCTTTCCGCTTCCCGCGTCTGTATGTATGTATGTATGTTTGCTTATATCTTTAAAACTACACAACGGATTTTGATGCGGTTTTTTTTAATAGATAGAGTGATTCAGGAGGAAGGTTTATATGTATAATAACATGCTACCCGTGCGAAGCCGGGGCGGGTCGCTAGTAAAAAATAATAAGTAAATAAATAGAATCACGACTGTAATCCCCAAGTACAATAGACATCCTCTCAGATCTCCAGACGATCCAGATCCTTCGAAGATGTCTAGTGGGGGTAGTCAGAGGCACGTCCAAACATTATATTTGGCACATGCCCACATTTTGCAGTAGTTAGCATTCCATACGTGACAGGTTGCCAGGCCATCGCCGCCTATAAGAATACTAACTGGTTTCTTCACGATGTTTTCCTTCCGTTTTGAGCACGTGTTTTTGATATACATTTTTCGAACAGAAAAATCCATTGATGCACGCCGGGATTTGAACCCACGACCTTCAGATTATAAGGCTTTATATACAAAAAATAAAAAATAGATGGCGTCGGTCAAATGTGTGTAAAACGTTAATTAAGGGTGGTTTACACAATTCATTTACAAACCTAAAAACAAAAACTGTATGACTTGACAACTGAATCGAACATGTTCAATACGTCAAATTGAAATAAAATTAGCTAGTCTTTTAGCGATCGTTGGGCAAGCCGGTCTTATGCCAAGGTCCCACGGCCCGCGTTTTCACGCGCCAGACCGCGCCAAGGCGGACGGACGCGCCGTGGGAACGATGCATCCGTGGTGGCCCATGCTTGGAACGCTCTGTATGCGACGCGCCGGACGCACACAGGCGGAGCGTCATCCGGCGCGGCCCGTCGTTTTACGCGCCGTGGGACCCTGGCTTTAAAAAGTTATGGACGAATAACATGATCAAAAATATCATAATATTATTTAAGCAAAGTTACATAAGCGCATATTTTTCTTATAATGTAGTAATGACATTATAAAAGCTGTTTACAAATTGTTAAGTCCCTAGAGAGCAAGAGCACAATTACAACGATCTAACTGGATCCCTCAGACTCAGTAAACTACTTGTAAAACATAGCTTAGAGTGAATAAATTCATGAGAAGACTTTGGTAACTTATAAATAAGCTTTTGGGTGAATTTGTAAACAGAAATCGTGACTTCAAAGTTATCGGTTCAAAAGTAAATTATAAATTAAATGTTTGTGGGTACTGAGGGATTCATGTTTTCGTCCTTAGATTCTTGTTTTTTTTTACTTATTATGTAACTTTGCTTATTGAAAAAAACAATGAAAAGCAAAAAATAAAAAGTTCATTTCGCGTCAACTTTATCTTACTACCTTATGTTACATCTTAATCCTAATAATATTATACTTATAAACTTATAACTTATAATCCGAAAAACAACCCTTAAATGAAAAAAAACGCAATAAGGATGATTTTGGTATAGATGGCGTTGGTGTGCAACAAATCTGACATCACAGACTAAAAACATTAAGTCGTCATAGCAACGCAATTTTGACTAATGAATGATACGCATTCTACCAAAATTCTTAATCTATTTTATCAGTACAAGGTTTGTAAGGAAAAGCTGGCTGAAATTGATTTATCCTAAGAGATTATTACAAAAAAAATTGACAGAACAACGTTTGTTACGGGTCGGCTAGTTATTAATATTTTCTCGGAGATTTCTAATTTTTTTGAAAATCATTCGTTGATATTGTAGTTTTGATAGGTGAAGTTTTTTTATAAATTGGTTCATTAGTTTCTCTTCTATATTATGCACGTAATACATATAAACCTTCCTCTTGAATTATTCTATCTATAAAAAACGCATCAAAATCTGTTGCGTACTTTTAAAGATCTAAGCATACTTAAGGACAGAGAGACAGCGGGAATCACTTTGTTTTTATTTTATGTGGTGATAATAAGTTACATCACTACATATTAAAAAGCAAAGTCGCTTCCAGCTTCCCGCGTCTGTATGTATGCTTATATCTTTAAAACTACACAACGGATTTTGATGCAGTTTTTTTAATAGATAGAGTGATTCAGGAGGAAGGTTTATATGTATTAAACCCGTGCGAAGCCGGGGCGGGTCGCTAGTTAGTTATAACAATAACATAATACCAACAATGACAGCAAACAAGTTTACTATTACGATTGGTTACTGGCTAGTAACAATAAACTAAGCATAATCGTGCTCCGAATGCTTCTACCGAGATAAAAATAAAATAGAATCACGACTGTAATCCCCAAGTACGGTAGACATTCTCTCAGATCTCCAGCTACTTAGGTCCTTAGAGAGCTCTAAAGTTAGTCAGAGAAAGAAATAAATAAATAAATAATGCCGG
Organism: Hydriomena furcata; assembly: GCA_912999785.1. Lineage (NCBI taxonomy): Eukaryota > Metazoa > Arthropoda > Insecta > Lepidoptera > Geometridae > Hydriomena > Hydriomena furcata. Next base: position 22,277,229 of record OU538820.1, read on the forward strand.
ACTTTACACACAACGCCATCTAGACCCAAAATAAGCAAAGCTTGTACTATGGGAACCAGATAACTGATAGAACACATAAATACTTTTTTGTAAATACATACTTATATACATATTAACACCCAGACACAGAACAAACATCTATGTTTATCACACAAATATTTGCCCTGGGTGGGGATCGAACCCACAACCTACAGCGCAGAAGGCAGAGTTGTGAGACCAGAATGAAATAACATTACATTTAGCACATACCCACATATTGCAGAGCATTCTACACGTGACAGGTTGCAAGCCCGTCGCCGCTAAGAATACTAACTGCAGGGCTATTTTGTAAAGACATTATTATTATGTTATGATGTTGAATTCAATATCTAATGTTAGAGAATATCTAATCTGTAAACTTTTCAATACTATTCACCTACGCTTCTGCGTAGGTATTGTACTGGAACCGTAGGTATAGGTGCCTAAACAGCATAAAAAGCGTAGGTATTATGACATTCAGTACCAATAACTATTGGTATCAATATCATAACATGATAATCATGTTTTTACAAAATAACTGGTTTCCTCACGATATTTCGTATTGGTACTAAATCGAATAGACCATACAAGTACGAGTAGTATAAATCACCGTCTATTGGCGAAGTCACGGTCTCTATCCGAAAGCTCATAACTTCTGAAACTTTTTCTATTTTATTGATGAGCTTCTTCTCCAGGGTCAGACTGAGGGCAATAAGGTCGATATTCCCGCAGAAATAATCTGAAATAACATCTTTATAAAACACAAGCTGACCCCGCGAACTTCGTATCGCTTTATAATTAACAAATGTTGTCTTCCGTTCCCGTTCCCGTTCCCGTTACAATTCCCGTTCAATAGTTTTTGTAGCGCACACGAAGAAAGCAATTTTTTACACCTTGCTTCAAACTATCGTCATACTTATAAAGAATTTATTACTTTTTCAAAATAAAAAATAGCCTATGTTACTCAGGGATAATGTAGCTTGGTAATGGTGAAAGAATTTTTGAAATCGGTTCAGTAGTTTTTGAGTTTATCCATTACAAACATACAAAAAAACAAAAAAACAAAAAATCAAAACTTTTCTCTTTATAATATTTATAAAACGCAAGCTGCTCGCCCCGGCTTCGCACGAGTGGTACCTGGATAAGTAGCCTATGTGTTATCTTGATGTTTATGCTATAATTACTGTAAAGTTTCAGTCTAATCCGTTCAGTAGTTTTTGCGTGAAAGAGCAACAAATACACACACACACACATCGACTCACTCACTCACAAACTTTCGCATTTATAATATTAGTAGGACTAACACAAAATGTCACAAACTGTTTAGTATTACCATATACGAATGCTTTTGAAGTGATTGTTGTGTATTTATCAAATGAAGATGTAACTTTTAATGATTTAGCTATAATGATTCCCATCATCATCATTTTCATGCCCTGGTCTATATATCCGATATATACAAATCTGAATCTCTCTGTCTTTATCATACCCCAATATCAAGAGTTGCAATAGGGCTAGGGAATATTTAAAAAAAATGTTGGTAGACACACAGCACCAGCATACTGATACTGGTAGAATACTTTACTATTTCATATTCACTAAATACCTAGTTCGTCTAAAAGTAGGCGTTATTTTATATATATTTTTAGGGTTCCGTACCCAAAGGGTAAAAACGGGACCCTATTACTAAGACTCCGCTGTCCATCTGTCTGTCACCGTGATTGTTGATTAATTTTCACAGATGATGTATTTCTGTTGCCGCTATAACAACAAATCCCATACAACATACTTGTTTATTTTCCGTCCGACTCGCACTTGGCCGGTTTTATTTATATTTACTCATACAGTTCGTCCGAAAGTTATATTGCGGACTCTCCCCCCTGTCCTATATTCCAAAACAACGTGACTGGAGGCTGTCACGTAAATATACCTCCACGTACACCCAAAACTCGTATGAGCACGCGTGGACCGCATCTTAAGCACCAGGACAGTTTGTGTGGCACAAGGAAAGAAAGCTGTAGACAACGGGCTTGTACCACAAGCTCAAAAGTAATATCAAAACATTACTTACGCGTATATTGGCTTCAACGATGTCTGATTGACCCAAAAATTGTTTTTAAAAATAGGATCACGACTGTAATACCCAAGTACGGTAGACATCCTCTCAGATCTCCAGGCGCTTAGATCCTTTGAATAGTCTAAAGGGGGTAGTCACGTCACGTCTAAACATTTTACAAAAAAAACCTAAGTACTTATACATTATTTTATTATTTTATATAATATAATTCTATATTTAAAAATAGCATGTCCGTATGTATAGTACATTTTTTTAATCTAGTGGAATATCAGCGTAGATTTTTACAATTTCTGAACTAAGGACTATTTTGTAACAATATTTTAATAATGGTTTCTTCTTATTTTTTTTTTTTCTTGTTTTTACTTTTTACTGTGCACTGTGTGTTTTTTTATTATTACACACAAATATTTTCTATTCTATTCTTTCTATGGCCCAAGCTCGTGAGCACGCTCCACGGGGACGGGGGACGAGTAAATGTGCGTAAAAAGTAAAGATGTGTAGTATAAAAAGTAAAGCAGTGTGAGGTATTGCGACCCGCAGTTTTTTTACCACCCCATGCTGTCTTTCGTCCCCCGACGCGGAACTAGGAAGTATCACGTACGGGCTTGTCGGCTTAGCTATAAGTAGTAGCCAAAATATTCCAAACGTAGTGTTGAAAGGAAGTCCAGAGATGCCCGACCTTAGAGCTTATGCACACCAAGTTTTGTAAACGCGTCGTCAACGCGCGTGTGTCTCGCTACATACGCGCCGGTGTCGCGGGTTTGAATCGATACAAAACTGCTCTGTAGGATAAAAACGCGTCATCGACGCGCGTTTGTAGCGATAAAGACGCGATCACGATACGCACGCAAGTCAGACGCCGGCTTTTGCACATCACGTTTCTAAAACGGTGCGTTTAAAAACTTACTTAGTTTACTAAAACGTGGTGTCCACTGGCCCTTAGGCGTCTAAGTATGTTCCGCAATTTTATGTAGTTTTCGAGTTATTAAACCTTTTTAGGGTCTTGTAAGTACTGTACAGAGGAGTAAGCATGAACCAAACGTATCGATCCAAATGCCAAAACTGACACTATACAAAAAGTGCCAGTTTCGACATTTGGACGAAAGGTTGTCGATACGATAGTGGTTCGTGCTCAGGCCACTGGTTTATTTTTTCTACAGGTTACAAGTTTATTTATCAGCTAGGTTCACGATAAAGTTAATTTAGTTTGTTTTTAAACTTTTTTTGTAAAAATAAAATTGTAACTCGCAAACTACTAAGATACGTAACTTTACTCGTAACTTCCGATTAACACATATTTTTTGATAACCAGTACAATCTTCTCGACATAATATAAATATCTATGAAACCAAACGCGAGCAAATATCACATCTTCGTATAAATAAACATAAATTTTGATTATGGAAATATATGCGCGCCAAGAAAACAATCATCCAAAATGTCTCTGAGAAAACTCCTGTGACAGATGGAAATAAACAGACAGACGCAATATTAGGGTTCCGTGCTCCTTTTGAAGTTAAAGTCAAGTATGCCGTGCGAACTAACAATAACACCGTTTGAGCGCGGTAGGTAGCTCGCGGCTGCCGAGCGCGGCTGTCGTCCAAACATACCGCGGCTTGCCGTACACACACACTTTTACCTAAACATCGATTTAGTATAGGTAAACCCGTAAAGCTTAGCTTTGTCAGCTTTACCATGTCCATATGTCCAGCCCGCCGCCGACAACGATAAAGTGAACAACCATTGGCAACATCTAGATATTACTAGCGGACCCGTGACAGACGTTGTCCTGTTAAATTTTAATAATCGAAAAGAAAAGACTGAATATTTTTAGTCTGTGATGTCAGATTGGTTTCACACCGGCGCTATCTATACAAAAATCATCCCTTTTGCGTTTCTTTATTATTTTGGGTTTGTTTTAAGTATTTTGAAGTAGTCTATGTTTTATTGTGGCATTATATCTACATCGACAGCAAATTTCAACTTAATCTGTTTTGTCGTTTAGGCCTGATTGAGGCACAAACATACATACAAATTCACAAACTTTCGCATTTATATTATTGATAGGATGCGGACGAGGACGTGGGATAAGGCGAAGAAGAAGCCGTAAAGCTTATAACTTGACAACCGACAATATTTCTTAGTACGATAAGACATAGATTTTACGATGTCAGTTTTATGAATGTGCGTCAGCAGTGCGTGAAATGAGCCATTCCGCGCTTTAAAATCCTTTTCCCATATACAGAATTTTATGAAAAATCTTGTCAAATGGAAGACCAGAAGTAGAACATCCTTAGAGAAACACGATTTAGGTTATTTTTAAATCACCCATATATATATATTTAGGAAATATTCAGCAGCAGTATAAAATGTTTGTTTTGGGATTTTTGAAGGTTAGTACAATTCCAAGCCTTTCAATTATTCCTCTTTTTAATGTAATATGTGAAATATCAGCTATTGTAAATTCAAAATATATATAAGTACTAGCCGACGCGTGACAGACGTTGTAATGTCAAATTTCAACAATCGTATAGAAAAGACTGAATGTTTTTAGTCTGTGATGTCAAATTGGTTGCACACCAGCGCCATCTATATCAAAAACATCCTTTTTGCGTTTTTTAATCTTTTTGGGGATGTTATTCATATTTTTTAATGTAGTCTATTATTTATTCGGGCATTATATCTACATCTACAGCAAATTTCAACTTAATCCGTTTTGTCGTTTAGGCCTGATTAAGGCACAAACATACATACAAACTCACAAACTTTCACATTTATAATATTATTAGGATTACAATGGATCAACGCTTATAAACTCACTGAATACAACATTAAATTTTAGTTCTAGCGCGGAACCCTGGTTTTAAAGCCCGGTCCGCACATTGCCGATTATTTCTTTTTGTGATATTGAAGCCTTCTCGTCTTAAAATAACGCAAAGCTTTGTTGATAATAGATTCTCTTGACGTTATGAAAATTATGAAAATAACCATGAATAGAGAATCAGTCGTTTCTTCCCTAAGTAATGAAACTCCTCAGGCGTATTTTAATCATCGTATATTTTCCACTAGCGGTTTCGCAAAGACGTACTAATGAAGGTATTGACAAATTTTCGATACCTTAAGTTCATCGACTACATAGGTCGATGCTTAGGTTACTTTAGGCTATTTGACAGTATGAAAAATAAAGTGTTGTTGATAGTAATCTATGTAAATTATGCCTTCATAAGCGTTATGGAGTAAAATATCTAGAAAATAAACAATGATTTATTAAAAAACCCATATTTAAAATTATTAATTAAACGCCAGTCACGTGACACAAAACGGTCAGGATTGGTAGAATCGACGATGACGTAACATGCTTGTCAATATGTCATCGCCTGCCTTGAAAAACTTGACGTTAGTGTATTTGTTGACAAGCATGTAACGTCACAGAAACTAGTGCGACGCCATTTGCTAAAGAAGCGTTTTTGCGGGTTATTTAATTTTAATTTTTAGAGCCAATATGTACATAACAGAATGGAAAATAATATTTTTTTATGTTTCACAGAGGTTCCACAGTCACTACTGAATAATCTAGAATGGTTTTCAAAATCTTGTCAAATAGCCCATTACAATTTTCGTGAGGAACTCTATTTTTTATTACAAGCTTTTATTTAACTTGCACTGTATGTAGTGTATGTATGTAACTATGTTTTTTAAGGCGCTCCCAGTCGACGATTGTTTTTGTTCGAAACGAAAAAATAAATACTTGTGAACAAGCTACATCTCCTATTTTATAATGTATAGTATATATAATGTGAATAAAGATGTACCCATCTTTAATCACTTCGATAAATAATCCTACCGTAAATTATGTATAATTACCTACTTATCAAAAATCTATTCTAATAGAAATCTAGATCTACATATTACCTATCTTGAACAATAAATCACAAGTTGATTTTAATAGTAGGTATATAAAATATTTTGATCATAAATTCTAAAACGTATCATTTTGAAATAATATCTTTATCGTGAAAAGTTTCTGCTATTATGTTTTCAGCTTAATATAAATCTATGTAGGAACCTGAAGTAATATACTTATAAAAATAGGAGATGTGGCTTATTCACAAGTATTACTTTTTTCGTTCCGAAAAAGAGCAATCAGCGACTGGGAGCCCCTTAAGGTGGAATTTTGCAACTCAATTTTGAAGTAGTATTCCCCAACCGATTGAGCTAAAATTTCGAATACTTAAGTAACTTCGATGACAATGCAATAATACGATGACAGTGAGCTGATCTGATGATGGAGTCAGGAGCTGTTCTACAGACACTTACAATGGAACTCCTCAGTAAATACTCGATTGAGTAAAAACTTTGCATACTTGTCAAGTTCCGATGACAATGTTATATGATGTGACAGGTGATAGCGCGCTGGTGCTCGATGGTTTAAATGATTTTCAAAAGCTGGAATTTGAAGCATTGAAAAATATTTTTCAACAGAAAACTTATTTTTAAATTAAAATATAGCATGTTACTCGCAGATAATGTAGCATGATGGCGAAATGATTTTTAAAATTGGTTTTGTAGTTTTTTAGTTTATTCGGTTAAAACAAAAATATTAAATTACCTCTTTATTCATGTAGATTAGAAGTATTCGATTTGTTATCTGGTTGCCATAGTACTACAAGCTTTCCTTACCCTCGTATTCAAGAACGACACTATGAGAACACGCACCCACAGTGGACGAAATCTTTTTTCATAAACATCACTTTATGTGTTGAGCGGCACTATGACGCACGCTACCATACATTACTATAAAGATTTCGTCCACTGTGGGTGCGTGTTCTCATAGTGTCGTTCTTGAATACGAGGGTCAGTTTGGCGCTCTGGAAATGTCATATTCTGTGACATAAAGGACACACGAGTGGAAATTGAATTTGGTTACGTTTGGGACGGAATTTTGGAACTTGTTTACTGAAACGGCAACAAGCTCATTGTGAGAGGCAAATTGAAGAAAATATATTTTAGTAGACGCGAGAGAACACTTTCGCCCACCAGTTGGAAAAAAATAAAAATAGGATCAATACTATAGTCTTCAAGTATGGTAGACAGACATCCTGTCAGATCACCATGCGCTCAGACATCTAAAGGGGGTAGTCTAAGGCACGTCCAAACATTATATTTGGCACATGCCTTCATTTAGCAGTAGCTAGCATTTCATAGCCCATCGCCGCTTATAAGAATACTAATTAGTTTCCTCACGATATTTTCCTTTAAGGTGATAAGTGAAATTTTTGACGTTTTGTATGGGCTGAGTCTACCCGGATAAGACGGAAAAAGTGATAAAACTGCATTATCTTGAAAATGATCAAATTTAAAAAATGTCGTCTTTAATTTAGATATTATTTATTTGATTTTATAAAATGAACTAATGAACTTTCTGTCTTTAGTTTATCTAGATTAAATCCTTAAGTTATCTTTGTCATAAAAAAACAAAACTGTATGTTATTAAGAAAAAACGATTCTGCATTCATCTAAAACAATTATTACTCGTCTTTACGTTTTGAGCACGTGTTAATACGCATTATATTTTTCGAATAGAAAAATCTATTATTGCACGGCCGGGATTTGAACTCACGCCCTTTAGATTGACAGTCGAGTTACCTCCCATCCGGCCAACACGTTAGTGCTTGGGATGGTAATAAAACCGAAATACCCGACTGCAGTTTGGCAGGCTCGTTCGGCAAATAAGCCGCCATATCGGATTTTTTGACACTTCCGTGTCTTATGTCGTGATCAAGATGAATGAAACGACGCATCATTTATCAGAACCGATTAAATGGTTTTAGTTAAAAGATGAGCCAAAGAAACTGTTTGCAACGGACTTTGGATAGATCAGCTGACTCTTGTGTGTTTTTAGGGTTCCGTAAGGGTAAAGTTTACCAACGGGTAAAAGCGGGACCCTATTACTAAGTCTTTGCTGTCCGTCTGTCCGTCTGTTCGTCTGTCTGTCTGTCACAGGGCTGTATCTCATGAACCGTGATAGCTAGACAGTTGAATTTTTCACAGATGATGTACTTCTGTGGTTGCCACAACAACAAATACAAAAACAGAATAAAATAAATATTTAAGCGGGGCTCCCATACAACAAAAGTGTTTTTTTGCCGTTTTTTATAGATAATGGTACGGAACCCTTCGTGCGCGAGTCCGAAGCGCACTTGGCCGGTTTTTTGTAAATGTTATGTATTATATGTTATTTATTTCGAAGTATTAATAAAAAAATATCTTTAAATAAATATATAGCATAATCTACATACATCCTGTAACGTCATTCAAACTTTTAATCATGTGTTTATTTATATTTGTTAGGTAAATACATGCATTTCACGGGGGTTATTCGCACTTCGTACACTCTATTGTTATGCAAATTATTGCAATTTTACCGCAGTTAGTACACCGGCTTTCAAGACAGTCAAGGTAAAAAGTGCATTAACACATGATTGATAAAATAGTATAATCAACTAACTCAACTAAGTACCTACTTGTATGACAAAGTAGGAAAGATACCCAAAAAAATTGAAATTATTGTCTCTTCAGTCGTCACTCTTGTGTTGCATAACTCGTAGGTACATAATTTTTGATAAAATTAATGAAGAATATATTTATAATAAAAAAAAATAGGATCACGAGTTTAATACATTTACACATCCTCTCAGATCTCCAGGCGCTTAGATCCTTAAAGATGTCTAAAGAGGGTAGTCAGAGGCACGTCCAAACATTATATTTAGCGCATGCCCACATTTTTCAGTAGTTAGCATTCCATACGGGACAGGTTGCAAGCCCATCGCTGCCCACCACCCAAGAATAACTAGGATCACGACTGTAATTCCCAAGTACGGTAGAGATACTCTCAGATCTCAAGGCGTGTACATCCTTGAAGAGTTTTTAAAGAGGGTAGTCAGAGGCAAGTCCTAACATTATGTTTGGTACTACACCCACATTTTGCGATACGTTCTTGATTCGTAGTATAGTATTTATAAAAATTGCTAAAACCTTTATCATTCACTGTACTTAACTCTCAATTTTTCTATGCTAATTTCAACCTTATAGAAAGAGTGTACGAAGTGAGAACCGTTGTATGGGATTTCAAAATTATTTTTTATGACGTTTTAAAAGGTCGAGTGTACGAAATGCGAATAATCCTTTCACGGACACGTGCCTCGGAGAGTACGATATAAATATTGGCGGACATTTCACACATAGCCATCTAGCCCCAAAACCAGATTACTGATAGATTAAATACTTTTTTTTTGTAAATACATAGTACATAAGATACATTCATCACACAAATGTTTATCCCTGGTAAACCGCACCCACAACCTACAGCGCAAAGGACAGAGTTACTACCAATTGAACTGCAAAGCCAGTCAATAAAGATATTGGTATAGAGTTGGCCACAAGCTCATACGAACTTACTTATTAACAATATAATTATGTATTGGTGTACCAAGACATAACAAGACTACAAGTTTTCCAGTTAAGATGGGTAATTTTTTTTTGATGAATGCAGAATCGATTTTTCTCAATAACCGCAAAACATACAGACATACAGTTTTGTTTTTAAGACACAGATAACTTAAGGATTAAATCTAGATAAATTATAGACAGAAACACGATTGATGAAACTTTTCTCGATGGATTTATTTTCTAAAGTTGGTTTTCCCAAAACACTAATTGCGTTTTTACTCAAAACTATAAATAGCTAAACAGTTAATTTTTATATAATTCGTTAGATAATCATAAAGACAGTTTCTTTTTGAGTTTGATGGTTTTCAAGATAATGCGGTTTATCACTTTTTCCGTCTTATTCGGGTAGACTCAGCCCATACTAAAATTACAGCATCACCTTAACAGATGTGCTTAAACTTGCCAAAGTTTGGAGTTTCATGTTCTTGAGGCACTGTTAAGAGGAGTCTTAGACTGGAGCTAAGTATTACCTATAAGTTAGGAACTTTGTTTGGTGAGAGCGTATTCTGAACAAGTTAAAGGGCGCACAAAAACTGATGATAATCTATCTTACAAACACCCCCAATTTAGGTGTAAGGGAGGTAAGGACCCTAAAAAAAATGTTTTTCAAGATTTTATTCAACGACTTTGTTGACATTACTAATATGTATATACCGTAGAGCAACACGGGCTTCCTACGGAAGGGAGTAGCTATTCACCGCTTTCCCCTCTGTCAAAGTACAAGCCCCAGTGGGCATACACATTTTATAAAACGTGTCAATGTGTGAGTCATCTGCACATGAAATATTAATGTATTGTTGTATTCTTTATGTATTAGCGTCATCATTACAGTCAGTTGGCAGTTTTGTTTTTGCATGTAAGTGTGCGGAACTGCACTTTTGTGCACATTTCCCCCTGCAACAAACGCCAGAACTATTTTAATAGTAACCTATCGCTAAGACTACTCCCTTACGTAGGAAGCCCGTGTTGCTCTAATGCCGGGGTCCCACGGCCCGCGTTTTCACGCGCCAGACCGCGCCAAGGCGGACGGACGCGCCGTGGGAACGATGCATCCGTGGTGGCCCGTGCTCGGAACGCTCTGTAGGTACGCGACGCGTCGGACGCACACAGGCGGAGCGTCATCCGGCGCGGCCGCGGCCCGTCGTTTTACGCGCCGTGGGACCCCGGCTTAGGGTATATACATGCAAAATTACAGATTTCTAGCACTAAGCGTCTCTGAGCTAAGCTGCGGACGGACGGACGGACGGAGGGGCGGACATGTCGAAACTATAAGGGTTTCTTGTAGACTCAAAACCCTAAAAATATGGGAATAAAAGTCAAAGGTCGCAAAGAAATCTATCTGACATCACATCGCAACCTAACATAGCCTACATTATGAGGCACCTTCCTACCTCATTTAGCCTCATACATATACTATACACCTGAAGGTGCTTTCTTATCAGCACCACTCCAGCAATTAAACCAGAACTCAGCAGAAGCGTATCTTCAGAGCATCATATTGCGGCCCCTAATCCACTTTACGACCTACATGAGTAGACGTTATTTTGTATTCAAAGTACACGACGCCAGGGAAGTTTGGCTATAAACTGCATTTGTGTTGACGACAAGATTTTCTTACTTCATTTATCGTTACATGTATTTAACCTACGAAAAAAGAGGATGAGAAACGACCTTTTTTTTTGTATCTCATTTTATGTGTAGTCCTATTGTGTAGAGAATAGTCCCAAGATGGCCCCATTTAAATTATATTCATGTATGATTAATAGTTCCTTCATAAAACTCAAAAACCGGCTAAGTGCGAGTCGGATTCGCGCACGAAGGGTTCCGTACCATTATCTATAAAAAACGGCAAAAATACACGTTTGTTGTATGGGAGCCCCCATAAATATTTATTTTATTCTGTTTTTAGTATTTGTTGTTGTAGCAGCAACAGAAATACATCATCTGTGAAAATTTCAACTGTCTAGCTATCACGGTTCATGAGATACAGCCCTGTGACAGACAGACGGACAGACAGACGGACAGACAGACAGACAGACGGACAGCGAAGTCTTAGTAATAGGGTTCGAGGAGGTTATCAATTTGTTTGTGTGTTTGTTACTCAATTACTCCGGCGTTTGTGGACGGATTTACAAAACTATTTTTTTATTTGAAAGCCTATACTTCCGAGGTGGTTCCATTACCACTAAGTCAGCATCTGATGATGGGATCGAGATAAATCGAAACCCAGGGAAATCGAGAGAAAGCTTCAAAATTTAAAAATTTATAGGCGTTGAATGTGGTTTTCAACTATAGACCTTGCCCTTGTTTCATCCCTTCTTCTCGCCGGGGTAGGGCTCCTAGATCTCGCGGAGGGGGAGCCCTCCCCACTACTATTTTTATCTATTATAAACATGAAGTCGGGTTTGTTTTTAGTTTTTTAAACGTATTGATGAGAAAATGTTTATAGTACCTATGATAGTGCTTGGATTGGACATATTTTTGGAGCACACAAAAACCAATTATCTAATACTTGGTCTAGGTCGTTGTCTATGTCGTGGACTATGCGTACTTAAGCGAGCTTTGCGCGTAAAACCATTAGCTTAAAAGAATATGCATAAGGAATGTAATCAGAGTGAATGAAGCGAAAGAAAGCTAGCGAAAAGTCGCGGTCTCTGTCTACCCATCTGGGAAACAGATGTGATTTTATGTTTGTATGTATGTACTAGCGACCCGCCCCGGCTTCGCACGGGTGCAAAGCTGATACCAAAATATATTACAGAATGTCTTTGTATACTCGTTAACAGCATTTATTTTTTACATTTTTACTTATTTATTTTACTTTTACAATTAACACAGAATCTTTCTATATACAACGCAACGTTCACAGCTTTCTTTTCATTAGACAATACAAACATGTTTTCTTTAGATGTTACTCTTGAAAAAGTGACATATAATTGTATTTAAGGTACTTAATTAGATAAGGATTGATGTGTATTGCTTAAAATCGCTTCGTAAATAAGCCATTATTTCTCGTAAAAAGTAAAGGATAGAAATTGATTAATGTGGGTTATCCCTAAGAGATAAACATATACCATCGCGGACTTTTTTGTAGACCATTTTAAGGTATACAATATTTAGTACATTATTTTGATCTATCTCGTAGAGTTCAGCCAGCGTTTGCAATGTAAGCGCAAAAAAATGTGTTTATTTACGACTTCATATTAGAAAACTTAAAATTATCAGTGGTTCTCTAATATATTAAGCATGTTATTATACATATAAACCTTCCTCCTGAATCACTCTATCTATTAAAAAAACCGCATCAAAATCCGTTGTGTAGTTTTAAAGATATAAGCATACATACAGACGCGGGAAGCGGGAAGCGACTTTGCTTTATACTATGTAGTGATGTTTGTCGTGTCGGTATGATAAAATATCAGTCAGTAGACAGCAAAGTGTCTGTGTTTTTATTACTTTACCTACAGCTTTTAAACGACGAACGCGGTGAGAAACTTCACCAAACTTTTAAATTATGTTGGAAATAATATTCCTTTTTAAAAGACTTCTGAGTGACAGAGTTTAAAACTTTAGTTTTAGGGCCGCGGGGGATACCTAGCGTGATTAAGGGGCTCCCAGTCGCTGATTGCTCTTTTTCGAAACGAAAAAAGAAATACTTCTGAACAAGCCACATCTCCTATTTTTATAAGTATATTACTTCAGGTTCCTACCTAGATTTCTATTAAGCTGAAAACATAATAGCAGAAACTTTTCACGATAAAGATATTATTTCAAAATGATACGTTTTAGAATTAATTATCGAAATATTTTATATATACCTACTATTAAAATAAACTTGTGATTTATTGTTAAAGATAGGTAATATGTAGATCTAGATTTCTATTAGAATAGATTTTTGATAAGTAATTATACATAATTTATATTTATTCGAAAAGCTAAGGCGGACCACGCGCCGACTAGTGTTTGTCGTCATTGCAGCGGTCGGTAGGATTATTTATCGAAGTGGTTAAAGATGGGTACATCTTTATTCACATATACTATACATTTTAAAATAGGAGATGTGGCTTGTTCACAAGTATTTATTTTTTCGTTTCGAACAAAAACAATCGTCGACTGGGAGCGCCTTAACATTTTAATTTTTAGGTCTAGGAACAGCACGGCTAGCACGAATCATTGTCGTATCGACATCGTATTGTCAATTTTGACGTTTCGAAGATACAATTTAGTGATGTACCTACAGAACTGTGTTGGCCTAGCGGAAGTCGCTTTGTCTTTCGATCGGAAGGTCGAGGCGCTTCTTCAAAAACTAAACTGTAATCAAAAATTTGTCGTAACATTTTTTATATAAATATTGGTTTTTAATATTTTTAAAATGATCGTGATTAGTACACATATTGATTATTACACAGGTCTTTATCACCATGGCTATCGTAACATAGTCGAAACGTCGGAAAAATATATTACAATACGTGACAAAGACAACAAAGACAGAAAATCATTAGTTTGGTCTTTTTATTATAATCTAAATTTTGGTGTGGATCAGAGATTATTTAATAATATATCACTAGTCATATATTACTCTTTTTTGTCCACTACAGTCTGCCACACTCCTCACACTCGCTACCTTGGAAATGTTGAGTCTAACTTTGACGCCTTTATCGTAGTAGATAAATCTTGGTGAAGGTTCAGATAGTTAGTACCTACCTCACGGGTACGATAAATAGAACTTTAGTTCGATAGGGTTACCTTAGCACATACTTAGGTACATCTGTGTTTCATCTAAACACTAGATACGAGTATCTACTCAAAAATTAAGGTCCTTTTACAGAAATGTCTATTCTACTTCCTACTAATATTATAAATGCGAACGTTTGTGAGTGAGTGTGTATGTGTGTGTGTTTATTACTCTTTCACGCAAAAACTACTGAACGGATTAAAATGAAACTTTACAGCTTACTACATCAGTATAACACATAGGCTACTTTTTATCCAGATACTACCCGTGCGAAGCCAGTGTGAGCAGCTAGTAGTAAATAAAATAAAATAAATATGATCACGACTGTAATCCCCAAGTACGGTAGACATCCACTCAGATCTCAAGGCGCTTAGATTCTTTGAAGATGGCTAAAGGGGATAGTCAGAGGTACGTCCAAACATAACATTTGGCACATCCCCACATTTGCAGTAATTGCAAAAATATATTGATGACCTTCTTTCTAGAAAAATGTCTCTACTCTGTACTTGAAGAGCTCCTGGCCGACTCTGAGATGTTACGATTTTGATGAAGTTTGGGATAAAGAAAGATGTATTTTGATGACATTTAGATTATTTTTGTATTTTAAATAGAAATACGGCTAATTACCACGTTTTTTCTTGTATTGCTGACGTTACGAGACAATGACAACAACAAACACATAAGTTTCAATTCTATGATATTTGTATTGTCAAAGTGCCAGTTTTTTTTTTTTTGTTTGTATGCAAAATTTCCTCTGACACATAAAGAGTCAGTCGTTATTTAGCTTACATTTCGAACAAAGTCAGTTTGCTTTATGTATTTTAGTCAACGAGAGTTATAAAACATCTGTCAAGTTTAAATACATTATGTGTATCTGTTTTTTATTTATGTGTATGTTGTGTAGTGTGTTGTGACTGGATAAGTACACGAATAAGAATAAAATATCTTTTTCTTTTCTTTTTCTGTTATTTTCTTTTCATTTTTATTTTTTGGAACGAAGTTCCTTATCGCGCGTTGTGAAAGGGGGCTAAGACGGAAAAAATTCTTACGAAAAGTTGTCACGACACTTTTTGCTATAGTATATCTATTAATATATATATCTATTAATTGTGTCGAGGTCGAGGTCGAGGTCGAGGTCGAGGTCGAGGTCGAGGTCGAGGTCGAGGTCGAGGTCGAGGTCGAGGTCGAGGTCGAGGTCGAGGTCGAGGTCGAGGTCGAGGTCGAGGTCGAGGTCGAGGTCGAGGTCGAGGTCGAGGTCGAGGTCGAGGTCGAGGTCGAGGTCGAGGTCGAGGTCGAGGTCGAGGTCGAGGTCGAGGTCGAGGTCGAGGTCGAGGTCGAGGTCGAGGTCGAGGTCGAGGTCGAGGTCGAGGTCGAGATCGAGGTCGAGGTCGAGGTCGAGGTCGAGGTCGAGGTCGAGGTCGAGGTCGAGGTCGAGGTCGAGGTCGAGGTCGAGGTCGAGGTCGAGGTCGAGGTCGAGGTCGAGGTCGAGGTCAAGGTCGAGGTCGAGGTCGAAGTTTGTTTCTCATCTAACTAGCTAGATTGACAAAAATTGAGCCTACTGATTAAGTTTATATTACATTATATTTGATAATAATAAAAAACATTATTTTAACTTAAAAGAAATAAAATTTTATTACAATTCCTTCACTAATTAATCGAAAAGAACTTCGTTCCATCCGGGTGTCCCTTGACACCTCTCAAGTTTTTTTTGTAATTTTTGTCCTTTTTTTTTGTATCTGTTTTTTCTTTTTATTTTCTTTTTCTTTTTTAGCTTAATAATCTAAATTACAATTTACTTACATCTATTCTATATTTTATAAACACTTATTTAGGGGGTACATAATCTGGCCTTGGGGCAACTTATCTAATATCTACTTTTACATTTTTAACTCTATGTTTACTTACTAACTAAGCTTATCTCTAACATTGTACTTATTATCTAACTATTTTTTTATATCTTTTGTTTTTATTTATGCTGTTGATATATATTCAATAATATATAATCAACATAATTTTACAGACTATTTATTCCTATTTATTACTTTGCTTACTATTTCTATACAATATTTTGTGAAAATGTTTCTTAGTTTTTTGGTATACATTATTTCCGGAAAGTTTTCTGTGCTCAGTTTGAGGTCACTGCTCGGCTTCGTGTCTTGTGAGGGCGAAAATTGGACATTCGCACAATACGTGCACTACCGATTCGCTTACGTCATCGTCGCAGAGGCACGATGGGCTCTCCTTACACTTGAAGCGATTCAAGTATTCGGAGAACCCACCGTGCCCCGTCAGTACTTGGGTCATGATGTAAGTCGGTTAAAACTTTCGGACAACTTTGAAAGCTTGGACGGCGTCTGGGAAGAAAAGTTTAGTCACTCCTGCAGTCTCACTCGTCTTGTACCGCCGGTTCCATTCATCCAGCGATTCCAAACGGATCTGTCGCTTTATGAATGAAACCGGGCAGTAGTCATAGTCAGGTCGTCGTTTCGTATTCTTCGCGGCTTCCTTGGCTAGCTGGTCGGCACGCTCGTTCCCCTCCCCTCCAACCCCGCGTGAGCTTTGATCCAGAATAAAGGCACCTCTTTATTCTGGATTCTGCTCGTTCTTAAATTTTCGCGGCCTCCTCGGCTAGGGGATGGAGAGAACCTAGGTTTGTTACCGTTTCCAGCGCGGATTTAAAGTCACTGTAAAGTCCGAAAGTCAGTTCTGGTCATCATCAGTTTGAGAATTTCGCCAGTGGCCCTGCACAACGCCAAGAGTTCCGCCTGATAGACCGTGCAGTACGACGGTAGCTTGAGTTTGAGGGCTTTGATCTCGGCATCACCTTTCCACAAGGAAAGTGCTGCTCCGACCTCACCCTCAATCTTGCTACCATCCGTGTATATTCGTACTGCCTGGATGTTGTGAATGTCCACCTGCTCTTGGTCTATCAGCTTCACGAACTCGAGACGAGTGCGCTCTGCCGGATGCTTAGTGTGCCCATATGGTGTAAGGCGCTCCACCTCCCTATCTTTTAGTTCTGGTCGGGATACTCCTCTCTTTACCTCATACAGGGCGGCTGCCTCTTGTATCCTGAGGTCGAGTGGGAGTATTCCGGCCAGTACCAGTGCCGAGTTTAGGGAGACGGTGCGATACGCTCTGGTAAGCTTTTGGACGAAACCTCGTTGTACTGCATTGAGTTGTCGTTGTATTCCAAGCTTTCTAGTTGCCGGCGCCCACACGCTGGCCGCGTACATAATTACGGGCTCTACGGTCGCTCTGTAGATGACGCGAATCACTTCTGGGTGAAGATCCCAGCTGATCCTGGCGGCTCTGGATAGCTGTTTGTAGATGTTCAATGCCTTTCTGCAAACATTTGCAGCGTGGCTATTGAACGTCAGCTTGTTATCTAAAGTGAGCCCCAAGATCTTGTGTCATCTTGTATCAAAGTGCCAGTTTTGACATTTAAACGATACGTTGTCGATACGATAATGGTTCGTGCTAACCTCCCTGAATTGAAACAGAATAATTTGATTGTGGCTAGTAAATATAAATGCCTTCTACAAACCATTTCTCTGAATTGACATCCCTACAAACTAATAACCCTCGTATTCAAGAACGACACTATGAGAGCACGCCCCCACAGTGGACGAAATCTTTTTTCATAAAAATCACTTTATGTGCTGTGCGACACTGCATAGTGTGACTAGAGGCACATTGTCGTCTGCCTCTAGCCAAAGTTGAGCTCTAAAGGCACACGGTAGTATGCGCCATAGTGTCGCTCAACACATAAAGTGATGTTTATGAAAAAAGATTTCGTCCACTGTTTGTGCGTGTTCTCATAGTGTCGTTCTTGAATACGAGGGTAAGCCTCGGGTTAATCAGTTACACGTCAAAACTTACCGCAGCAATTCGAAGAGAGATCCAATTTGCATTTCTGTGTAAATTGTAAGTAGAATCTGTATACATTTAACTAAAATGTATATTAATAGGTACTTAAGTATGTCTACTGACGTAATGACTGACTGTTAGGGTTCCGTACCCAAAGGGTACAAACGTGACCCTATTACTTAAACTTTGCTATCTGTCTGTCTTTCCGTCTGTCTGTCACAGAGCTGTATCGCATGAACCGTGATATTAGCATGCCGCTATAACAAGAAATACTAAAAACAGAATAACATAAATATTTAAATGGGGTTTCCATACAACAAACGTGTTTTATTGGCGTTTTATAATTTATTATGGTGCAGAACTCTTAGTGCGCGAGTCCGGCTCGCACTTGGCCGGTTTTTTTTTATACATATTTTTAAAATAGTCCCGAAAAAGACAGCGTCAAAAAACTTTTTTATTGGATTGCCTAAACAGCATACTACACACAGTACACACACACACATACAGCATACTAATGCAGCCTACTGATTCACTTTCGTTAAATATTTGTAACTTCATGTTGAAAGAGCCTTTCGGACCCGGAAAAGTAGTTTTAAAAAGCAATTTAGCTTTAGCTTCAATAAGTTTGGGGCGTACCAACAAACTTAACATAGGGGTTCATCGAGTATATGATTATCTGTGTAAAACAAGTTTTTAGGTAGAAAAAGTAAGTTTCTGAAGAGTAAATAAAAGTTTATTTTGTGTCACAAAAAAATCTGACATCAATTTGACTACCGAATGATACACATTCTACCAAAATTCGTAATATAATGAATTTCATCACAAAATCGGACATTAGTTTTGACTATTGAATGATACGCATTCTACCAATTCTACCGATTTATTTTATCAGGACAAGGTTTTTGTGGAAAAAAAAATGTAAGTATCCTAAAAGTGTATTTTTCTATGCGATAACTGAAATTTGGGCAGGACAAAGTCTGTCACGGGTAGTTAATTATAGTTAATTATATTAATGTTAAGTTAAGTTAATTGTTAAGTTAAGTAATTGTTAGTTAAGTTAATTGTGTTGTTAATTGTTAAGTTAATTATAGTTAATTATATAGCGTTGTCAATTAATTCAGTTGACAACTCTATACGAACTCATATAGCGTTGTCACTTTCGCACCGCGAGTAGTACTGTTTTAAAATTATTTAGAGCCTGTGGTAAGGCTATTCCTGAAAAGCAACTTAATTTCGGACGTTAATAATTCAGCGAAATTCATAGCATATTATTCGCATTGCTGGTAATTTCAAACACAGACCGAGCTAAATAATACCGGGTTTAATTCGTCACTGCCGTCCCGAGTACTAACTGTTATATAGGGCTTATTATAAAACTATCGTGGTTGTTAAACTTTTGAAATAGAAATACGGCTTTTTGACAATAGAGACAAATTGCGTTTAGGGTTTGTACCCAAAGGGTAAAAACGGGACCCTATTACTAAGACTCCGCTGTCCATCTGTCTGTCCGTTCGTCTGGCCGTCCGTCTGTCTGTCCGTCTGTCTGTCCGTCCGTCTGTCCGTCCGCCCGTACGTCCGTCTGTCCGACCGTCGTCGTTTCGTCCGTCTGTCCGTCCGTCCGAACGTCTGTTTGTCTCACAAGGCTGTATCTCATGAACCGTGATTGCTAGACAGTTGAAATTTTCACAGATGATGTATTTCTGTTGCCGCTATAACAACAAATACTAAAAACAGAATAAAATAAATATTTAAGTGGGGCTCCCACACAATAAACGTCATTTCTTGCCGTTTTTTATAGATAATGGTACGGAACCCTTCGTGCGCGAGTCCGGTTGATATTGGATCAAGATCTAAACATCCAGTTTTAGTTATCGGAAATGATATAGGATCACGATCATCTACCGTACTTGGGAATTTAAATTCCCAAGTACGGTAGACATTTTCTCAGATCTTTAAGCTCTCAGATCATCTTAAATATCTGGGTATTCATTGCATTTGGCTCATGATCACATTTAATTTAGCTTTCGAGAGTGGTATTAATACATCCTGTATACTCTGTGCACTATTACTTTATAGTCTGTGGTTCTCTAAATAATTAAAGCGGATGTGAAACACACTCTCTTCCCTAGAAATTAGCATAAAATATTATTACCGGCATATTGTAGGTACAAAATTTGAAGTTACATTGAGCAATCATTTCATCATGTTCGATCCTAATAATATTATAAATGCGAAAGTTTGTGATAAGGCTGCTATGTTTGTTCCCTAATCAAAAATAAACGACAAAATGGATTATTATGAAATTTGCTGTAGTATGTAGATAAAAAATCAGAATGAACTTATAATCCGAAAAACAACCCCTAAATTATAAAAAAATGCAAAATGGATGATTTTGGTATAGATGGCGTTGGTTTGCAACAAATCTGACATCAGACTAAAAACATTTAGTCGTCATAGCAACGCAGTTTTGACTAATGAATGATACGCATTCTACCAAAATTCGTAATTTATTTTATTAGTATAAGGTGTGTAGGGAAAAATTTGGAAGCTGCCTGAAATTGCTTTTTCACAAAAAAATTGACAGAACAACGTTGGTCACGGGTCGGCTAGTTTTTTATAAATATTACGGTGTCTGTACTGTTTAGAATACATTTAGATTTTTGGATTGGGTAGAACGGAGCATATGTTTTGGGTTGAATGGGGAAAAATAATATTGGGATGAAAAATTGTGGGTTGAACAAGTAAGCACTCTTATTGTTGGTTCCTTTGCTAAAAACTTATGGATTGGTTGGCTGTAAGCTTGACCTCCAATGCTTAACCAACTTAGATATTACTGCAAAATGTAAATATTCTTATCCAACTTTCTATACTAATTATTATAAATGTGAAAGAAACTCTGTCTGTCTATCTGTCTATCTGTGACGTTATCAATGGCCAAACCGCTGGGCCGATTTTGTGTCTAAATCCTATGATGATGAACCTACTTCTTCATTTCATCCTTTAAAAACATCACTACGTCATCATCTTGCCCTTATCCCACTTTATGCTGTGGGGCTATTTTGTAAAAACATGATTATCATGTCATGATATTCATACCAATATTTATTGGTACTGAATGCCATAATACCTACGCTTTTTATGCTGTTTAGAGGTGCATAAACAGTGAATAGTTACTATGAAAAGTGTACAGATTAGGTATTCTCTAACGTAAGGTATTGCATTCAACATCATAACATGATATTCATGTTTTTTACAAAATACCCCACTGGTCGATACAATTTGTAGAAAAAAAAAGTTAGGTACCTACAACTTGACCTCTAGGAATAAAATAAAAAAATAATAAATAGGAACACGACTGTAATCCCCATATTCGGTAGACATCCTTTCAGATCTCCAGGCGCAAAGATCCTTGAAGATGCCTAATTCGGGTAGACAAGCACGTCCAACATTACATTTGACACATGCCCACATCTTGCAGTAGTTAGCATTCCACACGTGACAGGTTACAAGCCTGTCGAATGTGTATAAGGATTTAAAATAATACAAAATAAAACATTTGGTGAATTAATTTTATTCCTTCCAACTAAATCTGGCGACATCAATATTTATGATTCTCGCTGAAGTTGGTCTGGCTGGCCGCTGATGAGAAGACTCTGCAGGTGTATTTCCCCTGAGAGGCCAATCCATTTGCCTGCGAAACGTGGGGTTGAGTTTACTTATTCACTTTCGATGAAATGAATAAGTGCGATGGGTTCAGTTTACTCTATGAAATGAGTAAATGTAACGACTGGCCTCACAGCTCAGTTGGTAGTAGCTCTGACTTCTGCGCTGAAGGTTGTGGGTTCGATCCCCACCCGGGGTAAACATTTGTGTAATGAACATAGATGTTTGTTCTGTGTCTGGGTGTATTTACAACAAAAAAAACGTATATAAGTATTCTATGAGTTATCTGGTTTCCATAGTACAAGCTTTGCTTAGTTTGGGGCTAGATGGCGCTGTGTGAAATGTCCACCAATATATACTTATTTAATAAATGCGATGGGTTCAGTTTATTCGAATAATTCGAAATAATCAGCAGGCTTAGAATGAGCACTCGAAAAACAATGTATGTAAGAGTAGACAAATATTTTTTTTGTTGAAAAACATTTTTTCAAAACAAGCCACATATAAAGTACATTGGTGGCGATTCTGTTGTGTCCAAGCTAAACTTAAAATTTCGTAAAAAAACGATCGATCTTATTCCTTTTATATTAGAGTCACATCAAAATGACAGTCCTAAAACTTGGGATATTTTAGCCGTTTTTCTATTTTATTTCGCATATTTGACACAACCAAGTGTCATCTTAGTCAACACCAATTTACATGTTGATTAAATTTAGCTTGACGTTTCTAAATCTATTACAAAAATCGTAAATTTATTCAAAAGTATTCTGTTTTAGAACTGTCACTTTGAGGTTACGATATTTTAAACTTTAACTTAAAAGAAATAAGATCGATAGTTTTTAGGAATTTTAACTTAAGCGTGGACACAACAGAATCGCCACCATTGTCATCGAAACTTGATCCGTATGCAAAGTTTTAACTCATCATCATTTCCTTTACCTTTTCCCACTTGACAATGACAAACTGCTAACAGATAAGTTTTCTATTGGAAATCAATATTTTTCAATGACAAGCTTTTGTAAAATCATTAAACCCATCAAGCACCAGCGCGCTATCACCTGTCACATCATAATAACATTGCCATCGGAACTTGACAAGTAGACAAGTATGCAAAGGTTTTACTCAATCAGTATTTACTTAAGAGTTCTGTTGTGAGTGTCTGTTGAACAGCTCCTGACTCCATCATCAGATCAGCTCACTGTCACCATATTATTGCATTGTCACCAAAATTAAATAAGTATGCGAAATTTCAGCTCAATCGGTTAGGGATAACTGCTTGAAAATTGAGTTGCAAGATTCCACCTTAACAAACATAGTTACATACATTGCAAGTTAATCAAAAGCTTGTTTATTGATGCACGTCGCTGTTCGAAACTACGACCTTCAGACTTTTTTAGGGTTCCGTACCCAAAGGGTAAAAAACGGGACCCTATTACTAAGACTTCGCTGTCCGTCTGTCTGTCTGTCTGTCTGTCTGTATGTCTGTCCGTCCGTATGCCTGTCACAGGGCTGTATCTCATGAACCGTGATAGCTAGACAGTTGAAATTTTTCAGATTATGTATTTCTGTTGCTGCTCTAACAACAAATACTAAAAACAGAATAAAATAAATATTTAAGAGGGGCTCCCATACAACAAAACATGATTTTTTTGCCGTTTTTATAGATAATGGTACGGAACCCTTCGTGCGCGAGTCCGACTCGCACTTGGCCGGTTTTTATTTTTGATAGCAGACAGTAAGCTGAAGACATTACCTTGGCACGTTTTAACAACTCCTGCTGGGCAGCTTCTACATTTTCATCCTTTCCTGCCCAGGTCTTCCACACGGACGCCTGGAGAGCCCTACCGTAGCTGAAGGTAAGGGTCCAGGGTTTGTACTTTTGGACGCTGTTGATGGCGTTAAGGTTCAGGGTCGCGTCTTCTTCGGATTGGCCACCCGAGAGGAAGGTGATACCTATGACAGAATGTACGGGATAATGTTTAAGGCGATACTTGAAATTTTTGACATTTTGTGGCTGACTGAGTCTACCCGGATAAGACGGAAAAATTGATAAAACTGCATTATCTCGAAAGCCATCAAATTTAAAAAGAAACTGTCTGTAATTTATTTAGCTAGTATGATTATCTAACGAATTATATAAAAATTAACTGTTTAGATATTCATAGTTTTGATTAAAAACGAAACTAGTGTTTTTGAAGAGCCAACTTTGGAAAATAAATCTATCGAGAAAAGTTTCACCAATCGTGTTTCTGTCTGTAATTTATCTAGATTATATCCTTAAGTTATCTTCGTCATAAAAAACAAAACTGTATGTTTTACGGTTATTGAGAAAAAACGATTCTGCATTCATCAAACACATTAATTACTCGCCTTAAGGCCAAGTTCTCTCAAATCGACCTGTGGCCTGAGCACGAACCACTAGGTATCGTATCGACACTTGTTATAAGTGTCAGTTTTGGCATTTGGACGATACGTTGTCGATACGATAGTGGTTCATGCTAACCCCCCTGTTTTTGATTGAATTTTAAGGTATCCAATAGTCGTTATTTTAACCCAGAAAATAAAGGTATATGTTGTTGTCCATTAACTGTTATTGATTAATTCAAGGCTCAAAACATAATTATTACTTCACTCGATCATAAAAAAAATGCAAAGATAGGTAAGTTTATGACTATTTTTCTGGTCTATAAATCTAAAAAAATTGTGTAATATTATTACTATAGCCATTTATTCTCCTTTTCAAAGTTACATTCAATACATTCAATTCAATATACCTACATATTACTAATTATTAACTTATATTACTATTATTGTATTTATTTTATTATGGAGATGCCCAATTTTGGGCAAAGGCCTCCTCCATCCTTTCCAATAAAATGTGTATTTTCTTCTTTTTGCAATATATAGGACTCGCTGCTCGCCCCGGAATCACGGGTGGTTCCTGGATAAAAAGTCTACCGATTTTGTGCAAACTTCATATAAAACATCTACTAAATAGTCCGAACAAAGCCTAAACATTTGGTTTGGATAGGTGAGCCCGTTCTTGAGTTATAAAATTACAACGAAAAGTGGCATTGACTTTTATATATATATAAACATAGAAGATGGGGGGTTTTAGTCTATTCTTCCCAAGGGGTCCAGCCATATTGGGTGTAATATTAGGTATAATAAATACTTAATTCGATCAGAGAAGCTGGCCTTAACGAATACTTGTTCTTCTTCTTGCCCTTATCCCTTCATGTGGGGTCGGCACAATCCTAATAATATTATAAATGCGAAAGTTTGTGAGTTTGTATGTATGTCAGTTCCTCAATCAGGCCTAAACGACAAAACGGATTAAGTTGAAATTTGCTGTAGATGTAGATATAATGCCCGAATAAATAATAGACTACTTTAAAAAATTAAAAACATCCCCAAAACGATAAAAAACTCAAAAGGGATGATTTCTGTATAGATGGCGCTGGTGTGCAACAAATCTGACATCACAGACTAAAAACATTCAGTCTTTTCTATTCGATTATTGAAGTTTGACAGGACAACGTCTGTCACGGGTCGGCTAGTATATACATAACATTGAAGTATTAATCCACGGATATGAAATTGAATATTTATAAATCTAATAACGAAACTACATGCATATTTTATAAACAAACAACTTATTGCTTCATAATTTAAAAAAGTGCCATTATCGTCATAAGGCAACCAATCAATTATTTATACAGTCTTGTATTTCTAAAAATCGGTAACTGTTATAAAACGTTCTTATAAGCGGTCAAGGCTGTATAATTATAATAATAACTAGCGACCCGCCCCGGCTTCGCACGGGAAGCATGTTATTATACATATAAACCTTCCTCCTGAATCACTCTATCTATTAAAAAAAACCGCATCAAAATCCGTTGTGTAGTTTTAAAGATATAAGCAAACATACCTACATACATACATACAGACGCGGGAAGCGGAAAGCGGACTTTGCTTTATACTATGTAGTTATAATAATAAATATTGGTGAACTTTACACACAGCGTCATCTAGCCCCAAACTAAGCAAAGTTTGTACTATGGGAACCAGATAACTGATAGAATAAGTATATACTGTTTTGTAAATACATAATATACATATTAACACCCAGACACAGAACAAACATCTATTTTCACCACACAAATATTTGCCCTGGGTGGGGATCGAACCCACAACCTACAGCGCAGAAGGCAGAGTTACTTCTGAGCTGTGAGGCCAGTTATATTATACAGTTTTCTCCATACATCACAGGTAAGTCGCAGGTCGCTGCTATTTTAGGTTAGCTTTCAAGTTAATAAAATAAAAACACGCAAGGTAATAAAATACGAGGACTATAAATTCGTAGGTACTTTACCATTTTACAGATAAAATACGAGAACATAATAAATAAAAATACTGACTGGTTTCATTATGGACCCCAGGACCCCCCCGCTAACTTATCAATAGTGGAAACTGTATTGGTACCAGTCTTAAATATTGTAAGTTTAATTGTACTGTTTGTTATCCAAATAAAAAAATATAGAATAGTTGCCACTTCAACATTCAGCAAAATATTCTCAGACATAATTTAGCATAGGTACCTCTCGCCAGCTGACAGCTACTCGTACTTGTCGACTTGTTTAATTAAACACTTGTCAATTTATATATTTATGTTAATTCAAATTTTTCTTCAACACTCCTTCGATCCCCAATTCCCCACCTAGGGCAAACATTTGTGTGATGAACATAGATGTTTGTTCTGTTTCTGGGTGTTACGATGTTTTATAAGTAGGTATGTATTTAAAAAAAAGTAAATAACTATCTGGTTCCTATAATACAAGCTTTGCTTAGTTTGAGGCTATATGGCGTTGTGTGTAAATTCAGTCAATGTTTATTTATATATCTGTATCGCGCTTTTGCGAGTATGAATTGGCATAATTGCCAGTATGGCCATACTGGAAGTTATGCCATTTCATACTCGTATGTTTGACGCGCCCGTCGCGTCCGTCGTCTCGCCACCGCTCTAGGCTCGCAGTGGGGCCGAACACTTAGGAAGCCCAGCTTTACCTGGCACAGCAGCTGGTATAGTTCTCAGGAAGGCTGTTATTGTAGCTGATGCGATGTCTCGGGGGGCGGACTTGACGTGTCCTTGGCCGGGCGTTACCTGCAACATACGTGGCGTTGTTTGAATGGGGCCGTTGGCTGGTAGCCAGTATTCTGTAATAAATAAATATTGGTGATCATTTCACACAGTACCATCTAGTTTCAAAGTAACCAAGTAATAGTATGGGAACTAGATTACTTGGAGTATGTAGATAATAAGTTAACTTATTTTTATTTTGTACTAGCTGTCCCGACAGACGTTGTTCAAGTCAAAAATTACATAAAAAAATACGTTTTTTTGTCGAACTCGGTAATATTTCAGCTTTTGTTATGGAGCATGGCAATCACAAGAATTAATGAAAAAAATGTTTATATTTCTACGTTCAAAGAAATGGAAAGCATTTTAGACTGGAATAATAAGGACCGCGATAATTTTAGTATTTTGGCCCCAGGGAATTACTCAAATATTTTATTTGAGACGGGAAAAAAAACATTTTTTAAGATATTTTTTGTTATTGGTGTAGAATCAAGTTTTTTCATTCATTTATTCAAATTCAAGCTCAAACTCAAACTCAAACTCAAACTCAATCTCAAACTCAAACTCAAACTCAAACTCAAACTCAAACTCAAACTCAAACTCAAACTCAAACTCAAACTCAAACTCAAACTCAAACTCAAACTCAAACTCAAACTCAAACTCAAACTCAAACTCAAACTCAAACTCAAACTCAAACTCAAACTCAAACTCAAACTCAAACTCAAACTCAAACTCAAACTCAAACTCAAACTCAAACTCAAACTCAAACTCAAACTCAAACTCAAACTCAAACTCAAACTCAAACTCAAACTCAAACTCAAACTCAAACTCAAACTCAAACTCAAACTCAAACTCAAACTCAAACTCAAACTCAAACTCAAACTCAAACTCAAACTCAAACTCAAACTCAAACTCAAACTCAAACTCAAACTCAAACTCAAACTCAAACTCAAACTCAAACTCAAACTCAAACTCAAACTCAAACTCAAACTCAAACTCAAACTCAAACTCAAACTCAAACTCAAACTCAAACTCAAACTCAAACTCAAACTCAAACTCAAACTCAAACTCAAACTCAAACTCAAACTCAAACTCAAACTCAAACTCAAACTCATTTATTTCAATAAAATCACAAGGATCACCTTGAAACGTTTTTGCAGCTAGGTAAAGCTACGCCTGTTCCTCGCGACCAAGCCTAGAAGATCGAGGCAACAAACACGGCTTGGAGCCTATAATTTTTTTCATTCATTCATGATGCCTCATCCAAACATTAAATTTGGCACATGCCCACATTCTGCAGTAGTTAGGCATTCCATACTCCGACTGCGTTAGGAGGGTAGGTAATGTTTTTTGATGTAGGTACTTATGTATCTCATTTCTTTGGCACGCTCTACAGCCTAAAACGACTTTACGGATTACAATATTGATGTGTCGTTGGATTCGATTATATTTTTTATATTATTATTTTTATATTATATTATAATTATATTTTTTTGGGGAGAGGGGGGGGGCGTAACATTTTTTTTAGTTATTAATTTTTAGCAGTTTTATGCCTTTTAAATTTGTTTTATAATTTCTTACCATATTAGGTTTTAACAGAGTCCCTTCTAAGAAAACGTGGTGATCGTTCAGCGCCTTGTAAACTGCCGCCAACACCACCTCTGTCACTTTCTGGGCTCTCACGATGTCGTGGTCACCTGCAACCAAAATAAAATGTGAGCCGTCACACATCGACTACATAGCCTAATCGATGCCGTCACAGGACGTCTGGCAGATGTCAAACATCGAATTTATTTTGCTAGATTTACACTCTCACCTCGTACCTCGCCTCGTGCTTCGTCTCGTGTCTCGGCTCGCACCTCGCGTGATCGATAGTAAAGGAGAGAGGCGTGAGGCGAGCCACGAGCGTCTATTCACACTCTCGTCTCGTTGATGCACGCCAGGATTCTAACCCACGACCTTCAGATTAAAAGTCGAGATACCTCCCACTCGGCCAATACGGTTATCCTTCACATAACTCAAAAAACTAATATCGTCTCATGACTTTTCGATTGGTTGAAACATTTCGGTTTTCTTTTCAGTTTTAAAAACGTTATTATTATGTAAGAACTGTGGCAAGCACGAACCATTATAATATTTTGGTAAAGGCATTATGAACTTATACAGTTTAAACTATAATATTTATAGGCTGTGGTATCAGTGTCTAGTTTTGACATTCCGACGATACCACAGAGTGAAAGCGTTCAGCGGGGCGATCAGCGAAACGGTGTTCAAGCGGGAGGCGAGAGAGCGTTCATTAAGTAGGTACCTACCTACATCTCTTCTATGTCTTGTGGTAGGTAGGTACTCAGCTTTCGTGTGAGCCAGCTACAGTTACGGTCTGTAGTTTCACCACGTGCTTCTTAATTAATTTTAGAAGCATGAGCGAGCACGTTTCGCAATAATTATCAATTTTCATTAAGTAACTCAATTTTCAGATCAGATAATAAATAGCTCTTCCATTGTATAGAATTAATTAAATTGAAAACGTTAAATTAAGAGAATGAATATTAAACGATTGTGTACTAACTGGAGGTGATCAAGCAGCAAAGATTAATTTGATGCTTAATTACGAATTGATTGCGTTGTATGTACTAACCGTACAAAATTAGTAAACTCACTGCATTACTATTGATTTATAATAAGTACAAAATTAGTAAACTCACTGCATTAATATTGATTTATAATAAGTACAAAATTAGTAAACTCACTGCATTACTATTGATTTATAATAAGTACAAAATTAGTAAACTCACTGCATTACTATTGATTTATAATAAGTACAAAATTAGTAAACTCACTGCATTACTATTGATTTATAATAAGTACAAAATTAGTAAACTCACTGCATTACTATTGATTTAAAAAAAAAAAAATAAAAAAAAAAAAAAAAAAAGTAATAATAATAAAGTAGTAATAATTTAATTTTTTTATTAATAAATTAAATAAAAGTCATAAACTAGTGAGAACCCCGCGACTTTGTTCTAGTGAAGTTATTTTCCAACAGACTTAACTTTTGGACTTTTCTATTGTGTAGGTAGAAAGTAGTTCACAGTTGGTCCCATTTAAATTGTATGTATTAAGTACGTAGGACTAATAGTTTCTCATAAAACTTAAAAAAAAACTAATATCGTCTTTTTAATTTTCGATCGGTTAAAACATTTTTCGATTTTCTTCTAGTTGTTAAAACGAAATGATCATGCCTCCTAATAGTAGAATGGAGTAGCACCTATGGTACACCATAACCTACAACAAAGACTAGTAGGTACTAGGTACCTATACTATACATAATAGTTTTAGACTGATGGTAGCCATGTTTCTTCCGCTGCTCATTTATTTATTTATGAATACTAAATGCATTTAAAATAATTAAATACAAAATGGCGGACTTAATGCCAAAGCATTTTCGACAAATGGTAGTAAGCTGATGTTTGACGTGTGACAAGAGATACTTGTTGACTCTGACTTATTATTTGATTCAAAGTCAAAGTCAATAGGTATTTATTTCAATAAAATCACAAGGATTACTTTGAACCGTCTTAGGAGCTAGGTGAAGCTACGCCTCGCGACCAAACCGGCAACAAACACAGCTTGAGGCCTACTTCACCCTACTTCACCAGTGGTACATACCATCCAACAAAACATCAGGCTCGACAATCGGCACCAGACCCTGGCTCTGGCAGATGGATGCGTATCTAGCCAGGACGGTCGCGGTGGCCTGGATAGCCTGGACTGATGGCGTGGTGGCTCCAATCTTCAGAGGTGCCCGCCATTTTGCGAAGCGACAACCTTTGGATTTGTATTCTGCGCAACGTATTGCTAAGTCGTCGAGACCTGGATATAAACATTTATCAATCGTATAATCCAGTGGTAATCACAATTTTCTGATCGGAGGCCACAAAGGACAATGTGGGTATCACTGCTGCGACTGACGCAAGCTTCGTCATCGACACCGCGGGCCGCACAAATACCGACTGCAGGCCGCACTTTGACAACCACTGATATAATAATCAGTATTTAATGCTGCGAACTAACTGCGACTAATGCGTTTAGCACTGATGAATAGTAGATAGCTCTTCTATATCACAGACTAGCTGCTGACTACTCCGGCTTCACACGGGTGTACCAATAAATTAGTTACCACCAATTATTAGTTTGCTTTCGCGTTTATTACCTACATTGTTTTTTATCCGTGAGGACCAGTAATTGGCTTATCCGTTACCTACTTTAAGTTAACTTAGTTTATTTCTAATTTAAGCTGTTGGTCTTCCCTAAAATAAATAAATAAATAAAGATTGTAGGCAAATTGTTGATGCTTGTTACATTATTGCAATTTTCGAGGGTACCTCTAATTTTTTGACAATAAAATATAATCTATGTTACTCGCTGATAATGTAGCTTAAGACAAATGAAAGAATTTTTAAAATTGTCCAGTAGTTTTTTCGCTTATCCGGTACTATATGCAAAATTTCAAAAATATACCTCTAAAAGGTGGTGTAGATGTGTAGACTGATGGAAATAATCACCTTGAGTAGTAACCTCGTCTTCAGAAAAGAACAGAGGCACAGCATCCTTATCGACCTTGATTCCCGGTATGATGTTCTTCTGCTTCAGGATATCCATGAAGAGTGTACCATCGTCGGTCCGCTGGTAGACAGTTTCATCAAAGAGTATGACAGCTGAGATGTTGTCTGCAAGTGCCTAAAAAGTAAGTTATGTGAATTTGTAGTGAGCCTGTGTCTGTGACGGAGAAGTTAAGACGCTGCCAGTCGACGATTATTTTTGTTCGAAACGAAAAAAGAAATACTTCTGAACAAGCCACATCTCCTATTTTATAATGTATAGTATATGTGAATAAAGATGTACCCATCTTTAATCACTTCGATAAATAATCCTACCGACCGCTGCAATGATGACAAACACACGTCCGCGCGTGGTCCGCCTTTGCTTTTCGAATAAATTAATGATATAAATTATGTACAATTACTTATCAAAAATCTATTCTAATAGAAATCTAGATCTACATATTACCTATCTTTAACAATAAATCACAAGTTGATTTTAATAGTAGGTATATAAAATATTTCGATCATAAATTCTAAAACGTATCATTTTGAAATAATATTTTTATCGTGAAAAGTTTCTGCTATTATGTTTTCAGCTTAATAGAAATCTAGGTAGGAACCTGAAGTAATATACTTATAAAAATAGGAGATGTGACTTGTTCAGAAGTATTTCTTTTTTCGTTTCGAAAAAGAGCAATCAGCGACTGGCAGCTTCTTGGTAACTTTGATGACATGACTTACGCTATGTCAATTAACTATCGCAATACACAACATTGTTGTACGACCGACCGCGCGATCGACTAACTGGCAATGCAACATCGTATTTATTCATCATCGCATTTCGATTTCCGTTTTGTTCCGGTTGTTTTTGTTGTGTCGATTTCGTCAACGTTGCTTTTGCAAATGCCCAAAAAGGGGGAAAAATTAATATGCGCTTAAAACGGTAAAGGAAAATATCGTGAGGAAACGAGATAGTTTTCTTGTAAGCGGCGACGGCGTTGCACCCGTCATGTCAATGCTAACTACTGCAAAATGCGGGTATGTACCATATGTAATGTTTGGCCTCTGACTAAACCCCTTTAGACGTCTTCAAAGATCTGAGCACCTGGAGATCTGACTGGATATCTATGTCTACCGTATTTGGGAATACAATCGTGATACTATTTCATTTTACAAACGCCTTACCTAACTAATCTCTAAAGAGGAAAATTATATATTCAACTGTTTTCCTTCTTACCAATGAATTTCCAAAATAAGTGTCTTCTTCCTAAAAACATATCTAATACCTACAGGGGCCATACTACAAGGCCCTAAAGTAATATCAAAACAATATTACCTAACTCACGGAGCGATAGTGACAACGCTATACCTACTACTTAGTTCGTATTGCGTTGTCACTTTCGCACTGCTAATAAAATTGTTTTAATATTACATTTGAGCTTGCGGTACGGCCCCAGGTCGACAGATCTATGTAACATTGTTGGCATAATGTGATCGCCGCAAATTCCCAAAGGATACAAATTAAGGTCCCGTCTCTGCCAATTTTGCAAAACCCCTCCTTTATCGCTACTTCAGGAATTTGCTGAAAATGTCGCGCCTCGTTCACAATTCTGCCAATAATTTATTTTGTTTACATCCTCTTTTTCTCCGAGAAGAAAACAAGAAAATATTTCACGCAAACAAAAGGTGGTAAGGTTTAAGGTTTAAGATATTTATTTCTCAAAAGAATACAATTCACTTAATAGAGAAATACAAGATAATTTACTTACCTAACGTAAGTATAAAACAGAGATAGGTACGAGTCGGAAGGATACTCGTATTACTTATTTTAAAAAATGTTCAAACTAGATAGGTACTTACAACTAATTTACAATTAAAGTAACAGAATCTAAAATAGTAGGTAAGTTACATTTAGGTACATAACAATAAAGAGTAAATGTATCAAAAATACCATTATGCGGGTAGTTCGATAATTACGAGTTAACAACAAGACGCAGCAATGGGCATTAGGGTGTTTATTAAGTATGCAGTCCTCGGTAAGTAGTGGTTGCTATCTCGTCGATATTGATAGCAATTAGGCGGTATTAGTAGTGTAAATGAGTATGTAATAATAAAAGCTAAATAACAAAAATGTACACGAAACATTAATAAATAAATAATTGGGGTTCAGAAATACGTTCGTATAAATAAATATATCACAAATAAATCACGTTTAGAAATATAGAATTTTAGATTTGGTAGTAATATAATGTATTTTTTTTTAAATAGTGGGAATGATTGTATCTCCTTAATGTCTGTCGGCAGTTTGTTGTAAATTTTTGCTCCTTCATATTTTATTGTTTTAATTCCGTAATTTGTACGTGGTTTTTGCAAGTAGATATTATTAGCGTGCCGTAATATGCGTTTTTGTATTTGATTTTTTTTTTTGTAAACGAGATTTGTGTGTGTATTTCTTTGTTTAGGATTTTCCTTATAAGTATGCAGGTTTTGTATTCTTAACAATTTTAGGAATGCCTTGGATGTACTTGATTGTGAGGTCTTTTTCACCACCACTAGTGCGACGTTTAAGGTAGGGTCGCACAACTCAAAGGTGTCTTTTGAACCGACATTTTTAAGATATTCCTGATCGCTTCTTGCTTGAATTCCTTTTTAATATGCCAGCGATTCCTCTTTGAGCTATTCAACCGACAAAAAAAATCTTAATTCGACGCGTTATACCTACCTTTAAATATTGTTTATACAGTTTTTATGTTTTTTTTTAATTGTGTATTAGAGAATAGTCCAAAGTTGGTCCTATTTCAATTGTATTTATATACTTAGGACTAGTTACTTCACAAAGTTTAAACATCTTCTATTGTTACTCTTTGACTAAGTCAAAACATTTTCGTCG
Source organism: Hydriomena furcata (assembly GCA_912999785.1). NCBI lineage: Eukaryota > Metazoa > Arthropoda > Insecta > Lepidoptera > Geometridae > Hydriomena > Hydriomena furcata. The sequence continues at coordinate 22,311,735 of OU538820.1, forward strand.
GTACCTAATTATTTACCTATAGGCATAGACTAAATTATTTATTAGCTTATTTAAGTACATTATTATATTAAATTATTTAAGTAAACGTAACGTAACGATTCACAGAAACTACAAGTTAAAAGTGTTAGCAGAAATTTTCTAATATTTTCTCTCAAGACCCTCATTTGAAATAGGTAGATCTAAATGGATAGGTTAATTACCTACTAAGATTTTCTAAGCACGTTTTCTTTGTAATTGTCCTTACCTTCTCGGTAGTGGCGGATTTACACATTTGCTGCCAGTAGGCTATTGCGATATAGTTAAAAGCGGTGATTCCTGTAAGACATTTGGCAAAATCGAGTGATTGGCCAAGAAGGAAGGGAGGTAGGCATCTGTCCTGCAGTGGGACGATAAAGGCTAAAATAAATAGGATGTTTACTCAAATTTGCCGCCCTAGGCTCTTACCTACTCAGTCGGTAAATCCGCCACTGCTTCACGGTCATTGCTGAATAAATCCATTGCTATGTTTAGCTATAACAGCCTCTAAGTTGCAGCGCACTGTACACGCCTATACATCACACAAGGGAGTCTTGTTAAATATTCAGGGCATGAAATATGTGATACCACTTCCTTTCGCCAGGATTCCGTAATAGTTGGCACTGACTAGAGCTGCGACGCAACTTACGACGCAACCTTGCCTTTATGCGTCCAATACACGCTTTATTTAACGTCAGTTTAACTATATAATATTAGTAGTACTTTTAATTATTATTCTTGTTGATCCTTCACCTTGTTCGATCGACACCACACTGGAGCTCTACATAGCATTATGGAAAGGATCATTTAAAAAAAAGGTAGACCCCAAGCCGTGTTTGTTGCCCGATTCTTTTAGGCTTGGTCGCGAGGAATCGGCGTAGCTTCACCTAGTTCCTAAGACGTTTCAAAGTGATCCTTGTGGTTTTAATGAAAAAATGATTTTTGAATTTGAAATTTGAATTTGACCTCTTTCACATGTCGCGCCGCTAGTCTGTTCCAGCCCTAATGGTGTACATTTTTCATTAAATTCCTTCATTTCCGGCGCGGCAGATCTCGTTATTCACCGTACCCTTCCAATTACCTTCCACCTACTTATAAGTAAATAAACTCAAGCGTTGGAATCATGTAGGTAATATCCTATGTTACGGAATTAGATTACACGATTTAATCGAATTCAATCAAAGACAAATTAGCAGAACACGACAGCGTCTTGGCATAAAGTACCTACCTAACAGTTTGGTTTAACCCTACACGATTATTGGTTACCCTACGTTTTAAAACTGTCACCCTGAGGTTACGCGAATTTATATTTTAACTTCATAGGAATAGGAGCGAAATTGTTTTAATTTTATTTTAGAAATAGCTCGGTGCCAACATAATCGACACCATTGTCTTTGGTCTTAGGTACCTGCTAACTAATTAGGACCTAGTAGGCACCTTAAATACTACGTCTAGTATAATTTGGTTTCAACTGTCAGATTTTCATTACTACGATTACACAGTACCTACCTACTTACCTAATCGTTAGTAGAATTTTGACAGTTGATTACGATTAGGTAGGTATGCTATTTGGGCAGATGGTGGCTTTTTTTGACCGACTTCAAAAAAGGCGGAGATTCTCATTTCGCTTGTATTTTTTGATGTATTTATAGAGATGCAACGGATACCTAGTTGTTCGGCCGGATACCGGATACCGGATATTCGGCCTGATCACCGGCCGAATATCCGGTATCCGGCCGCCGAATATTCGGCCGGCCAAACGATACCTACATTTTAGTTTGGCGGCGGGCGCGTCGTGCAGGTTTCAACCTATTACGTCTTGTTGGTTCGCGCGGACCGTTTTCTAGGCAAGAAACGAGTTTTATTAGGTCAGTACGGAACTATTTCGTATGCAGTAAACGTGCGCCCGGCTATTTTGCTGAATAGATAAGTTTTTTGTGTTTAATGTGTATATGTAATTGTAAACTCGTACTTCATTCTGTGTTTATTTGTCTAAAATAATGGCAAATAAACGATCTCCGTTGTGGAACTATTTTGAAATAGAAAAAGACGGTGCAAAGTACGTAGTGTGTTTAATGTGCAAATTAACTCGTGGTGGCGAAGGGAAGAAGGCAGGGACTTCTTCTATGAAAAACCATTTGCAAAGCAAGCATCCCGACAAATTCTCCGAAATTTACGGTGGTCTATCTTCAACTTCATGCGACGGAAACAAAACTTTTCCTTCCACGAGTTAATTTGCAAGTACGAGTGCTCCCGCTCAGCCGGCTTCACATAAATCTCCTCATGGATATCTCCTGATTTCAAACTGGAACATGGCGTATTGGCAATCAAACCCTTTTCAGGATCTCATATCGGGGAGACTATAGCGAACGAACTGAACTTTATACTAACCATTTTTCAAAGTAAAATACCAAACAGAATCACTATTCGGTATCCGGCCGGATAGTGCGCAACTATCCGGTATTCGGCCGGATAGTAAAATAATGGCCGGATAGGCCGGATACCGGATAGTAACCGGATATCCGTTGCATCTCTATTTAGACTATTAAATTATTTATTACTATTAAATTAATTACCTACCTGTAATAATACCTGGTTGGTACACAGAATTCATTATTTTACCTGTAGGTATACCTGGTAATTAGCCGTAGTAGTTAAAATGAGTAACAACCACGATAGTTTTAATCTATATTCTATATCTATACATATAATAAAACTGTAGAAGAGTTCAATTCTGTACATTGAATAAAAACTAAAAAAAAGGGCCTTTATACAAGTAACACAAACCAAAAAAAAACATTTTGAAATTTTTGTCTGTCTGTCTGTCTGTCTGTTGTCAGGCTTTCACGCAAAAACTATTGGACAGATTTTGATGAAACTTTTTTTGTTATGTAGCTATTAGTCTTCGGCAACATATAGGCTTATAATTTATTTTGAAGATTGTAATACCAGATGTGAAACTATCTGTCCCCCAGCGAAACGGGCACGGGTCAGCTAGTTCTCAATAATTAACAATCAATCAATCTATTATCAATCTATCTCAATCTATTATCTCCTAATATTGTAATCCCAAACCTACAATAATCAAATTTGACAAAGTTTGTGAGGATCCCAAACATCCTATAGTTCTCGTCCAATCACGCCATAACGACTTGACCGTTTTGGATTAAATTTGAAACATGTGTAATAGGGTGGAGCGGTAATGTATGAAAAAAAATTTTTTTTGTTCTTTCTTTTTCTAATAGTGTGATAAAGTTGTCTTATAGTAAACTACATAACCATGCATTTTTTCAGATTTCTAAGTTAACATCTAAAGCCTCCGCATCGCAGTTGAAAAAAATATTTTTTTGTAAAACATGCCCTAACTTCCAGTCTTTGGATTTAAATCAAATTATGTTTTTAGTATGTTTATAAATTAAAACAAATAGAATTTAGCTCCAACTTGTATAAAAAAAAATAAAAACAACTATGCGGTTACCTAAAAAACGGTAAAATATACCTACTAATCACCTCTAAAAATTTTTTTTTGCTTTAAATTTAGGTATTGCTTTGCGAGATTTCAGTTTGGTTTTTATGAGGCCTTCCTTTGCTTTTTGAGTACAAACAGAAGCGGTAGCCTCTGTAGTAATTTTCACACCTCATTCTACAGATTGGTTGTGACATGGAAGTCTCCAAAATGGTAATCCTCCTTCAACACCAGACTCCACAAACGTTTGAATAGATTGGTACGATAAATGTTTAAGGCCATGGCATTTATTGGCATTTAAGTTCATATTGGGTACTTCAAACAGTCATGGGACGACAGGTACTGGTGAATTCTTGGCATTCAGTTCATCATTGTTGACCAAGACGGATTCGTCTTACGTTTTTTGACTTCAGGCATAGATTCATCGCCACATTCATCATTTTCTGACGAATCGCTTGTTTCTACCGGAACAACATCGTCTAAAGCGAAGGTTCTAGCTCTACACTGGAATAACTGCTGTGTTGCCTTTCTTTTTAACCTTTTCTGAAGCTGTTTTGTGTAAAAAAACATCTAACCGTCCTATTATAATTTATTTCGAAGTTCATTAGTCTAACAAAAAGTTTTGTTCGATGTGTCGTTATTTTTTTTCTTTTGGGCAAGCCCAAACATCGTAATTCTTGCATTTGCAGGAAGAAACATCAAAAAGGACTCTACTCTTTTTTGAAATGTTTCCAATTTCTCTGCAGTAAGCCTATTAATTGACGTCAACAAGTTTTGGCAATTCAAGTGGTATGCTTTTAACATTTTGTGTGATTCTCTTTTGACATACGGTAGGAATTGATGTTGCAAGCCTTATTTCTTCAATCCTTGATGTAACTGCTTTGGCAATATTCAAAAATGGAGGTTCTTTCACCTTCTCCATAGTCAATTTTAAAGGAAATTTCATCCACTGATAAAATTTCATCACATCATCGTAAGTTGGGAAAGCATTACCCTTAATTTCGTTAACATCGTCAAACAAAGAGTAATTTGAAGCACTACAAGTATTTTCCATGGTAAATTAACATACAATTTAGATGATGTTATGTAAAAAACATAACACAGAGTTTCAAACATAGTAAAACAAATAATTTTTGAGTCGGCAATTAGCGCAAAAAAATTATAGACACTTTTCTGATTGGCGCTCTAAATGCATTGGCGCATTGGCTCTAAGAGTCGCTGGTCTTCTTTATTGAAATATTTACACTGCAACGACAATCTCTATTATCATTTTGGTTGAATAACTATTGAAATAATGCTATAAAATGGTTCATCAATTAATAAAAACGCTTTAGAATGACATCAAAATATAGGCATTTTTTCAAAAGTTCAATGACCTTGCCCTTGCCCTTGACCGTTTTTTGAGTTACCGTTTTCTAATAGCGTGAAAACGTTGCTCTATATGCTCAAACTGAAACAAAATATTATTCAGATTGAGAGAGAGTACTTCAGTTTGAGCATATAGAGCAACGTTTTCACGCTATTAGAAAACGGTAACTCAAAAAAGTGATTTTCGCTCCACCCTAATGTGTAACTAGGTACCTACCTAGTTTGTGACCTGACCCTCGATTACGTAAGTTTTGTTGCAATTCATTTTGATTAATTTTTTTTTTAAACTGGTAAATATTTAGATTTATTTTGCAGCTTATTTTCAACTAGAAATAAAGAAAAGAAATAGGATCACGACTGTAATCCCCAAGTACGGTAGTACGGTACGGTAGATCCTTTGAAGATGTCTAGTGGGGGCAGTCAGAGGCACGTACAAACATTATATTTGGCACATACCCACATTTTGCAGTAGTTAGCATTCCATACGTGACAGGTTGCAAGCCCATCGCCGCTTATAAGAACACTAACTGGTTTCCGAACGATGTTTTCCTTTACCGTTGTAAGCACGTGTTTTTAATGCGCATATAAATTTTCGAACAGAAAAAATAATTGATGCACGCCGGGATTCGAACCCACGACCTTCAGGTACACCCCACTCGGCCAACACGGCTTTTCACATATTTTCAACTGGAATTACCTATAATGATATTATCGATAGTTTCTTTACCGATTTCAAATAGAACCGATTGCAACATCCTATGTCATCGAAAGACAGAAAGTATAAAGCTTAGTTACCTACCATGTACTAACCTACCTACATTATTTATGGATAGGTAGGTATCTAACTACCACGGCTAGTAAGTAAACAGCCTACCAATTTTTAGCAAGTACCTACCTAGGTATGGTTCAGAAAATGTTTATAGTTCGGCCGTTCTGAGAATGCGTTCCTGACACGTCGCGATTGTATGACGACGTAACTTTGTAATGGCGTTGCAGTTACGATAAAAATATTATTGCTGTTTGTTTACCGTTTTAACAATTGATGAGCATTAAAACAACATTATTACAACATTATAGTCACTATAACGTGACTAACTGATAGGTGTCAGGAACGCATTCTCTGAACGGCCGAACTATAGTTCAGAATCAGATACTGTAAAAGGAGTTGATGCAGAAAGAACATGGGCGGTGAATAATTCAACTCACATTATCAGCTGTGAAGAGGAGCTGCCTGTACCTTCTTCTGTTATTCTCTGTGTTGTCCAAACCGACTGCGGCAAGCAACTTTCCAATTCCCTCTGAAATTGAAAAATACTTCCATTTAGCCCGGTTTTCAATCTACACTAACGTCGGTCGCAGCGCAGTTCGCATCGTCGAAAGTGCGTTAGCGATAACTTTTTTTAGGATTCCGTACCAAAAGGGTAAAAACAAGACCCTATTACTAGACTATTATAGACTAGACTTCGCTGTCCGTCTGTCTGTCACAGGGCTGTATCTCATGAACCGTGATAGCCAGACAGTTGAAATTTTTACAGATGTATTTCTGTTGCTGCTCTAACAACAAATACTAAAAACAGAATAAAATAAATATTTAAGGGGGGCTCCCATACAACAAACATGATTTTTATGCCGTTTTTATAGATAATGGTACGGAAACCTTCGTGCGCGAGTCCGACTCGCACTTGGCCTTATTTTTACCCTATGGGTACGGAACACTAAAAATTATTAATAGGAAGATTTTTAAACAACATAGATTAGAGTATTTATCTATCTCTTAGGTTAAGGGGCTCCCAGTCGACGATTGCTCTTTTTCGAAACGAAAAAAGAAATACTTCTGAACAAGCCACATCTCCTATTTTTTTAAGTATATTACTTCAGGTTCCTACCTAGATTTCTATTAAGCTGAAAACATAATGGCAGAAACTTTTCATGATAAAGATATTATTTCAAAATGATACGTTTTAGAATTTATGATCGAAATATTTTATATACATACTAATAAAATCAACTTGTGATTTATTGTTAAAGATAGGTAATATGTAGATCTAGATTTCTATTAGATTAGATTTTTGATAAGTAATTTATATCATTAATTTATTCGAAAAGCTAAAAGGATCACGCGCCGACGTGTGTTTGTCGTCATTGCAGCGGTCGGTAGGATTATTTATTGAAGTGATTAAAGATGGGTAATCTTTATTCACATATACTATACATTATAAAATAGGAGATGTGGCTTGTTCACAAGTACTTATTTCTTTTTTCGTTTCGAACAAAAACAATCGTCGACTGGGAGCGCCAAGGTTTTGTAACAGACAATATTTATTTATAAATTATTCATAAATTTGAATAGAAAAAACGGGAAATATTTAGTTGTGGTCATTCAAGTCTAGAGGTATAACGCATCACAAGTTTCACTAATCAAAATGGACCATAGACAAAGAATTGTATTATCTATAGTTTAATGACCAAAACCGGGGTAGGCACCACAACCGGTTCTTTGACACTATCTACCTACCTACCATCACTCAAGAAAGTTTTGAAAATAAACACCAAGCTGATAGACATACGAACCATTAGCCTCATCAACAGCCAGGATCCCTTTTCCAGGTGCAACGATGGCTTCTGCTGTCATCTTCAGCTCCTCCTGGAGCTTAGGGTCGGGATAAGAGAAGTTGGTAGACATATTTCTGCAGAATAAACATTTATAAGTACCGAATTAATTTAATTGTATTTCTAAATTAATCCTAATAATATTATAAATGCGAAAGTTTGTGAGTTTCTATGTATGTTTGTGCCTCAATCAGGCCTAAACGACAAAACGGATTAAGTTGAAATTTGCTGTAGATGTAGATATAATGCCCGAATAAATAATAGACTACTTTAAAAATTTAAAAACATCCCAAAAACTATCATAACACTGAAAAGGGATGATTTCTGTATAGATGGCGCTGGTGTGCAACAAATCTGACATCACAGACTAAAAACATTCAGTCTTTTTTATTCGATTATTGAAATTTGACAGGACAACGTCTGTCACGGGTTGGCTAGTAGGTATATATATTACTAGCTGCTCGCCCCGGCTTCGCACGGGTGGTACCTGAATAAAAATTAGCCTATGTGTTATTCTGATGTTTATGCTATATTACTGTAAAGTTTCATTTGAATCCGTTCAGTATTTAAACAGAAAATGCAACAAACACACACACACTCACTCACTCACAAACTTTCGCATTTATAATATTAGTAGGATTAGTAGAATGAGCTAGGTCAACTCTCGTAGCGGAATTTTTAGGCAGCCTGAAAGCCCTACCTCTAGGTAGGTACTACAAAAATCTGATTTTGAGCCGATTTTTTTGAAACCGTTTTTAAAATGACTCTTTTTTTGATAAAACTTCCTCATTCTGTTTGTAAGTGTCCAAAAACAAAAATGCTACAAATACCTAAAATAAACCACATACCAAGTAGGTAGGTAGCCATACCACTGTACGCTGGCCATCACCTACCTTCCTTACCTAATGGTATGGTATCACATAAGTAGGTACAGTGTCGGATTAGCTTTGTAGCAATAGTTAGCATTAATTGCTACAGGCTCCACATTGCCTTAATCCGGCACTGATGTAGGTACCTACCTACCTAACGATTTAAATCTTTGGCAACCTACTACCACAGTACCACTCCAACTATTGAGGAACAAATGAAAATTATCTACATAAGAGTAATAACGTAAAAACTCACCTTATTTGCAGTTGAATACAAAATTATAATTATGTAACTACCCGTTGTAAAGATAACGAAAGACTGAGCGTAAAGTATGATCATAATATTTGTATTTATCTAAATAACCTTTTATCTGTGAGATACCTACAGCTGGTAACATTTTATTACGGTTTATAATCAAATAATAATTAGATAGTCTGAGACAAAAATAATGCCATCAAAAACATAACTTGTAAAAAAGCCAAGTCTCGCAACGCAACTCAGTTCTTCTACCGTAAAAAGTTGTGAGATCCATGTAATACAAAGTCGGTTAATTTATTCAGTCCCTACTTTAAGGGTCCTTCTGTCTTAAGTTATTACGTAAATGTTAGCTAATTACTTAATAACATAAGTCAGAAGAACCCTTAAAGTAGGGACTGAATAAATTAACCGACTTGGTATTACATGGATCTCACAACTTTTTACGGTAGAAGAACTGAGTTGCGTTGCGAGACTTGGCTTTTTTACAAGTTATGTTTTTGATGGCATCTCATTTATTTTTGTAGATAGCCCTACTTTTTAGGGTTTCGTACCTAAAGAGTAAAAACGGAACCCTGTTACTAATACTCCACTGTCCGTTCGTCCGTCTGTCCGTCTGTCCGTCTGTCCGTCTGTCGGTCTGTCGGTCTGTCGGTCTGTCTGTCCATCTGTCTATCACAGGGCTGTATCTCATGAACCATGATAGCTAGACAGTTGAAATTTTCACAGATGATGTATTTCTGTTGCCGCTATAACAACAAATACTAAAAACAGAAAAAAATAAATATTTAAGTGGGGCTCCCATACAACAAACGTGATTTATAGATAATGGTAAGGAACTCGACGTGCGCGAGTCCGACTCGCACTTGGCAGGTTTTTTTAGGATTTTTACACTAAACACTAATTGTGTTTCAAATTTGAAGCTTCTATGTCTGTGTCTGCTAGAAGTGCCTTAAACTTTTGATGATCGGTCAGTCAGTGAGTGAGTGAGTGAGTGAGTGAGTGAGTGAGTGAGTGAGTGAGTGAGTGAGTGAGTGAGTGACAAAATAGGACATTTTGACTAGTTATAATTCTTAATATACTGGTTCAAATTGAATGAAATTTGAAATATACCGTGTTTATATAGTGACTGCTTGTCTACTGAAAATTCAGGCTTCTAGTTTTATCCACAACGAAGTTATAGGGGGTCGAAAATGGCCTGAACTGCTTCGAGAAAAGGATGGTACAGCCGTGCCGCTTTATTGCTTGACTTGGCGGGGGCACTGCCGTGCCCCCAGATAAATCAATAGGATCGCAACTGCAATCCCTAAGTACGGTAGACATTCTCTCAGGTCTCTAGGCGCTCAGATCCTTGAAGATGTCTAAAGGAGGTAGTCAGAGGCGCAGACGTTTAGACATTACATTTGGCACATTATCCCCACAAAAGTACCTACCTAGTAGGTACTCGAGTAATATGAAAACCACGGTTACTATGGATGTGATCACATAGTTCGTTCGATCATCGACATCGATCGTAGTGATCGTACCTAGGTAGGTAGGTATTTCTCTCATTGTATCGACGTAAATTTTTATACACTGAAGTCATCGATGTACAATAACCGGTATTATTGTACATCGATGATTGATTTATTTGTATTTAGGTATATTTTGAACACCCTGCCTATGATGATAACCTCTGACTTTTTAAAGAGATAACAGACAAATTATAGTCAAGTGCTATCCAAAAACGCAATGTCTGGTTCCTCATATTATATTTTGATGACAATAGTGATGCTTTGTAAAAAAAATTGATTAGGTAGGTAGGTACTTACCTAACTATCTACCTACTAACTGTTCAAATCTAAACTAATATTTTAAAGAATTAATTGTTTGTTTGCATTGAATAGGCTCTGAAACTACTGGACCGATTTGAAAAATTATTTAATATTTTTAAATATTAGAATCCTACAATATAGTCATGATGAATATAAACATAGGCTTTATATCGCTAAAAAAATCAGGGATCCCTATTAATATAACATATAACCCAAGGTTTATAAAAAACATGCCATAAAATCATTAGTACCTACCTACTTACATCCGTGCGACTCCCCGGGAGAGGACTGCTCATTCATAAATTAATTAAAAATAATTGGTATTTTTAATTTTAAGTACATGAAACTAGAATTTACCAAAGTAAAATGAAGGTGGCGTCACTGGCTGAAATTAAACGTTGTGTACGCTCAAGTCGTGTCAAAATGTTAGAGGAGTTCAATTAATATTTCCCTAGATGGTGCTATCGTCAATCATAAAAAAGCGCCATCTATTTAAAACCTCCCAAGCTAACAACATGTTTTTTCATAAGGTGGTGATGTAGTTAGATAAGATTCTCTTAGATGGCGTGCTGTTCAATTTTAATTGCTTGCTATCACAAGACCTTCAAATGACCTCTCTGTTTGTCCTCTCTTCGACTTCTGTCAGTTCTGCCAATATAGTAACCAGTTGTATAGTGTCTGTGTGTTACGGTGTTTAGCAAATAAAATGTAAGTTTTATCTTATTTATTAATTTTAATTTCGGTCTGGTTTTATGCAAAGGAAATGTTGGTTTACTTGTTTCGATAATGCTTGGAAAATGTATAGTTTATGTTGGAAGTGTAAAGGTTATGGGAATCGATTATTGAATGTTTTATGTAAGTGGCTGAAGCGTTATTATGTAGGTATTTATTATCTTTGCAGATTTAAAATAATTTTAATCTATGTATGTATATAAACACGATGATAACTCGTGGTTTGTAATAAAAGTGGTAGGTACATAAAATAAATTAGTTATTTTGCTGAAATCTTATGTCACAATGTGAATGTTTATTGCTTCTAGTTATTTTTACCTAATAATTTCTTAATAAATAATAGCTAGAAAAGGTCTAACTTTGATATTTATGTACCTACCTATATAAAGCACGCACAAAACCAACAAAATAAAGAAATAAGCATCTACCTAAATAATTGCAATCTCCATAATCAACGGTTAATAAAAACCGGTACCTACCTACTAAGATTGTAATTACTAAGGCATAATATTTTCTGAATGTAAGGATCTAAGGATAAAATAAAATACTTATTACCTGAAACGAGACCCTATTTTCCATTTTTCGCATTGACCTTTGAAGGTCATATTTGATTGTACCAATGCCGATGCCAAGAGACAATGAACTTGAAAACATTTGTACCTATGAGATAAAAAATAAAATATTTTCATACTATTATTACATACTTCAATAATATCATGGTTAAATATCGATGAATATTTTTGTAGGTAGTAGTGCATCACTGTCAATGTCAAAAGTCAGAATAAAGTTAATGTCAAATTCAATATTTTTATTTTATTCAGTCAGTTTAGAACTTTAGATTCTAAATTTGATTTTCTCTGAACTGAAACAAATGAGATTCTGACGGCTTGAAAGCGATCAGTGTTTAATTTGGTGAGTTTTTGTTTTGATAGATCTTTTTATAATTAATGTCGAGTATAGGATTTTCCTCAATAATCTAAGTTAAATTTTGTATAAAACTAAATAAAAATGCCGCCAAAAGGAAAAGGAAAGGGCAAAAAAGGCCCGGCGGAGTCAGGATGGATGCCGGGCTTCGGAACCAAGGGTATGTCTTTCTCTAAGGGTTGGTCTTCTTTCTACATAGATAGAAGGTTCTATGGCCCGACCATCATTTAGGTAGGTTGGTAGGTAAGGTAGGTACCTATATTTACAATAATAAGTAGTAATTCTTTGGTGGAATTTAGTCTACTACTTTTGCTAGGTCTACTTGCCTACCTATTCTAATAGATACCTAACGGTAGGTACCTACAACGGTTTAGTAGATTCAAAACGGGATAAAAATCATAGTAGTTTAGAATTAGAAGATACTAACTTTTACAATAAATAAATACCCATTCGTGTGTGCTAGAACTTAAGCTGTATTAGTATTATTTTGTGTTACTTTGTATTGCCTTACCTATTATGTATTCAAAATTAATTAGTTTACCTTTCACAAACTTCAACGTTGCTTAGTGTGTGTTTTCCTGAGATTGCGAGGGTGAACCCTCATTAAGTTGGATCATAATGTATTAGGTAGGTAGGGACTATCTGTTACCTACTTAATAACAACTTAGTAAGCGCTGCTGTATTAAATGTCAAGATCAAGAATATACTCGAAAGACTCCTTATATTTTTGATGATCTAGACTTTGTTTTATTATCTGTAATCTCTTAAACTGTTAATATTGTTTAGTTTATAGTAGAAAAAACATGCCTTTGCCAAAATTTTCTCATACAAATTCAAATTCTATTAAATAAGAATCAGAATTGGTGTTTCTGGCCATGTTGCTTGTTATTACAAAATCAGACCATAACTTGTTTGTATGATGAAATCCAACGCAACTTTTGTAAACAACCTACCTACTTATTTGTTATTTAAAGTTTTGATAAAGATATTTTCACAACCAAATTTAATACTTACCTACATCTTTATCAATACCTATTAGATAATTATATGGTTATACAAACATTTATTTTTCACCTACAATATTTTCTTAGATCAGTCCGGCTTGAGGCAGTGGTTAGGTAACATCATATTGAGCAGCAAGTTGGTAATTTTTAAATACAACTGATATTGGTTCTGAGTCTTAAAATAAGTATTTGTTATTACGGAAGGATTTCAGACAGGCGGCTGTTCGTAAAACTCTAAACAGAATCCTATTGTAACTTGTTTTTATTGTGCTGATCCCACGTGAAGGAAGGATATGAAGATGATGATGTTTCTTTTTCCTTTTGACCTTATCCCACTTTTTTAGGTTAGCACGACATGTACCTGGGGTCCTAGTTAGATAAACATGTTGCAAATAGATTTTGGATGTTTTATAACTGGCCGTCTGTCTGATGACAACCCTCCTCTTAGAACCCTATTAAAATTAAAAACACTTTGTATGTTAGGTTAACCTTTTTATTTTGTTGCAGCAACCATGAGTACCTACTTCCAGTACCCGACCCCTGAGCTCCAGGAGGAGCTGAAGAAGATCGCTCAGGCCATTGTTGCCCCCGGCAAGGGTATCTTGGCTGCTGATGAATCCACCGGTAAGAGAATAAGACATTATGTTTGCCTACTTTACAAATGGTAATGGAAATTTATCAATACTGCTGTATGTTAGAAAATGTAATGTTTGGACTAGCCTCTGACTACCTCTTTTAGGCAATTTAATATCCTATTTAATATTTTCTTTTATTTGTTTCCATTTCTGATTGGTATTGAATTTTCACTTCTGTGTAAAGAGTTCTTTAATGCAACAACTTCAACTCATTATGATTAAAAGATATGACACTAAGAATAAGAATATGTCTAAAGGTAGTCAGAGGTAAATCGAAACATCATAAGTCACCTCAATATTCTTTATTATTCTTTACTCTAACTGGTATGTATATTTAAATGTTTAAAATTGATTATCTTCAACAGGAACCATGGGCAAGCGTCTCCAAGACATTGGTGTCGAGAACACCGAGGAGAACCGTCGCAAATACCGTCAGCTGCTCTTCAGCTCTGACCCTGTAAGTGCCATTTTGAACCTTATTAAGGGGCTCCCAGTCGACGATTGCTCTTTTTCGAAACGAAAAAAGAAATACTTCTGAACAAGCCACATCTCCTATTTTTATAAGTATATTACTTCAGGTTCCTACCTAGATTTCTATTAAGCTGAAAACATAATAGCAGTAAAGTAAATAAAATAAAAATAAAATCTCGATTTCTATTAGAATAGATTTTTGATAAGTAATTATACATAATTTATATCATTAATTTATTCGAAAAGCTAAGGCGGACCACGCGCCGACGTGTGTTTGTCGTCATTGCAGCGGTCGGTAGGATTATTTATCGAAGTGATTAAAGATGGGTACATCTTTATTTACATATACTATACATTATAAAATAGGAGATGTGGCTTGTTCAGAAGTATTTCTTTTTTCGTTTCGAACAAAAACAATCGTCGACTGGGAGCGCCTTAACTTAGCAGTAGCTTTCCAATTCGCCTGTTCTTAATTCTCTGGAATTCCATGTGAAACAAAATAACACTATTCTATTGATGATAAAGTTGAATATAACTTTACAATGGAATGCAGGTAATTATATGTGGTGTAGCTATTTAATTATGTACTTACCTGCAATCCGTTACAGTAAATAGAAAGTAGGTGTGCCTAAGTTTAATCTACTCGGTTAAACATTAATTTTCGTTATCAAACAACGTTGAGTAGGTTGGTTAGTCAAGCGTTAGATTTTAATGTATTGTTTCCTCATAGAAGGTAGATGATCTGGTACTAAAGAAGTACTAAATTTATTTAGGTAGGTACTAATACTAACTAAACTCATACAGATCTTATTATTTACAGTAAAATAATAAAATTGTTGGTGTATCAGCAAGAATCATATTTTAAAGTAATGTTATCATTTAAGGTGATATGTGAAATGTTTGGTTTTTTGTATAGGCTAAGTCTACCCGGATAAAACGGAAAAAATTATATAACTGCATTAATCTTAAAAACCATGAAATTATAGATAGTATCTAACGAATTATTTAAAAATGAACTGTTTAGCTGTTCATAGTTCATTACTCTAAATTTTATTTTATTTCAAACTAGCTGACCCGTGCCCGCTTCGCTGGAATACAGATAGGTTCACATCTGGTATTCCATCTTCAAAATAAATTATAGCCTATATGTTGCCGAGGACTACATATAGCTACATAACAAAAAAAGTTTCATCAAAATCCGTCCAGTAGTTTTTGCGTGAAAGCTGGATAACAGACAGACAGACAAACAGACAAAAACTTCAAAATGTTTTTTTTTGTTTGTTTTACTTTTATAAAGGCCCCTAGGAGTATTTTTAATAGTTTTTATTCAATGTACAGAATTGAACTCTTCTACAGTTTTATTATATGTATAGATGTATAGATATAGATGATGTGACGCTGTAGAAATATTCACTTGTCTAAGGAAACAAGGAAAATTGCATATATAAAATAGTTGGTGGCATCTCTCGCATAGTAATTCGTGGTTCGTGTCACGTATGACAGAAACCGGCCGGTATGCGTCATTTTACTCAAATATCTACAGTTTAATAAGCCGGTTTGCACACCTCTATTGACACTTTTGAATGTTATGTAAGCGCTTGCAAACGTTCAAAATTCGATCCCTAAGAGCAGCGGGATTTGATGTTAGTTTAAAAAACCGGCCAAGTGTGAGTCGGACTTGCGCATGAAGGGTTCTGTACCATTGTCTATAAAAACGGGAAAAAAATCACGTTTGTATGGGAGCGCCCCTTAAATATTTATTTTATTCTGTTTTTAGTATTTGTTGTTATAGCAGCAACAGAAATACATACTCTGAAAATTTCAACTGTCTAGCTATCACGGTTCATGAGATGCAGCCCTGTGACAGACAGACGGACAGCGAAGTCTTAGTTATAGGGTCCCGTTTTTACCCTTTGGGTACGGAACCCTTAAAATCATTTGATGTGAACGAAGTCGCAAGGGTTTCAACTATGAATTGTTTCACTAGGCTCTCTCCGAGAACATTTCCGGTGTGATCCTCTTCCACGAGACCCTCTACCAGAAGAGCGATGACGGCACCCCATTGGTGCAGCTCCTGGAGAAGCGTGGCATCATTCCCGGCATCAAGGTCGACAAGGGTGTCGTGCCGTTGTTCGGATCTGAAGACGAGTGCACAACCCAAGGTAAGAATCCATCCAGATAAAGGCTTTTATCGACTACTAGCCGACCCGTGACAGACTTTGTCCTGCCTAAATTTCAATAATTGCATAGAAAAAAGCAATTTCAGACAACTTCCAATTTTTTCCCAACAAACCTTGTAAGTACTGATAAAGTAAATTACGAATTTTGTTAGAATGCGTATCATTCATTAGTCAAAAGTGTGTTGCTATGACGACTAAATGTGTTATTTTTTACATCTCGCTTTCGTATTGTAGCTTTTGAAAGGTGTTTTTTTTTTAATTTGGTCCAACTGATTTATTATTATGTAGACTAATTTCAAGTAGAGCGATGACTTGCACCTGCATTTAATACCTACCAATTTTCCTGGTATCAGATAACTTGAAAACCTGAAACTCTAAATTCGATAAGATCTTAAAACTAAGCCATGGGATATATGTCTAAACTGATAATCAAATATCGAAAATGTAGTTATTTTATCAGTCTTTGTTTAAGGCCAGTGATCAACATCTTACATTCTTACTGATATTATGAATGCCAAAGTTTATGAAGATATTTGTGTTTCAATTATCCTTCAACGAACATTTTAAAATACAGTTCGTGATCTAGAATAGCATATGCTACTTTTTATACGAGTATCATGAGTAAAACCGCGGGCGCAGGTTAGTAATAACTGTAATAATAACACAGTATTATAATTATCTCGTTTTCAACTCCACGCCTTTATATTTTAATGTAAATAGGAACATTTGTATATCTTTAAAGATAATTTATTCATAGCCAGTATTGGCTTTCGTTGCCCTTTTGGACCTGTTATTCGTAGTTGCGAGGGGCTCGACCGTTTTATCTAACAGATAGTAAATGACACGATTTCGTAAACGCGTATCTATTTTGACTACCTACTTTTGTTGTTGGGTTTCGGGCTAGTAACGAAGAAAACTAATAGCATATCCACACTCACGTAGTGTTTGGACGTGCCGCTGACTTCCCTCTTTAGTTCACCTCGTTTGATCGGCACCACACTGGGAAAGGATCATTGAAATGATAGGCGTCAAGCCGTGTTTGTTGTCTGATTCTTCTAGGCTTGGTCGCGGGGAACAGGCGTAGCTTCATCTAGCTAGCTCCTAAGACGTTTCAAAGTGATCCTTGTAATTTTGTTGAAATAATACCTATTGACTTTGACTTCGAGTTATCTTCAAGGATCTGAATGCCTGGAGATATGGATGTCTACCGTACTTGGGGATATCAGCCGTGACTCGTGATGTTAATTCATTTCATTTAAATTCTCAATCAATCTGTTGTTTGTCGAGTTAGGCACCTACAAATTGAAGCAATTGCTTTTGAAGGAGTTGTTGCTATTGATAGATATTCGACGTTTTTTGTGCGAAATTCTAACGCTTTGTTTCTCAGGTCTCGACGACCTGGCCCAGCGCTGCGCCCAGTACAAGAAGGACGGCTGCCACTTCGCCAAGTGGCGTTGCGTGCTGAAGATTGGTCGCAACACACCTTCCTACCAGTCGATCACGGAAAACGCGACCGTACTGGCCAGATACGCATCGATCTGCCAGAGCCAGCGCATCGTGCCGATTGTAGAGCCCGAGGTTCTGCCCGATGGTGAGTGATACCTTCTAAGCGTCTCTGCGCGCCTGGTACTTCAAATTGAAAACACTTTCGTTTAGGACTGTCTGTGCTGTTCGTTGATTTTGTCAGGTTTAGTTGTCGACCTTCTCTTGGTTACTGGTACTTTTATAGCTTTTTAGATGTAACCATGCCCCTTAGAGGTTTTTAATAGAAATGCTAGGAAGAAGGATTCAGAGCTTACTTGTCACACCTGGTTGGTTCACTTACTTCTTGCAAGCTCTGAGTTCCTGGTATCTCAGTTCAGAAAAGACTCGTAACCATGTATTTTGATAGAAATGTTGGGAAAAAGGGCTTAGAGGTACTTGGCGTACCTGGTAAGTTTACTTCTTGCAATCTCTGTGTGCCTAGTATCTCAGTCCAGAGAGGCCACAATGGTAACATAACAATGTACAGTACAGGCTTTTTAAAAACAACTTATATTTTATTTTTGTTTCCAGGTGAGCACGACTTGGATCGCGCCCAGAAGGTCACTGAGACCGTCCTGGCCGCCGTATACAAGGCGTTGAACGACCACCACGTTTACCTTGAGGGTACCCTTCTGAAGCCGAACATGGTAAGGGACTTTTATGATTAATAAAACTCAAAATACAGGTTTTGATAACTATTGTACAAATATTTTACACGGGTTGACTGGTTTTTGATGTTATTGAGATAAGATAGATTTGCCAAGCCACAAGAATTAATAATTAATCCTGGACTTAATAAACAATTGATAAGCCACGATGAATGCCTTCGTACGGTTTACAAAAAGTCATCAGAGTTCGCCATATATATTTTTGTTACAATTCTTATAGCATCATTGTATATTCGTTACTCTAGATTATAACTAAATCTACACTACTATTTAAAAGGAGGCAATATTTGTATTATTGTTTGTAATGGATAAACTAAAAAGCCGGCCAAGTGCGAGTCGGACTCGCGCACGATAACTTCCGTATCATTATCTATAAAAAAACCGGCCAAGTGCGAGTCGGACTCGCGCACGAAGGGTTCCGTACTATTATCAAAACGGCAAAAAAATCACGTTTGTTGTACGGGAGTCTCACTTAAATATTTATTTTATGCTGATTTTAGAGAAATACATCATCTGTGAAAATTTCAACTGTCTAGCTATCACGGTTCACGAGATACAGCCTGGTAACAGACAGACGGACAGCGGTGTCTTAGTAGTCCCGTTTTTTACCCTTTAGATACGGAACCCTAGAAACATAAAAAATAATTCATAATATCTCGTAACCTACCTATTTACCTAACTACGTAGTTAGCATTCCACACGTGACAGGTTGCAATCCCGTCGCCGCTTTCAAGAATACTAACAGGTTTCCTCACGATGTTTTCCTTCACTGTTATAAACACGTGTAACGCGCATATAGGTACATTTTTCGAACAGAAATATCCATTGATGCACGGCCAGGATTCGAACTCGAAATTAATAATATCTACCTAGGTACCTATTTACCTAACTACATGAATTCAATAATTCAATTTCAAACTTTTTATTCGATCATGTGAAGTACCACCTATTTACCGACTTACTTTACCGATAGTGGTAAAATAGCGCCACCTGCCAGCGGAATCGCAAACCTCTTTCATCTTACCTCTCAAACCCCGAGCGGTCGCATGAGACCGCGAAAAGTACCTATAATACGTAGTAACATCAAATGAAACTAGATGGCGCTGGAATGCAAAAATCAAGTTTGTTGTATGGGAGCCCCCCTTAAATATTTATTTTATTCTGTTTTTAGTATTTGTTGTTCGAGCAGCAATAGAAATACATAATCTGTGAAAATTTCAACTGTCTAGCTATCATGGTTCATGAGATACAGCCCTGTGACAGACAGACGGACAGACGGACAGCGAAGTCTTAGTAATAGGGTTCCGATTTTACCCTTTGGGTACGGAACCCTAAAAACGGCAATAAAACACGTTTGTTGTATAGGAGCCCCATTTCGATATTTATTTTATTCTGTTTTTAGTATTTTGTTGTTATAGCGGCAACAGAAATACATCTTAATGTGAAAATTTCAACTGTTTAGCTATCACGGTTCGTGAGATACAGCCCTGTGACTGACAGACGGACAGCGCGAAGTCTTAATAATAGGGTCCCGTTTTTTACGGAACCCTAAAAACTACTGAACTTATTTTAAAAATTATTTCAATATCTATAGCTACATTATCAGCGAGTAGCATAATGCCATAATATGTTTCTAAAAAATTAGAGATCTCCACGAAAATTGTAATAATGTAACCACTCGTGCGAAACTAGATCGGCCTTGATATTATGCCATTTTATAAAAACACAAAATAGATGGTTAAAAATAATATTCACATGACAGTTTACGCGTAATTACTTTCTGTGCTACACATACCAGCAACATAGTATTCTGCTACAATTAGTATGCAAAGAATTTCTAATATTAGCTATTTTGGCATGGTGCCAGGAATGAGATCAGATAATGATCTAGCTAGCGTGATATAACAGCTAATACCACAGCATGATTTCTGATAAAATAGCTCCCGCCCGCGGCTTTGCTCGTGTGGTACCAGGATATAATCCTAATCTTCTAATATATACAATTTTCATGTCACAATGTTAGTTACCGTACTCCTCCGAAACGGCTTGACCGGTTCTCATGAAATTTTGTGAGCATATTGAGTAGGTCTGAGAATCGACCAACATCTATTTTTCATACCCCTAAGTGATAAGGGTGGCGTAAAGATCGGGAAAAACGGAAAGTGCTTTTTTCTGTGGGATTATTGACATTTGACAGGACAACGTCTGTCGGGACAGCTAGTATAAATATAATAAATAAAATATTATTATAAATGCGATAGTTTGTGATAAGGCTGCTATCAGAATAAATAAAGGGGGAACTTATAATCCGAAAAACAACCCTAAATGATATAAAAACGCAAAAAGGATGATTTTGATATAGATGGCGTTGGTGTACAACAAATCTGACATCACAGACTGAAAACATTTAGTCGTCATAGCAACGCAGTTTTGACTAATGAATGATACGCATTCTACCAAAATTCGTAATTTATTTTATCAGTACAAGGTAGGGAAAAAATTGGAAGCTGCCTGAAATTCTTTTTCCTGTGATTATTACAAAAAAAATTGACAGAACAACGTTTGTCACGGGTCGGCTAGTGTATCATATGATATTCCATGACATAATCTACGTATAGTAGAAGTTTAATCCGATTCTGTTTAGTTGTTTAGGCGTGGTAGAACAGCAAACATCCTCACAAACATTCTTATTTTTAATATTAGTAGAATAGCACATGACTTTGAAATATCTTTAAATAACTGGTCAATGAGATTGACCTTCTAGTTAGCTACTCTGAAAGTCATTCGAGATTGATCGCAATTGTACTCGCGCGATTTTATTTTTAACTAGCCGACCTGTGACAGACGTCCTGACAAATTTCAATAATCGAATAGAAAAAACTGAATGTTATTAGTCTGTGATATCAGATTTGTTGCACACCAGCGCTATCTATACAGAAATCATTAATTTTGCGTTTTTTTTCTCGTTTTTGGGATGCTTTTCATATTTTAAAGTAGTTTATTATTTATTCGGGCATTATATCTACATCTACAGTAAGTTTCATTTTAATCCGTTGTTTCGTTTAGGCCTGATTGAGGAACAAACATACATACAAACTCAGAAACTTTCGCATTTATAATATTATTAGGATTTCAAACGTGCTATTCAATTTCAAAAGTATTGAATACTACTTTTGAAAGTAGGTTTTATGTTCAACTTTTGTACACTGCCTTTATTTAGATTTGTTTATTCTGGCAATCCAAAGATTGCCTGGAAGAGATCAATTTCTTGGTTTCGAAAACCATGAACAAATAATTATTTCATGAACTTAATTGTTTGTTCTGTCTGGGTTTTATAGTATTTTTTGTGTGGTTTTACAAAAAACCGGCCAAGTGCTAGTCGGACTCTCGCACGAAGGGTTCCGTACCATTATCTATAAAAAATGGCTAAAAAAAACGCGTTTGTTGTACGGGAGCCCCACTTAAATATTTATTTTATTCTGTTTTTAGTATACATCATCATTTTTTGAAATACATCATCTTTGAAAATTTCAACTGTCTAGCTATCACGGTTCATGAGATACAGCCTTGTGACAGCGGAGTTTTAGTAATAGCGGGACCCTATTGAACCGTGATAGCTAGACAGTTGAAATTTTTACCCATTGAAATGAAATGAAATGAAATGAAATGAAATGAAATGAAATGAAATATATATTTATTGGGAACAAGAACATAGGTTTAACAAAACAGTCAAAAAACGGTGATGCCTGCAGAAGTGCTAGACTGTGTCGCAGACAAAACGCCCTCCTCTCGATACAGAGAATAAAGGTTCCACATTGGATACAGAACTCTAAAAACTATAGTTTATTTCGTCTTATTTCAGGTGACTGCCGGTCAGTCTTGCAAGAAGACATACACTCCCATGGACATCGGTCGCGCCACCGTCACCGCTCTCCTTAGGACTGTGCCCGCTGCCGTTCCCGGTAAGCGACCAAACATCTCCTTGCGAGTTATGTGCGCCTGGTACTTGATTTTGCTACGCTTCGGTACATTGCTAGTTCATGGACAATCTGATGTTTTTCTTCACTAGTTTTGAGCAAGATTGGTCCCATTGTCATCAAAAACTAGTTCTGATGATGGAACTCCTCAATTATTGTTGGTATACATATAGCGATTTTAGTATTTACAGCAACAAGTCAAACAATTGCATTCAGAAAGTATCATTTTAAAGAAACCGTAATCGACCACAGTTGGGCACTCCTAACTAACACAAAACAATAAACGCTACCCACCCTCAGATGCAATGAGGCATTCCAAGAAACCTTCACAAACATAATTTTCTAATTATATTCATAAGTCTTTTAATTTTCAAACATAATAGGCTATTTGACAGTATGAAATAGAAAGTGTTGATAGTAATCTATGTAAATTATGCCTTCAATAAGCGTTATGGAATAAAATAACTTCAAAATAAACAATTAGTATATTATGCAACTAGTGAATAAAGGACGGATTTAAAGCGAGGGCCGTAGATGAGCCACGAGCAAGTGAAGGATTCTAATGATTGAATCACGAGCTCAGCGAGTGATTCAACTGTTAGAATCCTGAACGACGCGAGTGATTCATGGCCCTCGATATAAATTCGTACTTTATTCAGGAGTTGCATACTATACTTTATACCATGACTACGAGAATATTTATTTAATCTAATGCCAAACTCCTTGTCGCAAATATCGACCAATCAAATCTCGAGAATTTATTTGCACCAAAGAGTTTTGAATTTCGAATCTCAGCGCAAGGAGTTTGTGTAAGCATTGAAATAGAGACCGGATATATTTTGTGTTCCAAATTCAAACACCAAAATAGTGAATAAAAACAAAACAGTGAATAAAAGGCTCACTTATTCACTGTTTTGCGTGAATAAAATAAGCTTTTTAAAGTAGGTATGGTATAAAATTTATTAATAAACCCATAATTAAAATGATCAATTTTTAAACGCCAGTCACGTGACACAAGACGGTCAGGATGGTGGTGAACGTAGCATGCTTGTCAATATGTCTTCGCCTGCCTTGAAAAATTTGTCATTTGTTTACTTGTTGACTAGCTTGTGACGTCACAAACTAGTGCGACGCCATTTGCATATAGAAGCGTTCTTGCGGGTTTTTTAAATTGACAATATTTAATTGATTTTTTAGGGCCAATACTTAACAGAATTGAAAATAATATTTTTTTATGGGTTCCATAGTTACTACTGAATAATCTAAAATGGCTTTTAAAATCTTGTCAAATAGCCCATTATTGATATCAGCCTATCCTTGCCCTATTCATGTTTGCAAACCCAGCACATCAATTCCAGAACTAAACTATCTCTCATGTATTCCAGGCGTGACATTCCTCTCCGGCGGCCAGTCCGAGGAGGAGGCCTCCGTGCACCTGAACGCCATCAACATCGTCGAGCTGAAGAGACCGTGGTCCCTAACCTTCAGCTACGGCCGCGCATTGCAGGCGTCGGTGCTCCGCGCCTGGGCCGGCAAGCCTGAGAATCTGCTCGCAGCACAGGGAGAACTCATCAAGCGTGCTAAGGTAAGGAAGAAAGAGAGAGCGATGATCAGAGCGATAAGGTAAAGGAACAGGCTTAACGCGCCTCAGGGGGTCTACTCTTTAAAACGATCAACGATATATACGGGACCAACGTCACGACGTTTCCGACTATTTTAAAAGATGGAACGACCGACTTTTGACAATTGACATTATTTGACATCATACTTATTACATTATTTGACTGGCCTCAAAGCTCAGTTGGTAGTAGCTCTGCCTTCTGCGCTGTAGGTTGTGGGTTCAATCCCCACCCAGGACAAATATGTGTGTGATGAACATAGATGTTTGTTCTGTGTTTGGGTGTTATTGTGTATTATTATGTATATATTTACAAAAAAAAGTATATAAGTATTCATTCATTCATCTAGTTCTCATAGTACAAGCTTTGCTTAGTTTTGGGGCTAGATGGCGCTGTGTGATAATGTCCACCAATATTTATTTATTTATTTATTTATTCTACTACGACAGACGACGATTTTTAAGAGTGCGGTTTGGCCGAATATATCTGTCCACTCACTGTCGCCGATAATATTGAAATCGTTTTGCAGAGTAAGGGCCCTAAGCGTGGCAAGGTAAGGTAACTAAAGCGGGAATTTACTAGACGGTCATGCCCGCTAGCAAGTTAACCCGCTATATCGACGATATATCGTTCATTAGATTCCCAGCCTCTGACTGATGCATCGGTAATGCACAAGTTGAGGTAATAACTAGGAACACTCTTTGCTATGAAATTTCAATACCGTCTGACACTGCTAAGTGGGTCCTAGAAAGAGACAGCTGATCAGTGCGACAAGGTAAGCAAATCGACTTTAGAACTCTGACAGAGACTAATCAACTGACAGTCACTGCGGACTGATTGATGCGTCAGTATTGCTTGACCAAACTTTAAACAGCGCAATGAAGTAAAAAAAAACAAACTTGAGACCAATCTATAATCGTTTTTGTAGAATAGATAATGTAGATATCTACCTACTTACCTGGATTGTTTGCGCAGTAGCTGCCACTATAGTGATAAAACTCCCACACTAAGCTAGGTGTACTTTTAAGGGTGAGTTTCCTTCTAGGCGGAGCGGACCAATGACAGCGCCGGACATTTTCAAACTCGAATATTTGAGCGCTGTCATTGGTCGGCCACGCACAACACCGCGTGGGTGGAAAACTCACCCTAAGTTGCATATTTGGCTCATTGAATACTGGCAGTTTTGAAACTAAAGATACTCTACTAATTTGTGTGTTTCGTCTTAACCTTGCATGGACCTTAAAACGATGACGTCATCTAACACTAATCCTTATGCACCGGCATGTCAACTTCAAATGTCTTTTTGTTTTTTTTTTTTTTTAATTTTGGAATGTTTTATTTCTTTATTTCTGTAGGCTAACGGCCAAGCAGCCTCTGGCAAATACGTCGCAGGTTCGATTCCATCCTTGGCAGCTTCCAAGTCCAACTTTGTCAAGGCACATGCCTACTAAAAAAACGCAAATTGGTTTCTAGACCTAGATAAGGTCTAATTGGTTATGGACCTAGAAATGGTCGCATAAGACTGCTATTTTTGTTTCGCATAATTATTATTATAACCTTTTAAGTTTTTATTTATGACCTAAATCGTTTACTCGAAAGATGCATTTTATATCAAGTTTATTTGAAAGCATGATTGACGGAAAATAAATATTAAAATTGTTATGAGTTTTATAGTTTTAAACATTAGGCATTGTGTTGTGTTAATGTTATTAACAAAAAAAAATCTTAATTAACTCGAATTAAGATATTTCTTAGCTCACACTGTTAAAAATTATCGAATATTAAATATCACAATCTGTATTGAATTATAATTCAGATTGTAAATAAAAATAAATAAAATAAGTTTCGAACATCAGTCTGAGCTAAGATAAATCTATTTCTTATAACTATTGATCATTATTTTGCATACATTTAACTAAGCTAATGTAGTGTGTAATATATTCGATCAATAAAAAGGCCACATCACAAAAAAGATATTAATAAAAATAATAATAAAAGTATGGTATTTTGATCGAAGATATTCCTCCTCCATTCAGTTAACGAAAACGTGAACAGACCAATAAGACGAGGTCTTAGTCGCGTCATTTATGGCCAATGAGAACGGTCGGCGATGACGTCACGTTTTTGTATATTGAAAAGTAATGGCTTTCTGTTGCATACACTTACAATCATGTGTCTAATAAATTACAAATGTAGTGTGTTGTTTTTTTTCATTGCCCCATTTTAGTAGAAATTTGAGTAGTTACTTAGTTTCATGAACATTCAGAAACATGATTAGTACCTATTTAATTAATTGTAGCTATCATGTAAATAAATAAACATTGGTAATCTCAAGAGATCCTTGAAGGTAGTCAAAGCTATGTCGCAAACTTCGACTGCAAATATACCCTCATTATAATACCTACTCGACTACGTACCAAGTGAGTCGGGCCAACCCTAGTTCAAGGTATAAGTGGTATTTCTGAGACCTGGTACGTGAAAACACAAGTATGACCCACCTTTAGTGTTGAGAGTAAAGGGTTGGAGTACTCCACCACTTTAACCCCCGTATTCAGGAACGACACTATGAGAACACGCATCCACAGTGGACGAAATCTTTTTTCATAAACATCACTTTATGTGTTGAGCGACACTATGGCGCACACTATTGTGTGCCTCTAGAGGTCAACTTTGGCTAGAGGCACACGACAATGTGCCTCTAGTCACACTATGCAGTGTCGCACAACACATAAAGTGATGTTTATGAAAAAAGATTTCGTCCACTTTGGGTGCGTGTTCTCACAGTGTTGTTCCTGAATACGAGGCTAAGAGTTGAGACGTAAAATGCAAAAACTCTAAATAATTAGTGATCTATCTAGACTTGAAAATCTATTTATAAAAGGAGATGCTTATTTTTTTAAAACATAGGGTCAACAAAAATAATTATTAAAGTAAATTAGTGGTTTACTAGCCGCAACAATGATACCCTGTGTTGTGGGTGGTGTATGGGAAGTGGGTTCGAATCCCACTCAATTAAATTTACATAAAAAAAAATTATCTGTGCAGTAGAGACTAGCAACTCTAAACGGTGAAGTAAAAATCGGCACATCCTATAACATAAATAAAATAGAATAAGATGCCAAGTGGTCAGAATGTAGCCACTATTAATCAAACTTTAACCCTTTCACAACACTGGCTCTTACACTAATAGTCTTCGGTCCTTTTTAAAGCCAACGTACTTCCACCTCGTAGGCTATTTTGTAAAAACATGATTATCATGTTATGATATTCTTACCAATTTTTATTGGTACTGAATGCTATAATACCTACGCTTTTTATGCTGTTTAGGCACCTATACCTACGCTTCCAATACAATACCTACGCAGAAGCGTAGGTATACGTGCTTAAACAGTGAATAATCACTATGAAAAGTGTACAGTAGGTATTCTCTAACATAAGGTATTGCATTCAACATCATAACAATGATAATCAATCATGTTATAAAAAAATAGCCCTGCTGGTCATTCAGAAGACCTCGAAATAACGAGTTGTACGACTAGCAAATACCACGAATGAATACATAATGAAATTGCATGGATTTGTACCAAAGGCGTTGGTTGATTACTTTCACTGGTTTTTTTTGGCACCACTTGGAAGCAGAATATTCCATGGTCGTGCTGCAAAGCATCAACCAAATAACTGATAGAATACTTATTATACTTTTGTAAATACATACTTAATATGCATATTAAGAAACAGAACAAACATCTATATTCATCACACAAATGTTTATCCTGGATGGGGATCGAACCCACAACCTAGAGCGCAGAAGGCAGAGCTACTACCAACTGAGCTGTGAGGCCAGTGTTTATAATATTAGTGTAGATGTAGACAGAGAACTTAATCCAATATTTCTTCCACAGGCTAACGGACAAGCCTCCCAGGGCAAATACGTCGCTGGATCAGTAACAGGTGCGGGCGCCGAGGCTGGCCTCTTCGTTGCCAACCACGCTTACTAAACACATTCGTAGCGCAGAACCCATCGTATCGATTGTAGTAATATCGATTTGTTGGTATAATGTATCGAGTTAACGTAAATCGTATTGAAAGTTTCTAAAATGTATCGAGAATTAGTTAGAATGTAATAGTAACGTCAAAGTTAATCGTTTGTATTTTCGATGCGGTTTCGTATACTAACCGATAAATCGATTTTTATTTATAATCGATAACAGTCAACAGAGATTATCGTTACGTTGTCGATTATCAACAATGTTGACGATCGATAATCGATTAAAGTTTATCGACGCTATCGAGTAAAATCGCAGTCTCTTCGTACAAATACCGTAAAACCTATTTTAGAGATTATGTTGTATGTCAAATCGATTTGCAGTGTATCGATAACTAGTGCTGTGTTTGTCGATAAAATTATAAAAGGCTTTTGAGATATTGTTCATCTTTATGCTAGTACCTAAGTATAAAGTAGATGTTGTGAATTGTAGCTCCATAGTACCTAAAAGTACTATAAAAGTATTAAAAATTAACATTTGGGTGTTATTTATTGAGAAAATAATCGTACATCATTATATAAATTATTTGAATCAATAGTAATGAAGTTGGTACTATATTGAATCGATTTTAATTTGTAGGGTATCACGTTTTTAGTTGTAATATTTTGATAAATACATCGTAAGAGTATATTCTTGATCTTAGTAGTTTGGTTTTATTTTATTCTTCCCGTAGCTTAGATAACTTTAATTAACTTTCCCGGTGCGTATTTTGTCACCCTGATGACTCGTTACCCAGGAATAGAACAGGAATTATTTAATAATTTTAATAGAACAGTAATAATTTATTTAATAACAGTCCGCCTTAGCGTCGCACGGGTGTAATAATGATTTGATACTTTGGGTATTGTAGTTTTAGTAAGAGTCCTTATTTTTTTAATGTAATTAATATAGTCGATATTAATCAATGATAATGCAGCATTCAAACGGTGAAATAATTTTTGAAATCGGTCCAGTAGTTTTTGAGCCAACTAGTTACAAACATACACTTATATAAAAATACAAGACTTTCCTCTTAGTAGATAAAAAAAAATTGTATAGATAATTATAATTATGCAATACTTATGTGGACCTGCACCCTCGATTGCCTGATGTTATAAGTAGTAAAGTAGGTTTATTTAATTAAGTAATTTAATTTTAATTTAGTAGGCAGATAGTGTGTAAAGATGGAAAAAAAGATGGATGTACTGTGTGAAAGATGACATGAGTAATAAAGGAGTGAGTGATGAGATGATGACGGCTGATAGAGGGAAATGGAAAAAGGATATAATGTTGTGTCGACCTCCACATAGGGATTAGGGCAGGAAGGTGATAATGCGTTAGATAAAAAACTGAATTTGCTGTTATGTCAGGCTTGAATAATGAATAGTCAATGTACCTATGTATCAAAATAGCTTAAGATAGGGCTAGGTACAATTTCGTAAGGTACCTACCCATCTGCCTGCAGACATAGTAGCGCGCCATAAGATCAAATCTTTGTTATTTTATTATGCATCGCGTTATAGGTACTGGGTGTATTAAGACCAATCTCGAAAACCGAAACTTAATAATAAAGACCGAAATAAAAATAATAAAACAAAATTAAATGTGGTAATTTGGACTTTTTCCAAAACCCCGAAAAAAAAAAATTTGCATTTAGGTTCAGTTCATTAATGGCCACCATTGCGTAATCTGTCTATAGCCAATGATATAATTAATTAATAATAATGTCATACGATTTCTGAAATATAGTAAAATAAAGTTTAACATCCTTCTAGATGAGGCAATATGGTTTTTACTAGAAGCATTCTTGGGTAAGTGTATACTCGTATACCTACTTAGATATGTCTTCAGTTTTCGACAGCAGTTTTAATACACCCTTCATGCTCGGTAGGTAGTTAATAGGTAGGTAGAGTACGCTTCACAAAATGGAAAATTTTCCCTTGTAAAATCTACCCCATCGAATATGCAAAAGGAATTGCCTGATGAAGCGACAAATCGAACGCAGTCTGCCGACCTTTTGCTCACGGAACTGCAACTTGGAAAATTTGCGGAAAATACACATTGTAAACAAAGTTCGAAGGGAACTATACCTATACAATAAAAATATGGTAAGTTCCTAAGGTAAATTAGTAAGTCGCTTATTAAACTAGTCAATACAAAATAGGGCCCATCCAAAATAGTTAAATAATTCGAACACTTATTTTTTTACGTACTTATTTGTAAATGTGGACTTCTAGTGGTCATGTTATAATTATATCACTACATAGTAGGTATAAAGCAAAGTCGCTTCCCGCTTCCCGCGTCTGTATGTATGCTTATATCTTTAAAACTACACAACGGATTTTGATGCGGTTTTTTTTAATAGATAGAGTGATTCAGGAGGAAGGTTTATATGTATTAAACCCGTGCGAAGGGCGGGTCGCTAGTTATTCGCTAATACAGGTAGGTACGCGTCGATTTGAGAACCTCCTTTTTTTGCTAGTAAATAATTAATTATAGGTACCTACAGAGACTATTATCAAAACTGCCTTGTAAAAAACCGAATTTTCTACGATGAAAGTAGAAATCTACATAAAACAGTGACTGAAACAATGCTTAGCAACTTAACAACACAAAATATATCAAACTTAAAATCGTTTCACTAATTCCAACCGAGCAATGAATTCATAACAAAATAATTTATCCACCAAACAAATCTCAATTACTCTCGAAAATCCGGTTCAAAACTTTGTACGCTTGAATTCCCTTAAATCCTTTTGGCCGTGTGGTGTCATTAGTCGGCTATTCCAAATATAAGAGCAAAGCCGCACTTTGTTATTTTCAAATCTATGCTGGTACATGTTCATTTTTAGGTCTCTATATTAGATTAGAGCTTTTCCTAGGTACCTACCAATATAAGTATCGAGTCGAATGACATCGTGCTTTTGCAAATTGTCCTCTCAATCAATGTGGGAAAAGTGTGTTTTTGTCATAATAATAAAAACACACTTTTCCCCTGCTATTAAATAGTATAAACCTCCTTACCTCTCTACTCTAGGTGGGCTTCACAGGATCATGTCAGAAAATGTATTTTGTAATGAATAAACATAAAAAGAATTGGATCAATTTTAAAAAATTCTTACACATATAACACTAATTTTCGTAAAAAAATTGGGTACCCCTCGAAAATTGTAATTAAGTTTCAAACATTTACTTACCTAAAAATATTCATTATACACCTGTGCGAAGCCGATTCAAGCAGCTAGTTCGATAATAAACTTCCGAGGTACCTATGACAGTTAAGTGCAAGAGGGTACGATGTAGTGTGGACCGTTTAATCTCCGCTGATTTGGTGGGGATCACCGTGCGAGACACGCGTTTGGTCATGTGCTCTGCTGGAACATGGGGCTTTACGTGATTATGGCTGCTGTGTCTGATATCGTAAGGATGAAAGTACCTAAAACCGCGTAAAATTTGGGTATGTTCCATTTGTTCTATGACGTCATGGAACAAAAGGGCATATCTTTTTCCAATCTGCCCCATATCCCATATTGCTAGTAGGTACAAAGCTTTTTCACCCGAGTCTATTTTTTGTGGCTTCGTAGAAGTATTGTGGTTGAAGACTTGAATAAATAGCAATAGATGTCAATTTAACATAAATCATAGGTAGTACCTACTTGAAGATCTCCGTTAGGGGTTTTTTGTAGATATGAGCATATGGGCAGTCTAAATACTCTGTTATGACGGAAAATGTGATAAAATGCATTACAATAATTACATAAGTTTATTAGAATTTTGTGTTTGATTTGGAGCTAAAACGTTTAAAGGTGCTTTTTTCGATTTTCAATGGATAGTGGCGATTCTGTTGTGTCCAAGCTAAACCTAAAATTTCGTAAAAAACGATCGAGCTTATTCCTTTTACATTAAAGTCTAAATTAGAGTCACATCAAAATTACAGTCCTAAAACTTGGGATATTTTAGCTGTTTCTCTATTTTATTTCCCATATTTGACACAACCAAGTGTCATCTTAGTCTACACCAATTTATATGTTGATTAAATTTAGCTTGACGTTTCTAAATCGATTACGAAAATCGTAAATTTATTCAAAACTATTCTAAGTTTTAGAACTGTCACTTTAAAGTTACGCTATTTTAAACTTTAACTTAAAAGAAATAAGATCGATAGTTTTTAGGAATTTTAACTTAAGCGTGGACACAACAGAATCGCCACCATTATATTATCTAATATCGAACTAAATAGATCTATGTTAGCTTTTTACATAACGTTATTTCACAAAAAAGTAGCAGGACAAACGAAATTGCTTATTGTATTTTTTCGTGGCAATGAATAATTATATTATGTATCCAGAAATGGGACAATGAACCACAAGAATCTTTCACGGTTATTACTACTTAGTACATAATGGCCATAATGTAATATGTAAATAAATACCCACATAGTTTTTGGCATTATTGTGTAAATATATTAGGTACTTGTATAGTTTGAAATAGTTTAATTTCCTACATCTAGTGTTGAATTTACGTGATTTCTGTAGTTTATGTATCAGGAAAACATGAATAGCTCATACTTCGTTTTTCCGGCTTGGCCTACGAATTGGCTACGAAATGCCTACGAAGCAGGGACTGAAAGCGGTAGAGGTTAACGGTATTGGTACCGCAAAAATATAACGGTACCGTTATTCGATAGCGGTTGGGCCATACCGAAATTATACCGGTATGGAATAACGGTATCGAAAAAATCTTGAGTGTCGTTCGTCGGCTATGAGAGAAGGGAGGAGGGGGGGGGGGGAGGGCGCGTGAGGGGCAAAACTCAGAGCGAGTTCGTTTGTTGTGAACGCACACACACGTCTTTGTCAATCGAGCGACACACAGGTTAATAAAACTTTGTTTGTTCTGTTCTGTTGCGCACGCGTTCACGCACAGTAGGTAGGTACCTACCTACCTTTAACTATAGATTTTGACACGGGTCTTTATCACGTAATTAAGTACCTACCTTTAATTTATTTTCCCGACTATGACGTCTGCTCGCGACCATGGCTATTGTAATTATTTGTAGGTAAGTAACATAATCGAAATGTCGGGAAAATAAATTACCGGCAGGTAGGTATTTACATAATAAATACACATAACTTCTCTTTTATTTCTTTATGATAAAATTTAAATTAAAGTAGGTGGCGATTCTATTGTGCCCATAAAAAAATTTCGGAATCCTAAAACACCATCGCTCTTATTCCTTTACGTTAAAGTCTAAATTTGCGTAACCTCAGGATGACAGTTTTAAAACGTAGGCTAGTTTTAAGTAATTTAACTATTTTTTTACGTAAATCTAGTCAATAAAAGTAAAGTGAAATTTTGATTTTCTTATTTATTTCGTTCATCAGAAATAAACGAAAAAAAATAATTCCAAATTTAAAATTTTGTGATTACTCAAATTTAGACTTTATTGTAAAGGAATAAGAGCGAAATTGTTTTAATTGTTTATTTTTTTGGAAATTCCAATTGTAGAACGTTGCCAACAGAACAATCAATTACTGATTAGCGTATTAGATTATGACCTGTATTTAAATATAGGACAATTTTTATCTATACCCGGTCATAGTCTATCTATAAACCAAATTTCAACCAAATCTGTCTGTTTAGTAGTTGAAGTAGTTGTAGGATGGATGTTTGTTACAGTGCAGTCGGCGGATCTAGGCACTGGTGATGTTAGCCGTTTGGATGCGCGGCAGACAATTTTCGACTTTATACAGTGACATAATAACCATTTGTGCGTTTCTACGGCTAACTTCACGAGTGCCTAGATCCGCCGACTGCACAGTAACAAACATCCATCCATCTACACAAACTTTCGCATTTATAATATTAGTAGGAAATATAAAATAAGTAATAAAGATAACATTAATACATGTTTAAAATTTGCATAGTTTTTTTATTTTTAATCAATTTTGTTGTACATCTAGTGTTTAAAAGGTGGATAAGTTACTTGGATTTCTTCGCCCATTTTATGTTGCCCTTTTACTGCGTCAACAATCTTTAAGATATGCCTATACGCCATGTTTCGCATACATGGACGTACAAATTGTAGCTCATCCAAGAGCATGTGACAGAAATGATAACTTCCTTTATCAATTTTATTTTCTCTGACACAATCATCGCATTCGAAAACACATTTAGTTCCTGGTTTCTCTTTTTCTTTTTTCGGCGACGGCATACAGTTCTTCAAATGTAAATCAGATTCATATACAGGGGACACTGGGGCTGATGGCGATCCTTCATCAGATGAATTAGAAACTCGTCTATGATCTGCTTTTTTGCGTTTGCTAACTGTCGGCAAAATACTCTGCGACATTCCAACATCCAAGCCGCAAAAAACATCTGATGACAGACGTCTTTTTCTACCTAAAAAAAGGTTATACACATTGAGAAGAAATAAATAAAACCCACATACCATTTCCCACAAATTAATACAGTTTTCTGCCCGTCCATATATTTATTTATACTTATTTTGATGGAGTTAGTCATCTGTGGCAGTTATTATAATAACAAATAGATTTATGTTAAACTAATAAATAAATAAATAAATAGATATATATTGTTGGACATTTTACACATCGCCATCTAGCCCTAAACTAAGCAAAGCTTGTACTATGGGAACTAGTTAACTGATAGAATACTTAGGTAAATAATTTTATACTTAAGTAGGTACATAAATAATTATGATAGATATAGTTAGGTACTAACACCCAGACACAGAACAAATATCTATGTTCATCACACAAATATTTGCCCCGGGTTGGGATTGAACGCACAACCTACAGCGCTGAAGAAATTTTAAGTTTCGGTTTAGGCTGTGTGTTGATAGATCAGTCAGTCAGTAGGTAAAGCAAAATTTTTATATATGTAGATAGGTAAGTAAATACGATATAAACTTCGAAAAGTGAGGCATCTATTCCCAGTCTTACCCTTCACTACACACGCACAACAGTGAGGCATCTATTCCTAGTCTTACCCTTCACTACGCAACAGTGCATAGGTGGGTGGGTCAAACAAATATCTACCTATTATAAATTTTTAATTATAGGTAGGTATTAGGTAACCTATACTTACCTACCACATACCACATAATATTTATACTTTAATAGTAAGTAAAGTACATAGGTACTACCTACTCTATACGGCTTTCAATGCAGTTTAGGTGAAATAGGTAGGTAGGTATTCTCTAAAATTTATGAGAATTCCAATTTATATGTCCCACCTAAACTTCATTGAAAGCCATAACATGATAAACATAGTTTTTACGAAATAAGCCGGCTGACCCGGGTTGGTGGATCTTGGCATCTGTGAAGTGAGCTGTTTGGTTGCGCGGCAGACAATTTTTGACCTTATCCAGTGACACATAACCATTCTTGCTGTGACACGGCACGTAGGTAGGTAGGTACCTACTGACCTTACCTGCCTCACTATGTTTTGTACCTATTGAATGTAGGTACCTGCCTACCTCGGTACCTACCCACCTAGGTAGGTACCTACCTACCTAGGTGGGTAGGTACCGAGGTAGGCAGGTACCTACCTACCTAGGTGGGTAGGTACCGAGGTAGGCAGGTACCTACATTCAATAGGTACAAAACATAGTGAGGCAGGTAAGGTCAGTAGGTACCTACCTACCTACGTGCCGTGTCACAGCAAGAATGGTTATGTGTCACTGGATAAGGTCAAAAATTGTCTGCCGCGCAACCAAACAGCTATCTTTACGTAGGTAGGTAGATACTTACCTAACTAAACTAAGATCCGCCGACAATACCTACTAGGTAGAGGTAGATACAGTACCTACTACGTAGGTACGTAGGTAGGGAACAGACCTATCATCTAAGTAATGAAATTTTGAGTTCGATTTTGAATTTGCAGTTCGCTATAGGTATAGTTCGTAGGTATGTCGCATCACACACAACTGAAACTGACACAACACAACAAAACAAACGTAGTAAGTCGTTTGATGCACCGACCGCCGCCGCCGCCGCTCCCCGCCGCGCGGGGAGTGAGAAAACCTATAATATTTGGGTAGAAATTGCGGTATCGTTATTCAACCTTTAGTATACCACTATGAATTTCGGTAGAAGCTTTTCGGTACCGTTATATTTTTAGGTATTGAAATATATGGAATACCGGAATTTATCGGTATGACGTCATATCGATAAATAGAGGTATCTTAATTTTTCGGTTATTCGGTCCCTGCTACGAAGGGTCTACGAAAAAGTTTTTTATGCGATGGGCGTGACAACCGACTATTGTAGCAACAGTTACTAGTGTCCTGCCCGTAATAATCTTAATATTATTTAGGTACCTATATATTATATTTCTATCTATTTACATCTTCATCTAGGTCCTAGGTGCACTAAATTTTAAGGAGAAAAAAAAATGATTTTTTGTACGAGTACGTTTGTTTCTAATGGGATATCTATTAATCGAAATTAGGTATTCCATACAAGAAAGTCAAGAAGGATAATAATTTTAAATCGGAACAGGTTTTATAACTTTCTCCTTTTTAAAGTCTGTTTAAAATAATACTATTCGGCGAAGTCGAAGCGGCGTTCAAAATGAAGTGTTAACAGTAAAAGTAGTAGTGGTCATAAATGACTCATCTTTTAACCACGTTGGTTAACATCACTATCGATCAGGCTTTTGAAGAAAGAGAGAAAATGTTTATTTTGTCTCAAAATATCTCATACAGCTGAGCGGACCAATGACAGCGCTCAAATATTCGAGTTTGATAATATCGAGCGCTGTGTTTGGTCCGTTCCACACAGTTTAACGCAGCTCCGTTTAGGTAGAAACTTACCCTAAAGCTGTTGCAGCATATAGTGAGATGGAAACTCACCCTTAGTAAAAAAAAGCCTTTATGTCTAGATCACAAGTACCGAGCAAAACGGGCGAGACAGTACACTCGGCCGAGTATTCGGTACGTCTAAACACCGTGTGCTCGGTCGAGCGCACTGTCTCGCCCGTCTGCTCGGTACGTGTGATCAAGGCATTAAATCTTCAAAAAAGGAGGTTATGATAATTGATTGATTCAGGCGTGACTTTGCGGAAATCCATTTTAAAAAACTAAACGGACAAAGATATATAGCAACAAATTCCGTCAATCTGTTCCAATTTCAGATTGGCGGAATTTGTTGCTATATATCTTTGTCCGTTTAGTTTTTTTAGGAGGTTATGACCTAAAGATGGGTGACAAAAAAGTTTACAAGAACAAAAAGAGTTAAACAAAGTCTGATATTTTTTCTTTTTTTTTTGATTTCAGGATAAGCTGAAGATTAACAGGAGAAGAATTCAATTTAAGAGAATTTTTATTTTGCCTACTTGTTTTTGTATCATGGATTTTTATATTTGGGAAAAATATATACTCGACATTATAAAATTGTTTTATTTATTGGAATAAGTAATACATTTTAGGATTCTAGAGATAATAATTTTGTGAGAGTTAGGTACATAAAACTGGTAATCGGTCTGTTTTTACTTTTTAGTCTGTCTAAACTAAATTATAAATGCGAAAATAACTCTGTAAGTATAAGTCTAGTCTATATTCTATAAGTTTGTCTGTCTGTGACGTTATCACGGCCAAATCGCTGGGCCGATTGTGATGAAATTTCGTTTCGGGGCAGTGGTCCAACATTTCACATAGACTTTTCACAATTATTTAATAGAGGTCGAGTGACGAGATGTATCCATAAAGAATGATTTTGGTATAGATGGCACCGGTGTGTAAAAAAACCGGCCAAGTGCGAGTCAGACTCGCGCACGAAGGGTTCCGTACTATTATCAAAACGGCAAAAAAATCACGTTTGTTGTACGGGTGTCCCACTTAAATATTTATTTATGCTGATTTTAGAAAAATACATCATCTGTGAAAATTTCAACTGTCTAGCTATCACGGTTCACGAGATACAGCCTGGTAACAGACAGACGGACAGCGGTGTCTTAGTAGTCCCGTTTTTTACCCTTTAGGTACGGAACCCTAGAAACATAAAAAATAATTCATAATATCTCATAACCTACCTATTTACCTAACTACGTAGTTAGCATTCCACACGTGACAGGTTGCAAAGCCGTCGCCGCTTTCAAGAA
Organism: Hydriomena furcata; assembly: GCA_912999785.1. Classification (NCBI taxonomy): domain Eukaryota; kingdom Metazoa; phylum Arthropoda; class Insecta; order Lepidoptera; family Geometridae; genus Hydriomena; species Hydriomena furcata. The sequence goes on from OU538820.1 coordinate 22,350,014, forward strand.
TACTAACAGGTTTCCTCACGATGTTTTCCTTCACCGTTATAAACACGTGTAACACGCATGTACATTTTTCGAACAGAAATATCCATTGATTCATTGCACGGCCAGGATTCAAACTCGAAATTAATTTGAAATTAATAATATCTACCTAGGTACCTATTTACCTAACTACATGAATTCAATAATTCAATTTCAAACTTTTTAGTCGATCATGTGAAGTACCATCTATTTACCGACTAACTTTACCGATAGTGGTAAAATAGCGCCACCTGCCAGCGGAATTGCAAACCTCTTTCTTCTTACCTCTCAAACCCCGAGCGGTCGCATGAGATCGCGAAAAGTACTTATATTAACGTAGTAACATCACATGAAACTAGATGGCGCTGGAATGCAAAAATCAAGTTTGTTCTATGGGAGCCCCCCTTAAATATTTATTTTATTCTGTTTTTAGTATTTGTTGTTCGAGCAGCAATAGAAATACATAATCTGTGAAAATTTCAACTGTCCAGCTATCATGGTTCATGAGATACAGCCCTGTGACGTCTGTCTGTCACGGACGACGGACAGACGGACAGACGGACAGACGGACAGACGGACAGACGGACAGACGGACAGACGGACAGACGGACAGACGGACAGACAGACGGACAGCGAAGTCTTAGTAATAGGGTTCCGTTTTTACCCTTTGGGTACGGAACCCTAAAAATCGGAAATCTCAGATTAAAAACTTTCAGTTTTCATAGCAACGCTTTCTACCAAAAAGGTTGAACCTGCTAATTTTTCTCGGTACCTTCTCGTCATTTTTTTTTATCAATTAAACTGATATTACTTAGTTATGACTATTGATGATCTATTCCCGTCTAATACCAAAAAACTAATACCAATGGTATTTCTTTATTGCCCTAATTATTATTCTATTCCTAGCGAATACCAAATTATAAATATTGAAATGAAGTACCAATTCTATTCCCAACGAATACCAAAACATAACTTTTGGTACAGTCACAATAACAATTTATTCTGCTATCTAATAATTTAATATTTAATACAAACCTGTACGAATTCACTAAATTCCAACATTTTTAGTTACGAGAAATGAGAGCATAGGTGAAAAAGATGCCAAAAAAAATTACTGTCAAGAAGTTGATTATTTTTTTATAATAAAAGTTTATTTTCAAATATTTTACAAAAGTTAGACTCTTTAGTTAATTATTACATATGATTGTCATGCCAAAACGGAGATTATTTTTATTAAGTAGAAGTTAATTTTCTGATATTTTATAATAGTTTTTCTATATTTTTCATACTTTAAAAAAAATTGCTGTTGTAAATACGATAAAAGTTGATATTTTATAATTTTAGTTAATAAATACTTAAAAATAATAATATTAATAATCGTTAATTGTTGCATTTTGAAGACCAAAAAATGAAAAATTGTGATTTGTTGTAAAAGCTTTGTTTTTAGATAGGTATGTAAGTACTTTATGTATTACGTGTGTCTGATTGTATGAGTTATTAAATAAACGAACCAAATGTTTTCCTACTAAATATTAGTTTGTTTTGATAAGACTGATTTTGATTGAAATAACCCTACCACATAAAAGCATTTTTATTACTGACTGTACTATCTCATCAGTTTAGCTTATTTTGGTATTAGTTTATTAGTGGTATTCGTGAGGAATAGAATATTAATTAGGGCAAAAAAGAAATACCATTGGTATTAGTTTTTTGGTATTAGACAGGAATAGATCCTATTGATTGGTACGCATTCTACCAAAATTTATAATTTATTTTATCAGTACAAGGTTGATAAGAAAGTTGCGTGAAAGTGCTTTTTTCAATGCGATTATTATAACATTTGGGCAGGCCAAAGTCTGTGTGACCAAAGTGTACGGGTCGACTAGTATTTAATAGATGAAGGACAGCGTAGGTAAGTATCTAAAAATTTGTACCAATACCTAGGTAGGTACCAAAGCTTCAGTGGTCCTTGAGTTAAGCTGCCATCGAGTGAAGCTTATCGAACAAGGCTGAGGAAGAAAGCCTGCCAAAGGTCGACTATTCTTATAAAAGCAAAATACCCTTGATTTACGAAATGACCTCTGTGCCGTCTGTCTGTCAATAATAATTAAGTACCTCACTGGAGAAGCATCGCATTAGAAGGAGAGAGCATTGCTAAAGCCTAACAAGTGCCTTTGTACGATCTATAGCAATATTGACAACTAGCTTCCGGCCGCAGCTACGAATCCAACACATAAGCTATGTAGGTACATTGAGTAGGTACATTGCGTATGAACCTTAGAGCAACACGGGCTTTCTACGATAGATTACTATTAAAGTTCTGGCGTTGGGGGAAATGTGCACACAAGTGCAGTTCCGCACACTTCATGCAAAAACAAAACTGCCAACTGACTGTAATGATGACGTTAACACATAAACACAGATGACTCACACATTGACAGTTTTATAAAATGTGTATGTCCACTTGGGCTTGTACTTAGAACAGATTAGCCATCCTGATTATCTACTTAATTGACTAGGTACCCTCATTTAGATAATAATCAAGAATCTAAAGTGGGTGATAGACGTACGAGCAAGTACGCGTACTTATGGCTCGCCGACCTTTTTCGCTTGTGTGTCACCGTAAGTACGCGTACTTTAAAACCGCCGCGCAAAATCGTCGGCGATCCAACCGGTCTGAAATCTTGCTCGTAGCTCGTCATGGCTCGAACGTGTGGCAGCATTGCGAGCCGCGAGCCGCCATTTTCAGGCCTCACAGCTCAGTTGGTAGTAACTCTGCCTTCTGCGCTGTAGGTTGTGGGTTCGATCCCCACCCAGGGCAAACATTTGTGTGATGAACATAGATGTTTGTTCTGTGTCTGGGTGTTAATATGTATAATATGTATGTATTTACAAAAAAAAAAAGTATATAAGTATTCTATCAGTTATCTGGTTCCCATAGTACAAGCTTTGCTTAGTTTGGGGCTAGATGGCGCTGTGTGCAAAGTCCGCCAATATTTATTTATTTATATATTTTTTTATATTTATTTTGTTTCGACTTCGTTTCTTTTTTTTAGTTTTTAAAATGTAATACGATATTATTCCTAAATAACACAAAGCTTCTTCAGTCGACGACATCGCAATACAGAGTGAGTAAGCTTCACGTGTGTCACTAACGTCGAGCCGAGCAAGTTCGCGATCTTAAAAACCGCGTACTATAAGTTCGTACGTCTATCACCCACTTAAGCGAATGGAGGCCTCACATCTGAGGCGGCCTCAGATGATGTCTACCGTTCTTGAGGATTACAGTTTTGATTCAATTTACTTTTTTCATTTCCTTTCATTCTTTGAGAAATTTTAATTTGATTATCTAAACTGTAAAAAACCATAAAGTCCAAAACCTTCCCACGGTATTGAATTTAGAACTCGAGGGTCATCGATCCTATGCAAAATGGGAAAAAAAGGAATAAATCGCGAGGGGCGGAAGCAACCACCTGTTCACCAATGTGGGGGGTATTGGCTATGTGTGAGTGACTATCGGTAACGTATTGGGCACATATCGATCGGTTCGATAGAACTCTTCCTGCGTTATGCCCGCCTGGTACTTTCCGAACGGTTTTCGATTATCGGCGATTGGCAATAGGGTTCGATTACCATCCCTATCGGTCGGTTCGGTTTGGGGTAGATGCGCAGAATATGTAAGGGTAGCAAACACAGTAGGGGGATGGTTGGCTATCGGAAGATACTGATTGGAATCATTCAAAAGCAGAAGTGGCAGAAGCAGAAGTTGAAGAAAATATCGGTATTTTATGAAAACATGAAAATCGGAAAAATTATTTCTATCTGGGGGCACGGCAGTGCCCCCGCCAAGTCAAGCAATAAAGCGGCACGGCTGTACCATCCTTTTCTCGAAGCAGTTCAGGCCATTTTCGACCCCCTATAACTTCGTTGTGGAGTTCTTCTGACTTATGTTATTACGTAATTAGCTAACATTTACGTAATAACTTAAGACAGAAGGACCCTTAAAGTAGGGACTGAATAAATTAACCGACTTGGTATTACATGGATCTCACTACTTTTTACGGTAGAAGAACTGAGTTGCGTTGCGAGACTTGGCTTTTTTAGGGTTCCGTACCCAAAGGGTAAAATCGGAACCCTATTACTAAGACTTCGCTGTCCGTCTGTCCGTCTGTCCGTCTGTCCGTCTGTCCGTCTGTCCGTCTGTCTGTCTGTCACAGGGCTGTATCTCATGAACCATGATAGTTAGACAGTTGAAATTTTCACAGATTATGTATTTCTATTGCTGCTCGAACAACAAATACTAAAAACAGAATAAAATAAATATTTAAGGGGGGCCCATACAACAAACAACAAACTTGATTTTTGCATTCCAGCGCCATCTAGTTTCATTTGATGTTACTACGTATTATAGGTACTTTTCGCCGACCTCTCGGGGTTTGAGAGGTAAGATTCCGCTGGCAGGTGGCGCTATTTTACTACTATCGGTAAAGTATGTCGGTAAATAAATAGGTGAGTAAATAGGTACCTAGGTAGATATTATTAATTTCAAATTAATTTCGAGTTCGAATCCTGGTCGTGCATCAATGGATATTTCTGTTCGAAAAATGTACCTATATGCGCGTTACACGTGTTTATAACAGTGAAGGAAAACATCGTGAGGAAACCTGTTAGTATTCTTGAAAGCGGCGACGGGCTTGCAACCTGTCACGTGTGGAATGCTAACTACGTAGTTAGGTAAATAGGTAGGTTACGAGATATTATGAATTATTTTTTATGTTTCTAGGGTTCCGTATCTAAAGGGTAAAAAACGGGACTACTAAGACACCACTGTCCGTCTGTCTGTTACCAGGCTGTATCTCGTGAACCGTGATAGCTAGACAGTTGAAATTTTCACAGATGATGTATTTCTCTAAAATCAGCATAAAATAAATATTTAAGTGAGACTCCCGTACAACAAACATGATTTTTTTGCCGTTTTGATAATAGTACGGAACCCTTCGTGCGCGAGTCCGACTCGCACTTGGCCGGTTTTTTACAAGTTATGTTTTTGATGGCATAGGTACTTTTTACTGATCAATTTATTTATTTTTTAATTCATTTCAATCCGACGACTTCACAGTCCTTATCGTCGTTGTTTCAATCAAAGAAACACCTTTCTATATCCTAATTCCTTAGCATTATGTTCATGTAGCCGTGTATCTGCATAATGTATGATCACTCGGTAAGGTACTTACTCACTCGAATAGGTACCTACTTCAAACCATCGTCATCTCAAGCGGCTAAAGACGATCTCATTCAAATGAACCGTGAAACCGTCTCAAGAAACGTGGGAAAAACAACTCCTTGTCAGCTATGCCTCCCTAGTACTATCCAAGGTATCCATTCCCGAAATTCTCACGCTCTTATCCCATTTTTAAAACAAAACGAATACAAACATCATTGTTTGTAATGATCTTTCTGTGTAACAAGATAAGGTTGAATTTTCCTTGCTATCAATGTTAAACAAGATTTTATAGCCGGCAGCAGGATACGACTTCTACAGCTCATAGCCAAAGCAACATTCGAATTTCAACCTTATCTGTTTAGCATTAAAGCTTGCCATCGAATATTAATTTACTATTAAACAGAGACGGATATAGACGTCCCGTTTCCCTCTCTGTCTGGCGGGTTCGTTGACCAGGCATCCGCTGGGAAAGGATGGCAACAGGCTATACAGACGAATTAAAAGTAGGTATATACCAGGCATCGGAATGTCGCTACCTGCTACAAGGTTCTGTGAGCCTGGTCCTTGTGGAGGTTTGGGAGCCTTAATGCGAACGTGGAGACTGGAGACCAAATACGTCCCAGTTTCCCTGGTATTTTGTATTTTCAGCGTTACATTTTTTTAACAAATTGCCAATTCAATTATGTAATTAATTCAAAATAAATATTCTTGTGCTCTGATTGAATAACAAAAGATCGTCCATGCTCTAAATTCAAATTCAAATTTTCAAATGTAGAACATGTCGGTTTTTTCTATGATGTTAAACTTTTTAGAGATCCGTAGCAATAACCATGGATTGTATTCGTATCACCCCGGTTTCTAAACGCAACAACAGTCACCTAGTGAAGGTCGATGGACTAAGGATTGGGTGCATTGAAATCCGGTTGCATAGACCAGCACAGGTAACTGTATAAATTGAGTGCATTTATCGCTATAATTGTATAGTTAATTAAATACACCTACCTACCTAGTAGAAATTAATTAATTTTACAAATATTAAATAAAAGTTATGTTGTCTGAATGGTTCCTTGGCTTTCAATCCGAAGGTTGTAGTACGAATCTCGTCGCGTCAATGGATTCTTCTCGTTAATAAATAGGGTAAACGGTACCTAACCAGTTTACAAAAATGTGTCAAATGTGACGTTTGGAACCTGATTACCCCCTTTAGGCATCTTTAAGAACCTAAGCTCCACGCAAAGTCACAATTCACTGAAAACTGAGAGGCTGCACAAGATTACTCGTTTGAAGGTGTGCAACGTGTAGGTACAGATTCAGAATAAATCTCGGATTATAAAATACGAATGTTTTCGAAACAAAAAAACACTTTATAATAATTTAAAGGAAGCTCCTCTTGTATCTGTTTGAAAGAAATACATAATATCAAATGTTAAGATGGTTTTCTAATACGTTTGTTATCTTTATCGACAAAAAAACCAAATTAAGCGTAGATAAATTAACATTGTTCAAATAAAATTAATTATTTATTTCTAGAGTATCCTTTTCCTCTCTTCTGCTCTATTCTCCCTCAAGGAACGTTTTAAAGTTCCTTCACCTCTAAAATCCCTGAACCCTACGCTCTTCTAAAACATAACAACTAAAAACTTTCCCACACTCCTCTGATTTCAACATTTCCACTTTTGAATTTGAGTTATTATTTTCTATGTATGAGCTGTGAAGCCAGTCACCTTCTATTTTCGTAACCAACTCTTGAATCCTTATTGAAAATGGATTGCAATTAATAAAACTAATTGGTGTTCAGAATAACATGAATGATGATGTGAGGTGGGTGATGTAACTACTCGTTAGAAATTAATTATTTCTATCAAAATTAGAATAATTTATAATTATCGAGGTTTCATAACATCGAGAATTCGAGATCGATTAAAACCAAAGAGTAGATCCTTATTGGCTGTCAGTCAAACTTCAATTTTTTTATTATGTTATGTAGGTAATAAGTAGTGACAGTGGTAAAACTGTACGGAACCATCATTTATTTACGTGCTTGACCATTAATTGATTTGATTTTCGTCTAGCGTTTCAACCAAATCAAACGTCCATTGACTTCAATAATCATTGATGGTAAAAGCAATAAAAAATATAGACTGTGGTAAAAGTAAGCAAAATAATGTAGAAGGTCAATCTGCCAATATTTTTTATTGGCAAGCCAGCTATCGACGATTTCCAATAATGGCCAACTGATCGGAAAACACCAGGCGCACATGAGTGTGTAGGAGCTCTTCCGAACCGATCAATACTTCGATAGCTCTCCCCCATTCCCGTAAAATAGAGAACAGGTGTGATCAGAGATGGGCACTTACCCGGTAAAAATCATTTTTACCCATTCATTCCTATTTATACCCATTTATACCGGGTAAAAATGATTACATCTTTTTTTTTTACTTTTTTGACACTTATCTAATTATGGATCACGATTTTCATATTTTCATTAGTTTAGATCTTTCGAAGATGTCTAGTGGGGGTAGTCAGAGGCACGTCCAAACATTATATTTGGTACATGCCCATATTTTGCAGTAGTTAGCATTCCAAACGTGACAGGTTGCAAGCCCATCGCCGCTTATAAGAATATAACTGGTTAATACTAATTAGTTATGGTGTTTTCTTGTTATTATTTTTTACTTTGGATTATAATTATTCAGACTTTAGCGTAAAGAAATAAGAGCGGTCGTTTTCAGGAATTTTAGGTTTAGCGTGGAGACAACAGAATCTCCACCAATGTAACAAAATTAAACCTAATACAAATTCCATAAAAAAATATCGAAATTCTATCTATTTTGATTATTCATATTATGCATGGTTGTATAGATTGTTTGTCCTGCCACTTTGACGTGTAATCTATAAAAAACCGGCCAAGTGCGAGTCGGACTCACGCACGAAGGGTTCCGTACTATTATCAAAACGGCAAAAAAATTACGTTTGTTGTACGGAAGTCCCACTTAAATATTTATTATATGCTGTTTTTAGAGAAATACATCATCTGTGAAAATTTCAACAGTCTAGCTATCACGGTTCATGAGATACAGCCCTGTGACAGACAGACGGACAGACAGACGGACAGACGGACAGGCGGACAGACGGACAGACGGACAGAAAGACAGACGGACAAACGGACAGACAGATGGGCGATGGGCTTGCAACCTGTCACGTTTGGAATGCTAACTACTGCAAAATGTGGGCATGTACCAAATATGTTTGGACGTGCCTCTAACTACCCCCACTAGACATCTGCGCCTGATGCGTGATCCATAATTAGTTAAGTGTCAAATAAGTAAAAAAAAAAAGATGCAATAATTTATACCCAGTTTATATCGGGTAAAAATGACGTCATTCTTACCCATTCATTCCTATTTATACCCAATTTAAATCGGTTATTATTTATATTTTATTAATATCGGTACTTTGAGGTTTAATCTATAATAAGTAATCTAAAAATAACTTAAACAAGTAGTATTTCATATAAGCACATACGGTGCTATTAATAAAAATTTACTAATCCAAAGATCATCTGAGGTTACAGCAAGACTTGTTAATACCAGCCTAAAGTTGTAATAACTTCAGAGTAAAATAGTTATTAATAAACTCGGCGAAGTGTTGGACTAACAATACATTCCTTGCACCGGGATTATATGGCAACACACTTGATTTAAAAGTAAAAAGAGTGAGTCGGTGAGTGAACTCAATGCTTTATGATGACATATGGACAGTGACAAACAACGTTTTGAATGACAGTTGCCTATGGTATAAAAGTAAACAAACAACTATGAAAACTTTGATAAAAATTAATTAAATTTCAAAATGAACTGAAAACGCATTCGCTTTATTAAGAAAAGGTAAATAATGTTATCATCTATCACTTTTACAGCTTGACTGTTATGGTAAGTATAATGAATGCTACCGTAGGTATCATTTACAATATAATTGTTTGTTTCAGCAATTATTTCGCATAGTTCTGAGAGAGTATCCTCCAATAATTGAAATCAAATCATTGGACACTAATACAAACTGGACAAAAAACAAAGCATGGTGCGTGAAAGTGCACGAAAAGTAAGTTTAACTAGGTTTTTCTAACAAAACATGGTGCGTGAAAGTGCACGAAAAGTAAGTTTAACTAGGTTTTTCTTTAAGTACTGAGTAAGTACCTAACCTATCTTAGTACCTACGAATTAAAATATTTGTTACAAGTATACCACTTATTTCAGGTTTAATGAGTTATATAAATGATCTCAATAGTTAAACTTATGTTAAACTAACTTACTTTGACTATGTTTTTAAAACTACCTAAAATATTAATTTTTAATCTATTTGTTATTTGCAGGACCAGAATGAACATGCTCGAAGCTTGATAAGCCACAGAAAATATGAAGAGCACAAGCGAAGGATGATATTTTCATATACTTACTCACACTAATCACAGTTCTGAATTCTATAAAAAAAATTCTATGGTAGGATCCAAACAATGTGTACAAATAAAGAAAATGTCATAAGCCTGATGTTTTTTATTTAAAATTAATGTGCTTAGGTATAACATGGAAGTACAAGAAAATAATATAAAAGTCTGTCATTCAATTCTGATTGCTCAAATAATTTTATTGTTGTTTCAAACAACATTCATTATTATATTCTTGAGTCATGTGAGCTGCCTTGCACATTTATGCCACAAAAGGTATTCATGATCTCCAAATTAGCACCTGACACAACCTGGAACAATAAAATATATATGACTTTAATTTTATGGTAGGAAACCTATGTTTGAATAAATTATAATTATGTACCAAAGCTTACGTAGTAGGTACTGAAACCTCAGAATACAGAAGAAGTTCTTTCTGTATTCTGAGACTGAAACCTTACCTGTAAATTTATTGACATGTATCCTGTCTTGTTTATGCAGTGTTGTCCAATACCATCTGCAATTTTTGGGATTCTAATATGTGTGCAATATAGCTCCTATCATTTGTCTGAAGCCACACAATTAATAAAAACCAGCAATCACATATGTTCCAGTCCAAGGCATTTTTATCCATTGAGCCCTTTGCTTAAAAAAGTGCTAAACCAACTTGTTTGCATGCAAGTGAAATTGTTGGCTGGCTCCTCCCGCTTGATAATTTACTGCATCATCTTGAATCTGTATTCATCTCTTCATCTTGAAAGTCTTCAAACGAATTCTTACGAATTTTGATAAATTTTACACGCCTCACTAATAGATTCAACCTTTTCTATTTCTTCTTACTCTCAAATCATCAATTAATCCATCTTATTTGCACAGAAATGAATGAGTAAATAAAACAAACACTATTGGATACGCAACTTTAAAACACAATTTTAGGTTAGGAAAGACTGTGGCGCAGGTTGTCTAAGCTTACTCTGACTTATATGCTCTTTGACTCTGACGTAAAATTGTTGTAATAGGAATGAATGGGTAAGAATGACGTCATTCTTACCCATTCATTCCTATTTATACCCAATCATTCTTACCCATTCATTAAATAGGAATGAATGGGTAAGAATGACGTCATTCTTACCCATTCATTCCTGTTTATACCCAATTTATATCGGGTAAAAATGACGTCATTCTTACCCATTCATTCCTATTTATACCCAATTTATATCGGGTAAAAATGATTGCATCTTTTTTTTTACTTTTTTGACACTTAACTAATTATGGATCACGATTTTCATATTTTCATTAGTTTAGATCTTTCGAAAATGTCTAGTGGGGGTAGTCAGAGGCACGTCCAAACATTATATTTGGTACATGCCCACATTTTGCAGTAGTTAGCATTCCAAACGTGACAGGTTGCAAGCCCATCGCCCATCTGTCCGTCCGTCTGTCTGTCTGTCTGTCTGTCCGTCTGTCTGTCCGTCTGTCTGTCTGCAGGTCTGTCTGTCCGTCTGCAGGTCTGTCTGTCCGTCTGCCTGTCCGTCTGTCTATCCGACTGTCTGTCCGACTGTCTATCCGTCTGTCTGTCCGTCTGTCTGTCTGTCTGTCCCTCTGTCTGTCCGTCTTTCTCTCCGTCTGTCTGTCACAGGGCTGTATGATCTCATGAACCGTGATAGCTAGACTGTTGAAATTTTCACAGATGATGTATTTCTCTAAAAACAGCATAAAATAAATATTTAAGTGGGACTTCCGTACAACAAACGTGATTTTTTGCCGTTTTGATAATAGTACGGAACCCTTCGTGCGTGAGTCTGACTCGCACTTGGCCGGTTTTTTATAGATTACACGTCAAAGTGGCAGGACAAACAATCTACACAACCATGCATAATATGAATAATCAAAATAGATATAATTTCGGTAATATTTTATGGAATTTGTATTAAGTTTAATTTTATTACATGTGTGGAGATTCTGTTGTCTCCACGCTAAACTTAAAATTCCTAAAAACGACCGCTCTTATTTATTTACTAAAGTCTGAATAATTATAATCCAAATTAAAAAATTACAAGAAAACACCATAATTAATTAGTATTAACCAGTTAGTATTCTTATAAGCGGCGATGGGCTTGCAACCTGTCACGTTTGGAATGCTAACTACTGCAAAATGTGGGCATGTACCAAATATAATGTTTGGACGTACCTCTGACTACCCCCACTAGACATCTTCGAAAGATCTAAACTAATGAAAATATGAAAATCGTGATCCATAATTAGATAAGTGTCAAAAAAGTAAAAAAAAAAGATGTAATCATTTTTACCCGGTATAAATGGGTATAAATAGGAATGAATGGGTAAAAATTATTTTTACCGGGTAAGTGCCCATCTCTGGGTGTGATGCGTTCGGTCTATGTGTGAGTAGACCGAGAATAATGTACTTTTGGTGTTGTTTGGCTGTGTTCGTATTCATTCATTCGTGACCGAGAGCGCAGGAAGTCGATACGGTTGTCAGTGTATGGACAGGAGATCATGCTTTTGAAGAAGATGATTGGGATCAATTTGAAGAAGTTTCAGTACCAAGCTCACAACTTTTTACTACTAAAGTTACTACTACTGTATTCTCAAAAGAAAACAATGTTACTTCATAAGAAAGTAAAGAAAAAACATTATATTATAATTTTATAGGGAATCCACGCCCATTCGATAGTTTATTTTTATTTAAATAGCGTCTTAATATACTTATCTAAAATAAAAATAAAAAAAATAGGTCACACGATCCAAAAGAATCACGACTGTAATCCAAAATTACGGTAGACATCCTCTCAGATCTTCAGATGCTTAGATTATTTGAAGATGTCTAGTGGGGATAGTCAGAGGCACGTCCAAACATTATATTTGGCACAAGCCCACATTTTGCAGTAGTTAGCATTCCATACGTGACATACGCCCATCGCCGCTTATAAAAATACTAACTGGTTTCCTCACGATGTTTTCCTTCGCCGTTTTCAGCAGTTAGGCATGAAGTTTGAAGTTCATAAAAATTTGAGTAGCAAAGTGCTATATTCAAATATCCATAAATTTTTTATCAACGTAATTCAAAGCACCAAATTCAAGCTTATTATGAAATATTCGTGGGTGGGTTGGCAACATTGGTTCTACTTAGTGTAAAATTTGATTATACCTAACCTACCAATTATTACATAACTAGTACTTGGTTAGTACTTTTAATTTTTATTCTTGTTTGAGCCTTCACCTTGTTCGATCATCGCACCACTGGAGGGAGCTCTTTTAGCATTAAGGAAAGGATCATGGAAAAAAATGATAGGCCCCAAGCCGTGTTTGTTGCCTGATTCTTCTAGGCTTGGTTGCGAGTTGCGAGGAACAGGCGTAGCTTCTCCTGGCTTAAAATGCCTTTTGAATATTGAATTTTTCTGAATTATAAAAAAATAAATTTACATTATGAAGTCGCGTAATTTAGAATGCAAATATTTTTGTTTATAACTTATTATTTTAATAACTTAAAGTCTAGTAGATAGCTAAAGCTAAAAAGCTTATTAAAATGTAGATACACTTTTGTCATAACACGAGTAGGTATTATTTAGCATATTTTCACAACTTTTTGATTATTTGTTTTATAGTTTACTTTGTAGAATAAACTTGTTAGAGTTCTCTGTTTGTGACAGCTGTTATACCTACCCTCTGCTATTGAATAATTAATAATTAAAGTATTTTAGTTTTCACCTATCAAAAGGTACATTATCAGAGAGTAACATTGGCCACATTTTAATTTAAAAAAAATGGGATCCCTTGAAAATTGCATTAATGTAACTTATGGTATCAAAAATTTGCCTATAATTTTCGGAGTGTGCGGAGCGGACTACTAGTATACATTTAACACTGCCATGTCTAACGCTGTCATATACCTACCAGGGATGTTACGGAGCTTCGACTCCGACTCCGATAAGTCGGAACTTCCGATTGTTATTACACCTCCGACTCCGACTTCGGTTCCGAAACTTTTAAACCGGAGGTTTTAATCGGAGGATGTGTGACATGTCATTAAAATTATTACTTCCAGGTTTTTTTAACATTTACATTTAATAAAACAAAATAAAAATCAACACAAAAACAACCTTGGAGTGATTTTGATTTAATTTGTTAACTGTTAAAGGGTAAACTGTTTAATGTTAATAGGAAACATGGCAATTTTTATTTTTATTGTCTGTAAATTGATTAAGTACTTTCAAATTAAAATTAAAAATGTTCACTGAATAATGTTTTTATTCTTCTCTGCCGCCACTTCTGATTCCTGATACTGCCTCCGACTCCGACTCCGACTCCGATAAATCAAATTTAAAAACTCCGACTCCGACTTCGGTTCCGATAAAATTACCTCCGTTACATCCCTGGTACCTACCGACAAAATATTGGATCATTTATTATGTATAAACAGCTTGATGTATGTAGATTCACACATTTCTGGAGCTACGGGCAAAATCAGATGCATATCCCATACTTACAGTCATAAAACGTGAATATATTTATTTTTCTCAGGTGTATCGAACTCCTTTGTATCGAGTCCTTTATAGCCTTTAGATACCAAAGGATTGGAGTGGAAAGAACTCTTTTGTGCTATGTATTCCTGGTGCAGAGGGCAAAGATCTTTCGGGTTCAAACGAACAATGCTTTGTGTTTTTATTATTTTTATTATACTCCTGCAAGACGAACGTTGTTTTCATTATTAAAATGAAAATGAAATAGAATCACGACTTTAATCCCCTAGCCTAGTACGCTGAGATCGTTGAAGATTATTAGTACTTAGTAAGTATAAGTACTAATAAAACGTAGATGATTTTGAAATGGGTGCTAATATTTGTATGTGTTTCGAAAATTGTGGGCAAAACTAGAAAGAGGCAAATAGCGAACAGATCGTCTAATTAAAGGGATCAGCGTCCAACCATAACATTTGGCACACGCTCACTTATTGAAGTAGTTAGCATTCCATACGTGACAGGTTGCAAGTTGCAAGCTAGTCGCCGCTTATAACTGGTTTCTTCACTCTGTTTTCCTTTACCGATTAGCGCGGAATAATTTGAGGTATCACGAGTTATCTTCCGAGACAGCTAGGTGGAATGTTTTTGTAATTACATAATACGTTGTTATGTTTGCCACCGTAAGTATGAAATTCAACTTCCTTGGTAAAGATCTTCTTCACTACATAGTATAAAGCAAAGTCGCTTCCCACTTCCCGCGTCTGTATGTATGCTTATATATTTTATATTTGATTTTGATGCGGTTTTTTTGAATAGATAGAGTGATTCAGGAGGAAGGTTTATATGTATTAAACCCGTGCGAAGCCAGGGCGGGTCGCTAGTGTTTTATATATTTATGTCCGAGCTATAATTAAAAAGCTACGTAGCAGTAAACTCATTCATTCCCTTATTTGAAGGGTTACAGTCATACCTACCCATCTTTTAGAAAGTAATAATAAAAATTGCTCTAATTTCAAAGACACGGTCGTAAGACAACTTTACGGCCTACATTCCTAACGATTTTGATTTAAATTGTTGAGAAAACGATAAGAGAAATGAGCTTTTTTATTGAAACATAAAATTCTTCGTAGACCAAATTGTTTGCATAACCAAATACAAAATTTAATATAAAGGTTGCTTGTAAATATTAATGTGATATTGTCAATCTACCTAACATGAATCTAAGTTTATTCGTAATACGGTAGGTACAAGAGTTTTTCAAATGTTTGAAGTAGAGACACACATCAAACTTTTATAAATTCCAAATTAATGCGTTCCGAATTCCAATGGTACGTTTTCCTCAAGCCAAAATACCTACAAACTTTACAACAAACTGTGGCGCGTGGCGTTTAGAACCCTTGCATGGTTCTGATCGCCTGGTACACGTAACGGAGATCGAAGACGTTTTTCCCTGGAAAGTAGGAATTTGGAAAAAAAAACAGAAGATCGACCTTTTCTGGGAAAAGAGCGATAGAAAGAGAGAGATAGACAACTTGAATTTTGTGGTCTAACTAACTAAAGTTTCTGCGAGAAACGTACCTATCTTCAGGTAGGCGGAAGTACGAGCGCAACACATTGTGTAAAAATATCCAAATAAATGTAGTGTAGTAATGTCTTTCGTAGTTTACATAGCTAACATAGTTAAAATATAAGTAATTTTCAATGGTATTTGTACTACATTTTTATTACTATTTCTCCACGTCCATTATATAAGTTGTAAGTTGTATTATAACTCATAAACTTGTGGGGGGGGGAGGGTTCTTACAAAAATTTGTACTTTCAAGCTTAATATTTCAAAAACATCATCACACCTAAAAGGTACCTCTACTATTAGAAGGTACCTCTCCTCTAAGAAAATTACTAATATCTATTACATTTTCGTCAATGGGTACATTTAAAATTGACAATATAGTCACGCAGTAAGTAATATTTAGTATATCTTAAAATTTGATAGTTACTAGAGTCTAGTTAGTTATTATAAATCTGAAAGTTTTCGAGGATGTTTAGATGTCTGTGTTTGTGGCTCAACCACGCCTAAACGACCAAACGGATTTAGATGAAACTTGGAATATACATAGCTTATGTCCTATAATATAGGACTTTACATTTAGGATACTTTTCACCCAGATACTACGAGCGATACCGAGTGGAGACTAGTTTTAATATAAAACGCTGACTTGTATAGCACATGACAACAAAAGCGCCTGACATAACTCATGAAATATTTCCTTAGGGTGTGACCAGACATTGCGCGGCAATCGAGAGTGGCAGCCGTCAGTTTTGTTGTACATGAAAATTTTCCATCTGACCCCACCATAAAACATTTTATGGCAATACTTGGCATTCCTCGATAAGGAATTATGCTGTTAGATCAATTCTTCTTTTTATGACCTACTTTTATGGCAGTAAATCTTCATGCGAATTTTTTGGAGAACTAGCTTTTTCAGCGGCTTCTCTCGCGGCGATGGGCTTGTAACCTGTCACGTATGGAATGGGAACTACTGCAAAATGTGGGCATGTGCCAAATATAATGGACGTGCCTCTGATTACCCTCTGTAGACATCGACAATGGCTCTAAGCGCCTTGAGATCTGAGAGTATGTCTACCGTACTTGGGGATTACAGTCGTGATCCTATTGTAGTTTCTGTCGCGTGGTGCCCAAATAAAAGTATCCCCAAGCTACTCCAGGATATAAGCTAATTAATTTCCTAGTTTTATCCAAATCCGTTTGGTCCTTTGGGCGTGGTAGAGTCATAAACATACGTACATCCTCACATATTTTCGGATTTATAATATTAGTTAGATAATGTTTGAATATTTATTTACAGGCAATAAAAAGATGAGATAAATAAAAATACGTAGATGAATAGCGAATAATATTATTGGGAATTTGTGACAAAAAATACTCGCATAGAGGGTTCCGTACAAACTTCATAGACTTAGGTTTTCCTGTAATCTCTAGGTGAAGAACTACAATCTGTAGTTTTTCAAGATTGTAGGCCGAGTATAAGGGGAGAAGGACGCACAATCAGACAAAACAGTGTTCCTTTAAAAGGTGTAATTTTTTATTTTGAGTTACAGACCCTAAAAATAATTAAATAGGGTACAGGGGTAAGTACCTACTTACCAACTTTGAACAAGCACTTGCGACCTTGGTGGCGTAGTATGTGTTCTGATTGCAAAAGTAGTTTGATAATAGACTTGGTGCTTACTAATCCGTAGGCGGTCTAAAATGAGTAAGGGTAGGAAAGTTTTTAGAGATGTTTGTAAAGAATGTATGGATTTTTGTACCTATGGGCTGAGTCTTCCCGGATAAGACGGAAAAAGTGATAAAACTGCATTATCTCGAAAACCATCAAATTTAAAAAGAAACTGTCTATAATTTACTTAGCTAGTTTTGTTTAGTTTTGATTAAAAACGAAATTAGTGTTTTTGAAGAGCCAACTTTGGAAAATAAATCTATCGAGAAAAGTTTCACCAATCGTATGTAGATTAAATCCTTGTCATAAAAAACAAAACTGTATGTTATGCGGTTAAAGAGAAATAACGATTCTGCATTCACCAAAAACATTTTGGGTAGGAAAGTTTTTAGAAAGAAATATTTATTATTAACTATATTGTGAGCTTCGAAGAAATGCCCACGCGATATTGTCCGTCTCCATTATACCGTAGAACGATTCGATAACGTATAAGCGAAAGAGGTTGTTTTAAAGCCTAATCCCTATATTCTTAGTTGTTACCTCGAAATATCTCTACCTCGAAACCGTGTTTTGGTAGTTTTAGTTGATAAAATTACTTCGAGTTTGCCTCTAGTCGAGGATTCCTCAGTCAACAGAACTGTCAAATATTATGCCACTAGTTGAAGGAAAACATCGTAAGGAAAGTGTAGTTGGTATTCTTATAAGCGGCGCTGGGCTTGCAACATGTCCCGTATAGAATGGTAACTACTGCAAATTGTGTCAAATGTTATGTTTGGACGTGCTTCTGACTACCCCTAGGCATGTTTGAGAATCTGAGCACCTGGAGATCTGAGGAGGACCTTACTTGAAAATTACAGTCATATATAACCTTCTTATTTCATTTTAAAACACAAACATACAAATCCTACCGACATTAATCTTTCCACTTGATGTCTAAGTAGGTTGATCTTACCAACAATTGCTGCTACGATTTCAAAAGGCGTTACCCTACTTTTCATTCAGAGTGTAGGAAGCACTTATCTTCAGTTGGTTTTATTAAATAAATACTGCGCAGATATTTATCGGGTACTTATTTACTTCTGAATGGTAAATGGGACAGCCGTAGGAAGTTGTCACCCTTTTGGAAGTTTAAGGGTCAAAATCCTTTGCGTTCGATGACACTTAATAGGGACTATTGGGTATCAAAAAATTGCCTGTGATCTTTATTAGCACCCGTGCAAAACCGAGGCGCCCAGCTTTTTATTAAATGATTAGTAGATAGTAAAGATCTGATAGAGATTTTTGAAAATATATTATATCAAAATTTCCCAAAGATCACCGTTTTCAAGTTAAGTCTCAAGTAAGCTAATTGCTGGTTAAAGTTACAAAACAAGTATAACTATGACTGAGTAGCACTAACATGAAGATGATTAGTAGCAGTAACTGTCCTGTTTTTTTCGAACTCAAAAATACTAAGGTGATAAGTAAAAATTTTTTGACATTTTGTATGGGCTGAGTCTACCCGGATAAGACGGAAAAAGTGATAAAACTGCATTATCTCGAAAACCATCAAATTTAAAAAGAAACTGTCTGTAATTTATTTAGCTAGTATGATTATCTAACGAATTATATAAAAATTAACTGTTTAGCTATTCATAGTTTTGATTAAAAACGAAACTAGTGTTTTTGAAGAGCCAACTTTGGAAAATAAATCTATCGAGAAAAGTTTCACCAGTCGTGATTCTGTCTGTAATTTATCTAGATTATATCCTTAAGTTATCTTTGTCATAAAAAACAAAACTGCATGTTTTACGGTTATTGAGAAAAAACGATAATGCATTCATCAAAAACACTTATTACTCGTCTTAAGGGTTAAAATGTGAATAAACTATTTTTTCGAGTAGATAGTAAAGATCTGATAGAAATTTTCGAAAATACAATATCAAAATTTTCCAAAGACCACGATTTTCAAGTAAGCTAATTGCTGGTTAAAGTTACAAAACAAGTTTAACTATGACTGAGTAGCACTAACTTGAAGATGATTAGTAGCAGTAACTGTCCTGTTTTAACTCAAAAATACTATTATTATTGTAAATGCGAAAGTTTATGAAGATGCCGCAATCACGCTGAAAAAACAAAAGTATTTTTTGAAACAAGACAGATAGTTTGTGTCCAGGAATTACATAGGTAGGATACTTTTATCCAGGTACCAAGCTAGCGAAAGCTTGACTATAATACCTCTAGAAGGTACGTAAAGGTGGCGCTCTGATGCCGTACCACAAGCTCTTATGGTGATATCAAAACTGTACCTACTACTTGCGGAGTCGCGGTGCGAAACTGACAACGCTATACGAACTCGACGAGTTGAGAGAGAGTTGCACCGCGATGATACTGTTTTATTATTACTTTAGAATTTGTGGCAAAGGGGTTGGTAGTGCAAGGCCCTGTTAATGTCCAATTTCGAAGTGAATCAAGCCTATAACCGTAGCCAATATCCAAAATAGTCCCACTTATCGTGTCTGGGCTGTAAGTGGTCGAGCAAATCAATTTATTAGACGAATTGACTGCTTGGTGTTGATAAGTGATCTGATGGCTAAATTGCTCATATCCCCCGTTGTTTTTCTATGAAACCATACAGAAAAACCATGAAATATATTACTAAGGCCTTGGTTTCAAAATAGTCACATATGCGAGTAATGTAATGGTCACTTTCTGCTACGCTTTTAATTTACACTGCTGCAAAATTTCAGCTCAATCGGTTGGAGATAACTACTTCGAAATCGTTGCTGCTACATACATACACTGATACATTGCAAGTTAAATAAAAGCTTGTAGGTAATAAAATCATAAGAATCACTTTGAAACGTTTGAAACGTTTACGAGCTTGGTGAAGCTACGCCTTGTCCTCGCGATCGATCAAGATGAACGAAACATCTAGTTTCAGTTTTCAGGATTGGTCTTGCCTTAATACCTACACTCTGTAATTATTTCCTTAAAGCATATTATTATGGTGCTAAAAATAACTTACAATTTCGTTGGTTACATTATACACGTCACTGATGGATAGCTTTTCATGGCTTTTGACATGGAATTTATTGATCAAACCGGGTTTCGTTAATGAGTGGGTTGATCTATGATAAGGTTATTCATTATTGAAAGGATGCTAAAGATAGAACAACAACACATTATGAGTCTCGTTGCGTAGGCGCCTAGGTTATAACAATAACAATTAACAAAACTAAAATTTTATAGGATCACGACTGTAATCCTAAGTACGGTAGACATGGTCTCAATCTCCAGGCTCGCAAGAGAAAACCGACGAAAATGTTCGACCAATAGAAAAGTTAAGGGACGATATTCGTTTTTAGGGTTCCGTACCCAAAGGGTAAAATCGAAACCCTATTACTAAGACTTCGCTGTCCGTCTGTCTATCTGTCTGTCTGTCCGCCCGTATGTCTGTCACAGGGCTTTTCACAGATTATGTATTTCTGTTGCTGCTAAAACAACAAATACTAAACAGAATAAAATAAATATATTTAAGGGGCCCATACAACAAACGTGTTTTTTTACCGTTTTTTATAGATAATTGTACGGAACCCTTCGTTATTATCGTCTTCGTTATATCGCCGGTTTTTTTTAAGTTCTATGAAGGAACTACTAGTCCTACATTAATACAATTTCAATGGGACCAACTTGGGACTATTCTCTACCTACACAATAGAAAAAAAAACATCGAAATCGGATCAACAGGTAAAAAGATTAAAACTATCGTGGTTGTTAATCATTTTAAATAGAAATACGGCTAATTACCACGTTTTTCCTTGTATTGCTGACGTTTCGAGACAATTCAGATGCTCTTCATCATGAGCATCGCCCGCGACCGCGATCAACGGCAGATCGGATACAAAGAAAAACGTGGTAATTAGCCGTATTTCTATTTAAAAAGGTAAAAAGATATTTAAGCGTTCATTTCGACCAATCGAAAAGTCATCGAAAAAATATATAGGTACAATGGCGAATTAAGAACCTCTTTTTAGTAACAAAAGGTACTTGAACTTGAAAGAAAACAGCTGATTATACAATAGGTATCTATAATTTAGGACATAAATATACCTACTTAGAAGCATTGTTTCGGTACGGGTGTGGGATGTTAGTGAAAACATTGGTGCGTAGTGATGTGTTGACAGAACATCGATATCGATGACAAAGACGGTGCAAATAAAATAATTAGGATCACAACTGTAGTCCATAAGTACTGTAGATGTAATCTCAGGTCTCCAGGCGCTCAGATTGTTGATGATGTCTAAAGAGGTTAGTCAACATTACATTTGTCACATGGCCACATTTTGCAGTAGTTAGCATCCCTCACGTGACAGGTAGCAAGCCAGTAGCCGCTGTATTGTAAAGAGACGACGTGTTGGGGAAAAATCACATACGTCTGGCCTTACCAGTTGTAAATAAAAATATCATTTAAATAAATAAACACACAACATTAACCCGAATTCAAAAATATAAAACGTCTTAGTAAATAGTTTGTTTTTTTACTTATCCCGGATAAAAAAATTAAATTCCGTATGTTAATGCCCATTTAAACATTTGTCCCTTACAGGCTGAAAAAAAAATCTGGCAATCTTTATCACGATAATCTCCAAGTACCTACAACTAGATCATTTTTAGGGTTCCGTACCCAAAGGGTAAAAACGGGACCCTATTACTAAGACTTCGCTGTCCGTCTGTCTGTCCGTCTGTCTGTCTGTCTGTCTGTCACAGGGCTGTATCTCATGAACCGTGATAGCTAGACAGTTGAAATTTTCACAGATTATGTATTTCTGTGGCTGCTCTAACAACAAATACTAAAAACAGAATAAAATAAATATTTAAGGGGGGCTCCCATACAACAAACATGTACTTATTATTATCGATAGTCGATTAGCTGGATAGTCAGACACTATCGATAATCGAAACATCTGTTCTCGGAAGCAATGACTTTCGTTTTTCGAAGCCATTAGTCTTACATTCTCAGAAGTACATAGTACTGGAATTAGTGAGATTAGTGGAGTAAGGTAAGAGCTGGTTCATACGTAGGTGTACTATTAGGGCAAGAGCGCTGGTTGTGGGTACTTTAACAACATTTGCATTTTTCAAATAATCAGTATATTATATTTATTAAAACGACGATTTTTAAACAACATAGAATGGAGTATTTATCTATCTCTTAGGTTAAGTAAAGGATTTGTAACAGGTGATATTTATTTATTAATTTTTCCTATTGAAATAGAAATAGCGGGAAATTATTGGTTAAAACGGACATAGACAAAGAATTGTATTGACTATAGACTTTATACAAGTTTGTCTGCTAACTTAGTTATTGACTGCCAAAATTGAAAATGCCCGAAGCCGGGGTAGGCACCACAACCAGGTATATTACCAGGCCCTACGTTTAAACAACTAAAAAAGGAAAAATGATGAAAATGTTTTTCCCAATCGAAAAGTCAAGAAAGATGTTTTTTTTAAGTTTTGTGAATTATCACTACATAGTATAAAGCAAAGTCGCTCTCCGCTTCCCGCGGCTGCATGTCTGTATGTATGTTTGCTCAATCAAAAACCACTTCTAGGGTGAAAATAGGGGATGAAATTTTGTGTTGGACTTAAAACAAGAAGTTAGTTTTATTTTTTCACTCATTTTTTTTAATTATATTACTTTAGGGTAGTGTAACTACTATTATTTTTAATATAGGTACGTCTACGTACCTATTAAAAACAACTTTAATACTTACCTTCACGGTAAAGTACCGAAAACAGGAAATACGTAATATTTCCGTGACATGAATTCCAATTGGGAGGTAAACCAAACCCTGAATTGTGACAGCATAACTCTACATAATAATCATCAAACTTGGGGTATTACCGATTTCCTCTTCATCATCACCATTGTCAACAATAAATAATTAAAAATAAAATAAATATTGGTGGACATTTTTACACAGCTAAACTAAACAAAGCTTATACTATGGGAACTAAATAACTGATAGAATACTTACATTTTTTTTTTAAATACTTAAGGCGCTCCCAGTCGACCATTGTTTTTGTTCGAAACGAAAAAATAAATACTAGTGAACAAGCCACATCTCCTATTTTATAATGTATAGTATATGCGAATAAAGATGTACCCATCTTTAATCACTTCGATAAATAATCCTACCGACCGCTGCAATGACGACAAACACACGTCGGCGCGTGGTCCGCCTTAGCTTTTCGAATAAATTAATGATATAAATTATGTATAATTACTTGTCAAAAATCTATTCTAATAGAAATCTAGATCAACATATTATCTATCTTTAACAATAAATCACAAGTTGATTTTAATAGTAGGTAAGTATATAAAATATTTCGATCATAAATTCTAAAACGTATCATTTTGAAATAATATCTTTATCGTGAAAAGTTTCTGCTATTATGTTATCAGCTTAATAGAAATCACCGAGATTTCTATTAAGCTGATAACATAATCTGAGGAACCTGAAGTAATATACTTATAAAAATAGGAGATGTGGCTTGTTCAGAAGTATTTCTTTTTTCGTTTCGAAAAAGAGCAATCAGCGACTGGGAGCCCCTTAAGATACATACTAACACCCAGACACGGAGCAAACATCTGTGTTCATCACACAAATATTTGCTCTGGGTGGGGATCGAACCCACAACCTACAGCGCTGAAGGCAGAGTTTATACCAACTGAGCTGTGACCTGTGAGGCTGTTAATATGTAGCTCACTTCTGCGAAAGTATGCGTGTTTCAAAATGTGGTGCTTAGACGAGCCTCTAACTACCCTTCTTGACATCCTCGAGGACATCAGAGCGCCTGGAGATCTGGAAGGAGGTCAATCATGGTCGTAAAACCTATTTCTTGATTATTATTTTTTAATTTGTAGATCTCTTAGGATTTGATTGTAAACCCCAAGCCAAATCCTTGTAGTTAGGTACCTTTTGTTTTCTACAAGTTCTGTCGACCCCTAAGGGCAAGATGATGATGCTGATTTGTATATCATCTTATAAAAACATGTCATACCAAATCCATCAAAACCTATTATTCGAATTATCGCATAAGCACGTCTTTCAAAAACAAAGCTAAAAAACTAAATCAGTAGGTGACCTTGCTCTGACGTCATCACGAAGGCTCGGCACGCGGAATCCATTGTCCTATTTCGCACCCACACACAGCGACCGTGTGGCCTAATGGATAAGGCGTCGGACTTCGGATCCGAAGATTGCAGGTTCGAGTCCTGTCACGGTCGAAGTTTAATTTTTGTTATACTATTTTATGAAAACAAATTACGTCCATTCTGCTCTAAGTACATACAGAAATCGATGTAAGTCCTCAGTTTTTTTTAAATTAATTTATAGATACCTAAACGGATATGTACCTAATGTATGAAATAAAGAATTTTCATTCACCCATTCAAATATTTCCTTTGTACCACCGAGATCGATCCCGAAACTCTCGTCTACCTCACAAAAGCTTATGATTTATTATTATTTTATTTACTATCATTATTATAAATGCAAATAGAGAAAAAACCGGCCAAGTGCGAGTCGGACACGCGCATTAAGGCTTCCGTATCATTATCTATAAAAAACGGCAAAAAACACGTTTGCTGTAGCAGTCCCACTTAAATATTTATTTTATTCTGTTTTTAGTATTTCTTGTTATAGCGGCAACAGAAATACATCATCTGTAAAAATTTCAACTGTCAAGCTATCACGGTTTATCATGTGACAGACAGACAGCGGAATTGTAGTAATAGGGTCCCGTTTTTACTCTTTAGGTACGGAACCCTATGAATGTTTACGTCAGGCTGGTTATAAAACATAAGTCAAATCCTCATCGCATGTTGTGCCGACCCACTTTAAGTGGGAAAAGGAGAAGAAAAAGATATACCTATTATTATAAATGCAAAAGTTTGTGAGGATGTATCTATGTGCCTATTACGCGAACGACTGAACGGCGGACTGATCCGAGGGCGAAAGCTAGTACTCCATAAATAGGAATATTCCTTTGGCCGGAACCCTGAGGTCCAGGGTTTATCTTATCATGCGATTCAACTTCAGTCAATGGCGCCAGAACTTACTGTTTATTATTCTGTGCTTGTTGATAATTATAATTAGTCATAATAATTTAATTAATTGGTATAAAAACCGACGAAAAGGAAATAAGGAGGTTATCTCAATTCGACACACTATCTATTATTCTATAATACTTGTCTATGTATATTAATATTATGAATGCTAAAGTAACTCTGTCTGTCTGTCCGTCTGTCTCGTTATCACGGCCAAACCGCTAAGCGGATGACAATTAAATTTATATTATAGTTATATAGAGATAGTAAAAAGTCTTAGACACCTTGCAAATCGAATTTGGATCTTTATAATACAAAAAATCATTGGTATCGGAGAATTCATTGCTCTGCTAAAATCTTCCTAATGGCCACAGAAATACTCTGTTTTATACTGCGGCTACATTATCGCGATTCGGCCAATGATGTATTAATACGTCATTGGATTCGGCGAATGTTTATGTTTTGCATCTTTGTCTATCCCGTGACGAAACATACGACGGCACTTGTCACACAACGCGAATAGTTCGTCATAGCACGATAATGTAGCCTTAGCTTTATAAACACATGCATAAAATTATGAATATGAACTTATCTTTTTGGTCAAGATCACGACCAAGGAGGTCTGAAAGAGGAACGAAGGAGGTCGGACTCATATCACATATTTAGACTCTTTACTTATCTTCGGTTCGAAAGTCGAGGTACCCCCCAATAAGCCAACGGCTCTCCTTGATAAATGACTTCTGATAACCCCCATAACCAATTTACTAAACTTAAATGCATTTATTTATTCATCAAATTGTCTTAAATAAGATTTTGATAAAACTAATAAGTTATTAGGACAATTAGGTACCATACAAAGAGCAGTTTAATCTGAAAGCAATTTCTTTCAGAAACTTATTGTGTTTTGCTAAATAAACAACTTAATTCTTGCAAACCGTTTCTATTATTTAATATTATATCATAATTATATTTTACTTGTAGACGTTTCGGGTCCTATTTTTAACCAACGTGTGCTATGACGTTTATTGTCCCAGGAATCACGATACCGGAAGTCCCGGAAACGGATTCCGTAGTGCACCATCCCGTATCCCGACCCTCTTCGGGCCGGAAACTACCAGGAGTGCACAAGTTGCAAGGACTTTGCATTCCTGCCCACAATCGCGACCCCTGGGAGCACAAAGATTATGTCAGACCATTTTGGACCTTATTTGTATTGAACAAATTTATACCCATTCCAGCTTCTTGAGGAACCTGTGTTGTAATCAGATCTGCAGACGAAAATGGACTCTGTTTTCACGACATCAAAGTGCTTTGTTAATTCCATTTGTGAGAGTACGTTGGACTATCTTCCGTCTCCTTATTCATTGTCTGTAATGGAATATCATGATCAAAATGAATTGAGCTTTCACTTCCAGAAAATAAGGGTAATATTGTTTTGAACGTGTAGGATATAGGTGTATCGATGGGAATCTGTATTCCGTTTCGTCGTGCGTGAAGCTATGCTCTAATTCGAATGCTATAGGGTCTACTTTGGCTTGTAGGTTGGAAAGTCGCCGCCAGCCGTAGTACTAGGGAGCTTACTTCTAATAAGTTATGTTCGCCTGGTATTCCGGTCATGCAGTTTCGTTCCGTGTCCGCGCGATCCGAGTTAGGACTCGGAGACGTTGGCGTCTTTTATTTCGTTACGCCATCTATTGGTTGTGGACTTGTCGTGCCCGAAAGCTAAAATAGGAGACATACAATCAACATTAAAAATCACGACTGTAGATCCCAAGTACGGTAGATATCCTCTCAATCCTCCAAACGCTCAGATCCTTAGGAATTTTTTAAAAAAGATAGTCAGTGCTGTTTACACATTAAATTTAGTACCTACATGCCCGCTTTTTGCAGCAGTGAAAACTATTGTGATCTGAATCGGTTCATGAAGAAGGAGGAATGTCATGTGACGAGAAGAATTTAAAAGGATGTAGAAGTAGAGGTAGGACAAAAGATAGATGTATTGTGTAAAAGATGTCATGGGCAGGCAAGGAGTGAGAGTTGAGATGACGGCTAATAGAGAGAAATAGAGGAAGAATGTGCCGACCCACAAGTGGGATAAACACGGGACGTATTATCGTCTACAGCCATTACAAATAATAGACACAAACATGGTTACCTAAAAGAATATTTTAAGAAAATAAAATTAAAACCAAGCGACAAAACCACCACCAACTTTGTGTTCCCTCCAGACTTTATGTAACGTCGACACGATGATTAAATAATTTAATCATAATTTCCATCACCTTTTGCCCGATGTTTGTTGAACCTTATATCGAAGATATCAAGGTCTATATTTGCTTGTGGCTTTATCACCGTAGTATCAGGAGGGATAGGAGCGACTACTCCTATAGGTTTATTATCGCCTGGTACTTCGGTCATGGAGTTTCGTTACGTGTCCACGCGTGTCGTGTTTGGACATTTTTGGACGCGATAACGTAACGTCACGCCCTCTAGATGAGAAGTACGAAAATTGTGTTGTTCATGGAAAGTAGTGTGTTTGGTTCCGACATCGTGCAAATCTTTAGCGAGACACTTTCGGTCCTAGTACCACCACATTGGTATATAACTTTTTTTTCTCTATCATCGGTCACAAATAAAATGCCCTAATAACCCTCACAAAATTCAAAAGATGTGATACACCGATGTTTAACGTATAATCGTTGCTAATCAAAACAGAATCATCTTTATCTTTCACAAAATAAGACTGATATTGGATTGAAAGTATAAAATACAAATCGCATGACTGTACCTCCTTTCTAACCGGTTGCGGTGAACCTTATTCCCTAGTGTCAAAGTGTATATTTGTTAGTTTGTTGCGGTGTGTTGGGAGCGATTACTCCTTCATAACTTCTGCTTTTCTAGTACTTCGGTGATCCGTTTCGGGTTGTTCGCCCCCAACACGCTTGTGAGCAACATAACGTTAGATACGCCATCTGTTGAACATATAGAAAATGGCGAGAGAATTATTGGTATTTTAGTTCAAAAAGAGAGATAATAGTTCCAAGTTGGTTCTTTAATATTTATTGGTTGGTAAAAAAAAATGTAGGGATAATAGTAATCAGATATAAAACTTAAAAAAAAACTAATTTCGTCTCTTAACTTTTCGATTGGTTGAAACATTTTCGTCGATTTTTTTTGTACTTAGTTATTAAAACGTAGGCAAAAAATAAAACTAGGTAGGTACCTATCTTTATTTACAGTTTAAATTATAAATTACAAAATATTAACAATTACACAAGAACCAGTTGAGCTATCCAAAGACCGTTCTAAACAGTCTACTCGTATTGACAGCTCACTCAACTGATCCAAATCACTACCAAGATACGCTAAGATGGTGCCATTACTATAATTCTATTCATTTTTAGTCGTCACATCCATTTTTAGGTAATCAGTGAGCCCAGAAGCATAAGTGAGTAATCAAGAGAATGATGATTAATTGTTAACCAAGGACATAACCTTTTGCTGCACAAATCGCAACCGGAAACTTGGCATTGACATTGCGAAACCTAATTATGATTTAAGGCTATCTAAAGATGACAGGCGCAGTTCACAAACCGCGGTTAACACGACCGCCCACAGACCGGGCTGTGCCCAGAGCGTGCCGTGTACCCACGTGGCCCGGACGGGGCACAGATTTGAAACGTTACATACATTTTGTATGAAGCAGTTTATATTAAACAGTGCCTGATCCGTGTCCCGTCCGGGCCCGTCTACTAACTAAAGGCGCCCAGCCCAGACACGGCACGCCCGGGCACGGCTCGGACTAATATAAATCTACCCTTATAGGACTACGTGTGTTGACTTCAGTTTATAAAATTACTAATTTTGTAGGGATTCCTAATTTTTAAGAACTGGCTTATGTTTCTCGCTGATAATGCAGCTTGTGATAGGTGAAATAAATGATGAAATGGGTTAAATCGTTTTTAATTTATCCATTACAAACAAAAATAGAAAACTATTTATTTAAATTACGCAATGTCAAAAAAACCGGTCAGGCCAAACCGCCAGTTAATGCAATGGTGAACTCTGGTTTTTACTACAGTGGAGTACAATTCGAGGTTCTGCGACAGTGGTTTAGGCATGGATGACATTTTAGGAGTTGCAATAAGATAGTCATCACCTACGGTTATGTAGGTACCTAGTTTGTCATAAATTTGGGTCAAGGATTCCAAGGATTCAAGGAAGTTTCATTATCAGCGAGAAACATGGGTCATATTTTATTTTCCTACATATTAGAGAACCTTACGACAATTGTTTTTTATAGATACGGACGGAACTCTTCGTGCGCGAGTACGACTCGCTCTTGACCAGTTTTTTTTTAATTTGTTACTTCAAGGTTTATCTTTTAAAAGTTGAGTATAATTATGGTTGATGATGATTTCCATGGTCTTATTTGACACATTTATCACCGCTTAGTTCAAAGAACCCTCACATCAAAATAAAGGGTCCAATCGGTCTTATTATCTACTAACACACGAGCTGTCGAATTAGTGAAGACCGTCATAAAACCGATCACAAATATACGGCAAATTGATGGTCATGCAGCTCATAGAAGGATCATGTTCTAGACTCATAACTAAGAACAGCGAAGAGAAGTGCTAACAAAAAACATGATCACGACTGTAATTCCCGAGTACGGTAGATAAGTCTCTTAGATCTCCTGACTCTCAGATCCTTTTATGTCGAAAGGGATTTGTAGGAGGCACGTCCAAACATTTGGTACCTACATGCCCATTTTTTGCCGTAGTTAGTATTCCACCGTGACAGGTAAGTATCAAAAATAACGCTTCAAAAACTAATTACATTTCTAAAATTAAAAAGAAAACCGACGAAAATGTTTCGGCCAATCGAAAAGTCAAGGGACAATATTCGTTTTTAGGGTTCCGTACCCAAAGGGTAAAAACGGGACCCTATTACTAAGACTTCGCTGTCCGTCTGTCTGTCTGTCACAGGGCTGTATCTCATGAACCATGATAGCTATTTAAGTTTTATGAAGGAACTATTAGTCCTACATGAATGTAATTTAAATGGGACTAACTTGGGACTATTCTCTACACAATAGGAAAAAAATCAATGCGCGATCATACATAAAATAAGCAACAAAAAAAAATATTTACATGTCGAATTTATAACAAACGTGCATGTTTGTAGTATGAATGTAGTAGTATAAAGAGCGCCATTCGAACAAGGTTATGGTATAACATTTTAGTGTAACTAAATGGTAAAAAAATGAATACTCCATCTCCTGTCCAGAGGTTGATTGGTCAGCGGCTACCTTGGACCCCATGGGTAGGAGTTGCCGTGAAGCAAAGGTCAGTATGGGGGTAGTAAAAATGTTCGACACTTGGAGGCTACTTGGAAATTGGACGTTGTTACACCAAAATACTTTTAGAAGCTTAAAAGAGTAAGAAATACTTTTAGCTTTCACTAAATAAATAAATAAATATTGCTGGACATTTCACACATCACCATTTAGCCCCAAACTAAGCAAAGCTTGTACCTACTATGGGAACCATATTACTGATACAATACTTATATATATTTTTTGTAATTATTTAAGATAAATTATAACACATAGAGACAAAACAAATATTCATGTTCATCACACAAATGTTTGTCACGGGTTTGAATAGACCCACAAACTACAGCGCAAATGGCAGAGCTACTACCAACTGAGCTGTGAGGCCAGTCTAAACAGGTAGGTACATTCAATTTATTTAAAAAAATAAACTTACTGCTGTATTCTCAAATACATCCTTTCGGATCCTCAAGCACTCAGATCTGTTTCAGATTCTCCAAACATAATTCACGGTCGGAATTCGCTTCGGAATAAAAAACAACTTCTATTTCTTATCTAGCCGTTACAATAATCGCATAGAAAAGCCATTTCACACTACGCCCAATTTTTCCCTATAAACCTTGTCCTGATAAAATAAATTACGAATTTTGGTAGAATGCGTTTTTTTTCAGATCAGTTTGGTCTTTTATATGATTAGGGTACACACATTTATAGGTCTTTTTTTTTTTAAATTCGCATTTATAATATTCCTAGTAGGATTCGGATAGAAAGGATAGGATCAGAATGTCTGTGACCGGGACCGACAACTTATTGTGTTCTCCATGCACGGAATCGCTCAAACTGGCGGTTACCCATTTAGTGACCGCGCCGAAGGTTGCATAACTTAGACGATTTGTTACTTACGAATAGTACAAGTTACACTTACGCTTCACTGGGTTATCGGTGTGACTGCACCTATCGAGGGTTAGACGATGTGAAGTCAACAATCCTATTTGTAAGACGTGACCTCAGTGAGTATAACTTCCAAGTTCTGCAACTCAATCGCGATAAACAAAGACATTAGATCGTTTGTTTCGTTTCTGATTCGCGACATAAAGAGGTTGAGAGAAAAGAGTAACAATACAAGCAATCGTAAAAGAAAAAAAACTCATAACAAAACATTGGTAATTTTAAAATTGGAACTCGACTAAGGAGTTTTAATTTTATTCTACCTAGTTCAAGGAGGATAGGGTACCTACACTACATACAATCGCAAAATTACTCACGACAAATATTTTTTTTTTAATTGGAACTTGCCTAAGGAGTTTCAGTTTATTCTACTTAATACAAGAAGGATACAATCGAAAAGAACTCACATCAAACAATTTTTAAAATTGGAATGGAACTCGTCCAAGGAGTTTAGTCTACCTAATACAAGATAGCGCGCCGATGAATGAACATAGATGTTTGTTCTGTTTCTGGGTGTTATGTACCTACCTAATAAGTATGTATGTATATGGTACCTATATCCGACTATATTCTAAAGATGATCACATACTGATCGACCCTCATAAAGTTGCTATGCAAATTATACGTGTTGACATAATTACCTTTATCATCTATTATTTTTCTAAGTTAATAAATAAAATAAACATTGGTGAACAGCGCCATACAACCCGAAACTCAAAGCAAAAATCAATATAAAATAACAGTTGTTTTTGTAAATGAATACTATTAATACCTAGGCACAGGACAAACATCCATGTTCATCACACAAAAGTTTGTCCTGGGTCGGGATCGAACCCAGAACCTACATCGCAGAAGGCAGAGATAATACCAAATGAGCTGCGAGGCCTGTCAAAAATAAAATAATTAAGTTTTTGTTTGATTTTCAGGGTTCCGTACCCAAAGGGTAAAAACAGAACCCCCCTAATTACTAAGACTCCGCTGTCCGTCTGTCAGTTTGTCACCAGAATGTATCTTACGAACCGTGATAGACACTTGATATTTTCACAGATGATGTATTTCTGTTGCCGCTATAACAACAAATACTTACTAAAAACAGAATAAAATCCTATACAACAAACGTGTTTTTTTGCCGTTTTTTATAGGTGTTTTATAGGTGGTAGGTGGTTCGCGCGCATGTCTGACTTGCACGTGGTCGGTTTTTGATAGGTAAAACCAACCTATTAACCCATTAGTTAAAATTAGCACGCAGTAATTCATAAGCCCAGCGTGAATGAGTGTGTAATACCTATTTGGATAATTAAATATTTTTGTTTAAATAATATTAATTTGTTGTGGTTGAGGCCAGAGGGCGTTGTACCTACTACGACGATTACCCGTTGGTATTCTCGTTGATGATAATGCATTCGATGTTTTGAAACTTATATAATTTATTTAATTATATTTTTTTATTTACATAATCAAAAATAACAAAACACTAAGGTAAAAACTTAAATTATTTTACTTTTTGTAGATGTAGACAAAATAATAATAATAAAAATAATAGGTAATGTCTTAATTCATAATCTTTATATTTTTTGGGTTCCGTACCCAAAGGGTAAAAACGGGATCCTATTTATTATTTATTTATCTAAGTAGAGAATGCATTAGTAGTAGTGAAACAATTTCTTCTATACACGTGCCAATGTTGATACTCTCCATCCTCCAGCAAATTCTCGGTTTTATTACGTAATTTACTTTAACTAGAATATATCTTATCTTAACTCTATTTTACACTAGCTTCTGCTGTGGCTTTGCTCGTGTTACGAACACTACACGAGTGTTAGTGCCTCGGATTTTTTTGTAAATGAGGTAATAGTTGTCAGTGAGGATAACAAGGAAATCTAAGTTATGTCAAGGATAAAACCTAAGTAGGTACACCATAGGATATTTGCAAAATTAAATAAACATACTTTTGCAAATAAGTAGTTTGGTGTGTTTACTGATTTGTTTGACAAAATGAGGAACAGCTGTTACATGAGGCTGGAAATCCTACTAATATTATAATATTATAAATGCGAAAGCTTGTGAGTGTGTGTTTGTGTGTGTGTGTGTGTGTGTGTGTGTGTGTGTTTGTTACTCTTTCACGCAAAAAACTAAACTTTACTAATGTAAAGTTTAGTTTTTGATATAGCTTATTATACATCAGAATAACACTGGCTCCTTGATATCCAGGTACCACCCGTGCGAAGCCGGGGCGAGCTGCTAGTAAGTTCATAGTTTTGGTTTTTGGATGTAACTGGCTACAAAGAGAGATGCATACTTATGTAACTTCGGTGACAATGCAATAATTGGTGACAGTGCGCTGATCTGATGATGGAGTCCGGAACTGACTCCTACACAGCGCACACTTACATCTTATAACATGTCATCGAAACTTGACAAGAATGCAAAGTTTTTACTCAATCGAAGTATTTAATAAGGAGATCCATTGTAAGTGTCTGTTAAACAGCTCCTGATTCAACCATCAGATCAGCTCACTGTCACTTATTATTACATTGTCACCGAAGTTACATAAGTATGCGAAATTTCAGCTCAATCGGTTGCAGATAACTGCTTCAAAATTGCGTTGCAAGATTCCACCATAACAAACATAGTTACATACATACAAGTTCAATAAAAGCTGGTACAAATATTTAGCACCACCGTCTTGTTCACCTAGTTCAAAAAAGGCACGCTATTTCAGGGTCTTTGACCGAAGCTTCTAACAAATGAGTCCAGCTTAGGTAACGTCGAGGCATTGAGAATTTTCCACCACTTCGCGTAATAAGTATTTATTATCAAGGTCCTCTTAATCATCTATTGTACACCCTCATTATCAGTTATGTTGGTCATACTTGTGGGGCTATATTGTAAAAACCTGATTATCATGTTATGATATTCATACCAATATCCAACGGTGAAGGAAAACATCGTGAGGAAACCAGTTAGTGTTCTTATAAGCGGCGATGGACTTGCAGCCTGTCACGTATGGAATGCTAACTACTGCAAAATGTGGGCAAGTGCCAAATATGAGATCCAAATATGGACGTGCCTCTGACTACCCCCACTAGACATCTTCAAAGGATCTAAGCGTCTGGAGATCTGAGAGAATGTTTACCGTACTTGGGGATTACAGTCGTGATCCTATTTTATTTTTTTTAACAAATTTCATTGGTACTAATGCCATAATACCTACGCTTTTTATGCTGTTTAGGCACCTATACCTACGCTTCCAATACAATACCTACGCTAAAGCGTAGGTATAGGTCCATAAACAGTGAATAGTTTTTATGAAAAGTGTACAGATTAGGTATTCTCTAACATTAGGTATTGCATTCAACATCATAACATGTAATCATGTTTTTACAAAATAGCCCTGCTGTACTTAAGATGTAATATAATTTCGTAATACAAATATGAGATTATATAGGATTATATGATTAGGAAACTATGGAAAATTCGGACATGGTACGATGAGTAGTATTTTAAGAATCTAGTGAGATAAGGATACCGAGTAAAGTTTATAGAGCTTAGTCAAATTAAGAACTCTATTCAGTGACACATTTTGCCACTAGTCACGACCACCTTAAAAAATTGCACAATATACCCTATCTATTATACTTAAATATAAAAATCAATGCCACTTTTCGTTGTAATTTTATAACTCAAGAACGAGCTCACCTATCCAAACCAAATGTTTAGGCTTTGTTCGGACTATTTAGTAGATGGTTTATGTGAACTTTGCACAAAATCGGTTCTTCATTTACACATTTTTTGTAACAAATGAACGGGAACGGGAACGGGAACGAGAACTTTTATAGATGTAAAATTAGTATTTTTATAGTTATGTTTGTTTGTACTGGATAATAAACTAAATAAACCGGTATACCGATAAACCGGCCAAGTGCGAGACGGACTCGCGCACGAAGGGTTCCGTACCTAACTATAAAAAACGGCAAAAAAACACGTTCGTTGTATGGTGCCCCACTTATATATTTATTTTATTCTGTTTTTAGTACGGACAAGACGCACAGAAGGAGAGACAAACAGACAGCGAAGTTATAGTAATAGGGTCCCGTTTTTACCCTTTGGGTACGGAACCCTAAAAATTGCCTATAACTCTCATTAATGTGGCCATGCCAAAGCCAGCATCAGGGGCCCTGTTTAAAAATAGATACAGAATATTACTACACTATTATTGGGTTAATAAATTACAGTCGCCTAGAGACAGTTATTGATTTATGAGAAAGAAGGCTTTATTTACAACATAATACCTACTTATTGAATTACAATTGTTTCAGTTAGTTAACTACATGGGTATTGTTCTGGCTGTTACAAAACATTCCATAGTTCTACGTACTTTTATTTATTTTATTTTATTTAATACTTTATTGCACAAATATATAAAAACAGTTGCACCCTTAAGCAAGAGTTTATCAACATCAGTAATAATATATTAGGTATATAAAAAATAATAATTATCAGGTGCGGATCTAGCCCCCCAAAAAAGGTTGTGGTTACAGTCACTCGAAATATTCCCCTCCCCCTGTCAGCACATGACTCAGTTTTGATGTCATGGCACCCACTATTTGACTGTCATGGGTGCTGTAGCTTACGTCCACCATATTTGTGTTACCTCCTACCAGAGGCTCCCAAACTATTTTACCCCGAATTATTTTTTTCGTCAACGTAGATCCCCCTCGAGTCTCCCGAGGACCCCAGGGGGTCCCTGTGAACCACTTTGGGAATCACTGTTCTATATTAATACTTTAAATCCGAAAATAACTCTGTTTATCAGTCTGTAACGTTATCACCAAATCGCTTGGCCATTTGTGATGAATTTTCATAATACATAGTTTTAAGTCTTGGGATTGATATAGTTTACTTTTTTATCAAAATTTAATTTTGATTTTCAGGAATTTTATGTTGTACGATAAAATCGTCAAAAATGGATTTCCTGAATGTACGCGGAAGGAGTCGCGGGTAGTTCGCTAGTCGTGTTTGGTATTAGGTACTCGGTACTACATAAAAACAGGAAGTAGAGAAGATTCTGTAAAGATACATAAAATTGAAGGATGTAAAGCCTACATAACATAGCATTAGTATTCTTATAAGCGGCGATGGGCTTGCAACCTGTCACGTATGGAATGCTAACTACTGCAAAATGTGGTCATGTGTAAATATAATCCTTTCAGTGCCTCTGGCTACCCCCACTAGACATCTTCAAAGGATCTAAGCGCCTGGAGATCTGAGAGGATGTCTACCGTACTTGGGGATTACAGTCATGATCCTAAGTTTTTATTTTACTTCGTAAAAACAGGAAGTAGAGAAAATTCTGTAAGAATACATAAAATTGAAGGAGATAAAGCCTAGTACATACTTAGTTTCATGTAAATCTGTGTCTGTTTCATTAAGGAAGTGCAACCGCTATTTTCTTCATTAAAAAGACAGTAAAACCTATTTATTACGGATGTTAATGAAAAGTACCACGTGGTGGTTGGCCTTGACTAGCGTCGCGTTGTATGCAAAACATCTCACGCACGGTGCAGCACAATTGTCATGACACGAACGCAGCCTGTAGTCTATTATAAGATTACCATAATTTTCTTTAAAATGTTATACAAAATAAAAATGTGTAGAGAGTAAATTAAAATTTAGCTTTCGAGTGGCAGAGCGACATCAGGCCACAAGGATCTATCGTTATTATAGTCATCTACAGTATAATACGCTTTATTTATAAGATTATTCTTTATGTTGGTTTGAAATCTTCTAACTGGAAGTTTTGTTGCGTTTTCTGGCAGTTTTTTATAAAATAGTATACAATTCCCCATAAACGACCCCTTCACTTTTTCTAATATTAATTTGGGTATGTATAATTTGTTCTTATTTCTTGTGTTAATACAATGTACATAACTTTATTTCTTATAGAAAGACTAACCCTCGTATTCAAGAACGACACTATGAGAACACGCACCCACAGTGGACGAAATCTTTTTTCATAAACATCACTTTATGTGTTGTGCGACACTATGGCGCACGCTACCGTGTGCCTTTAGAGCTCAACTTTGGCATTAGGCACACGACAATGTGCCTCTATGCAGTGTCTAACAACACATAAAGTGATTTTTATGAAAAAAGATTTCGTCCACTGTGGGTGCGTGTTCTCATAGTGTCGTTCTTGAATACGAGGGTTATTTTTATGAGTATACAATAAGTTTTCAAATATATATTGTGAGATAATAACTGTGAGAACGTAAATTTTTGTCTCAAGGAGTCCCGCGACTTTATTTTATAAATAGCAATAACGATACTCGATAGCGACTGTAGTTTGTAAATCACTTATTAGTGCTACTGGATATAAGTAAGTTTTTCCTTTACGCAACTGGCGCTTCATACAAAAACGGACTTACTATTTAGACTATTTAGGGGTCATAATTTCATTTGGGGTCCGTTTAAACCACCATTAAATCTTGGAGATGTTCATCGGTAAGTCATCTTCAAAATGTATTTAATAAAACAGCAAATATAAGGGTGAATTATTAAATAACGTACTCAAGTAACAAAAGTGTATTGTACTGTTTACTACAAAATAATTCAGTGGTCCGGAGCCAGACTACAGTCCACCATTTGGTGACCCCTGCAGCCATCGACAACATAGCCCAATAGACGCCTAATAGCTTCATTTAATTCAGTCAAATCGTTGAGGTGTGCGGGTCAGGGGGAACGGTAAAAAATGCATTTTGATTGGCCGGATCAATGTCACAGCCCGCCGCGGCGCGCTTGAATCGCTCTCGGTGTCTTATATCAGCAATATAAGCCTAATGTGTTGTTTGAAAGTGTTCGCCTTGCATGAGTATAGGCTGTGGTCAATGCCTGCAGCAATACAACGCGGCGCTACTGCGGGCCAACCCTTAGGTACAGGCGAACCTATATTCCATGGAATGGGCGTAGGTAGTGGGTATGGTACGAGAACACGATATTCAATGGAAATTGAACTTGAACTTAATTTACGTAATGGATTAAAACTGTTAGGTTACTACCTTATGTCGTATGGGTTGGAGAAAGAGCTATTTTGTAACCACCTCTACTTAGCGATGTTGTAAATTGAACGTATTTTCGGGCTCTGTGTCTTTTTAGGGCTCTGTTTCAAAGCCCTAAAAATTACGTTTAAAAAATTAAACAGAAAACCGACGAAAATGTTTCGACCAATCGAAAATTCAGGAGACGATATTCGTTTTTTTTCGTTTATTACTAAGACTTCGCTGTCCGTCTGTCCGTCCGTCCGTCTCTCTGCCAAAGGGCTGTATCTCATGAACCGTGATAGCTAGACAGTTGAAATTTTCACAGATTACGTATTTCTGTTGCTGCTCTAACAAAAAATACTAAAAACAGAATAAAATAAATATTTAAGGGCCCATACAACAAACATGATTTTTTCGGCGTTTTTATAGATAATGGTACGGAACCCTTCATGCGCGAGTCCGACTCGCACTTGGCCGGTTTTAGCCCCCCTTAAATATTTATTTTATTCTATTTTTAGTATTTGTTGTTAGAGCAGCAACAGAAATACATAATCTGTGAAAATTTCAACTGTCTAGCTATCACGGCTCATGAGATACAGCCCTGTGACAGACAGACGGATGGACGGTCAGCGAAGTCTTAGTAATAGGGTTCCGATTTTACCTTTTGGGTACGGAACACTAAAAACCAACAAAAAAATATGTACGCGTTAAATTGAGAATCTCCTTCTTACGCGGTTGAAAATGCAAAAGGAAGACATTGTTTCCATA
The DNA here is from genome assembly GCA_912999785.1 of Hydriomena furcata. Classification (NCBI taxonomy): domain Eukaryota; kingdom Metazoa; phylum Arthropoda; class Insecta; order Lepidoptera; family Geometridae; genus Hydriomena; species Hydriomena furcata. The sequence goes on from OU538820.1 coordinate 22,389,606, forward strand.
CAACAAGTAATAAAATTATGGTAATAAAAAAGTACTCGTATGGAAACTTTTGAAACTTTGGTTTGATTGGTTCAATGAACCAAGATAAACACTTGCATTTATGACACAAGGAGCTCCGAAAAAATTAACTGAAGCTCGGCAATGGAGACGAAAACGAGTAAATACTACAGGAATGAGGAAACAGACTTCGAAAACTATTTACCATATTACATAACTATTTGCATATTGACGGCCTCACAGCTTAGTTGGTAGTTACTCTGCCTTTAGCGCTGTAGTTTGTGGGTCCGATCCCCACTCAAGGCTAAAAATACCCCCCTTCCTCATCCCTTTAAAAATACTGCCTATAGATAGGCAAATACAAAAGATCAAACAAATAAATCGATGATTTATTTGAATGATTTTTTGATGCCAAGCCATCGCCATTTTATCGCGTAGTACCCCCAGTGGTAGGTACGCGATTGAGATCCCCACTTTAAGGAACCCTAGTCTAGACAATCATCAGTCTAGTCTTTCCAGTCTTCTCTAGAACTAGCGTTAACATAAACTTTTCATACTCCATAGTAACAACGGGACAAGATAAATATACTTATGGCTAACAAACGTCTAATTTTGCCAGAATAACTGACTCATCTCATTGGGCTTTTGGAAACAACAAGGTTTTATTCAAGGTGTCTTACCTTTTTTAAAAAGGAGAGATCCTTCCTTCAAAAAAGGAGGAGATTCTTAATTTGGGACTTTGTGAGACAAAGTTATATTTTTTGTGAGAGTTTATTTTTGTTCATTTGCTCCTTAGCGACGATAAAAACGGGACCCTATTACTAAGACTTCGCTGTCCGTCTGTCCGTATGTCTTTCTTTGCTTTATCTCATGAACCTTGATAGCTTGACAGTTGAAATTTTCACAGAATATGTATTTATGGTGCCGCTATAACAACAAATACTAATCTTCTAGTATATAAAAGAAAGTCGGGTTTGTTACAACACTTATAACTCAAGAACGGCTGAACCGATTTGGCTGAAAATTGGTGGGGAGCAGAGGCGGATTTGCAGTCCTAGCCGCTCTAGGCCCCTGGTCATGTGCCGCCCCTTTCTTAGCACTCATCATATAGACTAGATACATAATTAATGAATTTACTTTATTGCCTACTTTTAACTGCCGAAAAAAAAACTGGCCAAGTGCGTGCCACGCGCAATGTAGGGTTTCGTAATTTACACACCTAACGGCGTTATATATGTAATTGTCGATGATATTTCTGCAAAATTTCTAACATTACTTGATATTTGCATAAATTTTAATTTTCTAAGTTGGTCGATGATTACTTGTAAACTTGTAAAGCCCACTTAGCCGTGATAGTTTTGCTTTTAACTTGAGTATTTGTACTACTACCGTACATTTTTTCACGCCCCCAAACCCAATAGTTTAGCTTCTAGGTGGGAGGGGGACTCTAACAAAACTGTACACTTTAAAGCTTAATATTTCACAAACGGATCTCTTAATCGAAAAGTTGTTTATACAAAATATGCAATAGTAACGCCGCGCCGCGTACTAACTAGGCCACATTATTCAGAGAGTGATTTAGAAGAATTATAATCCTAAAGTACGCGAGGCTTCAATATATTAAGTACTTGTACAATATATTAATACTTTGTATTTGAATTATTTCTTGTTAATCTTGTTATCATCAGTGATTTTTTTTGGCTCGATTTGCCGCCCCTAATATTTGGCCGCCCTAGGCCCGGGCCTACCGGGCCTTAGGGCAAATCCGCCTCTGGTGGGGAGGTAGCTTAGAACCAGGAGACGAACATACTTTTTAACGGGAACGGGAACGGGAGTTAATTCTAAAGCGATACGAAGTTCGCCGGGTCAGCTTGTTAGAAATATTTAAGTGGGGCTCCCATACAACAAACGTGTTTTTTTTGCCGTTTTAATTTTTTTGCGCACGAATGGTTCCGTACCTTTATCTATAGATCCGATTCGCACTTGGCCGGTTTATTTAATCTCTTCCTTCAAAAAAGAATGAGGTTCTCAATTCGGGACTTTGTAAGACAGAGTTCATGTAACAATCGGTTACATGTACAACAATTTGTTGTACATGTAACCGATTGCTCCGTAGCGGGTGGTCCGATTTCAACGATTGATATATTTTAGGAAGATGACTTACTTTTGCTCATACTCGTACTTTAAGGCGCTCCCAGTCGACGATTGTTTTTGTTCGAAACGAAAAAAGAAATACTTCTGAACAAGCAACATCTCCTATTTTATAATGTACTAGCGACCCGCCCCGGCTTCGCACGGGTAGCATGTTATATACATATAAACCTTCCCCCTGAATCACTCTATCTATTAAAAAAACCCGCATCAAAATCCGTTGTGTATTTTTAAAGATATAAGCAAACATACATATATACATACAAACGCGGGAAGCGGAAAGCGGCTTTGCTTTATACTATGTAGTGATAGTATATGTGAATAAAGATGTACCCATCTTTAATCACTTCAATAAATAATCCTACCGACCGCTGCAATAACGACAAACACACGTCAGGGCGTGGTCCGCCTTAGCTTTTCGAATAAATTAATGATATAAATTATGTATAATCTTATCAAAAATCTATTCTAATAGAAATCTAGATCTACATATTACCTATCTTTAACAATAAATCACAAGTTGATTTTAATAGTAGGTATATAAAATATTTCGATCATAAATTCTAAAACGTATCATTTTGAAATAATATCTTTATCGTGAAAAGTTTCTGCTATTATGTTTTCAGCTTAATAGAAATCTAGGTAGGAACCTGAAGTAATATACTTATAAAAATAGGAGATGTGGCTTGTTCAGAAGTATTTCTTTTTTCGTTTCGAAAAAGAGCAATCAGTGACTGGGAGCCCCTTAACGACGTTGTCAAATTCAAAAATCATTTATTTCAATAAAATCACAAGGATCACTTTGAAACGTCTTAGGAACTAGGTGAAGCTACGCCGATTCCTCGCGACCAAGCCTAGAAAGCCTTTCTTTTAAAGATCCTTTCCATAAATTATGGTGCTATGTAGAGCTCTAGTGTGGTGCCAATCGAACAAGGTGAAGGCTCAAACAAGATCGTCATGAGGTTATAGACGCTATGGCTCATTTGCAGAAAATAAACTATCTCTAAATTATTTTTACTACAAAGAAAATTCAATATGACAAAATGAAAACGGATCACGACTAATTCCCATGTAAGTCTAACGTATGTACCTACTCAGATCTCCTGGGGCTGAAATCCGTAAAGATGTCCAAAGGGGGTAGTTAGGCACTCGCCCACAGCACTACTGAGGTCGTAAAATAAAGTTAATGTCACTAGGAGAGTAAAAATGGCAAGACTGAAAATACGTAGGTGAGAATCCTACGTATTTACCGACGAAAAACGAAGCAGGTTCTTATGTCGACGCGTTTTTAGGGTTCCGTACCCAAAGGGTTAAAACGGGACCCTATTACTAAGACTTCGCTGTCCGTCTGTCTGACACAGGGCTGTATCTCATGAACCGTGATAGCTAGACAGTTGAAATTTTCACAGATTATGTATTTCGGTTGCTGCAATAACAACAAATACTAAAAACAGAATAAAATAAATATTTAAGGGGGGCTCCCATACAACAAACGTTTTTTGCCGTTTTTAAAGATAATTGTACGGAACCCTTCGTGCGTGAGTCCGACTCGCACTTGGCCGGTTTTTTAGTATTCAAAACATTTATTTATAACTAGCGACCCGCCCGGGCTTCGCACGGGTGCAATGCTGATACTAAATATACTACAGAATGTCTTTATATAAAACGTTCTTTTTCACAGCTTTTTTTGACCCCTTCTAGTACAATTGCTGATTTTTGGAGTACAATACGTACAATTCCATAGATTTGTAACTGCATTAAAATTAACCCTTATCCACGGTGGGTCCGGCTGCGTAGTATCACACGATTTCTATGATTCTTTTTTTATGGAATAGTTAATAATGTTAACTTTTTTAATGAGGGATGACTGAGAGTGTTATAAAAGTAAGAGTAGACACATATAATCAGAAAGCTTCGAACTGCTAAGCTATCGGGAGTTACACGTGTTATTGTAAGTCAACCATAAAAGATAGACATATGCTGTCGTGAGATATTTTTTATATAATTTTAAGGAGAACATTTCCGTCATACATGATTTTTGTGTAGATTTAACCATTAAAGTTGCACACGCGACGGAAGCTTAAAAAATGGAGTAACTTCTCCCGTTTTCCCAACATTTCCATTCACTGCTCTGCTCCTTTTGATTGTAGCGTGATGAAAAGTATACTATAACCAGCTCAGGAGTATGAACAATAATTGTACCAAGTTTCGTTAAAATCCGTCGAGTAGTTTTTGTTTCTATAACGGTTATACAGACAGACAGACAGACAGACAGACAGACAGACAGACAGACAAAATTTTTACTGATTGCATTTATGGCATCAGTATCGATCCCTAATCACCCCCTGATAGTTATTTTGGAAATATATTTCATGTACAGAATTGACCTCTCTACAGATTTATTATAAGTATAGATAGATATAGATGATCTCTGGGCATGGTCGTCGTGATTGTTGAGGAGCGAGCTATTGGCATTTTTAAATACTTATACCTACTGTTGTCAACAGGCTCACGGTCTATGACCCGTAGACTGATAATAACATTGAAATAGGTTTTTTATTGCGAAATCGTGAGTTCGTATATTTCGTTACATTGTTCTAACTCACGTGCTCATTCAAAGTTACTAGTTTACGTTATTTAGAAGATTTATATTTAGAAATTACCATACGGGTTGGTTACATAAGGTAACATCAGAAAAATGAATAAACTTAAAAATAAATTCAAATTCAAAAATCATTCATCACAAGGATCACTTTTAATCGTCTTAGAAACGGAACCCTAAACAAACTAAGAAAATATTTTTACCAATCGAAAAGTTATGACGATACTATTAGTTTTTGATATTCGAAGTTACTATTAGTCTTACCAGTTATACCAGATAATACTTAATTATAATAGGACTAACTTCGATCACGTTGGGCTATTTTGTAAAAACATGATTATCATATATTTCACTTTCAAAACTTTCGTGAGTTGTACTACACATTATTACAACAACGGGAAATTACTCACGTAAATGATAAATTGTCAATGAGGACACCGACAATGTTTCGATTCATCTAGAGAATCTTCTTCAGGGTGAGTGGACCATAACGCGCGCGCTACCCTGCTCGCATTGCCGTCTCGCACTGAGACATTGACATTGTCGGTGTCCTCATTGACAATTTATCATTTACGTGAGTAATTTCCCGTTGTTGTAATAATGCATGATTATCATGTTATGATATTCATAAAAATATTTATTTTACCCACCACGCTGGTTTTATACTGGTTGGTGGGTAGGGCGCCATGTTCAATAATCAGGGTGCACCACTTGCAAGTAAGGTTGGCTTGGATCCCAAAGGTGTTGGGACCCCTTACACCTCACGTACGAGTCGTACTGAGAACTAATAGAAACTGGGTCATTGTACTATATTTCTATCCATTTCTTTTATGTATCATTTCTTGCAAACATAAAGGAAAATAGGCTAAATATATTCTGAACAAGGTGATTTACAGGTTAACAGTTAACATCTAAAATCAGAACAGAGACATAAATTATAATAGACAATAGACGTCGCAGGAATAGGTCAGTATGCTACATTTAAATAGAACTTTGGTTATAACCTAATTAGTTTCCGCACGTGGTTTTGCTTGCGTAGTACCCGGATAAGAAAGTATCGAATATTTCAATCTATATCATAATTTATAAATTTTATTGAAATTGGTTCAGTTGTTACGACTTGATTAAGGAATAAACATCGACCACACAGAAGGGCTATTTTGTAAAAACATGATTTTCATGTTATGAGGTTGATTGCAATACCTAATGTTATAGAATATCTAATCTGTACACTTTTCATAGTAATTATTTATGCACCTATACCTAAGCTTTTGCGTAGGTATTGTATTGGAAGCGTAGGTATAGGTGCCTAAACAGCATAAAAAGCGTAGGTATTATGGCATTCAGTACCAATAAATATTAGTATGAATATAATAACATGATAATCATGTTTTTACAAAATAGCCCCAGTCGATGGGAACAAACAAACATCCAAAAATGCGTAGGAGGTATTTCGAAAAAGAAGAGATTCTCTGTTTGAGATTTTTTTATGTATGATCGCGTGGGTTCGATTCCTGGTCGTGTTTGAATGGATCCAACGGTAAAGGAAAGCATCGTGCTGAAACCAGTTAGTATTCCTGTAAGCGGCGGTGGGCTTGCAACCTGTTACGTATGGAATGCTAACTACTGCAAACTGTGGGTATGTGTCAAATGTAATGTTTGGACGTGCCTCTGACTACCCCCTTTAGACATCTCTGAGAATGGGATACTTGGGAATTTTTTCCGTATTAAACTGCCAAGAAAATTCATTATATGATTATAATTATCTCCTTACATATTAACGGTTATTTCTTAATCTAATTGCTATAGGTCATTTAATAGTCTATTGTTAATCTAGTTCCTATGTTGTGACTTCCGTTGTAATTTAATTGTTTATTTCCAGTTTTCAAGGCTTTTGAGGAAGGAAATGTTTTGTTGATAAACATTTTTTTTAAATAATACATTTGCGTGTCTTATCTACGGTAATGAGCAGAAGACACGCATAATCTTGAATGATTCGAAAAGCACTATTTCAGCACTATTTTTTCAGCTGTCTAAAAAAAGGAGGTTCTTAAAAGATATTCAGTCAGTTTAAAGTCAGTCATACCTTTGACGCAAATGTTCATATCAAGAGGTTGAACATTGTTAATGAGCTTTTATTCATAAGTACCTATCATGTACCTATCATTAAAAAAACCGGCCAAGTGCGAGTCAGACTCGTTATTTCCGTACCATTATCTAAAAAAAACACGTTTTTTGTATGGAAACGGAATCCCCTCATGAACCGTGATAGCTAGACAGTTGAAATTTTCACAGATGATGTATTTCTGTTGTCGCTATAACAACAAATACTAAAAACAGAATAAAATAAATATTTAAGTGGGGCACCCATACAACAAACGTGATTTTTGCCGTTTTTAGGGTTCCGTACCCAAAGGGTAAAATCGGAACCCTATTACTAAGACTTCGCTGTCCGTCTGTCTGTCTGTCTGTCCGTCTGTCTGTCACAGGGCTGTATCTCATGAACCATGATAGCTAGACAGTTGAAATTTTCACAGATTATGTATTTCGGTTGCTGCTATAACAACAAATACTAAAAACAGAATAAAATAAATATTTAAGGGGGGCTCCCATACAACAAACGTGATTTTTTTGCCGCTTTTATAGATAATGGTACGGAACCCTTCGTGCGCGAGTCCGACTCGCACTTGGCCGGTTTTTTATAGATAATGTTACGGAACCCTTCGTGTGCGAGTCCGACTCGCACTTGGCCGGTTTTTTACCAGTTATCCGCAACTAACACCACAACAAACAACATGAGCTAAGTGAGCACCGCGACCGCGACGTTGCATGCTGTACCGCCCCGTAGCGTGTCAGAGCGAGACAGCGCTATACAGCCGTCGCGTAGCGTTTTACGTCATGTCGTGTCAGTAATGTCAGTGCGCGTCTGATAGTCTGTGGGAACGCTTGTGATACAATGGACACGAAACGTAAACTGATAGAATTAATAAAAAATCACAAGGAGTTGTACGACACAACACTTTCAGAATACAAGGATATTACGACGAGAAATGAAGCGTGGAATCAGATTGCTGAAGAAATGGAGGTTTCAGGTAACAATTAATGTGAATTATATAATTGAGTAGTACTTTTCATTATTATTCTTGTTTGTGCCTTCGCCTTGTTCGATTGGCATCACACTGGAGCTCTACATAGCATTAAGGAAAGGATCATTTAAAAAAAGGTAGACCCCAAGCCGTGTTTGTTGCCTTATTCTTCTAGGCGCGTGGAATCGGCGTAGCTTCGCCTAGTTTAAGACGTTTCAAAGTGATCCTTGTGATTTTATTGAAATAAATGATTTTTGGATTTGAATTTGAATATGCATTTTTGTTTTCCTTATATTGATTGTGAAACATCGTGAGGAAACCAGTTAGTATTCTCTTGAGCGGCGACGGGCTTGCAAACTGTCACGCGCCGGGAGCTTCGGATCAGTTGACATTAACTTTGTGTTGTGCTATCTTATACTAATATTATACAGGAAAGATTTGATTGTTTGTTTGCATTGAATAGGCTCCTAAGTTACTACCGATTTGAAAAATTATTTTACCGTTAGAATCCTACATTATCCCTGATGAACATAGGTTACAGAATATTCTTAAAAACAGGGATCCGTATGTAAACTTTGATAATGTAACCTAAACCATTATTACACCCGTGCGACGCCGGGGCAGACTGCTAGTCTGTTAAAACTGATTCCAAAAGTCTTTGGGTAGGTAACTCTAACTGTTTCTTGTGTGTTGTGTTAGACATTATTATTATTTCTGTGAACCACTTTTTTAATAACTAAAATGGATTTTACAAGCCAACACGTTGATTTGGGGTTAGATTTAAAATGTTTCAGAAATAGATTAACTAAGAAAAGACAGCGATTTTATTCGTGTGGAGATTTTTATGTAAATAAATCGTACCTGTTAATTTTAAAAACTGGTAGAAATGGACACTAGTATTAAACCTGTGACTTTGTTTGTCTAAAGTTGTTATCTTATTTAGGATTTACGTGTTACGGCGACTGTCAGTCACTGAGTACTCAATCGTTTTATATATTTATGTGAGGTTTGTGGGAGGGGCGTATCGCGTGAGGTATCGAGTCACTGAACGTGCGGAGCGGCAACGCCACGCAATGAGACGCTGACTGACGCAGACTGACGCGTCATCACGTGGTCTGTTGCTTGATGTTAATCGAAATCTCGTAGTGAAACGGGCTAAGTCATTAGAGTCTGAATTTGAGAAACGAGTTCAAATCTCGCTTTAATTTAAAATATTAGATAGGTACCTACACATTTTTATATTTCTAAACATTTACCCAAATAATTATTTATATGCATCAGGTAGGTACAATACATAGTAGGTTAGGTCTTATAAATAGGGTTTTATTTTATTTTATTTATCTTTTTTTTTTACACTAGTATCTCTCCACGTAATACAAAGGCTTTTTTATTCTTACTTTTTAGTTTTATCTTCTATCTATTCCCTATCGGTTCGAGTCTTTCGTCGTCTTTCCCTAATTCATGGGTCCTATTAGGCCATATCAAAATAAAAAAATATATTTAAGGCGCTCCCAGTCGACGATTATTTTTGTTCGAAACGAAAAAAGAAATACTTCTGAACAAGCCACATCTCCTATTTTATAGTGTATTGTATATGTGAATAAAGATGTACCCATCTTTCTCTCCGTCTCATCTTTTCATCTTTTTCTCTCTTCTTCGATAAATAATCCTACCGACCGCTGCAATGACGACAAACACACGTCGGAGCGTGGTCCGCCTAAGCTTTTCGAATAAATTAATGATATAAATTATGTATAATTACTTATCAAAAATCTATTCTAATAGAAATCTAGATCTACATATTACCTATCTTTAACAATAAATCACAAGTTGATTTTAATAGTAGGTATATAAAATATTTCGATCATAAATTCTAAAACGTATCATTTTGAAATAATATCTTTATCGTGAAAAGTTTCTGCTATTATGTTTTCAGCTTAATAGAAATCTAGGTAGGAACCTGAAGTATTATACTTATAAAAATAGGAGATGTGGCTTGTTCAGAAGTATTTCTTTTTTCGTTTCGAAAAAGAGCAATCGGAGTCCCTTAATTATTATTATCATAGAAAATATATATAAATAAAATTCAAATTCAAAAATCATTTATTTCAATAAAATCACAAGGATCACTTTGAAACGTCTTAGGAACTAGGTGAAGCTACGCCGATTCCACGCGACCAAGCCTAAAAGAATCAGGCAACAAACACGACTTGGGGTCTACCTTTTTTTTTCAATAATCCTTTCCTTAATGCTATGTAGAGGTCCAGTGTGATGACAATCGAACAAGGTGAAGGCTCAAACAACCTACTATGATAAAAGTAAATTATAAAGTTCACAGAAAAGGCAATAATAGCTGGAAATAAACTACAACCGTAGTAACAAATTATTACTTCATCAATTTCAGGCATTGGATGGAACTTCAGAAAGTTAGGTCCAGATTAGTGATTAGATATCACTACATAGTATAAAGCAAAGTCACTTCCCGCTTCCCGCGTCTGTATGTATGTCTGTATGTATGCTTATATCTTTAAAAGTACACAACGGATTTTGATGCGGTTTTTTTTAATAGATAGAGTGATTCAGGAGAAAGGTTTATATGTATAATTAGATGCTTAATATATTAGAGAACCACTGATAATATTAAGATTTCTAATATGAAGTCGTAAATAAACACATATTTTTGCGCTTACATTGCAAACGCTGGCTGAACTCTACGAGATAGATCAAAATAATGTACTAAATATTGTAAACCATAAAAAGGTCTACAAAAAAGTCCGCGATGGTATTATGTTTATCTCTTAGGGATAACCCACAATAATCAATTTCTATACTTTACTTATTACTGCGACTTTTTTTTTTAATTTTAAATGCTGTTAACGAGTTTACAAAGACATTCTGTAATATATTTTGGTATCAGCTTTGCACCCGTGCGAAGCCGGGGCGGGTCGCTAGTATACTATAAATGAAACACTTATGAATATAGTTTTTTTTTTTTTGTAAATTAGTACCTACGAAAGGTATTTATAGTTCACTAGCTTCCGCCTGCGGCTTTGCTCGCGTGTTACCTCGGTAAAAAGTACCCTTTTTACCCGTGACAGACGTTGTCCTGTCAAATTTCAATAATCGAATAGAAAAGACTGAATGTTTTTAGTCGTGTGTTGTCAGATTTGTTGCACACCAGCGCCATCTATACAGAAATCATCTCTTTTGCGTACCTTATCATTATGGGGACGTTTTTCAAATTTTAAAATAGTATATTATTTATTCGGGCAGTATATCTACATCTACAGCAAATTTCAACTTAATCCGTTTTGTCGTTTAGGCCTTTTTGAGGAACAAACATGCATACAAACTCACAAACTTTCACATTTATAATATTATTAGGATAGTCCAAACATACTTTATAACTACTGTACCTACATATAACAATATAATTCTTCTTTCCAGTCGAAGAATGCAAGACGGAATGGATCAAAATCCGCAACTGTTACGTGAACGCCCTCCGGCGACGGGTCAGTCTACAGCACCGCCAAGGAAGATCCCTCCCCCCATGGCTGTACGAAACAGAAATGAGCTTCCTCAAACCGTTCATGACCGGCCGGGGATGGGACGATACACCCTACACTGTCCTTCTATCCGAACACACGTTCAACTTCGACCAAGAAGACACAATATTAGTCAAAGATGACGAAGTTGTCGATAAGAAACGCAAGAAAACTCCGAAGAGTCCCGTAGATGACCCCACAAATGACATGTTTTACCACGAAGATTCTACAGTCAGAGACGAAATCATCCAAATAGATAAAGGAAAGAAACGCAAGAAGCTAAGAACACCGAAACTCGAAGTAGAAGATAGCTACGAAATTCTAGATACCAACGATATTCTAGAGACAAGCGAGACGTACAAAGTTAAGAGAAACTACCAGGATATCATAAGTGAGATGGATGAGTCTGATCTGTTCTTTCTAGGGCTGTCACAGACGTTTAAAAAGCTGCCTAAAATCGAGCAATGTCGTTTGAAAATGGACATTTTTAAAACTATGAACGATGCGGAGATGAGGCAGTTGGAGGCTACGAGCAAGTGGAAACGGAGGAGTAGCAGTGAATCAACATAGTTCATACAAAATGTGATAGTTTGAACAATTGCTAGTTAGGGTTCCGTACCCAAAGAGCAAAAGCGGGACCCCATTACTAAGAGTTCGCTGTTCGTCTGTCCGTCTGTCTGTCACGTTTGTTGTATGGAAGCCCCTCATGAACCGTGATAGCTAGACATTTAAAATTTTCACAGATGTATTTATGTTGTCGCTATAACAAATAATACTAAAAACAGAATAAAATAATATATATTTAAGTGGGGCAGGAGCCGCAACACAAAAAAACACGTTTGTTGTATAGGAATACAACAAACGTGTTTTTTTGCCATTTTTTATAGAGACCCTTCGTGCGCGACTCCGACTCACACTTAACCGGTTTTGACAGATGACTGAACCGATTTTATATAAATTTAGTATAGTAAAATTATGGGTAGATTTATATGACCGTGCCGTGTACGTGGCCTCTCGGCCAAAATGGGCTTTTGCTATATAATGTTTAGACGTGCCTCTGACTACCCCCACTAGACATCGTCAAAGGATGTCTACCGTACTGATAATATTGTTTTTTTTTGCCCGAGAATCAATTTCCCATCGGCCATCAATCCTTAGTACTGGTGTAAAATGTCAGGCGATGTAAAGAATGGCTTCAATTACGCTGGAGATACCAGCGAAGGCCTGCTGCCAAAGAGTAAGGTACAGATGAGCACAACTTAGCATAGACCACCTATACTTTCCATGATTTGTCTAAATCGCTTCAGCCATTACATCGTGATTGTAGATTAAAACACATACATACAATTTTTTGCAATTATGAATATTAAAAATAATTAGTTGCATAATTGCCTTTTTATGGTTCCGTGCCCAAAGGTTAAAAATAGGACCCTATTACTAAGACTTCGCTGTCCGTCTGTCCGTCTGTCTGTCACAGGGCTGTATCTCGTGAACCGTGATAGCTAGACAGTTGATTCATTTTTAAGATGAGAACAGAATTATTATTTTTCAAACTATCGTGATTAGTAGACATAACTATTTGATTTTGACATGGGTCTTGAATTGAATTGGGTAATAAATAGAAAATTACTAAACTAGATCCTAATTTTAAGTATTGAAGTTGTATACGCGCTGATTTGAACTTAATCACGAACAGAATAAGAACGTTCGCAATTTATTTAATTTTAGTCACCAAACAGAAACTAACTAGCATTTTGTTATAAGTATTAATAATAAGTAATTTGTTTTTTATTGTAAACTAAAATAAAAAATACTATAAAAAAATGAAAATAAAGATCTTTTATTTAATTCATACTAGCTGCTCGCCCCGGCTTCGCACGGGTACCTGGATAAAAAGTAGCCTATGTGCTATTCTGATGTATAAGCTATATTACTGTAAAGTTTCATTGGAATCCGTTCAGTAGTTTTGAGTGAAAGAGTAACAAACACACACACACTCACTCGGTCACAAACTTTCGCATTTATAATATTAGTAGGATCTTGCAAATGGATCAGGACTGTAGACCCAAGTACGGCATGGAACACGGCATCTAAGTCGTACATTTGGTACCATATTTCTGAAACTACAACATGCCTACCAACCATTCTGTATGTAACCCTTTTACTCTTTGCCGTCACAGTCTCCACATAATTGATATAAATATAAGGATGTACATGTACAGCGAGATGAGATGATAATACCATGTTTGTGTAACGAACAACATGGTTTTTTGGTTTCCTAGTTTCAGATTTATTAACCTTTGTGGGTGCAAGATACAATAATGCTTTGTACTGTTTCGTTTCTTTGTTTCTTCTCTTCTGGATCTTATCCCACTTCTCGTGGGGTCGACACAACATGATATTAAATGTAAGTAATTTATTGCCTTACCTTAATACTATTACACACAATATACATACATATCATGATGTAGCTATCCTAATCTTTTTTTTATTCCATTTTTTAAGGAACATTGCGTCGGTTTCAGACGATGTCTGTTCCATATCCTAATCTTATATATAAAATTTCCATGTCACAATGTTAGTTACCGTACTCCTCCGAAACGGCTTGACCGATTCTCATTAAATTTTGTGAGCATATTGAGTAGGTCTGAGAATAGGCCAACATCTTTTTTCATACCTCTTAGGCGTAAAGATCGGGAAAAACGGAAAGTGCTTTTTTCTGTGGGATTATTGACATTTGACAGGACAACGTCTGTCGGGACAGCTAGTAATATTATAAATGTGAAAGTTTGTGAGTTTGTATGTATGTTTGTTCCTCAATCAGGCCTAAACAACAAAACGGATTAAGTTGAAATTTACTGTAGACGTAAATACAGGATGAAATCGTAAACACACGTCAAATTGATATGGGTGGTTCAGTATACGTAATAGTTTGGTTTCATGAAAAAATAATACACATTTAAAAAAAAAAACAACTACTGATGTAATCAATTCAAACGATGCAGACAAAGTCAATGTATTCAGATAAGTTCATAATATCAGTTTTTTTTTGTTAAATTTTTTAAATATAATTATAATTTTTAAATATTTTAAATATTTAAACAAAAAAAAAACACTGATATTATGAACTTATCTGAATACATTGACTTTGTCTGCATCGTTTGAATTGATTACATCAGTTGTTGTTTTTTTTTTTAAATGTGTATTATTTTTTCATGAAACCAAACTATTACGTATACTGAACCACCCATATCAATTTGACGTGTGTTTACGATTTCACCCTGTATAATGCCCGAATAAATAATAGACTACTTTAAAATATGAAAAACATCCCCAAAACGAAAAAATAACGCAAAAGGCTTGATTTCTGTATAGATGGCGTTGGTGTGCAACAAATCTGACATTACAGACTAAAAACGTTCAGTCTTTTCTATTCGATTATTGAAATTTGTCAGGACAATGTCTGTCACGGGTCAGCTAGTATAACTATAAAGTTTATTTTTAATCCGTTCAGTAGGTTTTGCGTGAAAGAGTAACAAACACACACACGTATACACACCCTCTAACTCACAAACTTTCGCATTTATAATATTAGTAGGAATTGAAAGATGGAGAACGAACAAGTGTGGTGAAGGTAATTTAGTCGTCGGTTCATCAACAAAACTGACCTACTGACCTGTTGTTCTCAGGCTACACCATGCCCCTAATTGAATGACAGGGATGAGTTCAGGATAACGTAAAAAGCCGCCATCTTGAATGGCCTTAATAACGAAATAAATCCTAATCACTACATACCTAGTATAAAGCAAAGTCGCTTTCCGCTTCCCGCGTCTGTATGTATGTATGTATGTTTGCTTATATCTTTAAAACTACACAACGGATTTTGATGCGGTTTTTTTAATAGATAGAGTTATTCAGGAGGAAGGTTTATATGTATAATAACATGCTACCCGTGCGAAGCCGGGGCGGGTCGCTAGTAATATTATAAATGCGAAAGTTTGTGATAAGGTTATGTTTGTTCCCTAATCAAATATAAACGACAAAACGGATTAGGATGAAATTGGCTGTAGTATGTAGATAAAAAATCAGAATAAATAAAGAGGGAACTTATAATCCAAAGAACAACCCCTAAATGATAAAAAAACGCAAAAAGGATGATTTTGGTATAGATGGCGCTGGTGTTCAAAAAATCGACATCGAAAAACATTTTGTCGTCATAGCAACGCAGTTTTGATTGATACGCATTCTTCCAAAATTCGTAATTTATTTTATCAGTACAAGGTTTGTAGGGAAAAAATTGGAAGTTGCCTGAAATTGCTTTTTCCTATGCGATTATTAAAAATGGACAGGACAACGCCTGTCACGGGTCGGCTAGTTTTAAATAAAAAAGTAAAAGTAATAAATCAAAAAATATTGATAGACATATCACACAGAGCCATCTAGGCCCAAACGAAGTAAAGCTTGTACTATGGGAACCAGATTACTGATAGAATACTTAATAATACTTTTTGTTAATACTTAATGTACCAAAAACACGTGCTCAAAACGGTGAAGGAAAACATCATGAGGAAACCAGTTAGTATTCTTATCAGCGGCGATGGGCTTGCAACCTGTCACGTATGGAATGCTAACTACTGCAAAATGTGGGCATGTGCCAAATATAATGTTTGGACGTTCCTCTGACTCCCACTGGACATCTTCAAAGGATCTAAGCGTCTGGAGATCTGAGAGGATGTCTACCGTACTTGGGGATTACAGTCGTGATCCTATATATTTTTTTTTTCACAAGATCATCGCCGCTTATAAGAATAACTGGTTCATTTTAACTACAAATACGGTTAATTACCACGTTTCTTGTTGTATTGCTGACGTTTCGAGACAAAATGTTAAAATGAATAACAACCACGATAGTTTTAATTCAATAACTGGTTCGTTTGACGTGTTCAGTCCTAAAACGGCCCTGCCCTGTGTGTAATGAACACACCCTACGCAAACCAACCACGAGTGTGTTGTTTATCCCTCGTAAAATCGTTTATTGATTGTAAGATAAGTACCACGAATAATAAATGTTTTTGATGAATGCAGAATCGTTTTTTCTCAATAACCGCAAAACATACAATTTTGTTTTTTTATGACAAAGATAACTCAAGGAAATCTAGATAAATTATAAACAGAGACACGATTGGTGGACACGACAGAGAAACTTTTCTCGATAGATTTATTTTCAAAAGTTGGCTCTTCAAAAACACTAGTTTTGTTTTTAATCAAAACTAGGAATAGCTAATAGTTCATCTTTATATAATTCGTTTGATAATCGAATAGAATAGAATAGAATAGAATATTTTATTTCAAACCACTTAAAAAAAACATTTGTATAGCTTATATGATTAAGGTAAGTAATATTAGGTAGGTACATAGGTAAGAAGAACAACATAAAAAACTGACCGGTGAATAAAAAGAAATAAAAAACAGAAATTGAAGGGTAGTTATACAGTTCAAAAAAACCTTTACCTCCCGTGCTAGTTAATAACTGTGTTACGGCAAGGTAATGATTCACGTCCCATACAAATACGGGTCATTTCTGCGTGCTAAACGGTAAAACGAAACGAGTTAGTGCATTGTCTCAAACGTGAAGTAACAATGTAGGTGTAAGTAATTTTGTAGTAGTATTTGACAAAACAGATAAATCACTATAATTATTATATTTATTCATACGCTTATTTCCGCTAATTTAGTAGGTAGTTGGTAGTGGTACATCAAACTTTTAGTGTGATAGATATATATACTCCAGATAGATATAGATAAAATAAGATAGTAAACAAAACAGATAACTATGTTAAAACAAATATAATAAAGATAATATACATTAAAAAATAATTTTTATTTTATGATAGTTAGTATTATCATAAAATAAAAATTATAGTATCATACTAGTTAAGGGGCTCCCAGTCGACGATTGCTCTTTTTCGAAACAAAAAAAGAAATACTTCTGAACAAGCCACATCTCCTATTTTTATAAGTATATTACTTCAGGTTCCTACCTAGATTTCTATTAAGCTGAAAACATAATAGCAGAAACTTTTCACGATAAAGATATTATTTCAAAATGATACGTTTTAGAATTTATGATCGAAATATTTTATATACCTACTATTAAAATCAACTTGTGATTTATTGTTAAAGATAGGTAATATGTAGATCTAGATTTCTATTAGAATAGATTTTTGATAAGTAATTATACATAATTTATATCATTAATTTATTCGAAAAGCTTAGGCGGATCACGCTCCGACGTGTGTTTGTCGTCATTGCAGCGGTCGGTAGGATTATTTATCGAAGTGATTAAAGATGGGTACATCTTTATTCACATACAGTCGTGGTCAACTAATTAGGGACATGCAAGATAGTGAAGAACAATAACCGGTTATGTACATACAAATATAAAACCCTATTGATTTCTCAGTAACTATTATTTGCATAATTTGGTCCGATTATTATGCTTTAAATGGCTGTAAATAAAAGAATAAATAAATAGAAAAAAGTATTTAATATCAAAGGTTGAACATGTATTCAATTTTAAGGTATAATTCTGTAGCTGGACATTTAATTAAGGACAGTAAACTATAATGAAAAATAGAGTTAAACAAAACTAATAATCTGCAGTATTATAATATCTTTAACAGCTCCATTTTATTACGTGTAAAATCAGTACCCAGTAGCAAAACCTTTGTTAGTAATTACCGCTTGACACCGATGTGGCATAGACATTATCAGTTTCTGGCATGTTTCGACAGGAATGTTTGCCCATGCCTCACAAAAAGCTTCATTAAGTTCATCTAAAGTTGTGGTACGATAAGTGGCTACTTTTTTCTTGATTTCGTGCCAAAGGTGCTCGATTGGGTTAAGGTCCGGGCTATTTGCTGGCCAATCTAGCACCGATACTGACTGACTGGTAAGAAACGACTTGACTGAACGGGCGGTATGTTTCGGGTCGTTATCATGCTAAAACGTCCATATAATAGGGAGATGCTCCTCAGCATAGGGAAGCATCGTTTCCTCCAATATTGCCTTGTATTGATGTTGGTCTAAGTTACCCTGAACTTTCCTCACAGGTCCCACTCCACGTCCAGAAAATGAACCCCACATTTTAATGTTTCCACCGCCATGTTTCACCTGCTTTTTTGTGAATCTTGGATTCATTTCCGCTTTTACTGGACGCCGTACGTATTGCCTTCCATCTGAAGAAATCAAATTAACCTTGGTCTCGTCAGAGAATAATACATGTTGCCATTGGGCGTAGGTCCAATGTCCATATTTACGTGCAAACGCCAAACGAGCATTTCTATGTTCTTTCTTCAACAACGGTACTTTGCGAGCCACTCTTCCGAACAACCCTGCTTCTACCAGACGTCGTCGAACGGTCCTCGCTGAGACACCAGCTCTTTCGTCTGTCCCAAACACTTCGTGTTTAATTAAAATAAAGCCTAGAAACGGATCTTTCTTAGCTAACCTGGTTATCATTCTATCTTCTTGCGGAGTTGTTTTTCTCGATCTTTTTGTTCTGGGCACATTTAAATCTGTGTTATTGCGTCTGACATGTTGCACTGCATTGTATACCATAGTTTTTGAACAATTTAAATGTTCTGCTATCCTTTGGTATGGCCAACCATGCTCGACAACAAACTTCATGATAATTTTTCGTAGTGTTGGATCGCAACTTTTATTTTTACCCATTTTTCTTCAAAATATTTTTCAAAACTAAAAATAAATATCGGGATTGCCGCCAAAACTACCACGAAACAATAAGAGAAGAAGTAAAAAAGTATTGAGATTCAAATTTTGAAAATAGAACGCAATATCTCAGTGTCCCTAATTAAATGGCCAGCCAGCATTATTTGAACAAATAGCACTACGATAATCTATCAGCTATACTGTAAAGAGGTTTAATGTTTAAGAAGTTGTTATTGTTTGTATAATCGGGCACATAAATGACTAATTATACTTACATGTAAGAGATATGGAATATGGTTTAGACTCGTTGGAAAATAAAAAATAAATTCACAATTCGGTTTAACCAAAGAGTGTCCCTAATTAGTTGACCACGACTGTATAAGTACTATACATTATAAAATAGGAGATGTGGCTTGTTCACAAGTATTTCTTTTTTCGTTTCGAACAAAAATAATCGTCGACTGGGAGCGCCTTAAGTCCATTTTAGACAGTTTCTTTTTAAGTTTTGAGTTTTCAAGATAATACAGTTTTATCACTTTTTTTTGTAATTTGGTTCTAATGGATAAGTAAAAACAGTAATTTGAATAATTCTTTCACATATTAAAAACTACATTATCAGCGAATAACATAGGCAATATTTTATATCTGAAAAAACATTATTAATTTTTTCTTGTGGTGCGAAAAAGTGGGTTGAAACAGGACTACACACTACACACACTAGTGTAAATCGTAGGCACATATCTCCATCTCCAGTTGTAACCTCGAAATATCTCCGCCTCGACTCAAGCTCAAAACCGTGTTGGAAGCTTTAGTTGATAACATTACCTCAAGTTTGCCTCTAGTAGATCCGCAGTCAAAAGAACTGTCAACTCAAGGTACCTCGAGATCCACCTTGACTTGACGTTTCTCGACAGCTTCTGAACAACGCATGCGTGTGACGGTTCGGACTCGAGGGAAAGTTCGAGGGGCCTCGAAGCTGTTTGTGTCAAGGTGGGGTTGGGGTTACAACTAAGAATATAGAGATTAGTGCTTTCGATGAGCAAAAACAAAAATTCTCGTTCAAAAATTTCCTCGCAAATTATGGTACGCGTATTATTGGTAGATCATTGCCCTTTATAATTTAACGTAAACCCATGCACAAATGCTTGTGTGCACCTCAAGACATGTTCCAAATGTAATGTTTGAACGTGCCTCTGACTTATCCCTGGCCTCTGATCTCTGTGCACCTGGAGATCTGAGAGGGAGGATGTCTACCGTAGGTACCTACTTAGGGATTACAGTTGATCCAATTTTTTTTATAAATAATAGTAGTATCAATTTATTTGTAGTTTGTGTAACAAACTTACTAAATATGCCCACAATAACATACGTGTGTCTAATCGGAGAGATCTTCTCTTGGATTAAAATCTAACAAAGCCGTAAATTTAGTAGGTAGTAATTAGATGTCGTCATCCAAAAAATGTAGCGCGTGAATTAAGATAGCTATGTAGGAAAAACAGAAGCTCTCTTACCAGACGTCTATCAAAAATTTTCTTCTGAAATGTTATATTTAGTGCGTATTTTTCTTATCAAATTTTTGTAGTTGAATTGTAGAAGCTGTTTCCAAACTTTCAGGCCTCTAGAGTGCTGGGTTACTGAGTTATAACGATTAAACTGGAGCTCTCCGACGACAGAGTGACCTACTTATAAAACTAAACTACAATAATTTGATATGAAAAATATGCACTTAAATATAACTTTTTCAGATGATCATTTTTTTCCTACATAGCTACCTTAATTCACGCACTACAATTTTTTGGATGACGACATTAATTACTACAATTAGCAACTAAATTTACGGCTTTTAGACGTGAATCCAAGAGAAGATCTCTCCGACCAGACACATACCAATGACATCAATTAAAATTGACCAACAATAGTTTGTAAATATACAAAGTTTAATTCACAAGCGTTTTATTAAAAGCTTTTATTTAACTTGCAATGTAGGTATGTATGTAACTATGTTTGTTAAGGTGGAATCTTGCAACTCAATTTTGAAGCAGTTATCTTCAACCGATTAAGCTGAAATTTCGCAAATTTATGTAACTTCGGTGACAATGCAATAATATGGTGACAGCGAGTTGATCTGATGATGGAGTCAGGAGCTGTTCAACGGAACTCCTCAGTAAATAGTCGGATTGAGATAAAACTTTGCATACTTATCAATCTCTAATGACAAATTATGGTATTAGCGAGCTGATCTGATGATGGAGCTCGAATGTAGCCATAGGAACTGCATACCTACACAACATAACCACGTCGTGTTTAGACTTATTGGTTTTGTCTTGACGAGTACTAGAGTCCTAGAATGTATAAAAGCATGATTTTAAAACAATATTAAAAAAAATCTTATATTTCGTTATCGACTGTCGCATGTCTAAAGGGGCTGAACCAATAAAGTTCATTCTCTCACCTGACTCACAGGTCAATGACACATCTTTATGGATTTAAGAAATTTATGGATTTAGGGCTTCTGGAAAGTTTTAATCTGTGACCTAACACTAATAGTCTGCGTTGGCCTAGAGGTGTCTTGACTTTCGATCCTAAGTTCGTAGGTACGAATCTTGGACGTGCACCAATCTTATCAATATAACATACTAATATTATAAATGCGAAAGTAACTCTGCCTGTCTGTCTGTCCATCCGTCCGGCTATCTGTCTGCCTGTCTGTTTGTGTGTCTGTGACGTGATCACGACCAAACCGATGGGCTGATTTTGATGAAATTTCATGTCGTAGTTTAAAGTCTTGGAATGAACATAAGCTTTTTTTTCCAAATTTCGACTTTCAGAAATTTACGATAAAGTCGTCAAAAGTGTGTGAAATGTGCGCATTCCATACGTGACAGGTTGCAAGCCCATCGCCGCTTATAAGAATACTAACAGGTCTCCTCACGATGTTTTCCTTCACCATTTTGAGAAAGAAAGAAAAAAATAATAGATTATAATGAGCCTTGTTGGATGAGTGGGAGGTACTGCGGCTTTTAATCTAAAGGTCGTAGGTTCCAATCCAGGCACTACACATTTTTCTGTTGTAAAGATGTCTACCATTGTGGATTACAGACGTGATAATTATTTTTATTTTTAAAATTTCTTTGTCTCATAAATACATTCCACAATTAATTATTAACGTAAAAGATTGTATCATTGTGAGATGCAAATTAATTCATCAGTGAACCAGGATTCACTCAAGGATGCCGGAAAAGCAGCGTGAAATGAAAAGTGAATATTTAAAGTGAATTCTGATTTATGAAGCTTTGTTTCGCCGTGGGTACCCCAACTTTTATAGCAGAGTCGAATTCCGTTTAGCCATTATATTATCCTCTATACTAATATTTTAATGCGAAAGTAACTTAGTCTGTCTGTCTGTTATCACGGCCAAACTGCTGGGCCGATTGAGATGAAATTTCACATCAAGATAGCTTAAAGTTCTAAGACGGACATAGGCTACTTTTTTCCTGAAATTTTTATTTGATTTTCAGGAATTTCAATGTTTTACAATAAAGTTATCAAACATATTTAGCCTGAATCTACACGGTAATAGCGGGTTATGTTGGCCTCACAGCTCAGTTGGTAGTAACTCTGGTAGTAACCGCTGTAGGTTGTGGGTTCGATCTCCACCCAGGGCAAATATTTGTGTGATAAACATAGGTATTTTTTCTGTGTCTGGATGTTAATATGTATAATAAGTATATATTTACAAAAAAAAAAGTATTTTAGTATTCTATCAGTTATCTGGTTCTCATAGTACAAGCTTTGCTTAGTTTGGGGCTAGATGGCGCTGTGTGTAAAGTCCGCCAATATTTTTTACATTCATGCATATTCATAAGAATCATCTTCTATGCATTAATTTCCCGTTTTTAAGTGGTTTTAGTTTTAAAACTGGTTTTACGAAAAAAACTAAAAGAACTGTTAATATTTTAAGAGTAATTTTAAAACGTCGGTTAAGTGCCTGGATTTCTTTTTCTCATATTTATGCAATGTTTGGACATACCTCAGACTGCTTCCTTGAATATCTTCAAAGGATCTAAGCGCCTGGAGATCTGAGAGGATGCCTACCGTACTTGAGGATTACAGTCGTGATATTTATTTTTATTTTTCAATATTTCTTTGTCTCATAAATACTTCCCACGATTTTTTTTTATCAACCTTTATTGTCCCACTGCTGGGCAAAGGTCTCCCCCATTCTCTTCCAAGCTTTGCGGTCTACAGATTAATTTATTAACGTAAAATATTGTATCATTGTGAGATGCAAATTAATTCATCAGTGAATAAGGATTCACACAAGGATTCCGGAAAAGCAGCGTGAAATGAAAAGTGAATATTAAATTTTACGGTATTTTTAAGAACCCGTATCCAAAGGGTAAAAACGGTACCCTATTACTGACACCGCTGTCTGTCTATCACAAGCTGTATCTCATCAACCGCGATAGCTAGACAGTTAAAATTTTCACAGATCAGTATTTCTGTTGCCGCTATAACAACAAATACTAAAAACAGCATAAAATAAATATTTACTCCCATACAACAACAAACGTGATATTTTTGTAGTTTCTTATAGATAATGGTACGGAGCTCTTCTTGCGCGAGTCCGACTCGCACTTGGTCGGTTTTTTAATATAGTTATTAGTTTTTTTGTTGAACTAAAAAAATAAAATAAATAAATATATTAGTATAGATTTAGATAGGTAAGTTCTAGATCACTATAGTACATATAAAGTAGTCACCTCGTGGGCAGAACTTAATATCCCTTGGAACGTTGTGGTAAGCCCCCTCTTCGCTTTATTATGTTGCATTGTTATTGTCAATTTATATAATCTAGTTACTATTGAGTTACATTGCAAATGGGATGGTTCACATAAAGATTTATATTATGTTAGCCGACCCGTGACAAACATTGTTCCGTCAATTTTTTTTTGTAATAATCTCATAGGAAAAAGCAGTTTCAGGCAACTTCCAATTTTTTCCCTACAAACCTTGTACTGATAAAGTAAGTTACGAATTTTCGTAGAATGCGTATCATTCATTAGTCAAAACTGCGTTGCTATGACGACTAAATGTTTTTATTCCGTGATGTCAGATTTGTTGCACACCAACGCCATCTATACTAAAATCATCCTTTGCTTCGCACAGGTGGTACCTAAATAAAAAATAGCCTATGTGTTATTCTGAGGTAAGTATCCTAATAATATTATAAAAGCGAAAGTTTGTGAGTTTGTATATATGCTTGTGCCCTAATCAGTCCTAAACGACAAAACGGTTTAAAATGAAATTTGCTGTAGATGTAGATATAATGCCCGAAAAACAAACTACTTTAAAATACGAAAAACATCCCTAAAACGATAAAAAACGCAAAAGGAATGATTGTATAGATGGCAGAGAATTATTGATGATATTTCTGTATAGATGGCGCTGGTGTGCAACAAATCTGACATCACAGACTAAAAATATTCAGCCATTTCTATTCGATTATTTAAATTTGACAGGACAACGTCTGTCACGGGTCGGCTAGTAATATTATAAATGCGAAAGTTTGTGAGTAAGTGAGTGAGTAGGCGTGTATGTGTGTGATTGTTACTCTTTAAACTGATTAAAACGAAACTTTTCGTTTCGACGTTGTCCTGTCCAAATTTCGATAATCGCACTGAGTAACGCATGTGGCTATGACGACTACAACAACGAAACAGTTATAATTATAACTCAAAGAATCAAATTAAAAAAAAATTACCATGTTTTTCTTTCATTTTTAGGGTTCTGTACCCAAAGGGTATAAACGGGACCCTATTACTACTTCGCTGTCCGTCTTTCCGTCCCTCCGTCTCTTACCAGGTTGTATCTCATGAACCGTGATAGCTAGACAGTTGAAATTTTCACAGATTATGTATTTCTGTTGCCGCTATAACAACAAATACTAAAAACAGAATAAAATATATATTCAAGTGATGTTTTTTTGCCGTTTTTTCATAGATAATGGGCGCGAGTCCGACTCGCACTTGGCCGGTTTTTTAGTTTATAGACGCAATGATTATTAGTATGAAGCTATGATTTTATCATCGACATCTTCATACTTATAAAGTACTTACCGAGATGCTTAAGTGATAAGAATTAGGTTCATTTTTCTCTTAAAATTACATTACCTATTAACTACAATCTTCTAAATAAAAATGAATCTTTATTTCCCTTGGTCACGGCATCACGCGTAACGTAAATGACTAGACCAATTTTGCTAATTCTTTTTTTGTTCAAACAAATTCAAATTTAAAAATCATTTTTAAATAAAATCACAAGGATCACTTTGAAACGTCTTGGGATCTAGGTGAAGCTACGCCGATTCCTCGCGACCAAGCCTAGAAGAATCAGGCAACAAACACGGCTTGGGGTCTACCTTTTTGTTCAATGATCCTTTCCTTATTGCTATGTTAGTAGTATCGAACAAGGTGTATTCCTTTCCTGTATTCCTTAGTGTAAGAAGGTTAGAAAATTTAAATTAGACAAGACAACGTCTGGGCAGCTAGTATTTAGATAAAAACACCATTGTCAATAGCACTCATCGACCACATCGCCCAATAGACGCATACACATACAGGCCTACCACAGCTTAGTTGGTAGTAACTTGTAGGTTGTGGGTTCGATTCCCACCCAGGATAAACATTTGTGTGATGAACATTGATGTTTGTTCTGTGTCTGGGTGTTGTAATGTATCTTAAATATGTATGTACAAAAAGTATTATAAGTATTCTCTCAGTACTCCGATTCCCATAGTGCAAGCTTTGCTTTGTTTGGGGCTAGATGGCGATGTATGAAAATTAAATGTCCACTAATATTTTTTTATTATAGTATTATTATTTCTTCAAACAAACAATTCTGTCAAAACTTTGAGGTAAGGTGTCAGAGGAGCAGTAAAAAATGGATTCTGATTGGTTCAATATCACAGCCGCGGGGCGCGTCGTGTACCGCGCTCGGTGGTTTACACAGGATCTGTAGCCCATATGTGTTGTCTGACAGTGTTTACCTTGCATGAGGAGTCTGGGCAGTGTGGTCGACGGTGGTACTTCATTGTGGTCAAATCCTTCATTGTATTCAAGGAATTAATTTGTAATGGCAACTAATAAAATATCAATTTAATGAACAATTGTTATGTTTATGGTCAATTCATTGAAACTTGTGGTAGCCACGGATAAAAAAGGATATCCTCAATTCAACACACATATTTTTATTTGTAAAGGTGTGACTAGACATACATATGTATAGATAAAGATAAGATGTTTATGGTAAGTTCACCTACACAGAATTTCTATATTTGATCTAACCGACTTCGCGTCACAGTGCGAAGTAGTATGTAGTACACACAATTTATTAACACTTAACTATTGTTTACATTCTCGTTATCGGGAATGGTGTGACGCGCAGTCGTGCCCCCGAGATTACGGGACGTTTTTACTAAATATTGTAAATAAATAGTAACTAAGGTACCATTGATAAATAATTTTTGATAAAATCTTTATTCATTGAATGACTGGCCTCGCAGCTTAGTAGTAACTCTGCCTTCTACGCTGTAGGTTGTGGGTTCGATTCCCATCCAGGATAAGCATTTGTGTGATGAACATCGATGTTTGTTCTGTGTCTGGGTGTTATGTATACAAAGTATTTACAATAAAAAGTATTCTATCAGTTATATGATTCCCACAGTACAAGCTCTGCTTAGTTTAGGGCTAGATGGCGATGTGTGTAAGGTCCGCCAATGTTTATTTATTTATTATTTTTCGCTTGCTACGTTAGTGACATATTTTGTTTCATTCTCTCATATTATATTCTTCATCATCCAAATATTAAAAACTCTTGGGTTTCTGACCGACTGACTGAATGTTGTAGGGGTTTTCACTAGTTTATCATACACTAGCATTCCGCCCCGGCGTCGCACAGGTGTAATAATGATTTCATGGCTAATTTTTTTACACCTCGGGTTCGAAGTTTTAATCGTTTTTGAAGTTTTAATAGGGATCCCTAATAGTTAGAAATATGGACTTTTTTTGTAGATATTGATGTCTTGTATAAAACTGTAGTACATCACTTTGCTCTATTGTCAATAATTTCTGCAGCAAACGCGATATTAAGATTTTTTTTTTCACACTTTTACATGAAAACTTCGATAATGTAACCCACATTATCGAAGTTTTCATACGGATCCCTAACGTTTTTGAAAATAATCTATAGCCTATGTTCATCAGGGATAATGTAGGATTCTAATGGTGAAAGAATTTTTCAAATCGGTCCAGTAGTTTCGGAGCCTATTCAAATTCAAAATTCAAATTCAAATTGTTTATTGTACTTTATGTTGTTACAATGGTGTAGGTTGTTACGCAAAGCTAACGTATGGATATAGCTGAGCTAGGCTCGACCTGTCCCAAGCGCGGTACAAGGTGCATCGGACTCACGAGGCGCATCGTCAGCGGGAACGTGGTCGCTTGACGTCAATCGCGAGTTTCACGGAAACTACCTAGTTTTATATTCGCATTCTTTGTTCAAACTTCGAACTTGTTTCATCTAAGATAATTAATTTGTAATCCTTTTACTTTCAATTAAATTTAGATTTAAAATAAAAGTATTTTTTTAAAAGCTACCCTAGGCAGCGGCCTACGTATTTGGCGCAGCCGGTAGGATACTTGATTAATCTTAATCTCACGAGATCTCATCTCGCAAGTAAAAAAGAACCTACTAGTGTCGCTGTTCGAGGGTGAATCTAGAAATCGATTCTGCTACGAGACGACGAGAAATGCTGTAAGTCCTTGAATCTTTCAAGTCCTTTCTTTATCCTTACTATAATCCTTTCTTTAGTGCATTTTTATATTTTATATGTGTGTGTATTTCATTTATTGTGTGTTAGACTAAAAATCCAAGATTTTCCATCCGAGAGAATCACGGTATATTAGATTAGGTAGCAGTAGATTATCTAGAAGTAAACTCAGTGTAATTGACGAGTATAGAGATTTAGAAGATAATATGGCTAATCCGATTGATACGATTTATAAGAATCTAAGACTTGTGCCGGAATTCGATGGAAATCCGCACATTCTTACAAGGTTTATTAATCTTTGTGACCAACTTGTAGTGGCTCATTTTTCAACAGAGCCAGGTAAAGAATTAGTTAATTTAGCACTTATAAATGGGATTCTGAATAAAGTGTCGGGGTCCGCGGCTAGGCTGATTAATTCAAATGGGATACCAGAAACCTGGCAGGGTATTAGAAGCGCGTTAATTAACAATTTCGCAGACCATCGTGACGAGACCGCTCTGTATAGTGATTTATCCTTAGAGAGTCAAGGATCAAGTACCCCGCAAGAGTTTTACGAACGGTGCCAAAATTTGTTTAGCACCATAATGACGTATGTCTCACTTCATGAGACGGTAGCGACTACCATACAGGCAAAACGTGTCCTGTACCAAAAGTTAACCCTTCAGGCTTATTTACGAGGTCTCAAGGACCCACTTGGATCTAGGATACGTTGTATGCGACCCGAGTCTATGGAGAAAGCCCTGGAATTTATCCAGGAAGAGCTCAACACTTTATACATGCAAGAGCGTAGTGGTGGTTCATCTATTAGTAGAAAGGATTGGCAGCAGCCGACCTCTAACGCATCGAAGTTCAATCTCCCTCTTAATAACTTCACTCCTAGACTGACTAACGGACATGGATTTAGACCAATGAATCAACAAATGTTTAACATGCCCGGTCCATCAAGACCGAACCCCATGCAGGCTCATCCTAACCAAGGTTGGAGGCCTAACCCCATGTCCCAATCGCAACCACCACGTGGGCCAACTCGCACTCAGCAGATGTTCCGTGCCCCTCCACAGAATTATAACCCACAGAGTAATGCATTTAGAATGCCCTATAGACCTCAGCCACAGCAACCACAAAATTATGGCAATGCCCCACGTCCTACTCCAATGAGTGGTGTTAGTAATTATGTTGAAAGACGTTTACCGACGTTTGCGTTGACAGGACATGACTGGCGAAAGCACGGGAATCCACCCCCGACTAACTATTTTAAGACACGCGAAGTTAACTTCAACGAATCTGACGGATACGATAGTAACTACTACTATTACTGTGACGACTATGACGGCTATCCTGAGTACTACCAGGACTACTATTCTTGTGAACAATATCCTGATTATTACCCATGTGATCAGTATTCCTATCCAGAACCACCGGTGGTAGAGGAAGTGCCAGCTGATGAAAATTTTCAACAGGATTCGAAGTTAGAAAAGCCAAAATAGAAGTAAATTTTCATATCCAAAGGCAACTAGGCTATATTCAAATAGCGAATCCTCCTCTTAAGTTTTTAATCGATACAGGCGCTAATCAATCTTTTATCAGCCCTGATGCTGTAGAAAGATATTTCCGTCACATTCCTTTAAATTACGATCCCTTTGAAGTGACAAATGTGCACGCGACTAGTAAGAACGATTATTCAATTACGTTGCCTTGTTTTAATGAATTTAACGACCCGAATGACATGACTTTATATATATATAAATTTCATAACTATTTTGACGGACTTTTAGGCTTTGATTTACTTGACGTATGGGACTCTAACATTAATCTAAAAAATAAGTTACTGATGACTCGTAATACGCAGATACCTATTCAGATGTACGACTCTAGAAACGTTAATTTATATGAAGAAATTATTCCAGCTAACTCTACGAAGATAGTTAGGTTACCGATAAACACACTAGACGGTGAAGTTCTGATAGAGAACCAGACGATTTGTAATTGCCTAATTTCAGATTGTATAACGACGGTCCAGAATAACCGAGGCTGGGTAGAGATTACTAACCCGACTTCTAATGATGTTATATTTTCTATGGATCGTCCTGTAGAAGCTGAAATATTTAATATTGAATGTGACAGTACTGAAATTTTATCAGACCGCGAAAAGGATGTTTTATCTCGACTTCGGACAGATCATCTTAATCCGGAAGAACTTGCTAATTTACGACGGTTATGTGCAAACTACGCGGACGTGTTTTATCTTGAGGGTGAACCACTTACATTCACCAACAAGATCAAACATAAAATTAGGACTAATGATGAAATTCCAGTACATACTAAGAGTTATCGCTATCCTTACGTTCACAGACAAGAGGTCAGAGATCAAATCAATAAGATGCTTGACCAAAATATTATAAGACCTTCAGAATCTGCATGGAGCTCTCCGATTTGGATTGTACCCAAAAAGGCAGATGCTTCAGGCAAAGTTAAATGGCGTCTTGTCGTGGATTTCAGGAAAGTTAACGAGAAAACGATTGATGATAAATATCCAATTCCGAACATAACAGACGTACTAGACAAACTAGGCAAATGCCAATATTTCACGACTCTTGATTTGGCCAGTGGATTCTACCAAGTAGAAATGGACCCTTCCGATGTTCATAAAACAGGGTTCAATGTAGAGAATGGGCATTACGAGTTTTTAAGGATGCCAATGGGCCTCAAAAACTCACCATCAACCTTCCAGCGTGTGATGGATAATGTCCTGAGAGGACTCCAGAATGAAATCTGCCTAGTCTATCTCGATGACATAATTATTTTCAGTACTTCCCTTCAGGAACACATTATTAACTTGGACAAGGTTTTCAGCAGATTGAGAGAATCGAACTTTAAAATTCAAATGGATAAATCTGAATTTTTGAAGTTAGAAACTGATTTTTTAGGTCATGTAATTTGTAAAGAAGGTGTAAAACCTAATCCTAATAAAATTAAAGCAATTGAAAATTACCCTATTCCAAAGACTACCACTGAAATCAAACGTTTTCTCGGGTTACTCGGTTATTATAGGAAATTTATTCCAGATTTCGCTCGTATTACCAAGCCACTAACTCAATGTTTAAAGAAAGGTTCTAAAATCAAGCTAGACCAAAACTACACCAACTGTTTCGAACATTGTAAGACGCTCTTAACAAATGACCCGATCTTACAATATCCAGATTTTACGCGAGAGTTCATCTTAACTACAGATGCATCTAACGTAGCTATAGGTGCCATTTTATCTCAAGGCACAAAGAGTTCAAATAAACCGATCGCATACGCATCGCGAACTCTCAATTCAAGCGAATTAAATTACAGCACAATCGAAAAGGAGCTTTTGGCTATTGTTTGGGCAACTAAATACTTTAGACCTTATCTTTATGGACGAAAGTTTCTAATCCTAACTGACCATAGACCTTTACAATGGGTAGTGAATTTAAAAGATCCTAGCTCACGACTTACAAGATGGCGTTTGAAACTTAGCGAATATGATTATAGAGTCGAATACCTACAAGGTAAGTGCAACACAAATGCTGATGCACTATCGCGTATTGAGATTAATAACGAAGAGCTCATGTCAATTGCAGTAAATCCATCTGAGACTAATCCCGCGTTGGACGAGTCTAGAACTATAACAGCTACTGAAACGGAAGCTGGTTCTAGAACCGCCACTGTTCACACGAATAATGAAAGCCCCATCTTGGAAGTACCAATTACTGATGACCCTTTAAATAAATTCACGAAACAGCTTATATTTAATGTTGTAGGTGACATTAAAGGACGACCAATGGTCACCAAACCTTTCGAGACGCACACACGTACTACAGTCCAAATATCTGAATCTAATGTAGAGGAAGATGTTATAAATGCAATCAAAGAGTACGTCCACCCTAAGATAAAGACCGGACTACTAATAAACCCCTATTTGGCTATGTACACTATTATACCTATTATACAGAAAACCTTTAAAAATTCGGCTATGAATCTTACACTGACTAAGACTGAATTAGAAAACGTTAGGGAATATTTGAGACAGCAGGAAATTATAAACAAGTATCACGATGGCAAGACAAACCATCGCGGTATCAATGAATGTTATTTAGCTTTATCCCATAGATATTATTGGCCAAAAATGAGAGAGCAAATTAGTAAATTCATAAATGAATGTACTATCTGTGGACAAGCGAAATATGATCGCAGCCCGATAAAACAACAATTTAAAGTGGTACCACCCGCTACTAAGCCATTTGAACTGGTCCATTTAGATCTATTGACTATTCAAAGCGAGAAATTCATTACAATCGTAGACGCATTCTCCAAATATGCACAAGCATATCACTTAAGAGACGGCACTGCCGTAAGTGTAGTACAAGCTTTATTACATTTTTGTACTCATCACGGAATACCTATCACTATAGTAACCGATAACGGAACCGAATTTACAAATCAGCTTGTGGCAGAATTTATGAAGATGCATAAGATCCAGCATCATAGAGTTGCTCCTCATACACCAAATGAGAACGGTATAGTTGAGAGATTCCACTCAACGATACTGGAACATCTCCGTATTTTAAAATTAGGTCAGAAAAACGAATCTGTAATTAATTTAATGCCCTACGCCCTTTTGGCATATAATAGTAGTATTCATAGTTTTACAAGGTGCAAGCCATTAGATGTAGTTACAGGACATTATGATCCTCGTGATCCTTTCGACGTAGATCTCTCAGCTCACTTACTACAACAGTACATGACCAACCACAAAGACAAGATGACTAAAGCTTATAACGCGATTCATGACATGTGTAGCACGACTCGTAAAGACCTTACAGATAACCGAAACAAGGAACGAGAACCAGAGGCAGAATACTCTCCCGAGCAACAGATTTTTGTTAAAAATCCGTTTGCTTCTAGACAAAAGTTAGCCCCTCGTTTTACTCATGACGTCGTAATGGCAGACCTCCCTATTCATATTTACACTAAGAAAAAGCGAGGTCCCATTGCCAAATCTAGGTTGAAGCGTCTCCCTAAAAGCGCCCAATTGTTACAGGATCCTTCTTATAATTCACCTGCTCCTGGCACCAGCTCTGATGCAGGAGATAAAACTTGAAAGTCTCGATGACGGGCCTGGCATTTTACCTTTTAAGTTAGGCTCAGCTAAACTCGTTTCCCACTACCATTCCTTTCTACAAAATGTAAATCTCCAAGACTTGCAAGATAAAGTAAATTCAGTAGATAATCAGATAGATAACTTTAGCTCTCATCTAAATAATCAAACAAATTCATTATTTGAACCTTACATAGATTATTTGAAGAAAAAGCTTGCAGGTGTACTTAATCAATTAGAAACATTTGAGATAAAGCGTGTAAAAAGAGGACTCGTAGATGGTCTCGGATCGGTAGTTAAGAGTATCACGGGTAATCTTGATTATACAGATGCATTGCATTATAATAATGCTATTCAATCTTTAGAAGAGAACGAGAATAAATTAGTAACCGAATTAAACAATCATGTTAGTTTATCTAAAAATTGGACTTCTCAATATTCAAAAATTTTAGATAGTGTTGTAGAAAATCAGAATCAGATTGAAATATTAGTGAATAAAATAAAACAAGTAGAAATTTCTAAGGACTATGACCTAGTAAAGTATGCGCATTTAGTTCAAATCCTTAGGATTTTAACAGATAACGTAGATTCTATCTCTCAAGAAATACTTAAATTACAGGATGTTCTTGCTTTTATTAGGGCTTCCACAGCTCATCATTCGGTATTAAAATTAGATATGATTCGCGATATTATTCGCAAATTAAAATTACTATATGGAAGTGAAAAAGTTTTAGATTTAGACATTAGAGAATATTTTGATATAATTAGGTTAGGCTTTTATTACGTAGGAAATGAGATAGTTATAGTATATAAATTTCCGATCATCCTCTCATCCACATATGATATGTATAAATTATCTATTATTCCCAATAAGAAGCACGAGATCCTTATTCCTCCTTTCCCATACCTAGTTATCCATGAGAAAGATTTCAAGTACATTGAGGCTGAATGCCCGAAGACCAGTAAATGGTACATTTGCGACGAGAAAAGGAACTCGCAGAATCGATCACCAGATGATTGCATCCAGAAACTTATATCTATGCAGCAGCGGGACGAGACATGCAGCCCTACCACCATCACCTTAACTAAACCAGCGTATGAAGAACTCGACGAGAAACATTACAGCATCAGCTTCCCTGTTTCTACGAAAGTACATCTATCCTGCGGGCAAGATCTCTACAAGACTTTTCAAGGCAGCTATCTCGCTATAATTCCTCAGAAATGCTATTTGGAAACTCAAGATTTCACGATATCCAACGCCAACGATCGTTTGAAAGGACAAGCGATCAAGATAATGGACCTACCCGAGAGTGACCTCGTGACATCATCTTCAGCTCCAGCATTCAAATTGAACTCTATCAACTTGGACCACCTTCATGCTACCAATAAGAAAATCTCGCTACAATCGCCACTTCATCTTCAAAAGGACATCGACTACAGTTTATACCACACAACAATTCCTATGTACGGGGTTATAACCAGTGCATGTGCACTCATTAGCTACCTACTATACAGAAGATATGGACCTAATCGGAACAAGGATTCGCACCAAATTTCTGAAGCAAGCCAAGCTGAACTACAAGGAGTCTATTCTCTTCCAATCAACAAAAGGGTTGATCCCAACCAACCCCCAGCTCAATTTACGACAAGCTTCAATACTCGCTGTTCTTCGGGGGGAGGTGTTACGCAAAGCTAACGTATGGATATAGCTGAGCTAGGCTCGACCTGTCCCAAGCGCGGTACAAGGTGCATCGGACTCACGAGGCGCATCGTCAGCGGGAACGTGGTCGCTTGACGTCAATCGCGAGTTTCACGGAAACTACCTAGTTTTATATTCGCATTCTTTGTTCAAACTTCGAACTTGTTTCATCTAAGATAATTAATTTGTAATCCTTTTACTTTCAATTAAATTTAGATTTAAAATAAAAGTATTTTTTTAAAAGCTACCCTAGGCAGCGGCCTACGTATTTAGGTAATGTAGGTAGTTTCGATGCAAACAAACAAACAAACAATCAAATCTTTCCTCTTTATAATATTAGTATAGACTAGTATAGACTTATCAGTTCAGAGTACTTTATGTTTTAATATTTGACTTAATTTTGTAACAACTAAATGTAAAAAAATGTAATGTTTGGATGAGACGATATCTACAATTCTTGCCTACAGTCGTGAGGTTACAATTATTTTTCGTAAATAGCATCTCATCTTTAAAACAAGTTAAGGCGATCCCAGTCGACGATTACTTTTGTTCGAAACGAAAAAAGAAATACTTGTGAACAAGCCACATCTCCTATTTTATAATGTATAGTATATGTGATGTGAATAAAGATGTACCCATTTTTAATCACTTCGATAAATAATCCTACCGACCGCTGCAATGACGACAAACACACGTCGGCGCGTGGTCCGCCTTAGCTTTTCGAATAAATTAATGATATAAATTATGTACTTATTAAAAATCTATTCTAATAGAAATCTAGATCTACATATTACCTATCTTTAAATAAATCACAAGTTGATTTTAATAGTAGGTATATAAAATATTTCGATCATAAATTCTAAAACGTATCATTTTGAAATAATATCTTTATCGTGAAAAAATTCCGCTATTATGTTTTCAGCTTAATAGAAATCTAGGTAGGAACCTGAAGTAATATACTTATAAAAATAGGAGATGTGGCTTGTTCAGAAGTATTTCTTTTTTCGTTTCGAACAAAAGTAATCGTCGACTGGGAGCCCCTTAATCAATATTGATAAGTACATTCTGTGCATATTAATAATTAATTAATTAATCAGATGTCACCTGTCGACCTTCCAATATGCATTCAAAAGTTCTTTGTTTGTAAACCTCCTTGAACATTGTTCTGTTTTCGGATGTCCCTGTTGTATGACACTTCGTCTCACTGGTTCTTTTTCGGTTTGCCTGCTTTAGACAATTTTCGGTATATAAGTAATAATAATAATAATAATGTTTATTTTTCAAAAGAAAAAAACAGTATTGGTAACCTTATCATAGCATAAAAATTGTCCTAAATATTCCAAATTGAAAGCAGTACCATTAGTTGACTCTGTTCCTCACACTAGGACTATAAAGCATGTATAGTAAGGTCACAGGGATTCGCTGCCGGATCTCCTTTAGTTTAATATTTATTATTATATATTAATATTTATTTATTTAATATGTACAATATATAAGTAAAACTATCTTACTATTTATACAAATATTTTGAAAAATACCGTTGCCTGAATTATATTATTATTTTTTATGTTAAGGTGATAAGTTAAAAAACTGTCTGTAATTTATTTAGCTAGTATGATTATCTTACGAATTATATAAAAATAAACTGTTTAGCTATTCATAGCTTTGATTAAAAACGAAACTCGTGTTTTTGAAGAGCCAACTTTGGAAAATAAATCTATCGAGAAATGTTTCACCAATCGTGTTTCTGTCTGTAATTTATTTAGATTATATCCTTAAGTTATAAATAAATAAATAAATATTGGCGGACTTTACACACAGCGCCATCTAGCCCCAAACTAAGCAAAGCTTGTACTGTGGGAACCAGATAACTGATAGAATACTTATATACTTTTTTTTTTGTAAATACATACTTATTATACATAGTTACACCCAGACACAGAACAAACATCTATGTTTATCACACAAATATTTGCCCTGGGTGGGGATCGAACCCACAGTTATCTTTGTTATGAAAAACAAAACTTTATGTTTTGCGGTTATTGTTAAAAAACGATTCTGCATTCATCAAAAATATTTATTACTCGCCTTAAGATATTTTAAGAGAAAATTCTTGACCAATATATTTTTTAATTTTTTTTTCTATCATAATGTACATTATCAGCGAGTAACATAATTTTATTAAAAAAACCAGTCAAGTGAGAGTAACATTATCTATAAAAAACGGCAAAAAAAACACATTTTTTTTATGAGAGCCCTACATAAATATTTGTTTTATTCTGTTATAGCGGCAATAGAAATACGATATCTGTGAAAATTTCAACTGTCTTGCTATCACGGTTCATAAGATACAGCTCTGTGACAGGCAGACGGACAGACGGACAGCGAAGTCTTAGTAATCCTTAGGAACCCTACAAAAATTGCAATAATGTAGGTAACCTAAGGTATCAAAAAATGCCTACTATCTCCAACGTACTTATTATGACGTAGCTGATCTGCTACGCAACTTGCTACGCGCTACACTGCGTAGCAAACCAGACTATACAAATAAGTATGATATAAGGCATGTTTACATTGGTGTCAATTCTGTAGGCACCGATCCTAAAATTTCCTTAAATAAAATTAAAACGATTTCGCTCTTATTCCTTTACGTTAAAGTCTAAATTAGAGTAACCTATAAATGGAAGAATTCATAAATTTTGAATATTTTTAAAATTACGTTTCGTATATTTCGGATGTGCTAAAAAAAATTTGAAAGCCAAAATTTCACTTTATTCAGCACCTTTTTATATGCTGACTAAATTTACGTAAAAAAACGTTAAATTACTTAAAACTAGCCTACGTTTTAAAACTGTCATCCTGAGGTACGCGAATTTGGACTTTAACGTTATGGAATATTGTAAAACTAGCGACCCGCCCCGGCTTCGCACGGGTTTAATACATATAAACCTTCCTCCTGAATCACTCTATCTATTAAAAAAACCGCATCAAAATCCGTTGTGTAGTTTTAAAGATATAAGCAAACATACATACATATTAAAGTAAAGTAAAGTTTATTGCCAAAAAGAGAAAAACGTTTACGTTTATTGATAAATGAGGATACTAACATATTAAATAGGTACTAGCGAAGACCAAACTAAGCGCACAGCAAACAGACGCGGGAAGCGGAAAGCGACTTTGCTTTATACTATGTAGTGATGGAACAAATCGACATCATTGAGACGCTAAATATTAGTAGAGCTAAAGTAGAGAGTAGAGTTTGTGAGGGGCAGTATCTACTAGTAGTTTTGTCAATGAGCAGTATTGGTCTTTCGGTAATTTCCTTGTAAACTATCATGTGTGGAATGCTAATGCATAATGTGGGCTTGTGCCAAATACAATTTTTGAATAAACCTCTGACTTTTGACATCTTCAAGGATCTCAGATTTCCAGACGCTTAGATCCTTTGAAGATGTCTAGTGAGGGTAGTCAGAGGCACGTCCAAACATTATATTTGGCACATGTCCACATTTTGAAGTAGTTAGCATTTCATACGTGATATGTTGCAAGCCAATCGCCGCATATAAGCATACTAACTGTTTTCCTCACAATGTTTTCCTTCACCGGTTTAAGCACGTGTTTTTGATGCGCATAAAATTTTCGAACAGAAAAATCCATTGACCCACACCTTCAGATCGAAAGTCGAGGTGCCTCCCACTCGGCCAACACGGCTAATAAATCGAGATATATGAAGATATTCTCTTCAAACCTAACAACCCAGTGGCTCAAGGTAACAGCGCAGTATTTCGAAGGAGAAGTAAACGGCGCCATCTTTTATACATAATCTTTAGTATATAACAATGTTATCCAATAAACATGTTTACGATAATGTTAATGATTGTCACCTAATAATAATGTGCTAATATTTATTCATTGTGACAGTTACCATGAACTGTCATATCTATAAAAAGAACCGACTAATCGCTCTACATAAGTACCGAAAAACTTCATATCGCCTAAATATTTTGGGCTTGGTCGTAGAACTGGGTAATATAGCTTTTTCTGAGAATCATATCTGAATCAGATATCGATTTTCAATATTGGATTTCAAAACTATATAATTAAATAGTGAATATGAATATACGTGATTCATACAATATCGTATTGTAACACCGAGTCGCATCGAACTATGATATTCGATGCGAATCGATATTGTAGGTTTTATAAAACTATATTTTGAGTGAATGCATCTTCAGTAAAATGTATATTATCATCAGGGTTGCCAACTTTTATTAGAAAAATAGAGTATATATGGTTTCAAAGGAGATAAATAAAGAATACGGACTGATAAGAGTATAATTTAAGAGGCTGCCAGTCGACGATTGCTCTTTTTCGGAACGAAAAAGTAATACTTCTGAACAAGCCACATCTCCTATTTTTATAAGTATATTACTTCAGGTTCCTACCTAGATTTCTATTAAGTTGAAAACATAATAGCAGAAACTTTTCACGATAAAAATATTATTTCAAAATGATACGTTTTAGAATTTATGATCGAAATATTTTATATACCTACTATTAATATCAACTTGTGATTTATTGTTAAAGATAGGTAATATTTAGATCTAGATCTCTATTAGGATAGATTTTTGATAAGTAATTATACATAATTTATTCGAAAAGCTAAGGCGGACCACGCGCGGACGTGTGTTTGTCATCATTGCAGCGGTCGGTAGGATAATTTATCGAAGTGATTAAAGATGGGTACATCTTTATTCACATATACTATACATTATAAAATAGGAGATGTGGCTTGTTCACAAGTATTTCTTATTTCGTTTCGAACAAAAATAATCGTCGACTGGCAGCGTCTTAATAGACATTTTTAAAAAGGTATTTTTTTACTTTTAGCTAAATGGTCGACTTTTTTGGTTACAATAATAGGTATGCATCATAAATGGTGACTGGCACTAGTATAGTAAACATTGTGTAAAAAAGAGTATTTTAGCGTCCTCTATTAGTGTTATAGATTATAGAGTACGCCTCTAAGATATAGAGTACAATACTCTATTTTAGAATACGGTTGGCAACCCTCATAATGATAGAACTTCCGTTCATACTTTTTACAGACTTAGGACTAGCTGCATTCTTATACATCTTTAAATACTAATATCCATTGAGCTTAATGTACTACGTACTAGAGGAGCTATCCAAGCCAAATAAATTGCTCAATTTTCAATTATTAAAGCCAAAGTCCGCTTGCAGCGTAAAATAAATATTTATATGGCTAAACGAAACATTGAAACGTAAAGCGCTGACCGCTGAATGGCTTAAGTTACTTTCAATCAAAAAGGTCGTAAGCGCCACGAAAAACACGTTCGCGCGTCACAGGCGTTCATCGACTACATAGCCCAGAAGACACCGCATGCAAGGCGAACACTGTCATCCAAAACATCAGGCTTATACGGCCGATAAAAAATATCGCGCGTCAAACCTGCAGTAGTACTGACCACTTCCTTGACCCGTGCACATCTCGTCGGTTTATTCTAAAAAACCATTACCACAAATCATAATTATGTCCCCTTGTTCAGTGTTATGGTGTGGTAATTATAGCGATACATCTAGTTTCAAAAAAGATGGGATTACGTTTCATAGGTAAGCTATTTCAAGATAATCATTTCATGAACAAATTTGTTTAGAGCTCAAGTTACACTGGTTATTTTCCTTGTCGAAAGTCAATAGTGTTGTACCTACCACTACTCAATTGATGATCGATTCGATAAACCTACATAGTAGTAACAACAACAGTTGGTAGTAACTAGTACAACTACTTATTGCCAACTAGCTTCCGTCCGCGGCTTCGCTTGCGTTGTACCTACATGGATATGAAATGAAGTATTTGCTATTCGCTTTTATAATATTATTAAGATTAAATTGTCAATAGTACCTACGTACTTAGTAAAATTAAACGATCCCGATCCCGATCCCGATCCCGATCCCGATCCCGATCCCGATCCCGATCCCGATCCCGATCCCGATCCCGATCCCGATCCCGATCCCGATCCCGATCCCGATCCCGATCCTGATCCCGAACCCGATCCCGATCCCGATCCCGATCCCAGGTAGTAGTCCCCAGTAGTTAGTATTTTTATAAGCGGCGATGGGCTTGCAACCTGTCACGTATGGACTGCTAACTACTGCAAAATGTGGGTATGTGCCAAATATAATATTTGGACGTGCCTCTGACTGCTATCGACAACTCATGACAACACTTCCCATCCCTAGTGAATGACGTCATCTTGAATCGGCCAATCAGAATGCATTTTTTCCCACTCCCCCCGTACCTCATACCACACTGACTTGACAGAGTTGTTTGTTTGAAGAAATTAAGCCATTAGGTGTCTATTAGGCTATGTAGTCGATGCAGGCGTTAGACTCGGACTGAGTCCACTGTGGTCCAGGGACCGCAAGGCGCACCGCAAATTATTACTTTGTGATGTCATCTTAGTACGTAGTACATTAAGCTCAATGCTAATATCTAATGATATTGTAATATATATTTTGAACGAGCCAGTATACGGATGTTAGATATTGTACCAATAATAGATTTAGTATCTATACATAGTTTGTATCGCCCACCTCTACTCGGTCGCGAGGTGACGGCGCCGTGCCGTAGATATGTGTCCACGCTCTTCCGGCACACGGTAGCAACCGTTGTCCAAAACATAACAAGTTTGTCTTAAGGGGCTGCCATTCGACGATTGCTCTTTTTCGGAACGAAAAAAGAAATACTTCTGAACAAGCTACATCTCCTATTTTTATAAGTATATTACTTTGGGTTCCTATCTAGATTTATATTAAGGGGCTCCCAGTCGCTGATTGCTCTTTTTCGAAACGAAAAAAGAAATACTTCTGAACAAGCCACGTCTCCTATTTTTATAAGTATATTACTTCAGGTTCCTACCTAGATTTCTATTAAGCTGAAAACATAATAGCAGAAACTTTTCACGATAAAGATATTATTTCAAAATGATACGTTTTAGAATTTATGATCGAAATATTTTATATACCTACTATTAAAATCAACTTGTGATTTATTGTTAAAGATAGGTAATATGTAGATCTATATTTCTATTAGAATAGATTTGTGATAAGTAATTATACATAATTTATATCATTATTTTTTCGAAAAGCTAAGGCGGACCACGCGCCGACGTGTGTTTGTCGTCATTGCAGCGGTCGGTAGGATTATTTATCGAAGTGATTAAAGATGGGTACATCTTTATTCACATATACTATACATTATAAAATAGGAGATGTGGCTTGTTCACAAGTATTTATTTTTTCGTTTCGAAGAAAAACAATCGTCGGCTGGGAGCGCCTTAAGCTGAAAACATAATAGCAGAAACTTTTCACGATAAAAATATTATTTCAAAATGATACGTTTTAGAATTTATGATCGAAATATTTCCTACTATTAAAATCAACTTGTGATTTATTGTTAAAGATAGGTAATATGTAGATCTAGATTTCTATTAGGATAGATTTTTGATAAGTAATTATACATAATTTATATCATTAATTTATTCGAAAAGCTAAGGCGGACCACGCGCGGACGTGTGTTTGTCGTCATTGCAGCGGTCGGTAGGATTATTTATCGAAGTGATTAAAGATGGGTACATCTTTATTCACATATACTATCTCTACATAGTATAAAGCAAAGTTAGTCACTTTCCGCTTCCCGCGTATGTATGTATGTTTGCTTATATCTTTAAAACTACACAACGGATTTTGATGCGGTTTTTTTTAATAGATAGAGTGATTCAGGAGGAAGGTTTATATGTATTAAACCCGTGCAAAGCCGGGGCGGGTCGCTAGTACATTATAAAATAGGAGATGTGGCTTGTTCACAAGTATTTATTTTTTCGTTTCGAACAAAAATAATCGTCGACTGGCAGCGTCTTAAGACGAGTAATAAATGTTTTTGATGAATGCAGAATCGTTTTTTCTCAATAACTGCAAAACATACAGTTTTGTTTATTATGTCAAAGATAACTTTAGGATATAATCTAGATAAATTACAGACAGAAACACGATTGGTGAAACTTTTCTCGATAGATTTATTTTCCAAAGTTGGCTCTTCAAAAACACTAGTTACGTTTTTAATCAAAACTACGAATAGCTAAACAGTTAATTTTTATATAATTCGTTAGATAATCATACTAGCTAAGTAAATTACAGACAGTTTCTTTTTAAATTTGATGGTTTTCGAGATAATGCAGTTTTATCTCTTTTTCCGTCTTATCCGGGTAGATTAAGCCCATACAAAATGTCAAAAATTTCACATATCACCTTAATATGGGCTGCGAAAGACGTATGAATGTATGTAACTGTCTTTTTAAGGTGAATACGTCTTTCGCGGTTCATATTTAAACAAAAGCTTTTATGTTTTTGAAACAAAGGTAGGTACCGTGTACCGGCCGGCGCCGCGCCTTCTCACGGTGACGGCGCCGTGCTTACGGCGTAACTTGTGAATCACTAGTACCATGCTTTTTTAAGAGTAGTAAAGTTACTTGTGAAGAGGCTAGTCCGGGGAAGTACTATGACTAAGTCAACCCTATTTCTGCTGCACAGCAACAGAGACACAAACTAAGCAAAGCTTGTACTATGAGAACCAGATTTATGACTTTTATGAGATGATTTAATACTTATATACTTTTTTTTGTAAATACATACTAACTCCCAGACACAGAACAAACATCTACACACAAATGTTTATCAAAGACACAACCTACAGCACATAATTTTATTATGTAGGTATGTATTTTTTTCAAGTGTATAATTATTTTATTAGTTATCTAAGTACAAGCTTTGCTTAGTTTTTTGCTAGATGGCGTTGAGTTATAATGTAAAAAAACCTGTTTTAAATATGGAATAACAGATAAATAATTAACTAAGTGTATCTAGAGACTTTTAGTTAAAAGCAATCAAGCAATTTAAACCATTACAACTCATGGTATTGTAAATTATTCTAATTTACTTAAATAATTACCAAGTTAGTAGTATTTCCATTCAGGCTTATTCCATTAAATTGAATAGTAGCTACTTCGTAGTCTGTGCCGTATGTCATACTCTTATGTAATCTGTGACATAATATGTTTACAAATAATAATTGACGGTATGGTAAAGTAATTGAAATTTTTATTTCCATTCATAGTTTATTTAAGTAGTGTGGAATAATTATTGTTCAAAATACTCGTAGAATATATATGGACGTGCCTCTGATCACCTCTTTTCCTCCTGCTACTATTAATTAAGATAGATAGATAATAATTTATTGCACACCAGAAATAAACAAACAAAATAGTAATAATTTTTTTGATGAATGCAGAATCGTTTTTTCTCAATAACCGCAAAACATACAGTTTTGTATTTTATGGCAAAGATAACTTAGGAATATAATCTAGATAAATTATAGACAGAAACACGATTGGTGAAACTTTTTTTGATAGATTTATTATTCAAAGTTGGCTCTTCCAAAACACTAGTTTCATTTTAAATCAAAATTATGAAT
The DNA here is from genome assembly GCA_912999785.1 of Hydriomena furcata. Lineage (NCBI taxonomy): Eukaryota > Metazoa > Arthropoda > Insecta > Lepidoptera > Geometridae > Hydriomena > Hydriomena furcata. The sequence goes on from OU538820.1 coordinate 22,433,925, forward strand.
AGCTTAACAATTATTTTTTATATCATTCATTAGTTAATCATACTAGCTAAGTAAATTATAGACAGTTTCTTTTTAAGATTAATGGTTTTCAAGATAATGCAGTTTTTCCGTCTTATCCGGGTAGACTCAGCTTATACAAAAAACCAAACATTTCACATATCACCTTAAACAAATAATTTTCGAATTACGCACAATGGGCGGCTTTATCGCTAAAAGCGATATTCTTCTAGGATTTCTTCCAGGCAACCTAGGCTTATAAATATTGTCTAATGTTGTCCCGACACTAGAATCGAACATGTATCGGTCGACACGTCCACACCACTGAGAACATCAACTTTAATTAACCTATTAATTAGCAAGAGGTTTGGCTCTAGAAATGGACTTTTGCATATAATATATATATAGCCTTGACCCATCGACCATATAGCCCAATAGACGCCTAATAGCTTCATAAATAAATAATAAATAAAAAAAAAATACTGTAAGCAGCGATGGGCATGCAACCTGTCATGTATGGAAAGCTAGCCACTGCGAAATGTGGGCATGTGCCAAATATAATGTTCGGACGTGCCTCTGACTGCCCTCACTAGACATATTCAAAGGATCTAAGCGCCTGGAGATCTGAGAGGATGTCTACCGTACTTGAGGATTACCTACAGTTGTTGTGTAGGTATTTATTTTATTTTATAAAAAAAAAAAAAACAAAAAAAAAACTAAGTAAAGATTGTGCTATGGAAACCAGATAACTTCAAATTCAAATTCACATTCAAATTCAAAGGCATTTCTTTCAATAAAATCACAAGGATCACTTTGAAACGTCTTAAGAGCTATATGAAGCTACGCCTGTTCCTCGCGTTCGATAGAATACTCATACACTTTTTTTGTATATACCTACATACTTATTATACATAACACCCAGACACAGAATAAACATCTATGTTCATCACACAAATGTTTATCCTGGGTGGGAATCGAACCCATATCCTACAGCGCAGAAGGTAGAGCTACTACCAACTGAGCTGTAGGCCAGTCATTTCTTCTCATTTTCTTGAGGTGTGCGGGTCAGGGGGAGTTGTAAAAAATGCATTCTGACTGGCCGGTTCAATATCACAGCCCACCGCAGGGCGCGTCGTGAACCACGTTCGGTGGTTTACACAGGATCTGTAGCCCATATGTGTTGTCTGACAGTGTTCGCCTTGCTCGAGGAGTCTAGCCTGTGTGGCTGCCTTGACACATGACAAATGGGAGCCATTACTCAATTAGGTATGTTCTAGCTAAAGCTTTTATTACCTAACTGGGGATTTTAGTAAGCTGAAATGTTGAAATCGTTCGCGTAATTTTCGCAAAATTTCATTTCCCCACGGTAAACATTTAACTTTACCTAATTACACTGGAACAATTATTATTTTAAATTATTGTTTTCAATCCTTGGTGTTGAAGTGTAGTGTCCTCGGGGGTTCATTTTACGGTATTCTCACTGCATAAAGGTGTGACCATACATCGAGCGCGGCAGCCGCGCTATGTTTGGATTAGAGTCGCGGCCTACGTTGTTTAGGTTTTAAATACTTGTGAACAAGCCATATCTCCTATTTTATAATGTATAGTATATGTGAATAAAGATGTACCCATCTTTAATCACTTCGATAAATAATCCTACCGACCGCTGCAATGACGACAAACACACGTCGGCGCGTGGTCCGCCTTAGCTTTTCGAATAAATTAATGATATAAATTATGTATAATTACTTATCAAAAATCTATCCTAATAGAAATCTAGATCTACATATTACCTATCTTTAACAATAAATCTTAAGTTGATTTTAATAGTAGGTATATAAAATATTTCGATCATAAATTCTAAAACGTATCATTTTGAAATAATATTTTTATCGTGAAAAGTTTCTGCTATTATGTTTTCAGCTTAATAGAAATCTAGGTAGGAACCTGAAGTAATATACTTATAAAAATAGGAGATGTGGCTTGTTCAGAAGTATTTCTTTTTTCGTTTCGAAAAAGAGCAATCAGCGACTGGGAGCCTCTTAAGGGGGCTCCCATACTACAACAAACCTGATTTTTTTGCCATATTTATAGATAATGGTACGGAACCCTACGTGCGCGAATCCGACTTCACTTGGCCGGATTTTTATTACACTTACTTATATTTTATACATGGGTATGTGCCAAATTTAATGCTTGGACCTCTAGCTACCACCTTTAGTCATCTTCAAGGATGAACGCCTGAAGATCTGAGTAGGTTTCTTTCGTGCTTGGGGATTACAGTTTTGATCTTATTTAATTTTAATATCATGATACATTATAATTTATAACACCCAGACATATCATTTGTGTTCATCACAGAAATGTTTGAGTGGGAATCGAACCCACAACTTACAGCGCAGAAAGCAGAGTAACTAAGTACCTATCATTATTATGATTGATCGATCGTCTCTTATAGGCAGGTACCGTGTAATGAGTCTTTGTTTCCGACTAAGAATCACTTATATGAACTTCGAATCAATTTATTTTCCAGTAGACGGCAACACAATGGTATACTTGCTTTGATCTTTTGGCTACTGTTCAATAACACAATACTAATTGTGTTCCTATAGCCTACTGTAACCAATTTGACACTGTTGTGTATGTACCTATGTACTGTAGATACCTGTAACTATTTAACTAGCTGGAAGTAGGCATGACCAACAAAAATAAGGTTGCCGTAAGAGAGCCCAGTGGGTAAATCAGTCAGATTCTATCGATCAACTTTTTAGGGTTCTGTATCCAAAAGATAAAAATGGGACCCTATTACTAAGACTCCGCTGTCCGTCTGTCTGTCTGTCACAAGACTGTATTCAAGAAACTTCAATTTTTTTCCCCATATTAAACCTTGACCTGATAAAATAAATTACGGTATCATTCGGTAGTCAATTGTTTTTTTAATCATTTAGTGGTTGTTTTTCAGATTATAAGTTCCCTCTTCTGTTTATTTGATTTATTATCTTTCGGCCTGATTCGACATAAACATACAAACAAACTCACAAACTTTCGCTTTTATAATAATATTAGGATACCTAGTAATACCTACCTATGGTTTTTTTTTAAATTTAGGTACCTAGTTGTAAACCATTTTCCTATCAAAAACTTGGATCATCGTAGGTGATTTCTAAAGTGTTGTAATATACCATGATTGTGTGATCTAGTGCCTTTTAGCCTCAATGTAGCCCTAACATTTCTGGTGAGGTGTATGGTTTAGATTATTGCCAAAGGTCTGAAGTATCGTTAAATACATAAAGGTCAACGACTTTGAAGTATTTACGCAGCGTTTTTGAAACAGCACTACTATTAAGTCTAATGAGAAGATTGAGGAAAACAACAATTATCACTTCGATACGAATTTAATGTTTTAATATTTACGTTTTAGGTTTTAATACACATTTATCAGGTAGTATAAATCGTTCCGCTCAGCGGAAAAGGTACATCGGACACATTAATAAATTAACTTAATACTAAATCAGTCTAACTGTCGCGGCGCCGAGCGCGGTGCGGCTTAGCCTAGTATCACAGATGAGTAGAGCGGTGGGCCGCGGGGAGAAATGCACCCGAGGGCGGGGTGGCGCGCACAGGGGTAGTGCGCGGGGGGGCGGCGGTCACTCGTCCGAGGCAGACGACAGCTGCGTGCTGCCTCCAGAGCTGAACGATCCACGGCACACCGCCCCCTCACAGCCGTTTCCCGAAGCGGGTGCCTCTCCCGGCGTCAGAGTTCTCAGGAGCTCCAAAGCTGCACGAGCGCGCTGCCCGTCAGCAGCAGCAGCAGCTGCGGCCGCTGCAGCTCCTGATCTCTCCCACGCACTCTTCTCCGGTAACAGCAATCGTCTCGCTTCTCTCTGAACGCGGCGAGAGCGCAACGCGAACAGGAACGGCGACACTGCCGAGGCTAGCAGCAACAACGCGAGCGACGGCGTTCTAGCGTAATCCGCCAATCCTGGCACAGCAGCAGATATAACAGCTGTGACCGCGTGAGGGAGATGCAGCATCACCAGCGCGCCGGTTAGGAGACCGACGCGGGCGGCGCGAGATTCTTCTCTGTATCGGAATAGCGATGCGTTGGAAATCCTGCATCGTATCGATGTTATCCTCGAGCCGTTGTGTGATGGCTGAGGCGAGGGTCTTTGCACGGCGAGGAGTGGCGCCGCGAGGGATGGCGCCGAACTCACCGCAGGCAGACTCTTTTTGAGATCTTCATTCTTTGAATTACGGAGACTAGCGACGGAAGGGCAGCGCATCGGTCGCTCAGGAGGAAGTAAGAATGGACCGAATTTGCGGTCGACTTCGTTGCTCTCCGATGCGTCGATACGCAGGGTTAGCCCATCGCCTTCTTCCACTAAATCAGGAAGTATCGGCTGAGGCTCGTAGAGCTGTAGTGCGCTAGCTCCGTGCGCCCTTGCGCGGAGACCGGACGATCTTGCAGCACTGTAGATCCTCGCATACATAAAGCAGACTATAGCCGTTGGAACCATGACTCCGAGGATTAAGTACACGATGTAGTAGGCTAGCTGGATTCCCTGGACCGAGGGTTCGAGAGGGTAAAACTGGCGCACGACGGCAATGGTCGCTCTGATCGCTGCTGCGAATCCAGCGGCCAGCCATGTCGCGGAACAGAGGGAGGCAGGACGGCGCTGTAGGAGCCTCGTGTGGCACCTTAGCGGGTCTGTTACTGCGTGATGCTGGTCTAGGGAGATCAGCATAACGGCCAGTAAAGCTGCCAGGCTACACGCCGAAGCAGCGGCGTCTCCGGCCTCCATCCACGGCTGGACGTTCTCCCTTGCGGAGTGCTCGCCAAACAGAGCTGGTGCGAGCAAGGAAGTCGTCAGCACATTTGTCGCCAGAAGGTTGATCACGAACCTGTAACAAACGAGAACACTGTTAGTTTGTGCCGACAATAATATTCGCATATTAAATATTAAACACATATTAAATATATTCAATACTTGAGGTATGTTCACGTTTATGTCAACAAACATGAGCTACGCAACTCCTACAAGGCTGTACATGTACTGTACACTCCCTGTATCGACCAGCAAAGTAAACTAATTTGATTTATTGGAGACCATGCTGATTTATTGAGCTGGAATCATAACTGAATTCCTTTTGTACTGGGCATGTTAAGTTGTTTACAAACAACGTTTTCCTCATGAAAACATCCACATTGAAAATAGCATTCTAATATGAAACTTGTGGGTTAGGTAATCTCAATCGTGACTAAGGAACGTTCTTGAATCTTTTGTCACTTTAGGAAGTCCAGGTGCCATACCACAACGTCCTAAAAAATTATCAAACAACTCGCGAAAGTGACAACGCTATGCGAGTTCGTATTGCGTCACTTTCGCACCGTGAGTAATATTGTTTTGATATTACTTTTGAGCTTGTGGTACGGCCCCAGTTGAAAGAATACGAGGTTGCAGAAAAACGGTAATTGCGTTTATATGAGTGTCTAATATCCTACCACGAAATTCCCCAACTTTGATCAAAAGATTAGGTTATAATTAGATATATATATACAGGAACTTTCATAACTGAACTGGGACTGCTTGGTAAATTAGTTTCGTCCTAGAACATCGGCCATTGTTAAACCAACCTTGTGTATTGTTCCTAAGGTTGCTTTTCATTTGACAACAGTCAAGTGATGCCATCAGTTTCGGAAGAACTCAAACCGGTATCTTAGGTTTCCGTTTGCAATTTAATTATTACACGAATCGTTAAGTCGTGATTTTAATAACTTATTCGGAATATTGATGTATGATAATAGGATTTATATGAACCAACACAGAGATTTATACCTTTATAACATTTAATTTCTAATTTATAAACTCCCACAGACAGACGCGTCAAACTTATAACCCCTAAAAACATTTTATGTTCCCTTATGCTCCCTCCCTTCCTTCTTGGCCAATCACTTGATTCTGCCAAATGTCTTACAGGAATCACCACTTTTAACTAAATTGGATAATCTCTGCGAATAGCCTACAGGCGGCGAATGTGTAAGTCCGCCACTGTATTTATTTCACAGTATGAAAAATAAAGTGTTGTTGATAGTAATCTATGTAAATTATACCTTTATTAAGCGTTATGGAGTAAATAACTTTGAAAATAAACAATGATTTATTAAAAAACCAATAATTAAAATGATCTATTTTTAAACGCCAGTCACGTGACACAAAACTTTCAGGATTGATCATTTGCTAAAATAGCGTTTTTTAAAATGACAATATTTAATTTACATTTTTAGGGCCATTACTTAACAGAATTTAAAATAATATTTTTTATGGGTTCCACAGTCACTGAACAATTTAGAATGGATTCAAAATCTTGTCAAATAGCCCATTTTGACAATAACTTGTCCTTTTAATAATCTATAGTAAAACGAAAGAAGGAAATAACAAACATAGCATTGATAAAACACTATCTCCAGTACTAAAAACACCGGAAAATTTAACTTGTAATTGCTGCGTCGAATAAACTGTGAAAAAACAAATTAATACTTTTTAGGGTTCCGTACCCAAAGGGTAAAAACGGGACCCTATTACTAAGACTTTGCTGTCCGTCTGTCTGTCTGTCTGTCCGTTTGTCTGTCACAAGGCTGTATCTCATGAGCCGTTATAGCTAGACACTTGAAATTTTCACAGATTATGTATTTCTGTTGCCACTATAACAACAAATAATAAAAACAAAATAAACTAAATATTTAAGTGTGGGGGCTTCGATACATCAAACGTGTTTTTTTTGACGTTTTTATAGATAAAGGTACGGAACCCTTCGTGCGCGAATCTGACTCGCACTTGGCCGGTTTTTTTAGGAATTTGTATTCGGAAGTAGTAGACCGATTCCAATCAGAGGTCAAACAGTTAGAAGATTACAAAATCATGATTTATTTCCGACGTATTTGTGTACATAATGACCGATTAATTGACGTAATATTTTTACTTCCCCAAAAATAATACCTAAATAATAATAAGAAATGTTTGTGGACATTTTACATTATCTTCACCTAGCTCAAAACTAATCAAATCTTGTACTTCGGGAACCACACTACTGATAGGATAGAATGCTTACTATTTTTTAGGGTTCCGTACCCAAGGGGTAAAAACGGGACCCTATTACTAAGACTTCGCTGTCCGTCTGTCTGTCTGTCTGTCCGTCTGTCTGTCACAGGGCTGTATCTCATGAACCGTACTAGCTAGACAGTTGAAATTTTCACAGAATATGTATTTCTGTTGCTGCTATAACAACAAATACTAAAAACAGAATAAAATAAATATATAATGGTGGCTCCCATACAACCAACGTGATTTTTTTGCCCTTTTGATAATAGTACGGAACCCTTCGTGCGCGAGTCCGACTCGCACTTGGCCAGTTTTTTTTGTTATTATCGCAATACAACATCGACTACATAGTCGATGCAATACAAGAACCATCTGAGAAACTAAAGTACATTTTGAAAATGCACTGAGGATAGGAAGGAAGCAAAAACGTTAGCGCGTTTTAGAAACCCGACAGAATTAGAATGAATGAGTGAATGAAATAAACAATGACAGAAACTTAAAACAGTATAATTTAGTGATATCTAGTTTAATAACGTGTAAACTTAAACTGTAGAATGCAGTAATGAGCCTACTACAAGAATATAATTATAGAGACGCTAAAATACCTTAACTAAATTAAACAGCCATCACGATGCATCTATCTAAGGCCTTGACTATTAAATACTTTTGTTCTTGAGATATTTTCCAGGGAATGTTATTATTTAAACGACCTTTTGTGTCGTTGCTTTATTTCACATTAAAACTATTTTATTTGATGTTAACAGGTGAATTAAAATAGGATATAGAACGTAGGCAGAGGCAAGGCCACACACAAACTGTCGATTGACAAGCGTCCATGAACAGCCACGTAAATAGTAACCTGTTAAATTTTAACTATCAGTTTATAAACTGCTCTTTTGTTGTTGAAGATACATTTCATTAACACCTAAAAGTAAACCATGACCTGATTCATCCTTTTTGGAGGTCAAGGCTTTAGTTGTAATAACTATAATCATTGATCATTGTCGATTGAGAAAAAACTATAAAATATAGATAGATATGGATAGAAAATACTAACACCCGTATTCAGGAACGACACTATGAGAACACGCACCCACAGTGGACGAAATCTTTTTTCATAAAAATCACTTTATGTGTTGTGCGACACTGCATTGTGTGACTAGAGGCACATTGTCGTGTGCTTCTAGGCAAAGTTGAGCTCTAAAGGCACACGTAGGTGCGCCATAGTGCCGCTCAATACATAAAGTGATGTTTATGAAAAAAGATTTCGTCTACTGTGAGTGCGTGTTCTCATAGTGTCGTTCTTGAATAACGCACAGTAGGCTCCGACCCACAGTGGACAAAATCTTGTTTTATAAACATCACTTGAGTGTTGTGCAACACTATGCGCACACTACCGTGTGCCTCTAGCCTCTAGCCACCAGTTGACTGAAAGACTATAGGTAGTTTAACTGATCCAGATCACTATGCTATCAGTGAATAAATTAATATTTCGTAATACAAACATAACTAATGAAGTATGCTTATTGCTTACCTTATCGTTATTTTTTCACTAATAATTACTTCCCTATACGGAATTAGGAATAAGTTTAGGGAATCCCGGAACAGGTTTTTCCAACTGATGTTTTTATTTTTATTATTTTGTTGGTATCCTTGAACTGTTTTTTTATATTATAACAACTTATTTTAATTGACTGGCCTCACAGCTCAGTTGGTAGTAGCTCTGCCTTCTGCGCTGTAGGTTGTGGATTCTCACCCAGGGATAAACATTTGTGTGATGAACATAGATGTTTGTTCTGTGTCTGAGTGTTAGGTAATATGTATTTAAAAAAAAATATATAAATAATCAGTTATCTGGTTCCCATAGTACAAGCTTTGCTTCGTTTGGGGCTAGATGGGGATGTGTGAAATGAGTAGTGTAAACACCGTCACGTAAAACGATTTTCAAATATACTTAAACCTCCGCTGCACCCCTTTAGGGGTTAAATTTAGAAAATTCCTTTCTTATTGCGCCCCCCAAAAGGAATACACCCTCTAAATTTCAAGTTTTTAGGACCAGTTTTTGGTGGTTCTGTGGTTTAGGTTATGCGTTGATAGATCAGTTATACCTATTAACGCAACGATAAATTTGACAGTAAAAAAAACCAGTAGGTATTATAATTATACATAGTTTGTTGTTGTATGTTTTGTATGTTTTTTGATATTTGCGACCATTTTAAATGAATGTCGAGGTCTATCCTGGTTCAAAGTCACTGTTCTTAGTAGCGACTAAAAATTAAAGAGGGTACTTGTATCTTGGTACTTTGTTCGATCGGCACCACACTGGAGAGACCCCAAGCCATGTCTGTTGCCTGATTCTTCTAGGCTTGGTCGCGAGGAATCAGCGTAGCTTCACCAAGTTCCTAACGTTTCAAAGTGATCCTTGTGATTTTATTGAAATAAATGATTTCCGAATTTGAATTAAAATACTCGTACTAAAAATAGGGGTGTTAAAAGCAATGGGAATGAGGAAAATCTGTTAAATAACCTTGTAAAATAAAAAAAGTATGTCATTAACTCATTTCGCAATCATCAGTAAGTTTTTTACATCCGGACAGCAATATTATGCCAAGATGTGTTTTCATATCATACTGAAGATGTGGTTTTACGATGGGCAATAAAAATCTCTTGGTTACTTTATTTTTAGGGTTCCGTACCCAAAGGGTAAAAACGGAACCCTATTACTAAGACTTTCGCTGTCCGCTGTCTGTCTGTCCGTCCGTCCGTCCGTCTGTCTGTCACAGGGCTGTATCTCATGAACCGTGATAGCTAGACAGATGAAATTTTCACAGATTATGTATTTCTATTGCTTCTCTAACAACAAATACTAAAAAAAGAATAAAATAAATATTTAAGGGGGACTCCCATACAACAAACATGTTTTTTTTTTGCCGTTTTTATAGATAATGGTACGGAACCCTTCGTGCACGAGTTCGACTCGCACTTGGCCGGTTTTTTATGTTTACCATTGAGCCTAAGACTCGTGTGACTCATTTTTGATGCATCAAAGACTATTATAAGAATATTATTATGTTAAATTAATACGTTTTATCTGTACGTAAATAGACCTTTGTTCATATATAACATTAAATGAGTAATTAAAAAACCCCCTACATAAGTCACTGGGTACAGGCTATTAAGGTCCCTTCAACAACTAGAAAAGAGGTGATGATCTTCAAACACTTACACATTTTTATTAAATTACTAGCTATTAAATTAGCTTCCGCCAGCGACTTCGCCCGCGTGTTATCTGGATAAAAAGTAGCCTATGTGTTATTTTGATGTATAAGCTATATTATTGTAAAGTTTCATCTATATCCGTTCAGAAGTTTTTACGTGATAGAGTAACAAACAGACACACACAGACACACAATCATTTACTCAAAAACTTTCGCATTTATAATATTAGTAGTACTGTTGTAAACATTGCCGATCAACTTTCAAACCAAAATAAATTCATGGCACGATATTAGTTTTTAAATCTTTATGAAAGAACTATTAGTTCTACTTATGTAATTTAAATAGGACTAACTTGAGACTATTTTCAACGCAATAGAAAAAAAATCACTGAAATCGGATCACCAGGCAAAAAGATCATACCTTAAAAAAGCAACAAACAAAAATATATATACATGTCGAATAAATAACCTAGGTACTCGTACCTAGGTTTTTCGCCAGTTAAAAATATTAATCAGTTCATCGGAGATGCGGTGCTACAGACAGACACATGAAACTGTTTGCGTCGAGTGTTAAAAATAAATTTGTTTAAAGATTTCATCGCCATGTTAGTTCTTTAAACAGTGCGGTGGTGAAATTATTATTTGATCATAAAACCTATATTGTGGTTTATTGTACAAGGTTGGGGAATCCCCGTTTAGTACAAGAGAACTCGTTTGCCCAACATATTGAGTTCTTGAGAAACATTATTATCTTAGTTGCCTTGTGGATTGTGAATAACAATATAAACTTCATGCATCGATAAACATTTATATTTTAGTTATTGTGTTTATCGTACAATAGTTTACGATGATATTTAATTTAGTTTATTGGTATATTTGTTTGGTATTTTTCCACAATTTTAAAATATTAATAATTTAAATCTATATGATTAATAACCAGCAACTTCTAGAATTTACTTTGTCCGATATATTTTACAAAAACAAAAAATATATATTGTTATTAATTCAGGTAGTATTTAAAAATATATTGCTAAGCAAAAAGGTTAGGTACCTAATGATGGATTTTTTTTATAAGTTGGATTATGACTGAATCCCCACGTAAGGTAAAGATAAGTTCTAGACACCTCTAAGACCTCCAGATCTTTAAAGATATCTTAAGGTAGTCAGAGGCACATCTTAACATTACATTTGGCACATGCCTCTTGCAGTGGCATTCTATACGTCACAGGAAGTCCATTTTAATTGTATTTTTGTATTCTCCGTGAGTATGTGACGCAAAAAAATCTGGCAAAAATACTTTTGACTACGATGTTCTTTGTTCAAAACTCAAACAAATCCTCCTTCGTTAAAACTGAGAAACTTTTTTCATATCCATTGTTACAGTTCTCACAATTGTTTTCACCGGAAACACAGAAATTTTATTGCACGTGCGATTCGATTCAACACCACTAGGCCTCATTGAGGTCAGTTGGTACAGGAAGCTAGCTTACTGCCATAATCGTAAAATTAATTAGAAAACAATAGGATTGTGCAAATAACCGCTTAATTAATATTCCTGAGTTCCTTCAGATGTTTATTGTGGGTAGTTTTAAGGTCTCTGTTTATGGTTTTTTCATAGACATTATAAACCTTAATGACTGAAAACTGGTTTCTTAGTACAGTCGGTACATCCGCTATTTTAATCGTTTCTATTTGTAGGTTATTGAAAAACAATTCTACAGAATTTATGAACACATTTGATTGAGTCTCTCTTGAATTCTTCTGGTAATTAAAAACAGCACCTGGGTATAAAATAAGTTATATCTTATACCTACAGTTACGGTACGTCTTGTAAGTACCTACGGTTTGTCTCTGGCCGCGTAGAACAATGCCGGTGGGTGACCAAATATGGCGGCGAAAAAACGCGCGAACCCGATCAAGCTAACAATTAATCGTTAATTAACGTAATTAGTAAGTTTAAGTACCAGCACGTGGTGAGCAACTCGCATAAATTATGCGGAAATTTTCGTGACAAGAATCAAATCGGTCATCATTGATATACCTACGTTTTATATAAATAAGCCATTTATAACCTATTAGGCGATAGCGGAAGTTCGTTTTTTTTTCTTGTTTAAATGCAAGGCCTAGAACCTGTTTTAGGTTCTGCGTCACAAGCCGGCGGTACTGCAAAATAACACTCTCTCTTGAATATTTAATCTTGGTGGAATATCTAGTTTCGTTGTGCCATAAAAAAAGGGTAGGTAAAAAGAGGTATAAACGGACTTGATAAAAGTCATATTAAGGTTTTATTTCTAAATCAAGAGTAGCGTGTGCTGCCTTTAGAACTTTTGTTAGTTAGTACTCGCGTAGGCTAACTCCTAAGACATTAAAGTGATCCTTGTGATTTTATTGAAAGTTTGACTTTGACTTTGTCAAGTGTCGAATTGCTTGAACGATAATCTTAATAATCGTAGTAACTTAAATAATGACATTTTACCAAACATTCCATCCAAATTCCATATCAATTTGTTAACGTCTCATTAAATATAGTTCAAAGGTCAGACGTTCTGTCAATGTCATGCCTAAAAAGATGGCGCTAAACAGTTTTTAATGACTGCCAATTATTGACAGCTTTCGAATACGATATTTCCTCGGGATATTTATTTTGTTTACTACCAGATATGGCAATAATTGCATTGTTTTTGTCATGAATCATAATGACTTCCACAGGAAACTTTCCTTTATAGCATGAGGAATAATTATTTTATTGGTACAAGTAGGTAAGTCGATCTTTGGATAATGTCAACAAAAGTACAATTTAAATGTTGAGGTCGGTTAGAATAGGTTGGTTATTAAGTGGTAGTAGTAGTAGAGAGTAGGTTGATACAGGTAGGTAACCTACCTACCTGGTATCAGTTTGGCAATTCGAAAAATACTTTGGATTTTAACATATATTTATAGAAAGAGCATCCTACTAATATAAATTCGAAATTATTGTGAGAATGTTTGATGTTTTTGCCTTAAACACGGCAAATGGATTTGGCTGAAACATAGACTGTAGGTACATAGCATATACCCTAGAATAACAAATAGGCTACTTTTATATAGATACCATGCGAGCGAAACCGTGGCCGGAAGCTAGTCTTATATAATTATGTTACATTATACATGAATCATTTTATATCTACAAGTACCTACACAAAATATATAACCGGTTTTATATTAATGTATACTTTATTTTGGTTTGGCATTATAATGTTGGTAGATAGGCTCTTTAATATTTATTTAATAGAATCATTTTGTAATTAACATAGTTGTATAATTATTATTATACTCTGATCTCGTTTTATTTTATTTACAAAATATATCGTCATAGTACGTCACACATTTGATTAGAAACTTTTGAGTCATAGTACTTCAAAATCGTAAGGCACGTACGTCAAATAATTGTGACTACACGTATCTTGTACTTACGACCTTCTGCAACGTATTGTATTGAATAATGTAAGTAGTATATTTTGTATTACTTAACTATGGACAAAGGCCTACGTGTTTTTAATTATAAGTAAATTGATTCTTATCTTGAATAAAAACAGTTGGTAATATGTTTTATGGTCATTAGTAAAAGTAATCTTGAGGGCTATTCCTTGAAGTTCAAATTGCTCTTTCAGAATTAGCTAACCCGAAGTCCTATTAATTAATTTTCTTAAAACCTTGGCTTGATAATTACGAAACCAACAATAAAAACTGTCAAATCGTTCGAACTATTTCAAATTGCGAGATAAACATATTACGGCAATTTATTTTTGTACAATTAGATAGAAGATAATTCATTTTTGTAATTCCAACAAATGCTGTAGGCATCTCAATTTGCAAGCAAACTTCTTTATGAGAACTCTTTGACTAATTAGACTGAACTGTCAGTTACTGTTTAGCAAAGAAGTAATTCGACGCGAAACACAATGGTAGAGCTCAAATATCGTAACTACTACGTATGACTATATGTGTCAACAATGCATTGCATGGTTGCTATGGCATCAGTTTTACATAATGATATCATCATAAACTTACGAGTATCTACACTAACTATTACGAAGGGGTATTTGTATATTTGTTTGAAGTGGATAAATTTAAAAAACTACTTAACCAATTTAATAATTCTTTCACCTATCAAAATCTACATTATCAGCGAGTAACGTAGACTACATTACGCTTAAATTACTATAATGTATCGAAAATTTCATTGGATTTATTCTTTTTTCCGTCACTTCACTTTACTTATTTGCCTAATATTATTTAAAAGTTTAAAGAATCGATACGTAAATCGAAAATTGCGTAATAAAAGTAATAATTCATTCATTTTTCATAGTGTTTTACTGTTTGTTTTATTATAGGCTCGAATATCAAATACGTTGGCAGCGCATTCAGCCCTGAGACAATAAAATTGTCTCTGGTTTGTATCAGCTGTTTGAACAGGTGATAGACAATCCATGAAGTGTCATATTTGCTTTTCGAATTGTGTAGTATGATACCAGTTTTGAAATCAGGGAGTTAAAATGAGAAATTATGAATGTTTTAGAAACATATTGGTTGTGTATTCTGTTGTGTCCACGTTAAAAGTTATAATTCCTAAAAAACTATCGTTCTTATTCCTTTTACGTTGAAGTCTAAATTAGCGTAACCTTAGAACCACAGAAATAATGAATGTTAGAATGTTGAAAAACATTATATTGTATACTTAACACAATAAAACTAACTGGAACAAAAAATAAAAGAATATGAATTATTATTAGTTTAGTTAGCAGGTGACTACAATAGTACCTACTTAGTCAGAAATAGTGAGTATACAAAAAAAAAACGAAGTGAAAAAGAAAAAGAAAGTGTGTTTACACTTTTGTTGGTTTGTCCTTCTTTCTCGCGGCAACGGAGCAACAAATCGACATGTTTTTTTGTATAAATATATCTAAATTGTGTAATTGAGTGTTCGCTACTCTTTCACGCTAAAACTACTGAACGGATTAAAAAGAAACTTTACAGTAATATAGCTTATATATCAGAATAACACATGGGCTACTTTTTATTCAGGTACCACCGGTGCAAAGCCGGGGCAAGCAGCTAGTAATAATATAAAACTCTTGCGTAACTGACAGATCTATCAAAGCACAGCGGTAACCACCTTTTTGCCATTTTTTAGGCAGGGGTTGACAATGACCACAACCATTTTTGAAGGCTGGATCTGCACCTGGTTTATAAGGTCCTTCTGAATGGAATTTCACCTCGGGTACTTCCCCTTATCGCTCATCACATAATCATATTCAAGTGTTTAAATACGCGATGATAATATCGCTATTGGCAAAACGTCTCGTCAAAAGTATTTTAGAAATCTTATTGTGTGTTTTTGTTTCTTTTTCCTGTTAGATTGTTATTTCGGGTATGACCTGACATTAACATTTGACCGATAAACCGTCTGTCTGAATATAACATTAACAAACTTTTTACGGGTTTTCAATGAGATCTAATTATATTTACCTATTGCATAATGTATTATGCAACAATCTCTAACAACACATTTGTTAGAGATTCTCTTTATCTCGTCTATGATAAAAGCCATAGCATAAATTATACTAAGGAAATCATGAGTATGGCTTATATTTTATTAATTAGAACGGGGTTAGTTTTCCCTGTAGTTCAATCAAGAGCTGGGTTTATTCTCATAATTTAAATACTAAATAACTCGAATGTTAAAAATAACCTTTATATTAACGGTGACCAATTGAATTGAATGGCGGAAGAAACGGCAAAGATATAAACGCCTATTAATATCATACGATAATGTACGTAGGTAAATAGGTACCTATAGGTAACTGAGTATAGTGAAAGGAATGAATTTGTTTGTCTATAACAACAAATACTAAAAACAAATTAAAATAAATATTAAAGTGGCTCCCTTACAACAAACGTGTTTTTTGCCATTTTTTATAGATAACACTTCGTGCGCGAGTCCGACTCGCACTTGGCTGATTTTTTAAAACGTCGTGAGGTAACCAGTTAAGTAGTTTTCTTATAAGCGGCGACGGGCTTGCAACCTCTTTGTTTGAAGGTTAACTACCGCAAATGTGGGCATTGCAAAACGTATTGGTGACAGTTTGTAAATTTTACATGTTTAAATTATTGTAATTATTACATAAAAACTTACATAGGATCACGAATGTAACCCCTATGTACGGTAGACAGGTAAAAATAACCTAGCTAGCTCGTGTCAGAAGTTTTCATAAAAACTTGATAATTTGTTGACAAGTCGTGATGTATCTTTACAATGTACCGGCCCGTAGGTGTATAGATGCCAAAATAGACGAGTTACACGTAAAAAAAACTTCGTTTCCTTCGGTTTAGTATAGAAACTGAGCATGAATATTTAGAATTAGTAGAAACCCTCGCGACTTTCTTCTCGTGAAGATATTTTGAAACAGATGTGGGATCCACATTTAATAAAAACTTATTTCAAACAAAAACAAAAACTCTTTACGTTTAGGAAAGCAGAAAGGAATATAGTGTCAATGAGAAAAAACAATTGAAGAAAATTGGAAGTTGGTTTTGATACAGAGAAAAATATATATTATAAAATCGTTTTGTGATATTTTGATTGTTGTGCGCTCCCCGTTCCCACATAGACATCCGCTGCACCCCTTTAGGGGTTACATTTTGGGAATTCCTTTCTTTCATACTAAAAGGAATTCACCTTCTAAATATCAAGCTTCTAAGACCGAAGTGGTTTAGGCTGTGCGTTGACAGATCATTCAGCAATCGTTTTAATTATATTTAGATTTTACTAATGTAATATCAATAGCAAACACTAAAATCTAGCGCATAATACCTACATAATATATTACAGAATATTTACAAAATACACAAAACAGTTGAGTTATCGAAAGACCGTTGCAAACTTAAATTAAATTGAGTTGCATTGAGTCTAAGGTCATAAAACAAAGATAGAATGGCGCAACAAATCCAGGATATGAACAAAATACACATGTAATTATTCTTAGATTATACAAAATTGGTTTAATTATCGAAAGTATGCAGTAAGGTCGCCGATTACAAAGACGAAAGCATTAGTAGGTAGTTACATATAAAGGACAAAACAATAAACAATGTATATACAGCATGAAATTAATCATTATTAGTGTTGAAAATAATTTAAAGTTGTTTATTTTTAATAGAGAATAAGGTTTTATACTCGAAGGTACACAGAGAATGTAACAATTGAAAAAGGTTGTATGAAGTTTGGAGGTTTATTTATTTCTATTCTGCCAATTAGAACACATTTGAAATTGATTTTTAATGTTTTTATAAAGGCGAGTTGTTTGCAATTGTTTGCAAAAAGGGTTGTATGAAGTTTAATTCTTTCTATTCTGCCAATTAGAACACATTTGAAATTGAGTTGTTTTTTTATTGAAACCTTCGATCAAATGAGGTTCGAATACAAAAAGATTGTCTGTGAAATGGCATAACAACAGGGTTTAGCTAACTAACCTCGCTAACAAGCGTTGTGGCCGTTGACCTATTTCGAATAAGTGCTTCGGCACATTAAAAGCAGTTGAAGGAACTGAACTCGGGGTTTCCTGTCCAGGAAAACTATTAGGAGGGGTGTTCAGACTCTGAACCGACAAAAATCGTGGGAAGCTCTAACCAAACATAAAATAAAGGTCTACTACAGGACTGTAGTGAATTTAGGGCGATATATGTTGCGACTGAATAGGAGACTTATCTAGTGACTGAATAGGATTGAAAGAGGAAGTCATGAGAGTATTTACTTGGACCAGAAAAAAAGACCAGGTCAAGGGTACTTTAAACCGACGAGTATGCATGAGGAATGTGATGAAAAGCCGTGGTCTCTGCCTACCCCTCTGGGAAACAGGCGTGATTTTAGTGAATTAATAAATACTTTTTGGTATAAGTAAATACTCCTAGCTTCAGTATTTCTTATTAAATTGAGACCTTGTTGAGAAAATTCCTACTGAACTATTTCTGAGTAGAGAAGGTACTCAGCTTTATGGATTAGAAATGCACGGCCTTCACCTAGAAAGCACAGAGAAACAGCGACCTAATTCCTCTATAATTTATGGTTCATGGTAACAGGTAAATAAAAACGGAAGTTGACACTGGCTGGTTATATTTTTTTACTATCTGTCAATTAGAACACAATTTGAAATTGATTTTTAATGTATAAAAAAGGATTTTATTTAACGAGATTTGTAATGATTTATTTGGACTAAAAAATTCTACAACTTCTTGCATATTTGTTACATTTTGTATCAAGAAAATGTAAAATTCTCCAAAATCAGCGTAATTGCATTACCTTGACTCGAATTTCGCGCATGCGTCTAATTCGAATTGGAATGACAGCTTTGAAGCCAAAAACATTATTATGACAGTTTATTAACATTCAAACAACTTCGGATTCTTGACCCAGTCTTCATTTATAATTAAAATACGTGAACTTTCAAAATAAATAAATCTCTTTGATTGATGATGTGAAAGATACATTTTAAAACAAACACTAAGATACAAAAAGGACAGTAACCTCTGAAACTTACAATTATAGGAATACCAGCTTCAACTCTCGGCTTCAGCATTTCAGTACATTTGCGGCCATTGAACCTTTATGTTCATTATCTAAAACGCCTAGTTTTAAGGCTTGTTATAATGAAATTCCAGCTTTTAAAAGAATTCAGTAATATTATTTTCACAATCCCTTTTCATTACACGATTTCGCTCCAAAATCTACCTGGCAGCTGTGTCTGGATGACATTCGTCTATAATCTATATCTGAATACATGACATGGCATAGCACACGACTGTATTCTACCATCAAATCGCATATAGGTAATGAATGGTAACTAATTACTTAATTTTTTGACTAATACTGTTACAATACGATTTCAGATAAAAAAAGATTACTCTTTCGGATCGATACAACAATAGTCAACACTAAATAATTCAAATATAGCCAATTGTTCCTTTCACCCAAGGCATTGGTACAGTCGGAGGATCTTGGCCTACGCGAAGACTGTTGTGTTTACAGTTATCGAAAGAGGTCTGAATACACTCGACATACAACCACAAAATGTAGGTATACAACCTCATTATTACATCCTGATAATTGGGCTTCACAAGATCGTCACCGTCTTAATTATAACAGTTTAAATCATGAGAAAATTAAACAAAAGCGTCAATCCGGTTCCGATGACATGCAACCATCATTAATGTCATCACTTCTAATGCTGCCAATCGGGGTAATCGGTCACGTTTATAAATACCTAAGAAATGAAACCTTTTTGTTTAGCATCAGTGGGAAACACGTGAGGTGCAGATTATAAGAAATAATAAGAAAATTTAATGGAATCACGACCTTAATCCCCAAGTACGGTAGACATCCTCTCAGATCCTTGAAGATGCCTAAAGGAGGTACGCCCAAACATTTGGCACAATCCTTCATTTCGCAATAGTTAGAATTTTATAACGTGACTGTAAGCCTATCGCCTCTTGTAAGAATACTACATGGTTTCCGCAAGATGTTCTCCTTCACAGTTTTAAGCAAATAGCATAATGTTTTGTAGATGTTTATTTAAAATTCATTTAAATTTCAATTAAGGTAGACACTAAGTAGAGCCGGAAAAAGCATTAGGGTTCAATATTGATGAAGCTAAGGTCGATTATTGATTCGTTATGTATTGAGTAAGTACTTTAAAGACACGCAATCTGTATTTTACTTTGAAGGTCAACCAAAATAACTTTTTTTAATATCAAAGATGGCAACATCGTGTTATAGTTCGAAATCGAAATGTTTGAAAAGCATGCGATGTTCTTTATGTACTTCGTAGCGAATAACTCGGTACCAGGATATAAGGTGGTTCTATTTTTGAATCCCAATGTCAGTTGAAAGCCTGTTGACCAAAATGACTTGCAATTTTTGTAGTTGTTCCTAGAATTTATGAACCCCTGGTATAATTTTAATTAGGTTGTTTTATAATCGGTTTGTTTTTTTTGCATTCGCTTGATCTTTGTCAATTTATTTAACTTCAAATTTTGGATCTTGAAGTACCTACCTATTTTTTGTTTGAAAAGTGTTTGGGCATGTTTGGTTCGATTAATTAAACAAGTTTCTAAAATAGTTTTGCGAGTGAGTCATTGGCCGTCATGCGATCACATCGTGAGATTTGGCCTAGTGCCTATCAGGCCAATATCGTTGCCTACACGATAAAAAAAAACACTCCAAAGAGGTTCAATGCCCAGTAATTTTCAAAAACGTTAAATTTTTATGGTCATCATTTATTCTGACATAATCACGAAAAGAATCAGGTTTTTTTTAATTATGCCAACTTTAGGTAATGGTTGATATTTTACCATACCAATAAATTATATATTACATACCTATAGGTATATTTTACGTGTATGTACCTACGTACGTACTTACGTATGTAATGTACATGTTGACTGCCCTGTGATCGATCAGCTGGTACAGTATGTGGGTTCTATCAAGGTACTTGCATTATTTCGATTGTTTTTTGGTACTGTAGGTCGTGTAGGTATTAGTAGGTACCTACTCGTACATAAATTATTAAAAAGTTTATCTCATTACATTCCACAGCTTTTAAAATTATTCTTAATGAATTGAAATGTCAAACTGATACAAACGACGTCATTGTGACGTACCCATACTTATCTTGGCAGTGGTATCTATTGTAATAAAATACGGTGCTCATTGATCACTCGTTTTTTCAATTTGAATGTGAAAGTGTTAAATATCTCGTCTTTGAATTTGTTAGAAAAATTTTAATTAATACTTTGTTTTTTTTTATATTATCGCGATTGGGAGGATGTCAACCAAACTTGGGCCCAAGCTTGGTTGCAATCCTCAAATCTCTAAGCGCTCATTCCTAAAATGTCTAAAGAGTATACCTACCTATAAGTACAATTCGATTAAAAAAACACAACCGAATACATCTAGATTGAAAAGTATGACTGTCAAAAATCAGACGGAG
Organism: Hydriomena furcata; assembly: GCA_912999785.1. Lineage (NCBI taxonomy): Eukaryota > Metazoa > Arthropoda > Insecta > Lepidoptera > Geometridae > Hydriomena > Hydriomena furcata. The sequence goes on from OU538820.1 coordinate 22,455,264, forward strand.
ATATAACAGATAAGTAGAAATTTCACGATAAGAAAACCAGAAATCACGTACTAAACGAATGTCATTGACGTGAAACGCGTCAAAAGTACGAGACACATGTCAAATATTAGACCTTTTTCGAGCATTAAACTCTTTAAATTATTTACTTGCGTAAATTGTTGACCCTGATCACATTATGATGTAAATTTAATCATCAACACGTACGATGTACCATTTTACTCAAACACACACAATTGGCTTATCAATTATGTGTAAATGAAGCACTATTTACAAGCAATTAGCGATAGAACAAATGCTTAGTGCTCCAGTTTCGGAACTGTACCAAAACACCAAAGGAGGACATTTAAATAAGCACCTACACACAAGGTAATTCTTGTAAATTATCCACAATAAAATATATTAATACTAGTAGAAACGTGACTACGTTCAGATGAAGTTATTATCAAACAGACTTCAACCCAACTGCACTTAGGGATTCATTTATTAGTGCACACCTACGCAATAAAAGGAATACAAACTTCCAAGTTTCTAGGACCAGTGGTTTAGACGTTGACAGATCAGTCATTCAGTCTGTCAGTTCAAAACGCAGTTATATATTTCAAATTAATTATTCTGAACACAATACCGTACGTGATAATACAGTGAGTTACCTCGTTCTTATCACACCTACTTACTGATGAAAGATGATTGAAAATAGACGACAGTTCATTTATAACAAACCTCAAATATGGCTATACAGATCAAATGTCAAAAAAATTACAAATTCAAATAAACTCAAACGCTTGAACCACAGAAGAAAAGAGTTGGCAATATTGTCGTTGGCGTTCAACAATTAAGGTGATAAGTGACAATTTTGACGTTTTGTCTATCAACACGCCTAGCATGAACACTCAAGAAAAGTTGAGTTTACAGAAGTATATAGACAAAAACATATTTTTTGTATTAAAAGCAGAGATTTTTTTACTGCACGAGCATGGCAATTACAAGAAATAACTTAATAAGATACTTATTTCTAAATTTGCCTCAACCAAAATATAACGTCTGCGACTCTATACTATTCAGCATCCAAATGTAACTCTTGTTTATTATTTCGTAGACAAATCAAATTTCACGGGTAATATGCTAGGCCGGTAGGAAAGGATAAATTTAATTGCCATAAAATTAAATAGTACTTAAAACTTGCTAGAAGTTACTGATAGAAGAGACTTAGTAGGTAGCTACCATTCATGCGTCAAATTCATATTGGCTCAGCGAACTGGCGGTTTGCCACTAAGATCGTATTGTTTAAAAAGTAATTAAAATTTTAATTTCAGAACGTCTATTTTTAAAACTGACAGATGGTTGTCTCTTAGAAGACTCCAGTTGAGTTTTTTTATGCAGATTTACCTATCTACTCAATTCAAATAGTAAATATGTTAAAACAAACCTTTGTTTTTTCAGTTGGTTGTCTACATTTTAATAGTTTATGATGCGTTAGTTAACATTTAGTAAAAATAGCAACTAGCAACCGGATGTTCGATGCATACACGATGTAACAAATATAAACAAAATCTCTGGCGCCAAAAAGTCTGCTTCGTCTTTGTTTATGGTTAAACAAGAGAGAAAATTTAAAAACCGAATCACTAATTTACAGAGATCGTTAAAGTCTGTGAGGCGTTCCGTACATAATAATACATTATAAACATCAAAACACAGAACAAACATTTTTTTCGTCTCAATTTTTTTTGTCCTGGTTTAAAACCAACAGCACAGAAGGCAGAGCTACCAACTGAGCTGTAAGACCAGTCAAACAGATCGTCAAACTAATTGCCCGACTGAACAAAGACATTCATTTTACAGATCGACATCAAGATCAAAAATATCATTAACTAGTGTAAACCCTCGCGACTTCGTTTACCTGAATTTATTTTCAAACAGATTTCAAACTTTGTTGTTTTTACTTAAGGGTTGAATGTCGGAAATTTCTTCCTTAGTGCACCCCTCCACACCAAAAAGTGCCTAAACCACTTTTTGGTGCGTTGATAGATCAGTCAGTCAGTAACGCAAGTTTTTTATATATTAAGATAAATTTAATATTCTTGTATTATCTAAGATTATAAATCATAGACGTTGAAGCTTTTATAGTCACTTTCGAATGAGACATTCAGAAATTGTTTTAATTTAGCTCTTATGAAGATAAATAACTGATTCCTTTGACGATTTAAATCGTTTGAGTAAAGTGAAGGAAGGTGCGTTGAATAAAACATGTTTGCGCGAAGACCCTATTATTACCAGACTTTGAATTACTTTATTTGCAATCTGACTGGCCTTACAGCTCAGTTGGTAGTAGCTCTGGCTTTTGCGCTGCTGTGGGTTCGATCCCCACCCAGGACTAATATTTGTGTGATGAACATAGATGTTTGTGCTGTGTCTGAGTGTTAATATGTATAATAAGTACCCATCTATTCACATAAAAAAAAATCTATTAGTTATCTGGCTCCCATAGTACTAGCTTTGCTTAGTTTGGGGCTAGATGGCGATGTGTGTTATTAATATCTCCATAGTAATAAAGACAATTGTAAGGCAGTCTCTGTCTACTTTAATAAACCAATAAAAATTGATATAATAATTTATAACCCTAAAAATAAATTGTCTCTGGTCTCTGACATTTTCAAATAGTTTAAAAAACGAATTACTCTTTTCTGTAAAGACATTTTCAAACAGTTTAAAAAACGCATTACTTCCGTCAACGCGTGTCTTTTAGCGTTCTACTTATGAAATGGTTTTACATTAACATTATCGTTACCGGTCGGTATATCACTTGCGTTCCATTCCACGGTAACCATTTAGATACGATGGAGTGAAAATGTGTTAGAAAGTTACTTAGATAGTGTACCTACTGTCATTTGGTTGCACAACATACTGCAGTAAGGGCGTCTTGTACTGTCAGGGTTATTAGGCTAAGTTTATGTCCTTGTCTTATATATTTTTTATAGTTACTTTTCATCAAAAAAATCATAATTAATAAATAAATATTTGAAAAATCGCCAACTAGCACCAAACTAACAAAGCTAGAACTATTTTGTTTTGTAAATAATATCAATTGCTACATTATAACACTCAACTTTAGGCTGTTATGAAAGAAAATGAAATTTTGAACGGTATCCATCATTTTCTTTTTTTTGTCTCACTTAATAACCGACTAAAATAATTTTGACTTTAGAACTCCCAAAGCATGGTAGGTTTTAGTGTTTTACGAAAAAAAACAAATGAATTTATGAAACAAAAGAGGTTATAAACAAAGTTTGCGAAGCTGTCTCTACCAGTGTGCAATCACCCTAGCTTGACAAGAAATTACGGGTTCACCAGCAATTTGCATTTATGGATACATTAATAGTGAATTTACATTGCTAATACCTTGAAACATTTTATATATATAATTATACTTATCTACATGATCGATGTACCTAATGGAGTTTTATCGAACTTTAAAAAGCTGTAAAAGCCATGTTGGCTGAGTGGGTTATGTCGTCATTCTGAAGTTTCGAATCCCGATCATGTATTAAAGGTTAAAATCAAAGGTTGTCTAAAAGAGATCGCTTTTAGTGATAATTCCGCACATTCTACAGTTATGATTGTTGTTGTTTACTATTTGTTTTCTCTGTGTGCAATAAAGAGTTTATCTATCTATTTATCTATCAATCTACCGATGGATTTTTGTATTTGTAAAAAACTATTTTTAGAATACTTATTACTATTTTTATTTTTACGGTATAGGCCGAGTTCCCTTTTTCGCCCGCGGCAGGACAAGGGTTTTCCAGATCTGCAAATATTTATTCCAGATTTTCTATTTGGGATTCAACATTTCTGACAACGTCTGATAGTTTTTTGCAAAGTCGAAACGCATCAAGTGCCTTAATAGATTAGTAGTAATAGTAATAGATTAGTATGATTAATTTTTCAACTCTTGACACAGATATTCAGTATCTAACTGACTGCACAATGTCAAGGCAGTCCAATTATATCGGTATTTGTGAATCTTTGGCCTAATTTAGTACGATTTTAGATTGGTGTAGTTTCGTTGTCCCCGAGGACCGTATCCCCGCCAACGGGGACAGCGGGAATTTATTTTTACAATTAAAAATACTTCCCGTTGTCCCCGATCTCTGTCCCCGTTGAAAAAAAATTGTAGTAAAAAGTCTTGAAATAAAAGTTCTAAAAGCCCAACACGTCTAACGCCGGAGAAAAGTTAAAGTTACACAAATATAGCAAAAAAACATATTTTTTTTGTCGTAAATTCAATGATATTCTACTTTTTGAGCATGACAATCGCAAGTATTAATAAAGAAATATATTTTTAGACTTGCCTTTATATTAGACCGGGCCGTGTACTTGGGCCGGACACGGCCTTGTCTAATATAAATCTACCCTTACTCTACGTTCAAATGTATGTAATTATTATCTATTCTTTAGCAAATCATGATACTCAATGATACTCGTACGCTCTTGTTTTCCAAATTCCTTACAAAATATGTTGGAAGAGTTCGATAAACAATCTGTCATTAGACTATTAATACTTGTCTAAAATTATCTCCACAAGTAAAAAAAGATTGAAACTCTTAGATCATACATTAATTCGAAAATGTACATCAGGGTTATACGAGTGTCTCAATGTTGAAATTTCAACAGAGTAACACGCAATAATAAAAATAATAAATGTCATCGTCAAGCTCAAACAAGATTAAAATTAATAATAAATTACGTTTTAAGATCTAAAAATAAAACCGACAAAAAGTCAAGAGTCGAAATTAGTTTTTAGGGTTCCGTACCCAAAGGGCAAAAACGGGATCCTATTACTAAGATTCGCCGTCCGTCTGCCCAAAAATATCGCTCTGAAAACGGTAGGGACAAGAATATTGTATTTAATTCTAGTCGGTAATATCATAAGATAAAGACAAGTTGTTATAACTAAACGAAAGATAAATATACACTGATCACTAGGTATGCATACTTATCTTTCGTAATAGGTATTTAATATGAATGAAAATATTATCTTTATTCGCGTTGTAGATGCTAATTAATTGCGGTCGTTCTAATTGATTAAATGAATGAACTAAATTTAGGAATAAATCATTATAATGTACCTATTAATAAACAAAAAAAAAAGTATATAAGTATTCTATCAGTTATCTAGTTCACATAGTACATGCTTTGCTTAGTTTGGGGCTAAAAGGCGCTGTTTGTAAAGTCATATCTATTTATTAAAGATGTAGGTACATCTATATTTAAAAAAATCAATGCCACTTTTCGTTGTAATTTTATAACTCAAGAACGGGATCACCTATCCAAACCAAATGTTTAGGCTTTGTTCGGACTATTTAGTAGATGGTTTATGTGAAGTTTGCACAAAATCGGTAGACTTTTTATCCAGGTACCACCCGTGCGTAGCCGGGGCGAGCAGCTAGTATTTTACAGAACTTGTAACCGTTTTTCCCGTGAGAAATAATTTTCTCATTAATAAAAATATCTACGTATGTTCTCGCGCATAATACAACATTAAATCATTGCTTGTACAATTCATTAGATCTTGTCTTATTGTATTGAATGCTTGGCTTTCATCATTACGTACCAAAAATATGATTATGAGCTATTATTATAATTATAAATCTTAGCAACACTTCATTATCAACAATAACCCACTGGTTTTCACTATTAGGGTTCCGTACCCAAAGGGTAAAACGGGACCCTATTACTAAGACTTCGCAGTCCGTAGATCTTTCTGTTACAAAATTGGATCTCATGAACCGTGATAGCTAGATAGTTGAAATTTTCACAAATTATGTATTTTTGTTGCCGCTTTAGGGTAACGGTATAAATTCAATATAATTTATGTCGCCATATAATTTTACATCAACAACAATGTTGTATAGCACTTGGTTCAAAACATCTAAATTACTGCGCACGTCTTTTATTTTGGGCTGACGTCAATTGACCTCCTATTTTTAGCATATAAAGTTTAAATTATTAAACTATAATTATTAAACTATAAAAAGTTATACCCCTCTCTTCCACTTCGTTATATTTACTTAATTCTAAGGTTGTCTGGGAGATTTTTAGCAATAAGATCTCCCATTGTACAGTGTTTGCTCTACTTTAAGTTTCTGTTATCTGTGTAAAATAAACTATTTTCATTCACTCATTCACTCATTCATTCATTCAATTCTTTAAACAGTTCGGGTCTCCTAAGTTATTTAAAAATAATGTATGTAACTTTTCTAAAAATAACACAATCCTTTTTTAGTTAGGCACTGAAAACACATTAACTGTGCTATCTTTATACATTAACTTCTCACGTCATTCTGACATCAGATTGACATAAATATCATCAGTATTGTTCATATTTGTTTTTTTTTTAATGACTCACTAAGAATAGAGCCTAGTCATGTTTTCTGTATACAAACGAAAATAATTACAAACGATAGAGGAATGTGCTAATATCTGAACATTAATCTTATCTAAAAATAAAAATAAATTATTGATTACGACTGTAGGAAATCCCCAAGTAGGTGTGGTAGTCATCCTTTCAGATCTCCAGGCGCTGATATCCATTAATTAGATATCTTCAAGTATATCATCCTTGAAGATGTCTAATGGGAGTAGACAGAGGCACGTTTAAAAGCACATGCTCACATTTTGCTATAGCTAGCATTCCATACATGACAGGTTGCAAGGCCATCGAAGCTCGTAATAAATCTGCTACTGTTTTCTTTTAACTTTTGGAGCACTTGTTGCGAAAAATCCAGGACAGAACCCGCAACCTTCGGATCGAAAGTCGAGCTACCTTCCACTTAGCCAACACAGTTCTTATCTAATCTTATGGAAAAAAAACCACAGACAGAAATTGATTTCTGGCCTTAATCTTTTTCTTTCTGGCCATATTCTCTAATAACTTACCTATACGTAAAAAAATTTCAAGGATGTCTCTACATTTAGAATTTTAATAAATGTTATTATTATTTTTTATTTTTTTGTACATGTGTATAAATAAATAAATATTGATGGGCACAGCGCCATCTAGCTCCAAACTAAGCAAATCTAGGGGACTAGATAACTGATAGAATACTTATATATACTTTTTTTTATAAATACACTAGCGACCCGCCCCGGTACGGGTTTAATACATGCATATAAACCTTTCTCCTGAATCACTCTATCTATTAAAAAAAACCGCATCAAAATCCGTTGAGTAGTTTTAAAGATATAAGCATACATACAGACAGACGCGGGAAGCGGGAAGCGACTTTGCTTTATACTTTGTAGTGATAATGACACCCACACAGAACTAACATCTATGTTCATCAAACAAATATTTCTCATGGGCGGGAACCACAACCTACACCGCAGAAGGCACACTACCAACTGAGCTGTAAGGCCAACCAATTTTCTTAGTAGGTACTTAGGTTTTAAAGTAACAAAAAACCTAAGCTCATTATTCCAAAGTTAAACTTTATATACTAAGGTCAATTTGCACAACAAACCTAATCCTATTTTAATATATTTTATATTAATATTCTAAAACTCTATGTATACATCACTGTGCAAGCAAGTCGTAAAATAATTTTCTAAGAGTGAAAAATTGAGGTTAGTCCAGAAATGCCTATTGACTGTCCCCATTCCCATCAATGGGCATTTCTGAACTTTTTGTCTAGAAATGCCCATTGACGGCCCATTGAGTGCATAATGGGCATTTCTGCAAAAAATAGGCAATGTAATTTTGTATTGGGCTTATAACAACATGAAGTCGGTTTTTTTAATTTACAGTAGAATCCGGATTATCCGAATCAATTAAAACCAGTGGTAATTCTGATAATCGAAAATTCGGATAACCGATTTTGTAGTCAAATCAAACAATATTTGTTTAAATGTTATATTATATAATGAGTTTGACATATGTATCTACGTCGTTTAGACAAAACGATATAAAAACAATTATATATGTGGTTCAAATATAATGAATGACATTGTTATATGTACCAATGTTATTTACAATTTTGGTTGAAAATAACTTGTTATTGATATTTGACGTAATGAATCACATCTTTTCATTGCAGCCAAGTCCCTGATGCGCTTCAGTTGAAAAAACTGTAAGGAATCCGATTCCTCCTGTCTTTTTATACCCTCGATTATCTTCATTTTGTCTCCAAGAGACAACACTACTCTTTTACGCTTAGACATTTTATATTTCCAACGCAAGATGTTAACAAAAATAAAAGACAACCTATCAGTTAAACGTTATAAGAGGAATTGAAACAATAACAAACACAATCAGCTGATATTAAGGATCTAAGACCTATTAGCATTCTACCAGTTCTTTCTAAGGTTATTGAAAAAGTAGTTTACAACCAACTAAGTAGATATGTTGAACGGAACAAACTGCTACATGATGTTCAGTCTGGCTTTCGTAAGGGTAGGGGGACCACTACGGCTCTTCTGGATGTGGTTGACAATATACTGGCTGGGGAGGATAAAGGGCTAGGTACTGTTTTAGTACTGTTAGATTTCTCTCGTGCATTTGACTCGTTAAATGTTCCATTGCTACTCTCTAAGCTATCATATTATGGTGTAGATGCTTCTTCGGTGAAATGGTTTGATAGTTACCTAGGCAATCGATCCCAATTTGTGCAAATTAATCGGGCAGATGGGTCACAACTCTCATCGTCCCTCAGGAACTTGAATCGTGGAGTCCCACAAGGCTCTATCTTGGGTCCTTTACTTTTTATTATTTACAGTGCAGATATAACTTGGCACATCAAAAATTGTAAATTCCATCTCTATGCAGATGATGTGCAGTTATATCTGCATATGCGTCCTGAAGAAGTTACTCGTGAATTGATAAAGATAAACGAAGACCTTGAGCGAATTGCTACATGGTCTTACAACAATTCTCTTGTTCTGAACCCAACAAAGTCGAAGTTTATGGTTTTAGGCTCGAAAAAATGTACTGAAGGCATTACTGCTCATATACCGAATGTGAACATTGTCGGCCAAGGCATTGAAGAAGTTCAGGAAGCTAAAAATCTTGGAGTCACTTTTGACAGCGCTCTTCGGTTTGAAAGTCACATTTTAGGGCTAGTAAAAAGTTGTTTTTATAGGCTGAAACTGCTCTATAAGATAAAAACTTTCTTAAATGAGGATATTAGAATCAAAGTCTGCGAAGCTCTAATACTCTCAAAGCTTAACTACGGAGATTTAGTGTACGGGCCACGTTTAACATCGAAGACTGCCCGCCTTGTACAAAGAATCCAAAACGCCTGTTGTCGATTCTGTTACGATGTACCTCCGCGAACCCACATCACACCCTATTTAAATAAGTCTTCCACTCTCAACATGGCTTCGCGGAGGGATCTGCATCTGGCAGTGTTGGTACACGGCGTCATGGCATTTGAAACCCCTGAGTACCTATTTATTAAGCTCAATCGCTCTCGGAGTAAGTATAGCACCAGACCCACGAGGGACTTGCTACACTACTCCAAACATAAAACCGTGGCATTCAGGGGCAGTTTTCGGTACCAGGCAACCAAATGTTGGAACAACATACCACCACCTCTGAGGCAGCTAAAATCAAAATTCACATTTAAAAAAAAATATAAAAATAATTTAATGCTGCTGCTGAAAACAGGGTTGTCTGGTACAAATAGTTACCTTACAGTGATGCGCCCTTTACTTGTTGATCGTGGTTGAGCTTTCCTTCTTTTTCTTTATATAAATATTCTATGAATAATTAATTTATAAATTATTACTAGTTACACCTTTAATATTATACGTATGCATCTATATTATTATTTAAGTTTATATTAAGCTATCTGTTCATTTATGTACGTTTTTTTATTTTATTTACATCATAACTTTATATAATTTCTTTAAAAATACGTTATATATTATTATGTTTCTTTTATTTTATTTTTTTTCTTTTATATAGTTTTTTCGCCGATGTGACCGCGTTTCATAGGGACGAGTGACTAAATCAAAGGTTTCGGCAGAATAACAGCGCTGACCTATCTTCGTATAGGAAAGCATAATGCTGAGCCGAGACCCTTTTGCTGCTGTAGCACATAGCATAGCATATATTTATTTTATAATGTTTGTTATTTTTTTTTTTTTTTTTTTTGCAATTTAGTTTTTTTTACTTTCTCCCCTTGTTTTTTTTAAGTGTACCTATGTTAGATGTAAGTTTAAACTGTTTTTTATTTTATTTTTATTTCCTTTTTATGTTATGTTGTGTTGTGTGCTAAAGAAGTAAATAAATAATTGTCTATGTCTATGTCTATGTCTAATCATGCAAACAAATGAAAGCGGGAGTGAACATTCGGAGACGCGTTTAAACTTGTCGTTACGTGTCTAGTTGCGCGGTATAAAATTTTTCAAGCAGCAGCTAGAGCCGTGACGCGAGTCCGGATAATCGGATATTCGGATAATCGGGATTCTACTGTATTAATAGTATCTTGTACCGATATAATTAGATTGTAGGTAGGTAAACAAACGCTTGCGCTTGCCCGATTGATGTTAGATTGTATAATTACAGCTTGCAACAGAAGATTTATGTTAAACACCCGTGTTGGCATAGCGGTAGGCAGCGAGGTACTTGGGATGAGACCTGAGCACCAATTAATTCCAGAAGTTGATTTTTGGTAATAAACTAAAGGTGTGACCGCGCTATGATTGGACGACGGTCGCGCGCACATTTACTTACTAGTCACGCGGCAAACTTGTGTTCTGCGAATGCCGCGTTTAGTTGCGCGCTGTGTTTGGACACACCTAAAAGGAATAGATTCTCCAAATTTTAAGTTTCTAGGTTCTAGTCTTTGGCGTTGATAGATCGGTCAATAATGCAAGAGTTTTATAAATATAACGAGTGTGAATGCACAATATTATTCACTATCTAAGGATATGTTATCGAATGGAAGAAACCACGTTCGTTACAATCTGTTGACCGATCATTGGAGTCAAGAACGTGGGCAAGCGTTGTTTATCAAACTGACATTTTATATTATTTATTTCAAAAACCTTTTGAAATGTACTTCGAAATTGATAAATAGCTATTTAAGGGTGAGTTTCCACCCACGCGGAGCTGTGCGGAGCGGGCCAATGACAGCGTTTAAATATTCGAGTTTAAAAATATAGAGCACTAGCCGAGCCGTGACAGACGTTGTCCTTTCAAATTTCAATAATCGAATAGAAAAGACTGAATGTTTTAGTCTGTGATGTCAAATTTGTTGCTCACCAGCGCCATCTATACAGAAATCATCCCTTTTGCGTTTTTTATCGTATTGGGGATGTTTTTCATATTTTAAAGTAGTCTATTATTTATTCGGGCATTATGTTTACATCTACAGCAAATTTCAACTAAAACCGTTTTGTCGTTTAGGCCTGATAGAGGAACAAACATACATACAAACTCACAAATTTTCACATTTATAATATTATTAGGATTCTTGCGTTACTGACTGATTGATATATCAACGCACAGCCTACACCACTGGTTTAGAAACTTGATATTTGAAGAGTGTATTCATTTTGATGTGTAAGGGTGCACTAAGAAAGGAATTCTCGTTTGTTTGAAAATAACTTCTCGAGAAGGAAGTCGCGAAGGTTTCCCCTAGAATCATGTGAATATGACCCTTCTTGTCTTCAAAATAAAGTTAACTTTGAGGTGAGTGATATCGTTGAGCTGTACCCAAGCGTCGACATAAAGTAGACTTTATTCAGTGAACATAAAGGTCAGTTTGGAGTGAATTTTGAATGATATATCTCTTTGAATGGCAGAGATTTTTTTATCCGAAAACCGTGCGTGGCACAAGGCCATATGGATCCACGCCCCGACACGCCGCCGTCACGCGCCGTCACGCCCTACATGCACTATTTCACCTATATCTCGATATTTTGCATGAAAAGGTATAGACATCTTCATATTTTTGGATTCTCCGTGACATTTCCTACAAACTTATCAGGAAAAAAAAATAGGGTAATAAAAAAAAAATTAGAAAAAAAACCTAAAAAATTCATAAAAAAAAAATTTTGTTCCTCAATCAGGCCTAAAGGACAAAACGGATTAAGACGCTGCCAGTCGACGATTATTTTTGTTCGAAACGAAAACTGAAATACTTGTGAACAAGCCACATCTCCTATTTTATAATGTATAGTATATGTGAATAAAGATGTACCTATCTTTAATCACTTCGATAAAAAATCCTACCGACCGCTGCAATGATGACAAACAAACGTCCGCGCGTGGTCCGCCTTAGCTTTTCGAATAAATTAATGATATAAATTATGTATAATTACTTATCAAAAATCTATTCTAATAGAAATCTAGATCTACATATTACCTATCTTTAACAATAAATCACAAGTTGATTTTAATAGTAGGTATATAAAATATTTCGATCATAAATTATAAAACGTATCATTTCGAAATAATATTTTTATCGTGAAAAGTTTCTGCTATTATGTTTTCAGCTTAATAGAAATCTAGGTAGGAACCTGAAGTAATATACTTATAAAAATAGGAGATGTGGCTTGTTCAGAAGTATTTCTTTTTTCGTTTCGAAAAAGAGCAATCAGCGACTGGCAGCCTCTTAAGTTGAAATTTTCTGTAGATGTAGATATAATGCCCGAATAAATAAAAGACTACTTTAAAATATGAAAAACATCCCAAAAGCGATAAAAAAACGCAAAAGGGAAGATTTCTGTATAAATGGCGCTGGTGAGCAACATATCTGACATCACAGACTAAAAACATTCAGTATTTTCTATTCGATTATTGAAATTTGAAAGGACAACGTCTGTCACGGCTCGGCTAGTTTTATATATTTAGATATCGCTCATGTACTCGTCTTCAGTTCTCCGATCGACGTGCCAGTATTTGTGAAGGCAATGCACTCAATACGAAGATTAGATAGAATAACTTACGCATTAGTCTCTCTGACATCACAAAGTGCATTGATTATATAGATGGCTTTGTATTGCAGTTCGTAATGCTATAAAGATTGAATAGTATTATCCGTATTTATTATCTCTTCGAAATTCAAGTTCATATTAATTGTTCCTGTTTAAATTCAAATTCAAATTCAAAAATCATTTATTTCAATAAAATCACAAGGATCTATCACGTCTTAGGAACTAGGGGAAGCTACGCCGATTCCACGCGGCCAAGCCTAGAAGAATCAGGCAACAAACACGGGTCTATAATTTTTTTCAATGATCCTTTCCTTAATGCTATGTAGAGCTCAAGTGTGGTGCCGATCGAATAAGGCGAAGGCTCAAACAAAAATTCCTGCCCATAACCCACTTAAGTGGAGTAGACACAACATGTATTCTTTTTCCATTTCCCTTTATCAGCCGTCATCTCATCACTCCTTTCTTACCCATGTCATCTTTCAGTCTTTTCTTTGACCTACTACTACATTGACATCCATCCTTCATTCCTAATATCCTTCTCGTTACATACCTTCCCCCTTACTAATAACATGCTCATACTTGTATAGGTACCTCGGTAGGTACCTCGGTAGGTACCTAGTACTTGTATAAGTTTTTATTGCCTGAAAACACGGATTAAACAACGTTTTCTAAAAATGAAACCTAGCTAGATCGATTTATTGTCTCCGAAACCCCCTAAATTCCATGAAAGCCGTTTCTGAGATTTAGATTATAAATAATAAATCAAGAATTGCTCGTTTAAAGGTATAAGATAGATATAATAATAACTAGTTTTATACAGACGGGTTGGATGGATGAGTTGATATTGATGTGATTGAGTGAAGAGGTTGGATAAGATAAGGAATGAGTAGGTTATATCAGAGAAAGTTTAAAAGTGGCGCCTGATACGGAAAAGATGAGTAGCTATAGACGCTTGGTATGGGCATGTTATGAGGAAGGAAGAATTTCATGTGTCGCGAAGAATGTTAGGTTTGAATGTGGATGACTCTCTATCATAGTAGGCCAAAGAAAATATAGATTGTTGTGTAAAAGGTGAAATTGGTAATTAAGCAGTAAGTGTTGAGATGGCGGCTGAAAGAGAGAAATGGAAGAAGAATACATGTTGTGCTGACTCCACTTAAGTGGGATAAGGGTAGGAATGATGACGATGACAACCTAATTTGACAGTAGTTGTGATGAATACTGTCAGTTTAATATAATTATGAGATGAGAATATAAGTTTTTTTAGTATTACCTTTGTTTAGCTTATATGATCTGTTACAATAATTATTATAGATACATCCGTGTTTGGAACAAGTTAAAATATTGTTTTTTTGATGGCGTTATGTAAATCTATATCCGAAATGCCATATTTATTGATATAATTATAAACAGTTTGAGCCGGAGAACACACCACTTTCTAGCCAAGCATGTTTTGCCAAATTTTTCCACCAGGTGTTTAATGATATCATGCCAAAACTGGACAAGCATACTCGTAGGAGGTATATTTAGAACTGTACCAATTGCTTATGGACTTGATTTATATAAAAAAATATAAATGAAATTCGACCACAACTGTAATCCCCAAGTACGGTAGATACTCTCAGATCTCAAGACGCTTAGATTCTTGAAGATGTATTAACAGAGGCACGCAATAATCTAAGGTATCGAAAAATTGCCTATTATCTTCATAAGTACACCCTTGTGAAGCCGGGTCAAATTCATTTTTTTTCTATAAGAACCTTCTCCTGATAATAACGAATACAACAAAAATGAATTAGCGAAATCGGTTCAGTTGCTCTCGAAGTCTGCGCTTAGCAACACTAAATAATAACACAACAACACAATATAAAGCTGTATGCAATTCATTTTTATATCATAGAAGATTATAAATGCGAAAGTAACTCTGTCTGTCTGTGACATTATCGCGGCCAAACTACCATGTCGATTATCTATTAAGAGAGTTTAATGACTTAGGATAAACATGAACATAGGCTACTTTTTAGTACTTGTTTTTCAGGAATTCCAATATTTAACGATAAATTCGTCAAAAAATATAGTTAATTAAATAAAAGACGTAGTCGCGGATAAAAACTAGTAATAATATAAAGTTGATGATATTATTATATTTGTACCACTATCTGTGTCAGCGGAGGTTTCTGACCTATTAATTCACTTCTTGTGTGGTGGTATTCCACTCGATAAGAGATTCTTCATTGTGAATCATTCTGGTAAATTTTTCTACGCCTCGTATTTACTTTTAAAAGAAAGATTTTTAAGGAAAACCGACGTTTTTATTTTAAAAGTTAAGGGACGGTATTGTTTTTTTAAGTTTTATGAAGAAACTATTAGTCCTACAGGAATATAAATTAAATGGGACCAACTTGGAACTATTCTCTACACAGTTTACACAATAAAGAAAGAAATCATCGAAATCGGCTCACAAGGTACGAAAATTACATAAAAAGGCAATAAAAAATATATACATGCCGTAACCTCCTCTTGCTATCGGTTAAAAAGGATAAAGATTCTTAAAATATAATGAATGATTCTTTAATAGTTACTATTTTCCAATACTTTAGGTAAATACCCCAGAAAGTTGTATACATAGTCAATGACTTGTTAAGAATCAAAGAATGACAAACAAAATGCACTCATCCACTATTTTCAAAACATTTGTCATCTGCCATATAATTAAACACAATTGTGATGCCTCTCAATTACTAATCTCATGAAGTCAATACCAAAAGTCTTTATTTGTTAGACGATAAGGTTGAAAATGTCTTTACAACCACCAGCAAAGTTTGTTTAGGTATCACTTTGCTGGTAGTCTTAATAGGTTCTCAAGAAACGGTCATACTCATTTGTTCCCCTAATTACAATAATTTACAGTGGTACCGTTTATTTAATGGTCAAACAAAACTAAGAAATCTTACAACAAAGGTCTAAATCTTATATATAAAACTAGCCGATGCGTGACAGACGTTGTCTTGTCAAATTTCAAAAATCGAATAGAAAAGACTAAATGTTTTTCGTTTGTGATGTCAGATTGTGCAGCGCCATCTACACATAAATCATTCCTTTTGCGTTTCTTAATCATTTTGGGGATGTTTTTCATATTTTAATGTAGTCCTTTTTTTATAGCTTATAGACTAAAAATGAACGATACTAAATTTCATCCCCAATTTTTTTCACCTTTAGAGGTGGTATATTCTAATGGGAATGGGAAGTATATCCTACTAAAAAAAGATTTTTCCAAATAGGTTAATATATGTCGGAGTTCTAAGTGACATTACAAACATAGGTACGCATGTAATGCTCGACTTGGCGATTTAAAAAAAAAAATATTCAAAATCGGAATACTCTGTAAAAAGTTATGTGTGGGTCATACTAAAAAAATCGACTTGAGAAGACAAAAGTCGACTTGAGAATCGTTTTTCGTTAGTTAAAAACTGTTTTTGCTTACCTCAGCCGGAATAATGACTTAGTTGCGATTCGGCCTTAATACGCACCTTCACTATTTTTATCATTATAATCATCGTTACCTTAACATTGCTGCAATAATATTGCAATACGAACTTAGATCCCGCGTTTCGTCACACTATCATTGAACAATCGAATGGTTTGTTTGTGGCAATCGGATGTGTTCGTATTCAAGGAATTATTATTACTAATACTATCAACATGATAAAAAAAAATACTTGTCCTACGAACTCTAAATAGCTCAACTGGTTATATTCTAAATATATTCTATATGGTTATATTCTATATAAATATTCTGTAAAATATTAGTCATCATCATTTTCCTGTCCTTACTTTCCTACCACTTAAGTGGAGTCGGCACAACATGATGTGTACTTCTTCCTTTTCCCTCTATCAGCCGTCATCTCATCACTCACTCCTATCTTACCCATATCATCTTTGACACAGTCCATCCATCTTTTCTTTGGCCTACCTCTACATCTACATCCATCTACATTCATTTCTAACATTCTTCTCGTTACATGACTTTCTTCCCTCCTCATAACATGCCCATACCACGCTAACCTATTGCTCCTCATCTTTTCTGTAATTTATTAGATGTTATTTATTTCTGAACTTGTATTGTTTAAAGTGTAGATTGTATGTTACCTAGTCTTTTTTTAAACATACCGTCTTCGATCTCAGTTAATTAGATTTTTTTTTGTTTACGACCGCAACCGAAATAGAAAATTATAACAAAAAAGACTTATATAACGTAATATTTAATAATAAACCAAACAGGTTTAAGTTTAATAGGTACAAATAAACAAATTTTATGGACTACGGACTACTATGATTTAGAATTTTATGAAGAGTCATGATGATATAGCTATTCACTAATTTGAATCATAGTAAGACTAAAAATAGTTTTAAATATTAATATACTACTGTCTTTGTTTTGGAATTAGGTCGTTGATATGTATCAAAACGACATGTGCTAAAAAAAAGTCCTATTATTTGGGTTATGAAAACTTAGATAGCCGAATCGATAAAGAATAATGAGATTGTTTGCATCAGTATTCATTCAAAGCGATTTGTAGTTGTGTAAATATTTGCAAACAAAATCAATGTTAATGCATATAGAAATTATTAACAGGAAATGCATTAGGTCATGAATACATTTGGTAATTTGATTTACAAAAGAAACAATCAAATTTAATTAATGTTCTAGTTGTTAAGAAACAATCAATTTTAGTTTAGTGAATATTGATAAATCTACGATAATTATTTTCAAGTTTATGATTTAACTAGTAAATTCCTTACGAGAAAATGTTTCGTTTGATAGTCTTTAGAAAACTGAGAGTTACCAGTAAATTGAGATGATAAATCAGTTAAAAGGAAATTGTTAGCGATAAAGATTTCAGTTTGATAAATTTACTATACCTAGAAACTGTTTGGATGGGATTAAATATGATTTACTGAGGACGTCTTACAGATTTGCGATCTTGGCACAGTAACCGTAGATAATTTTATTATCATTTTTATCTAGAGTAAAAAAAATATTGGAAAAGTTCCGTCTTAACTATGGTGAACTTCACGTAAAGTTATTTTTAAACAGACTTCATTTCCCATGGCGTCCTCTTAGGGAGTACACCCTTCTCAGTACACCCCTACACACCAGCCAAATTTCAAGTTTTTTGGATCAGTGGTCTAGGATGTGCATTGGTAGATCAGTCAGTCAATTATTATTTGATTTGATTCGGTTCAATAACTGTTTATTAAAGGTTATTTTTGTTTTATATTAATTTCTAGCTAGATTTTTAAGTTTTTTTATTTACTCTCAAACAAGTTTTTCTTTTTTAATTCCTATAGGCGAAAACATACTGTATTGGTTATTAGTTTCATTAAGTGTTTTTATTTAGATTGTAAAACTGTTTGTTTTCCGAATAAAATAAAATAAATAAAATAATGATGATCAATTTTCGTCAATCTTTCTGCAAATGGGCGTGACCCAACCGAAACTCAACTCCAAAATTTGTGATAGAGCACTTTGACCGCGATAATAATTTTGCTGTTAATCTTTTAGGAGTATTTAGAGCGTGGGTAATGAGAGCTGAGGTTTGTAATAAATTTAAATTCGGAGGTCGTAAATTAACAAATCCAGGGGCCATTGAAGCAACATAAGAACTCAGGTAGACGGACCGACCGACACTAATAGTCTAATAATACTGTGTGTTTTGGCTGCAGCCCAACTTAGGGATGCTACACAGCGGAACTTACTTTTATAAACAGATTTTAAGTAGAAAAAAACCTCGAAGTAACCGCTCCATTGTCTTCGCCTGCACATTACCTGTTGCACGATTGTGAAAACTTTTTGTATCTTAACCCTGAATTTGTATCTACATCATTATTCTCGACGTGTTATGTCGAAAGTTATACTTTATTACTTTCGCTTTTATTGTAAGTAGCTCATGTTTGCATCAATCCCGAAATGTATTCTAACTCTCTCAATTTTTAATAATGTACATTGATATATGTCGAAACATCTTACTTAGTCTGAGTTAGCGGATTTCGAAACGTAAGTTAGCCTTGTGTCGGTTTAGCGTTCATCCTGAACTAAATCAAGTTGGCGATATCAATACGGACATAACTCAAAAATGCTTACCGATTAGATATAGTCCTAAGTCCGGGGCGCCTGCAGAACACAAGCAGCGCCAAGGAATTCGCCGCCGTGGACACAAGGAACAGCGCTAGGAGCACTAACTCCTCTAAAAGTCGCTCTCTTGCCATCCCCTCTGACATCAACGCTTGTCCAGGAGATACGAGAGGTGGCTCCAATAAAATGTCATCACTAACACTGACACAACTCAACACTCTCAGAGAATGTTATTGTTTCCACTGCAGTTGTTGGTCGCGTAAAGTTTTGAGAACACGCAGGTCGGTACGGCCGCGTCTTTCTCGGTTTGAAGTCGAATGACAACTGATGTGAACGTCGGAGCCGGCCGAGGCTCGGGGCCGTGCGGCCGCGTGGCTTGCCCCGACTGCGAACTGTGCACTATTCTGTGATATCGCGACACCCATTCCGATACTATGTATCATTAACAATTAAATAACTAATTTCTAAGTATGTATTTATATTTACGCAAAAAAACCTAATGTAAAAAAATGTTTAATTAATTATTTATTTTATCACAAAAACACACAAATAAAAAAATGTAATAAAAAAACACAAAATGACAAAATCTGCGTAGATTTTGTTAAAGTTAGTAAGTTTTTTTTCTCTAATAACAAAACCGGTTGTTTAAAGAAGTTCTAGTTTTCTAAAAGAAGCGACCTGTCAAATTGCATAAAACGTAAAGTGAAACTTTTGACAGCGATTGATCCAAATGTTATAAGTTAAAAATAACTTTTAATATGCAACAAGAAACTCATTACATTTTTTTTACAAATTGGATCTTACAGATATAATAATATGACGTCTTGTACCAACTTTATGATAAGTATTCGTGAGAATGTATTTATTCAATGCACCTATTTAAATTAATTTAAAATATAACTGACTGACTTCCTGCTGTAGAACAAAAGATAGCAAAGTCATGATATTCATTTGTTTCATGATTCATCTCAATCGGTTCAACCATTATGGCGTTATTGAACCACAAACATCGTCGCATTTGCTTTCATCATTATGACATGAGTAGGAATTAAGAAATGGGAATTTTACTATTTTAGAAAGAAAGAAAGAAAGAAAGAGAGAAAGAGGGAAAGAGAGTAAGAGAGAAAGAGAGAAAGAGGGAAAGAGAGTAAGAGAAAAAGAGAGAAAGAGAGAAAGAGAGAAAGAAAGAAAGAAAGAAAGAAAGAGAGAAAGAAAGATGGAAAGCAAAGAGGAGGCTAAGAACGGAAACCCCGAAAATTAACCCCTAAGGGAGTGGGAGTTGAAGTCTGTTTGAAAATAAAAAAACTGTGTCGCTCTTTCCAGTGCCCGTCCTTAGGACTAGTTGAAGAACCACACGTTCCTAATAATATAACTATTAAACTACAAGCTGAGCCGGCGAACTTCGTATCGCTTTAGAATTAACAAATATTGTATTAAGTGCCCGATCCCGTTCCCATTCTCGTTAAAAAGTATCCTATGTCTGTCTCCTGGTTCTAAACTACTTCCCCACCAATTTTCAGCCAAATCGGTTCAGCCGTTCTTGAGTTGTAAATAGTGTAACTAACACGACTTTCTTTTATATGCCCATTTAGATTGAATTATTTAACTGCACGTGAGTGAGGGTTACCTCTAGTAGGTACTAGATATTTTTAAAACTTAGTCCCTCCGTAATCCTAGGCCTAGGGATTAGGTACTCGGGGATCCCGATAAAAGTATCACCTCCACCTTAGCGATTCTCTCATCTAGTTTAGGTATTTGAAACATAAATAAATACACGTCAAAAGATCGATTCGCTCGCCCCCTTACTCCTCAGAAAAATATTTACATTATCTAGCGCATGTGCCAAATGTTTGGACGTGTCTCTGACGGCTCTTAGGCATATTCAAGTATTTAAGCGCCTGGAAATCTGAAATGTCTACCGTACTTGGTTATTAGAGTCGTAATTCTATTTAATGACTGGTAGGTATAGGTACCTATTATTTTTTTATAGGCATGTAGCCTAGCACCTAGTACCTAGCTACATCTGCCTAGTTTAATACTAATTGTAGATTTGTGGGAAAAATATACAATCAAAAATTCTGATTTATTTATTCGGATAAAAGTATACAAGAAACTGATTGCAGATTGAACGATGGGATCCGGACCAACGGATTATAAATCTTTAAATAATTCGAAATACTAAAAAATACTTATAATTATATTTTTCAATGACAAGGTTTGTCATTGGAAAATATATTATGTCATTAGAACTTGATATTTGACAAGAATGCTAAGGTTTTACATATTAGAAGTATTTACTAAAGAGTTCCATTGTGAGTGTCTATTGACAGCTCTTGATTCCATCATAAGATCAGCTCGCTGTCACCATATTAATTATTGCATTGTCACCGAAGTTACATAATTATGCAAAATTTCAGCTCAATCGGTTAGGGATAACTACAACAAACATAGTCAAATACATAGTTACATACATACATTTTACGTAAAAGAGTAACAAACACACAAACTTTCGCATTTATAATATTAGTAGAATTAGGATTGTTATGTGCTATTTCCACAGATAATAATTAATGTAAGTACTCGTAGCTTTACCTAATAAAGTATGTATCAAGTACGTACTTACAAGTAGACGAAAGTAAATGGCTGACATTTCTGTAAATGAACTGTAAAATACGACTAGTCTTAATATGTTCATATTAAAATCTAAATAAGCATAAACGATAGAATGGTGGCGATTATGTTGTGTCCACGTTAAACTTAAAACTCCTTAAAACTATCGCTCTTATTCCTTTACGTTAAAGTTTAAATTGGCATAACATTAAAATGACAGTCCTAAAACTTAGGATATTTTAGTCGTTTCTCATATTTGACACATCAAGTGTCATCTTAGTCAACACCAATTTACATATTGATTAAATTAAACTTAACGTTTCTAAATCACTTTCAAATTATTGTAAACTATCCTAAGTTTTAGAACTGTCACTTTGATGTTACGCTAATTTAGACTTTAAGGTAAAGGAATAAGAGCGATCGTTTTTAGGAAATTTAAGTTTAGTTAGGACACAACAGAATCGGCACCAATGAGTCTTTAAATTGAGATAGTTGGTAAAATTTACGATTTTCGTAATGTGATTTAGAAACGTCGACCTAAATTAAGCCTAATTACATGTAAACTGATGTTGACTTATCTTACTAATATTATAAATGCGAAAGTTTGTAAGTGGGTGTGTGTGTTTGTTACTCTTACACGCAAAAACTACTAAACGATTTAAATTAAACTTTACAGAAATATAGCTTATACATCAGAATAACACATAGGCTACTTTTTATCCAGGTACCACCCGTGAGAAGCCGGGGCGAGCGAGTAATATTATTAATGCGAAAGTTTGTGAGTTTGTTTGTATGTTTGTGCCTCAATCACGCCCAAACGACCCAACGGATTTGGTTGAAACTTATAATATAGGGCATACCTTGGAATAGCATATGTATAGGCTACTTTTAATCTAGGTACTACGCGAGCAAGGCCGCAGGCGAAAGCTAATATAATAAATATAATGGATTTGTAGAATATTTTAGGATTACCACTCTTAACTTTATTAAAGCAAATTTATTAATTAATTTTTATATGAACAGAATTTTAAACGAGCAATTCTTGTAGTATATATAAATATAATCAAAATCACGGAAACGGCTCCAACGATTTTCATGAAATTTAGTATGCAGGGTTTCGTAGGTGATAAATCGATCTAGCTGGGTTTATTTTTAGAAATCGTCGTTTTTTTTATCCGTGTATGCAATAAAATATCGAGCAAAGCTCGGTCATCCATGAACTCGATATTTATAAAATTTAAGTATTTTGAGACAACCGGATTTTTAGTTTCGTTGTCTACAAGAAACCCTTATAGTTTCGCCATGTCCATCCGTCAGTCTGTACGCAGTTTAGTTAGGAGACGCTTAGTACTAGAAAGCTGTAATTTAGCATGTAGATACATATTAGTAATGTCAAAAAAAGTGGTAGAATAAAATAAAAAAATCCATTTTTAAACTATTTGGTTTGGGGGCGTGAAGAAAATCACGGTATTAGTTCATATATGGAAGTTAAAAGCAAAACTATCATAGCTTAGTAGGCGTTACAAGTTTACGAATAATTTACTTAATATACATTTTCCTTTATGCTTTTCACTTTATTAACATAAAACTTAGGTTTTATTCTCAAGTTACGAGTATACTCGTGTGTTTATCTTACAAAGATAATTAATTAGCATAATGAGAGCATAATATGCCCTAGAAACAGATATTATCTGGCTCAAAGGATCAGCTTTTCCATCTAGATTGGCAATGTCCCCAGAGTTTTCGGGAAGCTTGCGATCTGGATCAAATAACCTATCTATAGACCGTTTGTATTATGAGTTATACATTCATGTGTCATCAACGGTTTTCATCATTTAGTTTATTTGACCGGCGATAGGCTTGCCACCTGTCACATTAGACTGCTAATAAGCATGTGGACATGTGTCAAATATAATGTTTGGACGTGCCTCTGATTACCACTCGTAAAGTTATTACGTAAAGGTTAGCTAATTACGTAATAACATAAGTCAGAAGGACCCTTAAAGTAGGGACTGAATAAATTTACCGACTTGGTATTACATGGATCTCACAACTTTTTACGGTAGAAGAACTGAGTTGCGTTGCGAGACGGCTTTTTTTACAAGTTATGTTTTTGATGGCATCTCATTTATTTTTGTAGATAGCCCTACTTTTTGGGGTTCCGTACCTAAAGAGTAAAAACGAAACCCTGTTACTAATACTGCACTGTCCGTCTGTCCGTCTGTCCGTCTGTCCGTCTGTCCGTCTGTCCGTCTGTCCGTCTGTCCGTCTGTCCGTCTGTCCGTCTGTCCGTCTGTCCGTCTGTCCGTCTGTCCGTCTGTCCGTCTGTCCGTCTGTCTGTCTGTCGGTCTGTCGGTCCGTCTGTCTATCACAGGGCTGTATCTCATGAACCATGAGATTTTCACAGATGATGTATTTCTGTTGCCGCTATAACAACAAATACTAAAAACAGAATAAAATAAATCATTTAAGTGGGGCTCCCATACAACAAACGTGATTTATAGATAATGGTACGGAACTCGACGTGCGCGAGTCCGACTCACACTTGGCACGTTTTTTTAGGATTTTTACACTAAACACTAATTGTGTTTCAAATTTGAAGCTTCTATGTCTGCTAGAAGTGCCTTAAACTTTTGATGATCGGTCAGTCAGTGAGTGAGTGAGTGAGTGACAAAATAGGAAACTTTGACTAGTTATAATTCTTAATCTACTGGTTCAAATTGAATGAAATTTGAAATATACCGTGTTTATATAGTGACTGCTTGGTTACTGAAAATTCAGGCTTCTAGTTATATCCACAACGAAGTTATAGGGGGTCGAAAATGGCCTGAACTGTTTCGAGAAAAGGATGGTACAGCCTTGCCGCTTTATTGCTTGACTTGGCGGGGGCACTGCCGTGCCCCCAGATAATTTTTTTTTATGGTCCAAAATAACTTAGATATGACATAGTCAAAAAAAGGACAGGCGCAAGTAGGACTTCGCATCGAGGTTTCCGTACATACTTCTTATAGGTTTTCCTGTAATCAACCTATTTTTAGGCCCAGTAATTTCGGAGATATGGGTCCCCACCCGTAGGGGGGGGGGGGGGGTTAATGGAGGTTTTCTTTCAAAGTGCGGAACCCTAAAAACACTACACTGCGGAAGAATCAAAGACTCAAACACTACGTGGAATGTAGAGTTGCGTCAGTAAGCCCAAAACGTAAGAGCATGACCAAAAAAGGAGTTTACGTTATCACGTCATTGACCACTCTATAACGTACGTAGGTAGAGGCTCATCTTATTTTTATTTTTATTTTATTTATTTTATTTTATTCGGAAAACAAACAGTTTTACAATCTAAATAAAAAAACACTTAGGCTGCGTTCCCACTACGCCGGACCGGCAAATCTGCCGGAAACCGGACACCGGACAGAGTGTTCACATTACATCGGATGCCGGAAGAAATTCAGACAGTCAAGTACTGAGTGACAACACGTAGTGACAAAACGCTCGGTAAAAATGACGGGCTCGGCAAAAATGCCGGACCCGGGATAATGTGAACAGATTCATATAAATTCATATAAATTGTACAGCCACTACTAGCCCTTCCGGCAGATTTACCGGCGCGGCAGATTTGCCGGTCCGGCGTAGTGGGAACGCAGCCTTAATGAAACTAATAACCAATACAGTATGTTTGCGCCTATAGGAATTAAAAAAGAATAACTTGTTTGAGAGAAAATGAAAAAACTTAAAAATCTAGTTAGAAATTAATATAAAACAAAAATAACCTATGATAAACAGTTATTGAACCGAATCAAACCAACGATTGGAAATAGCGCGTTTAAAGGAAGAAGGTATATATAAACTAGTCTTAAAACAAAACGAGTTTAATAAAAATTATACAGTTGTTCTATTTCACGAAGGCGGAGGTGAAATTTTTGTATGCTGAGTCTACCTGGATAAGACGGAAAAATGATAAAACTGCATTATCTTGAAAACCATCAAATTTAAAAAGAAACTGTCTAGTATGATTATCTAACGAATTATATAAAAATGAACTATTAGCTATTCCTAGTTTTGATTCAAAACGAAACTAGTGTTTTTGAAGAGCCAACTTTGGAAAATAAATCTATCGAGAAAAGTTTCACCAATCGTGTTTCTGTCTTTAATTTATCTAGATTAAATCCATAAGTTATCTTTGTCATAAAAAAACAAAACTGTATGTTTTGCGGTTATTGAGAAAAAACGATTCTGCATTCATCAAAAACATTTATTACTCGTCTTAATAAAAAAATATATCAATGCCACTGATACAGTTATTCTATCTCACGAAGGCGGAGGTGAAATTTTTGTTTTTTTGTATGGGCTGAGTCTACCCGGATACGGAAAACCGGAAAGTGATAAACTGCATTATCTTGAAAACCATCAAACTTAAAAAGAAACTGTCTTTCATTTATGTAGCTAGTATGATTATCCAACGAATTATAAAAAACCCGGCCAAGTGCGAGTCGGACTCGCGCACGAAGTGAAGCCTTTATCTATAAAAAATCGGCCAAGTGCGAGTCGAACTCGCGCACGAAGGGTTCCGTACCATTATCTATAAAAACGGCAAAAAATCATGTTTGTTGTAGGGAGCCCATTAAATATTTATTTTATTCTGTTTTTAGTATTTGTTGTTATATCGGCAACAGAAATACATAATCTGTGAAAATTTTAACTGTCTAGCTATTACGGTTCATGAGATACAGCCCTGTGACAGACGGACGGACAGACGGACAGCAAAGTCTTAGTAATAAGGTTCCGTTTTTACCCTTTGGGTACGGAACCTTAAAAACGGCAAAAAAAAACACGTTTGTTGTATGGAAGCCCCACTTAAATATTAATTTTATTCTGTTTTTAGCATTTATTGTTATAGCGGCAACAGAAATACATCATCTGTGAAAATTGCAACTCTCTAGCTATCACGGTTTATGAGATACAGCCTTATGACATACAGTAAGTTAGTAACGCAAGAGTATAATTATATAAAATTCTCGTGTCACAGTGTTTGTAACCAAACTCCTCCGAAACGGCTTAACCAATTTTTATGACCTTTTTTTGTATATATTTGATAGGTATGGTATTTTTTTGCTCGTAGGGTATTTTTTATTTTAAATGATAAGATAACTACCCATAAAGGTGGCAAAAGTTCGGGAAGAACTAAAAGTGCTTTTTCTGTGGGATTATTGAAATTTGACATGACGTCTGTCGGTACAGCTAGTATTTTAATAAAAATATTTAGGTGATACCTACCTGCAAGTTCTTAAAATAATTAATGCAAAATAAGTGTTTATTTAGAGTCACTTCAACCTCTGTAGCATTTATGTTGGTTTTAGTTAGTCATTGGCATGGCAATGGTGTTACTCTGCGTCGAAGATGTTTTTAGGGTTCTGTACTCAAAGGGTAAAGACGGGACCCTAATACTAAGACTACGTTGTTCGTCTGTCTGTCTGTCACAGGGCTGTATCTCAAGAACCGTGATAGCTAGACAGTTGAAATTTTCGCAGACGATGTATTTCTGTAAAAGGTTATTTTCTTGCTGTTTTTATAGATAATGGTACAGAACTCTTCGTGCGCGAGTCCGACATGCACTTGGCTAGTTTTTTCTAAGAATTGACAGCTAGGTACACATAATATACCTATGTTACTGTATACACATAACATTATGTACACATATTGTTATGAACGCTAGTTCTACGGAAGATGGATCTTTACATTAAGGGGCTCCCAGTCGACGATTGCTCTTTTTCGAAACGAAAAAAGAAATACTTCTGAACAAGCCACATCTCCTATTTTTATAAGTATATTACTTCAGGTTCCTACCTAGATTTCTATTAAGCTGAAAACATAATAGCAGAAACTTTTCACGATAAAGATATTATTTCAAAATGATACGTTTTAGAATTTATAATCGAAATATTTTATATACCTACTATTAAAATCAACTTGTGATTTATTGTTAAAGATAGGTAATATGTAGATCTAGATTTCTATTAGAATAGATTTTTGATAAGTAATTATACATAATTTATATCATTAATTTATTCGAAAAGCTAAGGCGGACCACGCGCCGACGTGTGTTTGTCGTCATTGCAGCGGTCGGTAGGCTTATTTATCGAAGCGATTAAAGATGGGTACATCTTTATTCACATATACTATCACTACATAGTATAAAGCAAAGTCGCTTTCCGCTTCCCGCGTCTGTATGTCTGTATGTATGTTTGCTTATATCTTTAAAACTACACAAAGGATTTTGATGCGGTTTTTTTTAATAGATAGAGTGATTCAGGAGGAAGGTTTATATGTATAATAACATGCTTAATATATTAGAGAACCACTGATAATTTTAAGATTTCAAATCAGCGCGACTTTTTTTTAAATAGACATTCTGTAATATATTTTGGTATCAGCTTTGCACCCGTGCGAAGCCGGGGCGGGTCGCTAGTACATTATAAAATAGGAGATGTGGCTTGTTCACAAGTATTTCTTTTTTCGTTTCGTTCAAAAATAATCGTCGACTGAGAGCGCCTTAAACAGATTATATTTTAGCAGGATAAAACACTAAATTTCTGAGAAAAGTCGGATAACAAAGATTAATTCATAAACCTCAACGGAAAAAGTAATAAAACCGCATTATCTTGAAAACTATTAAATTTAAAAAGGAACTGTTTTTAATTTAGGTGCCTAAGTATTATGATTGCCTACGAACTCATGTAAGAATTATTTATTAAGACGATTTTTTTGCCGTTTTTTATAGAAAATGGTACGGAATCCTTCGTGC
This sequence comes from Hydriomena furcata, assembly GCA_912999785.1. Classification (NCBI taxonomy): domain Eukaryota; kingdom Metazoa; phylum Arthropoda; class Insecta; order Lepidoptera; family Geometridae; genus Hydriomena; species Hydriomena furcata. The sequence continues at coordinate 22,483,745 of OU538820.1, forward strand.
GCGAGTCCGACTCGGACTTGACCGTTTTTTAGGGTTCCGTACCCATAGGGTAAAAACGGGACCCTATTACTAAGACTTCGCTGTCTGTTCGTCTGTCCGTCTGTCTGTCACAGGGCTGTATCTCATGAACCGTGATAGCTAGACAGTTGAAATTTTCACGCATTATGTATTTTTGTTGACGCTATAACAACAAATACTAAACATATAATAAAATAATTATTTAAGTGGGGCTCCCATACAACAAACTTGTTTTTTTGCCGTTTTTGAAAGATAATGGTATGGAACCCTTCGTGCGAGAGTCCGACTCGCACTTGACCAGTTTTTTATATTACCTAGTTAGATTATTAGTCTAGAAATTCAGTAGAATGTAGATAGTATCATGGACTTTGAACTACATGAAACACAAATGAGTTGGGTAATAAAAATATTTATAATGTATATTTAGGGCTATGATAAACCTTATGTAGGACAATAAAAACTGGCCAAGTGCGAGTCGGACTCGCCTCGCACTATAAAACCACCATTATCTATAAAAACGGCAAAAAATCATGTTTGTTGTAGGGAGCCCATTAAAAATTTATTTTATTCTGTTTTTAGTATATGTTGTTATAGCGGCAACAAAAATACATAATCTGTGAAAATTTCAACTGTCTAGCTATCACGGTTCATGAGATACAGCCCTGTGACAGACGGACGGACAGACGGACAGCAAAGTCTTAGTAATAGGGCCCCGTTTTTACCCTTTGGGTACGGATCCCTAAAAATGGGTTTATTACACACGCACACAGGTCTGAAGTAAATTAATTGAAAACAATTGACTCTCATTCTAGGTTAGACCTACAATTAGACACAAGCACTTAGAATATTTCCATAAACGTTATTGAAATTGTGCTTATAAAATTTCAATAAGAAAACACGCAACATTCTAATAATAACGTATTATTGCTTGAAAGTAATTTTAATTTGGAAATTCCAAGATATTTCATTAGAACTTTTTAATTCAAGGGTAGACTCAATCCTAACAAAAACAGAACATTTTTATGTACGATTATTTGGCCCTATTTTTTTTTCCATACATTTCGACGGTTATCTGAAGTTAGTTACTTGTTTATTTATATTCAAAAAAACTAGCTTTCCCGACAGATTAATTAATCCCACAGAAAAAAGCACTTTTAGTTTTTCCCAAACTTTACGCTGGATTTATCGTACGATAATAATTATATTCCATTGCCATCTTGTAACCCTATTGCACATTTGTGGGTGAAAGTAAAGATACTAATCATCATCATCGTCTTCCTGCCCTTATCCCACTTAAGTGGGGTCCCTCTATCAGCCGTCATCTCATCACTCACTCCTTTTTACCCAGGCTTCTTTCACACAGTCCATCCATCTTTTCTTTGGCCTACCTCTACGTCTACATCCATCCACATTCATTCCTAACATTCTTCTCGTTACATGATTTTCTTCCCTCCTCATAACATGCCCATACCACGCTAACCTATTGCTCCTCATCTTTTCCGTCACAGTCACTCATTCCTTATCTTATATATCCTCGTAAAGATACTAATATCGCTATAAAAAATGGGGGTTGGTAATAGAAGGGTAAAAATTAAGGCTTAAATGTATTACTAGCGACCCGCCCCGGCTTCGCACGGGTAGCATGTTATTATACATATAAACCTTCCTCCTGAATCACTCTATCTATTAAAAAAAACCGCATCAAAATCCGTTGTGTAGTTTTAAAGATATAAGCAAACATACATACAGACGCGGGAAGCGGAAAGCGACTTTGCTTTATACTATGTAGTGACAAGCTAACCCGGCGTTCGTATCGCTTTCGAATTAACAAATGTTGTGTTAATTTCCCGTTCCCGTTCCCGTTTCCGTTAAAAAGTATCCTATGTCTGTCTCCTGGTTTTAAGCTACTTCCCCACCAATTTTCAGTCAAATCGGTTCAGCCGTTCTTGAGTTGTAAATAGTGTAACTAACACGACTATTATCTTTTATATACGAGTAGATTAATTCCAAATAACAAAAAATTGGGGTGGGCCACCTTTATCACTTGGGTATATAAAAAATAGTTTACGACACAATTAATGATTAAATAATTATCACGATCTTTAGGCTCTTTGATCCTTGATATGCTTAGGCACGTCCAAATATTACATTAAGCACATTACTTTGAACGTGGTGACAAAGAATCAGGGTTACATAGTACATCACTACATAGTATAAAGCAAAGTCGCTTCCCGCTTTCCGCGTCTGTATGTATGCTTATAGTCGTATCTTTAAAACTACACAACGGATTTTGATGCGGTTTTTTTTAATTGATGGAGTGATTCAGGAGGAAGGTTTATATGTATAATAACATGCTTAATATATTAGAGAACCACTGATAATTTTAAGATTTCTAATATGAAGTCGTAAAACTATCTGTCCCCCAGCGAAGCGGGCACGGGTCAGCTAGTTACCCATATAGCCAGTTTGATTATTATCTTTCCTTCTGCCAGGTCAAAACGGTTTCTTTGAGGACTCTAAGCGGTTGCAATTTTGAAATGCGTTTTTAACACACTTTTATTTACCTGTCTGTGTATGGAGGGTAATGTTTTTTCGAGCGTATGTATGTCCATATCTTTGGCACGCTCTACAACGTGTGTCTGGTCGGAGAGATCTTCTCTTGGATTCAAGTCTAACAAAGCCGTAAATTTAGATCTCTCCGACCAGACACATACCGCTCTACAGCCCAAACGACTTGACAGGTTAAAACTTAATATGAGGTATTGTTGTTTCAATTATGGGAGTGATATAGGCTATAATAATAATATCTTTTTAAGACACGTGTTTGAAACGGTTAAGGAAAACATCGTGAGGAAACTAGTTAGTGTTCTAATAAGCGGCGAAGGGTTTGCAAACTGTCACATATGGAATGTTAACTACTGCAAAATTTGAGCATGTGCCAAATATAATGTTTGGACGTGCCTCGGACTACCCCCACAAGATATCTTCAAATGATCTAAGCGTCTGGAGACCTGAAAGGATGTTTACCGTACTTAGGGATTACAGCCGTGATCCAATTTTTTTATTTTTTGTTATTTAAATATATTGTACCATCGCACATTTGTCCCGCGACATTGTCGCAAGGTCCGTGCGGAATTTCACCCAACATCTACCTCTCTACCACGTGTCCCGCGCGACACACCTACAAAGTCTACGTGTAGGGCGACTTCGCGCGGGATATGTCTTGCATCATGTCCAATTGTCCAATATTCTAAATACGGCTTCAAACTGTTTTTTTTTTAATTTGGCAAAGAGATAACAATTCGATAAGTATTTGTTTACATTATTATGAAATTCCCACGCACGTAATATTATTGAAACAATACCCGATTAGTCACAAAAACAGATTACTCGATTTATTTACACCATGTGGTTTGCAACTACGCGTTCAAAAGTGGGCCGTTGATACCTAGTATACCTAGTTTAGTTTTACCTCGTACTTATTCATATTAGTAATAAGTATTTATAAAATAGAATTAAAAAAAATAGAATAATTATTTATACCAATAATAAAAAATACTAGACATCTTCAAAGGATCTAAGTGTCTGGAGATTTGAGAGGATGTCTACCGTACTTGGGAATTACAGTCGTGACCCTATTTATTTTTTTATTTAAAAAATACTGCATGAAAAGTACGTAAAAAGAAAACGTTTAAAATTAAAAGCTAAAAATCAAAACTGAGGATTTTTTTCCGACCAAGGGACAATATAAGTTTTTAGGGTTCCGTACCCAAAGGGTAAAAACGAGACCCTATTACTAAGACTTCGCTGTCCATCTGTCCGTCTGTCTGTCACTGGGCTGTATCTCATGAACCGTGATAGCTAGACAGTTGATAATTTCACAGATTATGTATTTCTGTTGTCGCTTTATCAACAAATAATAAAAATAGAATTAAATAAATATTTATAGCTATACAACAAACGTGTTTTTTTGCCGTTTTTTACAGATAGTGGTACGGAACCCTAAGTTCGCGAATCCAACTCGCACTTGGCTGGTTTTTTATAAATAGTGGTACGGAATCCGACTCGCACTTGGCCGGTTTTTTATAAATAGTGGTACGGAATCCGACTCGCACTTGGCCGGTTTTTTATAAATAGTGGTACGGAATCCGACTCGCACTTGGCCGGTTTTTTTATTGTTGTACGTACAGCCTTGTGACAGACAGACGTAGTCTTAGTAATAGGGTCCCGTTTTTACCCTTTGGGTACGGAACCCTAAAAATGAACTAAAGAGCTTCAGCACAAATTCTAAAAGCAGCATTTTATCAAAGTATGAAAAATAATTTTACAGTAACATGTAACAAAGAGGAGGTAACATTCAGGTACCAGTCGGTAGGTTGGTACTAGTGGGAGGACCACACATACCTACGGATGAATCACATACATATGTACCTACTTATTGAATTCAGAGAAGCATGCGTGAAATTGATCTAACTTTGTTATTGGGGAATTTATCGTCATTTAATATCTGGGTAAATATTAAAGAGATAATTTTGTTTATGAGTTGTTATATTTGGATGACGGATGTAGGTAATCCCGGAACTATATATTCAGGTCTGAAAATTCTGTCACAAATAGAATAATTCCTTAGTATATAGCCTACTAGCGTTTACCCGGAACTTTGTCCGTGTGGATTCAGTCCGTCCCTAGAAACAAACTATCCCCATACATTCCCCATTAATTTCGTCATAATCGGCCCAGCGGTTTAGCCGTGATAACGTCACAGACAGACAGACGGAGCGACAGAGAGAGTTACTTTCGCATTTATAATAAACTAGCGACCCTCTCCAGCTTCGCACGGGTGCAAAGATTTCTATAAACCTTCCTCCTGAATCACTCTATCTATTAAAAAAACCGCATCAAAATCCGTTGTGTAGTTTTAAAGATACGCTACGATTTTATAAGCTTACATACAGACGCGGGAAGCGGGAAGCGACTTTGCTTTATACTATGTAGTGATAATTAGTAGAGATAATTTATTTTGATTAAGTAGTCGTATTTGTGGGTGAAATCGCAGGATGCAAATATATAAATAGAACATGGTATATAAATAAATAAATATTGGCGGACTTACATACTTAATATCTGGGGGCACGGCAGTCGAGCAAAAAAGCGGCACGGCCGTATGATACATATTAACATCCAACCACAGAACAAACATCTATGTTCATCACACAAATGTTTGCCCTGGGTTGGGGTCGAATCCACAACCTACAGCGCAGAAGGCAGAGTTACTACCAACTGAGCTGTGATACCTTCATAGATTTCCCCCTTTATAATTTTTTAAACATACTCGAACTTCACCGATCCTGGTATCTTGTATTAGTCCTGAGTACTAATAAATTTCCTTTAACCTTTAGTTGTTTCATTTATGGGCGGGCGAAACGGTAGGTAGCCATTATAAATAGTGTTTTAGGGATATTTCACTTTCAAAACTTTCGTGAGTTGTACTACACATTATTACAACAACGGGAAATTACTCACGTAGATATTGGTGGCGATTCTGTTGTGTCCACGTTTAAGTTAAAATTCCTAAAAACCATCGATCTTATTTATTTTAAGTTAAAGTTTAAAATAGCGTAACCTCAAAGTGACAGTTCTAAAACATAGAATAGTTTTGAATGAATTTAAGATTTTTGTAATAGATTTAGAAACGTCAAGCTAAATTTAATCAACATGTAAATTGGTGTTGACTAAGATGACACTTAGTTGTGTCAAATATGCGAAATAAAATAGAGAAACGGCTAAAATATCCCAAGTTTTAGGACTGTCATTTTGATGTGATTCTAATTTAGACTTTTAATATAAAAGGAATAAGATCGTTCGTTTTTTTACGAAATTTAAAGTTTAGCTTGGACACAACAGAATCGCCACCATTGTTTCTAGGGATATTGTTTGTACCGGGTGAACATTTTTCAAAAGCTAAGATATAAACCTAAGCATTATTATTTTACCCGTCTATACCATAGCAATAGGAAAATGTATTAATTAGATGACAAAAAAGCTTATTCTTTAAAATACGCTTTTGACAGCTAGAGATCTGGATTAGTTGAACCATCAACAGAATGTTTTTGTTTTGTCTTAAGATAGTTTCTTTTGCTCCTTTTTATTTTTGCTTCTTTTGATTAGCTTTTCATTTCTTGTGTATTTTGTAATACGTTTTATTTATTTCTGAAAATTAAGTTTTAAAATAAAATTTGCTAAAAAATATTTAAAAAAGTATCATTAAAAAATTACGGCTTCTCGCAAACCGCGCCATTTTTACTGTTCGCTGGCGATCGATTGACAAAATCGACAAAATCCATTGAATTAGCAATCACGAAGCTAAGCTACTATTGATATGCGACACTATTGCGGCTATTGGCAATTTTTATTGATCGTCTCAGAGACGCACGTCTCTGGTTCTTTATTCACACCTCAGCTTAGGATAATGGTTGATAGTGGGCGTGTGTCACTTGGTTTAACACTGACCTTTAGAAATCCCACTAGATTTTCACTGCCATTTCAACCGATAAAACCTACTGAGGTTTCATTCATTAAAATAGAACTCACGAGACACAATACACGAGCTAATGTGACTCAAATGGGCAGACATGCATCATCTATATTCTATATACATATAATAAAACTGTAGAAGAGTTAAATTCTGTACATTGAATAAAAAATAGAAAAAACACAAGCCAAAAAAAACATTTTGAAATTTTTGTCTGTATGTCTGTCTGTCTGTCTGTTGTCTGGCTTTCCCGCAAAAACTACTGGACGGATTTTGATGAAACTTTTTTTGTTATGTAGCTATTTGTCCTCGGCAACATATTGGCTATAATTTATTTTGAAAATTGGAATACCAGATGTGAAAATATCTGTCGCCCAACGAAGCGGGCACGCGTCAGCTAGTCTTATATATAAAAAAACCGGCCAAATGCGAGTCGGACTCGCGCGCGAAGGGTTCCGTACCATTATCTTTAAAAAACGTCAAAAAAACACGTTTGTTGTATGGGAGCCCCACTTAAATATTTATTTTATTTTGTTTTTTGTATATTTTGTTATAGCGGCAACAGAAATACCTAATCTGTGAATATTTCAATTGTCTAGCTATCACGGTTCATGAGATACAGCCCTGTGACAGACAGACGGACAGACGGACAGCGAAGTCTTAGTAATAGGGTTCCGTTTTATTACCCATTGGGTACGGACCCTAAAAATGAAATCTCTATTTCCCTTGGTCATAATCATCACGCGTGAACGGCTGGACCGATTTAGTTAATTATTTTTTTCGTTATTTTCAGAAGGTTTTTATAAAAGAAAATTTACAGGACTACGTCTGTCGTGTGTCGTCACGCTAGTGTGTGTGTAGTGCTACCGTGTGAGAGAGCTTAACTTTGGCTAGACACACGGTAGTGTGCGCATAGTGTCGCACAACACTCAAGTGATGTAAAAACAAGATTTTGTCCAAGTCGGAGCCTACTGTGCATTCTCATAGTGTCGTTCATGAATACGGGTGTTAGGGTGTTAGACGAGCGCGTTTTGCCCTATTGGCATCTAAACACGAACAAAAACATGTGTTTTACAAGACGAACAAAGTAACGGGTATTGTAGTAACCAATGTTCGTATAGGTAACATAGGTTAGTATGTTAGGTTATGTTATGTTATGTTAGGTTTACGTATGTAGTAAATGTAAGTAACATAGTGGTTGTAACTGAACGATCGGCGCGGCGCCATTCGCGTTTTGCAACATCATGTGTTAGGGCATGTGGCAAACAAATTAATGCATTACTCATAGCATTTTTCTCTTGTTTTCTTTCGCAAGAAACTGAGTAGAAAATTTAAATAAAAAAACATCTATAATGGCCTTATTCAAGGAAAAAATCTGGGAATGCATTTTAAGAATCCTCTTGATTCTTAGCTAGTCAATAATTTTCATTAATTTCAGCTACCTAAATTATCTACTAGAAAGTACTAAAGTCAAAGTTAAAGTTAAAAGAAAAAAAAATTGGATCACGACTTTAATCCCAAAGTACGGTAGATATCCTCTCAGATCTTCAGGCACTTAGATCTTTTAAAGATATCCAGTGGGGAGTAGTCAGAGGCACGTCCAAACATTATATTTGGCACATACCCACATTTTGCAGTAGTTAGCATTCCATACGTGACAGGTTGCAAAGTATATTATATAAAAATGTCACGTCTCGTGTCACAGCGTTGGTGGTCGCACTCCTCCTAAACAGCTCGATCAATTTTGATGAAAGTTTTTATGTATATTTGGTAGGAATGGGGGGAATAGGTCGTGAAGTATATTTCGTACCGTTTTCAGGAAAATCCAGCGTATGGGAAAAAATAAAAGTGATTTTTCTGAGGGGTTACTGAAATGTTCGTGGAGGTCTAGGGAAGGTTTAAAAGGTGAGAAAAATTCGAATAATTGCCGGGAAAACCCTAAAAACTGCCCTTTTCTTTTTCCCATACAAAAGTTTTCTAACTAAAACGTAGAGTCAATTTGAGCTTTATTAGGTTTGATAATATGGTAACGGGAACGGGAACGGGGGCGGGAACTTAAGACAACATTTGTTAATTCTAAAGCAATACGAAGTTCGCGGGGTCAGCTTGTATTTAAATAAAATTCTAAGGATGACTTGAAACGTTTTAGGAGCTAAGCGAAGCTAATTGCGACCAAGTAGGTAAAACAATGAGATGGTCAACCTGAGATTATAAAATCACGTGTTTTTCGATGCGCGGGCGCAAGAGAGACATGAGCTAGGCACGCAGCCGGCTTCTCAAGCCAATTGTTTTTAATTAATGTACATTAATCACTTGTGAAGTTGTGACAAATAATTAAAGTGTTGGTATCTTTAAAAAGTGGTGGGCGCTATATATAATCTATGTAGATAAATTATAGACAAAAACACGATTGGTGAAACTTTTCGCGATAGATTTATTTTCCAAAGTTGGCTCTTCAAAAAGGCTAGTTTCGTTTGAAATCAAAACTATGAATAGCTAAACAGTTCATTTTTTAGGGTTCCGTACCCAAAGGGTAAAAACGGGACCCTATTACTAAGACTTCGCAGTCCGTCTGTCGTTTTTTTGGCGTTTTTTATAGATAATGGTACGGAACCCTTCGTGCGCGAGTCCGACTCGCACTTGGCCGGTTTTTTATATATAAAAGAAGATGTTACTGATAATGTGAATTTGATAGATAATTCAAACAGTGTGTTGAACTTTTTTACCTATCTTTTGAACCCCGTGTATTTGAACTTCGGGGGTAGTAATACAACCTTCAGATAATATTGTCTGTATTTATAAAACAAAAGACACAAGTTCAGCTACCCTTACGCATAAGTGAAAACAAAATTGCTTTATCCAAAATTCTGTTCAAGTGAGGAGACCTATTTATAGAGACTTTATAAATCCTATTAATATATAATAATATTAATAAATAGTGGACATTTCACACAGCGTCATCTAGCCCCAAACTAAGCAAAGCTTGTACTATGGGAACTAGAGAACTGATTACTAACAGTTTCTTTTTAAGACGAGTAATAAATGTTTTTGATGAATGCAGAATCGTTTTTTCTCAATAACCGCAAAACTTACAGTTTTGTTTTTTTATGACAAAGATAATATAAGGATATAATTCTATATAAATTACAAACGGAAACACTGAAGATTTATTTTCCAAAGTTGGATCTTCAAAAACACTAGATTTGTTTTTAATCAAAACTATGAATAGCTAAACAGTTCATTTTTATATAATTCGTTAGATAATCATACTAGCTAAGTAAATTACAGACAGTTTCTTTTTAAATTTGATGGTTTTCAAGATAATGCCGTTTTATCACTTTTTCCGTCTTATCCGGGTAGACTCAGTCCATAAAAACAACCAAACATTTCACATAATCACCTTAACGTCTAGTTTCCGTTTTAAAGAATAGTCTAAGAACACTGCATATCTTTTGAACTAAGGTGACATATTGAGCTATTTTGTATCTTAATAGAGATTAATTTTAATTTTAGCGCCGACGGGCTTGCAACCTGTCTCGTGTGGAATGCTAACTACTGCAAAATGTGGGCAAAGTCCACTGACTAACCCCTTTAGACATCTTCAAGGATCTAAGCGTGATCAGTTATTTTGTATTTTAAGTTGTATTACGCCAGTTAAAACTTTAACGTAGATAGTAAGAATGTTAGTTATTTTGTATTATATTATATATTTAAATCCAATGACTGACTGTTTGTAATTCCTCTGATAAGTACGGAAGAGTATCCCTACTACGAGTAGGTATTATAACATTTTTGTATAACGTAAGAATGCGTCTATCTTGAGTTGCTCTGTATCTATGCGGGGACGGATTAAGGACGTCATTGTGGGGTCCTTTTATAAAAAGGGTGAATGGACTAATTTTGCTGTCAAGATCCAATTTTTTGTTTGTTTTTTGTTGTCAGTGATCCGATTTTTTTCTTGTTTTTTTTTTACTGACTACGACACTAAAGATTATCATATGATATCACTTGGATTACAGTCGCGAGCCATTTTTATCGGTTCCTATTCCTACTCGATACTTAACTTTACTACATAACTGTACTTAGAGCAAGGCGGAAATTTTTCCATGCTTTCTAAGCAAACAAACGTATGCGGACATTAATCGTACACGTAGACAGGTTAGAAGGCGGAAAACACGTATACCAAGGAAAATTTTGGTCAATTGAGACCAGGAAAATCATTTGACTAAATGTTAAAAACCGGCCAAATGCGAGTCGGACTCCGCACGAAGGGTTCCGTACAATTATCTATAAAAACGGTTTGTAGTATGGGAGGAATATGGATTTATATATTTATTTTATTCTGTTATTAGTATTTGTTGTTATAGCGGCAACGGAAATACATCATCTGTGAAAATTTCAACTGTCTAGCTATCACGGTTTATGAGATACAGCCTTGTGACGGACAAACAGACAGCAAAGTCTTAGTAATAGGGTCCCGTTTTTACCCATTGGGTACGGAACCCTAAAAATAAGGGCTTTTTAAAAAGTGTTATGTATATCCGGGCTTAAGACATGTTATGCCATCTAACATGACATATCTAGACACGGCAACGGCATTATATTTATTTACCTAGTCGTAAATTATGTTTTTGCCCATCTGACATCAGACAGATGAGCAAAACGAAGCTGAAGAAAGAGAAGAAAGATAGAGACATGAGAAGGAAAAAAGAAAGACCAAGTAAAAGGTGGAGAGACGTCTTCAAACAGAGATGTAATGTATACCAGAAACACAAAAAACAACGCAAAACAAAAATAATATCCTAATAATTTACAATGGGCGGCCTTGTCGCTACTTCTTCCGCCACCTTTTACAGGCATCTACCATCTTTCAGGTAAGTATTTACAAACATTTACTTATTGGCATTGTACGCAATTTGCTAACTGTTTTCCACCAGCCCCAAAACCTACATAAACATTAGTCCGGCCCTGTGCACGCATTTATTATTTACCATAATTGCATTATGAGTCTCACATCTATCGCAACACATTGACCACATTCTGTGTTTATGTTCCAACACGTTTATTGTAACGTGGTCCGCCATCGCACGTGTACATGTTCGCGAGACATCCAAATTAACGATTAGGTATTGCTTAGTTTACGTTTTTGATCAAATTTATTTTAATACTAGAATCCCGTCAATTTTGATAGCTGATTTTGTTACATTATTGCATTTTTCGTGGAGATTTCTAATTTATTTTTATATAAGTAATATTCAAAAATGCAAAAATTCAAAGATGCAAAAAAGTTTATCTATCACATACAAAAATATTTTTTTTTACCTAATTATAATACTTAGTGCAGACCAATGGTTTTTGAATACATATTCATTTTTATGTCTCTTAAGAATTCAGGCCCTCAGGACCACTTAACGAACCACCACGACAACATTATCTTCCTGCCCTTATCCCAAATATCAAAACAAACACTTAAGAGTTCGAGTCTACAAGAAACCCTTATAGTTTCGCCATGTCCGTCCGTCCGTCCGCAGTTTAGCTCTGATAGTTTAAATGCTAGAAAGCTAATTTGGAATGTATATAAATATAAGTAATATTAACAAAGTCGTAGAGTTAGTCTATAAAAACAATTTTTTAGGGTACCTCCCCTACACCTAAAGTGAGGATGTAATTTTTTTTCTCGCATACACTATTGTGTGGGATGTCGTTGGATAGGTCTTTAAAAACCATTGTGGGTTTGTGAAGACAACTTTTCGGTTTAGGGATCCGTTTGTGAAATATTAAGCTTTAAAGTGCCAAATTTTGTCAGAGTCAAGTGCCCACCTCCCCACTTCCCCCAACTAAACGATTGGTTTTGGAGGTGTGAAAAATTTCACAGTAGTAGTACATTATAGCGAATTTAAAAGGAAAACTATCACGGCTAAGTAGGCTTTTCAAGTGTACTCGTAATCATCGACCAACTAAGAAAATGTATTTTCTAAGTAATAATGTGTCTTCTAAGTTGCTCGACGATCACTTGTAAACTAGAAGTAAACTTTTCAGTACAAATATCGTTGAAAATTACTTATATAACGTTGTTAGCTGTGTAAACTTCGACATGCACTTGGCCTGTTTGTATAATTAAAGTGTCAGGTTTGGCAATTGTACGATATTATGTTGTCGATAGTGGTTCATGCTTACCCCCCTGATAACCCACGAAGGTTTGATTTTTACCCAGAACAAACATTTGTGTGATGAATATTATATTTGTTTTATTTTAGGCTTGAAATTGAACTTCGAACTTAGCCACAATATAATAGGTTCAAAAACCTAAGCGTGTATTGAAGTGAAATGAAGGTCGGTTCAGTGCCTTTCTTCTCAATTACAATGGTTTATAACGCAATTAAGTCATTACGAACGATCATAGCTTGTGGGAGGTGCTTAGACTTCGATCCGAAGATCGTTAGACTTAATCCCAGTTGTACACCAAGGGATTTTTATATTTATAATAAATAAATGAAAAAAAAATTGGCTGACTTTACACACAACGCCATCTAGCCCCAAACTAAACAAAGCTTGTACTATGGGAACCAGATAACTGACAGAATACTTATATACTTACTAGCTAACCCGGCGAACTTCGTATCGCTTTAGAATGTTAATTTCCCCATCCCATTCCCGTTGCCGTTCCCGTTCAAAAGTATCCTATGTCCGTCTCTTGGTTCTAAGCTACCTCCCCCCAATTTTTTGCCAAATGGGTTCAGCCGTTCTTGAGTTATAAATAGTGTAACAAACACGACTTTCTTTTATTTAAATAAGACAAGCTTACCCGGCGAACTTCGTATCGCTTTATAATTAACTCCCGTTCCTGTTAAAAAGTTGTGTTATTCTATGTTTGTCTCCTGGTTCTAAGCTACCTTCTCACCAGTTTTCAGCCAAATCGGCTCAGCCGTTCTCGAGTTATAAGTGTTGTAACAAACCCGACTTTGTAAAATAGTAGATTATATACATATTAACACCCAGACAGAGAACAAATATCTATGTTCATCACACAAATGTTTACCCTGGGTGGGGATGGAACCCACAACCTACCTGAAGATGTCTGAAGGGGCTAATAAGAGGCACGTTCAAACATTATGTTTGACACAATACCTACAACCTGCAGTAATTGGCATTTCATAAATGACATGTTGCAAACTCATCGTCGTAATTACATTTACATACATACTCGTACTTGTAGGTATACTCGTAATCTAAACTAACCTATTGTAATATTAAGGTGATTAGTGAAATTTTTGACGTTTTGTATGGGCTGAGTCTACCCGGATAAGACGGAAAAAGTAATAAAACTGCATTATCTTTAAAACCATCAAATTTAAAAAGAAACTGTCTGTAATTTACTTAGCTAGTTTGGCTATCTAACGAATTAATTTATATAAAAATGAACTATTCAGCTATTCATAGTTTTGATTAAAAACGAAACTAGTGTTTTTGAAGAGCAAACTTTAAACCACAAATAAATCTATCGAGTAAAGTTTCACCATTCGTGTTTCTGTCTGTAATTTATCTTTATTATTTAGAAAAAACGGTTATTGAGAAAAAACGATTCTGCATTCATCAAAAACATATATTACTCGTCTTAATAGAAAATTTGCAATTTTACCTATTAATATTATGACAGGCATTGATAAAAGAAAGGCAACAATAACAAGTCATGATGACCATACTTTGACATTCTGTAAAGCATCATAACACAGGTTTTCTTTCACCTCGCTTTGTTGACGTGACCTCTCTATTACCAGTGATTATGTAACTCAGTTCATTTTTAGGGTTCCCTACCCAAAGATACGGAACGCTTTGGGCATTTAAAATTTTGGCAGTCATTGACTAAGCATAGCAAACAAACTTGTTCAAAAGTCTATAGTTAAGGGGCTCCCAGTCGCTGATTGCTCTTTTTCGAAACGAAAAAAGAAATACTTCTGAACAAGCCACATCTCCTATTTTTATAAGTATATTACTTCAGGTTCCTACCTAGATTTCTATTAAGCTGAAAACATAATAGCAGAAACTTTTCACGATAAAGATATTATTTCAAAATGATACGATTTAGAATTTATGATCGAAATATTTTATATACCTACTATTAAAATCAACTTGTGATTTATTGTTAAAGATAGGTAATATGTAGATCTAGATTTCTATTAGAATAGATTTTTGTTAAGTAATTATACATAATTTATATCATTAATTTATTCGAAAAGCTAAGGCAGACCACGCGCCGACGTGTGTTTGTCGTCATTGCAGCGGTCGGTAGGATTATTTATCGAAGTGATTAAAGATGGGTACATCTTTATTCACATAATACTATACATTATAAAATAGGAGATGTGGCTTGTTCACAAGTATTTATTTTTTCGTTTCGAACAAAAACAATCGTCGACTGGGAACGCCTTAATACAATTCTTTGTTTGTGGTCCGTTTGATTAGTGACAGTTACCTCTAGATTGTTTTGCCAACCAATGTTATCCCGTTTTGTCTTTTAAATATGAATAATTAATTAATAAACATCGCATGTTACAAAACTTTTGCTTAACCTAAGAGATAGATAAATATTCTATTCTATGTTGTTTAAAAATCGTTATTTTTATACATTTTTTAATATAAACCGTATATTTAAAAATTAAGCCAGCATTCTTGCTCTACAAACGCCCCTCGTCCAAGGTAAGCTGTTTTAAATATCTCATTATACTCATTATATTTAACCAGCAGTACCACAATTATGTAAATTAAACCAAAACCTCGAACGGACAATTAGAACCCATAAGTTATTCCGGTACTAACTTATAAGGAAACTCAAAGATATCCTTCATACGTACCCCACACAACATCGAAAATTTTCCACGTCTGGACGCTTCGAAGACCCAAGAAAAGTATATTTCGTGTCAATCGTGTTCCTTATTCATTTTTAGGGTTCCGTACCCAAAGGGTAAAAACGGGACCCTATTACTAAGACTCCGCTGTCCGTCATTGTGTCTGTCATAAGGCTGTATCCCATGAACCGTGGTAGCTAGACAGTTGTTTTCACAGATGATGTATTTCTGTTGCCGCTATAACAACAAATACTAAAAACAGAATAAAATAAATATTTAAGTAGGCTCCCATACAACAATCGTGTTTTTTTGCCGTTTTTTTATAGATGGTACGGGACCATTTGTGCGCGAGTCCGACTCGCACTTGCCCGGTTTTTTACATATTTATTTGTGGGTAAAAGAGACGTTGACGAGAAGAAGATACTAGTAAAATGCGAATTTTAATATTCTGTTTGTTTATTTTCGATGAAGTAATTCTTGTAGCATTTTTGTTCGGCTTGGCAACCGCTATTGGTTTCACAGGGTATCCACCATCTTTAATTATCGGTTACCAAGGTCGCCCTGAATGAAAACATACCAAGAGATGTTTTACTACATGACTGTCCAAACGTAGGAAATAGATGCCTAAGTAGGAAATAGATGTAGGCAAGGTAGGACCTTAGTCATCTACTCTCTACTAATATTATAAATGCGAAAGTTTGTGAGTGAGTGAGTGAGTTTGTGGGTGTGTAATATAACTTTACAGTAATATAGCTTATACATCAGAATAACACATAGGCTACTTTTTACCCAGATACAACCCGTGCGAAGCCGATTATGATTAAAGACTTATTTAAAACTTTAAGAAGTCATATATGCCGGTTACCTATAAGTTTTTTATAGTTTTTTAGACCCCGTAATTGCTTGTTCAGGTATTTTTTAAATGTATTAGGTACTCGTACCAAGAGTGCAGTCGAAGTCGCTAAAAAAACGCGCATAACGTTTATGATATTCATACATTTAAAATAAGCAATCAAAGTTCATTGAGAGACTATTGACTATTGTTAGTTATATAATAGACACTAGACTACTACACTAGGAAATCCCCGCGATTACGTTCACTGCACTCTCTTAGGGGTTAAATTTTGAATATTCCCTTCTTACGGCACCCCTAAAAGGAATACACCCTCCAAATCCTCACAGCTCAGTTGGTAGTAGCTCTGCCTTCTGCGCTGTAGGTTGTAGGTTCGATCCCCACCCGGGATAAACATTTGTGTGATGAATATAGATGTTTGTTCTGTGTCTGGGTGTAAATGTATAATAAATATGTGTTTACAACAAAAAAAACGTATATAGTATTCTATCAGTTATCTGGTTCCCATAGTACAAGCTTTGCTTAATTTGGGGCTAGATGGCGCTGTGTGAAATGTCCAACAATATTTATTATTTATTTCATGCATCTATGTTTTATGGTTTAGGCTGTGTTTTGATAGATCAGTCAGTCAATCAGTCAGTAACGTAAGAGCTTTATATTCAATCAATTCGTTTTGTCAAGTAACGTTCAATTGATTCTATTTTCAGCTCTGAACTAATTTGTAGGTTTTCTATTTGTTTCTCGATATTGTACTCGTATCTAGAACATTCTGGCAGAATTATAATAGGCACTTAAAAGACAAGGTCAGGAGATATTTATAACTATAGATTTTTACACGGGTTTTTATCTATGTCGTTATGTCTGCCCGCGACCATAGCTTACAATAGCTATGGTATAGTCGAAATGTCAGATAATAAATTAATGGTTTTTACGTGATAAAAATTTATAGTTGACTACTAATTACGATAGTTTTAAAGTTAAGGGATATTTATTGCAATAAATAAGCCAAAATATATAATACTAGCTGACCCGTGCCCGCTTCGCTGTGCGTAAGACCTTTCTAATACCATCGTGGACTTTTTGTAGACGTTTCTAAGGTGTTCAATACTGTAGTACATTATTTTGATATATCTCGTGGGGTTCAGCCAGCATTTGCAATGTAAGCGCAAAAAAATGTGTTTATTTACGACATCACATTAGAAACCTCTAAAATTATCAGTGTTTCTCTACTATATTATGCATGTATTATACATATAAATCTTCCTCCTGAATCACTCTATCTATTAAAAAAACCGCATCAAAATCCGTTGTGTAGTTTTAAAGATATAAGCAAACATACATACATACATACAGACGCGGGAAGCGGAAAGCGACTATGCTTTATACTATGTAGTGAAGATAGAACGACCGTAGTTACTTTGACAATCATCGATGTTCGTAATCCTACTTACAAATCAGTTCAAACTATAGTCGAAACGATTTAATTTTGACACGAATATTGTCACGCAATTACGTTTTTAGTTCCCGAGTGACCTCTAGTCTGTTCACCAGTGGCGGATTTACCACCAGGCTGAGTAGGCTGGAGCCTAGGGCGGCAGATTTTAGGGGCGATAAATTTAGGTTAATTTTTTCAAACATCTTATTTATTTTAGAGTACCTTTATCGTCCCACTGCAGGACAGAATACCCCTCCCTCCCTTCCTTCTTGGGCCAATCACTTGATTTTGCCAAATGTCTTACAGGAAATACCGCTTTTAACTAAATCGTTGGATTGTAAAAATAATCTCTGGGGGTTCAATAGCCTACTGGCGGCAAATATGTAAATCCGCCACTGTTGTTCGCTATTTGCCCCCTTTCTGGTTTTATCTACAACCTCTTAAATCCATGCAGTGTAGATTTTTGCTCTGTACTTTCGCTTGACAATATTTTTTGGGATACCTGTTCCTATGCTTATGTGTCCAAGTAAATTCAAGCGAGTAAAGCCGCAAGCGATCTTGTAAGTACAAAACGACAATATTACACTATTATTTGTAACTCAAATAGGAATTCCATTTGTCAATACTTTCAATCTGTTCACACTACGCCCTTGGCTAACAAAATAAAAGTTGAAAAGCTATCAATCTTGTTTTCAAGAGCATAAAGCCACGGGTACACTAAGTGTTCTGTGGGGCTATGATGTTCATACCAATATTTATTGGTACTGAATGCCATAATACCTACGATTTTTATACTGTTTAGGCACCTATACCTACGCTTCCAATACAATACCTAGGTACGCAGAAGCGTAGGTATAGGTGCATAAACAGTGAATAGTTACTATGAAAAGTGTACAGATTAGGTATTCTCTAGCATTAGGTATTGCATTCAACATCATAACACGATATTCATGTTTTTACAAAATCGCCCTGCAGGTTGGAAGCTTCGCGAATGCGTTTCCTTAATAAGAAGCCTCGTTTCAGATTCTTCGAGGAAAAATACAAAACAATTTTTCGCTATTCTCTCGGTCTTTTTTTTCTTAAACTGACAGTTCTAATTGAAGATAACACAAAATTTCAAAACTAAATAATCAAAAAAGGTTTTTGTCTTGCACACTAAGGGACATTTTGTCTCTCAACAAGACGAGCAATAATCTATCCACGTGACGTTGCAATGTTGCACAGTATTTCGCAACATGCCCCGCAACATTTGACGCGCGGGCGACATATTTCTTTTAATAAAATGCCATCAAAAACATAACTTGTAAAAAAACCAAGTCTCGCCACACAGTTCTTCTACCGTAAAAGTTGTGAGATCCATCATTTAAGGGTCCTTCTGTCTTAAGTTACTTTGTTAATAGCTAACCTTACTACATCTTATAGTGACCATATCAATATTAAAAATCTTTTATGTTAAGGCCAGGGGTATAAATAATCCCACCAAAAACATTCTGTAAAAAACTAGCCAAGTCTCGATGGAGCTGCTTGTTTATCTCTAAAAAAGTAATGAAATCTAGACAAAGTCGTGTCAAGTCTGAGGTTCTTTACTGCGATTTCTTTATTATTATAGAATGTTGTGTGACTTGGCCGTTGAACATTCTTTATACGTTAGTGGGTACAAGTCAATTTTGTTTACACGTAATGTTATATCTGTTGTAACTACCTATGTTTGTTAAGCGAGATAATAGCCAATACAGGTATTGGTAATTGGACGCTAGTGTCTTATTTTAGGCTGTTGTTGATCGTGCAACACATGCATTCAGCATTGACAATGCTGACTTCTGCTGTCTTCTTTTTGCAGCGTCAAATCGACCACCGATCTAACATAAAATAGACGTATTTTTTATACTGTTTGTTTCAGGCTCGCCTTTACATAAGTATTATTAAGCCTACAATTGACTGGTTATTGAATCAACGTTTTCTAAGTGGCAATTTTCCATCGTTAATGGGTAGCGGTTCTGGCGACAGATTGGTGCAATGTACTCTTCAACGGCCAAGTCACATAACATTCTATAATAATAAAGAAATCGCAGTAAAGAACCTCAGACTTGACACGACTTTGTCTAGATTTCATTACTTTTTTAGAGATAAACAAGCAGCTCCATCGAGACTTGGCTAGTTTTTTACAGAATGTTTTTGGTGGGATTTCACTTCTTTTTGTAGAAACGTGGGCTTATTGATTTATTTTAGATTTTCTTATTTGACACAGTTTTTTTTCTTTTTATGAGTAGTTTTTTTATTATAAAAACAAATCGTAAGCGCGTTTAAAATACAGTCAGCGCCATCTAGCGACGTGTGCGGGTATCACCGCCACTCTTAATTTTGAGCGAAATAAATATTTTAGTTTATTTAATTTGTTAATTTGTTTATTCAATTTGTGTAATGTTCGAGTAGAATAAAGTTAATCGTTCGACTATTTCTTCTTGTAAACTTGTAAGTATAAGTAAGTATAAAAGCCAGTCTAGTCTTATCCAGAGTTTTCCTTTAATTTTATTGCGTACTAGCAGTCCGCCCCGGCGTCGCACGGATGTAATAATGATATTATAGGTAATTTTTTTACACCTTGGGTTACATTATCGAATTTTTCATAAGGATCCCTAATAAAACTTTTAGTATCGCAGACTTTTTTTGTAGATATTGATGTCCTCTTTAAAACTGTAGTACATCACTTTGCTCTATTTTCAACAATTTCCGCAGAGTACGCGATATAAGGATTTTTTTGGGTATTTTTCACACGTTGGGTTACATTATCGAAGTTTTCATACGGATCCCTAATAGTTAGACATATAGTATTGCATACTTTTTTGTAGATATTGATGTCCTCTTTAAAACTGTGGTACATTACTTTGCTCTATTGTCAATAATTTCCGCAGCAAACGCAATATAAGGATATTTTTTAATTTTTTTCACACTTTGGATTACATTATCGATGTTTTCATACGGATCCCTAATATTTTTGAAAATATACTATAGCCTATGTTCATCAAGGATAATGTAGGATTCTAATGGTGAAAGAATTTTTCAAATCGGTCCAGTAGTTGAATATTTTTTGTAAAGGCGGTAAGTCGATCTCTAA
Source organism: Hydriomena furcata (assembly GCA_912999785.1). Lineage (NCBI taxonomy): Eukaryota > Metazoa > Arthropoda > Insecta > Lepidoptera > Geometridae > Hydriomena > Hydriomena furcata. The sequence goes on from OU538820.1 coordinate 22,504,544, forward strand.
TAGTTTGGTTAGGCTTTTGTGTTTTCTTATCAGGGTCACCAGGTACTCCAGATCTTCGATTATCCTAGTTTTTATGGTTTTCCCTTTATGTGGCCATTAAACCCTAACTCTGTACCAAATTTCAGCTCTCTGAGTTTATGGGAAGTACTAGTTCTATTCTGATGATCATGAGTGAGTGAGTGAGTGAGTGAGTGAGTGAGTGAGTGTCTGTCTAAAATGCGAAACTTTGCTTTCGCTTAACTTCGTAACTAAATGACCTACAGACTTGAAATTTTGGATTTTAAGTATGTGATTATGGCTTACTGGATGACGAAAATTTCAGCGTTCTGGTCTTATCCAGAGGTTCTCAAATAGGGGCCTGAAAATGCGGCGAAATGGTTCCAGTAAAGGATGGTACGGCAGTGTTTGCTTCGCGCTCGACTTGGCGGGGGCACTGCCGTGCCCCCAAATACCCTACGACCTATCAGACCTACTGAATATACACAAAAAAAAAAAAAAATCGGTCAAGCCGTTTTGGAAGAATTTGGTTACAAACACTGTGACACGAGAATTTTATATTTTAGAATTTAAACTAGTTATTGAGAGACATGTCGCAGGACATGTGACATGTCCCTCAATGTCCCTTAGTGTATCAACGGCTTCACATATAATTTATACGAAGGCTGATCGATAATGAAGGTAAATCTTTGTTTAATAAATAAACCGATGAGTCAGTCGAAAGATACCAGACGGCGCGTACAGTTAAAATTAACTGGCCTTATTCCGGGAGCTAACTACAGTTCATCTATCAACACAACTGAATTCCGTAATGGAGCATTAGCTTTTTCCCGCGACTTCACTTCCATGGTACAAGCATGGCTTATGCCGTAAAAATAAATAAATATTGGTGGACATTATCACATCGCCATCTAGCCCCAAACTCAGCAAAGCTATGGGAACCAGATTACTGATAGAATACTAAATAATATTCAATATATATCATTTGATATTTGAGCATACCTGAAAGTGCTTCTTTCTATGCGATTATTGAAATTGCGAGAGGACAATGCCTGTCGCGGTTCCGATATTATAATATCTTAAAACTTTTTTAAGTGATTGTACAAAACAGATTTAATAACGGTGTCCGAAACGTGAAGAAAGTATTAAAATGAAAATGTGTCGGGACAAAGTGTCCCAAAATATTGTGTCCAAAACGCCAAAGCCCAAAAAAACATTTGGCAATTCATCACTGACCTAACAACACAGCTTAGACATACTTAATACAAACAGAATATTTCCCTATTCGACTGTTTTTGTAGACTCAAATCTCATGTTCAAATTCATATTTGAAATTCAAAGCGCGTCGACGAGACGCTATTTACTGATAAATATTTGATCAGCCCAAATTTCAATAGAATACAATACATAGCTACCACCAGGTGGTAAATATATCCTACAAAATAATAATACAGATGCGAAAGTTTGTGAGTTTGTTTGTGCCTCAATCAGGCCTAAACGACAAAACGGATTAAGACGCTGCCAGTCGACGATTATTTTTGTTCGAAACGAAAAAAGAAATAGCCACAACAAGCCACATCTCCTATTTTATAATGTACTAGCGACCCGCCCCGGCTTCGCACGGGTAGCATGTTATTATACATATAAACCTTCCTCCTGAATCACTCAATCTATTAAAAAAAACCGCATCAAATTCCGTTGTGTAGTTTTAAAGATATAAGCAAACATACATACATACATACGCGGGAAGCAGAAAGCGACTTTGCTTTATACTATGTAGTGATAGTATATGTGAATAAAGATGTACCCATCTTTAATCACTTCGATAAATAATCCTACCGACCGCTGCAATGATGACAAACACACGTCCGCGCGTGGTCCGCCTTAGCTTTTCGGATAAATTAATGATATAAATTACCTATGTATATTTACTTATCAAAAATCTATTCTAATAGAAATCTAGATCTACATATTACCTATCTTTAACAATAAATCACAAGTTGATTTTAATAGTAGGTATATAAAATATTTCGATAATAAATTCTAAAACGTATCATTTTGAAATAATATTTTTATCGTGAAAAGTTTCTGCTATTATGTTTTCAGCTTAATAGAAATCTAGGTAGGAACCTGAAGTAATATACTTATAAAAATAGGAGATGTGGCTTGTTCAGAAGTATTTCTTTTTTCGTTTCGAAAAAGAGCAATCAGCGACTGGCAGCCTCTTAGGATGAAATTTGCTGTAGATGTGGATATAATACCCGAATTAAAAATATAGGTATTTATAATCCTAAAAAATCCCTAAAATGAATAAAAAACAAATAAGGGATGACATGACATCAGTTTTGGCAACTGCATGATACGCGTTCTACCAAAATTCGTAATTTGTTTTATCCGAACAAGGTTTATAGGGAATTATTGATGAAACTTGAAATATAAATAGCCTGCTAGCCTCTGGAATAGCATTACAGGATACTTTTATGTACCACGAATCACTTTTATAACGTCAAAACTGACACTTATTGTATTGGATAAGTGTCAGTTTTGACGTTATGATAACACGATAGTGATTGCGCTAGCCTAACTTGTAACACGCAAACGAAACCGCGCGCGGAAGCTTGTAGTATCAGAAGTATTATATACTTACTGTTGTGTGAAGGATTTTTTTATTGCGTTTTTATTTTTGGGCCACGCATTTTGTAAATTATTTACAAAACGGAACTATGTAAATCATAGACAATATGGGTCACTTCGAAGATTTACCGAACTAATAGAACGCAGATCTGATATTTATGTTACATCAACGATTTACGAAGACGAGATGTGAAATAGAATCACGACTGTAATCCCCAAGTACGGTGGACATCTACTCAGATATATCTAAGCTAAATATATTGTTTGGACGTGCCCACTAGACATCTTCGAAGGATCTAAGCGTCTGTAGATCTGAGGGGATGTCTACCGTACTTGGGGATTACAGTCGTGATCCTATTTATTTATTTGTTTTATTTTATCTAAGCACTCAGATCCTCGAAGATGACTAAAGAGAGTCAGCGGCACGTCCAAATATTACATTTGGCACATATCCAGTATAGTAGTTAGCATTTTGCATACCACACGTAAATAATTTAATAGAATTAAATTAAATTAAACGCTATTATACAAACGTAATATTTAGTCATCTTCAAGGATCAGAGCGCCTGGAGATCGAAGAGGATGTCTACCGTACTTGGCGATGATAGTCGTGACCATTATATATATTTTTTTCATAAATTTATTATTATCAGACATACCTACATAAACAGGTCCATTGTTTTGTTAGTATTTTTGAATAAGCTTTTTTTCATCCCACCATCTCGGAAAGAGTATTTTTGCTCTTCAATATCTGAGTGCAAAAGCCGTTTTTATTCTCTAGAGGATAAAGTAAATTGAATTTAGAACATCGTGTGCACTAAGTTTGTTAATTAAAAAAATCATTAAACCTATTTACTGCTACCTCTATGGTGCCGAATATATCATACAACTTTTTTTTAATTTGTTAAAAACTCAGACTCGGAACCTTCTTGGTGTTCTTTTTTCAATTTGCTTTGTACGCGGTTCTTTACGCGGCATATTTTCACGTCATTATTAAGATTATTCTGTAATACTTACCTGTCATAATGTAGTTAATACCTAAACTGAAATAAAAGTACCTATCTTGTGATTGTAAACGTTTTTTTTTGCATTTAGTCATTTCCTCGCTGAGTTGGAATGAAAAGTTACGTGTTGCACTCGAGTGCAAAGATTTTTCACCTCGTGCTCTTTTGATTCCCTCGCTAACGCTCAGGATTCTAATTTTGAATCACTCGCTGCGCTTGTGATTAAATTTTAGAATCCTTCGCTTGCTCGGTCATCAAAATTGAACACGCGGTTAAAAAGCAACTTTGCACTCTTGTATAACAAATAACTATTAATGACAAGCTTTTGTAAAATCAACCATCGAGCACTAGCGCGCTATCTACCTATATCTGTCACATCATAAAACATTTGTCATCGGAACTTGACAAGAATGCAAAGCTTTAACTCAATCGAAGTAAAGAAGTTCCATTGTGAGTGACTGTTGAACAGCTCCTGACTCCATCATCAGATCAGCTCGCCTATTCGCTCGCATATTCGAGCGAGAGAATCTAGATAGATTTACTAGTTAGAATATGTTTTTGATCGGTACCCGAATAAATTGTGGCGAATTGGTGATTATCGGGAAGAGTATTAGAATTATAATAAATTAATATATTAAAAGATAAAGATATTTATTTCTCAACAAACGTCCTTAAATGCATAGATAAACAAAAGTACCTATTTCTTATATTAAATCACAATTCAAATATAAGAACAACATAGGTACCCAAACTAGGTTAAACCTGTATGATGGCATACCTAGGTCCTCCGCCAGTCAGTGGTTCATGTGAATTCACATTTTAAGATTGGTAGTGTCTACAGCTTATAGTTAGATAAAAGTATTATGAAATAACATTCAAAGAAAACAAAATTACGTAAATGTAAAAGAAAACAAAAATAGAGAAAAATCAACTAAAAGAAAAAAAGAGGTAAAAATGTATGTATGCGTGTGTAAATGTAGGTACAGGGGGGTTTTTTACAATATTTTTCACTTTTACTTTACAAAAAGTATCAGTTTTGGCATTTGGACGAAACGTTGTCGATACGATAGTGGTTCGTGCTCAGGCCACAGATAAATTACCTACAACATGTCCTGTCTCATCATCTTTGTCACAATATAAAACAAATAGACGTTGAAAATAGAGACAAAAGCACGTGCAAAGTCAGGGTAAAATTGGGTCGTTGACTCGCACTATAAGTAATAATTCCTTAAGAAACGGTTAACGTATGACTGTTGTAGTTTATGCGGTGGTCATTTTTAAACTAAATGATTCTGAAGTGTCTTTTTCATCGAATTGAAGTTAGTCGAAGTTGAAAATTGAAAGAATAGTAAATACTAGTACATCAATTTAATACATCCATGGGTAAAAACGGGACCCTATTACTAAGACTTCGCTGTCCGTCTGTCCGTCACAGGGCTGTATCTAATGAACCGTGATAGCCAGAGAGTTGAAATTTTCACAGATTATGTATTTCTATTTTATTGTTTACGTACTTGAGTAGTACTTTTAATTATTATTCTTGTTTGAGCCTTCACCTTGTTCGATTGGCATCACACTGGCAACATAGGTTTAAGGAAAGGATCATTAAAAAAAACCGGCCAAGTGCGAGTTGAACTCGCGCACGAAGGGTTCCGTACCATTAACTATCAAAAAACGGCAAAAAAAACACGTTTGATGTATGGGAGGCCCACTTGAATATTGATTTTATTCTGTTTTTAGTATTTGTTGTTATAGCAGCAACAGAAATACATCATCTGTGAAAATTTCAACTGTCTAGCTATCACGATTCATGAGATACAGCCCTGTGACAGACAGACGGACAGACGGACAGACGGACAGCAAAGTCTTAGTAATAGGGTCCCGTTTTTACCCTTTGGGTATGGAACCCTAAAAAAAGGTAGACCCCAAGCCGTGTTTGTTGCCTGATTCTTCTAGGCTTGGTCGCGTGGAATCGGCGTAGTTTCACCTAGTTCCTAAGACGTTTCAAAGTGATCCTTGTGATTTTATTAAAATAAATGATTTTTGAATTTGAATTTGAATTTATTGCCGCTATAACAACAAATACTAAAAACAAAATAAAATAAATATTTAAATGGGGCTCCCATACAACAAACGTGTTTTTTTGCCGTTTTTTATAGATAACGGCACGGAACCCTTCATGCGCGAGTCCGACTCGCACTTGGCCGGTTTTATTTTTATTGTTATTTATTTAGATTGTGTAAGAAAAAACACAATGTTTACTTACTCGATTAATAGGAGTAATAAATGTTTTGGAAGAATACAGAATCGTTTTTTCTCAATAACCGCAAAACATACAGTTTTGTTTTTTATGACAAAGAAAACTTAAGGATATAATCTAGATAAATTACAGACAGAAACACGATTGGTGAAACTTTTCTCGATAGATTTATTTTCCAAAGTTGGTTCTTCAAAAACACTAGTTTCGTTTTTAATCAAAGCTATGAATAGCTAAACAGTTCATTTTTATATAATTCGTTAGATAATCTTACTAGCTGAGTAAATTACAGACAGTTTCTTTTTAAATTTGATGGTTTTCGAGATAATGCAGTTTTATCACTTTTTCCGTCTTATCCGGGTAGACTCAGCCCATACAAAATGTCAAAATTTTTACAATTATCATCTTAAAATCAAATAAATCCTTTTGTCATGAAAATCGCGTCGCGCATAATTTTAGTAGGTAACTTTGGTGGCGGTCTCTATGTGACAAAACGCTTTATTACTGCCGTTATTTGACAGTATCAGGTTCATAGAAATGGGTTTTCTGAGTCGTCCTTGGCTGCAGCGATCGCCCACGACTCCACGAGAGAGAGGATAACTTTTGATTGGCCTGGAGCTGAGCTCGAGCTTTTTTATGTGACTAGCGTCGTTGACTAGCTTCTGCCCACGACTTTGTTCCATAATAAATAAGAAATTATATTATCAGGAACGTGTGGTTCTTCAATTAGTCCTAAGGACGTGCACTGAAAAGCGCGGCACAGCATAATGCATTTTCCAGTGATAAATAGGTAGTTTTATTTAATACTAGCTGCTCGGCCCGGCTTCGCCCGCGTGGTATCAGGATAAAAAGTAGCCTATGTGATGGGGTAACCGATTGATTCATCACGAAATTGTCATTCAAATGGTTCGTAGAAAACATCGTGAGTTAACCAATTAGTAAGTATTTTTAAAAGTAATGGTGGTAAATGGTGTTGTTGAATGTGGGCATGTGGCAAGTGTAGTGTTTTATGTGCCTCTGACTACTCCATTTGGATATATTGTATTATGGAAACTAGATAACTGTGATCATCGACTAGTGATAGACTGCATATACAGGGTGGCCCAAAACTCATCGATAACCTGGTACTGAGCGAGAAGCCAAGATATAAAAGTTCAAAAAAAAAATAAGAAGAAAAAAACATATTATTTGCCTCCGGCACGAATACAAGCTACGAGCATTTAGCATTTTTATTTTTGTTTTTAGGGTTCCGTACCTAAAGGGTAAAAACTAAGATATTACTATTACTAAGACTTCGCTGTCCGCCTGTCCGTCTGTCTGTCACAGGGCTGTATATCATGAACCGTAATAGCTAGACAGTTGAAATTTTTACAGATGATGTATTTCTGTTGCCGCTATAACAACTAATACTAAGAACAAAATAAAATAAATATTTAATGTGTGGCTACTAGCTAGACAGTTGAAATTTTTACAGATGATGTACATATTTCTGTTGCCGCTATAACAAGAAATACTAAAAACAAAATAAAATAAATATTTAAGTGTGGCTACCATACAACAAGCGTGTTTTCTTTCTTGTAAATACATTCAAAAAAAAAAAACATTTAAATTACGTATATGTCACACAAATGTTGGTTTTGGGAATCGAACCCACAACCTACACCGCAGACAGCAGAGCTAAAATCGGAGCTAGACCAGTCAAACATGACATGTAACTTTATAGTATGTACCAGGAGCGAAGCAACATGTAGGATCTCGAATGAAATATGAATAGGAAACTTTCCACGCTGCTTTTGTCTCGGTCATTGACTTGTGAAATAATAGTTTGCAGATCCCACGAGGACAACTTATGATTGCCTAACAATATGTAATGTTTTTAAAAACAATTTCTAGTCCAATTTCTAGTGAGTGCTTTATAAAATAAGTAGTAGGTATAATGCAATTCTGCTGTTTTCAAGAAAATATTTTTTCTTCAAAATAAACACAGTTAAGCTGTGATCAGACATTGCGCGCCAATCGAGCGCGGCAGCTTCTTTAAACATTTTCGTCGATTTTCTCTTTAACGTAATGCCACGTACGTAATGCAACGCATTCCCAATTTGCACCATAAAACATAGAATCCCGCTTTGTTATAATAATAATTTATGTATTTATTTGAGCACAAATAATTAAAAACACTGAATTTATACATTATTAAAACTAATAATCATGCACTGATTTTAAATGTAAATAATTATTAAAATTAATGTATTACAGCCTCAGGTGACTAAACTAGACTGAGATAGCCTGTACGATAGGCACCTGCGCTCCCCTATTTGAATTCACAAAAAAAAATTACATTTATTTTAGTTCATGATTATTGAATATTAATTGTATATACATATTAGTATAAGACATTGAAAAATAATAATAATAGTAATACGGAGTGATATAAATTAGGAGGACATTAGGGTATATGAATTATAATATGACGCTGTAACAAGTGAACTCGGGTGAAACGCTTGAATGTAGTTATATGGGAATATTAAGAATTACATGTTTTTATTCTATGACAAGCTGACCCCGCGAACAAATGTTGTCTTAAGTTCCCGTTCCCGTTCCCGTTACCGTATTATCAAACCTAATAAAGCTCAAATTGACTCTACGTTTTTATTAGAAAACTTTTGTATGGGAAAAAGGAAAAGGGCTGTTTTAAGGGTTTTTCCGGCAATTATTCGAATTTTTCTCACCTTTTAAACCTTCCCTAGACCTCCACGAACATTTCAAGACCAAGATAAGATAAATCCGTTCAGCCGTTCTCGAGTAAAACTCGCGAGACTAACGAACAGCAATTGATTTTTATATATACATAGATATATAGATAATGCTCTATAGAACAAATAGAATCCACTTGTCTAGTCTCGCAAGTCATACGACAACCGTTACTTCAGAAATTCAATTTCCTAAACGCAGTAATCTCATAACTTTCGTAGCATCAATGACTGCATGCCAAAAGCATTTATCTCTTAAATTATTTATACTTCCACGTGTTTCAGGTCTACAGGGTGTATCAAGACTACTCTTGAAAACTAAAGACATAAGTACACCTTAGAAAGAAAGACAATTCATTTGCTCTACAATAAGCGGGTACGTAAGTAGGAACGAATGCCTCTAGTAAAAACTAAATTGCTTTATCTTGAAGGATGTTCAACCTATGACTGTTTTTGTATCTGTGCGTAGAAACTAATAGTTTTGACGGAATTGTTTTAAGGTGATAAGTGAATTTTTTGACTTTTTGTATGGGCTGAGTATACCCGGATAAGACGGTAAAAGTGATAAAGCTGCATTATCTAGAAAACCATCAAATTTAAAAAGAAACTGTCTGTAATTTAATTAGCTAGTATGATTATCTAACGATTTATATAAAAATGAACTGTTTAGCTATTCATAGTTTTGATTAAAAACGAAACTAGTATTTTAGAAGAGCCAACTTTGGAAAATAAATCTATCGAGAAAAGTTTAATCAATCGTGTTTCTGTCTATTGAGAAAAAACGATCCTGCATTCATCTGGCAATGCTACAGATAATAGAGGAGGCAATAATGGCATCTAATTAACCAAATCTAAAGTGAAAAGTTACTAAGTATCTTCACTCAGGTCTAATTGAAAAGAAAGTTTTATCATTTTTATTAACGTTTTTTTTAATGAAATAATCACGACTGTAATTCCCAAGTACGATAGACATCCTCTCAGATCTCCAGGCGATTAGATCCTTGAACATGTCTAAAGAGGTAGTCAGAAGCACGTTGCTCACATTTTGCAGTAGGTTTAAAATAAATGGTGTGTACATCCATTACAGATTTCTGAAGTGTCTTAGTACACCCTGCATAGATTCCACGCAAATTAATGTGAAAATTGGCCAAAATGATGCATCACTTGGCAACATTAGTAGACGGGAGATAGATTTGCTCGCTTATTTCTATCATCATGAAAATATGAAGGAGTTTTAGTAGAAACTATAATGCCCGCTGCAATGTCTTCATGAAATTACGCAAAACATAAGACATCTATTTTTTTTGTAAGAAACTGATCTGTCTGTAAATTCTATTATGTAAGCACTAGCAGACCCGCGACAGACGTTGTCCTGTCCAAATTTCAATAATCGCATAAAGAAACAAACTTTCTATTTCCGAATTTTAAATTTTTTAAGACTTATCCAAATTCAAATTCATAAATCATCTATTTCAATAAAATCACTTTGAAACGTCTTAGTCTCTTATAATTTTTTCCCTTATAAACTGATAAAATAAATTTTAAACTCAGTACGTTCAAATTCAACCTTTTTGGTAGAATGTTTTTAATCTGGATGTCAGCTTTTTTGCACACCAGCGCCATATATAGCAAAATCATTCTTTTTGCGGTATTGTATCATTTAGTGGTTTTTTTTCGGACCCCTAATCGTTATTCTGATTTTTAATACAGCAAATTTCAACATCCAACAACAAACATCTTCACTTAACTTTCGCATTTCTATACTAATATTATAAAGAGGAAATATTTGATTGTTTGTTTGTTTGTTTGCATCGAATAGGCTCCGAAACTACTGGACGAATTTCAAAAATTCTTTCACCATTAGAATTCTACATTATCCCCAATGAACATAGGCTATAGAATATTGTCAAAAATGTTAGGGATCCGTATGCAAACTTCGATAATGTAACTCAAGGTGTGAAAAAAAATCCTTATATCGCGTTTGCTGCAGAAATTATTGACAATAGAGCAAAGTGATGAACTACAGTTTTATAGAAATATAATATACATATATGTATATATTGATAGAATAGGATATTAAAATGGGTTTATTCGACTATAACTTTTAAATAGGTCTTTATTAAAATTGTGTATGAAATTTGAAGGTAGGTACGGTGTAAAAAAACCCACGCACGCGCTTCGTGTTGATTGAGACTGTGACAGTTGTCAGCTTGTCGTTGTCAACAAGACGCATGACGTCTCTAAAAAAGGTGAATCAGTAATCAATTAATTCTAAAAAAAACGTGCATGTAAGGAAATGAACAGTGAAGGAAGCCATGAACTATTATTACCCGAGGTATGTAGTAAGCGGCGATGGGCTTGCAACCTCACGTATAGAATGCTAACTACTGCAAAATGTTGATGTGCCAAATTTTATGTTTGGACGTGCCTATGACTACCCCATTTAGATTTTCAAAGATCTAAGCGCTTTGGCATCTGAGAGTGTTTATTGTACTTGGGGATTACAGTCGTGATCCTATTTATTTTTTAATTTTGTTTAGTATGTAGATGCAGTTGTTCTATCTCACGAAGGCACGCCTTCGGGTCGCCTCATAATGGTCTTCATTATGAGTTAAATAAATAAATATTGGTGGACATTTCACACATCGATACACACTCACACAACAACTGTACCTACATCACTTTTCTTTGTGTATCTTCCCTACTTCATCACACGTGTAACACCAATAAAGTTACTTGTATCTGAAAATGGGTAATAAACAAACCAGGTACCTAACACCCATTGACCACAGAGCCTATAGACTCATGCAAGGCAAACACTTTCTCACAACACATTAGGCTTATACCGCTGATATAAGACACCGAGCGCGATTCACGACGCGCCCCGCGGCGGGCAGTGACATTGAACCGGCCAATAAGAATGGTTTAACAGAATTGTTTGAAGAAATGAAGTTCTATTATCTTTAGGTTTTGTTTCTAAATCAAGTGTAGCGTGTGCTGCTTTTAGAATTTGTGCTGAAGCTCTTTAGTTAATTTTTTATTGTTGTACGTACTTGGTTAGTACTTTTAATTATTATTCTTGTTTGAGCTTTCACCTTGTTCGATCGGCACCACAATGCAGCTCTACATAGCATTAGGGAAAGGATAATTGAAAAAAATGATAGGCCCCAAGCCGTGTTTGTTTCCTGATTCTTCTAGGCTTGGTCGCGAGGAACAGGCGTAGCTTCACCTAGCTCCTACGATGTTTCAAAGTGATCCTTGTGATTTTATAGAAATAAATGCCATTTGAATTTGAAGCTATTAAGCGTCTATTCGGCTATGTGGTCGATGCTGACACCCAATAAGGAACTGCCACAGATTACCCAATCCAATAAACTAGTTCCTCAATATGTTACAATTGGCTATTATCCCGGAATCGCCGAGGTGGGCCTTTTATAACCTTGCAATTAAGAGCAGTGGGGAAATTAGGGTAAATCGGGGTAGCTTACTTCGCGCGTCAGCCTGTTATGATACAATTATCGTATTCAGGGTGTGTTTGTGATGGTAATCTATCAACACTATCTTACCTATTACTTCTATACTATTTTACTCGTATTTTTGTACGTGTTGGCGTGTCTTAACGTTCCAACCTTTAATACTGTGTTAACTAGAATGGTAGATGGAATATTCAGGAGAAAAAGTAAAACTGGGTAGTACTTATACTTTTATTACCATATTTTATTAATAACACCTCACAAGAACTGCAATACACAACTCACTCCTTCGAAATTAGAACTCAACTTAGTGGCCCGTCATGATAATGAGCCAGGATCCAATTTTTTTTTATCACCACGAAAATTGCAATAATGTAACATAAGGTATCAAAAATTTGCTAAAATTTGCCAGCGTTTGCTATGTAAGCGCACAAAAATGAGTTTATTTACGATATCACAGAAGAAACCTCTAAAATTATCAGTATACATCAGTATACAGTATACATAGAAACCTTCCTCTTGAATCATTCTATCTACTAAAAAAAACCGCATCAAATCCGTTGCGTAGTTTTAAAGATCTAAGCATACATAGACAGACAGACAGCGGAAAGCAACTTTGATTTATACTATGTAGTGATTCAGGCAAAACATATCACGGGGTATTTGTGGACATATTTATTTACTCGAGTTACTTCCTACCTCTGGACTTCCGCATTGACACAATTATTTGGGACATCCTGTTTATTTGAAGAGCGTTTTTCTACTTATCTCGATACCTTGACACAAATACTTATTTTTATTTTCGGAAATTCTTACGGGTGAGTTTCATTAGGCTTGGTCGCGTGGAATCGGCGTAGCTTCACCTAGTTCCTAAGACGTTTCAAAGTGATCCTTGTGATTTTATTGAAATAAATGGTTTTTTAATTTTTATTTGAATTTGAATTTGATTCGGTGATCGCTCTGATGTGCTTAACATTGACAATTAGAACGATTAAGTAAACGCCACAAATGCTTCAAGTATGAGTAAATAAAAATAAAAATAAATAGGATCACGACTGTAATCCCCAAGGTAGACATCCTATCACATCTGCAGGCGCTTAAATTCTTTGAAGATGTCCAAACATTATATTTGGCACATGCCTACATTTTGCAGTAGTTAGCATTCAATACGTGGCAATTTGCAAGCCCATCGTCGCTTATAAGAATACTAACTGGTTTTACTCACGATGCTTTCCTTCACCGTTTTGAGCAAGTGTTTTTGATGCGCATATAAATTTTTCGAACAGAAAAATCCATTGTTGCTCGCCGGAATTAGAATCCACCTTCGAAATAAAAGTTGAGGTACCTCCCACTCGGCCAACACGGCATTATAGAGTAGGTAAAGTTATAAAGGTGACTTTCCACAGTACTTGTCCAGGTCGATGTCCGACCCCTTATTTGTACCTGTTACTTAAGTACCTAGTACCTATACAACCGCGGGTATATTAGCGTTATTGTGGTGAATTGAGAACGCAGACAATAAAAGGTAGAAACTCGGAAAGTTCCACATTCAACTTCAGGACTTTTAGATTATACGTATTCTCATATTATGTAGGATAGCTTGGTACTTTACTTACTAAGTAAAAACTACAAAGTCGATTAAAAATAGACTAAATAAGTTTTTTGTTACAAAATTTTGAAAGACAAGCTTTTGTTAAATCATATAAACCATCGAGCGACAGCGCGCTATCACCTGTCACATCATATAACATTGTCATCGGAACTTGACAAGTATGCAAAGTTTTTACTCAATCGAGTATTTACTAAGGAGTTCCATTGTGAGTGTCTGTTGAACAGCTCCTGACTCCATCATCAGATCAGCTCGCTGTTACCATATTATTGCATTGTCACCGATGTTACATATTTAAGCAATTTCAGCTCAATCGGTTGGGGATATCTGCTTTAAAATTGAGTTGCAAGATTCCACCATAACAAACATAGTTACATTACATACATACATACATTGCAAGTTAAGGCGCTCCCAGTCGACGATTGTTTTTGTTCGAAACGAAAAAATAAATACTTGTGAACAAGCCACATCTCCTATTTTATAATGTATAGTATATGTGAATAAAGATGTACCCATCTTTAATCACTTCGATAAATAATCCTACCGACCGCTGCAATGACGACAAACACATGTCGGCGCGAGGTCCGCCTTAGCTTTTTGAATAAATTAATGATATAAATTATTTATAATTACTTATCAAAAATCTATTCTAATAGAAATCTAGATCTACATATTACCTATCTTTAACAATAAATCACAAGTTGATTTTAATAGTAGGTATATAAAATATTTCGATCATAAATTCTAAAACGTATCATTTTGAAATAATATCTTTATCGTGAAAAGTTTCTGCTATTATGTTTTCAGCTTAATAGAAATCTAGGTAGGAACCTGAAGTAATATACTTATAAAAATAGGAGATGTGGCTTGTTCAGAAGTATTTATTTTTTCGTTTCGAAAAAGAGCAACAGCGACTGGGAGCCCCTTAAATAAAAGCTTTTAATAAGAAGGTTCCCAATTTGACACATAGGTACGAGTATATATATTTTTGTATGTATGACATCGCATATATTTTTCCGGTGATCCGATTAGACCCACTTTAAAACCAAAATGGAACTAACTTTGGAAATAACTAAGAATAGTCAAAAGTAAAATAAATAAAAATAAATAGGATCACGACTGTAATCCCCTAGAATGTAGACAATTTCTCAGATCTTCAGACGCTTAGATTCTTTGAAGATTTCTAGTGGGGATAGTCACACGTCCAAACATTATATTTGGCACATACCCACATTTTGCAGTAGTTAGCATTCCATACGTGACTGGTTACAAGCCCATCTCCGCTTATAAGTATACTAACTGGTTTCCTCACGATGTTTTCCTTCACCGTTGTGAGCACGTGTTTTTGATGCGCATATAATCTTTTCGAACTGGAAAATCCATTGATTCGATTCGACCTTCAGATTGAAAGTCGAGGTAACTTCCAGCCGGCCAACACGGCTTTTTAAATAATAAAAAATAAAAGCTTGTAAAAAGTGTCAATTGTTTTTAGGCATTCTGCATATTATGCGAAGAAGATTATATTAGTCACAGTTATTATTGGCTATTCCACCAGGAAATATCTAGTCACTAATGACTTTGACTTTGGCCCAAAGTTCATACGAATATGAAACATTATATTTACGTATTCACATATCGTTGAAAGCTTTTAGACAAGTCACATTCATTTATTGAAAAACAAAAAACAATTTCATAGGTAGATTGTTTGTGAACAAATTTAAAACATCGTGAGGAAACAGCTAATATTCTTATAAGCGGCGATGGGCTTGCAACCTGTCACGTATGGAATGCTAACTACTGCAAAATGTGGTCATGTGCCAAATATAATGTTTGGACGTGCCTCTGACTACTTCAATCTAAGATCTAAGCGTCTGGAGATCTGAGAGGATTTCTACCGTACTTGGGGATTACAGTCATGATCCAATTTTTTATTATTTAACTTGCACTCTTTTTTGTATGTTTTCAAATTGTCCGTCAATATTTATAACCATTTTTGCATAGGTACACCTTTAGTTCTGATGATAATGCAATAATATGGTGACAGCGAGCTGATCTGATGATGTAGTCAGAAGCTGTTCAACGGACACTCACAACGGAACTCTTTAGTAAATAGTTCGATTGAGTAAAAACTTTTTATACCTGTTAAGTTCCAATGACAATGTAATATTATTTGACAGGTGATAGCGTGCTGCTATTGCTCCTTCGAGGATTTTACAAAAGCTTGTCTAGCTTATGTTCAGGAATAGCATGAATACTTTTTAGTGGTCTATTAACATTCCGTGTTGTATTTGTATTCCTACATATAGCACCCACTTAGCCGGACAATAGTTTTTATACCCGTATTCATGAATGACACTAAGAGAACGCACAATAGGCTCCGACCCATAGTGGACATAATCTTGTTTTATAAACATCACTTGAGTGTTGTGTGATACTATGCGCACACTACCGTGTGCCTCTAGCGTAGCTTGGTTAGAGGCACACAGTAGTGTTTTGTAAAGTGTCGCACAACACTCAAGTGATGTTTATAAAACAAGATTTATTCCACTGTGTTTCGGAACCTACTGTGCGACCTCTTAGTGTCGTTCATGAATATGGGTGTTACACAAAGAACTCCTTATATTACCTACTTACTAAGCTATTCCTATAATAGATAAGTACCTCTTACCCAGTTCATTGGACAAGAAGCCATTATAAGATATTTTATTAGCCAATATCCAGTTCCACGAAATTCCGGGAGAACAGTTATGAGTATGAGTTATGATATAGCATTCTGGTTCGACCAACATACTTACACGTTTTACATTTATTAGATATTGGCCATTATCACTCAGCGCCATCTAGCTTCAAACTAAACAAAGCTTGTACTATGGAAACCAGATAACTGAATGAATACTTATAAACTTTTATTTTTGTAAATACCTACATAAATGATACATTATAACACCCAGAGACAGAACACTCATCAATGTTCATCACACAAATGGTGGGAATCGAACCCACAGCCTACAGCGCAGAAGGCAGAGTTACTACCAACTAAGCTGTGAATTTCGGGAATTCATATTTTCTTAGTGCTGGAGTTAAGGACTTGTGTACGGAACCCTTCGTGCGCGAATCCGACTCGTACTTGGTCGGTTTTTTCTTGTATTTCTGACGTTTTGAGACAATTCAGATGCTCTTCATCATGAGTGTCACGAGGTATCGGTCATAGCTAGGTACCTAGGTATATCTAAGATTGGAAAATCTTAAAATAGTATGTAGAATACCTACGTTCATTCATGTTTTGTAACCGAGATACATCTGGCTGAGCGTCAAATATGCATGCAGATAGCGGTTTTCAATCCTGGGATATGGAACAGGTAAAACATAAATAAAGCTGCTACGTTGTAACCGACGCGGTTACTACGAGTACAGTAACGCTGTCAACCGACTCCAATTCGTCAGGTCTCATACATCCTTCCTAATAATATTATAAACTAGCGACCCGCCCCGGCTTCGCACGGGTAGCATGTTATTATACATATAAACCTTCCTCCTGAATCACTCTATCTATTAAAAAAACCGCATCAAAATCCGTGGTGTAGTTTTAAAGATATAAGCAAACATACATACATACAGACGCGGGAAGCGGAAAGCGACTTTGCTTTATACTATGTAGTGATGCGAAAGTTTGTGATAAGGCTGTATAAGTTTGTTCCCTAATCAAAATTGACAGAACAACGGTTGTCACGGGTCGGCTAGTTTATAATACTAGCTTCCGTCGGGTACCCCGATAAAATGTTTTATATATTTTAAACTAGGTCATAATCTATTTATGTACCAAATTTCATCGAAATCGGCTTAGACTTAAATTATATTTTTAACATTTTTACTTATAAAAATTATGTCCTACTAAAAAAAGGCAAATGTTCAAAAAGTACGTCACCAAAAAAACTTGAAATTAAAACATTGCTGCGTAGGCATGGCATGGCATGTGCCCAATGTAGTGTTTGGACATGCCTCTTACCACCCCTATCGTAGGTACTTGGGCATTAAAGTCGTGAAGT
This sequence comes from Hydriomena furcata, assembly GCA_912999785.1. NCBI lineage: Eukaryota > Metazoa > Arthropoda > Insecta > Lepidoptera > Geometridae > Hydriomena > Hydriomena furcata. Next base: position 22,522,314 of record OU538820.1, read on the forward strand.
CGCCTATTTCATTTCTTAATAAAGGTAATTACGTGATAAAGACCCGTGTCAAAATCTATAGCTATTTCATTTTATTTCTTCGTGGGTGGTATCTATTGATCTGTTCGCGTCGGTGTGTCTTGCAGCCAAAGCTTTATTTCAGTCAACTGAAGCATTAGGAAATGTTTGACCTGGAAAATCTTGCATCACCTTACTAAAAGCCATCGCAAAATCGTAAAAACAATTTTGTCACAACAAAAAAAGAGTTATGTACAACATGGCGTAGCTGAATGAAAAGTGACCGGATATATTTATTTTAAGAAAACTAAAAAATCTTGACGTTTCTGAGACCTATATGCAGCGTCCTTCCAGACGCAGTGCTCTTAAACGATCAATTGCAATTGACGATGGTTGCATGATTGATGTATAGAAAATCGAAATGATTCAAATCAAACTACCAAACTTCAATTGAAACAAATCTCGAGTTCGTCGAGATTCATCATAATAAAACTTGGCCTTAAAAAAGTCAAGCCAAGACCTTTAGGCGGCCCAAAAAACTGTTTCCCGAGTAGCCTGTACCTACGAACTATTTTTTTAAGGGGGTGTTTTAAGTATCCTAAGTATAAATTTACAAATAAAAAAGTATATTAGTATTCTACCAGTTATCTTGTTCCCATAGTACAAGCTTTGCTTAGCTAGATGTGTATGATAATTTCCACCAATATTTATTTTTATTGATTTATTTATCGTTGCCATTGTCAAAGTCATTAATTACACTACAAATAATTAATAAGCCAATTCGATCTACTAGCTTATCAATGGCCAATTTTCCATGACCATTTTCTCAGCTACAATTGACAATTGCTTCAATACCTCCGTAAATCAATTCACGCAAATATCCTCAATTCTATTGATCGTCTTAGGGACTTGTTCCAATGATTCATGAGTTTAAAAATGTCCATGATCCTACCTTGGCACGCGTTTAGGTTCAAAACACGATCTACATATAGCTTACTTATTTCTGCCGCCAAAGCACTGCTGATTTCCGGAAGGTTATGGTTACAGTAAAATTACAGCCATATGAAGCTGACCAGTGGCGGATTTACTACCAGGCTGAGTAGGCTGGAGCCTTGACTCTTTGTATGGGCTGAGTCTACCCGGATATGACGGAAAAAGTGATAAAACTGCATTATCTTGAAAACTATCAAATTTAAAAAGAAACTGCCTATAATTTACTTAGATTTTTGAAGAGTTAACTTTGGAAAATAAATCTATCGGGAAAAGTTTCACCAATCGTGTTTCTGTCTTTAATTTATCTAGATTAAATCCTTAGTTATCTTTGGCATAAAAAACAAAACTATAAGTTTTGCGGTTATTGAGAAAAAACAGGCCAATCACAGGCTAACATATTATGCGTGTGTCCACACTGCGAGCCCAGCGCGGCGACGACGAGCGCGATGTGTCAATATGAAACGCGTCATCACTGCAGTATGGCCGCAAAAGTGCACTTCATATGTTTGATACTTCGTGCTCGGCGTCACAACCGCGCTAGGTTCGGCAGTGTAGACGAACACTATTAGAATATAATAGTTAGAATAGAAGTTGTCGCAAGATAATAAATCGTCAAGCGCGATTTGTTTATCCATGACTATCTGTCTGCCTTAGCTTCGCACGGGTGTACCTGTACAATAAATGAAGATTTTAGGCATTTTTTGATACCTTAGGTCACATAATAAATATAGTAAAATTCTCGCAAAGCTAAAAGTAAAAAGTTAATCTCTTGCATGACGCAAGAGATGCGAATGCCCTACTCATACGCAAGTTACGTCTGAGTCGGACATTCGCCCACCATGACACCGAGGTCGTCAACATTGACTGGCCTCACAGCTCAGTTGGTAGTAGCTCTGCCTTCTGCGCTGTAGGTATTGGGTTCGATTCCCACCCGGGATAAACATTTGTGCGATTAACATAGAGGTTTGTTCTGTGTCTGGGTGTTATAGCGTCGGTATCTTTAATTCCTGTAGATTTCGTGATATTTTTTTGTGTTTTTGTCGATTTTCAGCGATTTTTGTAATTTTTTAGCATTTTTTGACGATTTTTCTTAGTTTTTAATCCAAACTTGTCGATTCTTCGCGCTGCTTCTAACCCAACATCTTCCTGCAGCTTTACCGCGTATGAGGTACCTTTAAAGAAACAAAACGATTAATAGCAAAAAAAAAAAAAAGGTCGTGAATCGCGCTCGGTGTCTTATATCAGCAGTATAAGCCTAATGTGTTGTTTGAAAGTGTTCGCTTTGCATGAGGAGTCTATAGGCTATTATGGTCGATTGCAATACGAATAAGCTGGATATAAATCAGCCTTGCAAAGTTGCTTTCAAAGTAATTAAATTGGAAAGTTGGATTAACCTCCGCTCTTTTAGACGCAAAGAAAAGTACAGTTTACATAAATTTCAAATGGATGGAACTTTCTGTTATTCTATTGATTATTTGTGTAGGAGACCTACCATATTCTTGTAAAATTTTCCTCGCAAGTAGCATGAAGCTAGTAAGCATGAACTTTATATAAATAATGTGTCTAGTATGATACATACTATGACTTTTTGACTTTTTATTTGTTCTTTTCTATTATGTATAACTGTAAATGTATCGATAATGAATATAAATCGATGTAACGTCGTTTTAATTAAGGTTAAATAAATACATACCTCTTTTCTATCTCTATCTTCCGCCAATCTCAAACCTTTTTAAAATTGGAACTCGACTAAGGAGTTTTAGTTTTTTCTATCCAACACAAGGAGGCTGTACTATTGAGATTACAAACAGAAAGGGGGTCAAAGACCCGGTTGTGGTGCCTACCCCGGTTTTGGGCATTTTCAATTTTGGCAGTCAATAACTAAGCATAGCTAATAAACCTATTCAAAATCTAAAGATAATACAATTCTTTGTCTATGGTCCGTTTTGATTAGTGACAGTTGTGATGCGTTATAAATCTAGATATGATTGACCACAACTATATATTTCCCGTTTTGTCTATTTAAATATTAATAAATAAATATCGCCTGTTACAAAACCTTTGCTTAACCTAAGAGATAAATACTCTATTCTATGTGGTTTACAAATCGTAGTTTTCATAATTTTTCAATATAAACCGTTTATTTGAAAATTAAAATGTTAAAATGCCCGCAACCAACGCTCTCACCCTACTTAGTTGTAGGTACATATACAATACATACTACCTAATCAATTATGATAAATTAATACAAATACCTAACTATAATTATGAATAATAATATAATAATAATAATTTTTGTAAGCCTCGATTTTTTATCTTAGAAACAACTGTCTGAGAAAAATGCGAGAAAATTGTATGCCCAATGATGAGATGACTAATCATTGAACTACTGATATAGTACCCGTCAAACTTCTTGGCCATCGCGACCTATCTTTCGTTTCTGCGCATTCAAGGTCGTTTGTCCAAGAAGTTTGACGGATAGTACATTTATAACTGCAATTAGTGATTGTTTCCGAAGGTACGGTAGTCATTTGTGTCTGTTATATCTGGGTGTGTGTCAAGCAAAGTTTATTTTATTTTGGCGCCTGATGATAAATCACTACATAGTATAAAGCAAAGTCGCTTCCCGCTTCCCGCGTCTGTATGTATGCTTATATCTTTAAAACTACACAACGGATTTTGATGCGGTTTTTTTTAATAGATAGAGTAATTCAGGAGGAAGGTTTATAAGTATAATTACATTATAAATATATTAATGATATATTTAGCATGTAATTATACGATGACGTATGATGAGAACCACTGATAATTTTAAGATTTCTAATATGAAGTCGTAAATAAACACATTTTTTTGCGCTCACATTGCAAACGCTGGCTGAACTCTACGAGATAGATCAAAATAATGTACTAAATATTGTATACCTTAAAAAGGTCTACAAAAAAGTCCGTGATGGTATATGTTTATCTCTTAGGGATAACAGACAATAATCAATTTCTATCCTTTACTTTTTACCGCGACTTTATTTTTAAATTTGAAATGCTGTTAACGAGTGTACAAAGACATTCTGTAATATATTTTGGTATCAGCTTTGCACCCGTGCGAAGCCGGGGCGAGTCGCTAGTAAAAAAATAAAATAGGATCACGACTGTAATCCCCAAGTACGGTAGACATCCTCTCAGATCTCGAGACGCTTAGATCCTTTGAAGATCAACGTCAGAGGCACGTCCAAACATTATATTTGGCACATGCCCACATTTTGCAGTAGTTAGTTTTCCATTCGCGACAGGTTGCAAGCCCATCGCCGCTTATAAGTATACTAACTGGTTTCCTCACGATGTTTTCCTTCACCGTTTCGAGCACGTGCTTTTGATGCGCATATAATTTTTACGAACAGAAAATAAATTGATGCACGCTGATTCGATGTAATCTTACCTCAAAGTCATTATATAATATCCTCTTAGATCTTTGTGTTGGCCTAGTCTTTCAATCTGAAGGTCGTTTCAGATTGAAAGACTAGGCCAACACAAAGATCTAAGAGGATATATAATGACTTTGAGGTAAGATTCGTCATTAATTTTCATGTTATAATTATGACGACGGTTACATTACGGTGTACGCTTCTATAAAAGTCAAGGAATTCTGTAAAAACCGGGTAAAGGACTTCCCACAACCACAACACAATAGGATTACCGTTATTTTGCAATCACGCGATTTGTCTTAGAAATATATTTTCTCTATTAATTGTTACTTAGAAGTTGTTAGAAAATCTAACAATACCTAGTTATTATTGTATACTAGGTAACTAGGTATATCTTGGAAGCAGATCAATCATATCATGCTGTCTATGAAATGAAATAGGATCATGTCTAATCCCCAAGTACGGTAGACATCCTCTCAGATCTTCAGACGCTAAGATCCGTTGAATATGTCTAGAGGTAGTCAGAAGCACGTCCAAACATTACATTGGGCACATGCCCATATTTTGCTATAGTTAGCATTCCACGCGAGATACCTATAAGGTGATAAGTTAAATTTTTGACTTTTTTAATGGGCTGAGTCTACCCGGATAAGACGGAAAAAGTGATAAAACGGCATTATCTTGAAAACCATCAAATTTAAAAAGAAACTGTCTGTAATTTACTTAGCTAGTTTGATTATCTAACGAATTATATAAAAAATAACTATTTAGCTATTCATATTATTGATTAAAAACGAAACTAGTGTTTTTGAAGAGCCAACTTTGGAATATAAATCTATCGGGAAAAGTTTCACCAATCGTGTTTCTGTCTGTAATTTATCTAGATTATATCCTTATGTTAAGCGGTTATTGAGAAAAAACGATTCTGCATTCATCAAAAACATTTATTACTCGTCTTAAATTCGTCCTAATAAAGTGAATGAAGCAAAAGAAGAAAGCCGTAGTTTCTGCCGTGAAAACTTTAAATAAATTATTATTGAACAATATCATAATCGCTCTGTGTTTGTAAGGGTTCTAGATCCTACAAAATACCTAAAAGATTAGAGTCTGATACGAAAATATTGATAGCAAGCCATGTGCTACAACCACATGGCCTCTAACTAGGGTTGCCATCTCTAAAATTTGGCAACCAGGACAAGACGCGTGAAAATCCCGGATTTTAGAGCCCAGAATCCGGACATGTTCACGGTTTTTAGGGTTCCGTACCAAAAGGGTAAAATCGGAACCCTATTACTAAGACTTCGCTGTCCGTCTGTCTGTCTGTCCGTCCGTCTGTCTGTCACAGGGCTGTATCTCATGAACCGTGATAGCTAAACAGTTGAAATTTTCACAAATAATGTATTTCTGTTGCTGCTCTAACAACAAATACTAAAAACAGAATAAAATAAATATTTAAGGGGGGCTCCCATACAGCAATCATGATTTTTGCCGTTTTTATAGATAATGGTACGGAACCCTTCGTGCGCGAGTCCGACTCGCACTTGGCCGGTTTTTATTTCAACATAGTCAGTGTAATAAAAATCGGGTCAAGTGCGTGTCGGATCACGTGAAATGTAGGGTTTCGTAGTTTACACAGCTCATATATTCTGTAATTTTCAAATTATTGATATACTCTGTTACAAAACAAAACCTTAATAAAACAAGGGGAAGGGTGAATTTTGCGAGTCGTTTCGTCGGTTGATCGCGGCGTGCAGGCACAGTGCTTATGTCGCGGGTTGCCCAATTTTAAACCCGGACTACAAATGAAACCCCGCCCGGACGCTCCCCGGACGCCCTCTTAACTAGGACAAATCCGGGGAAACCCGGAGGGATGGCAGCCGCCCTACCTCTAACTAATCCCTCTATAATCAGGCCGATGTATTTAGGACACGCATGGGACTCGTCATACTGTGGAATCAATTTGGCGCTCGTGTCTGGGTTTACTCATAATAAATTGCAGTGAGCTTATCGAAAATAATTACATACTTTATTATCTTTATCCTTTACTAACTGACCCAACAGACTTTGTCCTGACCAAACAATAATCCCAATAAAAAAATTACATTTAAATAAATAAAAACAAATTTCATGTTTATAAATAAAAATTGTAATGGGCGGATGGGGGGCACAAATTGGCGAATTGAGAACCTCCTCCTTTTTGAAGTCGGTTAAAATATACTCAGTTTTTCCCTTGACTTTAAACAACTTTGTTTGATATGCATAGATAATGTTATATGGGGCTATTCTGTAAAAACATGATTATCATGATATTCATACCAATATTTATTGGTACTGAATGCCATAATACCTACGCTTTTTATACTGTTTAGGCACCTATACCTACGCTTTCAATACAATACCTACAAACGCAGAAGCGTAGGTATAGGTGCATAAACAGTGAATAGTTACTATGAAAAGGGAACAGTTTAGGTATTCTCTAATTCAACATCATAACATGATAATCATGTTTTTTACAAAATAGCCCTGCTGGGTAGGCACCACAACCAGGTCCATGACGTATTTGTTTCATCGTTTTTCATCTTCGTGCGACAGAGACGACTCTATAAATCCGAAGATACCAATTAGCCGTCCTTTTCTAAATCCCGATGTATTATTTACGGCCTAATGCTGTAGCTGAGCCAGATCCACTTCAGCTCAGGATTAGCATGACATCCGATGGATCAAGATGGATGGAGGATCAAGTCGAGGAGTAATCCCTTTGTGGGCACCAGAGTAACGACCTTTGATCCGGGATGTTCGAGTTTCTATTACAGTATATGTGAAAAAAGCCGTGTTGGCTGAGTGGAAGGTATCTCGACTTTTAATTCGACGCTTCAGTTTGAATCCCGGCCGTGAATCAATGAATTTTTCTGCAAAAAGCTGAAGGAAAACATCGTGAGGAAACCAATCTGTATTCTTATAAGCGTCGATGGGGTTGAAAACTGTCAAATATGGAATGCAAAATGCAAAATATGGGCATGTGCCAAAGTGCCAATGTGTGCCTCTGTGACCCCTTTAGAAATCTACGTTTTTAGGGTTTCGTATTCTACAAGAAACCATGTATATAAAGTATAGTAGTATGTATAATCTGGGGGCACGGCAGTGCCCCCGCCAAGTCAAGCAATAAAGCGGCACGGCTGTACCATCCTTTTCTCGAAGCAGTTCAGGCCATTTTCGACCCCCTATAACTTCGTTGTGGATAAAACTAGAAGCCTGAATTTTCAGTAGCCAAGCAGTCACTATATAAACACGGTATATTTCAAATTTCATTCAATTTGAACCAGTATCAGTAGTTTAAGAATTATAACTAGTCAAAGGTTCCTATTTTGTCACTCACTCACTCACTCGCTCACTCACTGACTGACTGACTGACTGACTGACCGATCATCAAAAGTTTAAGGCACTTCTAGCAGACATAGAAGCCTCAAATTTGAAACACAATTAGTGTTTAGTGTAAAAATCCTAAAAAAACCTGCCAAGTGCGAGTCGGACTCGCGCACGTCGAGTTCCGTACCATTATCTATAAATCACGTTTGTTGTATGGGAGCCCCACTTAAATATTCTTTTATTCTGTTTTTAGTATTTGTTGTTATAGCGGCAACAGAAATACATCATCTGTGAAAATTTCAACTGTCTAGCTATCATGGTTCATGAGATACAGCCCTGTGATAGACAGACGGACAGACAGACTGACAGACAGACAGACGGACAGACGGACAGACGTACTGATGGACAGACGGACGGACGGACAGTGAAGTATTAGTAAAAGGGTTCCGTTTTTACTCTTTAGGTACGGAACCCTAAAACTTAAGACAGAAGGACCCTTAAAGTAGGGACTGATTAAATTAACCGACTTGGTATTACATGGATCTCACAACTTTTTACGGTAGAAGAACTGAGTTACGTTGCGAGACTTGGCTTTTTTTATTAGTTATGTTTTTGATGGCATTGTTTATATACCGTGTGTTTTAGTTTCGCCATGTCCGTCCGTTAGCAGCTTTGCTCAGAGACGCTTAAAGCTAGAAAGCTGTAATTTGGCATGAATATACAATAGGTACGAATATAAAAAAAAAATTAGGGTACCTACCCTACCTCCCCTGCACCTAAAGTTGAGTCAAGTGTCCCCCCCTACCAGCTAAGCTATTGGTTTTGGAGGTATAAAAAATTCACGGTATTAGTACATAATTATAACTAATTTAAAAGGAAAATTATCACAGATAATAAGTAGGCTATACAAGTTTACGAGTAATCATTGATCAACTAAGAAATAGTTATTTGTTATACAAGAGTGCAAAGTTGCTTTTTAACCGCGTGTTCAATTTTGATGACCGAGCAAGCGAAGGATCCTAAAATTTAATCACGAGCGCAGCGAGTGATTCAAAATTAGAATCCTGAGCGTTAGCGAGGGAATCAAAAGAGCACGAGGTGAAAAATCTTTGCACTCGAGTGCAACACGTAACTTTTCATTCCACCTCAGCGAGGAAATGACTAAATGCAAAAAAAAACGTTTACAATCACAAGATAGGTACTTTTATTTCAGTTTAGGTATTAACTACTACATTATGACAGGTAAGTATTACAGAATAATCTTAATAATGACGTGTTAAAATGCCGCGTAAAGAACCGCGTACAAAGCAAATTGAAAAAAGAACACCAAGAAGGTTCCGAGTCTGAGTTTTTAACAAATTAAAAAAAAATTGTATGATATATTCGGCACCATAGAGGTTAATAGAGGGTAAATAGGTTTAATGATTTTTTTAATTCACAAACTTAGTGCACACGATGTTCTAAATTCAATTTACTTTATCCTCTAGAGAATAAAAACGGCTTTTGCACTCAGATATTGAAGAGCAAAAATACTCTTTCCGAGATGGTGGGATGAAAATGTATTTTCGAAGTTGCTCGACGATTACTCGTAAACTTTTTAGTATAAATATCGTTGAAAACTACTTATTTAACGTTGTTAGCTGTGTAAACTACGAAACCCTACATTGCGCGTGGCCCGATACGCGCTTAGCCAGTTTTTTATTGCCTTTTATCTTCGATTTTCATTACCTACCCATAATACCCCGTTTGTGAAAACACTAAAGTGTTTCGTCTGAAAGCCACTTATCCCTGTTACATATTGTATGAAGTAACAGTGACAGCCGGTAAATCCAACTCTCAAGATGGATCAGCACATCACACCCTTGCGCCATTACGTGAATAAAAGGGCAACGGCCTCTGAATCGCGATAACTTCTTTATTAAATTAGTTGGAAACTTTGAAATACGGACAAGTGTGATTTACTATCGTTTTCGGATGTTTCATACCTTTTGTTTTGACAAAGGTAATAAGTTTCTCGTCGTGAAATATTTCTCAAAACACGCTTTATAAAATCTATGGCATTCGGATGTTTTATACTTAGTTTTTGTTTTGGCAAAGGTAAAGTTTTTTGTTGAGAAATATATTTATAAAAACACGCTGTTATGAAGACAAAAAATAGGATCACGACTGTAATCCCCAAGTACGGTAGACATCCTCTCAGATCTCCAGACGCTTGGATTCTTCGAAGATGTCTAGGAGGGGTAGGCACGTCCAAACATAATATTTGGCACATGCCCACATTTTGCAAGCCCATCGCCGCTTTTATGAATCGAAGGCTATTAGATATATAACATAGTTACTTACTCGTCAAGACAAATAAAATGAGTTCAAACACTATAGAGTTATGTAGTGTAGTTGAGGAACTCTTATAGCTACCTTTGTTTATGGTTATGTGGTATGTGAATAGTTCTAATACAAAAGTCAATCTGATACAAATACAATCACAACATCGATAGTTTTGCGAACTAATACCTAATATACTAATCAAAACTACCTTCGAGCTTTGATACCACACGCCTGAAGCCAAGATACAAACTCTGCACTTAGTTTGGTCTTCGCTAGTATCTTTTAATATGTTAGTATCCCCATTTATCATCACGTTGGGTCAAAGACCCGGTTGTGGTGCCTACCCCGGTTTTGGAGTCAGTAACTAAGCATGGCAAACAAACTTGTTTAAAATCTATAGTTAATACAATTCATTGTCTATGGTCCGTTTTGATTAGGGACAGTAAAGTTGTGATGCGTTATACCTCTAGACTTACAATTAAATATTTCCCGTTTTGTCTATTTAAGTTTGAATAATTCATAAATAAATATCGCCTGTTACAAAACCTTTGCTTAACCTAAGAGAAAGATAAACAACATGAAACTTTTCAAATAAACGGTTTATATTGAAAAAAATATTAAAACGACGATTTTTAAACAACACAGAATTGTGTTGTTTAAAAATCGTCGTTTTAATATTTTTTTCAATATAAACCGTTTATTTGAAAAGTTAAATATTGTTAAAATGCCTACAACCAGCGCTCTCAGCCTAGTACCTATAAACGCTTATCTTTTTGGGCCTCACAGTTCAGTTGGTAGTAACTCTGCCTTCAGTGCTGTAGGTTGTGGGTTCGATCTCCACCCAAGGCAAATATTTGTGTGATTAACATAGGTGTTTGTTCTGTGTCTGGGTGTTAGTATTTATCATATACAGGGTGTCCAAGAACCTGGCGTCCAACTGGATTCCCACGATGCCCCAAGTTCTAACAGTACTCAGAAAAATATTTTAAAAAATCCACCCCATGTACTTACAGAATTATACTGATTTCAAAAAAAAAGGGGAAATGAGCACCCCCTGTGACATACTTTTGAATGCTGTGACTGCTAATGCTGATAATTTCGATATTTCTTGGAGGTTTTGTAATCTAGGGTATTGCTGTGTCTAAATAGAATGTAAAAATAAAGTACTTATTGTACCATTTTAAAATAAAATATTATTTTAACTAAAGGTGATATGGAAAACTATTGAATTTCGCAACTTTGACCGACTGTAGTGTAAAAAAAATGTACCAAAATAGTATGGCAAGTGACGTCAAATTTTGACGCGTTTATTCCTCTTTTTAAAAAGGTATAATACTTACACATTAATTTGAAAAAAAAAAATTTGATAATATTTTTACTCAACAACCCAATTTTTACGATGTCTTACAGAATTCTTAGAAAGAAAAATTTACGACGAATTGAATCTAACCTCTAAAGAATTACTATTGTATGCTCATAAAAATAACAACAGGCCTCTCAAAAAACAGGTTAGACCGTAAGGGACGGTATGTGCATGCATCTCACCATAGTGATTCGTTATTACAACAGGAGGGAGCAAGACAGAAACTATCTTTGCGATTTGCTGGTTCTTCTTTATGGTACCCCATTATTCAGGTAAGAGTGAGGGAGAAAAAGGTTTAGGATAACAGTACGGTCAGTACGCGTCACTGCCTCCTGCCGTTACTACGCACCTCTCTCTTATTGTTACCATTGATCACGTACTACGATTTAAAGCTTTGTTTATTGGACTCGATTACTCTTTGTGCTCTGGACTTTGAAACGAACTCTTTACGACGACCTTTGCCTGTGTTTGGACAGTTTGTGTTTTGTGTGTGCTACCATGGCGACCTACACTCCGCAAGAATACGCAAATATGCACTACATTTATGGAGAATGTAGAGGTAATGGACGAGCTGCAGCGAGACTTTACAGAGAAAGGTATCCGAGGGCTACGCGATATCCCGACCATCGAGTTTTCATTAATGTGCACAGATCACTATGTGACGGGCGGTTCCCCAATCAAGTAGCTGGTGAAGGACGACCCGTAAATGACTTCATACGCGATGAAGTTTTAGAGGCGGTGTCGGCAAATCCAAGCATCTCTGTGCGAGGAATAGAAGCTGATACGGGGATACCGAAGAGCACAGCACACAGTATTCTCCAAAAAGAAGAATATCATCCGTACCACGTACAGCGAGTGCAAAGTCTTTTACCTCGAGACTATCCGAGCCGAGTCGCGTTTTGTGAAACAATCCTGCAAAAACATCGAGAAGACGAAAACTTTATCGACAAAATTTTGTGGTCAGATGAATCAACATTTAAGAAGGATGGCTACATGAACCTACACAACTTGCACGAGTGGCATGTGGAAAATCCGCACTTGATGCGAGAAGATAGATCCCAGTACCGGTTCAAAGTGAACATGTGGACCGGTATTCTCTGTGGGAATATTATTGGTCCATTTGAGATGCCCGAGAATTTGACTGGCGAATCATATTTAAATTTTCTTCAAAATGATTTGCCAAACTTACTAGAAGAGACCCCACCAGATATGTGGTTCCAACACGACGGCTGTCCAGCACATTTTCGCGTATCCGTTAGAGAGTTTTTGGACGAGCAATACCCGAACAGGTGGATTGGGCGATCAGGAACAATCCCGTGGCCAGCCCGCTCACCTGACTTAAATCCGCTGGATTTTTTTTTCTGGGGAACTATGAAGGAGCTCGTTTATGCGAAGCCCATTAATGACATCGCTGACCTTCGTGAGAAGATAACACAAGCAGTGCAGGTGATACGTCAAAAAAGTTACTCGCGAAACATAAAGCGGTCCTTTTTAAGGAGAGTGAGAGCTTGTATTGCCGCGGGTGGTCAACATTTTGAACATTTATTGTAATAAAATATCTTTAAACTAACATTCTTTGCTTTTATTCTACTGGGAACCCATCTACCTGTGTGTATTTCCTTCTTGCTCACTCTTGGAACCGAAGTAAATAATAGTAGTAACACAGTTTCTAAGATAAGAAAGGGTCCGACAGTTACCGTTAGTAGGTAGGCACTTCGTAAAAATTGGGTTGTTGAGTAAAAATATTATCAAATTTTTTTTTTTCAAATTAATGTGTAAGTATTATACCTTTTTAAAAAGAGGAATAAACGCGTCAAAATTTGACGTCACTTGCCATACTATTTTGGTACATTTTTTTTACACTACAGTCGGTCAAAGTTGCGAAATTCAATAGTTTTCCATATCACCTTTAGTTAAAATAATATTTTATTTTAAAATGGTACAATAAGTACTTTATTTTTACATTCTATTTAGACACAGCAATACCCTAGATTACAAAACCTCCAAGAAATATCGAAATTATCAGCATTAGCAGTCACAGCATTCAAAAGTATGTCACAGGGTGCTCATTTCCCCTTTTTTTTTGAAATCAGTATAATTCTGTAAGTACATGGGGTGGATTTTTTAAAATATTTTTCTGAGTACTGTTAGAACTTGGGGCATCGTGGGAATCCAGTTGGACGCCAGGTTCTTGGACACCCTGTATATGTATTTACAAAAAAAAAAGTATATAAGTATTCTATCAGTTATCTAGTTCCCACAGTACAAGCTTTGCTTAGTTTGGGGCTAGATGGCGCTGTGTAAAAATGACCACTAATATTTATTTATTATTTATTTATTAATCAATTTACTTAACTTTACTTTAGCTCGCTCTCATCACATTCTTTATGCATAGTCATCGGCTTAGAATACTTTGAATTGAGCTTTTCGTAAAATCTAGGTAAGATTTGGTCCAAAAAAATAAGGTCTTCCTCTTCCAATGGTAGAACCACTATACTCGCCGTATACATCGTGTACCTAATTTTTGGAAAATTATACTTAGTAGGTAAGATTTTTCTTATTGATATCAGTGATAATATTCAAAGTATTAAGGCGCTACCAGTTGCTAAAACCGCGGCAGAAACGACTATGACAGTTAACAACGGCAAGCTCTAGATGGCGTATGCGTATCGTAAATATTATCGACAGTTTTTATGAGATCGCGTTGCTGGTACCTACGTAGGCAAGTAAGGTAGCTTTACCCACCCCTCAATAACCATTTTCTCTTTGTCCGCCTTTGCTTTTCGAATAAATTAATGATATAAATTATCTATAATTACTTATCAAAAACCTATTCTAATAGAAATCTAGATCTATTTACATATTACCTATCTTTAACAATAAATCACAAGTTGATCTTAATAGTAGGTATCAAAATATTTCGATCATCTATACTTATAATAAATCTGTAGAGAGGTCAATTCTGTACATGAAATATATTTCCAAAATAACTATCAGGGGGTGATTAGGGATCGATACTGATGCCAAAAATGCAATCAGTAAAAATTTTGTCTGTCTGTCTGTCTGTCTGTCTGTCTGTCTGTCTGTCTGTCTGTCTGTCTGTATAACCGTTATAGAAACAAAAACTACTCGACGGATTTTAACGAAACTTGGTACAATTATTTTTCATACTCCTGAGCTGGTTATAGTATACTTTTTATCACGCTGCAATCAATAGGAGCAGAGCAGTGAAGGAAAATGTTGGGAAAACGGGAGAAGTTACTCCATTTTTTAAGCTTCCGTCGCGTGTGCAACCTTAATGGTTAAAGCTACACAGAATTCATGTATGACGGAAATGTTCTCCTTAAAATTATATAAAAAATATTCCACGACAGCATATGTCTATCTTTTATGGTTGACTCACAATAACACGTGTAACTCCCGATAGCTTAGCAGTTCGAAGCTTTCTGATTATATTTGTACTCCTCTCAGTCATCCCTAATTAAAAACGCGAACGCACAGGCAGGCGGCTTGCTTGGCACCTAGAGGCTAGCGAGTCACCTAGCGAGTAGCTTCGTAAAACGAACATTCTCGAACGTTCGCGACCGGCCTAACAGCTAGGCGTCAAACGCGCAGTTCGGCCGGTCGCGAACGTTCGAGAAAAAAAGAAATCATCAATAATTGTCTAATGACAAAAAAGCTGTGAAAAAAAAACGTTTTATATAAAGACATTCTGTAGTATATTTAGTATCAGCATTGCACCCGTGCGAAGCCCGGGCGGGTCACTAGTAAATTCTAAAACGTATCATTTTGAAACAACATCTTTATCGTGAAAAGTTTCTGCTATTATGTTTTCAGCTTAATAGAAATCTAGGTAGGAACCTGAAGTAATATATTTATAAAAATAGGAGATGTGGCTTGTTCATAAGTATTTCTTTTTTCGTTTCGAAAAAGAGCAATCGTCGACATACAGCCCCTTAAAACAATCATAAAAGTATTTCATTCAATCTAGTACCTCTAAACAACTTTTTCCAACTTACTCTCTCAGTAATTAGTAAGCATTATATACGTGACTAGCTGGACCTGGACCCGTTGGACAGACGTTGTCCTGTTCAAATTTCAATAATCGCATAAAAAGAAAAACACCTTAAAATTTTCGAATTTCACTTGAATTCCGATTTCAACAATGAGTCTTTGAAGAAAATGTTCCATCAAAACCCCTGAATAAAACAAAACGAAAAACGCGGTCTATTTAAGTGTACAGTTAGTTTCCATTTCTCATACAAAAAAGAGAGATGAAGTTAAAAAAAAACCCTTTAAATATCAGTTTATTTATTTGTATTATAAAGCACTAGCGACCCGCCCCGGCTTCGCACGAGTGCAAAGCTGATACCAAAATATATTACAGAATGTCTTTGTATACTCGTTAACAGCATTTAAAATTTAAAAAAAAAGTCGCGCTGATTTGAAATCTTAAAATTATCAGTGGTTCTCTAATATATTTAGCATGTTATTATACATATAAACCTTCCTCCTGAATCACTCTATCTATTAAAAAAAACGCATCAAAATCCGTTGTGTAGTTTCAAAGATATAAGCAAACATACATACAGACATACATACAGACGCGGGAAGCGGAAAGCGACTTTGCTTTATACTATGTAGTGATAAATACTAAAGTCACTTAGCAAAATAAATTATGAATACTAACTGGTTTCTTCACTATGTATTTCCTTGGTCGTTTCGAACACGCGCAAACGCACAATTTTTTTTATGTTAATCCTTCAGACGCTACTGAGATGGGCAAAATGGACTCACAGGCTGATTATATTATCCTTTGAGGAATTACCATAAGGTTCCGAGGAACCCTAATGGTATCTAAAGGTCATCAAAGGTCAAAACACTGTCCATAATTACCTTAAAACTTTCGTAACTCCGTAAACAGGAAATGAACAATGAACTTACCTAACTTTAACTAAGTACATAATTTATTATAAGTGTTAGTAAGTATTTACAAAATATAAAGTAAGGTCAATAACCGGTTGTGGTGCCTACCCCGGTTTTGGTCATTTTCAATTTTGGCAGTCAATAACTAAGCATAGACAAACTTGTTTATAATCTATAGTTAATTAACTTCTTTGTCTATGGTCCGTTTTGATTAGTGAAAGTTGTGATGCGTTATACCTTTAAACTTGATTGACCACATAATGTATCATAAATCGTTTTATCATTATTTAATCAAATACCTAAATACATATTAACCAAAAATTATACTAATTTTAATGTTTATTTTTTACTCAGGCACTCCATTGTGGCTGAACTGATTTCTATGATTACGGTAAGTATTATAGATATAGTATGACTTGGATTGAAGTTAATGAAGCGAGCGGAAGCTATAAAATTTAAAAGTATAGTGCCGTTTTAAAACGAACCAAGAATGTACAAACTTCTCAAAGAAGCAATTGTCTGTCGTCTCGGGGCCGAACCGTACTAACTGTAAATAACCTGTGGCCTTCGATAATGGAGCTTTTATTGATTTAGTGATGGGATTTGCTTCATCGAAAGTTATGTTATCGATTATTTTATACAGGTTTTTCAGAGTGGATCACCGCGAGGTCGGGAGTGGTGTTATTTTTGTATACAGCAAAGGAACGTCGCTCTCACAACATGTCCTCGTCTTAACTGATGATTGAAATTTTTGTTTTTTTGTATGGGCTGGGTCTATCCGGATAGGACGGAAAAAGTGATAAAACTGCATTATCTTGAAAACCATCAAACTTAAAAAGAAAATGTCTGTAATTTACTTAGCTATTATGAATATCTAACGAATTATATAAAAATGAACTGTTTAGCTATTTATAGTTTTGATTAAAAACGGAACTAGTGTTTTCGAAGAGCCAACTTATATATATATAAAGTTTCACCAATCGTGTATTTGTCTATAATTATCTAGATTATATCCATAAATTATCTTTGTCATAAAAAACAAAACTGTATGTTTTGCGATTATGGAGAAAAAACGATTCTGCATTCATTATCAGCCTGCCTGTATGTCATCGATTCTATTGAAAATGATGACTAAATTGCTCGCCCTTCTTAAACCCATTAAAAGAGAGAATATGGGATTTAGCAGAGACCATGCACTCTTCATAGCAATAAAATATAAAACTTAACCCTCATATATCTATTCTTTGAAGAGAATAAGTTTTCTGTTAAAAAATATTTTTCAATGACAAGCTTTTGTAAATTCATTTAAACCATCGAGCACTAGCGCGCTATCACCTGTCACATCATTATAATATTGTCATCGGAACTTGACAAGTATGCAAAGTTTTTACTTAACCGAGGTTTGTTGTACGTACTTGAGTAGTAGGTACTTTTAATTATTATTCTTGTTTGAGCCTTCACCTTGTTCGATTGGCACCACACTGGAGCTCTACATAGCATTAAGGAAAAGATAATTAAAAAAAGGAGGTTCAGCTCAATCGGTTGGGGATGACTGCTTCAAAAACTGCTTAACAAACATAGTTACATACATACATACATTGCAGGTAAAAAGGGAACAAAAGTCATAACCTGAGGATCAACCATTGTAGAATAACAGCCTTACTTTAGTTATTTTTCGAAAAAATATTTGACTTCATTATCGATAAGAAAGTAAAAACTCTCACAACTTTTATCGATAGATTCCCATCCCTTCTGTAAGTAATCTTCATCCACTCAGAGTAAGATTGAAACAAGGCAACAATGGGTAATTCAATATAATAACTTAGTGACACTTGTTTACTTCCTATACTTCATTGAGTTGAGAAACTAAGATGAACTAAAACTTGCGTTAATCTGAAGAAAAGAAAGAATATTTCTTATTGTGTCTAGAATAATAGTGAATTTTCTTTGTTATATGCTTCAGAAACTAAATTACCTAGATGGTTTACAAAACTGAATAATAGGATCACGACTGTAATCCCAAAGTACGGTATATCTACATCCTCTCAGATCTCCAGGCGCTTAGATCCTTTGAAGATGACTAGTGGGGGTAGTCTAAAGCACGTCCAAACATTATATTAGGCACATGCCCACATTTTGCAGTAGTTAGCATTCCATACGTGACAGGTTGCAAGCCCATCGCCGCTTATAAGAGTACTAACTGTTTTCCTCATGATGATTTCCTTCACCGTTTTGAGCACGTGTTTTTGATGCGCATATAAATTTTGAAAAATGCATTGATGCACGCCGGGATTCGAACCCATGACCTTGATTGAAAGTCGAGGTACCTTCCACTCGGCCAACACGGCTTTTTTTTAACTGAATAAAGTCAATTTAAAGTTCGAACTGAAAAACTAGTTAGTAGCGGCCCGACGATGTGCTTGATGTGCCAAATGTAATGTTTGGATGTGCCTCTGACTACATTATTAGACATTATTCAAGGATTTGAGCGCCTGGAAATCTCTCATGTATGTTTCGATCCTTTCTCAATTATTTCACATATAAAAATCCTTACAAACTTTCGAATTTATACTATACAAACAAACAAACTTTTCCTCTTTATTATAGATGAGTAAGATAATTTATAGAATTCGAAATATTAATTATAACATTATATACAGTTTAATGTTGAGTCTTGCTCTAAAACTCCTTTGAGAAAAAAGTTCTTACCTACCATATCCAGAATCTGAGCTAGTATATCTTCGGACTTCTTAGCTCCTCCATTTTGTTGTCTAGTCTGGACATATGGCGTGGTTACTGACCTTCGGCCAATATGGACGCTGGACAGACTGAAAAGTTGAGCTTTTAAAGCTTAAGTTTACCTACTGAAAATCTACAACCATAACTAACACCTATCACAGAAAGGAATATTATTACTAATCTACACGAATATTATAAATGCGAAAGTAATTCTGTCTGTCTGTGACGTTATCACGGCCAAACCATTGGGCCGAAAGTGATTTTATAACTTATAGGGATAGTTTAAGGTCTTGGGACGAATACAAGCTACATTTTTCTCTTTTTTTTTCTTGATTTACCTGAATCTACGCGAACGAAATTGCGGGTAAAAGCTAGTGTTATTTATCCGAAGTATGTTTGGATGTTTGTATCTCAATCACGCTCAACGGCAGATTTGGATGAAACTTGTAACTATGCCCTGGATTAGCAAAAGGTTACTTAGGTACCAAAAGAGCGAAGCCGCGGACAGAAATTAAAAAATTATAAATAAAGAATTATATTAAAAATAAGTTTCATTTTAATCTGTTCTGAAGTTTTTGCGTGAATGAGTAACAAACACACACACACACACACACACTCATTCACAAACTTTCGCATTTATAATACTAGTAGGAAGTAGGAAATAATAGGATATCAGTTTGTATAAACGCAGGAACGAAGTCGCGAGGTTTACCTCTAAATTACCAAACACATTGTTATTTATTACTCCTCTAACTTATTCCCAGCAAACCGAAGTGATGTGAAATCGTAAGCTAAACATACACAAACTATACAGCATTGACATATTTCGATAATCATGTCAAAGATGCTGCCCCATTTGTTGAAGACTGTTGCGTAGAAAAGTGCTTTATCAGTATTAAGGTGATAAGTGAAATTTTTGTCATTTTGTGTGGGCTGAGTCTACCCGGATAAGACGGAAAAAGTGATAAAACTGCATTATCTCGAAAACCATCAAATTTAAAAAAAAACTGTAATTTATTTAGCTAGTATGATTATCTAACGAATTATATAAAAATTTACTGTTTAGCTATTCATAGTTTTGATTAAAAACGAAACTAGTGTTTTTGAAGAGCCAACTTTGATAAATAAATCTATCGAGAAAAGTTTCACCATTCGTGATTATGTCTGTAATTTATCTAGATTATATCCTTAGGTTATCTTTGTCATAAAAAAACAAAACTGTGTGTTTTACGGTTATTGAGAAAAAACGATTCTGCATTCATCAAACACATTAATTACTCGCCTTCACCCTAAACATTCGCTTGCTGAACGATCGTCGCTACTGCTTTGCAGCGAACCGTTCGCTAACCTAACAAGAAAACAATAAACAATTGACGATCTTGGTAACGTAGTAGGAAGTAAGATGCGCAGATTTGATACGCAAATACCTATATTATACCTATTCCGAGTCAAAAAACCGGCCAAATGCGAGTCGAAGTCACGCACGAAGAGTTCCGTACCATTATCTATAAAAAAACGTTTGTTGTATGGGATACACTCATATATTTATTTTATTCCGTTTTTAGTAAGTATATGTTGTTATAGTGGCAACAGAAACGGACATCGGAGCCTTAGTAATACGGTCCCGTTTTTACCCTATGGTTAAAAATTACACATTATTAAAATTGTGACGACACAAGTCTATTAATGTTGTGGGCATGATCATAGTGCCCACAACGGTGGATTCGCGCTTGTTTGTGGTAATTCAATTCAATTCAATTCTTTTTCCCTGGCTGCTGTGACAGATTGTCACAATTCTGCCAATGTCCGTGTCATTCTAGATTGTAAACCTTATTGGAGATAGTGATTGAAAATATGGCTTTTTATAAATAATATGGCCAGTAATTGAAAAATATATGGTTCACGTTTCCTTCGTCCAGGCCACACTCGCACATTGAGTGATCCCGGATCCTAAGTTTGGCCAAGAAGACAGGGGTACATGCATGGCCTAATCTAAGACGGCAAATTGTAGATGTAGTTGTTCTATTTGCTTTACGGAACTTGAAAAACCAAGGTGTTTGTGGAATGTCTGGCTGAATATGGGCATAATATTTACCTTTAGTAATTTTTGAGGTATTCCAGACATTTGTCCATGTCTTTAGAAGGTCAACTTTGGGAAGGAGACAAAGGTCATGGGAGTATGATTGAAAGTGCTCTAGGGAGCCAATCTGAGAGGCAGACTTCGCCCAGGAATCCACGGCCTCATTGCCAGGAATCCCAGAGTGGCCTGGGATCCAAGCAAGAACTACATTTATTCCAAGATTGTGGCATTCATACAAAAGCTCTTTAATTTTAAGAATTGACGGGAAACGGGATGAGGAGCGGAAAGGGTTAGATAGAATAGATTGTAAGCAACTTTTAGAATCGGAAAAAATTATAGAATTATTTAAGTGGTGGGATTTTACAAAAGTAATAGCTTCCAGGAGAGCAATTGCTTCGCCTGTGAAGACTGAAGAAGAGGAGGGGCATTTAAACATCAAATTAATGCTAGTAAAAGGAAACCATACGGCTGCACCAACATCACTGTCTGCTGATAGTTTAGATGCATCAGTAAATATGGTGAACCAACCACTATACTTTGTATTTGTTTGTGGTAATACCTGAAGACTGCAGTCCTATTACGTAAACACACAAATATTCGTGATCGGCTTTAACTGTCAAAATCTCATTTGATTGACAATTACACAACAACAGTGGTTATTGATACCAAAGAAAACCAAGTGTGAGGCAAGGGATGTGTTATTTAAGGTCATTATTTATATAGTGAATATGAAAGGTTTTAAACGAATCACCGACTTTTTGAAAGTCCGGTGCGTCGTCGAGTAGGTAATTGTAACATAATACCTAATGACTAATACTTACTTCTAATTATATGACTCACAAAACATTTGCACGCCTGCGTGCAGGCTGAATACAATATACCAATAGTTTTAAGATCTGACATGTAAAATAATGTTGAATTCTTGCAAATAAATGACGTTGTTCTCGAACACAGCCCAGGACTGTGTTTGTAACTGTTGGGTGTTTATTTTTTAGTAGTTAGTTCTATAATAATGTCCACGTATGTAATAATGCTTTTTCTCACGAATGCCCTGCACCCAAGAGTTCAGTACTCCGACGCAAGGCTACCATAACACGTGAGTGTGATGTGACACTGAAGCCATGCGACGTTACTCGTATACAATGTACTTTAATGTTTACTAGTTTAAATAATAAAGACTAGAATTAAACTTTAAAAATAAATCCGAGTTCAATACTACCTACGCTGGCTGGAGTAGCCTTTTACTGATATTGTTTTTATTTTGTACAAAGTATTTTTATTCATTTTATTAATTCGTTCATTCATTCGTTCTTTGAACGAGTATTTCTAGGCGTTAATATTTATTTCCCAATCAATCAAGTCAGTCAGTCACCGCAAACAAACATCAAACTGACATTACTCTCATCGCGATTGCTGTCTGTCATTGAGCGATTTTCAAATTTGCTTTTAATTATACGTCGAAAGGTTGACGGCCATAGATATACAGGATGTATAACTGAAACTGAATTTGACTATACAAGAAAAACAAGAAAACAAAAGCAATTCATTTTTCAACTTCATCATTTTTGTAACTATTGCAAAATAAGGTCAAATCAGGAATGAAAATAGCATCTACCTAATTTTTCGCTATAGATTGAGTTTATTAAAAACCATTATTGTCTGTAGTGTTGCCATAATCACAGGATTTAATAAAATGTTTTCTGTCTATTTGCCTAAGTTGAACATCGATCAGGATTAAAAAAATTGGCTTTCTCTAGGATCATTAGTGAGGTATGTTTTTGTGTTTTCAGTTTTCAGAAGTCGTCTTAATACACCCGTTTATTAGCCACGTATAGAAACCCATAATTTCACACATACTGGGTCAAAGTAATTCGACCTGCTATTGACTGAAACAAACAACCTTCGCACTTCAGTTGCCTGTAAACGTGCACTTTCTCTATTTATAAAATCTTACGCAGAAACTGAAAATGAAATTGACAAAATTGATATTAAAAAAATCACAACTGCAATCCTTAAGCATGGTATAATTTCAGTTCTCCAGGCACTCAGGTGCCTATGGGGTAGTAGTCGCTATGTTTTAAATCGAGTGTATTCTTTAGTCGCATCTCATTGAATACAGATTGTCATAATTTTCATCTCAATTACTGTCCTATCTAACTTATTATTAATTACTTATTATTATTATTGTCTGTGATGTCAGATTTGTTGCACACCAACGCCATCTATACCAAAATCATCCTTTTTGCGTATTTTTTATCTTAAAGGGGTTGTTTTTCGGATTATAAGTTCCCCCATTATTTATTCTGTTTTTTTATCTACATGCTACAGCAAATTTCATCTTAATCCGTTTTGTCGTTTATTTTTGATTAAGGAACAAACATAGCAGCCTTATCATAAACTTTCGCATTTATAATATTATTAGGAAGGATGGTAGATCGCAACCATTAAAATTAAACACCTCCTCATACTGAAGGGAAGGCCAGGGCTTCTTATAATAATCGTAGTGTTAGAATTTTATAAATAAGCGACGCGCAGTACATCTAACAACCTATTTTCCTTTGTACTGCCAACCTTAGATGTGTTATTGACACAATAACCTCATTATGGGAATGGTGCAAGGTTTTTCAAACCCTTTAGAGTAGGTGTTGCCTTAAAGCCAATCTGAAGGTCTTGGGTTCGAATTCCAGCGTGCATCAATTATATGCGCATCAAAAACAAGTGCCTAAAACGGTGAAAGAAAACATCGTGAGGAAACCAGTTAGTGTTCTTGTAAGCAGCGATGGGCTTGCAACCTGTCACGTATGGAATGTTAACGACTGCAAAATGTGGGCATGTGCCAAATATAATGTTTGGACGTGCCTCTGACTACCCTCACTAGACATCTTCAAAGGATCTAACGTCTACCGTACTTGGGGATTACAGTCGTTTTTAGTGTAGGTACACCTATATTTTTATAAATTAACTAGCCCCGGCGTCGCACGGATGTATTAATGATATTATAGCATTTTTTTTACATCTTGGGTTACATTATTAAAGTTTTAATAAGGATCCCTGATTTTTTCTAGTGATGAATATAGCCTATGTTCATCAGGGATAATTTAGGATTCTAATGGTAAAAGAATTTATCAAATCGGTCCAGTAGTTTCGGAGCCTATTCAATGCAAACAAACAATTAAATCTGTTCTCTTTATAATATTAGTGTAGATAAAATAGGAAATGTCCTTGTTTATCTGTAAAACATTATGTTTTTTATTGTTGAAACTGACTACCGATTACCAGAGGTTTTAGCGGGTGATGATCACGTTAGCGAATTATCAAACAAAGACAAACTTTTTTGACACGAATTTTTCGAAAAAAAAACAAAGAACGATAACTATCCCGATGTAAAAACTTTTATACTACAAGACAACCTAAACATAATTTTGAAATAGAAATAGTTTATTTTTCAAATAAAGTGTATAAATTATAAATAACTTAACTACTATGAAAATATCACTAAATAGCTAAAAGGCATATTGTAGGTTAATTTCATTAGTAAGTAGTTACATGTCCGTATCCCCCGTGCTAGATTTAACTTGCCTCAACCATCCAATAAGAATTAAAATACAATTTGGTAAAGCATCAGTGTTGTTGTTTTTTGTTGTTTGACTTAAGTGCCCTGCGGGCCTTACCACAATCTATTATTAAAACAAGCTTGTGGTAAGCACACTATGTGTATGCTTTTTATATATACAAGTCTCTCAATATGCAGATATCAAAACTAAACCACTAGAACCCCACGTATCCGAATATTCCTGTGCTAATAACCTCGGGAATAATACTGGACCAGTGTTTTCCCCGACCGTAAATCTGTTGTGAATCGGGCCACAAACGATAACAGATGCAATGCACTAGTGTTGAGATATCACGAAAGACGGACGTGGTATTTTAAATGAAAAACTTGTGATAATGGTCGGGGTTTAAACTGATGGGGACTGTGCTAGTAACAAATACCGGTTGCAAAGTATTTCAACAGAAGAACTTGTGTAAGCGTCCCGATTGCAGCTTGGCAATATGAAATAATATCATGAATGTAGTCTCCAAATACCTACATCCAGATCTCCAAGCGCTTAGATCCTTTAAGATGTTTAAAGGTCGTTATAACGTTACATTTGAACATGCCCACATTTTGTAGTTATTAGTATTCCATACTTTATATAGCCGGAAGGATTTTAGCCGGTTGTATAACATAGGCCAAATCCTGTTCGCAACATGTTGTGCCGACCCCATTATGTGGGAAAAGGAGAAGAAAATGATGACTTGATATAACCGGACAAAAATCAACGTCAACTTTTCTCCGGCTATTGTACCAAGCCTAAATCTCAAAGTGCATAATTTATTATTACGATGTTGAATTACAATATTGGATTGAAGACCGCAGACCGTTACCTTGGTTGTAAAATTTGAAAACCATAAAATTTTGCTTTGTAAATAATCGTTTTGCGTTGCAATTGTTTGGTTATTTACTATAAGTACCTACAAACATCTTTATTGCTTCTTCCTTGCTCGGATGTTTTTTTGATCAATGCTTCCAACCAGTTTGTATCCTAATAAGCGGCAATGGACTGCAAAATGTGTGTCAAACGTGCTTCCGACAGGAGATCTAAGAGGATATCTTTGCATTACCCATTTCAATCCCTAAAAGTGGTTTTTCGAGATAAAAATTGCTTATTATACGTTTAGATCCTAGGCAATCTACCTATTTAATATAACAAATTGTATCGTAATAGGTTTAGACGTTACTAAGTAACTAACAAACATCATGAGGTAGCTTTTTAGGTATAAGACCTTCCATTGTACAGTTTTGCTCTAGTTTACGTTTATGTCATTGTTTTTTTTTTATTGTATACATTAAATCATTTCCATTCATTCATTTATTCATCCAAACCTTCGCATTTGTAATAGGTACTAGTGTGATTGCGTACTCTATTGTTTTTATAAACAGTTTTAAAAGAAAATCGATCGAAGGCCGTCACGGTAAACAAATAAAACAAAAGAAAACCATTACGTACAAATTGATGATTGAGGACGATAAGGAAAAAGGTCGATTGATGACTTTTTACCGACTAAAAGTGTTTTTTTGTTTATAAAAAGTTATGTGACAAAAAATTGATAAACAGTTGAGTAAACAAACAAGATTGAGGAAGTTAGTTTTTATTTATGTATTTTTTT
The DNA here is from genome assembly GCA_912999785.1 of Hydriomena furcata. Lineage (NCBI taxonomy): Eukaryota > Metazoa > Arthropoda > Insecta > Lepidoptera > Geometridae > Hydriomena > Hydriomena furcata. The sequence continues at coordinate 22,548,733 of OU538820.1, forward strand.
TACAAAATACACAAGTAGGTAAACTTTTTTTTGCTAATGATTTAACGAATAAACAACAACAAACGTTTTGAAACTCTTCCTGAAGGTTTTATTACACGATAAAATACAACTTTGGTTTAGTATGTACCTACGTAAAATTTATAGATATTTGTAAAAACTAACTGGGTTTTTTAATTTTTTTTAACGAAAATGATTTGAAAGCCAAAAGAAAGCATAAGTTCTTCAAATTTTTTCAAGAATTATTTATTAGTGCTACATAAATTAAATCTTTAAGGTACCAACTTGGGTCTATTCTCTTCACAATAGAAAAACATCAAAATCGGGTCACCAGGTAATACGCGGTATGTTATAGGTATTATGTACTTTATATCTTCATATATACTACAATATATATCATATATACTACAATACATCATACACTGGAGCTCTACATAGCATTAAGGAAAGGATCATAAAAAAAAAGGTAGACCCCAAGCCGTGTTTGTTGCCTTATTCTTCTAGGCTTGGTCGCGTGGAATCGGCGTAGCTTCACCTAGTTCCTAAGACGTTTCAAAGTGATCCTTGTGATTTTATTGAAATAAATGATTTTTGAATTTGATTTGAATAATAATATAATTTACCCTAAAATACATAATAACATAACATTGTCCATTACATAATGTTGTGATACAATTTAAAACGTAAAAGGATATCCTTGATAGTTTTATTTTTTATTAAATCATCCTCACAAGATCTGTCAGAAACAGCTTTATTGTGGCTGAAGTAACGGTTGTAGGTACCTTCTGTGACTTACACGGGTAGTTAAGGGCAAGACATAACTAAATCTTTATTAGATAAATAAAAGTTAGCCGCTGCGGCTGTCTGTTTGTTTGTTCGGGCTAATCTTGAAGATAAATACTTTCACTAATAAGAAAGATAAGAGACGGATTTGGGAATCGACTGGCCTGTAGGTTGTGGGTTCGATCCCCACCCAAGACAAACATTTGTATGATAAACTTAGATGTTTGTTCTGCGTCTGGGTGTTAGTATGTATTATAAGTATGTATTTACAAAAAATAGAAAAGTATTCTATCAGTTATCTTGATTTTTTCCAGACGTTTCGGCTATATTACAATTCAGTCTGCCCGCGACCTTGTCCAGTTTTTCAAGATATGCGTTTTATCACTTTTTCCGTCTTATCCGGGTAGACTCAGCCCATACAAAAAACCAAACATTTCACATATAACCCCTTAAACGCTGGTAGTTTCCATTGCAAACTGCGTCACCCCTGTCAAGTTCAGGGCTCCAGACATAATAGATTCTCGGTACTGTCTTCAATATCTAAATAGTATCTTGTCTTAGACATTTCCAGGAACACGATGAAAGCTTCCATGGACTCTCGAAGTTTCTAAAGAACTCGCAGCTCAATTGGTAGTAGCTCTGCCTTCTATGGTTGTGGGCTCTATCTCGCCCCAGGACAAACCCACACAAGTTTAGATAAATAAATATTGGCGGACTTTAAACACAACGCCATCTAGCCCCAAACTAAGCAAAGCTTGTACTATGGGAACCAGATAACTGATAGAATACCTAAAAACTTTTATTTTGTAAATACATACTTATTATACATATATATATATATATATAGTATAAAGCAAAGTCGCTTTCGTCTGTATGTAATATGTATGTATGTTTGCTTATATCTTTAAAACTACACATCGGATTTTGATGCAGTTTTTTTTAATAAATAGAGTGATTCAAGAGGAAGGTTTATATGTATAATACATGCATAATATTGTAGAGAAACACTGATAATTTTAGAGGTTTCTAATGTGATGTCGTAAATAAACACATTTTTTTGCGCTTACATTGCAAATGCTGGCTGAACCCCACGAGATATATCAAAATAATGTACTACAGTATTGTACACCTTAAAAACGTCTACAAAAAAGTCTACGATGGTATTAGAAATGTCTTACGCACAGCGAAGCGGGCACGGGTCAGCTAGTATTATACATATTAACACCCAAACACAGAACAAACATTTATGTGTTATGACACAAATATTTGCTCTGGGTGAGGATCGAACCCACAACCTACAGCGCAGAAGGCAGAGTTACTGTGAGTGTGTTCTTGTTCCCTAATCAAAAATAAACAACAAAACAGATTAAGATGAAATTTGCTGTAGATAAAAAATCTGAATAAATAAAGGGGGAACTTATATTTCGAAAAACAACCCCTAGATGATAAAAAAACGCATAAAGGATGATTTTGGTATAGAGCGTTAGTGTGCAACAAATCTGACATCACAGACTAAAAACATTTAGTCGTCATAGCAACGCAGTTTTGACTAATGAATGATACGCATTCTGCCAAAAATTCACAATTTATTTTATCAGTACAAGGTTTGTAGGGAAAATATTGGAAGCAGTCTGAAATTGCTTTTACCTATATTATTATTACAAAAAAAAATTGACAGAACAACGTTTGTCACGGGTCGGCTAGTCCTAAATAAAAGTAATAGGCGAAATGATGTTACTTTGCCACGATTATTGTCACGATATATCGTTTATCAGTTGCGATGTAGACGCCCAGTTTATTTTCATTCAGTACCTTGATTTGAATGAAGCTGTCAACAGACTTACTGTCCAGTCGTGATGAACTGTCATAACAGTATAGCAGGTCAGATGAGTCAATGACCCGTACAGATGTTCACAAGGCCTATCGCCAGTTTAACGAGTAGCTTTGGTTGCTAAGAAGTGTTGATCATCCTATTACCGCCGACATGATGACCGACTCGGCCGTGTTGGCCGAGTGGGAGGTCCTCGACTTTCAATCTGAAGGGCGTGAGTTCGAATCCCGGCGTGCATCAATGGATTTTTCTGTTAGATTTATATATGCATCAAAACATCGTGAAACCAGTATGTATTCTTATAAGCGGCGATGGAACCGTCACGTCACGTATGGAATGCTAGCTACTGCAAAATCTGGGCATGTGCCAAATATAATGGTTGAACGTGCCTCTGAGGGGGGTCTAGAGGGGGTAGCCCTCTAGACATCCTCAAAGGATCTAAGCGCCTGGAGATCTGAGAGGATGTCTTTCGTACTTGGGGATTACAATAATAATAATTTCAATAACACCACAGAAAATAGCACTTTCAGTTATTCCTGAACTTTATGACACCCTATCATTTAGGGGTATAAAAATACCCTAATACAAAAAAAACATAAAATCGGTCCAGCCGTTTCGGAGGAGTTTTGCTACAAACACTGTGACAGAAGAATTTTATATGAGTATAAGAAGATAAATAATGACAGCTATTTTACAGTCGCCGCTTTTGCAGAATCTAAGACTTTAGTAATTTCCGCCGAAAATCATGGTTGTTTATAAATGCAGAGCGAATTAGCTTAGTAAATACTCGTTTATTACATAGCTTCCGCCTACGGCTTTGCTTGTGTGGCACCTGGACGAAATTTATACTAAGTATAGGTATTTTATTCCAGGACTTAGCTATACAGTTGAACATTTTACTTATGCAGTTTTCAACATTTTTAGTCGTTATAATGTAATAATGATAATGATGCTACTTGATGGTTATGGGAACACCTCGGAAGTATAGGATTTCAAATTAAAAAATAGTTTTGTCCGTCCACAAATGCCGGATAAATCGCGTAACATAAACAAAAAAAAACAGGCGAATCCTTTTTGAAGTCGGTTACTAAATTACACTCACTCGCATTCGCATTCGAATCTTTGAAGAAGCTAAATATCGTTTAAAGTGCTACAGATTATTCGTAGAGGCCTCTACGTAGCAGTGTCTACGAAAAATTAAACCTATTAACCTATCCCAACAATATTTGTATTATTCGAAAAGCTAGATTCGTTTACACGTTTGTGTTTGAGTCTGTTGTTTTTGAAGAGCCAACTTCGGAAAATAAATCTATCGAGAAAAGTTTCACCAATCGTGTTTCTGTTCTTTTATTAATCTAGATTAAATCCTTAAGTTATCTTTGTCATAAAAAACAAAACTGTATGTTTTGCGGTTATTGAGAAAAAACGATTCATCAAACACATTAATTACTCGCCTTAACACGGGTGTTTATCACGTAATTACCTTTAATTTATTTCGGCTATGTTACAATAGCCATGGTCGCGGGCAGACTGGAGAACACGGTGCTGCCGTCGAGAAGCGGAGGCAGTTGACGAAACTACCCTCACTTGGTTTTCAGAAATAGAAATGTCCATGTTCGTAATACGACACACCACATTAACTGTATCCACGCACTGAGATGGTCTGTCACAACCCACAAATAGTGACCACAGGATCCCATGAATTAGAGAGTCTATAGCCATCTTCATGATTGAAATTTGAGCATACATTTCACTTTTTTCTCATCATTAACCTCGAAAATAATAATACTGAAGTTTCCTGAAACTTCGCAGATTCAGGGGTAGCCAGGAAATGATCAGTGACACAACGAATGCGCATTATAAAGATCAGAAGTTATTGCATATGAACGTGAGTCAGAGCCATGCGGTATCTTAAAAATATAACTCAATGCAAAAGCGTTGGTTTCCTTGGAGTTGGTGACCGTCACTATAACGACCGTAGTCGACCTTCCGAGGTCGACCAGAATAAAGATAGGAAGACATTTTCATAGAGAAAGCTGGATCAATCTGGATGACCAGAAATATAAATATGTGGAAGAATTTGGGAGAGGCCTACGCCATGGAGGCGACTACTGATACAAGTGATACACAATAAATAAGTAATTATAATTATAACTAGTAAGTTAAAAGAAATAAAGGCTCATTTTTTTTTTTTTTTTTTTATATAGTCGAACTTAGCGGCGACGGGCTTGAAACCTGTCACATATGGAATGCTAACTACTGCAAAATGTGGGGGGTATTTTGCTTGATCGTACCTCTGACCCCCTTTAGACATCTTCGAAGATCAAAGCGCCTTGAGATCTGAGTGTTTGTCTTACTGTACTTGGAAATAAATAAATAAAAATAAATATTGGTGGATATTATTACACAGCGCCATCTAGCCCTGTAGTGTATACGGAATATTAAAGTGATGATAACGTCTTCGATTCCCGAGGCTAGCCGAGTGAATACGAATGAATACCGAGCGTTGATCGGAGCACTCCAAGCAAGGCCTGGGAGCGAAGCACACGTTTGATTATATGTATCATTCGAGATGTTTTATTTAATACCCAAGCAACCTGTACAAGTGGCGACCGTGCCAGTGGTTACAATACAACTATTTACGTAAGTAAACAAAAAATAAAACACAAAAAAAAAAAGGTAGATCAACGAGTCGAAACTGTTTTGTCTTACAAATAAAAGATGGGAAACTTACTAGATTGTTATTACAAATAAAATACGAACAAAAATCAAAGTTAATGTACCTAAAACGAAAATCTAAGATAATGTACCTAATTATTATCTTTCTAAGGTGCATTTTATAATGATTCTACTAGCTTATCGGACTAGTAGGTGAGAGGAGCGCATTTATCGCCTCCATACTACCTTCTGGTCGACTTGTTATCATACATTTTGCATTAGAATTTCATATCGTTTATTCACACCTACCTTCTTTGATAGGCAGTAAACTTAGTAAGTATGTATCCTAGTCTGATATTGTAAGAAGGCAATTACTGTTTTCGCGTTGGTTGGTACCTACGAGTGGGCATTTTATTATGCCTGCATAGAAAAACGAGATGTGTACAATGTACATAGATACAGTGGTACCTCAGGTTTGAGTCTCCGACAAAATATATTAAACGATTTGTAACCATAACTTTTAAGTTATATAACAAAACTATTTATAGTTTTGTCACGATTAATTTTATTTCATTTGGAAATACTCAACCCAATATTAAGAAAATATTGGAACGTTTATATAATATAATTACTATTATCATTGTCTTTAAATAGACCATCCATCCATCCAAAGTGAAATAATACATTATGCATTTGTTTTGGTTACAATCATTTAACGAACACCTGTATTTGTCGGTTTCCAAAAAACTAATTGGGGTATCACTGGATAAAAGAGGTAGTTTGGATTACCAAACGGTACCTGTAAAATCGAAAATAAGAAATGATAGTTTGACATAATTGACAAACGGTATCTAAATACATTTATGGTATGGTTTAAATAAATCTGAATGGAAATGATAGTTTGCCAAATTGACAAACGGTATCTAATGGTATGGTTTAGAGAAATCTAAACAGAAGGTAATATTAAAGTTTGACGAATTGACAAACGGTATGGTTTAGAGAAATCTAAGCGAAAGGTAAAATTATAATTTGACAAAATTGTCAAAAGGTATGTAAATATGGTATAGTTTAAGAAATCTGAACGAAAGGTAAAATTATAGTTTGATAAAATTGTCAAACGGTATCTAAATATGGTATAGTTTAGAGAAATCTGAACGAAAGGTAAAATTATAGTTTGATAAAATTGTCAAACGGTATCTAAATATGGTATAGTTTAGAGAAATCTGAACGAAAGGTAAAATTATAGTTTGATAAAATTGTCAAACGGTACCTATCTAAATATGAAATAGTTTAGAGAAATCTGAACAAGGGGATTTACTATTATTATAGTTTTCCCCATCAAAATGTCGACTTTGATGTGCTTAAATGTAGCTCAAACAGTTATTGACTTAATAACGTTTAAAAATCCGTATTTTTACAACTGACTCGCACACTCACTGACTTTTATAGATCAAAAACCTAACTTACTTCCAGATGACCTAGAAACCTGATATTTGGCATCAAGGTAGGTTATTGGGAGTATACAAAAGAAAAAGTTCAAAAAGTTAACTTAATAAGTTAAGGACCAACGTTATTTGACCCGCGTCGAGTACGAGCGGTGTAATAAACAGTGGTTTTGATAGTTATTGATGAGACCTGCAATTATTCATTAGCTGGCATCATTTAAAGATTTGAAACGTTGCCAAAGTGTAGGTACGCGTCTATGTTAGACTGTCGAGATCAAAATAAACAAATAAGGCTTACTATCCAACGGGTCGGATTAACGACAAAGTCGTTTCATTACACATATATTATGTATCTGTGAAGGTACCTAACTTGTATTTAAATAAAATATTTTATTTGGTGTTTTTAACCATTTACGTCGTGTTATGTAAGTTTATGTACATATTGTGACCATAAAGGTATTTGATAAAGATAAAAAGCTGTAAGTATGTACCTGAAAAACAAAAATAAAATAAAAAATAAAATATACAGATATTCCATCAAAAACATAAATGTGAAATGATAGCCAAGTTAATTATAACTTATGTATGTTCTTCTTATGTCAACGAAATCGACAAAAGAAATGAGATCTATGAGTACCAAGTTCTGTGTAGAAAATCCTAAAAAAAAAATAGTTACAAGAACATGTAACATGTTCAAAAAATCTTGAGCTTGAAGCTCAAGATTTGATTTGTTGGTGGAAAATTAGCCAAGGAAAAAATGCATTTCATCGGCTTAGTGAGGGTAGACATTATAATCACCTTTATTTGTAGTAAAGGCTTGACAGTGTTCGGTGTTTATTAGTTGACTCGAGAATACTATTAAAAAAATAATAATAATAATATTGGAATTAATTTTGTTGCCATGCGAAAACATGGTAAATTTTATTGACGACATCGTTATTTATGTAAGCGACGACGCCCAACATGATGAGAGAATCAAAAAAGTATTAGTAGTTATTACCCGTTCTTTCGAATAAGAGCAAATGCTTATATAGTAGGGTCAAACAAATAAACTTATTTGGTCATCGTGAGAGCTTCACGTAAAGGTATACATATAGAAAAAATAGAAATAGAAAAAAAAGGTACTTAGGTATTTAAAAAATCTATTGCTGTTGCGCTGTGCCCGATATGACATGTATAAACGTATGAATGGTGATAGAGACAACAGCACCTCGGACCCAATTAAATTCTTAATGATGAAATCGCTATTTCGTATTCTCCTGTTTTCTCCTTCAAAACTAAATCGATTTTAATATTTTTTTCAAGAATAATAAAGAGAAAGATTTTGCTTTGCCTGTATGTTTTTCTTTTATTATTTTACATTCGTCAAATTGGTTTTATGGACGTCTGAAGAGGGCGATAAAACTGGTAAAATTTTGTGATTTTAGAAGGCTTCTAAATCATAAACTAATTAGTTTTTGGAGAAAAACATAACATAGAGGCATACAATGGTCCGCATAGATTGTATGGTCGAAATATTAAAAACATCATTATTCAGGGAGGAGACAGGGAAAAACGAGGAACGTCGAGGAAAATGCCTGCCCAGCAATGCTCTTAAGACATTAGGATACTATGATTCTAATGATAAGACACAAGTTTACGCTGATGCTAGTCCTGTCGGGTTAGGGGCTGTTCTTGTCAAGAATGGGTAGCCCCGTGGGCCAAGAATTATTGTATAATGGTAATAAAAGTCTTCTGATCGCGAAAATTGGTATTGCTAAACAGAAAAAGAAATTGGTTTTGACTGCAAAGTCAAAGTCAAAGTCAAAGTCAAAGTCAAGGTCAAAGTCAAAGTCAAAGTCAAAGTCAAAGTCAAAGTCAAAGTCAAAGTCAAAGTCAAAGTCAAAGTCAAAGTCAAAGTCAAAGTCAAAGTCAAAGTCAAAGTCAAAGTCAAAGTCAAAGTCAAAGTCAAAGTCAAAGTCAAAGTCAAAGTCAAAGTCAAAGTCAAAGTCAAAGTCAAAGTCAAAGTCAAAGTCAAAGTCAAAGTCAAAGTCAAAGTCAAAGTCAAAGTCAAAGTCAAAGTCAAAGTCAAAGTCAAAGTCAAAGTCAAAGTCAAAGTCAAGGTCAAGGTCAAGGTCAAGGTCAAGGTCAAGGTCAAGGTCAAGGTCAAGGTCAAGGTCAAGGTCAAGGTCAAGGTCAAGGTCAAAGTCAAAGTCAAAGTCAAAGTCAAAGTCAAAGTCAAAGTCAAAGTCAAAGTCAAAGTCAAAGTCAAAGTCAAAGTCAAAGTCAAAGTCAAAGTCAAAGTCAAAGTCAAAGTCAAAGTCAAAGTCAAAGGTCAAAGTCAAAGCTTGAATTCATTGCTTGAAACACAGGTGTAGAAGATGTTAATTAATTACATCTACCTGGATGACTAGGACAATATTTCATTGCCCGGAAATACGGACGTTTTCTAAAAATGAAACCTAGCTAGATCGATGTATCGCCCGCATACTAAATTTCACGAACATCGTTGGAGCCGTAACCGAGATTCAGATTAGAATTGCCCGTTTAAAGGTATTAGATAATTATGAAACCAATGTACTCTGCCTATGTGAAGTCATGCAATATGAAATGTAATTAAATGATATACCTAATAAAAATTACAAAAAATAATAATAATATTTTTAAAAAGACAACAGTCACACACGGAAATAATTAGGCACATTTAAAATAATAAAACATAACTAATTACAATTAGAATTTACAAGATTTCTATCATTCATGTAATCGTCTATGGCATAATAATATTTGCTACTAATAATTTGGTAAGTAATCATAAACCTTTCGAGGTAATATTTGGGCCTAATTAAAAACCGCGTGCAAGAATTATCGTGGAGTCTGTACAGTACAGTCATGATGAGGTAATTGCAATTAGTAAAGAACTATGATAAGATGCATGTTATGAAATCACTTTAGAAAATTTTTAAAGGTATGTTTGCTTGCCTTTGAAATAAACAAAGAAATAATATTATTGATATAATACATAATAGTAATATTATTATTATAATATTATGCATACTTTCATAAAATCACGCCTGTTTACTAAAGAGGTAGGCAGAGATAACGGCTTTCCACTTGCTACAATCCTGACACTTCTTTTGCTTCATTCACTCTGATCAATTGAACGTTGCGAGTACGCCTACAGTGAGCAGTGACACACATGCAGATCTTGAAACGAAGGATATGGATGCAGAGATGAAGATTTAAAAGAAAGAAGAAGGATAGGTGACGACGGAAAAGTCATCAAAGATGCAATTGAAGAAAATAAATTAGCAATAACATGCAATGATGCGATGAAGGAAGTGATGTGGTATTAGAAAATGAAGCTAATGGAAAAACACTATGTAGAAATATAGTTAATTAAAAAAGGGTTGAAGGCAAGTGGAAAGTCTGATAGAGATAAAGATAGTTTATTTGCTTGAACACAATGTAGGTTACACAGATATTAATAAATACTATTTTAGAAATGTTTATGTAACAACTAAATAAATCATATGTTAAAGTTAATTTAATTAAAATTACATATTTAATGATATACATTAGTCTTACCTAACGATTGAAATATTGTACTTAAATGATCTGATGTAACTAGAATTAATTATTATTGTTACCAGGTTGTTACTAGAATTATTATTTCATTTTCTTTTTGTAAAAGGTAGATGTAGTGTATACGGAATATTAAAGTGATGATAACGTCTTCGATTCCCGAGGCTAGCCGAGTGAATACGAATGAATACCGAGCGTTGATCGGAGCACTCCAAGCAAGGCCTGGGAGCGAAGCACACGTTTGATTATATGTATCATTCGAGATGTTTTATTTAATACCCAAGCAACCTGTACAAGCCCCAAAACTAAGCAAATCTTGTACTATGAGAACTAGATAACTGATAGAATACTTATATACTTTTTTTTTGTAAATACATTATGATACATAATAACACCCAGACACAGAACAAACATCTATGTTCATCACACAAATATTTGTCCTGGGTATGTCTTTATAAATTGCAGTTGTGATGCTATTTATTTATTTACTAGCTGACCATTGCCCGTTTAACTGGTTGACAGACATTTCTAAATATGATTATTTTTAATGGGTAAGGCTTGAATAGAGATGGGTATCCGCGGAATATACGCAAGTTGTCCCGCTGCTGGCCCCGTGAAGATGGTCATTGGTCGCGACGATTATAATTACGACCAACTCTTTTATCAGTAGTATTATGCCTTTAACATAAAGGCGCAAACCCACCGTGGCGCATGCTATGCCCAGGCACGCGACGCCTTTTAGCTGCCCACCGCAGCGCATGCTTTGCACATGACGCTTTTTAGCTGCGTGGGTTAATTTGTTTGACAACATGGATTTACATTAATTCAGGCGGATACCGTTTTTGAGAAATCCCAACCTTTTAAGAAGCCCTGTTTCATATTTGCATTGTACCCGTACTTCCTTTTACTGACAGAATGTAATAACATTCATTTGAAATAATAAATGGATCAGTTAAAGAACTTTTTAGCTTTGATGAAAGATTGAAGCCTCATCATTCAATTCATATTTCGAGGCATGGTACACAACCCTCTTGTTTTAATGAACGTAGGACTATACGTACCTAACAAGTATGTATACGCACGCCGAAGACCTAGGCTACTTGCTATTCCGAGGGCAAGAACTAACCTCCTGAGCATGTCCCCGTTCACGCGGGCCCTTCGCGCTATTAATGGCTTATGTGCAGATGAGGATGAGGATGTTGATATATTTTTTATGTCCTTGCCAAAATTCAGGGATGCGGTTTTAAAATTTTTAGATAGGAAGCATAGGAATATTTATAATGGTTTATTTTAAGCTATAGTGTTAAGTTATAGTTATTAAGTTAAGAGTGATCCTATCAATGTTAATGTTTACTGTATTTTCTGTATCTCTTTTATATTTATTTGTCGCTTTGGTATTATACTGTAATGGCAATGTGAATATGTAAATAATAAATAAATAAATAAATAAATAAATAAATAAATAAATAAATAAATAAATATTTGTATATTAAGGCATATTTTTCAACCGACAAAAAGAGATTCTCAATGCTACACGTATATTTTTTTGTTTTTATGTACTTATATCCTCGCATATCTTTTATCCTAGTGATCCAATTTTAATGATTATTTTTGTAGGACATTTCGGTCGGTGTAAACATTTTCGTCGGTTTTCTTTTAAATTATTTATGATCAAGGAGGTATCGACCGACACTAACCTACTCGTAGTTTGGGCCCTTACTCTGCAAAACGATTTCGACATTATCGACGATAATCAACAGTAACAGTGCTCCGATATATTCAGCCAAACCGCACATATCGCCGTCTGTCGTAGTAGAATGTATGATGTCTATTGTCAAAGTAATGTCAATCGTTCCATCCTTCAAAATATAGTCGGTAACAATGTGACGTTTGTCCCGATAAATCGTTTTAAAATTAGACCCCTTGACTTGGTATGGCATTCCGTCCTCTCATCACTTGTCTACAACAATCACTGTAAATTCACAGAGCTTCAGTGTTGATATTTAGATCACTGGATTGAGGAAAATACCTACTGATTTAAATCCAAAACGTTGTGAAATTCGAGTGACTCGGTAGCATATTCTTGTTTTCTGTACTAAACCTGGTTCCAATTTAAGCTACCATATTTTATCAACTTCATCATCATCATCATTATCATCGACATGCATTATTTTTCCGTATCATATCATCTTTCTTCACACAATTTATTTGACCTACCTCTACTTCTACATCCATGAACTTAAAAACTTTTAAAACTGTAGTTCGCGCTAAAAAGCCGTTTTGGATGACTCTTTCATTCTAATGACTGTGGGCTCGAATCTCATACATACATTACAGACGATCAACAACAAGCGAGTCACCTCTTGTTTTTTTAAAGTATTTTCAATCTGATTTCTGACAAAAACATACGCAATAAGAGATTACTGATAAAGAAATGTATTTTGAAACGAATAGAGACCTTGCTCCAAATATGGGTTTGTAGAAAAATTGGGCAAAAATAAAAACAAAATAGGCCAATGTGAGTAATATTGTGTAATAATGTTCACCTCATTCTACCTGGATAGATTAACCATAATTTTTATATAAAAAATACATAATCAATATAACGGAATGCTTCTAACGTGACAGGCAGCAAGCAAATCGCCGCTTATAAGAATAACTGGTCTTCTCACGATGTTATTCTACCATTTTGAGTACGTGATATTGCGTATATAATTCTTTTGTATACCTAAAAATATCCTGCACGATCGGGATTCGAACCAGGGGCTATAGATTTAAAATCGCGGTACAATGCTACCAACACGGCTATAATTTAAATAGGTAACGAGCTGAGGTTACTTAGGGTAGTCAGTAGCTATATGACATATAAATAACCTAGTGATAATTGTAGCAGGTAAGTGTTATGAAGTCGCAATGAATTTATCTGCTGACTTTGAAGACATAATAATGTAAGTAGTTTAAATACAAACAATATCTATAATTTATTTTGGTAATTTACTAAGAATTTTCTAAAATGTTGACCTTTTGCTGATCCTATTGCTTTGCTTCATCAACTTATGACTATGTTTGTTCAGCTTGTTTTGTATCGATGCGAAATAGTTATTTGTTATACAAGAGTGCAAAGTTGCTTTTTAACCGCGTGTTCAATTTTGATGACCGAGCAAGCGAAGGATTCTAAAATTGAATCACGATCATTTCTAATTAATCAATCATTCGCAGAAGGAAAAGTCCCTGATGCACTAAAACTATCAATAGTGAAACCTCTTTTTAAAAACGGCGATAAAAAAGACTGTAACAATTATCGACCGATAGCCCTTTTGCCGACATTTTCAAAAGTTTTTGAAAGTGCTATGTCAAAACGCCTTTACTCTTTCTGTGAAAAATTTTACATATTTAATGACTGTCAGAATGGCTTTAGAAAAAAACACTCTACGTCACTAGCTGTTTACAAATATATACATGAAATACTTAATATAATAAATAAAAAAAATTACGCGGTAGGCATATTATTAGATATGAGCAAAGCTTATGACAGAGTAAAATACGACATTTTACTAGACAAATTACACGGTATAGGAGTAAGAGGTGTTGTACATGATTGGTTTTTGTCATACCTAACTAACCGTATACAACAAGTAGAAATTGATCACTTTAATAATGAGACAGGAGAAATTACGAAAGTTAGATCACAAAAAATAGATATAACTCAATCCATTCCACAAGGTAGCGTCCTTGGTTGTGTATTATTTCTTATATATATAAATGATTTGCCTAACATTATTAATAGTCATTGTACTCTATTTGCAGATGACATATCGGTGGTCATTCCATTTAAAAATAACAACGATAATAACCTTAATGACCATCTTGACGCTGTTGTCTTAAAAATTGTTGAATGGTTGCATGACCATAATCTCCTAGTCAATTTAAAAAAAACTAAAATAATGCAGTTTAAACCATACCAAAAACAACCCTTAGCTATTGTTTATGATTTTCAAAACACTAAAATAGAATCCGTAAATACTTATTCATTATTAGGAATAAATATAGATAGCAATATTAATTGGAAAGAACACATTAAAAAAGTAGCATCAAAACTATCACGATTTACTTACGCACTGCATGAGTTAAAAAAGAACACCAATAAAAAAACTGCAACCTGTGCATATTATGCATATGCGCACGCTTGGCTTCACTATGGCATAGTACTCTGGGGTAACAGCACAGATATTAATAACATATTTATATTGCAAAAAATATGTCTAAGAATAATTTTAAATTTAGATTCTATGGAAAGCTGTAGGCCACATTTTATAAACGAAAAAATACTTACTTTGACTTGCATTTATATATATGAAATAAGTGTTTTTGTAAAAAATAATATAAACCTCTTCCCACAATACTCACGACCTCTAGGCCTCAGACCAAGAGATAGACTGGCCCGACCAGACTCAACGTTGCAAATGGTACATTGTGGACCATATGCAATGTGCGTTAAAATATATAATAAAATCCCCCCCATTATAAAAAATGAAAATAGGCCCCATATTTTTAAAAATGTTTTGAAAAAATACTTAGTTAAGAATAGTTTTTACTCATTGAACGAGTTCCTAGATGAAACATGATTGTTTTTTAGATAGGTATTAGTTTTAAGTTTTTAATTTTGTGTAATTAACGCGCCTAGCGGTTTAATTTAAAATATTGTTGTGCCCTTACAGGGTTTATGTTTGAAACTACCTACATTACCTACACCATTGTAACAACATAAAGTACAATAAAGTGATTCAAAATTAGAATCCTGAGCGTTAGCGAGGGAATCAAAAGAGCACGAGGTGAAAAATCTTTGCACTGGAGTGCAACACGTAACTTTTCATTCCACCTCAGCGAGGAAATTACTAATGCAAAAAAAAAAGTTTACAATCACACATTTACAGATAGGTACTTATATTTCAGTTTAGGTATTAAGTACTACATTAAGACAGGTAAGTATTACAGAATAATCTTAATAATGACGTGAAAAAATGCCGCGTAAAGAACCGCGTACAAAGAAAATTGAAAAAAGAACACCAAGAAGGTTCCGAGTCTGAGTTTTTAACAAATTAAAAAAAAGTTGTATGATATATTCGGCACCATAGAGGTAGCAGTAAATAGGTTTAATGATTTTTAGTGCACACGATGTTCTAAATTCAATTTACTTTATCCTCTAGAGAATAAAAACGGCTTTTGCACTCAGATATTGAAGAGCAAAAATACTCTTTCCGAGATAGTGGGATGAAAAGACATTTTTTTTTATATTGATAATGGCAATGTTACAAATACCTAATAGAGACGTCATAAATGACCGCTAAAGAACTAAATCTGAAACGCAAAATTATTGTTTTCATTTGAGCTTCTGGTTTTTGGAAAAGCGCCAATGTGATGTTGAAACTTATACCACTTTTGGTTTCGCTTTTTTTAATATTAAATATTGAAATATTGTAACAATAATCATATCAAAGTTACATCGTTTCGACGCTATAGTCTGATTTGTAAGTAGGATTACGAACATCGATAATTGTCAAAAGTAATTTTACTGTCGTTCCATCAATCAAACTATACCTAGTCGAAACTATGTAACTTTCTTACGAATAAAATATAATAAAATAAATAGGATCACGACGGTAATCCCCAAATACGGTAGACATCCTCTCAGATCTCCAGACGCTTCGATCCTTTGAAGATGTCTAGTGGGGGTAGTCAGAGGCACGTCCAAATATTATATTGTAAAATCTAAAAAAACCAAAAACTAAATATAGTAATAACATTCTTACGAATATTGTTACTATATTTAGTTTTTAGTTCGCGAATCGACCCCCTGAACATCTAATTTTAGTAGTCTTCATACACTGAAAGAAAGAAAAGTCAAAGAAAGTTTATATACCTACTTTGTGCGTGGATTGAATCTGTATTATCATATCAAACAGTGAAGTGTTCTAGAAATTAATGCATTCAAAAACAGTATTACCATACATACAACATTAGTCTTCTATAACGGTCAATATTTAAATTACAAATTTCAATCGTTCTATATTCAATAAAAAGGTCCGTGAATCGATTTGGTCTTTTTGTACCTAATCGAATATGTGATTTAGCCTAAATACATTTTGATTTTAACACAGGAGCACACATTTTGTTCAACGGGAAATACTGTGATTTGAAAATGAACGACCAAACCTAGCAGACGTAATGGTTATTTACGTAGCCTATATGTTGAGGATATTATGATTAATCAGGGCCCTTACTCGACAAAACGTCTGACAATTGATGTCATACATTCTACAACTACAATCGACGATTTGGCCGAATAATACCTATCGGGATACTGTCACTGTCGTCGACAATGTCAAAATCGTTTTGCAAATTATGCGCCCTGCATGATTTGACGGAAGCATTTTTGCAAATTAAATTAACCACTATCTAACACACACACGCACACACACACACACACACACACACACACACACACACCACACACACACCACTTACACACGAACTCATACATTTTGGTTACTAATAAGTAAATAACTTTCTGCGTTATGTTACTTAAACTGTATTTGTGTAGTTTTAAAGATATAAGCATACATACAGACGCGGGAAGCGACTTTGCTTTATACTATGTAGTGAAGTGCCTGATCTGTAACCAATAATCTCGATATGGAAGAGCTTTTCTAACACAAGTATTTATTACTTTTATGAAGGCCCCAACCTAGTGATAGATTTATGTAATTTTGAGTACAGAAATAAATATTTTTTTGTTGAATTTTTGATTAGTCCTTTTATTAATTTAGTACCTGGATGGATGATATTTAATTGCCTAAAAACACGGATAAAAGAGACGATTTCGAAGAGATTTTAATGCTGAGAGAAGAAAACCATGTTCCAAGAAGAGTGATGAGAATGAATGTGGATGGATATAGAAGTAGAGGTAGGGCCAAAGAAAAGATGAATAGACTGTGAAAGATGATAATGGGTAAGGAAGGAGGGATACTACGATGACGAGCGATAGAGGATCAGATGATGATGATGATGATGATTATGACGATGATGATGATGATGATGATGATGATGATGATGCTGATGCTGATGCTGATGATGATGATTATGATGATGATGATGATGATGATGATGATGATGATGATGATGACGATGATGATGATGATGATGATATAGAGGATTAAGAAGATACCTTCCAGGTGTAATACTATTAAGACTTATGGTTCATGCTGGGCATAGTCAGTCAGTCATTAACGTAAATGTTTTATATTTATAGTTAGCTAAGGATATGGAAATAGATGAAGCAGACTATGCTTTGTATAATGTTAACGTGACCGTATTTTTAGGGTTCCGTATCCAAAGAGTAAAAACGGGACCCTATTACTTCTACTACTTCGCTGTCCGTCTGTCACAAGGCTGTATCTCATGAACCGTGATAGCTAGACAGTTGAAATTTTCACAGATTACGTATTTCTGTTGCCGCTATAACAACAAATGAAAATTAATATTTAAGTGGGACTCCCATACAACAAACGTGATTTTTATACCTTTTGTTATAGTTAATAGTACGGAACCCTTCCTGCGCGAGTCGGCTGGTTTTTAGAGAAATATTCAACTAATATTTATTGGGCGCCCAATGCCCTGACTAGGTAAGTAGGGACTTATTCAATTGTTTTATGGCTAGACGATACAACCGAGAAATAGGGATGATGGGGCTAAACGTTGTGTATCGTCGAAATATAATAAATACAATCTATTTATATTATTTTACTAAGTACATATTACATACTAACCGACCCGTGACCATCGACTACATAGCCTAATAGACGCCTAATGGCTTCATTTCTTCAAACAAACAACTCTGTCAAGTCAGTGAGGTATGAGGTACGGGGGGAGTGGGAAAAAATG
This sequence comes from Hydriomena furcata, assembly GCA_912999785.1. NCBI lineage: Eukaryota > Metazoa > Arthropoda > Insecta > Lepidoptera > Geometridae > Hydriomena > Hydriomena furcata. The sequence goes on from OU538820.1 coordinate 22,566,952, forward strand.
CATTCTGATTGGCCGATTCAAGATGACGTGATTCACTAGGGATGGGAAGTGTTGTCATGAGTTGTCGATAGCAGTCAGAGGCACGTCCAAATATTATATTTGGCACATACCCACATTTTGCAGCTTTATTAAGTTTGATAATACGGGAACGGGAACGGGATCGGGATCGGGATCGGTAACGGGAACGGGAACGGGAACGGGAACTTAAGACAACATTTGTTAATTCTAAAGCGATAATATTATAAATGCGAACAGCAAATAGGTTACTTCATATCCATGTAGGTACAACGCGAGCGAAGCCGCGGACGGAAGCTAGTTGGCAATAAGTAGTTTTACTAGTTAGGTCCAACTGTTGTTGTTACTACTATGTAGGTTTATCGATCATCAATTATTGAGTAGTGGTACAATACTATTGACTTTCGACAAGGAAAATAACCAGTGTAACTTGAGCTTGTGGTAATGGTTTTTTAGCATAAACAGACGAGGTGTGCACGGGTCAAGGATGTGGTCGGTACTACTGCAGGTTTGACGCGCGGTATTTTTTATCGGCCGTATAAGCCTGATGTTTTGGATGACAGTGTTCGCCTTGCATGCGGTGTCTTCTGGGCTATGTAGTCGATGCCCGTGACAGACATTGTTCTGTAATTTTTTTTGTAATAATCACATAGGAAAAAGCAATATCTGGCAACTTCCATTTTTTTCCATACAAATCTTGTACTGATAAAATAAATTTGAAATTTTGGTAGAATGCATATCATTCATTAATCAAAACTGCGTTGCTATGCCAACTAAATGTTTTTAGTCTGTGATGTCAGATTTGTTGCACACCAGCGCATCTATACCAAAATCATCCATTTTGCATTTTTTTATCATTTGGGTTGTTTTTTGGATTATAAGTTCCCCTTTTATTTATTCTGATTTTTTATCTAAGTACAGCAAATTTCATCTTAATACGTTTTATCGTTTATTTTTGATTAGGGAACAATAGCTAAATAACAAAAAATGTTTCATCAAAATCTGTCCAGTAGTTTTTGCGTGAAAGTCGGACAACATACAGACAGACAAAAATTTCAAAATGTTTTTTTTTGGCTTGTGCTACTTGTAGCACAAGTAAAGTCAGTTGTTGTACATAGCAGCCTTATCACAAACTTTCGCATTTATAATATTATTAGGATGATAAACTACGTATTCTTTGACTTTATCCCACTTTATTTGTGTATATAAGTATGTATTTTCAACAATGCTAACTACTGTAAAATGTGGGCATGTGCCAAATATAATGTTTGGACGTGCCACTGACTTCTGATCTTTTTTTTTATAATTTCATCACGATTTTCATTCCGCCCTGTATAGAGCTAAAACACATTACCATCTTCTGGTAAATAAAACAGTTTCCAATAGTAACAGCACTGGCCACTACATATTTAGCACAAAAACGGTCACAGCCAATTGGAAATTCAAATTAAATGGCGATTCAAAAATAGAACGTCGCCAACTCGGCGGGAGAAGAAAACAAACGCATCGATTTCAATCTTCGAAATTCTAATTTACGAGTAGGTGGGTAGGCACAGTGATTAGATTTGCGCTTTGCTTTCGATATTCCAATTTGGTCCAAATTGTTCTCTTCTTAGATTGACACTTCTTCGCTTCTTTTTCATTTTACTTTTGATTGGCTACTTAGTATTCTTAGTAATCTACTTTATTTAATTATGTTGTGTATATTACTGTTTTATTTACTTAAGTAGTTTATTTAATTTTATGCTTTTTATTTATTTGTGGAAACTTGTATTGGCCTTCAGCATACTTTTATTCTTTAATACTCAATGTGTTTTTCTATTAATTTTCCGAAAATATGTTTGTGTAATATTCCGAAAATACTAGAATAAAATTCATTAATTAATAATATTATTTAAGGGGGAATGTGGACCTTTGGTAGGCAGCATATATCCTGGGAAGCGACGTAGGGTAGGTCTGTAAATAATCCTTACATATATATACAGGTATATAATGCCAGTGTCAGTCAAACTTTACCTAGGAAATATGTAAATGCACTAGAATTTAAATCACTTTACTTACTTGAAAACAGGTCACCTCTTGTTTTTAAGCACGCAAGTCCTTAAAAAAACAAAAGCATGTAGGTCTACACGTGTGTCAAAACATCATCAAGTAAATACGATAGCTCGTACATAACCTAAAAATTATCCTAAAATATTTCCACGAGCGATATCGTGCTGAGAAAATCGTATCTCCTTGAGACAACAAAGTCAATAGGAATAATAATGTCAATAAAATGATTGAGACGACATGCGGGGCACTGATCCAATATTCTACAATAAATTTCTCCCCTTAAGTGGCACTGATCCAATTTAATCCAATTTTTTTTTTCGAAAATTTAGGAATTTTTGATTTTTTTTTGAAATATTTATTATAAAATAACCCGAAGAGCTATCGCTTCCGGGTTTTAACTGTTACGAAGCTGAATGACAGTATCGTTCTGTGTAATAAAACCATTCACTTCCGGATCCGAAATATGTTTCCGCGCAAATTTAAAATAATTTTTTTTGTGCGCGATTTTTTTTTTAACAAAAAAAATTCACTAAAAATCCATTTATTTAGTTTATTATAAAGTTTCTTATTTATATGGTAAATAATAGCTATAGATATGATATAAAAAAGAAACTTCATTTAAATTGCTTTCAATTTTTTTTTCATGATGTTTTTAATTTTTTTTACCAAAAAAAAAAAAATAATTACGCTATTTTCTTTTTCCTAAAAATGTTATTTACACTCTGAAATGCGTTTATAGATAAGTTTGTAGGAAATTTCACGGAGAATCCAAAAATATATAGATGTCTATACCTTTTCATGCAAAATAACGAGATATAGGTGAAATAGTGCATGTCGGACGTACGGCGCGTGACGGCGACGTGACGGGGCGTGGATTCAAAATGGTCTCCTGCCGCCAACTAGAGTTTTCGGAGATAAATAATATAGAAGTAGGTTTATTATGAACATTATTTTATTTTAGAATGAAGAGAGATTGTCAAAAAAGATATGTGGCGAGTGTGTATGGGAGCGTTGGAAGAGGAAGACCTCAGCGTATTTTCCTGGACCAAATTAGTGACGTTTTGAAAAAAGGCCAGGTCAAGAGTACTCTAAACCGACGAGCATGCATGAGGAATGTGATGAGAGTGAATAAAGCTAAAGAAGTATGTCAGGATCGTAGCAAGTGGAAAGCCGTGGTCTCTACCTACCTCTTTGGGTAACATGCGTGATTTTATGTGTATGTATTTTCTTTTATCTAGCTAGGTTATACACAATAACAACATCAATTATTATTAGATCAATTTGACATGATTATAATTCGAATTTATTATAATACTATCTTAAAATTAACTATCTACTTACTACCTACTGTTCAACTGCTGATGTTTCATCGGTGTCTATAAAATTATTATTATTCGCATCTCTATAATTTCGTAAATCATTATCTTCATAGTCATCATACACATCTACATTAATTGGTTCACCATCATTTTGGTCTGCATCATAAGCAGAATTAGATTGCACTGAACCGTCTTTCAAATATTCCTCCAACACTAAATATCTGTTGTACAAATTCTGATCAACTATAACAGGATTACTATCAGACTGGCTGTATTCATCTTGGGTATATCTTCCTGCTGTAGGTTGTTCTATTTTTCGGTCATCCTCACGTGGATCATAGTCTTCTTGCTCTACGTTTTCACTTTGTTTTGAGTTGCTGTAATTGTTATCATTCCCTTCACTGTCATCATCATCTTCATCGTTTTCACTATATTCATCATTATGTTTACTACCGTAGCCACTTAGTGCTTCATTTTGCTCATAACTATACACGTTTGAACTCTCTTGAGTTAGTTCACCGTTCTTGTCGTTACCACCAACTTGACTGGGTTCTTCTTCTTCATAGTCCTTAAGATCCTCTGCACTATTATTAGGATCATTTTCAGACAGTTGATTTGTGCTAGAGACTTCTTCATTCACATATCCGTTTGAGTTATCGTCTATGGTTTGAATACTGTTATCATTTACAACAGTAGGTACTGTTTGTATCGTTATGACAGCATCGTACGGTACCCCAGGATTACCCATCAATACAATTACAACGTATTTGTAACCAGGGCCACCGTCTAACACATTCGCTTTAAGGTCTGTGCCGAAATCTATTCCGCTCACCCTGACGTGAGCTATGTCGTCTCCATTTCCAATTGCAGGGTACCTGAGGGCCACTGATCCTCCAGGACTGGATAGTCTGATCTGTTCCGTGTTGACTTTTTCCAATTCTTCATTACCAATGTCCAGTAGAAACACATATGGATACTTGTGGAAGGGATTAGCAGATGCTAACAATATTGGTAGAAATAAAATAGCGAGTAACATCGCGCTGGCTGACTTGATAATGTCAGGCGAAGGTATAATGATTCTTATATAATCTTGTTTTCACGGTTGAAATAGCTGTTTTTAGTTGTTTTGATCGACCGTGCTTAGACCGTGACAGGCTCAATGTCGTATCTTAATTCAATTGTAGTGATTAACAATGTGATCAGGAAAAAAGATTTTCCTTATTGGCATTTAGATTTGAACCAATCAGTGCGAGGTGTGCTCAAAATGTTGGTGTTAAATCACAACATTCAAAATGTTGAGCACACCTCCCATATTGAGCGAACTCCGGGCTGAGACGCAAGAGATGCGATTTCTGTTGCCTACGGTCTAATAATTGCATGATCTGTAAGTATTTGTTATGGATCTGTGTAGTAGCTCATATATTAGGTCTCAATATTGATGCAAACTTACAATGGGGACCTCATATTGTAACACTTGCTGGTAAACTTAGTTCCGCTGCCTATGCAGTCCGCACGATTAGGCGGCTGGCCGATGAAGCCACAGCTAGGCTAGTTTATTTTAGTTACTTCCATAGTGTAATGTCGTATGGAATTCTTTTCTGGGGTAAGGCAGCAGACATTCAAGTTATTTTTGTTTTACAAAAACGGGCAGTACGTGCCATTTATAAAATGAAGTCCCGGGACTCTTTGAGACAAAAATTTAAAGAAATTAACATTCTCACAGTAATCTCACAATATATATATGAAAACTTACTGTTTACTCATAAGAATATGGCTTTCTTTAAGAAAAAAAGTGATGTACATAGTATTAACACAAGAAATAAGAACAAATTGTACATACCCAAATTTAGATTAGAAAAAGTGAAGGGGTCGTTTATGGGGAATTGTATACTATTTTATAATAAACTGCCAGAAAACGCAACAAAACTTCCTGTTAGAAGATTTAAATCCTACATAAAGAATAATCTTATAAACAAAGCGTATTATACTGTAGATGATTATATAAATGATAAATCCTCGTGGCCTGATGTCGCTCTGCCACTCGACAGCTAAATATTGATTTAGGTACTTAATTTCATTTTGTGTAACATTTGTCTACTTTAATTATTTTTAAGCAAATAGTTATTTTATCTGTAAGTTTTAATTCTAAATCAAGTGTAGCGTGTGTTGCTTTTTGAATTTGTGCTGAAGCTCTTTAGTTATTTTTTTTTATTGCTGTACCTACGTACTTGAGTAGTAGGTACTTTTAACTTTTAATTATTATTCTTGTTTGAGCCTTCACCTTGTTCGATTGGCACCACACTGGAGCTCTACATAGCATTAAGGAAAGGATCATAAAAAAAAAGGTAGACCCCAAGCCGTGTTTGTTGCCTGATTCTTCTAGGCTTGGTCGCGTGGAATCGGCGTAGCTTCACCTAGTTCCTAAGACGTTTCAAAGTGATCCTTGTGATTTTATTGAAATAAATGATTTTTGAATTTGAATTTGAATTTGAATTTTTGAATTTGAATTTGAATTACCCACGACTGTGTTTGGACTATAAGGTAGGTATAAATAGGTACTGTTGGGTTGAGTTCAATCTACCTCTGTCGCTATCGAGACACAGCTACTCGTAAGTAAATCTAGGCAGTAGTACTTGTATTTATGAATTTTAATTATAATTAAAATAATAATATGCATTTTGGTTTTGGAAAAGACCTTGTACCTTAAGAATTCACCTATCACTATCCTAATATTATAAATGCGAAAGTTAGTGAGTGAGTGGGTGTATGTGTGTGTGTTTGTTACTTTTTCACGCAAAAACTACATACTGAACGGATTAAAATTAAACTTTACAGTAATATAGCTTATACATCAGAATAACACATAGGCTACTTTTTATCCAGGTACCACCCATGCGAAGCCGGGGCGAGCAGCTAGTAAAGTAATAAAGGTAAGTCTATGAAAGATTCTAGAAAACCTTTAATTAATTTGATCAATCAATCATATTCTTTAAAGATTATTTTTACTGAAGGCCTTTTATACTTTCCAAAGAAAATATTTTCTGTAAATCCGAGAGTAAACGAAGTTGACGCAAATCTACGGTGTTTTGTTTTGGATATAAATAAAAATAAAACTTCAGAACTACAGCTTTATTTCGTAATATAATATCGGTATGCAATCTAACGTAGGTGTCAGACACCAATGTTTATAATATTTTGACATCAGCACTAAATGGCAGGATAACATCAATAAATTTTCTATTGAATAATATTTTTTGAATACAAGCTTTTATAAAATCCTTCTAGATTAAATCAGACCAGCGTGTCCTGTCACATTATAACATTGTCATCGGAACATGACAGGTATGCAAAGTTTCAACTCGAACTATTACAAATCATTTATTTCTCCTGTGGTAGCTTTATGAAAAGCTGTGTTACAGGAGGCAGTTCCTTCCCAACATGAATATAACCTTACGTGACGCTGGCAGAAATGTCCAAATAAGGACGATTGCCATAAGATATATATATATATATATATATATATATATATATATATTATATATCCTAAAACATCTTATAGAAAAAGTAATAAGTAAAATAGTACTAGAAAAAATATATATATATATGAATTAAACAAAAAAAAATATATATATAATGAACGATAATGCAAAGTGGAAAGAACTCTAGGACAAACAAAACAAAAACAAAATGATGAAAGTTGAAAACAATAAATGAAACATGGAGTATTTACTAAGGAGTTCCGTAGAACAGCTGTCATCATATTATTGTACAGTCACTGAAGTTATAGGTACTTAAGCGAAATTTTAGCTTAATTCATTAGCAAGTTTTGACCCAAATATACATTGCATGTTAAATAAAAGCTTGTAAAAATAGATTTTTGTTATAATAGGTTAAATATTGGAGGACATTTTTTTTTTTCAATAATTTTTTTTTTCAAATTTTTTTTTTTTCTTTCCCTTAGTAATCAAAGCTTGTACTATGGGAACTAGATAACTGATAGAATACTTATATATATTTTGTAAATACATACTTAATATACATATTAACACCCAGACATAGAACAAACATCTATGTTCATCACACAAATGTTTATCCTGGGTGGGAGTCGAACCCACAACCTACAGCGCAGAAGGCAGAGTTACTACCAACTGAGCTGCGAGGCCAGTCAGTTTTCGTTGAAAAAATATTTGTAGGTATTTATTTAGCTCTGCTTACGTTTTTCTGGCTAGAAGATAACTTGGGCGTCAAATATAATGATCGTGACGTGACAACCTACAATTTTAGGTCCTAAATGATTAATTATAAGATTTTTGTTGTAACAATATAGGGTTAAACTTTGATTAAGGACTAAGAGTCTTACGAGCTAAATATATTGTCTTGGAACAGGGAAAGCTATACATTTTATATACAAAAATAATTGCTTAGATTTATACAATTCTTGAAACAACTTTGATATATTTCTCAATATTATTAAACAAAGCACCAATTTTAAACATTTAAAAACGCCTATTTATCTACTTAATTTTCTTAAATCTTATATTTTTATAAACGAATGACAGTTACGTCATTCAATGAATGCCAACTTGTATTCTAATGTCCTTTTAAATGACCAAATTCAAGCAACATTTTTCAGACAAATTGTTATCTAGACATAAGGTAAATTTCCATTAAAGATTTAAATCACAACACTTAAATATTAATATAGAAGCACGGATATTATACGGAGGTACTATTTATTATCAAAGCTACAAGTTAAATACATCGATTTCAAATTTAATTAATATAAGTTGAGCACATTCCATTACGTCGGGAAGTTTTTAGTAAGCATCAATTTTTAGATGCATTTAGTATTGGCTTTATTTTATTGTTTTAGGTACATAGCCGCTTACTAAATATAGGTAGGTGTAGGTACCACTCCCGAAAACTAAAAACACAATTAGGTAACTGTTATTATTAATGACTCTGGCAACACTACAAGCCATAGTTGAGACAACAATGGACGCTAATGAAGTAAAAACAAAGTGTAAGTTTGTTTTAGTATTTTTCTGTGATAATCGATCAAGATGATTAAAAGTTTTCGGGAGTACTTTAAATACAACCTTTGAATTGAACCAAATTTTTGGGTCCGTCTCTCAGGACAATTGCGCGTCGATAGGTAGGTACCTACCCTGAACGTTATTTGAGGACCTTCGGCAATGACTACTGGAGCCATAATGGCGTAGCTATATCTAGGTAGGTACATGACAACATGGTACAATACCAAATCAAACACCAAAATATCACCACTAAATATTTCCCGATGTACCTACCCACGAACCAATCCAATTTCAGTCACTAGAATTATCGTAAAGACCTCAACTGCTTATTTTGGCTATTCAACGATGCCTGCGCTCTATCAGCCTGGTGTATCATCCGATCCAGCTTACTCATCTGGCTGTCAACTTGCTTAGAAATGTCCACAACCGTCGCCTTACTCACCAACGATGTGTTTTCCATATCTTCCATGTCCTGTAAATCGCCCAACGCTGAGTTTATATCAGCGGTGGGTTCTTTGTTTTTTTGGTGGGGTTTTCGTGGTGTCATTTCGTTATCGTTCGGGCCTAAACCCTCGTTTATAGAGCCAAGTTCGCGAGGAGGGACATAGTCCTTGTCGTAATTTGTTTGGCCCACGTAGCTGGGTTCGCTGGAGTATGATAAGTTTCCCTTTCCTGTTGTTTTAATGCGAAAGAAGTTGGTGAGACTGCCGCAGACGCCCTGGAAAATGCAGGTTAAAGGTCGGTTAAAAGGTCGATTTAAGAGAGGTAATTCAGGAGTGACTGCGTAAATCCATTTCAATTTTCAAGATACTACGAGTATCTAGTAGATACTCACAAAAGGACAAATAATTAGGATTTTATTTTTCAAACTATCGTGATTAGGAGACATAAGTTGACATAACTATAGATTTAGATTTAGCTTTATCACGACGACCCGACCGAGACCATGGTTATTGTAACATAGCCGAAACGTCGGGAAAGTAAATTAAAGGTAATTACGTGATAAAGACCTGTGTCAAAATCTATAGTTATAATTAGGATTTTATTTTTTTCCTATTTCTTTGTCATTTTACGAGTATATATAAACTAGATAGTACTTATCTTGAAAAGCCGTGTTGGCCGAGTGGGATGTACCTCGACTTTCAATCTGAAGGTCGTGGGTTCGAATCGCGGCGTGCTTCAATAAATTTTTCTGTTCGAAAATTTATATGAATAAAAAACACGTGCTTACAACGGTGAAGGAAAACATCGTGAGGAAACCAGTTAGTGTTCTTATAAGCGGCGATGGGCTTGCAACCTGTCACGTATGGAATGCTAACTACTGCAAAATGTGCCAAATACAATGTTTGGACGTGCTTTTGACTACGCCCACTAGACATCTTCAAAGGATCTAAGCGTCTGAAGATCTGAGAGGATGTCTACCGTACTTGGGGATTACAGTCGTGATCCTATTTATTTTTTTTAGTTTATTTATTTATTTTAGGTCTTGAAAATTGAAATGGATTTACGAAAGTATAGGTTAATATCCATAAAAGGACAAAGAAATAGTCCTTTTACGAGTACTAGACAAAGAAATCTAAGTAGTACAAATTCCTAGAAAAACTTAGTCTAAGTTCTCTGATGGGAAGTTTTCTACTGGAAGATGTGTGTAGTTAAGGCGCTCCCAGTCGACGATTGTTTTTGTTCGAAACGAAAAAATAAATACTTGTGAACAAGCCACATCTCCTATTTTACAATGTATAGTAGGTATATGTGAATAAAGATGTACCCATCTTTAATCACTTCGATAAATAATCCTACCGACCGCTGCAATGACGACAAACACACGTCGGCGCGTGGTCCGCCTTAGCTTTTCGAATAAATTAATGATATAAATTATGTATAATTACTTATCAAAAATCTATTCTAATAGAAATCTAGATCTACATATTACCTATCTTTAACAATAAATCACAAGTTGATTTTAATAGTAGGTATATAAAATATTTCGATCATAAATTCTAAAACGTATCATTTTGAAATAATATCTTTACCGTGAAAAGTTTCTGCTATTATGTTTTCAGCTTATAGAAATCTAGGTAGGAACCTGAAGTAATATACTTATAAAAATAGGAGATGTGGCTTGTTCAGAAGTATTTCTTTTTTCGTTTCGAAAAAGAGCAATCAGCGACTGGGAGCCCCTTAAGCTTGGGTTGGTCTCATTGGAAGCAGTTTAGCGGAAATTGTACTAGATATCTTTGTCCGTTTAGTCATACCATATGTACTCCTGTTGAAATTGCGTTAGCAACGTGGATTGCTAAGATATCTTTTTGCGGATGAATACCTAAACTAAACGTATTGTTAAACCAACAAAAGACCTTACCTTTAGTTTGTTGATTTTGGTTTGTGTTGAATTTAAAATTGTATTTAGCTCCGCCAAACCACTACTGCCTTCTTTTATGGTGTCATCAAGCATTGCGATGTTCTGACAAATTAAACAAAAGATTATAATTAGTTAGCGTATGTATTTTATAGACAGATGTAAAACCTAATAAAAATAAACCTCCATTCGTTTGTGATTTGTTTTGTTTTTAATTAAATTGGAATAAAAATCAGTTTTTTAGTATACGAACTCTTTGGAAATTATGCAAGGAGTCTAAAAGTTTTCTCTCACCTCTGCAGTTTTGATTTCCACTTCCTCGAACTCCGTGACATCAAGATGTTTATTTTTCGCCAAAAACTCTTCCTTGTCTGGTAATGGCTGACCAAACAGCTCTGCTCTTGTGCACGCATCTTCGTATGCTTTTAAAGACATTTTGGACACGAATATCACTGATTTCCTTGCAAAGCACTTAATAAAACTGGCAGCGGGGTTGAATCCTTGACCTAAATAATTATGTCGTATAGGGAAGGGTGGCCAACTTCGCAGAACGTATTGATTTTCTTCGAACGGAAGTTTGTTCAAAATTGAACCCTATTTTTGCCATTTTACAACCTAATACGGTGGATATAAAGATCAATAAAATCTAAATAATATTTTCAACCTTTTTTGACAATTACTGCTATTTATCATGTTACCTAAAAATAAAAAACAAAACATCCAATTTGAAAGCTCCCTCCCGCGCGTAATATGTCAATGTTGCCAGTCTGCAAATTGTTTATGATGCACTCAAGGATTGAGTAATTTATGAAATTACATTAAAGCGTCTTTTAATATTAATCTGCAAGTTTTTTTAATAATAACTGTTTTTAATATTAACTGTTTTAAATTCTACTCTACGTTGTGATTTTTATTACGGGCAATACATAATTTAAACAGCTGCACAGTCAGCTGCAGGGTTCAACGGCCGAAAGAGTGAATATAATGAATTGCCTACGGCATAATGAATGAGTACGAAAGAGAAAGCTGCAATTTCCCTTTTTCGTATTGACAAGCTGAATTTTTGATTACCAATAATAATTTGAACTCTACCTGGGTGGAATAAAGATGAATATTGCAGCTTTGTCTTGATGACTTGCTGACTGACAAGCAGAGCAAAGCAATAAGCAAATGATCTTTCTTTCATTTCATCTGTCGTATCGGCCGGCTACGGCTTGGTATCATATTTTACCTGTTTCGCTTCGAAATAAATGTTTATAAAGTCACTTTTAGTTTTACCTGTACTTTCGCGGATAAAGACGTGTAATTTAGTGAGAATATCATCGTGTACAATGGCATCAAGTAAGTTCGAGTTTTTTTTTTATCTTTGTAACGGTATTTTCGACAAAAAATTCCAGGAAAATGTAGTTGGTAAATTGGTAAATAAAATGTTTTTTTTTTATCTTTTACACTTGTTCATACAATACCTACCTACCTACAACAAAAGAAAACTTCAACCAACAAAGTAAGAAATTATTGCAAAGTCATGTTCAAAACATAAAAAGCTAAACCAAAGCGAACATTATTCTTAGTTTTATACTAACTTTGATTTGAAACACCATTTTTTCACTAGGTGTTCGTAAAATGAAATGAAATGAAATGAAAATATTTATTTGACACAAACACACACAGAAGACAGAGGGATACAATATATAAAAAGAATACAAAAACGCCCGACCAATAAATTGGCCAGCACTCGAGCTTTACACTCACTTACAAAAAAGCCTATCTACTATTCATCACTTAAAAAAACCCTAATCTACCAAATATAAATAAAACCCATATCAATCTGTTTCAGTGCCCCTGAAACTAGAAACGCTATCAAAGCTCCGGAATGATTTCTATGCGGACCCCAAAAATGAGCTTGCTCAGAATGTGTGCACCCGTTTCGACCCTTTTGAAGTGGCTATCAGCAGGAAGCGAGCAGACACCAGCCTGCATGTCTACAACATCAAGGTATGTAAAGTACATGCACGGGTGCGCGGAGAAACATATTTCTTAAATTACCCCTAAGGGGTGATTTCAGAATACAGCAGACATCTTTTCAGATTTCCAGGCGCTCAGATCCTTGATGATGTCTAAAGATTACAAAGTATATAGATATTTTGTAATAGATATTACATTATTTTACAAAAAATCCTGACATTCTATCCAAATATTAATTAAATTTTGGATTGGAATTGGAAATTATTTTAAAAAGCTTTACTTATATTAAGTACTAGCTTTCACCCGCGGCTGCGCTCGCTTCGTATTTTGATAAAAAGTATCCTAGTCCCAATCTGTGTTATGCACTATTTTATACAATTTCTAATCTACTAATTCCATTTCAAACAATGAGTTATCAGCAGTTAACTTCACCTGATAATGTTATCTCGGTTCTTCTAACAATAAGGGTGGGTTTCCATTGACGCGGAGCTGTGCGGACCGTGAATTAACCAATCACAGCGTTTGATATTTTTGGGACAATTATTTCGAGCATCAATTAATCAATTTAATAGGGGTGCACTGAGAAAGGAATTTACGAAATGGTACCCCCAATAGGATGCAGTGGGGTTTGAAGTCTGTTTTAAAAATAATTTTAAAAATAATTTCGCGAGGGTTTCCACTAGTAAAAAATAAAGATTTAAAATTTAAGTAATGTAAATATATGCACTGTGTGATTATGTAGTATGCTGCCCCACACGCACTATGGCTCCACTGAAAATGAGCGCTGCATCAACTCTCGCTGTTGCAGCATATAGCTGAGTGACCAATTTTGTTGTCAATGTTGCCAATATGTATGTTTTTTGTTTAGTTTTATGAGATTATGTTGACACAAAATAAATTTATTCTTTCTTTCTAAATTTGATGATTTTGATTAGGTGGAGACGGAAGGCAAGCCAGTAACGAACCAGGAAAACTCGGGTCGTTGCTGGCTGTTCGCAGCTCTCAACGTGATGCGGCTGCCATTCATGAAGAAGTACGGCATCGAGGAGTTCGAGTTCTCACAGAGGTGAGTTTTTAATAGGGCCCTAACCCTCGTATTCAAGAACGACACTATGAGAACACGCACCCACAGTGGACGAAATCTTTTTTCATAAAAATCTCTTTATGTGTTGAGCGGCACTTTTCACTTTTTTGTAGATATTGATGTCCTCTATAAAACTGTAGTACATCACTTTGCTCTATTGTCAATACTTTCTGCAGCAAACGCAATATAAGGATTTTTTTCACACTTTGGGTTACATTATCGAAATTTTCATACGGATCCCTAACGTTTTTGAAAATAATCTATAGCCTATGTTCATCAGGGATAATGCAGGATTTGAATGGTAAAAGAATTTTTGAAATCGGTTCAGTAGTTTCGGTTCCTATTCGATACAAACAAACAATCAAATCTTTCCTCTTTATAATATTTGTATAGACAAGAATTGGTCGTTTAAAGGTATTAGATAGATAGATAACTTTTCGTGGCTTAAAATGCGTTTTCCAAGCCATCCACAGAAAAGACGATATAATGCAGATCAGTATCTGCATTATATCGTCTTTCCGTGGACTAAACCACAGGCTTTCTCACTATATTATCCTTCACCGATAATGCACGTGTAATGCGAAGTTTTATATTTTTTCAAGTAAAAATAACATCCTCGGACTGCATCACCGGGATTTACCCTCGTATTCAAGAACGACATTATGAGAACACGCACCCACAGTGAACGAAATCTTTTTTCATAAACATCACTTTATGTGTTGAGCGACACTATGGCGCACGCTACCGTGTGCCTTTAGAGCTCAACTTTGGCTAGAGGCACACGACAATGTGCCTCTAGTCACACTATGCAGTGTCGCACAACACATAAAGTGATTTTTATGAAAAAAGATATCGTCCACTTCGGGTGCGTGTTCTCATAGTGTCGTTCTTGAATACGAGGGTTAAACCCACAACCTTTACATTGAAAGTCCAGATGAGAGTTACCTTTACCCGGTCAACATAACTCGTATCTATTATCTCTCAATGTAAACATTTGCAATAAAACTCATGTAATTGTGTAAGTACAATAAACTATACAGTTTATAGGTAACTAAACATACTTGTTAAGTAGACAACTCGACATGATAAGCAGAACAATGATTTCTTGTACCGTTTAGTCAGAGGGTGATACAAAACAAGGTTTCATTTGATAGATTAAAATAACAAATAAACAAAAACCGGTCACCTAGGGTTCCGTACCATCACTATCACTACATAGTATAAAGCAAAGTCGCTTCCCGCGTCTGTATGTATGCTTATATCTTTAAAACTACACAACGGATTTTGATGCGGTTTTTGGAACGAAGTTCCTTATCGCGCGTTGTGAAAGGGGGCTAGACGGAAAAAATTCTTACGAAAAGTTGTCACGACACGTTTTTGCTATAGTATATCTATTAATATATATATCTATTAATTGTGTCGAGGTCGAGGTCGAGGACGAGGTCGAGGTCGAGGTGGAGGTCGAGGTGGAGGTCGAGGTCGAGGTCGAAGTCGAAGTCGAAGTCGAAGTTGATTCCCCTTCCCTTGTCCCACGTTATTTTGTGAGAACTTCGTTCCATCCGGGTGTCCCTTGACACCTCTCAAGTTTTTGTTTTTTTTTAATAAATAGAGTGATTCAGGAGGAAGGTTTATATGTATAATAACATAGTAAATAAGTAAAAATGTAAAAAATAAATGCTGTTAACGAGTATACAAAGACATTTGTAACAGAAATAAACCAGAAGTTTCGTTAAGTCGAGTTTGTAAACTTTGCTTCTATTTGTGCACAAACTACTAGTATGATTCATTTCAGAGCATGTGTAACATATAATCGCGCGCTGTTGTTTCATGATATGGTACAAAAAGTGTAGATTGAACTATTATTACGTGCCACCAACCATACAGTGTTTAAACCGACGAAAAAATGAGATTCTCAATTCGACACGCACCTATTTATTTTGATTATTTTTACCTGGTGACCCGTTTTTTTTAGATAGAAAATAGCCCCAAGTGGGAAATGGGACCACCATTTAAATTGTATTCATGTAGAACTAACAGTTCCTTCACTTTCTTGGTAAAAACATTTTCGTCGGTTTTCTTTTTAAAACGATTTATTTATTTTTATACGATTCAATTCAATTCAAAAATTGAATATAAATGATTACTACGATTACTAGCAGACCCGGCCACGCGTTGCTGTGTCAACAGATATCGCCATCTGTTAGAATATTTTGTAGCTAACAGATAATTGTGACTGACAGCTAATAAACAAATAATCACTACATAGTATAAAGCAAAGTCGCTTTCCGCTTCCCGCGTCTGTATGTATGTATGTATGTTTGCTTATATCTTTAAAACTACACAACGGATTTTGATGCGGTTTTTTTTAATAGATAGAGTGATTCAGGAGGAAGGTTTATATGTATAATAACATGCTACCCGTGCGAAGCCGGGGCGGGTCGCTAGTTTGCAATGAAATAATCTTTCAAGTTGGATCAAACTGCACACGGTGTGCAAACTTTGATTAAAATCGGTTAAGTAGTTTAGGAGTCTATCGCGGACAAACATCGTGACTCGTAATTTATATTATTATTAAGTATAAGATTTACGCCATCAAAAACATAACTTGTAAAAAAAAGCCGTCTCGCAACGCAACTCAATTCTTCTACCGTAAAATGTTGTGAGATCCATGTAACACCAAGTCGGTTAATTTATTCAGTCCCTACTTTAAGGGTCCTTCTGTCTTAAGTTATTACGTAATTGTTAGCTAATTACTCAAAAAAAAAGACAAAAACCACTAACCGGTCATAGCCCAACTAAAATCTACCTCCTATGTTTATTTGACTGGCCTCACAGCTCATTTGGTTGTGGATTCGATTCCCACCCAGTATAAACATTTGTTTGGTGTACACTGTACATAGATGTTTGTTCTGTGTCTGGGTGCTAATATCTATAATATAAAAATAAGTCGGTTTTTTCTTCCTGACGCTATAACTCCAGAATGCACGAACCGATTTCCACGGTTTTGCATTCGTTGGAAAGGTCTCGGGCTCCGTGAGGTTTATAGCAAAGAAAATTCAGGAAAAATTTCAAGAGAAAAGCAGGAAAACAGGCATGGGAACGGGAACTTAACACATTAATTCTAAAGCGATACGAAGTTCGCCGGGTCAGCTTGTGTTTAATAAGTATTAATTTACAAAAAAAAAAGTATATATGTATTCTATCACACATTACTTAGTTTGGGGCTAGATGGCGCTGTGTGTAATGAAAAGTCTACTAATATTTATTTATTTATTATATCGCTAGTTACCTGTTCTTCTGGGATAAGATCGAGCGGTCTCACTACTGGCTGAACAACATCGTAGCGACCGCGAAGAAAGGTGAAGAGTTGGACGGCAGACTAGTCAACTTTCTACTCAAGGTACGTATCATCGACGCAACTTTGTTTGCGAGTACTTTCAATGTGATAAACAAACATTGACACCCCACTGCACCCCTTCGTAAGAGTGAATTTACTTTAATCACGGCACGCTATTAAAATCTTCCGTACTTTAACACCCCATTGCACCCCACTTCAAGGGGTATAGATTTTTTATCTAATGTTTTTTTTTAAGTTTCAAATAAACAAAAGAAAAGATACAAAATAGGATTTTTAATACTTCCATTTTTACCCCATTTTAACCCCTTCAATAGAATTTTGTGAATTATTTTCTTAGTGTGTTCCCACGAAACTACAAGAACTCCGTTGTCTTGTAACCTGTCACGTATGAAACGCTAAATAAAGTTTTTTTTTTTTTATAAAAATAAAATAAATAAATAGGATCACGACTGTAATTCTCAAGTACGGCAGACATCCTCTCAGATCTCCAGACGCTTAGATCCTTTGATGATGTCTAGTGGGGGTAGTCTGAGGCACGTACAAATATTATATTTGGCACATGCCCGTATTTTGCAGTAGTTAGCATTCCATACGTGACAGGTTGCAAGTCCATTGCCGCTTATAAGAACACTAACTGGTTTCCTCACGATGTTTTCCTTTACCGTTGTAAGTACGTGTTTTTATGCGCATATATATTTTCGAACAGAAAATTCCATTGATGCACGCCGGGATTCGAACCCACGACCTTCAGATTGAAAGTTGAAGTACATCCCACTCGGCCAACGCGGCTTTTTAATCGGCCAACACGGCTTTTTTATATTTAAAAAAAAAAACATTTATATACCTAAGCCTATTTACAATGCCCATTTTCCCAGGACCCAATAAACGATGGCGGCCAATGGGACATGATCGTCAACCTTGTGAACAAATACGGTGTGATGCCGAAGAAGTGCTATCCGGAGTCATTCAGCTCCAGGAGAAGCTTGCATATGAACGCACTTATAAAGACTAAGGTAATTCGAATTCAAAAATCATTTATCTTTTATCTATATATATAAAAATCAATTGCTGTTCGTTAGTCTCGCTAAAACTCGAGAACGGCTGAACGGATTTATCTTATCTTGGTCTTGAAATGTTCCTGGAGATCTAGGGAAGGTTTAAAAGGTGAGAAAAATTCGAATAATTGCCGGAAAAACCCTAAAAACAGCCCTTTTCTTTTTCCCATACAAAAGTTTTCTAACTAAAACGTAGAGTCAATTCGAACTTTATTAGGTTTGATAATACGGTAACGGGAACGAGGAAGACAACATTTGTTAATTCTAAAGCGATACGAAGTTCGCGGGGTCAGATTGTTTATCACTACATAGTATAAAGCAAAGTCGCTTTCCGCTTCCCGCGTCTGTATGTAATATGTATGTATGTTTGCTTATATCTTTAAAACTACACAACGGATTTTGATGCGGTTTTTTTTATAGATAGAGTGATTCAGGAGGAAGGTTTATATGTATAATAACATGCTACCCGTGCGAAGCCGGGGCGGGTCGCTAGTATATATTTATAATGATTTTAGCTTCGAGAATACGCCAAGGAGCTCAGAGAAGCTGTAGCAGCGAAGGCTTCGGATGAGGAGATCCAGAACACCATCAACAAGCAAATCTCTTGCATCTACAGCATTGTTGCTACCTGCTTGGGTATGTAGTCTATTACCCCTTTTTTAACCGACGAAAAAAGGAGGTTCTCAATTCTATCTTTTTGCCTGATGATGATTTTATTGTGTTGGGAATAGCCCAGGTTTTTTAGGGATCCGTATCGAAAGGGTAAAAACGGGACCCTATTACTAAGACTTCGCTGTCCGTCTGTCACAGGGCTGTATCTCATGAACCGTGATAGCTAGACAGTTGAAATTTTCACAGATTATGTATTTCTGTTGCTGCTATAACAACAAATACTAAAAACAGAATAAAATAAATAATTAAGGGGGACTCCCATACAACAAACGTGTTTTTACCGTTTTTTATAGATAATGGTTGGAACTAGAGATGCCACAAATAGTGATTTGGCCGAATACCGAATATTCGGCTACGTACTTGGCCGAAGCGCCGAATATTCGGCCGAAAACTGTTCGCCTAAATAGGACGGCAGATCCTTACAAGTGGTGGTCAGTAAACGCAAAAATGTATCCAATCCTGACAAAATTTGCTTAGATTTATCTATCGTCTCCTGGCAGTAGTGTATATAGTGAGAGGCTATTCTCAGAAGCCGGTATTATTTATGAACAAAAGCGCAATCGTTTGCTGTCTACAAATGCTGAAAAACTTGTTTTCATTCATCATAACTTACCTCTGATAGATTTTAATTACTAAAGTATTATTTTATGTATGAAAATTATCCATTTGTGATTAAAATAATATATCTTTTTGAATAATATGTGCTTTTTTTACCATAATTTGGTATTCGGTATTCGGCCGAATACCGAATATTACAAAATGAAGCCGAATAGGCCAAATACCGAATAGTAGCCGAATATTCGTGGCATCTCTAGTTGGAACCCTTCGTGCGCGACTCGTACTCGCACTTGGACGGTTCTAACATAATTATTAGTTTATCCATTACAAACATAAATACAAATTTTACCTCATTATAAATAGTTGTGTAAAAAAGATTTTTTGTTTTGTTTATTTTCTACATACATAACATAAAATCACGCCTGTTTCCCAGGGGGGTAGGCAGAGATCACGGCTTTCCACTTGCTACGATCCTGACATACTTCTTTAGCTTCATTCACTCTCATCACATTCCTCATGCATGCTCGTCGGTTTAGAGTACTCTTGACCCGGCCTTTTTTCAAAACTATTTTTTTATTATATATTTTTATTTTCTAATTTCTGTATTTCAGGTACCCCACCAGAAAAGTTCAACTTTGAGTATTACAATAAGGAAAAGGCATACAAATCGTTCGGTACTCTGACACCTCAGGACTTCTACAATGAGCATATCCGTCCTCTCTTCAATGTTGATGATAAGGTAAAAAAATATAATCACGACTGTAATCCCCAAGTACGGTAGACATTCTCTCAGAACTCCAGACGCTTAGGTCCTTTGAATATGTCTAGTGGGGGTAGTCAGAGGCACATCCAAACATTATATTTAGCACCACATTTTGCAGTAGTTAGCATTCCATACGTGACAGGTTGCAAGTTCAACACTAACTGGTTTCCTCACGATGTTTTCCTTCACCGTCTTGAGCACGTGTTTAGATGCGCATATGAATTTTTCGAACAGAAAAATCCATAGGATTAGATCCCACGACCTTAAAAATCGATTCGAGTTATTTGTTGCGCTTAAAAATAAGAACCATCGTAGGTCATGTGCCAATTGTTATATTTGGACGTACCTCTAGCTTGCCCCCTTTAGTAAGATATCTTTGACTAGCCTCACAGCCTAGTTGGTGGTAGCTCTGCCTTCTGCGCTGGAGATTGTGGGTTCGATCCCCACCCAGGACAAATATTTGTGCGATGAACATAGATGTTTGTTCTGTGTCTGGGTGTTATTATGTATCTTATGTATGTATTTACAAAAAAATAGTATATAAGTATTCTATCAGTTATCTAAATCAAATCAAATCAAATCATTTATTTGCAAGAATACATTATTATTTTACATGTCAGATCTTAAAACTATTATGGTAGATTGTATTCAGCCTGCACGCAGGCGTGCAAATGTTTTGTGAGTCATATAATTAGAATTAAGTATTAGTCATTAGGTTACAATTCAATTTTCCAAATACTCTTTCACACTGTAAAAACATTCTTCAATTAGCCAACCACTTAACTTTTTCCTAAAAATATTTCCATTTAGTTCTTTTAATTCTTCCGGTAATTTATTGTAGATTGTGATGCACATGTTATAACTATTTATCTTATAAATATCTTTATGGCACTGGTGGTTGTAGAGTAAATTTTTAAATTTAGGCCTATTTTGCCGAGTAATCACATCGCTACGTTTTTTAAAGTAGGTTGGATGTGATTTTACAAACATACAAATTTCCCTAATATACATGCATTTCTAGTTCTCATAGTACAAGCTTTGCTTAGTTTGGGGCTAGATGACGCTGTGTGATAATGTCCACCAATATTTATTATTATTTGATTATCTAAGCGCCTATATGAGAGGATGTCAACCGTACTTTGTGACTACAGTCGTCATCCTATTTCTATTCTGTTTTGCAGGTGTGTTTAGTGAGCGATCCCAGGGAATCGAACCCGTTCGGAAAGTTGTACACACTGCAGTGCCTCGGCAACGTAGTGGGAGGTAGGCAGACAGCCTACAACAATCAACCTATAGAGACACTCATCAAGTAAGTACTTTTCTTACAAGCTTTTATTTAATTTGCAATGTATGTATGTAACTATGTTTGGTCGGGTGGAATCTTGCAATTCAATATTGAAGCAGTTATCTTCAACCGAGTGAGCTGCAATTTGGCATACTTATGTAACTTCGGTGACAATGCAATAATATGGTGACAGCGAGCTGATCTGATGATGAAGTCAGGAGCTGTTCAGCAGACACTCATAACGAAACTCCTTAGTAAATTCTTTGATTGAGTAAAAACTTTGCATTCTTGTCAAGTTCCGATGACAATGTTATATTATGTGACAGGGTATAGCATGCTGCACGATGGTTTGAATGATTTTACAAAAGCTTGACATTAAGAGGAGTAATAAATGTTTTTGAAGAATGCAGAATCGTTTTTTCTCAATAACCGCAAAACATACAGTTTTGTTTTTTACGACAAAGATAACTTAAGGATTTTATCTAGATAAATTACAGACAGAATCACGATTGGTGAAACTTTTCTTGAAAGATTTATTTTCCAAAGATGGCTCTTCAAAAACACTAGTTTCGTTTTTAATCAAAACTATGAATAGCTAAACAGTTCATTTTTATATAATTTGTTAGATAATCATACTAGCCAAGTAAATTACAGACGGATTCTTTTTAAATTTTATGGTTTTCAAGATAATGCAGTTTTATCACTTTTTCCGTCTTATCCAGCTAGAATCAGCCCGTACAAAAAGTCAAAAATTTCAAGTATCGCCTTAATACAATATTTTTCAACAGAAAACTTATTTTTATAACTGACTGTACGGACTGCTCAGTTGGTAGTAGCTCTGCCTTCTGTGCTGTAGGTTGTAGGTTCGTTTACCACCCAGGACAACTTTGTGTGATGAACATAAATGTTTGTTCTGTGTCTGGGTGTTATAATGTATACCTAAGTATGTTTTTACAAAAAAGTACCTATTTAAGTATTCTATCAGTTATCTGGTTCCTATAGTACAAGCTTTGCTTAGTTTGAGGCTAGATGGCGCTGTGTGTAATGTAAGTCCACCAATATATATTTATGTATTACTAGCCGACCCGTGACAGACGTTGTCCTGTTAAATTTCAATAATCGAATAGAAAAGACCGAATGTTTTTAGTGGGTGATGTATTTTTTGTTGCACACCAGCGCCATCTATACCAAAATCATCCCTTTTGCGTTTTTTATCATTTTGGGGATGTTTTTCATTTTTTATAGTAGTCTATGTTTTATTCGGGCATTATATCTACCTCTACAGCAATTTTCAACTTAATCCGTTCTGTCTGATTGTGCTGTCAAACTCACAAACTTTCACATTTATAATAATATTAGGATTTCCCCAGTTATTAATTATTGATTAATTATTTATTTATAGAGTGGTGAAAGAAAGTATTCAAGGTGGCGAAGCTGTGTGGTTCGGATGTGAAGTGTCAAAGAGGTTCGAGCGCAAAAATGGACTTGAGGATCTAGATGCGTAAGTACCTATCATCTATACCTATAAAATGCTTTGTCCTGAATGACTGACTATCAACGCAGAGCCTCAACCGCTGATCGCAGAGACCTAAAACTTGGAGGGTGTGTTCTTTGTATGACGTAGACATCCGATAAGAACGTTTGACACGTTGCTATGACGACTGATGTCAGATTTTTTGCACAATAGCGCCATCTATACCAAAATCATCTCTTATGCGTTTTTTATAACTATGGGGATGTTTTTCGTATTTTAAAGTAGTCTATTTTGATTCGGGCATTATATCTAAATCTACAACAAATTTCATCTTAATCCGTTTTGTTGTTTAAGCCTGATAGAGGCACAAACATACATACAAACTTTCACATCACTACATAGTATAAAGCAAAGTCGCTTTCCGCTTCCCGCGTATGTATGTATGTATGTATGTATGTTTGCTTATATCTTTAAAACTACACAACGGATTTTGATGCGGTTTTTTTTAATAGATAGAGTGATTCAGGAGGAATGTTTATATGTATAATAATAACATGCTACCCGTGCGAAGCCGGGGCGGGTCGCTAGTTTATAATATTATTAGGATAGGATTATTTATTATGTTTCATTATTGTGTTTTTCTGCTAAACACAAACAAATCGTTGCCACATGGAAAGTTTATTTTCCATACAGAATTATTCCGATTTTTTAAGACTTCTTTTTTGTAGTTCTATTTTAAAGAAAACATTTGTATACTTCCAGTATCAAAAATATCTCAAAATAACCCTTTTTTATTCACATTTCAGTCATGACTACCGTTTAGTGTTCAACACGGACGTCCAAGTGGGTTTATCGAAAGCTCATAGACTGATGTACGGCGATTCGTGCATGACGCACGCCATGGTGTTCACAGCTGTCGGGACTGACGTAAGTTCATCAGTCATCAGTATACAAAACTTTATTCTAAACTAGCTTTTGTAAGCTAGATACCACGCGAGTGAAGCCACGCCTTCACTCGCGTGGTATCTGGATAAATTAAATTAAATACATTTATTTGATACTCACAGGTAAATAGGTACAATATAACAAAAAAAATAAAAGTCAACAAAAAAATACAGACTACCTATTTCGTGGGTCAAACAGGCCCTATCTCAGCTAGATGCTGGATTTTGGGGTGACGCTTATTTAAACTTCCAAATATAATGTTTAGACGTGCCTCTGACTACCCCCACTAGGCCACTAGACACCTTCAAAGGATCTTAGCGTCTGGAGATCTGAGAGGATGTCTACCGTAACTGGGGATTACAGTCGTGATCATATTTAGATAGATAGATGAACTCTTTGTTGCACACAAAGAAAACAAATGGTAAATAACAACAATGTACAATGGGCGGTCTTATCGCTAAAATCGATCTCTTCCAGACATCCTTTGGATGGATAGTATAACAAAAACAAGAAAAGACGGGGTGTACAAAAGTTTAACTAAACTAGTTTAAACTTTTGTACACCTTTCCTGTACACAATTCCTACAAAAATTATAAATTACTACCTAATTATATTCATGCCTAACGTAAATATATTAATAAATACATATTTATTTATTTAAATTACGAAATTTTAGTCTGTTTTACAAAACAGAATCGCTAGAAAAGCTATTTTTCTAGAAAATGTAATTACTTTTACAGGAGCAAGGTAACCCCACCAGGTTCCGGGTGGAGAACTCGTACAGTGACAAGGAATACGACAAGGGCTATCTGCTTCTCACTGAGCCGTGGTTCAGAGAGTTTGTGTTCGAGGTAATTTAACGTTTTGAAAACTAAAAAGAAAACCAAAGACAATGTTTTGACCAAAAGTCAACAGACGATATATTAGTTTTTAGGGTTCCGCACCCAACGGGTTATAACGGGACCATATTACTAAGACTTCGCTGTCCGTCTGTCTGTAACATGGCTGTATCTCATGAACCGTTATAGCTAGACAGTTTAAATTTTCACAGTTGCCGCTATAACAACAATACTAAAAACAGAAAATAAATATTTAAGTAGGGCTCCCATACAACAAACATGATTTTTTTGCCGTTTTTTATAGATAATGGTACGGAACCCTTTGTGCGCGAGTCCGACTCGCACTTCGTTGGTTTTTTTAACTAACTCTTTATATTAAATCTGAACTTCGTCATTTATTAACCGGTTTGGAAAATTATTTTTTTGGTATATCCACTTCCGTTTGGTGTCGTTTAAATTTGAGGAAAAAATACCAGCTGAGGGTGAAACAAGTCGGTTATGTTTTTAAATGTAATAATTAAGTTTTATGAGGGAAGTATTAGTTCTACAATTTAAATGGAAATAATGTATTTTGTTTCCACAGGTGGTAGTAGACAAGAAATACGTCCCAGACGATGTCCTAGAAGTCTTCAAGCAGGAAGCTGTGGTCCTACCCGCGTGGGATCCGATGGGAACGCTCGCCTGCCCTCACTGCACCCAAGAGTAAACTAAACCCTATTTGTAAGTAGAATAAAGCATATTATTGTCTGCGTACTTAACGTGTATTAATTACCTGCATTTCAGTACATGTAGATAGATGAAATTTTCCAATTCAACAAAACTATATAAAAATAACAAAATATTGTGTGTAAGTTTGCGTAAAGAAATTTTTAGATCTGTTAATTTTGATGTTTTAAATGTTAATTGTTAAACACTAATAAAATGTATATTTATCTAATCAAAACTTTATAGAAATGTCTACCCTGCCTTACTAAAGCACCAATTTACCTTTCAACACACCGATTCTTTACTATTGGTTAAAATACCACTTTAAAACCTCAAGCACGAACTATTCTATTCGTAATGTAATCGTTACGTACAAACGCGGCTGCGTGTACGAACGTGTACGAACCACTCTGTTACCGTAGTGGTTCGTACTTGCAAGAAATACCGAGAAAAAACAATTGAATCGACCGCCGAGGTAAAACAGGATAGCATACAATAATAGAGTAGCAATATTATAATGTGCCTCAAAGCAATAACGTTGTGTTCATACCTAGTTACCACGGGCTAACTAAGCTGATATGTATATTTTTAATTTTGTAATCGTTGTGTAACTCGTCGATAAGCTAATAAAAGTATATCAAAATTATTGTTGATCTTGTTATTGTATTATTTTAAATTCAATAAGTGGTTGGTCATAGTTATCAATATTTCTAGAACCAGCTGCGCTTTCCTGACTGCAAGGCTATTTTGTAAAAACATGAGTATCATGTTATGGTACTGAATGCCATAATACCTACGCTTTTTATGCTGTTTAACTTTAGGCACCTATACCTACGCTTCAATACAATATAGGTGTATGTATATAGGTGCATAAACTGTGCTAGTGCAGTTACTATGAAAAGTGTACAAATTAGGTATTCTCTAACATTAGGTATTGCATTCAACATCATAACATGATATTCATGTTTTTTACAAAATAGCCCTGCTGAACTGGTGAGCAGAATGCCGGAGACACACTTACGTGTCGTGTCGCAAACGCTGTCTTGCGATTGGCTAGTGGCGCGACACGCCGCGCCACGACACGTAAGTGTGTCTCCGGCATAATGAGCATCAGCTGTTAAATTTATATTATGCAAGTGTTCTGACAAAACACAATGGGATTTTGAAGTCACAGCTCCAGAAAAGCATGCCTAATTGAGTCAAAAATGTATCGGCAAGCAAGAGCAGCTGACTGTATAATCAGGTTTCTAGCACTCTAGTCACAAGTTTCCAAGGTTATCACACATTTTGTAGGATTAGCTAGATGTACGAACATGTATCGGTATTATGTAGGTATAATGCATATTTTTCTCGAACCGAAATCCATTGATGTACGAACCGAGTACGAATCGAAAGTCCAACACCAAATAAAAAACGTTAAATAACGAATAACAATTTATTTACAGCACCACACAGTTTAACAACCCTTAAAACATGTATCCATTATTTTAACTAGTATTTTAAGTCTTAAATAGTTGTTTTTTATGATTCATTGCACATCGCGTTCTGTAGAAGAGAAAAAGACTACGCAGCTGTGTTAAATTTCGCCATCATCGGCATGTAATTGCACTTACGATATGATTTTCAACAAAACCAATGCCACAGTGGGCTTATCACATAGTCTAGAGTGGAAAAACATTTGGTAGTGAACTTCAACAAAAACAATCAACTTTTACAAATAAAATAAAAAATCGTAACCTACTCTTATTATTCCGCTGTGATAATTTTCAGTATTGTAATTTTTAATTTAGACTTTTATAAAGTCTTGAAAGCCTACCCGTCTGTTGTGCCGGAGCCGTGTCGGCTAGTGGAAAAACGTTAAAAGATCAAGTGTCAGAGATGTATTTACTTGTTCCTCTATGGTTTATTGTATGCTGTTTTAAAGCCTTGGACATTACATTATAATAGTAACGTCAATAAAACTGCAAAATGTGGTCATGTGCCAAATATAATGTTTGGACGTGCCTCTGACTACCACTAGACATATTCAAAGGATGTAAGCGCCTGCAGATCTGAGAGTATGTGTACCGTAATTGGGGTTTTTTTTTTTAATGGCAATCCCGGCTTCATCCACATGAAGTCATTTTTAAACAAACCTTCATGGATTAACTTTAAGATACCTTTCATCATAGTACACACCACACCCTTCAAATGTAGGGCTCCTAGGCGGTTTCGTTGTATCACATCTTTATTCTAACATATTTGTTGATTTATCAAATTGACTGTGAAAATCGTGTTTTTAAACTAATCGTGATTTGCTATAACATGTTTATTATACTAATTGGTCACTTTACAGTCCCCGTGCCCCCGCAGACCTTTTTTTAGACTCCTCAAATACTTCAACTTTGCCCATACTCCTTGACACATTTTATTTAATCTTTTATCACGAGTTTCTATTGCAAACTTGTTTATTGTCCGCACTATGTGCCTTGAAGTACGCAGTTTTCCTTTCTGGGATAATGCTAGTGCGGAGTACAGTTTACTTCGTGCTGCTAAGCCTTCGTCTCCAAGCATCTTCGAGAGCTTGTATTGCCTTATTGATATCCTTCCCGCTTCTTCAGCCTGAAAATTATAATTTTTAAATGAAACAGGATCAAACAGGAATCACACCTGTAATCCCCGAGTATGGTATGCCAGGATCCAGGATCTGAGATCCAGACTGAACTGGTTTATGTGTGATTGTTTCCTTCATTGTTTTGAGCATGTGATAAATACAAAAATCCATGAGTTTGAATCAACTTTAAGTTGAAAGTTGAGGTAGTACCTACCTACTCAGCCAACCAGTCCAAGATACAAGGTATAAGCAATACAGACAGCGAGAAAAGTCTACATAGTTCTACAGGTTCAAAATCACCAGCTTATTTAGATGGCATAACACCAAATCTCTTGACTAATCCATAGTCACTCTACATGGTTTTTTTCTGATATTTTATAGTATGACAAGATTAATTGTTGATAAATGAGGAATAGCATAGGTGTGTGGGCTTCTCCCATATTATTACCTAGTTTATAAGTATTATATTAAATGTAACACTTAGATAGCTAGGTAATAATGTGGGAGAAGCCCATTGCTGAAATACCTCTGAAAAACAACCCTTAAGAGATTGAAATGGGACATCAACGTTTGTATGAAACACTACACAATGGTCTACTGGTTTACTGAGTATATTCAGAGACCATAAGTATAGTAAAAAAAACTATATTCCTTGCTATCTGTACTCAGCTGGGATGAAATGGAATGTCAGAATACTTACACAGTAGTCAAAATAGTCTCCTAAAGCTGAGTATGCCCCACCGAGTGTTGATAGCCATGAGAATGCATTCTCTATCTCTAGTCTTGTCCAAAGAAGTCTAAGCATTCTTTCATTCCTAAAAAAACATATATATATCAATTTCAAAAATCAATCTAGAGTCAGCGCAAAAAAAAAAGAAACTATAAAATAGTTCACCACAGTAAAGAAATATTGGTCCAAAAACTACACTCACACATTCAATTTAAGAGTATTATCTGAATATATAAAAGAAAGTCATGTCAGTTACACTATTTATAACTCAAGAACGGCTGAACCGATATAACGTCGCCAGGTTAGCTAATATTCTTATAAAGTTAAAAGTATTGTGGTCAATTATGGTACATAATTAGCCATATTTCTATTTAAAACTTTACAAATTGCCTATAATTCTATGCATATAGTAGTCAGCATTTTCTTTGATTAGTCCCAAATGTAAGAGTAATCAAACAACCAACAGGTCACACATTCCTGTAATCTGCTACATCTAATCAGAGTTAAATTATGATTAAAAATACAGACTTTACACACGGGATAAGAGCTCTTACCATCCATAATCAATAATTTCTTGATCAGGCGGTTCCAATTTCAACTTCACTAGGGCAGTTCCGTTTACTGGGTAACCACACAATTTGTTTTGATATTCTGTAACATTTTTCCTGTACGCGCATGATTTCAAGCACTTTACAAACGGCTGAAGAAATAGTGCGTTTACTTTGTATTTATTCATGGACAGTGCATGTTCGTTTTCATCCTCAAAACTAACATCACAGCCGTCTCCAGGCTCAACTCCAATAGATTTATAACACTCGTTATCAGGAAGCAACAGACATTCCTCAGATACGTAACAAATAATGTAAGGCGATTTAAAAAGGATAACTTTGAACACAACCTGCATTTTCAATAAGGTTAGATGTTTTGTATATCGTACGGCTTTTGTTAGGTTGTAAAAAAGCGGCTTGAAGATCTTATCTTTTTTAAATTGGTATATCAGCTGTCAGCTGTTTTTATGAAATTTAGGAACTTTTGAGCAACAAACACTTTTATTTAGATAAAATTGTAGCAATTCGATTTGTTTTGTTTCATTTCATGTTCATGATTTTGAATTGAAGTTGAATTGAAGTGACAAGTGACGGACGGCAACAAAACGAACGAATGAAGAAGTATTCGTATCGTTCGTTCGCATCGTGACAGAATGTCTCGGTTGTCATTGTCATAATAAAGCTAAGTGTTTTGTCTATGGACTTTTTATTTTTGATTGTGCAGGCAAACAGACGTAGAACGTAGTGGCATCTAGTAGAGAGTAGCATATCTAATCAAATTTATTTTGTGAGTTTTCGAAATACATGCCTGCAATTATATTTTTATACTCTAGACTTTTCTCTAAATGCTTTCTAAAAACTTCAAACGTACACTGACTGAATGACTTTTCAAATTGCTTATTGCTCGTATAATCAAAGAATTGTGTAATTAAATTGTTTTTGAAAATTACTAGCGCCATCTAGTGTTGAGTAGTAAAAAATACTATCAGCTGGAATCTGCAATATTTTTTTTGCTATAGCAACTTTCTTCGTATAGACAACAACGTGGGCAACTATATAATCAAACATTTAAAAAAAATATAGAAAGAGAAACAGGAGAAACACTCAGACAGCCTCCGCCATTTTGTACCGCTGTCGCGCTGACAGGACCGGTGTGAGGAGAAGAATATCGAATTTATTCTTCTCTCCTCGCTTTTGAAAGCCTAAATTTGTGTTGATGAAGTGAAAAGTGTAACCAACAATATGGCGAGATACGGTCAAAGACCGGAAAATGCCCTCAAACGGGCCAATGGTTCGTACTAATTTCACCACGTTGCATGTCAATGGTTCGTCTTATCATGACCTATCACATCTAAGGAGTGCCTCCAATTCGCAACAAATGAACTCATACTAACCCTACGTCTACGTCCTTACTTTTTGTTATCAGCGTCGTCTTACAAGCGCTTGCTTTGCCCTTTGTTGATTTCAAAAACATAACCCAAAAGGATAGATACATGGATCCTCATACCAATATGTTCGGAATTATGTTGCGTAATTTATACGCATCCATGGAGCCCTAGGCTTAGAATCTAAAGCCTGTAAAGTACAACAAACTCCTTGCTTGTTCAAGTTGACTCCCAATGATTATTTATAAAAAATATATTGTTTCAACTCTAGATACTATTTTTAATTTGGCCATAAACTGTGTTGCGGGCATGCTTTCTGCAGTAAATTTCTAAACTGACCACAATTTCAAACTCATCTCAAAACATTACGCTAAATAAACAAATTTCCACCATCTTGGTATGGAAAGCAAGCTTCTAAAGTAGTAAACAAGCCATGTTTACCAAATCTATAATCAAAGTGTAAAAAAAGATAAACAAATTCATTCTAATGAAACTCATAATTTTTAACCACATAAAGATTATAACTTAAATACCTTACCTACATATTTAAATAAATTTACTATTAAATAAATACAATATTTTGAGCATGTTTGTGTGTCAATCACCCCTGTAACAACTTAACAAATTCTGATGACACTTTGAAACATACATACGGGCCACTTTTATCTCGGGAGGATATCATGTTTAGGCTAGTTTAGTGAGCCTCTGAAAGGCTCACTAATCCAAATTCCAAAGAAAAAGCTTCTACTTTTCAACATGATCTTTTTATGACTTCACACTACAAAAAAAATACTACAAAAAAAAACCAATTATTCCTCAACTTGCCTTGGTCAGAGTCAAGTCCAATTATAAATTTGGCACATACCCACATTTCATGTAACAGAATACTAACTGGTTTCTTCCCAATGTTTTCCTTCACCATCTTTGCAAGTCTTATTGCAATTATACATTTGCATTAAAATTCACTTATGCATGACTGAGATACAAGCCCACCTTCAGCATGGCAATCTAAACATATAAGTCTTTTACTAAATGACTGACTGACTGTCTGATCTATAAATGCACAGCCTAAACCACTAGACTTGTCCTAGAAACTAGAAATTTATAAGGTATATTCTGTTTGGTGCACTAAGAACAGAATTCCTTAAATTAAACCTCCAAGGAGGTGCCATGCATAAAGTCTGTTTGAAAATAACTTCACATGATCAAACTCATGAGGGTTTAAATTTTTTTTTAAATGGAATCTCAACTGGAATCCCCAAATACAGTAGGCATACTCTCATATCTTAAAGCATTTGAATCCTTGAGGATTCGTAAAGGGGATAGTCAGAGGTATGTCCAAACATTATGTTTGGTATAATACCCACATTTTTGCAAGAGTTAGCATTCCTATGTGTCAGGTTGCAAATCCATACTTTAATACTTTATTGTACACAGAAAACATTAACAATTATTGTGATATACCTACCTAGTTACAGATTGTATTCGTCTTACTTCATTACTGTATGCAGGCGTGTCAATAAATTAGTTAAGCGTCTGTCACCGCATTGTCACTTACTCCCGTAGTTTAGTACCCATACTCAGTAATTTCTGATGGGCATTTTAAAAAATGCCCATCGCTCTTTATAAGAATACTGTTTCCACTAGTTCAATTATATTTAAAATTTGCAGAGTTTATGGATTTGGACAAGCCCGCCCGGGCTCTGGATACCCTTCAGGAGGTGTTCCGTAACAAGAAATGGGCGTACAACTGGTCCGAATCGGTTCTTGAGCCGATCATGTTCAAGTACCTGGAGCTGTGCGTGGACCTGCGCAAGTCGCACATCGCGAAGGAAGGACTGTTCCAGTATAGGAACATGTTTCAATCTGTGAATGTCGGCTCTCTTGAGCAGGTTATAAGGTAATGATGGAAGTTGTTTTATAGTCTACCAGCTTGTAGCCGCTACTTCGTCCGCATAGATTCAGAGTGTATGATGTATGTATGGTGTATGTATGTACGATTTGATTTGACTTTATTTTTAAACATTGAAATTACTAAAAATCATAAGAAAATTTTGGGAAAACATTATCACGGCCAAACCGCTGGGCCGATTGTGATTAAATTTTATATAGAGATAGTTTAAAGTCTTGGGACGGATATAGGCTACGTTTTTATCCAAAAATTTCATTGTTTTACAATAAAGTCGTCAAAAATCGATCGACGAAATCGCGGAGAAATGTTAGTAACATATAATATTAAAAATAACACAATAGTTAGAAATGAATAACAAAAACTTCTTAATTTAATATCAGAGGCTACCTTCGAATGGCGGAAGAGAGAACGGAGGCCGCGCGGGCGCAGTCCACCCAAGCGGTGATAGATACCGATGATCTGGACAACCTTGCCACTCCAGAGAGCATCCTGCTAAGTGCTGTGTCTGGTGAAGATGCGCAGGACAGATCTGATCGGACTATACTAACTCCTTGGGTAAATATTTTTTTATTTATTTATATGATATCTTCCCACTGCAGGGCAAAGACCTTCTTTTCACACATCTCGATCTCTAGCTAAATTTCGCCAATCACTTCAATGACAGTCGAGATCATCCCGCCATCTTCTTCGGTAAAGTTTTTTAACGTTAGTACTTAGGAATATAAGAATTAAGAATTATACACAGTAGACATTTTCAAAGCTTATTGGTTCAAAATTTTCAATAACTTGTTTGGAGTTGTTATTTTTTCAATATAAAATGCATAAGCGCAAAACCGAGATTTGAAAAATATGTGCTGAGATCCTTAAAGATGTCTAATGATCATTCAAGTCAGAGGCACGTCCAAACATTTAATTTGGCACATGCCCACATTTAACAGGTTAATACTACTGAAAGACTATTTTCTACATAACTTGAACAACACACAACTAAACTGGTACACATTTTCTGACTTCCGGATGTCTTCTTTATAGGTGAAATTCCTCTGGGAGTCGTACTGCCAATGCCTGGAGCTGCTTCGTACAAACGCTCACGTGGAGACTCTGTACCACGACATCGCGCGCATGGCGTTCCAGTTCTGCCTCAAGTACTCTCGCAAGACGGAGTTCAGGAAGCTCTGTGATAAGCTGAGGAAGCATTTGGAAGATATCTACAAGCTTACTGTAAGTACTGCATTTGTTTTTATCAAGTCAAAAAATAAAACCACAAGGATGACTTTGAAACATCTTAGAAGCTAGGTGAATCTACATTTGTTCCTCGCGACAACATGTCTCTATCTGTGATTCTCATCTGCTCGCAATAGCTTTGCACGGGTATACTAATGAAGATTATAGGCAATTTTAACGGAGATCTCAAACTTTTAGGAAAATAAATGCAGCCTATTTTACTCGCTGATAATGTAGATTCAGAAAGGTGAAAGATTTTTTAAAATTGGTTTAGTAGTTTTTTTTATCTATTACAAACAAAAATACAAATTTTTACCTATTTATAATAATAGTGTAGATGTGTATTCAAAAGGTCAACTTTCGTATAATATAATATTAGTAGGGTGAGAGAATCTTAGATAGGTACGCTTGGTGTTGGTTTTATAGATGTGTCCTCCATATCTTTACTAGAAGGTTTTTTTATAGCTAAAGATTTGTGTTTCAGCAATCGCAAACTGGCAATGTGAGCATTTCCAAGCCGGAGACACAGCAGCTGAACTTGGAGACGAGACTGTTCCAACTGGACAGCGCTATCCAAATGGAGTTGTGGCAGGTAAATTATAACATGTTTAATTTTTACATGTGTTTGAATGAATGAAAATATTTATTGTGCAATAATAATAAAAAAAACAATGACATTAACTTAAACTAGAGCAAACACTGTACAATGGGTGGTCTTATCGCTAAAAAGCTTATCTATCTATCTAATTTCAGGAAGCCTACAAAGCCATTGAGGACATTCACAACCTAATGAACATGTCCAAGAAGTCTCCCGTGGCCAAAACCATGGCTAATTACTACGGGAAGCTGGCCCTCGTATTCTGGAAGGCAGGTCACTGCCTGTTCCACGCCGCTGCATTGCTGAAGCTGTTCCAACTGTCTCGGGAAATGAAGAAGAATATAACGCAGGAAGAACTGCAGAAGTAAGTCAGAATTGCAATAGTAAGCTGCAAGTGACTGACATGTCTTTGTCAATTGAATATATTCAGTAAGGGAATTTCTCACTTAGACAATGATGCATATGTTACATGATTCATATTATAAATATTATAAATGCGAAGTTTGTGAGTCGTTGTGTGTGTTTGTTACTCTTTCACTCATAAACTACTGAAAGGAATAAACTGAAACTTTACAGTAATATAGCTTATACATCAGAATAACACATAGGCTACTTTTTATGCAGGTACCACCGGTGCGAAACCGGGCGAGCAGCTAGTAATAGTTGTTGTAATTATTTTGTACTTAAACTAATTATTTACTAATTTACATTTCGCAATTATAGTAAATTCATATACTCTTCTTCTCTTTCGTCTACCCATATCCCACTTCAGTTGGAGTTTCCACAACATGTTGTAAAGGCTACTTTAAAAAGGTAGTTATAGATAAGTTTATATACATTCCGGTTTCTCATTCCAAATTTTGCTTGCCCGACTCACACTTGATAAATTTATTTCTTTCCCAGAATGGCCTGTCGTGTTTTAGTGGCTGTTCTATCAGTGCCATTGCCGTCTCTGCATCCGGAGTTCGACCGCTTTGTGGAGACAGATAAGAGCCCCGTTGAGAAGGCGCAGAGACTAGCTGTGCTGCTCGGCTTGGCCCAGCCCCCAACTAGGGCTAGCTTGTTGAAAGGTAAAAAAATATAACCATTTGTAACTTCGTAGCCAGCACTCAGCATTTTGCTTGCCTGGAAAAGATTGCTAAGTATAAGGCTATCTTAGTACCTTCATTATATTGTACTACAAAATACAAATGACATGACATTGGACTTCAAAGAGCAAACTTTTTACCACCTTTTACAGTATGTTATATAGAAAACACAATATTGTATACCACATAGATACATATACAGCCAGTATACTTGTCAGCGACGATGGGCTTGCAACCTGTCGCGTATAGAATGCTAACTACTGCAATATGTGGGTACTTACAACCCGGTCAGAATATCTGTGGACCTCGCTGGAATGCGGCGCCTCTCCCGCTCTCTCTCTCTCCCGCCTCGCCCGTACCCAGACCGCCGATATGACGTCACGAGGTCAGGTGCACAGATATTGTGACTGGGTTGTATGTGCCAAATGGATATGACTCTGACTACGCCTTTTAGGAGTTTTAAAGGATCTGAGCACCTGAAGATCTAAATAGATGTCTATTGTAATTGGGAATAACAGGTTTGACCCTATTAACTTTAGAAACACTGTTTATTTAGGGTTCTAACATTTGAATTTTTCTACAGATGTGGTTCGTCTAAACGTGGTGGCCCTCGCATCACCTCAACTGCAGCAGCTATATTCATGGTTGGAAGTGGAGTTTGACCCGTTGGCCATCAGCCTCAACGTGAAGGGAGTGGTCAATGCTCTTCAGGAGGAACCCAGTAAGTAAAACCTGACTATATCTGATAGAAAATTGGAGTTTAATTTCATTAGTAGGTAGTTACATGTCCGTACCCCCCGTGCTAGATTTAACTGTGTTACGGCAGGGTACATAATGCCTCAACCATCCAAGTCCAAAGTGTTGTTGTGCGCTTTATGGCATATGTATATCAACTAAACATCAAAGATAAAGAGTAAAATGGATGAGAATAGTGTAATAGTAAGTTCGAATGGAGCTCGCGACTCGTATGGTAATGAAATATAAAGATATTTATTTTAGTACCACCAAAAATTAAGAAAAAACAAATATTATATACTGATAATAAAAAGCCACTAATGTTCTTTTAGTGACTTTTTAGTGACCTAGAAATCGACGTCTGTCGTAGTAAAAAGTATGATGTCAATTATCAAAAGTAATATCGGTCGTTACTCAATATATCGGAAACGATGTGACGTTTGTCCCGATAAGTATATCGTTTATCGTTTTCAAAGCTTTCAACTTACATTGTGTTCAAGCAAATAAATGATCTTTATCTTTAAGAGTAGACCCCCAGCCTCGAAGTAAATATCGTTTAGTAACCGATCTGGTTAGACGGCAAAGGTTTCGAGGTAGAGCATACTGTGGGCTTGACGCGAAAGCTCACTTCATCAATATGTGATTTGTGTTTTTAAGAATCTTCACTCAAGCGCCTACATATTTTAGTCATAAAAATAATACCAAATTTTGGAAATATTCGAGATTATTAATCTGTCTTCGATTTATCTATAATGTAAAAAGAAATAGAACCACGACTGTATTCCCCAAGTACGGTAGACATACTCCCAGATCTCCAGGCGCAAAGATACCTGAAGATGTCTAAAGGGAGTAGTCATAGACACATATTTGACACTATTATTCTTTCCAGATTCCCCTCTCGCCCAATACACGGTGGCGCTAACCGATGTGGCCCTTGTCCGTCTCATCCGCCAAGTGGCGCAGTGTTACGCGCGCGTTCAGTTCTCTCGTCTGCTGGAGTTAGCTGGCACCGAGGATCTGTTCCATCTGGAGCGGCTTCTGGTGGACTGCGTGCGGCACAATGATATGCAGATACGAGTGGACCATGCTAACCAGTAAGTGCTTTCTACACAATTCTGAAGAATGTTCAACTTGTGACTAAATAATAAATAAATATTGGTGGATATTTCACACATCGCCTTCACTAAGCAAAGCTCGTACTATGGGAACCAAATTACTGATTGAATACTTATGACTTTTTTTGTATTGATTTGAAAAAAAACAAAATAATAAATCCTATCCTAATGGTAATACTATCGGGAATAGAGGAGGCAGTTAATGCCTAAAGTGAAAAACTTTTTTATACAAGCAACTAACTTTGAAACAGTGCCTAATTATGAAGTTGAGACATTTTTTCTGTAAAATCCAATCATAATCCATGTTCCGAACAGAACATTCGGTTTAAAATTTCGGGAGTGTTCTTAATAAATCGGCGTGTGTGTGCACAAAGTTGACAACTAACTAAACAACTAACTTTTTATTCAGATGCGTGCACTTTGGCGTGGAAGCTGGTGGCGGCGAATGGTGTTCCGCTGCTGACGAGGCGTGTGGAGGTGCCATTCTTCAAGCCACGCCAGCTGAACAGGTCAGTTATAAATAAACAAACATTCTATTATAAATCCGAAAGTTTGTAAGCATGATTGGGTCTCTAATCATGCCGAAACGACTGGCATTTAATATTATAAATACGAAAGTCTGTGAGGATGTATGGATGTTTGTGTCTCAGTCACGACCAAACGACTGAACGGATTTGGTTGATACTTAAAACATACACAGCTGTCCGAAAAAGCATGTACTGTTTATTCTGTACTTGAATGTTATACAGTAAGTGTATACTAGCTGCTCGCTCCGGCTTCGTACGGCTTCGTACTAGATAAAAAGTAGCCTATGTGTTATTATTTGTTCCGATACGATATCCGGAATCCATCTTGAGTCAAGCACCTGTCTTTTTCGCGTTTTTCGTCCTAACAACTGCCTCCCTTTGACTTCCGGCGCTAGCGTTGTAACGTTTTTGTGTCGGCGAGTCGCATGGCGCTCGGATTTTACCTCATTATAGCGTCGTTTTTCGTAGCGTTAACACGTCTTAGCAAATTATTTTAAATTTAACGACAAGTAATACTAAAGCAAATTTTATTAAGGTTATAAGAATAAGAATTCCTCCCTTTGTTATGGAGGACGAAAATTATTGTGATAACACAACTAAACGTTGTGTCAGGGAAAAAGAGGTCGTTCTCCATGTTCGAGCGGTTGGAGCGTAGGGGAGATTTCGAGTCCGGTTTATAAGGAAGCAGTCTAAAGCTTACATGTAAGTGAAGTACAATTTTAATTACTTTTACGACAAGCGGCTTTCCTGACAAATTAATTTATCAAAGTTTTCTCGTTACAACCCTTGGGTTTATAGAACTAAATGTTAATTATAATCATGACGTTACAATGCGTTTAGCCATAGCAAAATAGTTAACCTAACAAAGAAAATTTTTTGCAGCTTTGACTAATATCTTACTAGAAAATGTGCACAATCTACAGAGGTTAGTACCTAGATTAGTATAGTATAGTACATAAGAGCATGACATCAAGCACCACCCAAGTCTCTAATCAATAAAGTTTCATAATTGGTTGGTAAAGAGTCGAATTTAACAAAATTTACCGATTATACATAACCAAGCTTCCGCTGGCTTTGCTCGCGTGGTGCCTGGATGAAAAATATTCTTTATGATATGTACATGGGCTATGTATATTCAAGGTTTCATCTAGGTTAGTTAAAGTTTGATTGAGGCCCAAACATCCAAATATCCTCTCAACTTTCGAACGTGCTGGCAGCCCACCTACAGAAAGTTGGGGGGGGGGCGCATAAAACTAACAGCTAGATTTCAGACAACCTTGCAGACAGCCGCGGCGGCTACAGCAACCGGCCAAATGCGTGCATACGGTGCATTGATAACGAAGTTGTCTACAAGCAAACAAGTAAGTGGTAAAATTGTTTTACGAAGATATACTTTAACATCTAAAGATAAGTTCAAGCCACGTCAGATCATCTAATAAGAAGTCGTCTTATGCCGAGAGCAAAGTAGACTAATCTTCAAAGGTAAGAAATCAAGTTCTCAATAAATATAATCGCTTATCTAGAGTTCATGTCAGTATGGCTGTCAGAAGCATACATACCTTACCTACATGGAATAATCGGGAAACGCCCAATCATATATTATGCAAACTTCTCAAAGGAGTACGTAACCCGTTCGTGATATTCGTCAATCCAAATCTATTCAGTTCAGAGCTATCACATGAATTAACTAATAACTATCTCAGCTATCTGTCAACATTATTTCCTTTTCTAGTGAGAAAATTAGACTGATCGTTATTCCTTATCTCCAACTTGAAACGATTAAACAATTTTTTATTTTTAACTAAAAGGTTTCAGCCTATCAGTTACTTTCGAATGCAAAGTTATTTATTTCAAACAAATCAAATCTCTTTGAAATGTCTTTGGAGACGGGTGATGCTAGGCCTGTTCCTCATAAAGGTAGATGTAAGCCAGGCTTACTTCCACCTACCTGTAGCGAAGGAGCACAGACGATTTTCATGGCTCCGCTACAATGACCGGCTATTTACAGATGACAATGTCTACCTTTCGCTAATCTTCATCACGAACCCGAGATACAAGGTATATTAAACGAATTTTATAGGGTACCAGTCCAGTAGAATTTTACGCAAACACATTGCATTTATGGTGAACCTAATGAAGCAACTGGGCTAGAACAAAAATCCGGACAAGTCTGTTCTTGTTCCGACTTAACGCCTGAAGTTTCGAGGCGTTACATGGGATACCAAACTCAACATGAAGTCCCTATCGATACCGAAGTGCCTAACGCTACGCAGGGCACTTCGCAGTCTCATGTCCAGAAGCGGTTGGTCCCCCACACAGGCACAGCTCCTTCTGGGGTGACTCAACTTCGCCTGGTAAGTAACATGTCGCATTCAGATGTCGAAAGGCAGTTGGTCCCCCACACAGGCACAGCTCCTTCTGGGGTGACTCAACTTCGTCTGATAAGTAATATGCCGCATTCAGATGTCGAAAGGCAGTTGGTCCCCCACACAGGCACAGCTCCTTCTGGGGTGACTCAACTTCGCCTGGTAAGTAATATGCCGCATTCAGATGTCGAAAGGCAGTTGGTCCCCCACACAGGCACAGCTCCTTCTGGGGGACTCGACTTCGCCTGGTAAGTAATATGCCGCAGTCAAATGTACAGAGGCAGTTGGTCCCCAACACAGGAACAGCTCCTTCTGGGGTGACTCAACTACGCCTCGTAAGTAATACGCAAAAGGAGTTTACATCGAATGCTGCAATTTCATAGCCTTTTTCAAAAAGCATTTTAAAAACAGGAGAAATTACCCAAATCTGCACTCTCCGAAATGAAAGCGGTACAGAGCTCTTTTACTATTCACACGGCTCGATCTCGTACCTGCTTGCTGTGACAATGTCATTGTCTAGTGTCAAATGTCATGATTGAGACCTGTCAGACATTTTCCCACGCTTTTTACTTTTACAAATGATAAAGGTTAGTTTTGTGGTTTACGGTACATAGTAAAATGTTAATATAAAACTTATCGGATGTATTATTTAATTACTCCATAATATGCGATATAACAGTAGTGGCTTCGGCTGGAATACACGAACATGTCGGTCTGAACAAAACGACAACAATCGTGGCATGTACTGAATAACTATTCGCGGTCTATGCGGCGACACAACAACATAACAGTCATCTGTACAATGCTCACATCTCATTGCAAACAGACAACCGCACGGTCTTAGCCTACATCAATGTAGGTGACCCTTTATTCCTTGTATGTTATTATGTAGTTAGGGAAGTTTGAACGAAATCTAAGAAACTTCGGAACCTGACACGCCAACTGCTGAAGGTAATAAATCATTTAAATATATATATATATATATATGTATATCTGTAACGGCACAATACTTTCCGGGCCGATTCAACTTTTAAGTGTCTCGAATGGCTCTTGATGCCTGTAGCGACAAACAACATATTTAATCAAACAGTAGGGCACACTGCAAGTTAACTTATTTGCCTCTAACCTACTACCTCGAAGACCTCACACTCGACACCTCTTGTGACAATGTCTTATGTATTGGCAAACTCAAAAGGCGAAGGCACACTATTTCACAACGCGTTCCTTTGCTAGTAAGTATACTAACTTAGTTACTTGTTTCCACCACCAAACCTAATACTACAGGTACTGTCACGCTGTGCATTCTGATAGTTCCAAAGTGGATGATAATATTTGGCAGACGTACACGCCCGTGCCATCCAAGATCCTAACAAAGTCTTGAACTTACCACCAGTTCTGATCAACACCACTATTTCGAAACGAAGTTAACGAATGGTCTGCAGAAGAAAATATCTTCCAGCTAACCCTATCTAGTAATGTTAAGTTGGCGAAAAGTTCACTATTTACACACATAGACACTTACCTGCATGGAATAAACATGATGTGTGTCTAATTATATGTCTTACAAAAAATCTAGTCCACGACAAAATATAGCATGTTACCTGGCATATCTGTACAAAAGTAAAGGTTTAGGTTCATTCAGCGTGTTGGACAATATTAGTACCTACACAAATCTGTAATTGTTACTTTTACGATATTGTCTTTCATTTATTCATCGTGTCGATGTGCTCATTCATAACTTATTAAATAACGTAATTACCAGAATCACCATGTATCGTAATAAGTTTTGTTAACCTTTTTCATAAAGCTATTTCAGTTGCAAGGGTCAAGAAAACAAAACCACCTATTTGAAATGCAGAAAGTGTATTACAATAATTGGCAATTAATAATTGGTAATACCAGGTGAATATAATTTATAAGGCGACCGACGTACCGCTACATGCTACATTACTGTTAGCAGGGTAACTTGTGCATGATTTCAAACTGTTTTTCAATCGATGCCGACGAATGCATCGAGGTAAGTACCGTTGTATTATGGCCTTATTTTGTAACAAAAACCGACTACATTAGTTACAGGCTGTCTAGATAGAGATTGAAGGCACATCCGAATTAAACCTTGTCTCTGTATTCAACTTTCTTTTGATTAGGTCTTCGAAAAATCTTACAGGTACCTTGTCAGAACTTTTTTATAGCTGCTAGAAGAAAATCTAGGCCAGCATCTAGTACTGTAATCAGCGGCGAAATGAAGTCCGTTTTCAAAAAATAAATAGCTTATCAATTAAGTGGTAAACAATATTTTCAGTTCAGTTTCCTTGTCTTTTTGTTGAATCAGTGTGTTAATCAATTTTTTTTTTGTAAAATTGAACTCTGATTATGATTATTTTTGATTGATAACAATGCAAGTATTAAATCTGTTATTTACTTACAGTTTATCTTACCATTACATGACACATTATAGCATCACCATAATTACATAATTATTGGTGTACCAGGAGATAACAAACACATCACTCAAGATGGATTCCGGATATCGTATCGGAACAAATAATATAGGAGTTTTAACTAACAATAAAACTTACCTATTATTTTTCCAACGATATCCGGAATCCAGGTAATGCCTACCTGGTACATCGTGAGTAAATATAATGAGGTAAAATCCGAGCGCCATGCGACTCGCCGACACAAAAACGTTACAACGCTAGCGCCGGAAGTCAAAGGGAGGCAGTTGTTAGGACGAAAAACGCGAAAAAGACAGGTGCTTGACTCAAGATGGATTCCGGATATCGTTGGAAAAATAATAGGTAAGTTTTATTGTTAGTTAAAACTCCTATATTCTGATGAATAAGCTCTAATATTGTAAAGTCACCACTCACAAACTTTCACATTTATAATATTAAGGCGCTCCTAGTCGACGGTTGTTTTTGTTCGAAACGAAAAAATAAATACTTGTGAACAAGCCACATCTCCTATTTTATAATGTATAGTATATGTGAATAAAGATGTACCCATCTTTAATCACTTCGATAAATAATCCTACCGACCGCTGCAATTACGGCCTTAAAACTCCGTCAGAGTTGGCCACTATCTTATAAGAACCTATTTTATTACTTACTTATACTACTTAGTCATTATTATTTATGTGTAACAGACGTCTGGTACGAAATAAATTATTATTATTATTATTATTATTATTAAAGATGTACCCATCTTTAATCACTTCGATAAATAATCCTACCGACCGCTGCAATGACGACAAACACACGTCGGCGCGTGGTCCGCCTTAGCTTTTAGAATAAATTAATGATATAAATTATGTATAATTACTTATCAAAAATCTATTCTAATAGAAATCTAGATCTACATATTACCTATCTTTAACAATAAATCACAAGTTGATTTTAATAGTAGGTATATAAAATATTTCGATCATAAATTCTAAAACGTATCATTTTGAAATAATATCTTTATCGTGAAAAGATTCTGCTATTATGTTTTCAGCTTAATAGAAATCTAGGTAGGAACCTGAAGTAATATACTTATAAAAATAGGAGATGTGGGTTGTTCAGAAGTATTTCTTTTTTCGTTTCGAAAAAGAGCAATCAGCGACTGGGAGCCCCTTAATAGAATTTACAAATAAAGTGCCCATAGCAACAGCATTGCTTACTTCAGGACTAGATGGTACTCTGTGGAATGTCCACCATCATTTATTTATTCTATTAAACTTATTTCAGGTCCGCGAGCAACTGGTCCGCGCAGCCGAAGTCCTGACTCGCGCGGTCCAGACCCTCTTCCCTCAACGTCGCCGTCAAGAACGCGAACGTGCACGCGCAACCATGGTGCAACATTACCATGAGAACAAACATGCTGAGCACCACAGAGTCTTGCAACGACACAAGATCATTGAGGAGCGCAAGGAGTATATCGAGAGACTCAACACTGTTAGAGAGGAGGAGGAACTCAGGTACTTAATACTAGCCGACCCGTGACAGACGTTGTCCTGTCAAATTTCAA
Source organism: Hydriomena furcata (assembly GCA_912999785.1). NCBI lineage: Eukaryota > Metazoa > Arthropoda > Insecta > Lepidoptera > Geometridae > Hydriomena > Hydriomena furcata. Next base: position 22,611,268 of record OU538820.1, read on the forward strand.
TAATCGAATAGAAAAGACTGAATGTTTTTTGTCTGTGATGTCAGATTTGTTGCACACCAGCGCCATCTATACCAAAAATCATTTATTTTGCGTTTTTTTAATAATTTTAGGGATGTTTTTCATATTTCAAAGTAATCTATGGTAATCTATGTTTTATTCTGGCATTATATCTACATCAGCAAATTTCAACTTAATCCGTTTTGTCGTTGGAGCCTGATTGAGGCACAAACATACAAACTTTCACATGTATTATATTATTAGGATTGGTAGACATTTCATAAGTTATCTAGTCTCTGATTGTACTAGATATTTACTAGATATGTACAAGAACTTGATATTTTTTGCTTTTGCCTTTTGATCTGCTTCACACAGCAGCTCCGCGTAGGTGGAAACTCACCCTTAGGGTATCTCAGTGATTTCATAGGATTTGTATTTTGATAAAATCACCGCCACAATATTGTTTTAATTATTCGTTCACTGATCAAGTGACATTTGACAGTTTATAATCATTCAAGTTCAGTACATGAATTCAGGTAGCTTTTTTTTAAGACTATCTAAGACAAATCTAAACAATGTGCTATTTATGTTCTAATTTCCAATTGTATGTAATGTTAGTTTAGGTTGATGAAAATAACATTGAGTTATCTATTTGCAGACGTCAAGAAGAGCAACTTCGCGCCGCAGCTGCTGCCGAAGCGCGTCGCCAAGAGCATGAGAGAGAGGAGAGAGAGAAACGTCGTGCCGAGTCTGAATTAGCCGCCATGAAGGAGCGACATCTCAAAGAACGTATGGCGCACATCTCGCAAACTGCGCACGGACAGAAGATGCTACAGAAGCTGGACGAAGAGGTATGACTGATAACATTGTTACATATTTAACCCTGACTGGGAAACTCTTGGCCATATCTGTCTTTATAATTGAACGGAAATGGTGAAATCAATGGTTGTCGCAAATTTAATACATATGATATATATACCAGCTGTTATATACCACGTTTTCCTGTCAAATTTCAATAATCCCACAGAAAAAATGCTGTGGAAACCAGATATAGATAGATAGATAGACTCTTTATTGCACACAAAGAAAACAAATGGTAAATAACAACAAACATAAATGTACAACGGGTGGCCTTATCGCTAAAAGCGATCTCTTCTAGACAACCTTTGGATGGACAAAATAAACAAGAAAAGACGGGGGTGTACAAAAGTTTAAGATTTTGATATAGAATACTTTTTTTTTACTCAGACTCCTTTTTTGTAAAAACATTAAACAAATAAATATTCTTAAGTGACATTTTTTCCCTCCAGGACTTGAAGAAGATGGACGCAGAAGCCATTGCCCAGCGCGAGGCTGAGGAGCTGATGAAGGAACGTCGTGAGCTCCAAGCCCGTCTGAAGTCTCAAGAGAAAAAGGTATAAACAACATAATATTATTCATATAAGCAGTGATGGGCTTACCTGTATATGTGCCAAATGTTTGTAGCTTTGACTACCCACATCTTCAAGGATCTGACAGGATTTCTACCGTAATAAATGCTTTGACTTTATCAGGTGATCAAATTTTAATTATTTTTTTCTATTTTTTAATTAGCGAATAGACCCAAAATTGTTTCTTTATACAACTTGAAAAACTATATGACTGTCATCTCTGGACTTTCGATTGTTCGAAACATTTTCGTCGGGTTTTCTTTTTAGTTTCTAAAACGTAGTTATTACTTGACAGGTGGACTACTTCGAAAGAGCTAAGCGTCTCGAGGAAATTCCTCTGCTGCAAAAGAGCCTCGAGGAGAAGCAAGTTGCCGACAAAGCGTTCTGGGAGACGCAGGAAAAGGAACGCATTGCGCAGCTTATCGGTAGGCACATTTCTATACCAGTTTCAAATTTGTTGTTTCGTATTGCTTGCAATGTCTAATGGTGTAGGTATTTAGGGGCGGTGAACCTGTAGTATAATGTAGACTTAAAAAAATTGTTACAAGTGTCAAGATAAAAGTATTAATTTAATGTTTAAATTCAAGTAAATAGTAGTAAAAAAAATGTGAGCATGACGCCTGGCAGATGTGAAACATCGAAATTAATTTAGTAAACAAGAGCGTGACAGCATATCGCGAACCGGATCGGACGCGATCGGCACTTCTTCATCAGCAACTCATCTAGTTCGCGTAGCCGCGTGTTGTTCGCGGCGACGCGTCGCCAAGCCAAACAGCAGATCTGACAAGCCGCTACAGATGTTTCACATCAAAAACACCTTGTAATTTTGTACAGAATCACGCGCTCGCGACGTGGCGACCAGCACTCGTCTGGTGCGAATGGTGGCGCAAAGAGAACAATTCCTCGCGCGTCTTTGCACCGAGAGGGGAGCTGCGCATGAGCAGAGATTAGCAGCATTTAAGGAAAAGCTGACGCAAGAGAGGGAACGCCGGCTTAAGGAGAGGAAGGCTGCCAGGATCGAGAGACGCAAGCTGGAGGTAACTCATTTATATATTTTAACCGACTTCAAAATAGGGGGAGGTTCTTAATTCAACTTTTTTTTGTGTTTATTACCTGAACCGATTTTGATGATTCTTTTTTTATTTGAAAGCTGGTCCCTTGTGATCTAATTTTGAGTGCAAAAATACCACTTTTAATGGTGAAAAAATAGGGGATGTAATTTTGAATTAAATTTACAAGAACATGCATGAATTCGGATAAATTCGAATATTCGAATAAACGTAATTATTAATGTTGGGAAGTTATTTTCAAACAGATTTCAACCCCCGCTGCACCCTCAGGGGTTGAATTACGGGAATTCCTATTTTCAAGTTTCTAAGACTAGTTGTTTTAGACTTAACGCCAGTCAGTCAGTAAATTTAAATGTTCTGAGACGTGTTCGTATTTCGGTATCAACTTAAGATCAGAAGGAAGAGTTCGATTCCTGATGAAGCACCAATTTTTTAAATAATTTTATGTATCAGAAAAGAAAACATCGTGAGGTAACCAGTTAGTATATTTATAAGCGGCGATGGGCACGCACCCTGTCACGTATGCAATCTATTTCCCCTTGGCATAAGCAGCTTATTTACTTCGCTCGTTCTTATAATGACATAATTACAAATTGTGTTGAATAGTTTTGATTACCCTCTAGAATTTTACCGTGTTCTCGACTAATATCAAGTCTTTATGTCTAATGTTCTAAACCTTGCCTCTCCAGTATGCTGAAAGACTTGCGGAGAAGCGTCTCGCTGAAGAGCAAGCGGCCGAAGAGGCGCGAAGGGCGAAGGAAGAGGAAGAGCGTCGCGAGAGGGAGGAGAAAGAGAGAAAGGCCCAGGAGGAACTTAACGCTATTCGCGAGAAGAAGGAGAAGTAAGTAACTTCCAATAGTCACGTGATATACTTCTGTTTGAACCCACAAAAGGATTTATTTAATTCTTGCTTCGTGGTAAAAAGTAGCTTAGTATTAAAAAGTATAAAAGTCTTTATTTTGCTTACAAGATTGTGGGTTACATGGGTTGGGATCTCCTCTGTTAAGTTGTGATAGAGAATTGTATTAAAGAAGTCCCCTTTTTAGTTTAGTATTGAAAGCTTGTATTATGTATACCTGTTTGAAATATTAATTGTTGCGTTCTGACCGCGAAAGTAGTCTGTGAAAAGACTAGTACATATTATTCAGGAAATCGATTTTTAAGGACTTTATTTATAGAATATTAAAATTCCTGAAAATCAAAAGATAATTTTGGGAAAAATATGTAGTTCTTGTCCGTCTCAAGATTTTAAACAATTTCTATGTAAAATTTCATTAAAATTGGACCCGCGGTTTGGCCGTTGTAACGTCACAGATAGACAGGATTACTTTTGCATTTATAATATAGCATAGATTTATTTACTATCATATATATACTATACTATTACTATTACTTACTACTATACTAATTGTATACTATTTTATAATAAACTGCCAGAAAACGCAACAAAACTTCCCGTTAGAAGATTTAAAGCCTATATAAAGAATAATCTTATAAACAAAGCGTATTATACTGTAGATGATTATATAAATGATAAATCCTCGTGGCCTGATGTCGCTCTGCCACTCGACAGCTAAATATTGATTTAGGTACTTAATTTCATTTTGTGTAACATTTGTCTACTTTAATTATTTTTAAGCAAATAGTTATTTTATCTGTAAGTTTTAATTCTAAATCAAGTGTAGCGTGTGTTGCTTTTTGAATTTGTGCTGAAGCTCTTTAGTTATTTTTTTTTATTGCTGTACCTACGTACTTGAGTAGTAGGTACTTTTAACTTTTAATTATTATTCTTGTTTGAGCCTTCACCTTGTTCGATTGGCACCACACTGGAGCTCTACATAGCATTAAGGAAAGGATCATAAAAAAAAAGGTAGACCCCAAGCCGTGTTTGTTGCCTGATTCTTCTAGGCTTGGTCGCGTGGAATCGGCGTAGCTTCACCTAGTTCCTAAGACGTTTCAAAGTGATCCTTGTGATTTTATTGAAATAAATGATTTTTGAATTTGAATTTGAATTTATATTCACAGAGAACACCAAGAGATGTTAGCCCGCGCCGAAGCTAAACTACGCGCGAGGGAGGCAGAGGTCGCGCGTAAATTGGAAGAAAGCAAAGGATCCTCTGGGAGTGGAGGATCCAGTTGGAGGAGGGGGGATCCTCCTGCCAGGGAGGGGGGGGGAGAGTGTTTGGCGCAAGGGGGATAAGGAGTCTGAGAAGAAGGAGCCTTGGAGACCCAGTTAGTGTTCATCTAAATATCTATTCAAACTGTTGCCATGTGGGAGGTTTCTGTACTTTCAATCCGAAGGTGGGTTCGAAGCCCGGCCGTGATTACTTTTTCTGATCGAATAATATATAATAACAAATATTTTCATATGTATAAAAAACAAGCTGACCCGGCGAACTTCGTATCGCTTTAGAATTAACAAATGCTGTGTTAAGTCCCCGTTCCCGTCCCCGTTACCGTCTCCGTTCCCGTTCCCGTTACCGTCTCCGTTCCCGTTCCCGTTCTTTTCTTTGCTATAAACCTCACGGAGTCCGAGACCTTTCCAACGAATGCAAAATCGTGGAAATCTGTTCGTGCGTTCTGGAGTTATAGCGTCAGGAAGGAAAACCCGACTTATTTTTATATTATAGATAATTGCTGATTGTTAGTCTCGCTAAAGCTCAAAAACGGCTAGTCCGGTTTGAATAGTTATTTATTTTATTGTTTTGTTCGCTTTAATACAGAGGTGGTTTAAAAAAGAAAAATATGTTTCGCGGAAAATTGTAAAATTAGGGGAAAACTGAAAGTGCTTTTTTGGGATTATTGAAATTTGACAGGACAACATCTGTCGGGACAGCTAGTTATATTTAAAGAATGAGCAGATTGGTGATCAGTAAAAGATGTCACCTGCAAGAAACCTAATTCTTATTTAAGTTTGTTTGTTTGATAGGTCGCGTGCCAGCTCGCTCCCCGGAGCGTCGCCGCGAAGACAGACCAGCCCCCAGAGAAGAGAAGCCACCACTTAGAGAAGAAAAGTAAGTTCGAGAAATTTTTAGGAAATACAGGGTTACAGGACTACTCCCGAGATCTATAATATAGACCATCATTCTAATTACAAGAAAAAAAAATGTTTTTTTTTTTTAATTAATCCATAGTATTTTTTATTCGGTACAAAAAAAATAAAAAGATTTTACCTTAAAAAAAAATGAAAAAAAATTTATTTCTACAAGCTTATAAAAAAGGAAAATAATAACAAATAACTGCTCAAATACATACAGTTGCTTAAAGTATTAAACTTAGACTAATAAACAAGGTGAGAATAATAAGATGTAGGTATGTTTTGTATAAAAGTAGATCTGTCTGGTGATTCCCACACTAGGCAAGGCCTGTATCGTGGGGATCAGGATATGTTTACCAGGACATTATAAAAACTAACCCTTAAAACTAACCTAATAAACCCTTCGTCCTGTTCGGCTATCTTTATCACCAAGGAGCACTAACTCATTCTAATATGCAAATTGACTGAACAGGCGTGAAGAAAGGCCAGCGCCTAGAGAACGAGAAGACAGATCCCGCGAAGACCGCAGAGACGAGAGGCCGAGGGACGACTCTGGGTGGCGCTCCGCAGCGAGGGAGAGGCCCGAGCGGGAGCCCGAGCGTGACAGGTATGTGATCCACATCAATTAAATTAATAATGAAAATATATTTATTTACTGTTTAACACAGCTACAGCCCTTGAGACTATTCATAAACAAAGAGATAACTTAGACTTAATACAAATGGTTCACTATATAAAACAGAGGAACGCTTAACTCCTGCAAGGCAGGTATGCGAATGTACACTGGTCTCCACACTAGGCAAGCCTGTATCGCGGACACCGTAAGGAGATTTTAATCATTGCCAAAGTTGATCGTAGCTAGATACTCGTATAATTCAAATGATACGAATCTAAATCCATGATGCGATGAATTTTACTTTTAGCTAAAGACTTTCTTATGCTCATCTGTTCCCAAATCGCAACTATATATACGTACTAGCTTTTACGCGCGACTTTGTACGCGTAGATTCAGCATATCGTTTTTTTACGACTTTATCGTAAAACATTAAAATTCTTGAAAAAGTATATCTAAATGAAATTTCATCACAATCGCGGTTTGGCCGTGATAAAGTCACAGACATACAGACAGAGTTACTATCGCATTTATAATGTTAGTATAGATATTATAGCCTAATGCAAAACTTCAAAGTCATTTTACAAGAGTTTTACATGGACCTGGTCCCAGCCCAGGGGGGGTCAAGACCCCCATGACCCCCCCTGAATCCGCCCTTGGTTGAAGGCTTGTGTATAGGCCTATGTATCCACTTCGAATCACTGAGAGCTATCTAGTGCGGTTTCTATTGGTGTTGCGGTTACAACATCTAATCTATAAATCAGACAGTATAAAGAAAGTGTATACGAAGTTCTATACAAATAATACTAGAAATTTTATCCATAATATGATATAACTGGACAATGTTGCAGGACAGTGTGTTATTTTGTAAAAAAAAACTTAACATGTGGTTTTATCGTACACTTTGTAAAGTACACCTGTGTATTAGTTCAGAATAAATTATTAGATTTTTTTGATTTGAGGTTTTAGACGATAGGCTTGCAACCTGTCACGTTTGGAATGCTAACTACTGCTGGTCATGTACCAAATATAATGTTTGGACGTACCACTGACTACCCCCACTAGACATCTTCAAAGGATCTAAGCATCTGGAGATCTGAGAGGATGTCTGCCGTACTTGGGGATTACAGTCGTGATCCTATTATTATTATTATAATGTATTGTTTCTGTTCCAGGCCCCGCGCTTACGCCGGCCGCACCAGCGGTGGCACCGATGGTGGCAGTTGGCGCAGAGCTGGTCCCACAGACTCAGCTCCACCATCAGCTGTAACTATTCTCTTAATGGACTTTTACTTCTGTTTCTTTACTATACGGCGATGGGCATGCAACCTGTCACGTACGGATACTGAACGATATGGCATGTGCTGAATGTAATGTTTGGGCGTGTCTCTGACTATCCCTTTTAGACGTTTACAAGGATCTGAAAGAATGTCTACCGCACTCGGGGATGGTAGACCGTAGACAGATTGCTTTTCGGATGCCCAAAAGTTGCCAAAACACTTATTTTTTGTATGAATTATTGTATTCACAATGTTATACACACTGTGTATAACTATAAATAATTAAAATAATTCTTGTTTGAGCCTTCACCTTGTTCGATCGGCACCACACTGGAGCTCTACATAGCAATAAGAAAAGGATCATTGAACAAAATGATAGGCCCCAAGCCGTGTTTGTTGCCTGATTCCTTTTAGGCTTGGTAGCGAGGAATCGGCGTAGCTTCACCTAGCTCCTAAGACGTTTCAAAGTGATCCTTGTGATTTTATTGTAATAAATGATTTTTCAATTTGAATTTGAATAACGAGTCTCCCAATTGTTATTATTATTATTATAAATCTGTTGTTTTCTTAACAGGATCGCGGTTCAGCGTGGCGCAGCAAAGACGCGCCGCGCGATGAACGTCGCGAGGAGAGGCGCACGGACGAGCGACGCGACACGCCGCGCGACCGCGACCGCGACTTTAATCGCGACCGCGAGAGGTACCCACCGCGCAGGGATGAACGCGACCCACCGCCGAGGAGTGATCGGTAATTATATTAAGACGAAGAATTAATGATTTTGATGAATGCAGAATCGTTTTTTCTTAATAACCGCAAAACATGCAGTTTTGTTTTTTTATGACAAAGATAACTTAAGGATTTAATCTAGATAAATTAAAGACAGAAACACGATTGGTGTAACTTTTCTCGATATATTTATTTTCCAAAGTTGGCTTTTCAAAAACACTAGTTTCGTTTTTAATCAAAACTATGAATAGCTAAATTGTTCATTTTTATATAATTCGTTAGATAATCATACTAGCTAAGTAATTTATAGACCGTTTCTTTTGATGGTTTTCAAGATAATGCTATATATATAAGTTATAAGTTTTATCACTTTTTCCGTCTTATCCGGGTAGACTCAGCCCATACAAACCGTCAAAAATTTCACTTATCACCTTAATAATATTACAACACCCGTGAAAGAAGATGTAGTGATGAGGATTGAGAAAGGGATGCTTAGATGGATTGGACATATAGAGATAATGAATGAAGAAAGATTGTCAAAACAGGCATATAGGCTAGTGTGTATGGGAATATTGGAAGAGGAAAACCTCGGCGTATTTTCCTGGATCAAATTGGTGACGTTTTGAAAAAAGACCAGGTCAAGAGAACTCTTAACCGACGAGCATGAATAAGGAATGTGATGAGAATGAATGAAGCTAAAGAAATATGTCAGGATCGTAGTAAGTGGAAAGCCGTGATCTCTGCCTACCCCTTTGGGAAACAGGCGTGATTTTATGTATGTACGTATATGTACAACGCCCACATTTGAGAATATTGGTGTCTTAAATGTCTTAAAATTAAGATGTTTAGGTAATTTTTCTGATTTATTTTGCATATTTTTCACATTCAAATCAACATCAATTTACATAAAAAGTAGTTTTTCTTCTTTTCGTGTCGATGCTTAATTAATTATTATAATAGTTTAAAGGTGAGTCCAAACACAGCGCGTAAGGTGCGCGGCAGCTACACAGAACACAAGTTTGACGCGTGACTAGTAGAAATAAAAGTAAATGTGCTAGCGGCCACACCTTAAGAATATAAGTTGTTGATAAAAGTTTATTAATTTTAAGACTGTCATTTTGAACTCGTGTTTCTAATGCCATAGGTAAATCATTGTTCATAAAGTATAGCCTAAAACTTAGCGTTTTATTTATCCAAATAAAAGACAGAAACAAGATTTATATGATAGAGATAATTCGAAAATGGCTCCTAAAAAGTAAATTTTTCGTTTTATCTTCAAATTCAAAAATAATTTTCATATTTTATTAACTTACCTACATAATATATTATATTAAACTATACCAATGTTTTCAAAAGTCTCTTTTCCTCTCAGTGATCGTGATGGCCCACGGCGTGACGAACGTGACGGCCCACGGCGTGATGACAAAGATCGTCGCCCGCCACCGCCGAGAAACGAAAAACGTAAGATAAAACTATAATACTGAACCCGGAGAAAAATATATCATAAAATTTAGTTAGCTATTTTTTAGTATGAGAATCTGTACTAAGTTAAAATTACGTATTTGAGATAAGAAGTTGGGTCTATAGCTTAGCATAATTATAATAGCTTAGTTTATATCTATAAAGAAATTGAATACAAAGGTCAGCTAGACAAACCCTAGATCGTCTACTAAAGGCTAAACCAAATTTGAAATGTATTTTTTTATAATCGCCACGCCATTTTTGGGTTCCGTCTGTCTGTCTGTCTGTCTGTCTGTCTGTCTGTCTGTCCGTCCGTCCGTCTGTATCGCATGAACTGTGTTAGCTATAGACAGTTAAAATTTTCAACAACAAATACTAAAATCGGAATAAAATAAATATTTAAGTGGGGCTCCCATACAACAAACGCGATTATTTTACCGTATTTTATAGATAATGGTACGGAAACATTCGTGCGCGGGTTCGACACGCACTTGGACATGTTGTTAACATGACACATCATGTTACTAGTTTTATGATCCTCAAACTACAACACCATATGAACGAACACAACAAATTATGTAATTTCTTGTTACAGCTCGCGACCCTGACGGCGAAGAGTGGCAGTCTGTGACCAGACGTTAAACCCTACATAATTGCTGTAACATGACTCCACGCATGCACTTGAAGAGATGAAAAACGTTTCAAATTAAAACATATCCCAATATTTTTTTTAAAACAAACCTGGGTGTCTGCTCCTAACGAAACGATATAACGCAACACCCGTATCATTTAAAAAAATAAAATTCTCGTATTTTTCTTTTCTAGTTAGTGGGGTTATGAAGTAATTCCTACCATCGTTCAAACTAGTCGAAACAATCATTACATCGTTTCGACTGAAGTTATTCAGCACGATATATCGTTGTCGGTTCGCGAGTAGACCCTTCCACTTTTCTAAACCTTCAAACAATATTTTTTAGGGTATCGTTTAATACGCCTGAAATTGTAATATTAATCTTCTCTAGTGCAGGACACTGAATTTTAAATTATGAAACAAAAGTCACAAATAATATGCTTAAAATGTTTCGGTGGTTTGTTTTACATGTTTTTTATGCTCTGAAAGTGCATGCTTCTTCAAACTGTAATCTAAAGTGTGAACTTAATACAAAATATAGTGCCTGGATATTCAAATATTATAGAAATCGTTACGATACGCGCATTTACAGATTTTATAGGCGATAATAGTGCTTACGTTATTTAGTCAAAAATATGGGTAAATTTCCACCGACGCGGACTAATGACAGCGCTCAAATATTCGAGTTTAATAGACCATTTATTCATCCACCACAAAATTAATAAGTAAAAATAAGCCTAGGAAAAATATAAATCCCCGTCACGTTGTTTTTCCGCGATCCTCCTAAACTACTTAACCGATTTTAATCAAACTTTGCACACCGTGTGCAGTTTGATCCAACTTGAAAGATAGGATAGCTTACATCTCAATTTATAGTCGCAATATTATTTTATTGCAAACTGTTGACACAGCAACGCGTGGTCTGGTCTGCTAGTTTATCATTAACTAGCAGTCCGCCCCAGCGTCGCACGGGTGTAATAATGATTTTATGGCTATTTTTTTACACCTTGAGTTACATTATCGAAGTTTTAATAGGGATCCCTCATAGTTAGACATATGATATCCCAGACTTTTTTGTAGATATTGATGTCCTCTATAAAACTGTAGTACATCACTTTGCTCTATTGTCAATAATTTCTGCAGAAAACGCAATCTAAGGATTTTTTTTTTTTGGTTTTTTTAAAAGAGTTTTTGAAATCGGTCCAGTAGTTTCGGAGCCTATTCGATACAAACAAACAAACAATCAATCAAATCTCTTTATAATATTAGTATAGAAAACAGATTAATCATTAGTTACTATATCGAGTGGTAGTGAAATGACACACAGCTCAGCATAATGCTGCTGCATGTTGCTATGCTGCGGCGCTGGTCTTCCGCTGTGGCCAATGTTGACATCACGGTGGAGCGCAGTCATTGGTCACTGCGTAGATGGAAACTAACCTTAAAGGTTACCGTCCGCTATACCTGAACGAGCCCTATTTAATCTATTCTTAAGAAATCCACTTTTCGTAAGCTCTCGAAAGCGGCGATGAACCTGTCACCCGCAAAATATGAAAGTGCCAAATGTTATGTTTGGACATGACTTTGACCAACCCCGTTAGTATTATGATCTGGGAGATCCGAGAGAATATCTACTGTACATGGGGATTATGGCTCGCGCACATCGGCGGACGTTAGCGCAGATAATTTTAAATTTATCAATTGAATTTAGTGGTTGTCCAATCGAAATAAGGTATCCATTGAAATATATACCGTATTTCAATTAGATAACTATTCAATTCAATTGATAAATTTTAAATTCTCTCGCTGCCGTTCGCCTCTCTTGACTTATAATATCTCCTATTTCTGTCGAGAGCATCAAACGGAATGGTATAGAGGGAGAAGACTTTAGAACCTTATGGCGTTATATAGTATTAACTAATACATAATTTTTGCTTTTCACATTATCTGTGAGCATGTAAAATTAGCTTGAAGGTTAATGCTCAACTGCGAACAAAACAGCCAATCAGGTAACAGAATTATGACGTGCGTGCTATGAAACCAATCATATTTGAGAATGCTGGCCAACTTTGTCAAGGTTGCCATTTAGTCACAAGTTAATTTTACTGCATTATTTACACAATATTTAGCGCAAATATACGCCTTATTTTAAATGGGTTAAGGGCCTTTTTTACATTTTTACTACAGCCTCTTTAAACTGTTGTCGGAATATAATAATAACTTGGAATTTTTTCATAAAAGTTTATTCATTATGAAGTTACAAAAAACACCAATTTATAGATTTGTTGTCATAGAACTGAAACTGCTGTAGTTAGTTTGTTTACTCGAACATATTCTAATAAATGATTGTATCAATATTTTTTTGTTTCAATTATAATAACATACTTCTTATTATTATAGAAACGCAACTCCCATAAATCGCATGAGCGAAAGTAGGCCCAAAACATCCAAAGTGAGACAGATCACCGTGGGAGGTACCTCGACTTTAAATCTAAATGTCGTAGGTTCGAATCCCATCCGTGTCAATGGATTTATCTATTTGAAGACTTGCTCAAAACGGTAAAGGAAAACATTCAGAGGAAACCAGTTCATTCTAATAAGCGGCGATGGGCTTGCAACCTGTCATAGAATGCTAACTACCAAAATGTGGCCATGTTCCCGATAATGTTTGGACATGCCACTGACTAGCATGTGTGTTTTGGAAGCTAGCTAAATAGTCGTCGAAAGTTCAAAGTTTTTATTGCTTTCATGTGTAAAATAAGGTCTTATAGGTATTTAAATAAGTATGGTATCAACATGAGCCCAGGTAGGGCATTGCAAAAGATCACTTAGCCTATCTATACTTATAATAAATCTGTAGAGAGGTCAATTCTGTACATGAAATATATTTCCAAAATAACTATCAGGGGATGATTAGGGATCGATACTGATGCCAAAAATGCAATCAGTAAAAATTTTGTCTGTCTGTCTGTCTGTCTGTCTGTCTGTCTGTCTGTCTGTATAACCGTTATAGAAACAAAAACTACTGGACGGATTTTAATGAAACTTGGTACAATTATTGTTTATACTCCTGAGCTGGTTATAGTATACTTTTCATCACGCTACAATCAATAGGAGCAGAGCAGTGAAGGGAAATGTTGGGAAAACGGGAGTAGTTACTGCATTTCTTAAGCTTCCGTCGCGTGTGCAACCTTAATGGTTAAAGCTACACAGAAATCATGTATGACGGGAATGTTCTCCTTAAAATTATATAAAAAATATCCCACGACAGCATATGTTTATCTTTTATGGTTGACTCACAATAACACGTGTAACTCCCGATAGATAGAATATTTATTTTATTCTTCAAGTTATACGCGAGTGAAACCGCGGGGTACAGCTAGTCTATATATATAAAAATCAATTGCTGTTCGTTAGTCTCGCTAAAACTCGAGAACGGCTGAACGGATTTATCTTATCTTGGTCTTGAAATGTTCGTGGAGATCTAGGGAAGGTTTAAAAGGTGAGAAAAATTCGAATAATTGCCAGGAAAACCCTAAAAACAGCCCTTTTCTTTTTCCCATACAAAAGTTTTCTAACTAAAACGTACGGGACGGGAACTTAAGACTACATTTATTTGTTAACTAGCAACCCGCCCCGGCTTCGCACGGGTTTAATACATATAAACCTTCCTCCTGAATCACTCTATCTATTAAAAAAAACCGCATCAAAATCCGTTGTGTAGTTTTTTAAAGATATAAGCAAACATACATACGCGGGAAGCGGAAAGCGACTTTGCTTTATACTATGTAGTGATTCTAAAGCGATACGAAGTTCGCGGGGTCAGCTTGTAAAATTATAAAATCAGACAAAATAAAATAAAATTCTGAAACTAAAAAATATTGACCAACAGGAATGTTTAAATTGTCGACAGCAAAGTTAGTTGCGTTCTTATTAAGGGGCTCCCAGTCGACGATTGCTCTTTTTCGAAACGAAAAAGAAATATTTCTGAACAAGCCACATCTCCTATTTTTATAAGTATCAGGTTCCTTACCTAGATTTCTATTAAGCTGAAAACATAATAGCAGAAACTTTTCACGATAAAGATATTATTTCAAAATGATACGTTTTAGAATTTATGATCGAAATATTTTATATACCTACTATTAAAATCAACTTGTGATTTATTGTTAAAGATAGGTAATATGTAGATCTAGATTTCTATTAGAATAGATTTTTGATAAGTAATTATACATAATTTATATCATTAATTTATTCGAAACGCTAAGGCGGACCACGCGCCGACGTGTGTTTGTCGTTATTGCAGCGGTCGGTAGGATTATTTATCGAAGTGATTAAAGATGGGTACATCTTTATTCACATATACTATCACTACATAGTATAAAGCAAAGTCGCTTTCCGCTTCCCGCGTCTGTATGTAATATTATGTATGTATGTTTGCTTATATCTTTAAAACTACACAACGGATTTTGATGCGGTTTTTTTTAATAAATAGAGTGATTCAAGAGGAAGGTTTATATGTAGGTATAATACATGCATAATATAGTAGAGAAACACTGATAATTTTAGAGGTTTCTAATGTGATGTCGTAAATAAACACATTTTTTTGCGCTTACATTGCAAATGCTGGCTGAACCCCACGAGATATATCAAAATAATGTACTACAGTATTGTACACCTTAAAAACGTCTACAAAAAAGTCAACGATGGTATTAGAAATGTCTTACGCACAGCGAAGCGGGCACGGGTCAGCTAGTACATTATAAAATAGGAGATGTGGCTTGTTCAGAAGTATTTCTTTTTTCGTTTCGAACAAAAATAATCGTCGACTGGGAGCGCCTTAATGCATTGCAAAGGAAACTGTTATTACGAGGATATCACATCCGTTAGCGGTTTGATGCCAATAATTACAAGTAGGTACCTATCGACCTCAGTGGCGAGCTGGGAGAGTGCAAGAACGTGTGCGTTTGAATCTTGCAGCGGGACAAATTATTCTTCCTGGTAAGCCATACCCACGATCCAAGGGAATCCTATCTCCTACGGTGGCACTATGCCTTTTTAGGGTTCCATAACCAAAGGGTAAAAACGGGACCCTATTACTAAGACTTCGCTTTTCGTCTGTCTGTCACAGGGCTGTATCTCATGAACCGTGATAGCTAGACAGTTATTGTACAGATGATGTATTTCTGTTATCGCTTTAACAACAGATACTAAAATCAAAATAAAATATATAGTTAAGTAGGGCTCCCATACAACAAACGTGAGTTTGTTTTTATAGATAATGGTACGGAACTTTTCGGTTCGAAATTGCCCGGTATTTATAGTATTTTATTTATGGATAGGTACGAGGTCTCACTGATATTATTAGTACCTAAATGAGAAAGTTTATCTTCTAATGTGTACCTGTGTGTTAGTAATGTCCGTCAATTCATATAAAAAGTAATTGTATTCAGTGATTCCAAAGTTAAGATTGTTGAACAAGAATCCATATCAAAACAATACCAGACAAAGAACCTACCTTTTCTTCTTGAGAAAGTTCATGTTTGTAAATATTTTACGTATTTTTCTTTGCATATCAAACCGTATTACCAAGTAAGGTACCTACCTGCCATAGGTACGCTACTACAGTCCGGTAAGTTGGAATGCAAACTCAATCCTACTAATATTATAAATGCGAAAGTTTGTGAGTGGGTGTGTCTGTTTCTCTTTCACGCAAAATCTACTAAACGGATCAAAATGAAACTTTACAGTAATATAGCATCAGAATAACACAGGCTACTTTTTATCCAGATACCACCCGTTTGAAGCCAGGGCGAGTAGCTATTATATAATTTCGGAAGAACGGAATTATTCCTAATGGAAAGCGTCTGGTACCTATACCTCTATAACCTAAGTCAGTACCTAACCTACATTCAACATTTTACGACCTCCGTTCCATCGTAGGTTTTATAGGTAAAATAGTAAATCTAGTACATCAGTAAAGTCTAGATCAGTGGTCGTAATCGTAACACTTTTCTGGTCGAGAGCTATGCACATTAGGTCAAATGGTAGAGCTTCTACCATAATACTAATCTCTTGCATCGGCTATTTCTAATAGAAGCTAGACCAGGGCCGTCTCTACCCGAGGGTGCGAAAGGTGAGGGGCGTCGTGGTCCCAGGGGCGCCCTCAAAAGTCGGGGTCTCCGAGGTTTTTACTGGGGTTTGGGGGGTGTTAAGTTGGTTTGGAAGGCCATCTCTACCTGGGAGTGCGGGGTACCTACTAGGGGCGCCACCGACCCTTTAATGCGCCCCCAAAATTCGGGAGCTCTGAGGTTTTTACTGGGGAATTGGGCGCCTGGAGATTATTACTCAGCTACTCAGCACAAAATTGACTACCGACGTTTAGGTACCCCCGGCGCATGATAGGCTTAAGAAAACGGCCCTAGGTTTGGGGTCGCCTATGGATGGTAGGTTTGCACCCCGGCACACGATAAGCTAAAGACGGCCCTATAGACACACCTACTTACCTAGTTAATTAACTCCTTACCGAACAAAACGCGATAATGTTCCGGTCAATATTATTATCGATTCAGGTTAATTTCGAATTAATCGCCCTCTAGTTCCTCACAATTATGTCATTCATTTCATTCGATCAAAAGCAGTTTGGCATGTCGCGCGCTATCGTTTTACTGCGAGAAAGTTCATTTTTTTAACCACTCCACCACCAGTCAGCGTTGTACTCGCGCCGTGAAGCCACGCATCCGTGAACCGGACATCAGAACCGGTTGTACCTAAACAGTTAAAAATTCCGCTAAGGAAAGTTGTGGTTTTGTGTTCTGAATGAATCAGTGAGGGATTGAGCTGAAACGCGATCATGAACGTAAGTAGGAGTCGCTTTTGGTGCGGTTTCTTTTTGAAAGTTAAAAATAAACCTATCTCGATCCTTCGTAAACAAAGAAATTTAGCCTCGAAGCCTACTAACTAGAAAATGCATGAAAATAAAACTAAATCGTTTTAACGTGACCTAACTTTCGTTTCGCTAGCAAGTTGCTAGTAGCAACCAAGTTGTCTTAGGACCTATCATCACTATATACATAGTAGG
This sequence comes from Hydriomena furcata, assembly GCA_912999785.1. NCBI lineage: Eukaryota > Metazoa > Arthropoda > Insecta > Lepidoptera > Geometridae > Hydriomena > Hydriomena furcata. Next base: position 22,628,594 of record OU538820.1, read on the forward strand.
TATAAAGCAAAGTCGCTTTCCGCTTCCCACGTATGTATGTTTGCTTATATCTTTAAAACTACACAACGGATTTTGATGCGGTTTTTTTTAATAGATAGAGTGATTCAGGAGGAAGGTTTATATGTACATAATATGTACATGCTACCCGTGCGAAGCCGGGGCGGGTCGCTAGCTAATAATAAAGAGCACTTTAATACCTGCAAAGCGAAAGTAGCTTCTGGTCTTAGACTAAGGTTCTTCCGTGTTTAAATTTATTTTGAAATATTAGTAGTACCTAGTACCTACCTACTTTCAAAGTTTCTAAGTAAAGGGGTTAAAGAGAGGGGTTTTTTAGAACGGATAAGAAATTCAAATTTAGGAGTATCGCAAGGGAGTGCATTTTTTTAAGAGCCCGAATTCTTCTTGATCTATATGATTCTTGCTAATTTTGACATAGGTAGGTAGGTACTCAACTTGGGTACCTACCTATTTATTTACCTATTTGGGTATGCATACGATGCAGCGATGTTAAGGCTGGGAATAGACGTCCGATTTTGCTTCCGATTATCTGATCAGACTATCGTAACATCGACTATCGGATCGGATTCACCCAATACACGTCCGATTTTTGCTTCAGACATTTTTTGAACTCAGTCGTTCTCGAGCTGCGCTGCGATGCACACAATGTCCTCCCAAGCCAAATCTTTCATTTGCCGATCGTGATAAGCTTCAATGCTCGTATCCCATAGGCATGTCCGTTTTTCTACGGCCATAATAAGTCGTTCGTGGGTTCGAGCGTACGAGCGCCTTCCGATAGTCTGATCAGACTATCGGATCGGACTGTCTGTCGGAAGAAAAAATCGGACGTCTATTCCCAGCCTAAGACTGCAAAGGCACTTGCATTGAAATTAGATGGTATAGCCCATGTGAATTTTCATATTAAAAAAAGTGTATGGATAGGTACGTACCTACCTAGTTAGGTACACGCATGTGTCATACATACCTAACATAAGTAAGCAAGTACCATTCTACCTACTTACGTATCACAATGAGAAAATTCACACTGAATGCTTTGACTAATAACAATAAATGTTTAATTAAACACTGAATGAAATCAATCATTATTCGAAAGTTAGGTTTAACGTTCATTGAATAGTTAGGTTTAACGTTCCTTGGTCTCAACTGATTTATTTTATTGAGAAACTTAACTCATAGTAGCATATACTTCGTAGTTCTGCTAATTTTAAAGAATTTAAAAAAAGATGGATTTTATAAATTCGGAGATATTTATTCTATAGTTACTCACTTAGAAATATTTAAATACATAACAGAATTCCTAAAATTTTAAAGTCTTTATTAGGAATGCACCTACTATCTAATGTAACCTACTCGTAGGTAGTTAACTGATGTTCTGTCTGATATTGCAATTTTGAAAAACGCACGTAGCCAACTCCTTCAAATAAGAAGACATTAAGATTAATCAGAATTCCTATCAGCTAGGTACGTTCTTTATCTAGTGATATTACCTTCTCGCCTATTATAAAGAAATCTTAAAGTTACCACCCATTGTTATCAATAAACGTTATAAAAAGAACATAAAAACCTCATGTTTCGCTGTTAGAGCACGTTTGTTTCCAAGATTTGTGATTTGTTTATAATAGCTGCGCGCGTCGAGTGCTGTTTGGTTTTAACTAAACTATAGGTAGATTATTACTTAAAGAGAGATTTACAAGGTATTTCTTATTCTCCTACTTTCCTAACTTTCCTAATCCCTAGGCAACAGTGTTATGAATGCTACTTAACATGCCTGCCCAGCCCTTATCTTACTTAGGTAAGTGGGGTCGTCACAACATGTCTTCTTCTTTAATTTACCTTTATCAACCGTCATCTCGTCACTCACTCCTTCCTTACCCATGTCATCTTTCACAGTTTAACCATCTTTCTTTTATGAATCCTACAATCTCCGTAATAGGTACTTCTAATTATCCTAAATCTGGGCTCAATTACGCCCAAACGACCAAACAAATTTGGATGAAACCTGAAATATACATAGCATATGTCCTGGAATAGCATAGCTACTTTTTATCCAGTTACCAAGCAAGCCAAACCGCGGGCGTTAGAAGATGAGGCCGGGATGACCGGGTAGGTGACTTGATCGTGGTCTCCCTGACATGATTGACTTGCCTTGACACTAATTTGCTCAGTTAGTAGGGAGTAAGGCCACAGGTGGTGGTGATTAGTAATAAAAAATGATTCAAAACTTGCCGATCTACTGTTGATCGCGGTCGCGGGCGATGCTCATGATGAAGAGCATCAGAATTGTCTCGAAACGTCAGCAATACAAGAAAATATCGTGGTAATTAGCCATTTATTTTCTTTTCTCTTTTCTAATTTTTATTTTTATTGTCAGAATAGTTTTATTTTTATTTTTTATTCTTAGGTAGGTACCTTGAATTATATTATTTTTGTTCAATTTTATCCTGTGTCTGTTGTCTGTCTTTTTATTAGTAATGCTGTGCATGCCTGTAATTGGCTCACATTCTATAATACTTTTTAGGGTTCCGTACCCAAAGGGTAAAATCGGAACCCTATTACTAAGTTCATAAATGTTAACGTATTTAATGTGTATTATGTGTGCTGTTGGCGCTGCCTTAATATAAATATAAATAAATAAGTAATCAAAACTAGTTCCTGAAATAATGATTTTGAAATGGGAAAAACATCAACTTCTAGCAGGTGACAGTACGACCTCCCTTTACTCCCCCCTCAATAAGGTTTAATCAATACCAAGTTGAAGTGACAAGTATCCAGGTCAAACGGCCATACAATAGCTGCTAAATTTGGATTTCACATGTTTTTAAGATCAGATTTAAATCTATCACACGTTACTTTCCCACGGAACTTATACCCATAAATCGTTTGGTTACCGTTTACAACATTATTGTTGCATGATTGTGGAGTAAGCCTGGGTCTAGGTACTAAAATCTAGATTATCTAGATAGAGGCTGTCCATTAATCTCGTGAGGCTCGAATGTGAGGGGGTTCGGCAAAAATCACAAAATATCACAGGGGGGAGGGGAGATGGGGGGGTGTAGTAAGATATCACGTGTATTTTTAGTCAAACGCGCGATTTCTTCGAACGCAACATTTTTGTCTAGACATTTCATGGTCCTTAATTTTCTAGAATAATATTAGATTATATTTTATAAATCTATAATATAAAAATGAATCGCAAAATGTGTTGTGTTGGTAAGCGCATAACTCAACAACGCCTGGACCAATTTGGCCAATTCTTTTTTAAATGTTCGTTGAAGTTCAAGGATTGTTTGCCGGAAAAACCCTAAAAACAACCCTTTTCTTTTTCCCATACAAAAGTTTTCTAACTAAAACGTAGAGTCAATTTGAGCTTTAACGGGAACGGGAACGGGAAAGGGAACGGGAACTTCAAACAACATTTGTCAATTGCGATACGAAGTTCGCGGGGTCAGCTTGTAAATAATAAAATTAAATGATGTCCTCACGCAAGCTCTAAAGCTTAAATGACAATGGGCCGGCCACGTATCACGATACAAAGATGGTAGGTGGACAGTTAGAACTACAGAGTGGAGAGGCCCAGAAGGAAAAATAAAAGTAAGCAGACCGAAGAGAAGACAGTAATAATATAAAAGTATAATTATTTTTATAGAAGACATTTTGGGTTGCGGTATCAGGCAAGGCATAGATCATGTCTGTGGTCGCGTCTATCTGTTTGTCATAACTATAGATATTGACACGGGTCTTTATCACGTACCTAATTACCTTTAATTTTTACATAGCCGAAACGTCGGGAAAGGTAGTTACATCTATAGTTATGTCTACTAATCACGATAGTTTGAAAAATAATATCTGTTTGTCATAAACTCATAAGCATTAATCTCGAAAACGAAGAGATGTAGGTATATTGTTGTTGCTAATTAATTATATAAATCAGTTCGTCGTAAAATGATTTAATTTTTTAACGAGTTCATCTGTGATTACATTTACATTACGTAGTATCCAAGTGTTAACCTCACTAGGTTTTTGCTTGTTAGGCTTAAAGACGGATGAGAACTAGACCGAGAAACAGAATATTTCTTAATCATTATATAACTCAGTAATCTGGTTCCCATAGTACAAGCTTTGCTTAGTTTGTAGCTAGATGGCGCTGTGTGAAATGTCCACTAATATTTCATTTATTTAGTATTTCACGGTTATTTAGGTTCCACAATAATTATAAAAAATCGATTGTAGCTCTAACTCTCTTCGGTTTTACATCTTTGAAGCCTGAACCGACTTTGATGAAACTTAACACATACGAAATAGGAAATACATACTGTGTACCAGGTGAAAAATGGCAAAGAATAGCTATTTTTAAGGAAATTTATTTGCCGGACTTTAGCAAAAATTTAAATAATAAATCTATACTTATAATAAATCTGTAGAGAGGTCAATTCTGTACATGAAATATATTTCCAAAATAACTATCAGGGGATGATAAGGGATCGATACTGATGCCAAAAATGCAATCAGTAAATTTTTTGTCTGTCTGTCTGTCTGTCTGTCTGTCTGTCTGTCTGTCTGTCTGTCTGTATAACCGTTATAGAAACAAAAACTACTGGACGGATTTTAATGAAACTTGGTACAATTATTGTTTATACTCCTGAGCTGGTTATAGTATAGGTACTTTTCATCACGCTACAATCAATAGGAGCAGAGCAGTGAAGGGAAATGTTGGGAAAACGGGAGTAGTTACTGCATTTCTTAAGCTTCCGTCGCGTGTGCAACCTTAATGGTTAAAGCTACACAGAAATCATGTATGACGGAAATGTTCTCCTTAAAATTATATAAAAAATATCCCACGACAGCATATGTTTATCTTTTATGGTTGACTCACAATAACACGTGTAACTCCCGATAGCTTAGCAGTTCGAAGCTTTCTGATTATATTTGTCTACTCTTACGTTTATAACACTCTCAGTCATCCCTAATTAAAAAAGTTTACAATATTAACTATTCCATAAAAAAGAATCATAGAAATCGGTATAGAAACACCAAAGTTATACATGAAATACGCTAATAATAAGCCATTGCGCGTGAATACTGAATCATGCTATAAGGATTATTTTTGTATATAAGGTCGCGAACGCACAGGCAGGCGGCTTGCTTAGCGCCTAGAGGCGAGTCACCTAGCGAGTAGCTTCGTAAAAAGAAAATTCTCGAACGTTCGCGACCGGCCTAGCAGCTAGGCGTCAAGCATGCGTCAAGCGCGCAGTGCGGCCGGTCGCGAACGTTCGAGAATCGGTCGCCGCGCTCGACGCGTCTCGCGGCCGAAGGTATGAAAAGGCGTCCGAGCGCGAGCGCCATACAATTTTTGTGTGATACTGCGCAGCCGGACCCACCGTGTTTAAGGGTTAAAATGCAGTTACAAATCTATGGAAATGTACAAATTGTACTCCAGTCTAGAAGAAATCGCTGTAGACCTCAGAGTTTGTACGAAGTGTGATTGCTACAATCAATCCAAAAAATATCGTTTTTGGAACGAAGTTCCTTTAGGCGCGTTGCGTAGGAGGCTAGACGGAAAAAAATCGGACGAAAAGTTGTCACGAGTCACGACACCTTTTGCTATAGTGTAGTAAGCCGTGCGGCGTGCGCATGTTTCTCTGTCTGTCTTTCTCTCTCTCATAGAAAGCAAGCCAATTATTTTCGTTTCGTCTTTCTATTTTGCTTTGAACAGTATACTGTCGCGACGATTATTTTTGTTTTGTTAAGTTTATACAGGTTTTTTGTACATAATAAATAATAATAGAAAATTCTGCACAAGTTCCGGATATTGCTGATGGAGTAGGTACATTTTTCGAACAATCGGCCGTGCATCGAATCCATTGATGCACGGCCGGTATTCGAACTCGAAATTAATAATATATACCTAACCTAACCTAACTACATGAATTCAATAATTCAATTTTAAACTTTTTTTTACTTTATAGTAAAGTACCTACCACCTATTTACCGACATACTTTACCGATAGTGGTAAAATAGCGCCACCTGCCAGCGGAATTGCAAACATCTTTCATCATTGATTTACCTCACAAACCCCGAGCGGTCGCATGAGACCGCGAAAAGTACCTATAATAACGCAGTAACATCAAATGAAACTAGATGGCGCTAGAATGCAAAAATCACGTTTGTTGTATGGGAGCCCCCCTTAAGGCGCTCTATAAATAAAAATAAACTCTATAATGGGCGTGACTATCCCAAGTTTTGGCGCGAAATCGCGATACGCGCCGTGCTGACATCGCCGCGGATTACTAATAATGTTACTACGTAACAGATACATCACTTCCCCGCAGAACGACAAATACCTACGCTTTATTTACCTAAACTTTCTAGATGTCAAACGACGCAAGGAAATATGAGCTAAACTGCTTTGACTCAACGGCACGTTTCAAGTGCATAGCGGGCGATGACGTCTGCCAGTATTAAATTACCTTAGGGTTGACCCAATAAAAATGTTTCATTTTTTTATAAAATGGTCAATTTGTTTTTTTAGAAATAGCTAAATAATTAAAAGTGTATTAAGCGGTGTTGGTCGAGTAGGAGGTACCTCAACTTTTAATTTTAAGGTCGTGGGTTCGAATCCCAGCGTGCATCAATGGATTTTTTGTAAGAAATAAAATCCAGTTAGTCCTACTTCCTACTAATATTATAAATGAGAAAGTTTGTGAGTTTGTTCATATGTTTATGCCTCAATCAGGCCAAAACAACAAAACGGATTAAAATGAAATTTGCTGTAGATGTAGGTATAATGCTCGAATAAATCATAGACTACTTTAAAATAAGAAAAACATTCCCAAAATGATGTATAGATGGATCTGGTGTGCAAAATCTGACATAAGTCTTCATAGCAACGTGCGTTACTCTATGCGATTATTAAAATTTTGACAGGATTTTTTTTTCTGTCGCGAGTCTGCTATAGGCAATACGCTAAAAAGTTCTTATTTCTTCAAGTTATACGCGAGTGAAACCGCGGGGTACAGCTAGTATCAAAATAAGTCCAGCCGTCTAGGAGTCTTAACGGACATAGAAACCTTTTTTGTGTTTTATATACTTACTAGATAAGGGGTTAAATGTCGATATACAAATATTTACACTTGACAGTTCGTGTCCCTGCATGGAATTGAACCTACATCTTGCGTCTTTGTCTGCTAATCCGCCCCATTTTGAGATTAAATAAAGGTAAAAAAATCAGTGGTTTAAATAAATAAACAAATCAATATTCTCAACTAATGAATTACTTAAACCAATTTACAAAATTAACTAACTAATTACTAATTAACAATAGAAACGTATCGGATGCCATAGAATACACAATAATTACTATGTATTATAGGTAGTAGGTACCTGTTCATAGTAATTGTTGTATATATACCTAAAGTACTAATGAAAACAGCAATGATTTAGGTAATTTTTTAGGGTTCCGTACCCAAAGTGTAAAAACGGGACCCTATTACTAAGCTCCGCTGTCTGTCTATAGTCACAAGGCTGTATCTCATGAACCGTGATAGCTAGACAGTTGAAATTTACACAGATAATGTATTTCTCTTGCCGCTATAACAACAAATACTAAAAACAATAAAATAAATATTTAAGTGGGGCTCCCATACAACAAACGTGTTATCCGCTGTTTTTTATAGATAATGGTACGGAACCCTTCGTGCGCGAGTCCGACTCGCACTTGGCCGGTTTTTTATAGGTATATAATTATACAAGCTTTAACGACCTATTTTACTTCCTCAGACTAAAAAATGTCCTATCTTTTAACCCATGCCATATAGGTAATCTACCTGTATATCAAATAAAAAAATAATTAAATACTATCACGACTGTTATCCCCTAGTACGGTAGACATCCTCTCAGATCTCCAGACGCTTATAGATACTTTGAAGATGTTTAGTGGGGATAGCCAGAGGAACGTCCAAACATTATATTTGGCACATGCCCACATTTTGCAGTAGTATATATACCTGTATATCAAATTACATCTAAATCTGTTCAGCCGTTACGACATGATTATATCCAAACTTTCTATTATACAAGGTCTGAAAAAGACGATGCAATTTTATTTGCAAAAATCTTGTTTTTGGCCGTAACATTAAACCAAGTGCCACTGTGCCAAGTGGCCGGTTGGGAGGTACCTCGACTTTCAATCCGAAGGTTCGAATCCCACCAAAAACATTCTGTAAAAAACTAGCCAAGTCTCGATGGAGCTGCTTGTTTATCTCTAAAAAGTAATGAAATCTAGACAAAGTCGTGTCAAGTCTGAGGTTCTTTACTGCGATTTCTTTATTATTATAGAATGTTGTGTGACTTGGCCGTTGAACATTCTTTATACGTTAGTGGGTACAAGTCAATTTTGTTTACACGTAATGTTATATCTGTTGTAACTACCTATGTTTGTTAAGCGAGATAATAGCCAATACAGGTATTGGTAATTGGACGCTAGTGTCTTATTTTAGGCTGTTGTTGATCTTGCAACACATGCATTCAGCATTGACAATGCTGACTTCTGCTGTCTTCTTTTTGGAGCGTCAAATCGACCACCGATCTAACATAAAATAGACGTATTTTTTATACTGTTTGTTTCAGGCTCGCCTTTACATAAGTATTATTGAAATACGCAGCTTTATGAAGCCTACAATTGACTGGTTATTGAATCAACGTTTTCTAAGTGGCAATTTTCCATCGTTAATGGATAGCGGTTCTGGCGACAGATTGGTGCAATGGTGTCATGGAGCACCTGGTTTTGTACCCTTGTGTACTCTTCAACGGCCAAGTCACATAACATTCTATAATAATAAAGAAACCGCAATAAAGCACCTCAGACTTGACACGACTTTGTCTAGATTTCATTACTTTTTAGAGATAAACAAGCAGCTCCATCGAGACTTGGCTAGTTTTTTACAGAATGTTTTTGGTGGGATTTCACTTCTTTTTGTAGAAACGTGGGCTTATTGATTTATTTTATTAGATTTTCTTATTTGACACAGTTTTTTTTCTTTTTATGAGTAGTTTTTTTATTATAAAAACAAATCGTAAGCGCGTTTAAAATACAGTCAGCGCCATCTAGCGACGTGTGCGGGTATCACCGCCACTCTTAATTTTGAGCGAAATTAATATTTTAGTTTATTTAATTTGTTAATTTGTTTATTCAATTTGTGTAATGTTCGAGTAGAATAAAGTTAATCGTTCGACTATTTCTTCTTGTAAACTTGTAAGTATAAGTAAGTATAAAAGCCAGTCTAGTCTTATCCAGAGTTTTCCTTTAATTTTATTGCGCACTAGCAGTCCGCCCCGGCGTCGCACGGATGTAATAATGATATTATAGGTAATTTTTTTACACCTTGGGTTACATTATCGAATTTTTCATACGGATCCCTAATAGTTAGACATATAGTATTGCATACTTTTTTGTAGATATTGATGTCCTCTTTAAAACTGTAGTGCATTACTTTGCTCTATTGTCAACAATTTCCGCAGAGTACGCGATATAAGGATTTTTTTGGGTTTTTTTCACACGTTGGGTTACATTATCGAAGTTTTCATACGGATCCCTAATAGTTAGACATATAGTATTGCATACTTTTTTGTAGATATTGATGTCCTCTTTAAAACTGTAGTACATTACTTTGCTCTATTGTCAATAATTTCCGCACCAAACGCAATATAAGGATTTATTTTTTATTTTTTTCACACTTTGGATTACATTATCGATGTTTTCATACGGATCCCTAATATTTTTGAAAATATACTATAGTCTATGTTCATCAGGGATAATGTAGGATTCTAATGGTGAAAGAATTTTTCAAATCGGTCCAGTAGTTGAATATTTTTTGTAAAGGCGGTATGTCGATCTCTAATAGTTTGGTTAGGCTTTTGTGTTTTCTTATCAGGGTCACCAGGTACTCCAGATCTTCGATTATCCTAGTTTTTATGGTTTTCCCTTTATGTGGCCATTAAACCCTAACTCTGTGCCAAATTTCAGCTCTCTGAGTTTATGGGAAGTACTAGTTCTATTCTGATGATCATGAGTGAGTGAGTGAGTGAGTGAGTGTCTGTCTAAAATGCGAAACTTTGCTTTCGCTTAACTTCGTAACTAAATGACCTACAGACTTGAAATTTTGGATTTTAAGTACGTGATTATGGCTTACTGGATGACGAAAATTTCAGCGTTCTGGTCTTATCCAGAGGTTCTCAAATAGGGGCCTGAAAATGCGGCGAAATGGTTCCAGTAAAGGATGGTACGGCAGTGTTTGCTTCGCGCTCGACTTGGCGGGGGCACTGCCGTGCCCCCAAATCCCGGCCGTGCATCAATGTATTTTTCTGTTCGAAAAATGTATAATGCGCATCAACGTGCGGTGAAGGAAAAGTGAGGAAACCAGTAAGAGCTCATACACACGGACGGCACGATGTCGACGGCAGATGTAACTTCAGCCGTCGACACCCGTCGACGGCAGCCGCCGACGCGTTTACGGCAGCCATCGACGACTCTCTTTGTACAGGAGCCAGTTGCAAAATGAATTCCGAAGAAGAAACACTGTTATTGCTTTTACTCCGTCGACGTCGACAAAAACGAAAAAGAAAAACACGTGCGTGGGTTTTAGAAATATTAATGAATAGAGAACAAGATGGACATTTTTTACGCTTTATCCACTTACAAAACCGCGACGCGTGCGCACTCCTGGACTATGTGCAGTCCAGTGACAAAATGGCGGACGCGCCACGCTACAAACACAAACAACTGCAAGCGACGCTATTGGTCGATGGCTGCCGTCGACGTGTCGGCGGGTGTCGACGGCTGAAGTTACATCTGCCGTCGACATCGTGCCGTCCGTGTGTATGAGCTCTCTTGTAAGCGGCGATGGGCTTGCAACCTGTCACGTGTGGAATGCTAACTACAGCAAAATGTGGGCATAATACTTACCAAATGTAATGATTGAACGTGCCTTTGACTAACCCCTTTAGACATCTTTAAGGATCTGAGTGCCTGGAGATCTACCGTACTCGGGGATCGAGATCTTCGATCTTCGTCGACAGTCGTGATCTTATTTGTTTATTTTACCAACTTTTAATGTAGAGTCCAGTGTTGCCATTTGCAAATAAAAATGGCGCTCCCTATAATAATGAGGTAGGTAATCATTTTGTTCTGCGGCAGAATGCGGGTCACGCATTCGGAAGTGATCAAGGTAAAATTCTGACCTTACTAAATGTTGGCGGCTGGTTAAAAATAGACGAGATTTTAGCCCTATTGTGTGGTAAAATAAGAACACGTATTTATTTTGCAATGCTTACTGCGGATTCGGGTCTAAATAGGTATTTTTTAAGGCTTTAAATCACCATCTCTTGTCTACTTTAACACATTTCCTGTATTACTGTAAAATAGCATCTGCCAAATGTAATGTTTGGGCGTGCCTCTGACTAACCCCTTTAGACATCTACGAGGATCTGAGAGATGCGCCTGGAGATCCGAGAGGATGTCTACCGTACTTGGGGATTACAGTCGTGATTCTATTTTTTTTCTTTACATCCAATTTTCTCCCAACTAAATACCTACCAAGGCTTGACAAACTAGGTCAACTACTGAGTACGGTCTATGGCTCTTGAGGAGTTAGTCATTTGGGTACGCGGCAGACAATTTTCTACCATATGCAGTGACACAAAAACATTTTTGCGGTCACACGGCTAATTTCACGTAAGCCAAGATTTTAATAAGAAAGCCATTATTTTCTTCTCCTTTTCCCACTCAATGTGGGGTCGTCACAACATGTTGCGAAGATAATTTGGCTTGTGTTATACATTATACAACTGACCGCCTGCCTGACGTCAACACTCTTTGGGATAGCGTTTTCATCTATCTCTACCTAATGGTGTATGAAATGTGTTTGAAACACACAAAACGTTGAATTTCTGCACTTCCTCGTAAGTCTTCACGGAAGCCAGCATAGAAGCAGATACCGTGACCGATACATTGAGCAATTCACGCCCTAATTACAAGGCAATAGAGTCCTCAATGCTTACGCAAGACGCAACGGTGCACATCGGTCAAAGCGTGGCATCGATAATTTGCCAGTTTTTGCACACGTCTATGCTAAACTTGATCATGTGCAATTCAACTTTCAACCGACGCGTCTACAAAATGAGGGCGTTTTTTTATTGTACGTTAATGAATTAATAACCTATTTACGTAACCCTAATTTTATTTTAATATTTTTAATTAACTGAGACTCCGCTGTCCGTCTGTCCGTCTGTCTGTCTGTCACCAGGCTGTATCTCATGAACCGTGATGGCAGTTTAAATTTTAACAGATGATTAAAATAAATATTTAAGTAGGACTCCCATACAAAAAAATTAGATTTTTTTTATTATTATTTACCCTTCGTGCGCGAGTCCGACTCGCACTTGGCTGGCTTTGTTTTTTCTATTGTGTAGGCTAGGCTAGGCATGTAGGACTACCTAATAGTTCTTTCATAAAACGTCAAAAACTTTAATATCGTTTCTTGTCTTTATAAATTGCTCAAAAGATACATATTTTATAATATTAGAGTTAGGTATTAAGGACCTACTTACATACTTAAGAAAATTCCTCATTGTAATCTTTTTATTTGATTTTAAAACGTAAATTATTACTATAAGTTTCTAGCAACACCATGCTAGAAATCTCTCTCCATAAAATTAGTTGAAAATTTGGATCATACCACTTCTTACAGGGCTATTTATTACAAGTGAGTGTTGCTCACTAATCAACTTTCCCTTTGATCGGTGCATAAATGTTTCTTTTCCGTGCGAAGCATTAAATAATTTATTTCACATCATTTATCTTGAAGAGGTCGTCTACCAGACAATCTGAGGAAGTGACATAACTAATTTCAGCAATTGTACCTACCTACAGACTTTTTCTCAAACGATTTAATGTATTTTACAGACACGTTCCCACGATAAGGTGATTAAAATAATAGTAACTTCATAACACGCACTTATAAATATTTAGGTGTTTGTTTTATAAAACACTACTACTGCCCCGAGTCGGGACGATGTCTTGTCCAAATTTTAATAATACCATTATTATATATTTATTCTTTTTTTTGAAAACTTTTTTTTTAACTATAAACTTTTTCCTGGTAGAATACAAAAATATATATATATATTATATGCATAGGTCAAGACTGTAGGGCATGATGCCTACGGGGAATACTTAACGGAGAGAAACAACTCGTACGAACTCAGAAACTGGAATGATTTATTAATTTAAACAACAAATATATATACAAAACACTAGACAATTTTAACCAATAAGAAACCTTAAAACTAAACTATGCAGCTACAAGACGTTTCAGAGTTTTAACAGCAATTAATTTTTAGGGTTCCGTATAGAAAGTCGTGTAACTTACATTATTTATAACTCAAGAACGGTTGAACCGATTTGGCTGAAAATTGGTGGAGAGGTAGCTTAGAACCAGGAGACGTCATATGATACTTTTTATAACGGGAACGGGAACTTAATACAACATTCGTTAATTCTAAAGCGATACGAAGTTCGCCGGGTTAGCTAGTTCCTTATAAAGACAGCTGGTTTAAGTACCTACATACTTACTACTTTTTTCTAGCCTAGGTATACTGTTAACTTAATAACTGTCTTTCTAGACTGCAGTGAAATCATAAATATAAGTTTTCACAAACCAGACGAAAGTTGCAAGTTGAAAACATTTTCTCTCAAAGCATAGTTATTAGGTAGCTTTTTATTATTAAACAAGAGATTGTGCGCCTCGGTTGTATACTACATTAACCTGTGTTGATCATTGATATTACAATAAAAAATATTATTAATGAATAAAATACAATAATCTGAAAAGGTAATAAATAAATATTGTAAGTACATATAGTAAGATATATAAAATATAAATTAAGATATAGTGGATAAATTAAGATATTAAATCATACCATCTTATTTAATACCTATTACAAATTCTAAAGTTGCCTGATTCTTCTAGTCGCGAGGAACAGGCGTAGCTTCACCAGCTCCTAAGACTTCAAAGTGATCCTTGTGATTTTATTGAAATAAATAACTTTCGCCTTTGACTTTTTCTATCACGCCAAAATTTCAAAACGGATTTGGATGCTACTTTGAATATACATAGCCAATGCCCTGGAATAGTACCTACATCTAGGCTGATTTTTCCAGATATGTACCACGCAAACAAAGCCGCTAGTAGGTACTAGTAATATTAAAAATGTGAATTTGTTGGTGTATATCTAACTAATATTATAAAGAGGAAAGATTTGATTGTTTGTTTGTTTCTTTGTTTCCATCGAATAGGCTCCGAACTACTGGACCGATTTGATAAATTATTTTACCATTAGAATCCTACATTATCCCTAACACATAGGCTATAGAATATTTTCAAAAACGTTAGTTTTCCGTATGAAAATTTCGATAATGTAACACAACGCGTGAAAAAAAATCCAAAACAAGTCCTTTATATCGCGTACGCTGCGGAAATTATTGACAATAGAGCAAAGTGATGTACTACAGTTATATATAGTTTTTGTAGCGCACACGAAGAAAGCAAAATTTTTAGCAATTTTTTACACCTTGCTTCAAACTATCGCCATTCTTATAGAGAATTTATTACTTTTTCAAAATAAAAAATAGCCTATGTTAGGTACTCAGGGATAATGTAGCTTGGTAATGGTGAAATAATTTTTGAAATCGGTTCAGTAGTTATTGAGTTTATCCATTACAAACATACGAAAAAACAAAAAAAGAAAAAATCAAAACTTTTCTCTTTATAATAATATTATAGATTATTATTTAACGCTGACTGCACCTACCAGTTATACGGTGACAGGTTTTATTCGTTTTCGATAAAAAAGTATTTTGATACTTTCACTTGTGATTTTTCACTGATTGACGCTTTCAATTTTACTTTGAAACGAAGGAATTCGACAAAGAAACTTGTAAACTTGTAAACACGTGCTCAAAACGGTGAAGGAAAACATCGTGAGGAAACCAGTTAGTGTTCTTATAAGCGGCGATGGGCTTGCAACCTGTCACGTATGGAATGCTAACTACTGCAAAATGTGGGCATATGCCAAATATAATGTTTAGACGTGCCTCTGACTACCCCCACTAGACATCTTCAAAGGATCTAAGCGTCTAGAGATCTGAGAGAATGTCTACCGTACTTGGGGATAACGGTCGTGATCCTATTTATTTTTTTTATTTTATAGTTACCTACCTAAGTTGGTAGATCCATTGGTCTATGTCGGTGACTTTCGTTCGTCTATGGATTTCTTCAATTCTGATTCGGTCTCGTAGAGAAATCCCGAGCATAGCCCTCTCCATAGCTCGTGAGTCATAGTGAGCTTAGTTGTACCTACAAAACTAAGCTCAAAAACCATTTTCTAGTAACGAAATACGGTTATAAAATAATAATAACTTATATTTACTGCAATTTATTTTCTTAAGCAGTTATGCTGTGGAGAAGAATCTCATGGCATCGAAAACTGAGCGGTTTTTATGGATTGTAACCTTTCTGAACGGCGTCCAATTAAACTTTCTTTGTCGTTGAATCGAACCCATTACTTATACCCGTGTATACCAGTTTTGCTTTCACTGAGTGTTTTGCAACTCGTGTCATAGATTAACTGTTGGCTGCTGTTTTTATATATCTACGTACTTCTACCTAACTTATATAATCTACTAGCGACCCGCCCCGGCTTCGCACGGGTAGCATTTTATTATACATATAAACCTTCCTCCTGAATCACTCTATCTATTAAAAAAAACCGCATCAAAATCCGTTGTGCAGTTTTAAAGATATAAGCAAACATACATACAGACGCGGGAAGCGGAAAGCGACTTTGCTTTATACTATGTAGTGATATCTATACTAATAATCAATACTAATATTGTTTGTTTGTTTGCATCGAATAGGTTCCGAAACTACTGGACCGATTTAAACATTTTTTAATAAAAATCCGCATGAAAACTTAGATAAAGTAACAAAACGTGTGAAAAAAAAACCTTTTATCGTGTACGCTGCGGAAGTTTGTTGAAAATAGAGCAAAGTAATGTACTACAGTTTTAAAGAGAACATCAATAACTACAAAAAAGTCTGTGATACCATATACAGATATATATACATGTATTATGTCTAACTATTAAGGATCCGTATGAAAACTTCGATAATGTAACCCGATAAATACCCATAATATCATTAATTACACCCGTGCGACGCCGGGGGGGACTGCTAGTATTATATATTTGTGAGATGAACATAGATGCTTGTTCTGTGTCTGGGTGTTAATATGTATAATAAGTATGTGTTTACAAAAAAAAGGATATAGGTAAGTATTCTATCAGTTATCTGGTTCCCATAGTACCTACAAGCTTTGCTTAGTTTGGACTTTACACACAGGATGGAGCTGTGTGTAAAGTCCGCCAATATTTATTATTTATCACTATCATCACTACATAGTATAAAGCAAAGTCGCTTTCCGCTTCCCGCGTCTGTAGTCTGTATGTAATATGTATGTATGTATGTTTGCTTATATCTTTAAAACTACACAACGGATTTTGATGCGGTTTTTTTTAATAAATAGAGTGATTCAAGAGGAAGGTTTATATGTATAATACATGCATAATATAGTAGAGAAACACTGATAATTTTAGAGGTTTCTAATGTGATGTCGTAAATAAACACATGTTTTTGCGCTTACATTGCAAATGCTGGCTGAACCCCACGAGATATATCAAAATAAAAACACTTCTGGACATCTACCTAAACTACGTTATATTATTAATATACAAGCTAACCCGGTTAACTTCGTATCGCTTTAGAATTAAGACGCTGCCAGTCGACGATTATTTTTGTTCGAAACGAAAAAAGAAATACTTGTGAACAAGCCACATCTCCTATTGTAAAATGTATAGTATATGTGAATAAAGATGTACCAATCTTTAATCACTTCGATAAATAATCCTACCGACCGCTGCAATGATGACAAACACACGTCCGCGCGTGGTCCGCCTTAGCTTTTCGAATAAATTAATGATATAAATTATGTATAATTACTTATCAAAAATCTATCCTAATAGAAATCTAGATCTACATATTACCTATCTGTAACAATAAATCACAAGTTGATTTTAATAGTAGGTATATAAAATATTTCGATCATAAATTCTAAAACGTATCATTTTGAAATAATATTTTTATCGTGAAAAGTTTCTGCTATTATGTTTTCAGCTTAATAGAAATCTAGGTAAGAACCTGAAGTAATATACTTATAAAAATAGGAGATGTGGCTTGTTCAGAAGTATTTTTTTTTTCGTTTCGAAAAAGAGCAATCAGCGACTGGCAGCCTCTTAACAAATGTTGCCATAAGTTCCCGTTCCCGTTCCCGTTCCCTGTAATACCACGTTTTATATCACGTCCCACGGGAACGGGATAAATCCTATGTCCGTCTCCTGGTTCTAAGCTAATTTTCAGCCAAATCGGTTCAGCCGTTCTTGAGTTATAGGTACCTACCTACTTACCAAATGCAATAAAATAAAAAGACCCTTTATTCAATCAACTAAGTAGGTATACAATCTACTTACCTAACAGATTTAGACCCTTTATAAATCATTTATGTAAATAAGATATGAATCGAAATAATAAATAATAATAATAAATATTGGTGGACCATTTTACACATCGCCATCTACCCCAAACTAAGCAAAGCGTGTACTATGGGAACTAAATAACTGATAGAATACTTACCTATATACTTTTTTTTTTGTAAATACATACATATGATACATACTAACATGGGTGGGGATCGAACCCACAACTTACAGCGCTGAAGGCAGAGTTACTACCAACTGAGCAGTGAGGCTCTCAAAATAACTTTGAGGAAGTTCTAGCTCAGTTCGTAAGTCGTAGTTATCTTAATGAGTTTTAATTTGTTACGTTTGACGCCAAAACAAAAACGTCATTTCGTTGGCTTGGAAAATCGTGAGAGGCTGATAAACAGTCGGAAACACACAGAACAGAAGATGTTTTGATAAATTGATCCTTCATCATAAGCCTGCCAAAATTAGCGTGTCATTTACTTCTCACGATCACGACCTCCGAAGTCACGAGTTGCCTGACCGAGGTACTTGTGTAGAGACTACCTAACCGAATTCTTTCGCTAAAAACAATAATATTTTTCTCTCCTTGTCAAGTCAAATCATAAAACCTTATTTTTTAATTCCCGCCAACAGTCAACATTTTAAAAATAATTTGAACTAAAGAGTTTTAATTTATTCTACCTCTAGGACCTCTAGTATAACAAGGAGGTTAAGTTAATCCAGCCATTTAGGAGGAGTTAGGTGACAAACACATGTACAGAAAAATTATTCCTCGTAAGGCCCAGGGCATTTTATCGTCCACTTGCCATTACGAGCCAGTGGTCCTTCTTAAAGGACCACACAAACATAATGACACGGGCCCGTGTCAACCCGTCATTTAACATTTTTTTTCGAATTTTCAGGTTCTACATCTGACCACTGACCAGTCCTTCTGACAATTCTTAATATTTGTTTCAGAAATGCATTGATACGATTGTAACTTCCCGCGAAATCTAAAAAGGTTAAAAACAGTTAATTTTTCAGGTCCTTTGCAAAGGACCGTTGGGTATTTATGAGTAGGTACTATTAGGTATAGGTACCTACAAAACTGGAAAATTGGCTGGGACGAAGTGGCCATGTTTATTTATCACCTTAAAAAGTACTGTAGAACTTACGAGGATGTAATAAGAAGATGATACCTGTTACCGATTTTGTTACAGATTACGAAATCGCGAGCGTACATTTTGTTTCATGTCATCTCAACACAATGATAATTGGTTGTAAAACCTGCCGGACAATGGTCAGAAAGTTCCGTTCTCAAAGTTTCACTTTATATTTCGATTTCAGTCACGAAGTGCCAAGACGAGGTGTGAATGCTCAATCAGACATTTCTGTTTACCTAAAACTTTGCCAATAATTCCTAAAATGCAATATGAATTAAAATTATTTGTATAACCCGACAGACGTCTTGTCCTTATCTCATAGAATAGCAGTTTTCTCTAATTTTAAAAATTTCTGGCAACTTTGCCAATATGTTCTCCCTAAAAACCTTGTAAATTAATACGAACATAAAAAGTGATGATCTTCCATACATTCTCTTCCTATATGATAAAACAAATAATTAACAGATAACAGGTAATTTTATGTTTTCCGGTGAAATCTTAGAATAGGCTTCATAGACCTTTATTTTCTTTTTATATATTTTTGATGATGATGAAATCATAAAATAAAATATTTTTAATTAACTCATAAAAAAAGGCTAGTTTAACTTCTTTATGATTTTAATTACCTACAGGTACCTATAGGTTGGCATGGCAATAATAAGGATTATTGCCATGCTAACCATACTATGTCAACAGAAAGTTACGCAAAGTAGTATTCGCTTTAAATTCAGGCTGCAAATGTATGACTCAATAATATTTATGATTCAAACACTTGAAACAATAATACTGGTCAAATAACAAATGCCGAATATTTAAGTCCCATTGCACAACTTAATGCCCCATGACTGAATCAATAGTGGTCATAATGGTGAACGTATTTAGGATATAGAGAGGGGGTGTTAAGCGTATCTTAACTAGGTATATATTCCAGGGGAGGCCTGTAAGTTATTTAAGAGCCAGCCCCCTTTATAATTGGACCCAAAATTCTGGGGTGGACAACTTTTGTAAAATCCACCTTAGAATTGTTAAATTCGGAAAAAAAACTGAACAGGTCAACGTCTTTTTGGTCAGCTAGTTATAGGTAATAAGTTTATATTTCGAATTTAATTTTTAAAATTAGCAGCTGACGCTTTCTGTAAAGATATTTCAAACTAAATGATTGAAGTAATGAAAAATATTGAGCTTTTGAGGTTCGAGATATATATTTACAGAATAGCTTTACCTAGGTCTCGTTATTCTTTTGTTTGCCCCCCTTCCTTTAATTAACTAAGTTCGTTCACGTAACAAATTCAATCATCAAACATCTCACGTTCGAAGTGACCTGTTGCTGAAAGCACCAATTGTCCTCATGTGGCAACAAAGGTCTGCAGCTGACAACAAAGGCAGGCGCTAAGATATGCAAAAACAATGTCGCATAGCCTCTTTAGGGCCTGGGCAGAGTAGTGGACGGCAGCGCAGAGTAATATCAATTGAATTTTGTTATCCAATCCAAATCTTAAATATAAAATGGATTGCTGTGCGTTAGTCTCGCTAAAATTCGAAAAAGGCGAGACGGATTCGGTTTATGTTGGTTTTAAAATATTCGTGGAAGTTCAAGGAAAGTTTACACGGTGAGAAATTACGGAAATAAGAGGAAAATAGTAAAAACAACATAGGTATATAATTTTCAACACAAACTGTTCCTATCTGTCAAACATCGACATAATATTTTGTTATGTCAAATATTCTTGGGTACCATTCAGAATTACAGAGTCGATGAATAATTTTCTTTAATAATTTCGGAATGGGAAACGAAAATTACATTTGTTAATTCTAAAGTGGTACGAAGTTCGCTGGGTCAGCGAGTAAAGTATATATTTCAATGCTTGGTGATCGTCTTCGGGAGCATTGCTGTATTTGCAGTGCAGTTTTGCGTGATTACCGAGCTTTTAAATATATTATACCTTATTTCGATTGGATAACTATGAAATTCAATTGATTACTTTTAAATCCTCTGCGCTGCCGTCCGCCAATGTGCGCCAGCCATTAGTCTGTAGTCTACCTACCTATTCTAAAAGGGTATTTTTTTTGTTGAACGGACTTTCGCTCAGAAATCGAATTCATTAAAAAACATTTTTTTAATTTCTTGGAGTTGGAACGAGCAGCGCAAACGACCATGGTCCATTCTGTTAAGCATCAATCATCGCCCAAAACACTATCTCTTATGCAAGAATGAATAGAAATCGAATTTATCACGAACATTCAATTTTAGAACTTCTTTTTAGGGTTCCGTACCCAAAGGGTAAAAACGGGACCCTATTACTAAGACTTCGCAGTCCGTCTGTCTGTCACAGGGCTGTATCTCATAAACCGTGATAGCTAGACAGTTGAAATTTTCACAGATTATGTATTTCTGTTGCTGCTATAACAACAAGTACTAAAAACAGAATAAAATAAATATTCAAAGAGGGCTCCCATACAATAAACTTTTTTTGCCCTACTTTATAGATTTAATTAAACGGAACCCTTCGTGCGCGAATCCGACTCGCACTTGGCAGGTTTTTTTTACCTCTTGTACTGCAGATGACTAGCCTGCTAAGCATCAACCATCGCCAATACTCCTATCTCTTTCCTATACAAGTATAAATAGAAATCGAATTTATCACGAACATTTATTTATGGCTCTTTTTTATACTTGTATTGACGACTCGTCTGCTTGTTCAACCAATGTGTATCCAACATTGGTTGAACAAGCAGACGAGCATTCTACCACAAGTCTGTGGAAGAATGATCTAACCTATCTTATCTAAGTTTACTAGATTGTGAATACGAATTTTGATGTGCATCAAAAACTACTTATTTCCTACCTAGTCATAAAAATGCAAATAAAAATTACACAATTACCTACTACTACTAGCAATAACGCAGAATTGATTTTCCGCTCGGCCTACTCTCTCACGATTACCTAAAAATAGCATAGTGTTAGAGACTCAAAATCACATAACTCTTTTATACATTGTGGTCATTTGGATTTTGGGTGTACCTTTGTACTTCAGCTTGAACACAATTTTTTAGGACACTCTGTAGAGGTCATAAAACTTTTGATGCATTTATTACTTATATGCTCTTTGGCATTTATAGCAGCGGGTCAGACCGGCTGTTGGCTTCGCGGCGAATCGCCAAGGCTGCGTCGGCGTCGGTTCACAACAAGAAATGATATCAAACTATCATGATGAATAATCACGTCTAAAATCATCGTCATGAGATTAAAAGACCTCAATGACATGCTGAGACGCAAGAAGGGCAGGTTTGATCCAAGTGGCATGACAAATGTTATCATGAAAAAAATAAAAAAGCGAAGAGATTTTTTTATTATGATTATCTCCTTACCCTTGTCCCACTTCATGTGTGGTCGGCACATCATGTTTTTCTTTTCCACTCGCTTTCGTAAAAACATGTTTTAGAAGGTTTTGGCTTGGGGTATTTTACTACCGGTCGCCTGCAACAACGCGTCGCGTCAACCATTTTGAGAATGATTTATCTTTAAAATAAAATATAATAAAAAATCTATGTCCGTTATAAACTTTGAGAGGGCTAGTAAGGGACTGATTATAATATTTTTTTTTATTAATGTTCTTTGATGTTCGGTGAAGTGAAGGTAGGTATTTATGGAGAGAAAAAAATAAATTTAAAACCACTACTTTTTTTTATAAAATCAATAATACCTAGGTAGATATACCTATATGAGTTCAAGTTACAACCATTTTATTTACCTCCTCACAAATTCACAATGTCAAGATTGCACCGTGATTTTGCATAAATCTACATGAATGAGATGCATATTGTGGGCATTATGTCATGCATCTATCAGCCAAGAAGTCATTAACCTTCTATCTACTGTATGTATGACTATTCTCGTAAGGCCCACGGCATTTTATCGTTCACTTGTCATTACGATCCAGCGGTCCTTTCTAAAGGACCATACAGAAGTAGTAACCCCAGCACATATCAGTGTCATATCACATCATTTCACAATTTTTTTTCAAATAGAAATGAATTGATACGATTCTAACCTCCCGCAAATGAGTGGAGTTGCCATGTTTATTTATCACCTTATTATGAAGGACTGTGGGCTTTACGAGGATATACCTACCAATACTATATATAGACGGTATTTAAAGACCTTATGATTAGGTACCTACCTACTTTGTTGCACAATGCACAAGATACCTACTATACAAAAGACAGTTGGAATTTACAAATAAGTCTATACCTATATATAAAAATCAATTGCTGTTCGTTAGTCTCGAGAACGGCTGAACGGATTTATCTTATCTTTGTCTTGAAATGTTCGTGGAGGTCTAGGGAGGGTTTAAAAGTGAGAAAAAAACGAATAATTGCCGGGAAAACCCTAAAAACGGGAACGGGAACGGGGACGGGAACTTAAGACAACATTTGTTAATTCTAAAGCGATACGAAGTTCGCTTGGGTCAGCTTGTGAGGTTATAAAATTTGAACATGATCTGAAATAAATTGAAAGTACCTATTGCGTAGGTCCAATTAACATTATCTAAGAATCTCTAGATCGGGCATGAAGAGAAACGAATTCGTAATAATGCGAAACTTATTTAAGTATTTTAAAATACCTACCCGTTCACACCAAAAGCTCATGCAGGTTGCAAGCCCATCGCCGCTTCTAAGAATACTAGCTGGTTTCCTCACGATGTTTTCCTTCACCGTTTTGAGCAAGTGTTTTTGATGAGCATTAATTTTTTCGAAAGGAAAAATCCATTGATTCGAACCCACGACTTTCAGATTGAAAGTCGAGGTACCTACCTCCCACTCGGCCAACACGGATTAAGCTTTATTTTATTTGTTTCAGGTGCTATGGTGGTGGCTGGCGGTGATCGCCGTTTCCTGGCACGGCGCGAGTGGCCACGGCAGACTCATCGAGCCCCCCTCCAGGGCCAGCGCCTGGCGCTACGGCTTCGACACCCCCCACAACTACAACGACCATGAACTCTACTGCGGGGGCTTTTCCCGACAATGGAACAAGAATGGGGGCAAATGTGGCGTGTGTGGAGACGCATGGGACTCACAAACACCCCGGGCACATGAGTTAGGAGGGCGATTCGGCAAAGGCATCATCGTACGAAGATACGCGCCAAAAGACCCCATCACTATTAAAGTCGAACTGACAGCCAATCACAACGGATATTTTGAATTTCGAGTTTGCGAGGAACCTAGAAATACCACGCAGGAATGCCTCGACAAAAACGTTCTTACCATAGATGGTAGGGATGGGACGAAGTTCTACCCAAAAGACGGAAATAAAATCTACGAGATGAAGTATAAACTTCCTGATGGATTTGAGTGCGCTCATTGCGTGATGCAATGGAGATACATAGCCGGGAACAACTGGGGGTCTTGTGAAAACGGGACCGAAGCGGTCGGCTGTGGACCTCAAGAAGAGTTTAGGGCATGCGCTGATATTGCTATCGGAGATCGCTTCGCTACCACGACGAGGAGACCCAGACCGTCTTACGTACCTCCCGCGAGAAGACCGTCATTGCCAACTCCTGAAGAGAAGACTGGAAGCGCTTGGTACGGAGTGGTGATCGCGATTGTCGCACTTCTGGTAGCTTTGGCGGTTCTAGCAGTTATATATCTGTACTACTACAGAGGTGGAATGAGGATCAAAAGCCTGCTAAAGTCAAAAGGTCCTGCACCTGTCCCTGTTCCTCCGCCGAGGCATAAAAGAGTGTCTCTATCGAGGGAATACCCTCCAGAGTTAATCCAGAAGGTAGCTACGATACCGGATTCTGGTTTTGAAACTGTAGATCTGAGAGCCAAATGATTCTAAGATAGTGAAGTAAAGAAGCTATATACCTACCTACTGCCTAAATTAGTTTAATAGAATTACATAATGCTAGAGTGAATGAAAAGTGTGATTTGAAAGTGAATTTGTGAAGTAATGTCCATTCTTGTGGAGCAATAGATCATAATACCTAACTTTATTGACTTGTGTCTGTAAATTATATTTATGTTAGTAAATTCAAATGTTACAAAAATATACATATAAACGATGTTTTTTTTGTCCTGTCACGGGCCTGACAGTTTGCTATTATGATATCTATAAGTATTAATTAAAGGAGGTACCTATTTTCGTACTTAGATAAAACCTGTATCCGAGCGAAAGTAAGAACGAAAAAGAAAACAATATTGCGAAATTCAAAGAAAGTGGCAAAATAGGAAACTTGAATTTGCATTGAATTGAATAGGTAATCGACGCAACTCTCATAGGAATTATTGATGAATAACTTAACACTATTTACCAATAGCTTAGCCTAGCTAATTCTAGAACAATCAAACCATTGGTTTAAGTCTTAGTATTTTTTTGTTTGGCCCTAGGTTCAAAAATACTACCTAGGTTTATCTAGATTTTGTGCGTGAAATACCTATAGCTTATAAAAAGATAGATCTTTGAAAGAAAGAGGCCATTTTCTATTTTACGTATTTGGAGAGCAGTTTCTCCAACTCATTTTATCCATACAAAATCCATGTTACTTCCTTGATAGTGGTTCAGATAAACCTCGACGATCCTTGAATGGGATATAATGTGGAGTTCATTTCAAAATTAATTTGCTATGAGGTGTTGAGTGCCTCGGAATTTCTCTTAATAAAATGGAATACAAAAATACTACACCAAATTGCAATACTTCGTAGTCTATGGTAATTTCCTTGCAACTTTCTGGCAACATTACTTTAAATTTAAATGTCACTGTCACTGCCATACATCATTCATGCATGACAATATCACAGATAAAAAATCTCATAACAAACGTGCCGAAAGGAAGCCAAAAAATCACCGAAATTGAATTCTAAATTGCGAGAAAATCTAATTAAATGAAACGATGGCAGTGCGTCCATTGCAACCTCAAGACGGCGGTGTAATAGAGCGGCGATTACGACCAATTTACGGTAAAACAGCAATGACTAATTATTATTGATTAAAATCGTAATCTCCAGGAGAGCTCATATATTTTTATTGGGTCTTACAATATTTTTA
The DNA here is from genome assembly GCA_912999785.1 of Hydriomena furcata. Classification (NCBI taxonomy): domain Eukaryota; kingdom Metazoa; phylum Arthropoda; class Insecta; order Lepidoptera; family Geometridae; genus Hydriomena; species Hydriomena furcata. The sequence goes on from OU538820.1 coordinate 22,654,456, forward strand.
GACTGGTTAGACAATGGGAACAACAAAAAGGCCCTGCAGGAGGCGGAGAAGGTCCTCAAGAAGGCGCCTTCGCTGCAGGCGGCTAAAGCTCTGAAGGCCCTAGCTCTTTTTAGGTTAGGAAAAGGCCTGGATGCCCAAGTAGTACTGGACGCGCTGGCTGACGAAAAGCCGTCTGAAGATTCAACGCTGCAGGCGATGACGATATCATATCGAGAATCTCATCAAAGTAAGTACCATTTTTTATGCAAGCTACCTACTAAGTACATTATTTAAGTTGATAAAAAATTAAATCAAATGTGTACTACACTCCTCTATCCTCTAAATATATAAATCTCTTAAGTTACTGACTGACAAACAAGGCACAGCTTCAACCACAAGTCCTAGAACCTTTTATGAAGAGATGAATCCCCAAATGTCAACCCTTAAGAGGGTGCAGTCGGGGTCGGAAGTTTATTTGAAAGCAACTCCATGTGTACAAAGTTGCGGAAGTTTTAACTCATTTTAGAAAATAAATAAATATTAGTAGACATTTCATAGAGCATCATCTAACCCCAAAGCTTGTTCTATGGGAATTAGATTCCTACACATGTTTATTATAATTTTTAGGGTTTCATACCCAAAGGGTAAAAAAGGGACCCTATTACTACCTACTACAACCCTATTAGACTTTTCTGTCCGTCTGTCCGTCTGTCTGTCACAGAGCTGTATCTCATGAACCGTGATAGCTAGACAGTTGAAATTTTGACAGATTAAATATTTTTTTTCTTAATACTTTGTATGATAATGCAGTGTTACGTGGTCATTAGTTGGTGTGCCTTGGAAAAATAAGGATATCTTATAAACATATTTTTAGCAGCCCTGTCAACGATTACTCCAAATTTAGACCGTCTATGCTCAATTAAACAGGCTCATGTTTCGCATTAGATACCTTTTCTGCAATTTAAAGTTTAGTTTTGTAGATAAATAAAAAAAATTATATCATTGATTAATAATAAATATTGATTAATATTACATAAAAACTGATTTTTAAATTGTGATTGTGGTGTAAGTACCTCATAAATTTCATTTTCCTAAATGTACCTTGGACACAAAATGTTTGCGGAACACAGTGATAATGTAACACCACATAAGAACAAACATCTGTACATCACACAAGTGTTTATCCTAGGTAATCCAACCAAGGTAATCCAAAGGGAATCCAACCCACAACCTACAGCACAGAAGACAGAGTTACTAACAACTGAGCTGTGAGGCCAGTCAAGTGGAGTCACAAATACATTTATTTCAGTACACAAAGTCTGCAGTCTCTACGAGAATGCTGTTAAGGCGGAGCCTCTGAGTGAAGATCTGTACACTCATCTGTTCATGTCTTACGTGCGGGTCGGTGACTATAAGTCCCAACGACGAACAGCCATGGCATTGTACAAAATTGCACCTAAGAGCCCATACTATTGCTGGGCCGTTATGAGTATTGTACTACAGGTAACTACTTAATTTTTTTCACTATACTTATCTGCCGTCCGATCACTAAAAGGCCGTTAAGTAACATTTGATTTTGACACGGGTCTTTATCACGTAATTACCTTTAATTCACTTTCCCGACGTTTCGGCTATGTTTCAATAACCATGGTCGCGGGGCAGACCATGATGACCGCGCAACATGGTCAGATATAGAGAAAAATATGATTATAAAAAATATCCATAATTATAGCTTTGGCCTTTTACTTTATATGGCCACATCTTTAAAATGTATGTTTATTTGTAACATTTTTAAGGTTCCATACCTGAAGGGTAAAAACGGGACCCTATTACTAAGACTTTGCTCTCCGTATGTCTGTCACAGGGCTAGAGTATCTCATGAACCGAGTTAGCTAGACAGTTGAAATTTTCACAGATGATGTATTTCTGTTGCCGCTATAACAACAAATACTAAAAACACCATAAAATAAATATTTAAGTGGGGCTCCTGTACAACGAACGTGGTTCTTTTGCCGTTTTGTATAGTACGGAACCGACGAGTCCGACTCGCACTTGGCCGGTTTTTACTGATCATTATGTTTGTGTCTTATAAATTAACCAAAACTGTGGGCCTCTCTCAAGTCATGTCAAAAGATGATGACTGATGACATCACTAGAGCCGTTTAATAGGTAGTAATAAAAAAAATATGGTTTCTTTTTTTTACCAACCAATAAGATACAATGACTAGAATCTAATGTTCGTACATATCAAGTTCTGTAGTAAATACAGTAGGGCTATTTTGTAAAAACTATGATTATCATTGGCATTCAGTATGAATATCATAACAGTTTAGGCACCTATACTTACGCTTCCAATGCCATATATATATATTATAGTATATTCATACCAATAATATCATAATATGATAATCATAGTTTTTACAAAATAGCCTTCCAGTTCTTATTTTAAATATTCATTCTATCTAATCTAATATTATAAATTGCGAAAGTATGTGAGTGAGTGAGTGAGTGGCTGAGTGTGTGTGTTTGTTATCCTTTCACGCAAAAACTACTGAATGGATTAAAATGAAACTTTACATCAGAATAACACATAGGCTACTTTTTATCCAGGTACCTACCACGAGTGCTAAGCCGGGTCTAGTAGCTAGTAATATCATAACATGACAATCATAGTTTTTACAAAATAGCCCTCCAGATCTTATTTTAAATATTCATTCTATCTTATAAGATAGAATGATGCCATTTTATTTACATAAATGTAAATAAAATGGCGAATCACTATCCCACTAGGTTTATCTGTTTATCTATCATTTTTATTGCAGTGAAGAAAACTCTGATAATGCCTACTTGAATATCAAGTACATCATAAAGATAATGATCAAACAATATTTTTTCTTAATTTCATAAACTCTTTTCAACCGACGAAAAAAGGAGGTTCACAATTCGACGCGTGTCTATATATTTTATTTTGATGCTTTTTTAGGGTTCCGTACACAAAGGTTAAAAACGGGCCCCTATTACTATACTAAGACTTCGCTGTCCGTCTGTCTATCTGTCCGTCTGTCTGTCACAGGGCTGTATCTCATGAACCGTGATAGCTAGACAGTTGAGTTGCCGCTATAACAAAAAATACTACTAAAAACAGAATAAAATAAATATTTAAGTGGGACTCCCATACAACAAACGTGTTTATTTTTGCCGTTTTTTATAGATAGAAACCCTTCGTGCACGAGTCTGACTCGCATTTGACCGGTTTTTTTTAACTATTGTGTCTTGTAGAGACTTGTCCCAAAGTTGGTCCTACTCGTATTTCAATTATATTTATGTAGGGTTCCTTTATAAAACTTAAAATCAAGAGAGAAAGGACGAAAATGTTCCGACTAATCGTAAAGTTCGGTTTTCTTTTTAGATTTTAAAACGTAATTACTTCTTTTCTCGTAGGCAAAATCGGACAACGACAGCAAACAGAAAGACATCCTTCTCGCTCTCGCCCAGCGAATGGTGGAAACCTATATGGCCGAGGACAAAATGGAGGCCGAACAAGAAACCAGACTTTACATCATGATACTGGAGCTGCAAGAAAAATGGGCTGACATTATAAAGTTCCTGGACAGTACAAGATACGCTCAAATCGTCCCTGGATCTATTCCCCAAGCGTTGATCCCTTATCTGAAGAAGATCGGAGATTGGAAGAGGTTGAATACCCTCTGTAAAGATCTACTCTACCACGAGAACGCTGACCGATGGGACTACTACATGCCTTACTTCGACTCTGTCTTCGAACTGATGAAGGCCGACCCTGACTCCGATACCAGCACAGACGATACACCAGAAAAATGCCATGAGTTTCTCTGCCAGTTAGTGGAAAGTATGTCGTTGGGTAAGCTTATACGTGGACCGTATCTGGCTAGGTTAGAACTGTGGAGGCGTTTGTCAGAGGTTGATGGAGATCCAGCTTCGATACTTGGCAGTGGGGTGGCCTTATGTATTCAGTACCTAAGGGTGTTTGCACATAAGCCTTGCGCGTTGCCAGATCTAAGGCCATATTTACCGATGCTGCCTAAACAAGAGAGGGAGGAGAAGTCAAGGGAGTTTTTGACGTGCCTGGACTTTCATGAAGACAGTGAACCAACTACGGTGAGTTAAACTTTGACAAACTTCTACATACAAGCTGTTCCGTAAGTCTACGTCAATTTGGAAACAGGTGATAATATTTATCAGAAAATATAAAAGCCGTGTTGGCCGAGTGGGATGTACCTCGACTTTCAATCTGAAGGTCGTGGGTTCGTCGATCGAACATCGTGAGGAAACCAGTTAGTGTTCTTATAAGCGGCGATGGGCTTGCAACCTGTCACGAATGGAATGCTAACTACTGCAAAATGTGGGCATGTGCCAAATATAATGTTTGGACGTGCCTCTGACTACCCCCACTAGACATCTTCAAAGGATCTAAGCGTCTGTAGATTTGGTAGGATGTCTACCGTACTAGGGGATTACAGTCGTGATCCTTATATTATTTTTTATTTTTTAGAAAAAATATTTAAATTTGTTATTTGTTTTGAAAAGTGGCGTCATTATATTTTTCGCTCACACTTCGTCTCACACAAACAAAATCTTAAAAAGGTTTTTTTTAAACAAAATATAATACAGTATTTATTTATTTCTTAGGTTAAGCAAAGGTTTTGTATCAAGCTATGTTTATTTATTAATTATTCATATTAAAATTGTCAAAACGGGAAATAATTGGTTGTGGGCAAAACAATTTAGAGAGACGCGCCACAAATGTCACTAATCAAAACGGACCATAGACAAAGAATTGTAACTATACTACGGCCGTTCAGAGAATGCGTTCCTGACTCGTCGCGATTGAACTGACGACGTAACTTTGTAATGGCGTTGCAGTTACGATATGTATACGATACTGGTTGTTTACCGTTTTAACAATTGATGAGCATTAAAACAACATTATTACAACATTATTACAACATTATTACAACATTATAGTCACTAGTCGTGACTAACTGATAGGTGTCAGGAACGAATTCTCTGAACGGCCGAACCATATAAGACTTTAAACAAAATTGTTTTCTATGCTATTATTGTCTGCCAAAATTGAAAATGCCCAAAACCGGGGTAGGCGCCACAACCGGGTCTATGACCCTACATAGTTTTTGGCCTAGTTTAAGGATACTTTTTATCCAGGTACCACGCGATCGAAAATACATTATTTCCATTTTTAAAGTCATATAGAATATATTATATATATATTTTAATTGACCAGCAATACGACGTCCAACGCCACATCTCTTGCCTATCCCTGTGGAGGGTAACTGCCCCTCCTCTCCCTCCGGAGGGAAACCTCTCGTTCGCTGCCAAACTGAAGGGACATTACCTGAGAAGCCTGAAGAATGGATTGGTGGACTCTACACCGACGGAGTTCTGTGCGGCCGATAGCTACGGGGTATTGGCAGCGCATCATTACTTCTATGCTGGTAGGAATGCCTTGTATGACTGTCTTTTAACAATTATTTATTTATTTATTAAGGCAGCGCCAACAGCACACATAATACACATTAAATACGTAAACATTTATGAAAAAGTATTATAGAATGTGAGCCAATTGTGTGACACATTGCACAGCATTACTAATAAAAAGACAGACAACAGACACAGGATAAAATTGTACAAAAAGAATATAATTCAAGGTATCTAAGAATAAAAAATAAATATAAAACTATTCTGACAATAAAAATAAAAATTAGAAAAGAGAAAAGAAAATGAAAATGCACTATAATCTCATGTTAGAAGGAAGCCTAAAAACTTCTTCATGAGTTTGGTCTTAAAAATTTGAAGCGAGTCACCAAACGGATCTAATTCTAAAGTTTAGAAAAAAAGACAAGATCATTTAGGGTGTAAAGATGATGCGTTCTGGTATTATCCAAAGGTTCTCAAATAGGGACCTGAAAATGCGGCAAATGGTTCCTGTAAAGGATGGTACGGCAGTGTTTGCTTCGCGCTCGACTTGGCGGGGGCACTACCGTGCCCCCAAATATTTTTATACTTTAGGTAATGTTAGATATATTGTTTAATTTGTTTGTTTTTAGCTACTAGCACGCCAACCTTATTTTTTGTTACCTCTGAGGTTGGCGGGCAGAAAATGCTTTCAGCATTAAGCCCACCTTTTTGTGCAATTATTCTATTTTTTTTTGTGCAATAAAGTATCAAATGATTATAAATGCATCTTTTTAACACGGTTATATTAGCTCGGCCTGAATGTATGTAATGGAATCTTTGAGCATAATTTTCACCGGTTTCCAGAAGTCTGATTAATTTATAACTTTGCATACGTATCAAGGACCGATGACAATGCAATAATATGATAATAGTTTCCCATTATCCTTAATAGGACCGCCAGGATTAACAAATTCTTTTGTAGATCCTGTTGCAGCGCCTACTGAAATTCTACTCGCAACGCCTACTTAATATTAACTTGCCAATTAAATATACCTAGTATGGCTAATTTCTAGTTTTTAGTTCGATTAGCAATAAAAGCGTGTTTTTTTAAACTATATTTTATTTGTAAATTGTTTTCGAACGCGAAATGGTGGCGAAGGGCTCGCAACCTGTCACTTATGAAATGCTAACTAGCCTATATATGAGACTACTAAATGCAATGTAATGTGCCAAATATAATGTTTGGACGTGCCTCTGACTACCCCCACTGGACATCTTCATAGGATCTAAGCGTATGGAGATCTGAGAGGATGTCTACTGTACTAGGGGATTACAGTCGTGATCCTATTTCTTTTTAGGGTTCCGTACCCAAAGGGTAAAAACGGAACCCTATTACTAAGACTTCGCTGTCCGTCTGTCTGTCCGTCTGTCTGTCTGTCTGTCACAGGGCTGTATCTCATGAACCGTGATAGCTAGACAGTTGAAATTTTCACAGATTATGTATTTCTGTGGCTGCTCTAACAACAAATACTAAAAACAGAATAAAATAAATATTTAAGGGGGGCTCCCATACAACAAACATGATTTTTTTGCCGTTTTTATAGATAATGGTACGGAACCCTTCGTGCGCGAGTCCGACTCGCACTTGGCCGGTTTTTATTTTTTTAAATGCATTGTTAGGACGTGCCTAGAGAAATTAGAATAAATAATACAAATAAAAAAATGTAGTAGGCTTATACCTACATTTACACCATTCTCTCAGCTTAGTTAGTCAGTATGTAACTGTGTTGGTTTAGAACGAAGTATCTCTGCCTTCAGCGCTGTAGGTTGTGGGTTCGATCCCCACCCAGAGCAAATATTTGTGTGATGAACATAGATCTTTGTTCTGTGTCTGGGTGTGTAGTATGTATCATAAGTATGTATTTACAAAAAAAAAACATATATAAGTATTCTATCAGTTATCTAGTTCCCATAGTACAAGCTTTGCTTAGTTTGGGGCTTGATGGCGATGTGTAAAATGTCCACCAGTATTTATTTATTTATTTAATTACAGCCTCTTCGTAAAAAGTTTGTTATTTGGTTTTTATTGTTCCGTACCCAAAGGGTAAAAACGGGACCCTATTACTAAGACTTCGCTGTCCGTCTGTCTGTGTGTCTGTCTGTCCGTCTGTCTGTCTGTCACAGGGCTAGACAGTTGAAATTTTAATAGATTATGTATTTCTGTTGCCGCTATAACAACAAATACTAAAAACATAATAAAATAAATATTCAAGTAGGTTACTCATAGAACAAACGTGTTTTTTTTGTTGTTTTTATAGATACGGAACCGTGCGATTCGTGCGCGAGTACGACTCGCACTTAGCTGGTTTTTTTTTTATATTATAATATTTTTTCTTTATTTTAGCTGTTGAAAAGCAGGACACGGCGCCGATTCTCGAAGCCCTGGGGCTCCTGGAGCTGGTGCTGTTCAACTCCACGTCCAACTTTCACGTCAAACTGCTTCTAGTCAAACTCTACCACATGCTCGGTCAGTTATAGAAAACTAGCTGACCCGTGACAATTTATTGTTCTGTCAATTTATTTTTTGTAATAATCACATAGGAAAAAGCAATTTCAGATAGCTTCCATTTTTTTTCCTACAAACCTTGTACTGATCAAATAAATTACGAATTTTGGTAGAATGCGTATCATTCATTAGTCAAAACTGCGTTGCTATGACGACTAAATGTTTTAATCTGTGATGTCAGATTTGTTGCACACCAACGCTATCTATACCAAAATCATCCTTTTTACGTTTTTCGGATTATGAGTTCCCCCTTTATTTATTGTGCTTTTGTTGTATCTACATACTACTGCAAATTTCATCTTAATCCGTTTTGTCGTTTATTTTTGATTAGGGAACAAACATAGCAGCCTTATCACAAACTTTCGCATTTATAATATTACTAGCAGTCCGCCCCGGCGTCGCACGGGTGTAATAATGATTTTATGGCTAATTTTTTGACATCTTGGGTTACATTATCGAAGTTTTCATACGGATCCCTAATAGTTAGACATATGGTTTTACATACTTTTTTGTAGATATTGATGTACTCTATAAAACTGTAGTACATTACTTTGCTCTATTGTCAATAATTTCTGCAGCAAACGCAATATAAGGAATTTTTTCACACTTTGGGTTACATTATCGAAATTTTCATACGGATCCCTAACGTTTTTGAAAATAATCTATAGCCTATGTTCATCAGGGATAATGTAGGATTTTAATGGTAAAATAATTTTTGAAATCGGTTCAGTAGTTTCGGAGCCTATTCGATGCAAACAAACAAACATACAATCAAATCTTTCCTCGTTATAATATTAGTATAGATAAGGATTATGTTTTTAATTACAGGTAACGCCTTCGCCGCCGACACAATCTACCAAAAACTAGAAATAAAGCACATCCAACTAGTCTCCTTGGGCTGGATGCACGCGGCTCGCTTAGCTCCCTCGTGTGCCTCCAGTAAGGCGCTCCAGCTATTAGCTGACACGCGCGCATTTCATTCGCACCAGTACAAAGACGTAAGTAGGTTATTGGGCTATTTGACAAGATTTTATACATAAAAGCCGTGTTGGCCGAGTGGGATGTACCTCGCCTTTCAATCTGAAGGTCGTGGGTTCGAATCCCGGCGTGCATCAATGGATTTTTCTGTTCGAAAATTTATATGCGCATCAAAAACACGTGCTTACAACGGCGAAGGAAAACATCGTGAGGAAACCAGTTAGTGTTCTTATAAGCCTGCAAGCCGCTTGCAACCTGTCACGTACGGAATGCTAACTACTGCAAAATGCGGGTATGTGCCAAAATTAATGATTGGACGTGTTTCTGACTACCCCCACTAGACATCATCAAAGGATCTAAACGTCTGGAGATCTGAGAGGAGGTCTACCGTACCTACTAGGGGATTACAGTCGTGATACTATTTTTTATTTTTATTTTTTTTTATACATAAAACAATATTAATTGAAATCCTGTTAAGTATTGGCCCTAAAAATGAAAATTAAACATCGTCAATTTAAATAACCTGCAAAAACGCTTCATTATGCAAATGGCGTCGCACTAGTTTCTGTGACGTTACATGCTTGCCAACAAATAAACAAACGTCAAGTTTTTCAAGGCAAGCGATGACATATTGACAACCATGTTACATCATCGTCGATTCGACCAATCCTGACCGTTTTGTATCACGTGACTGGCGTTTAAAAATAGATAATTTAAATTATGGGTTTTTTAATAAATCATTGTTTATTTTTGTTGGAACTATGCTCGTGTGTAGTAAACTTAACTTGTGAGATATTGTATAAGTAGCCTAAGATGACCAGAGATAATCTGTCGATGTCAGTCTCTTCCCTGTTCGCTTGTTACGGCTGGTCGTGTTCCATATCTCTACAATAAAGTATCTATATATATCATCCAGATCGTGTATAATTTAACCAAAAACCCATCAATTTTCAAATTATTTTATTCCATAACGCTTTATAAAGGCATAATTTACATAGATTACAAAATTACAATCAACAACACTTTATTTTTCATACTGCAATGCACGTGCTGCGTCTGTATCGCTATAAAACGCGGCACGATGGCGCGTTTAAAAAACGGCACTTACATTTAAAATTTCGATTAGAGCGCCGAACACCTAACCTACGCCTACCGCTACGGAACCTTCGAGAAGCTGGTGGAATTAGGTAACTGGTCTCGTCGCATCGAAGCCTGTGCTTGGGGGGCCACCGCTTGTCGCGAAAGAGCCCTCTTGGCCCTCTTGGCAGGCCCCCCGCAGCCTTTGCATGCCCCCTCAGCGCTGCACACAGCTCCCACGTAAGTTATTTCTTATATTTTTATTACTAGCGACCCGCCCCGGCTTCGCACGGGTTTAATACATTTAAACCTTCCTCCTGAATCACTCTATCTATTAAAAAAAACCGCATCAAAATCCGTTGTGTAGTTTTAAAGATATAAGCAAACATACATACATACATACGCGGGAAGCGGAAAGCGACTTTGCTTTATACTATGTAGTGATTTCCTAAAAAGCTACGAAGTGCACCAGGGAGTCTACTCATAAAAATGATCAACGATATATCGGAACAAACGTCACATCGTTTCCGACTACATTTTTAAAGATGGAACGACTGACGTTACTTTTGACAATTGACATCATTCATTCTACTAAGATAAACGACGATTTCTAAGAGTGCGGTTTCGCCGAATGTATTGGAGCGCCGTTGATGTTGCAATGTTTGCAGAGTAACAGCAAGTATTACCAAAGAGGGATGACGTCAGTCAGGCGGCCGGTTGTAAAACACCCCTAGCCAAAATATTTTATCGACATGTTTTTTCTACACTGCTGACACCATTTTAGGTGGGATAAAGCCAAGAATCGCTTTTTAGCAATAAGGCCGCCCTTTTCTACTCCATTAGGATATTATTTGTTTTGTTTTGTTCTTTTTGTCTCTGGTGTACAATTTATTGGTGGCGATTCTGTTGTTTCCACGCTAAAAATTAAAATTACTAAAAAACAATCGCCTTTATTGTTTTTATTTTAAAGTCTAAATTAGAGTAACTCAAAGTGACAGTCCTAAAACTTGGATATTTTTATCATTTCTCTATATTATTTCACATATTTGACACATCCAAGTTTCATACTACATGTTGATTTAATTTAGCTTGACGTTCCTAAATCACTTATCGTAAATCTTTTACGATACACTCGTAAACACTTAGCGAAAATCGTAAATTTATTTAAAACTAGCAGTCCACCTCGGCGTCGCCGTCGCACGGGTGTACTCATGATTTTATATGCCATAAAATCATGAGTATTTTACACCTTGGGTTACATTATGTACTCATGATTTTATGGCATTTTTTTACACCTTGGGTTACATTATTAAAGTTTTAATAGGGATCCCTGATTTTTTCTAGTAATAAATATAGCTCTATGTTCATCAGGGATAATGTAGGATTCTAATATAATATAATAATAATAAATTGTTTATTTCAGACTTAGTCCATATTATAGTTAGTAACATTGTGACTTATAAACTAATGGTAAAAGATTTTTTCAAATCGATCCAGTAGTTTTGGAGCCTATTATTAACAATCAAATATTCCTCTTTATAATATTAGCATAGTCTATGCTAAATTTAGAACTGTCACTTTGATGCCACGCTAATTTAGACTTTAACGTGTAGGAATAAGAGCGATTCATATTAGGATAGGTTTAGCGTGGACAGAAAAGAATCGCCATCTATCTAAATAATTATTCGTTCACAGTGACAATAGAGATTTAAACGTCATTGTCAACTACGAACCGCCCGAGTTCCAAGATTCACAACTGAAGAGCCGAACCTTTGAGCAAGATGTGGCGTACCTCCGACTGAAGGTAAGGAAGAAAAGAACCCAGTGTGTATATATTGTGTGATTGTGTATGTAAGAGTGTGTATGTGTATGTGATAGGTTTTTAAGCAGGAATTTTAATGAGGTTTTCTGTTTCTGCATATGACTAAGTTATAAGCCACTGAAGACACTTCTTTGAAAAAACCGGCAAAGTGCGAGTCGGTCTCGTGCATAAGGGTTCCGTACCATTATCTATAAAAACGGCAAAAAAATCACGTTTGTTGTATGGGAGCCCCCTTAAATATTTATTTTATTCTGTGTTTAGTATTTGTTGTTATAGCAGCAACCGAAATACATAATCTGTGAAAATTTCAACTGTCTAGCTATCACGGTTCATGAGATACAGCCCTGTGACAGACAGACAGACGGACAGCGAAGTCTTAGTAATAGGGTCCCGTTTTTACCCTTTGGGTACGAAACCCTAAAAAGGCGTTGTTGTCTGCTATTTATTTAAGTATATACTATTTATTTCTTTGTTTAGGATTATTATTAAAGAGTTTTTTTTTTTCAAATGATTCTATGTATAAATCAAAAAACAAAAAATATTTTACCTATCTAATGCTACATTATCAGCGTATAACACAGGCCATAATTTTTCCCCCCCATTAAAATTGCAATAATATAACCTAAACCTAAGGTATCAAAAATTGTACAATCATTTTCATTAGTATATTCGTGCTAAGGCCCGGGCAGCTAGTAAAATCTAAAGTGAAATAATTGTTACAGAATCCTACTTTCTATTAATATTATAAATGCGAAAGTGTGTGTGTGTGTGTGTGTGTGTGTGTGTGTGTGTGTGTGTTTGTTACCCTTCACGCAAAAACTACTGAACGGATTACATACATCAGAATAACACATAGGCTTTTTATCCAGGTACCATCGGGTGAGCAGCTATTTTTAATATAATTTGTTTCCAGGACGGCCTAGTTTCCGCGCTGGCGTTATGCATAGAGCTGGTGGACTCTCGGCCTCCAGCTGAGAAGCTGTCTCAGTGGGAGGAGCTCCAAGTCTGCGTGGAGGCCTTCGGAGATGCCATGCTCAAGTGCCAGGAGCTGTACAGCGCCAAGGAACGGATAGGGATATCTCTACCTTTCCCCAGTAGGATTATTGGTAAGAATTAAATATATATAACCGACCAAGTGCGAGTCGGACTCGCGCACGAAGGGTTGCGTACCATTATCTATAAAAAACTGCAAAAAAAACACGTTTGTTGTATGAGATTATTTACTTTATTTTATTCTGTTTTTGGTATTTGTTGTTATAGCTGCAACAGAAAAACATCATCTGTGAAAATTTCAACTGTCTAGCTACCACGGTTCATGAGATACAGCCCCGTGACAGACAGACGGACAGCGAAGCCTTAGTAAGGGTCCCGTTTTTACCCTCTGAGTACGGAACCCTAAAAAATCAACTAGAGTTCTGAGAGGATGGATTGATTTTGATAGGATTTTTTTGATTGATCAACCTGTTATTTTTCAAACTATCGTGATTAGTAGACATAACTATAGATTTTGACACGGGTCTTTATCACGTTATTACTTTTAATTTACTTTCTCGACGTTAAAGGTAACTACGTGATAAAGTTAAATAAAAATAAAAAAATAGGATCACGACTGTAATCCCCAAGTACGGTAGACATCCTCTCAGATCTTCAGACGCTTAGTTCCTTTGAAGATGTCTAGTGGGGGTAGTCAGAGGCACGTCCAAACATTATATCTGGCACATGCCCACCTTTTGCAGTAGTTAGCATTCCATACGTGACAGGTTTCAAGCCCATCGCCGCTTATAAGAATACTAACTGTTTACCTTCACCGATTTGAGCACGTGTTTTTGATGCGCATATAAATTTTCGAACAGAAAAATCCATTGACGCACGCCGGGATACGAACCTACGACCTTCAGATTGAAAGTCGCGGTATATCCCACTCGGCCAACACGGCTTTTTCGTGTCCCCATGTCAAAATCTATAGTTACGATCAACCTGTCTCCTTCCAGCATTCGTGTCGTCGCAAGTTCCGTACCGGGAGCTGTACTGCACGTGGTTGCTAATGGCAGGAGCATACTGCGCGGGACAAGTGGGGGCTAAGCAGCTGGGCGCAGCCGCGGCGGCGATGCAAAAGGCGGAAAAGAACTTGCCACCCGTCACACTGCTAAGGGAGGGGCTGGAGGACCTAGCTAATTATCTAGAGGTGAGACATGTTGATTTATTTTATTATTCACTTGCAAAAATCAATTCGATTCTTAAATATTCGATTTAAATAAACGAAAGCGCGACATCTTTGTTCAACACTCTTGTTCGCGCTCAGTTAGGCGACAGACGTATTTAACCTTCCTGGTCAGAATAAATTGTCTATAAAATAATATTCAGTTTCACTACATAGTATAAAGCAAAGTCGCTTTCCGCTTCCCGCGTATGTATGTATGTATGTTTGCTTATATCTTTAAAACTACACAATGGATTTTGATGCGGTTTTTTTTAATAGATAGAGTGATTCAGGAGGAAGGTTTATATGTATAATACATGCATAATATAGTAGAGAAACACTGATAATTTTAGAGGTTTCTAATGTGATGTCGTAAATAAACACATTTTTTTGCGCTTACATTGCAAATGCTGGCTGAACCCCACGAGATATATCAAAATAATGTACTACAGTATTGTACACCTTAAAAACGTCTACAAAAAAGTCCACGATGGTATTAGAAATGTCTTACGCACAGCGAAGCGGGCACGGGTCAGCTAGTATTTTAAAAAAGCCCATACTTAAATCCCCAAGTACGGTAGACATACTCTCAGATCGCAAGACGCTTGGATCCTTGAAGTAGTCAGAGGCCCACATTTTGCCATACATAATGTTTGGACGTGTCTCTAACTACCCCCCTTTAATCTGAGCGCTTGTAGATAAGTACTCACTGATTACAGTCAGTCCTATTAATTTTAATGTAACTTTATTTCAGTTTATCGGCATAATAACGTTCCTACTCGGCGTTTGCAACGAGATCACCACACCCACCAACTCGAAGAAGTCCAAACGGAAAGTCACGAAGTCCCAGGACGAGATGGAATCACTCGAAATGCTCGCAAAACTCAACAGGATAGTGCAAGATAATATAACATCATTAGAAAACTTGTTCGACAGCCTGCCTCAACACACGACTGATAATCTCGAGTTTGAATTCACAAAATTGGAGGTGAATGAGAAATTTGTTAACCCGGTTGAGGGTAAACTTAACCAGGGACGCCTGGATATGATAGCCGATGTGAAGAATATACTGAAGAATAAAACGAAATACTTGAAAAGTCTGATACAGTGAAGTGGCCTTTGGAGACGTACGGTTTTACAATTAGTTTAATTTGTATTGGTAGCGGTTCTGTTGTCTTGGAAAACTGAGTTAAATTTTGTAAAATACGATCTTATTACTGTCATGTTAGAGTCTAAATTACCGTAATATATGACAGTTCTAAAACTTAGAATATTTCACACTTCCAAATGTCATTAGTCAACACCAATTTACATAGGATTAAAACTATCGTAGTTGTTCTATCGAAGCTTTCCCTCTAAGTTCTCTGGAAGCATCTGAATTGTCTCGAAACGTCAGTAATACAAGAAAAAAAACCGGCCAAGTGCGAGTCGGACTCGCGCACGAAGGGTTCCGTACCATTATCTATAAAAAACGCCAAAAAAACACGTTTGTTGTATAGGAGCTCCATTTAAATGTTTATTTTATTCTGTTTTTAGTATTTGTTGTTATAGCAGCAACAGAAATACATAATCTATGAAAATTTCAATTGTCTAGCTATCACGGTTCATGATAGTGACAGACAGACGGACAGCGAAGTCTTAGTAATGGTGTCCCGTTTTTACCCCTTGGGTACGGAACCCTAAAAAAACGTGGTAATTTCTATTTAAAACCAATTTACGTGTTGATTAAATTTAGCTTCAATTGTAAATTTATTCTAAACTATTCTAAATTTTAGAACTGTCACTTCGATGCTACGCTAATTTAGACTTTAACGTAATAAGAATAAGATCGATGGTATTTTACGAAATTTCAATCAGTTGCGGTAACAACAGAATCGTAACCATTTTGTGCAGCATATAAAATTGACAGCGCCAAAATGACGCTTCACTTTAGCGCTGCCAGTCGAGCTATAGTAATAGATACACAGAATTGACATTATATAAATATTGTTGTTCACACAGTGCCATCTAGCCCCATACTAAGCATAGCTTTAACTATGGGAACCAGATAACTTATATACAATATACATACATAAATACTTTTTGTAAACGCATACTATATAATTCATAAAAAACCGACCCGGAAAAAACATCTTAAATGACATAAATGTTTATTCTGGGTAGGAATTGAACCCACAGAACGAAGGCAGGGGGTCTACTCCGTAACCGCTAAACTATATTATCGTGACAATAATTTCAACGGTATTTCGAATGATAGAACAATCGCCTTTATTTTGGACGTATATCAATGTTCGTAACCCTACTTTAACATCACTAAAAACAATACTAGAATTTGCAGAATTTGAATTTGCCAGCGTAACAAATCCTATCCTAATCTTTATATAAAATAAAGTCGTGTTAGTTACACTATTTATAACTCAAGAACGGCTGAACCGATTTGGCTGAAAATTGGTGGGGAGGTAGCTTAGAGCCAGGAGAAGGACATAGGATACTTTTTATAACGGGAACGGGAACTTAACACAGCATTTGTTAATTCTAAAGCGAGACGATGTTTGCCGGGTCAGGTTGTAATATTATAAATGCGAAAGTTTGTGAGTTTGTTTATATGTTTGTGCCCTATCAGTCCTAAACGATAAAATAACATGAAATTTTCTGTATGTAGATAAAAAATCAGATAAACTAAAGGGGAAACTTATAATCCGAAAAACAAACCTAAAATGATAAAAAAACGCAAAAAGTATGATTTTGGTATACATGGCTTTGGAATGCAACAAATCTGACATCACAGACTAAGTCATTTAATCGTTATAGCAACGCAGTTCTGACTAATAAATGATAAGCATTCTACCAAAATTCGTAATTTATTTTATCAGTACAAGGTTTGTAGGGAAAAAATTTGGAAGTTGCCTGAAATTGCTTATTCCTATGCGCTTATTGGTGTATTTATGCGCTATTTGACAGGACAAAGTATGTCACGGGTCGGCTAGTGTCACAATATATTTAATTGATATAAGCGTGACTGGGAAGTACAATTAATTATTGTACTTCATCCTTGTTCTCTGCTGGAAGGTGTGTGTAGTTTATGCCTAGGGTTAGACTATTTTGAAGCAGTTCGGAATTTGTTGCTACATGTCTTTCTCCGTTTAATATCACGATATATTGTTAAACGGTAGACCGGAGTAGACCCCCAGAGCTACCAACTGAACTGTGAGGCTATTAAACTTATTGTATTTATAGAAATCTTTACACGGGACAGCTTAAGCAGTCATTTTGACAACTGGATTGTGTGAATGCAAAAGTGGCAATATCCGTTTTTTAATAGCGAGAAAAACTATATGACAGTTGAATATAGATGAATGAAATTTGTGTTCTTTGTAGCAATTTTACTAGAAGAAATTGCAGCTTTTGAAGCTGACAGACAGCATAAAAAAAGATGTTTGAAAAAGATAAAACAAGCAAGAATAAATTTGATGCCCCCTTTTTATGAGGAGGGAGGCACCATATTTAAAAAAATTATAGCATTGTCATTTCCTCACAATGGGCTATTTGACAGTATGAAAATAAAGTGTTGTTAATAGTAATCTATATAAATTATGCCTTCAAAAAGCGTTATGGAGTAAAATAACTTGAAAATTAACAATTAAAAAACCCATAATTAAAATTAGCTATTTTTAAACGCCAGTCACGTAACACAAAACGGTCAGGATGGTGGTGAACGGCGGTCGAATCGACGCGACGATGACGTAAGATTCTTGTCAATATGTCTTCGCCTGCCTTGAAAAATTTAACGTTTGTTTACGTGTTAACAAGCATGTGACGTCACAGAAACTAGTGCGACGCAATTTGCATTAAATAAGCGTTTTTTGCGGGTTGTAAATTTTAGGGCCAAAACTTAACAGAATTGAAAAAAATATTTTTATGGGTTCCACAGTCACTACTGAGTAATCTAAAATGGTTTTTAAAATCTTGTCAAATAGCCTTATCAACGACGCCTATGTTGTAATCCGTCAAGTCGTTTAGGCTGTAGAATGTGCCAAAAAATGGACATACATACATACATACATCACTCGAAAACATTACCTTCCTTCAGTCGGTTAAAAAAGAGTAGATCTTGCCGGTTTTGCTTTTATATGACTCAACTACTCAAGCAGACAGTGTTATCATTGGATGCGCATTGAGGTAATGACTGCTCGAGCGATCTCGTGTTTGGTAGTGAAAAGATTAGCTAACTTGAAGCAGGCAGTCATTTTTTGACTGCTTATAAAGCTTGTGAAGCTGTCTGCTAGCTGCGTTTACATTATCATTACCAGACTAATATTATAAATCCGAAAGGTGAGTATGTTTGTGGCTCAATCACACCCAAACGACCCAACGGATTTGGATAAAACTTAGAATACAGATAGCTTATGTTCAGGAATAGCATATAGGCTAATTCTAAGTATCAAGCGAAGCCGTGGGCGGAAGCTAGTGATATTATAAATGCGAAAGTTTGAGTGTTTGTTTATTGTTACTCAATCACATCGTGACGGCTGTACCGATTTCGATGAAACTAGCTATAATAGATCTACCTGCAGCCTTATTGCGTAAGCTCACTGGGCACCTGTCAAATTAGTACCTAGCTGTCAAGGACAATGTGATTTGACAGTTGAAGCCTAAACGATAGAATACTTTCTTTATCCAAAGAGCATTTGAAACAGGATGTCAGTTTGTATACCACGCGACCACGCCTTTATTGCCACAGTAAATTATTCTTAAATCATAGATGGTTTGAACATTGCGTCTCTTATCTAACAACACCGCTCAAGTCGATTTTTGGCGGTACAGACATTTTGATGCCATTGGATAGATTTTAAATTCACGCGTCAAACTGCAGTTCAGATTCAAGGATATCTACTAATCACAAGCCAGTATTCAAATAATAGTAACAGCGCTTAAGTCTGTTTTCCCGCCAACAACGCTCAAATCGTCATTCCGCCATACTGCGTGTGAAAAAAGCAAAAATGACTTGAGCGGTGTTGTTAGATAAGAGACGATTGGCATTGTCCATATTGCCTGATTAATGGTAACTCGAGCTTTTTCAACTGTAGTTTATTGTAAATAATGTAAAATGCTGCTTTGAGTTTCATGTGTGACCCCTTTTAATTTATTTATTGCATAAAAATAATGTAATAATTATTATAATATAAGCGGCGATGGGCTTGCAACCTCTCAGTCTGTCACGTATGGAATGCAAACTACTGCAAAAATGTGGGTGTTGTGCCAAACGTAATGTTTGTGACTCTGCCTACTTTTACTTACCCCCTTTATCTTGAAGGATCTTAACGCCTTGAGATCTGAGAGTATGTCTACCGCACTTGGGGAAAACAGTCGTTATCCTATTTTTTTTTTTTACAAAAACAATGGCCCATGATAAGGTCTTGCGATCACAAAAGTAAAAATCTATCTTCACCAGTTGATTTTCATTGCCACTATTATAGCTTCTTGGAATAGAGTGAGTAGGTATGACATTAGTATTGTCTAAAATCTAAATGTTAAAGCTAAACTAGCCGATACACTTCCTGTCAAATTTCAACAATCCCATAGAAAAAAGCACGTTTAGTTTTGGTCAAATTTTAAGGCGGATTTAAAAAAAAAATATCCGTTGACAGGACAAAGTCTGTCGGGAAAGCTAGTTTTAAATGAAAATCAACGGGTAAAGATCGAATTTTACTGTTAGAGAGTTAGAGTTAGAATCTGCTGGGTTGGTTAGGAGGCACCTAAGTTCGCATGTTCACACCCCGTAGGCATGTTTTACATATCCTGTAAATATTAATTGCAATATTACATTAAGTGTTCTAATGTTCGATATATGTTAAAACTTTGGAAACAACATTGGCGATTCTGTTGTGTCGGCAAACTGACCAAATTCTTAAAATACGATATTATTCCTCTCACTTTAAATTTTAAATTAGTGCAACATCAAAATGGTACTCCTAAAACCGAGGATATTTTAGTCATTTATCTATTTTATTTCGCATATTTTACACATCCAAGTATTGTATTTTTCAACATCAATTAATTTACATGTTGATTAAGCTTGACGTTTCTAAATCACTTACGAAAGTCGTAAATTCATTAAAAACTATCCTAAGTTTTAGAACTGTCACGCTATGTTACGCTAATTTAGACTTTAATGTAAAAGGAATAAGATCGATCGTATTTTAAGAATTTTTTGTCAGTTGTGCTGTCTGAATTGCGATCATTGTCAGGCGGAAGGTCTGCTGTGAATTTCTAAGTGTCAATGTATATTATTATGCATCTATGCAATAATGAAATACATTATAGCACAATGTGTAATAATAGATGTGTAATAATAGACTTGTGCAACGAAATTAATATGCAAAAATAGCGGGTTTGTCACTCTTATAAAATATATTTTTAGATATTAGTACGGCTTTTTTACGGAAAGATATACCCTCGTGTTCAAGAACGACACTATGAAAACACGCACCCACAGTGGGCGAAATCTTTTTTCATAAACATTACTTTATGTGTTAAGCGGCACTATGGCGCACGCTACCGTGTGCCTTTAGAGCTCAACTTTGGTTAGAGGTACACGACAGTATGCCTCTAGTCACACTATGTATATGCAGTGTCGCACAACACATAAAGTTATTTTTATGAAAAAATATTTCGTCCACTGTGGGTGCGTGTTCTCAGTGTCGTTCTTGAATACGAGGGTTAGGCTTAGACCCTCGTGAACACCGTTTTCATACAAACGCATCCTCACGATTGCTTTGCGACAGTATCGCCACTTATGATCAAATCGGTGCTCAATGTCCTAGAATATTCTAGATTACTTTTCTGCCATTTTTTCAGCACATTGTTTGTATCTAAGAGTTATGTAATATTACGAAGTATTTAATTCTGATTTAAATAAATAAATTTTCATATAAACGCTATTGTTGTTTATATTTTCCTTATAACTTATTTATAAATAAACTATAGGTATAAAACCCAGTATTCTTGTTTGAGCCTTCACCTTGTTCGATCGGCACCACACTGGAGCTCTACATAGCGTTAAGGAAAGGATCATTGAAGAAAAATGATAGGTCCCAAGCAGTGTTTGTTGCTTGATTCTTCTAGGCTTGGTCGCGAGGAACAGGCGTAGCTTCACCTATCTCCTAAGACGTTTCAAAGTGATCCTTGTGATTTTATTGAAATAAATGCCTTTTGAATTTGAACTCGAGTAGTTTAATCCCTACATCTGCGCTAATAGAATAATAAAAACTCATTTAAATTATCAATAGTATTTATTTACAACACGAATATTGCAACAATATGGGAATCTCGGGGGTTTACAAAAATATTATTAAAATGTTACTCAAATAATTTCTAGACCAGTCTAAACAGCGGAATGTAATAACGATTTTGAACTTGAGAATCTTATTGGAATATATATTTATCAGTGCAGGCTTATTATCTAGCTTCCTATTATTCACTCTATAGATTGGTATCATGTAAGTCCGGCAATCGGACATCGATAATTTGTGAGAAAGTTGCATTTTTTTTCCAGTTTCATAGAGAAACTTTCACTCACTCGACTTAAAACGCAGCTAAGGGGACATTTCCGATTTCAAACAGATATACAGTTCCATTTTGTAATAGGTACTGAGCTTTGAAATGACGTCATCCAATCCAATTGTATCGAATATCGGAAGCTAGACAATAAACCTGCTGGTCTACTTTTGTTCATTGACACGATCAGATAGAGTAAACCGTGCAATAATTGGACAACGCATTGGCCAATTCAAACTGCATTAGATTTTAGAAGCATCCAAATTTACTAAGGTAAGGTCATCATAAAATTGTTAATAAACATTTTACATTGCAAAAGTTTCGACTAGTTACCGACCATCTAAATTGATTGGATGGATTTTTAACATGAAATTAATGATCTTACTAAATCCAATCTAAATTTGTGTAAACTTTATACATTTACTGTAAGCAAGATTGATATCGATCAATTCATTCAAATTACAAAAGTAGACCTATTTATTAAAATACTGTTATAACAACACTCTTTATATTTTAAATTGTATCACATTAAAGTGCTATGTAAAAAAAAACAAGCGGACACAAAAAAATCGTTGAAAAAGTGAAAAATTGTGCACATTCAGTACATATAAAGGCTTAACATCAACTTACTACTAATCGTTGAAAGGAGATAACAAGAAATAAAAATTAATACACATAATAACATTGAATTAAAATTCTCGTTATAATGAAAACAAAGACACAACACACAATCAAATAAAAAAATACTCAAGGGTATTAATAGGGGTTGCCCACAAATAATTATCACTTCGACATCAGCAGACTCTGTTAATGACAACTGTCAAACTCCCATGGTAAATTAAAATAATAACACTATGGTAATTTGACAGTTGAACTTTTTATTATTATTCATATCGAACTGATAATACATCTGGGATAACCTTTTAGCTTTCACCAACAATTAAACCACGGATTAATAGATCTTACAAATCCTTTTTGACAGACATTCATTTGCTATTTTTAGAGAGTGTCATCTTGGACAACACAGTAAAAAAGTAAAAAAAAAACTGTAGCAATATGTTGAGCAAAGTCAGTTATCTTCAAATAAATTATTAAAAAAAATGTCTTCATCATGTGTTATAATTTTCAAATGACTGTCATTAAACTTTACGGATATTTAACATATTTGGTTATATGTTGGTGAACGAGCAACACAAATAAATACTAAGCTTCACATAAAAGATTATAAAAACTAAATAATACAGTTCAGTACCGACATTTTACTATTTTATAAGCAAAACTGTCGTCACTTACGAGATATAAATAAAATTATGCACCAATACAAGACTTACGTACTAAAGTCATAGCCTACATCCATCGACAACACAGCCTAACGACTTAATTTCTTTGAACTAACAATTCAGTCAAACCGTTGAAGTATGCGGGTCCCGAAAAATGCATTCTGATTTTAAGTCACAACTACTTCAGATCTGACGCGCGGTGTCTTTTATCAGTTGTATCACCCTAATGTCTTGTCAGACAGTGTTCGCCTTGCATGAGGAGTCTATTGAACTGTGTTGTCGATGCCTACATCTGGGTACTAATGTGTTTATGGTACTCCAACTAGTCACAAAATATATTAAATTCGAGAACAGTGGGAAATCTATTGCTTTGTAAATGTTAATAAAATATCGTATTTGAAATTCAACCCAAAATTTTCTAACTAATGTTACTCACTAGCTTCGTAGATCGGCAATTCTGTTGTCTTGATCTGATTAAACTTTAGTATAAATTAATTACGTTAAGAAAACCGACGAAAATGTATCGACCAATCGAAAAGTCAAGGAACGATATTTGTTTTTTAAGTATTATGAAGGAACTCTTAGTCCTACATGAATATCATTTAAATGGGACCAATTTGAGACTTAACTCTACACAATAGAAAACATCAGAATCTGATCACCAGATAAAATACGAATGTTATAATTCCATTATGGTGTGACTAGACATTGCGCGGCAATCGAGCCCGGCAGCCGCGCTATGTTTGGACGACAGCCGCGAGCTACCTGCCGCGCTCAAACGGTGTTATTGTTCGTTCGCACGGCATACATGCCGCGCAATGTCTGGTCACACCTTTTTAGTAAAAATTTAATTCTAAAATTCATAAAAAACAGTCCTATAATTAGGATAGTCTTGACTTATTGGTACAACAGAATTGACGCCAACTTTGCTTTAGCTCGAGAAACTAATTGAGAAAATTCGGTCGAGCACCGTTAAAAAAATATCTCCAAACTTACAAATACGTTCACAATCTTGGTTTTGTACATTTGAGGGGAAGACAGGTACCATGGGGTGATATTAAGAATAGATCAAAATCGAGGGTTGGGTAAGCGAGCGAGCGTGACGTAGTTTTCCTAGTCGTCCTAGTCTTAACAGATAGATCGATAGAAAATTATTTATTGCAAGAACATGTATATAGGCGAACTTAAGACTTTAGAATGTTCTTCCAGCTAACCATTGTGCAATTTGGAAAGGGAATGGTAGTGCTTTCTAAGTGAGAAATAATTGAATTATTTTTTATCTATTTATATAAAAATCAATGCCACTTTTCGTTGTAATTTTATAACTCAAGAACGGGCTCGCCTATCCAAACCAAATGTTTAGGCTTTGTTCGGACTATTTAGTAGATGGTTTATGTGAAGTTTGCACAAAATCGGTAGAGCGGTTCTTCATTTATCACATTTTTTTGTAACAAATGAATTCAATAAATGGCGGATCATTTTGTAAATGGGGATTTTGCTGTCAATCAATTATTTAAATTTGACAGGACAACGTCTGTCACGGGTACATTATATTATTATAAGCGGCGATGTGCTTGTAACCTGTCACGTATGGAATGCTAACCTACTGCATAGTGTGGGCATGTGCCAAATGTTTTTGACGCGCATCTGAATATCTTTAGACATGTTCAAGCCATAGCGCCTGGAGATCTAGAAAAAAGCACTTTTAGTTTTATCGAACTTTACGCTACCCTTATCACTTAGGGGTATAAAAAATACCTTACGACCTATTCTCAGACCTACTGAATATACATAAAAAAACAGTTTAAGTGCGAGTCGGACTCGCGCACAAAGGGTTCCGTACCATTATAGATAAAAACGGCAAAAAAAAAACAAGTTTATCTACACTAATGTTGTAACATTCTACTTATGTTTCCAATACTTGACTTACTACTGTTATAGCGCAGACAACAAAACACTCAATTTAAGCAATTTCACATGATGGTATAATATCCACATCGATATCGTAAAATCTCATTATAACATCAATAAAACGCGACCAATTAACCTGGCGAGCCTTATGTCAAAATCCTCATACAAGTTGTATAAAATTTTGATATTAGGCTGGCTTTTGAAAACAGTTGGGTTATACGTGAAACTACTAAACTTACATACACAAAACTCTTTGGTAAGATCTTGTGCCAATTAAATAAAAAAAGAACAGCGCGCGCTCGCTCCTGATTGGCCCTGCGCGCGCAGCTGCGCTCTTCTTATTGGTTAGATTTTAATGGCGGCAAGTTCACTGTGACAATACACGTACGCGTGAATTTAATGTTTCGCGATGTGTTTTGTTTTTAAAATACAAATTAAAAGTTAAAAATGGATATGTGAAGATAAAGTAGTGTATGCAACTGCATATAACACGGGTATTAAAACACTCGTTACTATTATGAAACTAGCTGCGCTCGTTTCATAAACTCACACTCGTGTTTTAATACCCTTCCTTATATGACAGTTGCATAAACTACTATTTTAGTATTTTGTTGTTAGAGCAGCTACAGAAATACATAATCTGTGAAAATTTCAACTGTCAAGCTATCACGGTTAATGAGATACAGCCCTGTGACAGACAGACGGACAGCGAAGTCTTAGTAATAGGATTCCGTTTTTACCCTTTGAGTACGGAACCCTAAAAATCGGTCAAGTCGTAAGGATGTCTACTTGGGGATTACAGTCGTGATCCTATTTCTTGTCAATTCTAGAACGACTAGGCAAGCTAAGCGACGCTCTTCATATCAATAATAGACTATAGTTTTGAAATCATATTAATTTCTTATAGGGAATGTTATATTAGAATTATCATGCATTCGTTTCTTGAGTGATGACAGTGAGATGCGATAGATAACACTGAAGCATACACTGAGCTGTAGCTTGACCATTATGACTAAAATGTCGGTCAAAACGCTGACTGATACGTCAGCGGACCTAAAAGTGCGCAGTTCGGTAATCGAACCCGCGATTTACTATCACACCACGTCGCAAATTTCCACGATGCCAACGACCGTTACAGCGAGATATGTCATTTAATTTACAAACCTTATCACAATGTGTTAAGAACTATTTTTGCACGTCTTCATAATTCATTATGATTATTATTATTCTAGCGATTATTTTTATGCGATAACAAGCTAAATGTATTATTATTATGATACAAAAGAAATAAAAAATACTGGTATGCATAAATTTCTTAAGCTGAATTAATTAAGAGGCAGTTTAAAAAAAAAGTCTAATAATGTGCAAGATTCTGTGATCGTCAGAACTTTGAAGTAGTTTACGGTTACAATCTTAAAAAATAATAATATTATGCAGCATATCATAAAATATACCAAATACTAATTCGAAGTCGAATTGGCGACCTCCGTGGCATAGTGGCCGAATGCCTGACTGAGACGCAAGAGTGTGCATTCAAACCCGCGGCGAAATGTTTGCTGATCTGCAAATATTTGCACCGAGTCTGGGTGCTATGGTACCATGGTACTCGTGGTTAATTGTATTAGTCTGGGACTATATAAGTGACTGTTGGGTGTTATTATTATAATAAAAATACATAAATATAACATGTTATGGTGTACATTGGTGGTAACTATGTTATCTTAACAAACTGACTATAATTTAGCAAAATATGATCGGTCTTATTCTGATCGAGTTAATTTCTAAATAAGAGACATACATAAGCCTTAAAATTTGATTATTTTGACAAATTCACGAATTTAGTAATGTGATTTAGTCAACATATAGGGTGAGAGCACTGGTTTTGGGCATTTTAACAACATTTAAAATTTTCAAATAAACGGTTTATATAGAAAAAAAATATTTAAACGGCGATTTTTAAATAACATAGAATAGAGTATTTATCTATCTCTTAGGTTAAGCAAAGGTTTTGTAACAGGCGATATTTATTTATTAATTATTCATATTTATTTTTATAGTATAAAGCAAAGTCGCTTTCCGCTTCCCGCGTATGTAATATGTATGTATGTATGTATGTTTGCTTATATCTTTAAAACTACACAACGGATTTTGATGCGGTTTTCGATGAGGTTTCTAATGTGATGTCGTAAATAAACACATTTTTTTGCGCTTACATTGCAAATGCTGGCTGAACCCCACGAGATATATCAAAATAATGTACTACAGTATTGTACACCTTAAAAACGTCTACAAAAAAGTCCACGATAGTATTAGAAATGTCTTACGCACAGCGAAGCGGACACGGGTCAGCTTCATATTCATTCATATTTAAATAGACAAAACGTGAAATAGTAATTGTGGTCAATCAAACTGTCACTAATCAAAACGGGACATAGACAAAGAATTGTATTAACTATAGATTTTAAACAAGTTTGTTTGCTATGCTTAGTTATTGACTGTAAAAATTGAAAATGCCCAAAACCGGGGTAGTAACCACAACCGAGTCTTTTGACCCTAAATTGGTATTGATTAATATGACATTTAATGTGTAGAATACGCGAAATAAAATAAATAAAAAACTTGACTATCTAACCCTCGTATTCAAGAACGACACTATGAGAACACGCACCCACAGTGGACGAAATCTTTTTTCATAAAAATCACGTTATGTGTTGTGCGACACTGCATAGTGTGACTAGAGGCACATTGTCGTATGCCTCTAGCCAAAGTTGAGCTCTAAAGGCACACGGCTACCGTGTGCCTTTAGAGCTCAACTTTGGCTTTTGCGCCATAGTGCCGCTCAACACATAAAGTGATGTTTATGAAAAAAGATTTTGTCCACTGTGGGTGCTTGTTCTCATAGAGTCGTTCTTGAATACGAGAGTTAATTCTCTAAGGTTTATGCTAATTTAGACTTTAACGTGAACATAATAAGAGCGTAAATATTTTACAAAAAGATATGTCAGTTTGAAGATATGACAAAATTGCCACCATATGTTATATATATGATATGTTATAATATCGAGCCCACAACAATCACGGAAAAGATCAAAGACGCACCTATTGGCACACTGGTTCTCTCGTCAATGATCACAAGGCACTTTCAGGGCTCACCTTGCCATTGACTAAAACCCAGTAGGTATTTAAACAGCGAAAAATTTCTAATTAACTTTTGTAAGCAAGTCTTACTAAAACTTCCCAAAACCTAAGCTGCCCTTTATAACTACGACTACAATGAGTTCTACCGAAATATGACGAACCAATCTATAAAGAGTGTAATAAGATAACTCCCGAAAACTAAAGGCGTACCAATACCCATGTTAAAGCAAATTGCTTAACTCTGAAGGATGTTAAACGTGTGTTTTTGTATTGCTTCAAAAAAAACTAAAAAATTATATATTTCAAAAATCCCATGGTAATAGGAGGAGGCAATGAACTAAATTCAAAGTGAAAAATTACTATTTTTTTTCTTTACTTGAATTTGTAAACAAATCAATTTAAAAAGTAGAAATGTGCGGCTCAATACTGAGACGGGAACCTATTTGCGACCACATGGCAAAATCTGCTCTTGATTTTTACCTAATGTTATTGTTCTCTTTTACTAATTGTGCTTACTTTGGAGCAAATAAATGTTATTTTCTTTCATTCTTAATATTTGCCTTATTTTGTTTTCGTATTTTTATTAAAAAATCGATAAAGATGTATAAAAACATATACTCTCAGGTTTCGGGAGCGGTCTTAATACATCATGTATGCGGTGGCGTAGCAACGGTGGGGCGGGGGGGTGTTGGGGAAGGCACACGCACGAAAAAATTATCCGTAAAATTGACAGATTGACAGACAAAATTGACAGATGTTCTAGTTTTAAACTATCCGCCACTGTGCGCCAAAAATGTTTGTTAACGTTTTTTTAATTTTTAAATAAAAAGGTATATATATATACATATTTTATTTATATTACTTTATTTTTATTCCAATTTAGGGGTAAACATTTTTATTGGGTAGGGGCGGCAAACTGTCTCTCCGCCCCGGGCGCTACTTACCACGCTACGCCACTGCATGTATGGTCTCTTATATACCAAATCACTGGTAATTTAGCTATAAAATACAATGGGCTATTTGACAAGATTTTGAAAACCATTCTAGATTATTTAGTAGTGTAAAATATTGGCCCTAAAAATGTAAATTAAATATTGACAATTGAAATAACCCGCAAAAACGACTCAATATGCATTAAACAAATACACAAACGTAAGTTTTTCAAGGCAGGCGATGCCATATTGACAAGCATGTTACGTCACTTTCTGTGTCACGTGACTGGCGTTTAAAAATTGATAATTTTAATTATGGGTTATTTAATAAATCATTGTTTATTTTCAAGTTATTTTACTCCATAACGCTTTATGAAGCCATAATTTACATAGATTACTATCAACAACACTTTATTTTTCATACTGTCAAATAGCCTATTCTCATGCATAATAGCAAAGCGGTTCTTACCATTTAAGATCTAAAACGCTATCCTAATCGTCAGTCGATCTTGGTCTTTCCGTATTTGGCCACTTTAGCAATTATAGTCTTTATCACATAGCACTTAGAGTTTATTCTCGAGTCAATGCACGCTCACAGAGTGTTGAATATGTCCCTTGCGTTATTCTTGGAGTAACGCTTGAAGGAACAGTCGCTGAATCAGCTGCCACTGAAAAAAAAAACATTATTTTAATAGGTTTTAATTTAAAAAATGCAAAAGATGAGCATGTGTCATGTGGATTATTTTGGACGTGCCTTTGACTACCCCCTGTATGCATGTTGAAGGCTCTGAGCGCCTGGAGATTTGGGAGGATGTCTACCGTACTTGGGGATTACAGTCGTGATTCCATCTCTATCTTTAAAAGCATACTCTACTAGTTGAACCGACACACGTTGTCCTGTCCAAATATCAATAATTCCACAGAAAAAGCACTTCTGTTTTTCCTGAATTTAACAATTTGTCAGGTGGTTTTTCCAAAATCCTGACAATTACGAACGAACACAACATAAAAATCCAGTTTTATTTTTTAATGTACCTTTACACACATACGAGTAAAATACACCCAAATTTCAACTTTAGGATCTGTTCAGTTTTGACAGTACTTACGTCAAACCTGATCGATCGCGATTCTGTCAGATGTCACTCATTATTTTCAAAATTCAAATAAAACTAATTATCGTTATTATATGAGAGTCCTTGTCGAAAAGTCGTTGTGATCACATCATTTTGGCTGGTCATATTCACTTCAATTATTAAACTTTGTCGCTGAAGAACAATTCAAATTTTCGAATTCCTAGTTTTTCGGGAAATCATCAAGATTGATATTTCAATACAAAAACGGTTGTGTGATAAAGTGCCCACGACGATTGATTGATTGGCATACGGTTTGTCTCGGGTGTGCGTAAGTAATTGACGTAGGTATTTCGCTATTTGATAGCTGGCTAGATCTGAAACGATTCTACTGAACCTTACTCATCACGGACATCACGTAACGCCGACGGGTACAACTGGATCAATAACTCAACTCCATCCAGGTACGTGGTGCATTTATTTTGACACACTCCTATTGCCGTCATTGAAGTATCAATTATAGCTTTATCGTCTCGCTATCGTCACTAATCTATCATAAAAAATACAGTCCACTCTATTTATCGAACATTTTGGTCCTACGAGCCGGATTCATTGTAAAGTGGATCTACGGACATTTTAACCCCTCTGGTGTAATACATATCGAATACTTAGTGAATTTAATGTTTGAAATCCATTTCTTTTGTAACTTTTGTTAAAATCTGAATTTTTCGTTGTCGTGAGATTAATAAAAGTTTAGGGTACTTATTCGAATATTTTATTCACTGGTCATTGTTCTGAAAGTTTAAATTGTTCTTTTACTGTAGGTAGGTTGATTTGGTTTCTTAGCGGTCTGTCAATTTTGTCGTTTTCGTGTCAACTTCACTATCAGTGACTTTGATGTTTTGTTTTATCGTTTGACAGATTGCTAACAAATCATTCATTCTATTCGTTCAACCATACCACATCACTTCAAGCAATCGATAATTTGTTTTATTGGGTTGGTATTCGTTTGTTTAAGCCTTCTGCTTGTCGTACGAATAGCTGTCGACATTAACGTTCATTCTTTGCATAATAACTCACTCAATTACGTGTAAATAGCATTGTTATTGTGTTGAGAAAAACTTTCGTTGTTTAATTTCTCAAACAATTATGCCGATGGACACACGAAAAGGTAGTAAGGATGCAGAGGTGGGAGACCCTGACAGGATCGCGCGTGATTACGCTATTATGCGGATTGAACTCATGGATGCTTCAGATTTAGTGGGTATTTGCCAACAGGATATAGTCGATCTCGCGGCAGAATTCCACACGGCTCAGAAACGGGTCCTAGTGAGAGTACCTACATCTGATCGGAATACCGAATTTGCGCATACGGTGACTTTCGACACAAAAGTACGCAGTCTTACGGCACGGTTGAAACAGGCTGATACAAAGCTAACCCAACATAGTCATAGTAGTTTTGCAAAATTACCTAAAATTATTATGAAGCCATTTGATGGGAAGTTAGACAATTGGGTATCATTTAAGGAACTATATGATTCTCTTATTCATAATAGAGATTTGCCAGACGTAGAAAAGCTACATTACTTATTGTCTAGTGTTCAGGGTCTGGCCCATGACTTAATCAAAAACTATCCACTAACAGGTTCAAATTATTTGGTGGCATATCGGGCTCTGAATAAATATTATAATCGGAAACGAAACTTAGCTACCAATTATTATGATCGGTTGCTGAACTGTGAGGTAGTAAAAAATAAAAGTAGTTCAGAGTTGGAACGGGTTCATCGAACATTCGATGAAGATTTGGCCATTTTATCAAAGTATGATTTACCTGACCAGAATTTTATGTTGTTCCAGCTAATTTGGTCTAAGTTAGATTCAGCTACTAGAGAGGCTTTTGAGTTTCAATTGGATTCAGATGTGGACATTCCTCAGTTTGAAAATGTAATGTCTTTTATTGACAAACGCTCTCGTGCGTTGGAAAACTGCTACAAATCGACGGTCCACACTAAACCTATTACAAATAAAAATAAATCTTCGCTACTGGTCGCTCCAAAGGAAGAGTGTGCAAATTGCTCAGAAGTGGGACATAAAATAGACGGTTGTCCTAGGTTCTTGAAACAATCCCCGTCTGAAAGGTTTCAAACTGCAAAAGATAAAAGGTTATGTATCCTATGTCTGCGGCCTTCTCATTCGGTGAAAAAATGTAACTCCAAGGCAAAGTGTGGTAAATGTGGTTTCAGCCATCATCTACTTCTTCATTTTGAGGAAACTGAAATAGTGGTTGAACCTTCTGAACCTTCAACGTCTCTATCAACCTCTTCAAGTGCTCAGGTGTCATTGGCGGCATATATTCCGCAATCAGAGGCATTGTTTTCAACAGCCCTAGTTTTAATTAAAACCAAATCCAACGAGCTGGTTCAGGCACGTATTCTGTTGGACAGTGCCAGCGCCTGCAATTTCATTACGCATTCTTGTGCACAACGTTTGGGACTTCCAATCAATTCTGGGGGGCAGTCCGTAAATGGAATTGGCCAAGTTACAACAGATACTCTTGGAACAGTTCAGTGTGAGTTGGTCCCTACGAACAGGGACTTTTCGAATAAAATATGCTTGGAAGCTTCTGTGCTTCCTACAATTTGTACTGACATGCCATCCGGGGTGATTGACACCTCTTCATGGTTGCATATCAAAGGTTTAGATCTCGCCGATCCTGACTTTCATAAACCAGGACCGGTTGATATGTTGGTTAGTGTTAACATTCTAGCTGCGGCATTAAAGCCTGGTCTAATTAAGGGTAGGCCAGGTCAACCCATCGCGATCCCCACTATTTTCGGGTGGATATTGATGGGTGAATGCACGGTGGACACTGACCCTTCTCGTTCTCGATACAGGTCCCGAGATAATCAACGGAACTGTTTTCTCGTGTCGAATTTGTCGTTAGACACTTCGATAAAAAGGTTTTGGGAATTGGAAACTATCGATCCGCCCAAACCTTTACTCTTGTCCAAAAAGGAGTTAGCCTGTGAAACTCACATAGAAAATTCCGCTTGTCGAACGTTTGAGGGTCGGTTGATGGTACCATTAACATTTGCCGACCCCCAGCACAAACCCCAGTCGTCGGCATCTAGTGACGGTTCAGCGTTAGAAGAGCAAAGGATTTTCAGTCTTTTTACGGCAAACAATGCCAACCTTATCGACGCTCTTCTAAATCGATTCTCATCGTATAAGCGAATTGTTAACATCGTTGCGTACTGCTTCCGATACATGCACAATCTACGAACTTCGCATGCCCGGTTAAACGGATCTCTGTCCTCTGACGAAACCAATGGAGCCGTCAAATTTCTGGTTCGACATGTGCAGGAACGCGTATTTGGGTCGGAAATTCATGCTCTGACTAAAGGTACCTCTCGTCTGCTCCCTAAGTCAATTCGCAAACTGTGTCCATTCCTGGATACAGGTGGTCTGATGAGGGTGGGCGGTCGCCTCTCCCATAGTCAGTTGGGCTACGACCAAAAGCATCCTCTTCTTTTGCCTAGAACCCATCGACTCACCTTCCTAATCATAGATGAATACCACCGCCGATTCTTGCACCCGGGACTTCAGACCTTACAAAACCTTCTCGCCCAAGAGTTCTGGATTCTCTCGCCAAAACGGGCAATAAGATCGGTGATATCGTCATGCATAAAGTGCTTTCGCGTAAAACCCCGGTTGGTTGTACCTCCCCAAATGGGAGAGTTGCCAATTTATCGTATAAGTCAACTCAAGGCTTTCACGTCGGCTTCGGTTGACTACGCTGGCCCGTTCGACATTGCTCTCGGACGTGGTCGAGGCGTTCGCACGTACAAAGGGTACGTGTGCGTTTTCGTTTGTACTGCCACAAAGGCCGTGCATTTAGAGCTCGCATCGGAGCTTACATCTGAAGCTTATCTAGCTTGTCTCAGGCGTTTCATGGCCCGAAGAGGTCGTTGTTCTCGGTTGGTGTCCGATCAAGGCAGAAATTTCGTTGGAGCCAGTGGCGTATTGAAAGACTTGATGTTGCAGGCCACGCAAACCGAGCAGATTGAATTTAAATTTAACCCCCCTGGCAGTCCACATTTTTCCGGCTTAGCTGAGGCTGGAGTCAAATCTATGAAAACACACTTAGCTCGTGTCGTTGGGTTGCAACGCCTCACATACGAGGAATTCAACACGCTGCTGACACAAATCGAGGCCCTCCTCAACTCTAGGCCATTATCCCCTCTCAGTTCTGACCCCAATGACCTCTCAGTATTGACTCCCGGACATTTTCTCACATTGGAGCCGCTCACGATTCTCCCGGAAGTGTCCATGGTTGATGCCAAAGTCAGTCTCCTCCATCGCTGGAAACTCATCCAAAAGATGCATCAAGATTTCTGGCGCAAATGGCATCTAGAATACGTTCACACGCTTCAACAACGTAACAAATGGATGGACACTGCCCCTAACATCGCCATCGGAACTCTCGTTCTAATTGCGAACGAACAGTGTAGCCCAATGAAGTGGAAACTTGGTAGGGTAACGCAGCTCCATTTAGGTGCTGATCAAATTTGTCGCGTAGTTACCTTACGCACTGCGTCTGGTGAATACAAGAAGCCTGTGGTCAAACTTTGAATTCTGCCTATAACCCAATAACACTTTCTCGTCGAATGGCTTTAGTATTAAGTTTAGGTTATTTTATTTTTCGTTTCTCGTATATTAAATTCCTTTCGTAAATTATCGTTTCATAAATCTACCGTGTTTAACCTCGTGAAAATACTGTGTATTTTGGTGGCCGGAATGTTCAGTTTTGACAGTACTTACGTCAAACCTGATCGATCGCGATTCTGTCAGATGTCACTCATTATTTTCAAAATTCAAATAAAACTAATTATCGTTATTATATGAGAGTCCTTGTCGAAAAGTCGTTGTGATCACATCATTTTGGCTGGTCATATTCACTTCAATTATTAAACTTTGTCGCTGAAGAACAATTCAAATTTTCGAATTCCTAGTTTTTCGGGAAATCATCAAGATTGATATTTCAATACAAAAACGGTTGTGTGATAAAGTGCCCACGACGATTGATTGATTGGCATACGGTTTGTCTCGGGTGTGCGTAAGTAATTGACGTAGGTATTTCGCTATTTGATAGCTGGCTAGATCTGAAACGATTCTACTGAACCTTACTCATCACGGACATCACGTAACGCCGACGGGTACAACTGGATCAATAACTCAACTCCATCCAGGTACGTGGTGCATTTATTTTGACACACTCCTATTGCCGTCATTGAAGTATCAATTATAGCTTTATCGTCTCGCTATCGTCACTAATCTATCATAAAAAATACAGTCCACTCTATTTATCGAACAGGATCAGTGACGTAGGTTCAGTCAATATGCCTAGGTCGTCTCAAAGTGATCCTTGTGATTTTATTGAATAAAATACCTTCTGACTTTCGACTTTGAATCATTCAGTCAGTAACGTATGAGTTTTATTTATCTAGACCTACCTCCGATCAGCTATAGCTCTGCGGCGAGCAGTCTGCCTCTGATGTTCAAACTCAAAGTCCTCCTCGGTCAGTCCAAGTCGTTGCATATGGTACACCAGATACTCCTCCCCCAGAATGCCTTCGGGCGGATGGCGGAGCACCTCCAGGGTCTCGCAGAGGCCGGCTGCGCGCTTGCGGACCTTGGCTGGGCCTAGGGCTCCGTGGAGAATGACGAGAGCAGCTTTGAAGAGCACCTGGAATCAGATGGAATAAGGATGTTTAGACGCACACAGACCTCTATTTTTCTGACAATTTATTTGATTGTCCTGGTTTGACAGATTGAGGCCTTTTAAAGCAGGAATCTCGAAGAAAAAGTATCAATAGTGAGCAGCGAAATATATTGAGGGTAGTTTGTAACAATGACGAGGAGGTGAGCCACTAGTACATACAAAATTAAAAAATTCACTCTTATAATATTAGTTAGATAGAAAACCCCAAAAACAACAAGACCAAGAGAAGAAGTGATTTGAAATTTGGGTCTATTTAGGACTTTAGTGCTTGCTAAGATTATTTTTCAAATTGCACATACATACTAAGTTATAACTACTTTAAGTTATCTATACGCTGAAATGGTCATACCTTGACGCCTTCGCAAAGGAAGCAATCCCAGACCCTCAAAAGACTGTCCCACGGCAGGGTCCTTGTCAACGCGCACAGAAACCATTCGGTAGCGTATAAGACAGGCTCCACCTTATGCTTCATCAGATGGCGATGGACAGCTGGTGCGGTGCGTCGCAGCAAAGCGTGGAGTATGTCTCCGTCGCGTTGCAGCACCTGGGAGAAATAGCCGGGGAACTGATTTATTGTACAGGATACTGTTCGCGCCATCAATGGAAGGATGCATAGGATGGATAGGATTGATAGGATAGGATGCATAGGATGGATAGGATTGATAGGATAGGATGCATAGGATGCATATGATGGATAGGATGCATATGATGGATAGGATTGATAGGATGCATAGGATGGATAGGATTGATAGGTACATCCTATCAATCCTATCAACCTAGGATGCATGAGATGGATAGGATTGATAGGATGTATAGGATTGATAGTATTGATAGGATGGATAGGATGGATAGGATTGATAGGATGCATATGATTGATAGGATTGATAGGATGCATAGGATGCATAGGATGGATAGGATTGATAGGATGCATAGGATTGATAGGATTGATAGGATTGATAGGATGGATAGGATGCATAGGATGCATAGGATGGATAGGATGCATATGATGGATAGGATTGATAGGATGCATAGGATGGATAGGATTGATAGGATGCATAGGATGCATTAGATGGATAGGATTGATAGGATGGATAGGATTGATAGGATGTATAGGATTGATAGTATTGATAGGATGGATAGGATGGATAGGATTGATAGGATACATATGATTGATAGGATTGATAGGATGCATAGGATGCATAGGATGGATAGGATTGATAGGATGCATAGGATGCATAGGATGGATAGGATTGATAGGATGCATAGGATTGATAGGATTGATAGGATGGATAGGATTGATAGGATGCATAGGATGGATAGGATGCATAGGATGCATAGGATGGATAGGATTGATAGGATGGATAGGATGGATAGGATTAATAGGATTGATAGGATTGATAGGATTGATAGGATGGATAGGATTGATAGGATGCATAGGTTGGATAGGATTGATAGGATTGATAGGATTGATAGGATGCATAGGATTGACGATTGATAGGATGCATATGATGCATAGGATGGATAGGATGCATAAGATGCATAGGATGCATAGGACGGATAGGATTGATAGGATGGATATGATTGATAGGATGCATAGGATGGATAGGATGCATAGGATGCATAAGATGCATAGGATGCATAGGACGGATAGGATTGATAGGATGCATAGGATGGATAGGATTGATAGGATGGATAGGATTGATAGGATTGAAAGGATGGATAGGATTGATAGGATGCATAGGATGGATATGATGCATAGGATGGATAGGATGGATAGGATGGATAGGATGGATAGGATGGATAGGATTGATAGGATGGATAGGATGCATAGGATTGATAGGATGCATAGGATGCATAGGATGGATAGGATTGATAGGATGGATAGGATGGATAGGATGCATAGGATGCATAGGATGGATAGGATGCATAGGATGCATAGGACGGATAGGATTGATAGGATGCATAGGATGCATAAGATGCATAGGATGGATAGGATTGATAGGATGGATAGGATGGATAGGATTGATAGGATGCATAGGATGCATAGGATGGATAGGATGCATAGGATGCATAGGACGGATAGGATTGATAGGATGCATAGGATGCATAGGATGCATAGGATGGATAGGATTGATAGGATGCATAGGATGGATAGGATGCATAGGATTGACGATTGATAGGATTGATAGGATGCATAGGATGCATAGGATGCATAAGATGCATAGGACGGATAGGATTGATAGGATGCATAGGACGGATAGGATTGATAGGATGCATAGGATGCATAGGATGGATAGGATGCATAGGATGCATAAGATGCATAGGATGCATAGGACGGATAGGATTGATAGGATGCATAGGATTGATAGGATGCATAGGATTGATAGGATGCATAGGATGCATAGGATGGATAGGATTGATAGGATGGATAGGATGGATAGGATGGATAGGATTGATAGGATTGATAGGATGGATAGGATTGATAGGATGCATAGGATGGATAGATAGATGGATAGGATTGATAGGATGCATAGGATTGATAGGATGCATAGGATGCACAGGATGCATAGGATGGATAGGATTGATAGGATGGATAGGATGGATAGGATGGATAGGATTGATAGGATTGATAGGATTGATAGGATGGATAGGATTGATAGGATGCATAGGTTGAATAGATGGATAGGATTGATAGGATGGATAGGATTGATAGGATGGATAGGATTGATAGGATGCATAGGATGCATAGGATGCATAGGATGGATAGGATGGATAGGATGGATAGGATGGATAGGATGGATAGGATAGATAGGATAGACAGGATGGATAGGATGGATTTTTTTTCATTTGAAATAGTACGTGGATGATGACAACGGTGAAATCTATTTTAGTTCCAAGGTCTCACCTCGAGTCCAGGGTTGTAGTACCCACTGAGGTACTTGTCGCTGATGCTGACGAGGCACCAGAACGCCTGCACGCTCGGCATGTGCATTAACAGGAAGGCAGCTACCGGCGCCTGCGCTTGGAAATATCCCACCTTCGGGTTCAGGACTGAGTAGGCTTTCAGTACGTGAAAGAGCTCTTGTTGTCTGTAAAAAAAGCAAAATACTGTTTTAACTGAAGAATATTTAACTATAGATTTTTACACGGGTCTTTATCAGGTCTTTATAAGGTCACCTTTAAGGTACGCACTGATCCACAATCCACATTGTACGCAGTGGACGCATTTGTGCGACTTTCTATATAAAGAATACTTACGATCCCTTCAATGCGATGCGTCCGATACCGACCTGTGGACGAGTACCTTTAATGTATTTTCCCGACTCTGTTACAATAGCCATGGTCGCGGGAAGACTGGAGTACTCGGAGCTACCGTTCAGTTACGTCTACAGTAATCACAATAGTTTGAAAAAACATTGAAGAGTATTTTTCAATTTTATAAAATTGATAGCGACTGTCAGGTATGAGAATACTAGCTTCCGCATGTAGCTTCGCTAAAAGTATCGTATATGCTATTCCAGAATATAAGCTATTAGTAGT
This sequence comes from Hydriomena furcata, assembly GCA_912999785.1. Classification (NCBI taxonomy): domain Eukaryota; kingdom Metazoa; phylum Arthropoda; class Insecta; order Lepidoptera; family Geometridae; genus Hydriomena; species Hydriomena furcata. Next base: position 22,693,742 of record OU538820.1, read on the forward strand.
CTATGCTTCATCCAAATCCGCTTGGACGTTTGGGCGTGTTTGAGGCAAAAACATCCTCACATACTTTCGGATTTATATGATTAGTATGATAGTAGAACTAACTAGTTTTCTCACGATGTTATCCTTCATCGTTTTGAGTACATTTTAACATATACGCGCATTTCATTTCACATACAAAAATCCATTGATTGACCGGTATTTAAACCCAAGACCTTCAGAATGAACATCGATGTACCTCCCACTAGACCAACAACAAAGATATTTGTAGTTCATCGAACTTGGCACTTCTCAGTCACTTTATCAGTGAGAAACTTGTAACAATGCAATCTTATAATGAAAAACTTAAATATGACGCATTATGAAAACCTTTGTTTCAGTCACCACACTATCCAAAAAATGCCCTTGGATGAGTAATGTATCCGTGTGAAGGGGCTAGTTCGGGGAAGTCCCTACCACTATACCTATTTCTGCCGGAAAGCAGCATTACTATGATCCGGTTTAAAGTTTAATGTTACAGATTGGAATTACAGGGACATTAGGCCTAACAAATTCAAATTAAAAAAATATTTATTTCAATAAAATCACAAGGATCACTTTGAAACGTCTTAGGAACTAGATGAAGCTACGCCGATTCCTCGCGACCAAGCCTAGAAGAATCAGGCAACAATCACGGCTTGGGGTCTACCTTTTTTTTTCATTGATCCTTTCCTTAATGCTATGTAGAGCTCCAGTGTGGTGCCAATCGAACAATGTGAAGGCTCAAACAAGAATAATAATTAATAGTACTACTCTAGTCAACACCTATAAGCCTCAAATTGACTAAGGTAAGGCAGTGGATATTGATGCGCGTTCATTCATTCATTCGTCGAGTCAATGTGCTCATTCGCTTCAAACTCATTAAATATATTGCTTTCAGTATGTTGCCACTTCTATGGCCATGTCTGATGCCTTAGGTAAACCCCCACGGGTGCAGGTGGTGGCTAATTCTTCCACCACAATGGCTCATTCAAATGACGCGGAATTGTAGCGATACAGACGCGAGTCAGACGCAAGGTCTACAGGCTGCGTCAGAATCGCGTGTTTTTAGGCCCCGACGCAAAAAGAGGGGAGTTATAAGTCTGTCTGTTCCTGGCTGTGGCATCCTAGCTCCGAATAGATTGATTTTGATGCAGATTTTGTTTGAAAGCTGAATCTGACGTGATCGAGATAGTTCTTAGCTATAATTGAAGGGATGTTGGAGCAACTTCTAGTTGTCTGATCGAAATGTAGTATCCTGCGACTTCAGAGGCGGGGATTTTTTTTAATGTTTAATTCGAATGGTATGTAATAGGCGATGTTACAAACCATCCTACCTTAAAACCGCGATAAACACACCCGTGTCAAATTAATAGTTAACCAACGGGTATCAGAGATGTTAATGTCTTTATCTACGTCTATTCTCGCGGGAAAGGGTTTGTTCTTTATCAAAAATTGGGTTACACCTATTAACAGTAAAATCCTGCATTTCTATACTCAATGACGTGTTTGAGAGTGAATCAACCTCGTAGTAGGTAATGACGCAACCGACACACAGTACAAGTAGGTATGTGTACTAACATTATGATCCGATTATAGAATTAAATGTGGTTGTTCTGTTTTCCTTATCACGGGACTGCGAAAGGACTGAATCGTATGTTGCGTGATGAGCACACAAACAAATAAAAAAAAAACGTGCGTTTCGGACTTACGCACGAAGGGTTCCGCATCATCATCTATAAAAAACGGCAAAAAAACACAATTACTGTATGGAAGCACCACTTAAATATTTATTTTATTCTGGTTTTAGTATTTGTTAGACAATAGAAATACATCATCTGTAAAAATGTCAACTGCCTAGCTAACACAGTTCATGAGATACAGCCCTGTGACCGACAGACGGACAGCGAAGTCTTAGTAATAGGGTCCCGTTTTTACACTTTGGGTTCGGAACCCTAAAAATAAAATTTTATCGTATTTTATCAGTATTTGCATTGATTTTATGGCAAATTAATGACAAACACGATAGCTAAAACATTTTTAGATACATTAATCACTAGTTTACGTCTGCGGCTACGCTTGCGTGGTACCTATATAAAAGTGTCCTATATATTACTAGCGACCCGCCCCGGCTTCGCACGGGTAGCATGTTATTATACATATAAACCTTCCTCCTGAATCACTCTATCTATTAAAAAAAACCGCATCAAAATCCGTTGTGTAGTTTTAAAGATATAAGCAAACATGCATACATACATACAGACGCGGGAAGCGGAAAGCGACTTTGCTTTATACTATGTAGTGATTGTTAAGTGACATATACGAACGGATTTGGATGGAGACATTTGGGCGTGACTAAGGCACAAACATCCATACGAACTTTCGAATTTATACGAGTACATTCATAAGTCAGTTTATATTTTTTGTTAAAAAACAACTTACCCTATCCCCTCTTCCCGTATGAACATCTCATGGTACGGGAACTGGCGATGCAAATCCTTCCTGATATCGTCCATGCACTTTGGATCTCCCTGCGCTTGGAGTAACTCCTCGTATTCGTTCGGATGCTTCTCGAGCAGCAGCTGGCCTCCGCAGAGGTAGAGCCAGGCTTTGGGTCGAACTGATGCTGGTATACCTGGAATGAAGCAAGCATGTTCGTATTAACTAATAGTTGTCAAACTGCGGCCCGCGACAAAGCAAATAATTTTTCAATTGACTAAAAATGGAGGTTCTCTATTATGTATATTATTTTCTGTTGCTTTTTAGGGTTCCGTAAAAAACAGGACCCTATTAATAAGACTTCGCTGTCCGTCTGTCTGTCACAAGGCTGTATCTCATGAACCGTGATAGTTAGACAGTTGAAAATTTGAAAATAAATAATTAAGTGGGACAGGATTTTTTTAACATTTTTATAGATAATGGTACGGAACGCTTCGTGTGAGAGTCCTATCGCACTTGACCGGTTTTTAATTATGACCTCGCATATCTTTTTACGTGGTTATCCGATTAATAAAATTGCCAAAATTTAATTATGTACTTGCATTCGTCGCAATGATAATATTACTATATCCTTGTGTATCACAATGATAATGCAATAGTAAAATATTTGAGAAAACTCAAATGAATTTCAGTGTTCCGCTTCTTAAGACGCTGCCAGTCGACGATTATTTTTGTTAAATAGCAGAAACTTTTCACGATAAAGATATTATTTCAAAATGATACGTTTTAGAATTTATGATCGAAATTTTTTATATACCTACTATTAAAATCAACTTGTGATTTATTGTTAAAGATAGGTAATATGTAGATCTAGATTTCTATTAGAATAGATTTTTGATAAGTAATTATACATAATTTATATCATTAATTTATTCGAAAAGCTAAGGCGGACAACGCGCCGACGTGTGTTTGTCGTCATTGCAGCGGTCGGTAGGATTATTTATCGAAGTGATAAAAGATGGGTACATCTTTATTCACATATACTAATACATTATAAAATAGGAGATGTGGCTTGTTCACAAGTATTTATTTTTTCGTTTCGAACAGAAACAATCGTCGACTGGGAGCGCCTTAATGCAAAAGGTCAGTTCACTGAGAGATGGCAGACAAATACAATATGTACACACGCAGTAAGATGTTTACCTTGATCTTGTTCCGCCCATCCCACTCGAAGAATTATACCTTATCATTTGCGCAATACTTGGTAAACGCAAATAGTGATGTATTTCTACATGATGAAGAAAGGAGTAAGAGAAGAGATTCCTTTTAATAGTTAATCCCCTTAATTTTTGGTGTTTTGTATAAGCAGAGTCTACCCGGATAAGACGGAAAAGGTGATAAAACCGCATTTTCTCGAAAACCATCAAACTTATAAAGAAACTGTCTTTATTTTAGGTAGCTAGTATGATTATCTAACGAATTATTTAAAAATGAACTGTTTAGCTGTTCATATGTTTGAGTAAAAACGAAATTAATGTTATGGAAGAGCCGGACTATATAATCAGGATCCGGATATAATCCGGACTTTTTGAAATTTCGCTCAGATATTCTGGCCATCTGGCCATCTGCTAGCTCTATCGCCACGCCAACGAAATGGTGATAGGAGATGTTTCGACTTGCTGTTAGCGTAGTGCTCACCTTTACGACACCTCTCGCGGACCTTCTTGTAGTTCTTGCTCATGAACGCCTCCCAGTTGTTCAGCATCCGCAGCCATTTCTGCTCTCGCTTCAGTATCGTGCTCGGGGACACTGTCCTTTTGCTGTAACAAATGTAATTGTTGTAAAAGCAGGTACTCGAAAGCTCTAGTAGTGGGACTCCGAAATACGATCCCAAAGCCGTGGATATAATTCTGATCAGGCATTGAGAGATAAAAATATAAAAATAAAATAAACCGGCCAAGTGAGAGTCGGAAACGCGCACGAAGGGTTCCGTACCATTTAAAAAACTAGTTTGTTGTATTTATTTTATTCTGTGTTTAGTATTTGTTGTTATAGCAGCAACAGAAATACATAATCTGTGAAAATATCAACTGGCTATCTATCACGGTCCATGAGATACAGCCTGTGACAGACAGACGGACAGCGAAGTCTTAGTAATAGGGTCCCGTTTTTACCCTTTGGGGTACGGAACCCTAAAAAATATAATCACGACTGTTATTCCCAAGTACGGTAGACATCCCCTCAGATCTCCAGGCGCTTAGATCCTTGAAGGTGTCTAGAGTGGGTAGTCACGAGGCACATCCAAACAATATGTATGGCACATACGGGTCAAAATCACCAAGGTGGAGAATTAGCTTTGCCAGCAAATAAATATCTAAATTCAGTTTATTTAAGTAAATCGTTATTGTAAATGTTACTTAACTCTGTTCATATTATCTGTACATAATATTTTATGCTGCAAAAGTAAAGCACATTCATAATTATTTGAAGAAATAACTAGTAAAAATCATTTCGAGAACGCGTCCTATGGAGCAATCTTCAGAAATAAACATTGGAAATATTCATAAAATAAAATAAAGTGAAACGTTTTCTTACTTAATGGCCTACATTTTTATCTTATATTAGTTAATTATTATTATTATTTAAAAAAAAAAAGAAATTAAAGAAAATCAAGTCAAAATATTGTGTCCGGTAATATAAGCGTCATTTTAGGCAACGCAATTTTGATTCTCAGTAAAAATTTAGTTTCTGTACACAACCTTTAGTTGTATGTGGTACAGTGATGTGAACGATGTAAACAAACAGTTGCCGAGAGAGTTTTCGCCAAAAACAATTTAAAAAAAGTGGTAAGTATCTTTCAATTCATTATTTATAGAGCGTACATCAATACGTCATCATACCGGGAATGCGTTTATCAACTTGGAATATTGAAAAATACGTTTTGTAGTGTTTTATAGCAAATAGTAACCTCATTTTATTTACAATAACAAAGCCGAACATGATGTCAAAGATAGCTGCAGTCTAAAAAGGGCGCGTTTATATTAAAAAGTCATTTCGGGAACGGTCATTTCGGGACCGTTCCCGGACTTGACAGAGCGTTCTCGAAATGACAAAGACGTTCCCGAAATGACTTTTTCAAATAAACGCGCCCTGTTATTATAACTATTGGTTAGATAAGTTAGTGTATGTTGTGCTAACATGTTTTTTTATATATGTTTATTATTTTTTAGCAAAATGGAGTCTCAAATGGCTGAAAAAAATAACAAACGTCCAAAAAAGCAAGTTAAAAAAAGTAGTTCGGCTTACTTGCGACAACGAGAGAAAGACAATGCTAGGAAAAGGATTTTTTTAGATAAGATGACGGAGGAAGAGGGATAAATAAAAAGGGCTTAAGTTAGAGCGTACTATCAGAAAAAAAAGCTGAAAAGAAAGTTAAAAATATTGATAAGATGACTGAGAGAAAAAAGCAAAAGCAGAGAAAATACTGGAAAGAATCATCCAAAAAATACAGAGAAAAGAAGAAGGCAATATCAAGTATAGTAAATCTATTACTGTTGAAGCTGGTACATCTTACAATCAAGACAAGGAAAACCTAAATCCAAATTTAATATCCCCTGGAACCTTTATTTTAATAAAAGTACCTACACAAACGAAAACTGTGAATTACAGATATGTTGCCACCTTGTGTCGATAAAGATGATGGAGAAATCCTAGTCACATTCTTAAATTCGGTGCGAAATAATGCAAAAAAATAATTAAATCCGAGTGATGCATCCTACATAGCATTTGAGCAAATAATAAGTATTATTCCAATGCCATTACTGAAAAATAAAATAATAGAGAGTATTATTACTTTGAGACTAATATTGATGTTTATGAAAAATTCAAATGTTTTAAATTCTTGTGCTTAATTAATATGATTAGGAGTTCTTTTTTTTGTTGTAAAGTTTATTTATATTAATATAAAACAATAAGTATAATGTTTAGATGGTTTGCTTATTACCATTATAATAAAAGTTTATTATGATTATTAAGAATTTCTAATCGGCTGTGTACGGCAATTAAAAGACTGTAAAGTGATTTAAGTTACGTTTTTGTTAAATAAGAACCTTATGCCAAAATAAATAAATAAGTACGACGTACAAAAACATTGCTTATGATTTTATGACCCTAAATTGTAGCTATATCGTCATTTAGGGAACACCTCATCATTTCCGGGAACATCACTAAAATCACAGATAACACATTTTTATTTTAGATATTTAAAAAAAAGCCCTGGTAATATCAACATAAGGGGAACTTCTTATAATTATAGCATATTAATTTACACATAAGACAGCGATATTTCACATAATTAGATAATTTAGACAAAGAAATGGTCATAATAGCTCCATTTGCACTATATTTTGCTTTTTAACATCTTTATTGGCAACTTCATTACATTTTTTTATTTTTTATTTATAAGTAACATATATCCGCTATTGAACAAGGTAAAAAATAAATACTTATGTTATATTTTAATATTATTATAAACTTCATAAAAACGTTCCCGGAATGATTTTTTTCAGCGATAGCTCTGTTTAAAAATAAAATTACAAGAGTAGTAATCAATTCTGTGCTCTGCCAACGTAAATATTGATTAAACATAAGTTTAGTGATCATTAAGGCTGATCATCAGATTAATAGCTTCTAGGTAAATTCATCGTAAAACAGAATTTGGAATTTGCCACCTTGGTGATTTTGACCCATACCCACCCATACCCACATTTTGCAATTCCATAGATTTTTGAGTTATTATCGAGTTATTAGATAAAGTGAGTCTAAGGAAGTGTGAAGGGGCCGATGACATAATGCTCAGTTAAACGAGGCTAGGATTCCCCGTTCTAGGTCAGGCTAATATCTAACCATACATGTGTTTTTATGTATCTAAAAATACTAATGTCTTGCGTCATATAGAACTACTGACTGACTGATCTATCAGCGCACAGCTATAAACTATAACTATATAAACTACTAGCGACCCGCCCCGGCTTCGCACAGGTAGCATGTTATTATACATATAAACCTTCCTCCTGAACCACTCTATCTATTAAAAAAAACCGCATCAAAATCCGTTGTGTAGTTTTAAAGATATAAGCAAACATACATACATACGCGGGAAGCGGAAAGCGACTTTGCTTTATACTATGTAGTGATAGCTATAAACTTGAAACTTAAAGAATGTATTCCTTTTTACATGATTTTATTTAACTTGCAATGTATGTATGTAACTATGTTTGTTAAGGTGGAATCTTGCAACTCAATTTTGAAGCAGTTATCCCCAACCGATTGAGCTGAAATTTCGTACCCTTATGTAACTTCGGTGACAATGCAATAATATGGTGACAGCGACCTGATCTGATGAGGGAGTCAGGAGCTGTTCAACAGACACTCACAATGGAACTCCTGAGTACCACTTTGCATACTTGTCATATGATAATGACAGTTGATAGCGCGCTGGTGCTCGATGGTAAATGATTTTACAAAAGCTTGTCATTGTAATATATTTTTCAACCTTAGAGCAACACGGGCTTCCTACGGAAGGGAGTAGCCATTCGCCGCGGTCTCCTCTGTCAAAGTACAAGCCCAAGTGGGCATACACATTTTATAAAACTGGCAATTAGTGAGTCATCTGTACACGAATTATCAGTGTATTGTTGGATTGTTTATGTGTTAACGTCATCGTCATTATTACAGTCAGTTGGCAGTTTTGTTTTTGCATGTAAGTGTGCGGAACTGCACTTGTGTGCACATTTCCCCCCGCAACAAACGCCAGAACTATTTTAATAGGAATCTATCGCTAAGAATACTCCTTTCCGTAGGCAGCCCGTGTTGCTCTAAGTTTTTAACAGAAAACTTATGGTGTTTAAGGTGCACTAAGTAACGAATTCCTAAAATTTTACCTCTAAGGAGGTGCCAGTCAATTTGTCAATTTGATAATAATTTTGTGTGAACGAAGTCGCAAGGGTTTCCGTTAGTCCAATATTATTACAATACGCTGAACAACAACGTAATTCTAAGTAAGGTGAATGGGCGTAATATGAATCCTCATTCACCTACAATTTTCAGTGTTTCAAACATGCTGTAACGGCTAAATTGATGCACTTCAGAAAAAAACATAATTCGTGATCTGATTTAGCCATAATACAGGTTTTTATCTATGTTAAACCGAGCAAAAGTCTTTACGGTTATATAGATCACTAGGTGCTCGCCCGGCTTCGGACGGGTGGTATCTAGATAAAAAGTAGCTTATGTGTTATTCTGATGTAAAAGCTATATTACTGTAAAGTTTAATTTTAATCCGTTCGGTAGTTTTTGCGTAAAAGAGACACTCACAAAACTTTCGCATTTATAATATTAGTAGGATGGATCTGACTGCTCATACAATAACCTGGTAGTATGTCTACACGGAGAACATAAAGTAGAATTTATCGGTTTAAGACAGTTAGATGCTGGTTATTTACACCGCCCATGTTTATCGCGAAGAAGCGCATTAAATTTTATCAAACTTGGATTCGTGATAAGAAACTAGGTCACTCTATAATGGATAACGAAGAAGTAAAAGTACACCATTCACCACAGATAGCAGTTACCTAAGGAATATACGTAGACAAATGTGGCCATACGAAAGAGCCGTGCATATGTAAAATGCGAGCGAAGAAAGCGTCCTGCAAGGCCTATGACGTAAAAGTCTTCTAGTATGAAGAGCAGACGGTCATAGAGTCAGAGGTTCCTGACTTCTGAGTAAAGATCATGGAACGGAAAGCGCGAAAGTCGATAGAGAAGGTAGTCGGCTTTGCCGCAGAAAATCAAGCAACCTGGGGAGGCGTGGTGTGGTCTATCTCATCGACTCTTCAATAACCAAAGGGTATTCAGCACTCTATGCCTAGTATTGACAGCCACAGCTAAGTTGCTGGTAACTCTGCCATCAGCGCTGTAGGTTGTGGGTTCGATCGCCACTCAGGGCAAACATTTGTGTGATGAACATAGCTGTGTCTGGGTGTTAGTATTTATCATATGTATGTATTTACAAAAAAAACGTATTATATCAGTTATCTAGTTCCCATAGTACAAGCTTTGCTTAGTTTCGGGATAGATGGCGATGTAATAATGATAATAGTTTATTTCGGAACAAGTTATAAGGTACAATATTAATAGAAAGAACGATGATAATTACAGTAGTTATTAAAACTGTGTCGCAGCCACCAACGCCCACCTCCTGGACAAGTGCAGTTTGTTCCTAACTGTATACAAAAATAAACAGCAATAAAATAATTAAAAAAAATAAAAAGTATAGATATCCTAAAATAAAGCTCTTTAGGTAAGTCTTTTTTAGTAACTGTATATGTGTGTATAAGTGAGAGCGAGTTAGTTTCTGTGTATGTGTATGTATGTGTGTGTGTATGTGTGTGTGTGTGTGTGTGTGAGTGCATGACGTATTGATGTATGTGTTTGAGTTAGAGTGAAATAGAGTTTAGAATATAATATCTATTTAATGACTCTCAATAAATCTTCAGTATCATCATAGGATAGTGATTGGAGCCAAGTAAACAATTTAGTTTGCTGGCATTTGTGTACAGAAAGGGGGTAAATACAAAGATGAATATTAGCTCTATTGTATGATGTGTAAAATGTCCATCAATATTTAATTATTTATTTATTCCCTCTATGGTTTTCATAGATCTATTGGTTAAGGCATGACCTAAGATCTAGATCTAAATGAGGGCAGCCTTGCGTCTGAGGTTAGTAAACCGATGATGTTTGACCTCTAAATAGTGGAAATGACTCAATAATAGTTGCGTACCTACGTCAGGAAATTGCCGTTCACTCAGTTATAAAAGCGGATGCCTTTTTGCGAGTCTTCATCCGATGAGCGCGCGATTTTAGTTTTTAGTCTGTTGTTGTGTATTCAGAATTAAACATAACTAGCTAGAGCTACCTGCTGATAGGATTTCCAGTCTTCAACCTACTAATATTATAAATGCGAAAGTTTGTGAGTGGTTGTGTGTGTTTGTTACTCTTTCACGCAAAAACTACTGAGCGGATTAAAATGAAACTTTATAGCTAGCAGCTAGCAGTAATATAGCTTATACATCAGAATAACACTTAGGGTACTTTTTATCTAGGTACCACCCGTGAGAAGCCGAGGCGAGCAGCTAGTCTAAATATAAAATTCTTGCGTTACTGAATGAAGAATGACTGACTGATCTCACAGCCCAACAAAAAAAGCTTAACAACTTACAGCCTGCATTAAAAAAAGAAGTCCCGAAATTTAACCCCCTGAGAGTACAGCGGGGGTTGAAGACTATTTGAAAATAGCTTCATATATAATAGCGCTAGCGTAAACGAAGTCGCAAGGGTTACCACTAGCCATGCATTAAATGTTTGCCGTAGCCGTCACTCTTATGTCAATCTTGACGTTGACAGACTCATATTTTCTTTAAGATCTTAAATTAACCCATCACACATTGAGTTTATGAGTTTGATCTTAAGATCTCTCACTAGTGTAGTCAGAGAAAATACCAAATAGCAAAACTGGATGTTTCGGTTAGCGGTTAGCATTCTGCATGATGACATCATCGAAATGGATGGTAACAGATAATTTAAACAAAGTATAGACAGACAATGATGCAGTTAGTTAGATCTTTATACGGAACCAATAGAATTATAGAAGGGGCCTCTGAGTGGCCGCTAGGGCCGCAAAAGTACCATTATTATCCTGACAATTTATATTTTATCAGCTTCCGGTGTATCTGGACTTTTAGTAACCAGGACTCATTCTTATCTACAGACTACAGAGTACGGTCATAATGATCGCACTAACACATGGCCCTGCTGTTGATAACCGAAAATCTCGGACCAGCGTCTGCGTAATTTGCTAAACGGAACTTGCTATTCCTTCGAGGAATCATAATCACAATTTATTAGGAATCCATATGATTTTTCGAGGGAACACTACAATGTAAACTGTTTTAAAAGGGTTTTTTCAGGATTACCTGATAGTTTTTTTTGGAGTTGATAGTTCTTAAGAGTACAATATGGAATGGAAGCCGAGGTCTCAATTATGCAAATAGAATCGAAAGTCGGCGACTGAGGACCTAGTAGTAACGTTTCAATGCATGTTTAATAGCTCATTGGTTAATGTAAGGCTTGGTATTGCCACACAACAAATAAATTCAGAAAGTTATGATTGGAATTCTACTACTGCAAAATATGGGCATGTGCCGAATGTAATGTTTGAACGTGCTTCTGATTACCCTTTTAAACATCTTCAAGGACCTGAGCGCCTGGAGATCAGAGAGGATATTTACCATACTTGATGACGCTTTTATAAGCTTGGGTTGTATGTATGTAACGGAATCTTTGAACGTGATTTTGACCTACTTCAAAACGTCGGATTAATTTGAAACTTTGCATACTTATTAAGGATCGATGACAATACAATAAAATATAACGTGTTTTTTAGTTTTTTTTTTTTACTATATTTTATTATTTAAATTGGATTTGAGTGTTTTAACGGGTTGGTTTGATTAATTAGCTCGAGTTTTTTACGGAAACAGTCACGACAGTCATCAATGGTTGCTAGCACTATTTAGGTCCTTTAGAAACACTGTCTCTATCGTCGATAATGTCGAAATCGTTTTGCAGAGTTTTTAGGCGACTTTTGCTCGTAAACGGATGTTCTCATTTTAGATTCTATCTAACGTTGGGTAGAACACGGTTTAGAGTGCGCAACAAGAGAGAGTACGTTGTAGTAAACGCCTCGTACCAAATATCCCGCCAAGGTCTTGTAGGTACGAGCCGTTTAAAGGACTTACTCGTATATGAGTCACAGTAATGTGCGAGTTGTGCGTACCACGTGTGTAAGTGGGGTCTGGGATGGGTTCAATTTGAATAGGGAGCGTCGTATCCTTCTAATTTACAGCTCCATCGCTAAACAAGACTCGTGTGAATACTTATACGAGCAAATAAAACTCAGAATAAGGGCCTTGGGTAGCGTAATTCCCGTTATACACAATGGTGGCAATTCTGTTGTCTGGCCGCCTAAAGCTAAAACTTCGTAAAAATACGATGGCTCTTATTCCTTCTAAGTTAAAGTCTTAAATAGCATAACATCAACAAAAGGATGTTGTTTTTTTCCGTATATTTCAGATGAGCAGAAAAAATAAGAAAGTCAAAGTTTCATTTTAGTCAACAAATATTTACATGCTGACTAAATCTAGGTAAAAATCGTAAACAAATGGTTAAATTACTTTAAACTAGCTTACGTTTTAGAACTATCATCCTGAGATCACGCGACTTCAGTCTTTAACATAAAAGGAATAAGAGCGATCGTTTATTAGGAATTTTAGCGTGGATACAACAGAATCGCCACTAATATTTAGGTAACTTGGGTAAAAGAATGTCAGGCAGGCATTGATATGTGCGTGCTAATAGCATGACTGTGTGTGTGTAGAGAAGGTTCTGTTCGAATCTGAAGCCGAGGTAAGCAGTAACTAGTTCTAGTGTGTACGCATGCCACGGTCACAACTTTATTATTAACAGCCATCAGCCTAGTTGGTATATCTGTACATGGACGGTGTGATCGATGTCGCGTCATCTAGCAATGTGGTTTTGCGACATTATTATTTTGCTAATTCTATTATTATAACAATAATATGTAAATAATGTCAAAACTGGATCCGGCTTCTCTTCGCAAACAGTTCAGGTTAAAAAGTTTTCCTGTATTGTTTGAAAGAAATAAAATAATGAAAAAGAATCACGACTGTAACCACCAAGTACGGTAGACATCCTTTAAGATCTCCAGGCGCTAAGGGGGCAGTCATTGAAAGAACATAGTACTATTATGTTGCTATATTTAACTAAAACAGAGGTGTAAGCTCAGTTGGTGCAGTGGTAGTAGTCCCCGGCCAAAGATATCTAAGGTTTTGGATTCGAATGATTTTTTCGATCTTCATCAATAACAAACATGGCAACAGGCATTTGTGATTTTGTGCACTGAAAATGCCATTACGAAGTGCACTATATTCGGTCTACTATAATCTGTTATGGCACTGTTCAGTCATACTTCAACCTGATCACCAAGAAAGATCAAGTGACACGACAAGCAGGCATTCAACAACTACACTCTTAAGTATTTTTTACGGGTACAACATACCGGTTTCTTGGTCCTCAAGTACTGTTTACAAGACGTAACATTTAGGTAGAAAAGCAGGCACTCTAGATCTACAAAAGCTGATTTAAAAATGCGATTGCATTGCACACAGCAACAAAAACTCGACGCTAATTTACATCGGTGAAATCACGTAACACGGGTAAACAAGCGTAACTAGTTAATTAGGTTTGCCTAGTTTAATAAAAACCATTTAAATTTACATCACAAATGGCAATCGTATGCAGAGAACCGGTGATGGATCCATTAAACATATTACCGAATACACGAATTGTTTATTCTCTGATAAAACTATGTATCTTCGCTTTTCCTTGACAAGGTTTTATCTTGATTGTTAATTGTCTCTAGAATAAGTATCAACTTAACCAATTGTAAAATAATTCAAACCTAACTAAAGATAAGTAATTTGCAAGAGTCAACCCTGGTGTGAGAGTTCACATGCCTCCAGGTCTTTATCAATCCTTCAAACCACAGAAGTGCTAATAGGTACAACAATGCTTTTAGTTGTTTCGCAAACGACCAGGCAGACAGAGTACATTTTCTATTTACCTAGCAACTAGCAAGATATACTCGTGCTAGATTCACGATATACTTGCATATTTATCAAAGGGACGTCCCCAAGCGGCGAGGAATAAAAAGAAAAAAGCGGCCAAGTGCGAGTCGGGCTCGCGCACATAGGGTTCCAAACCATTATCTAAATAAAACGGCAAAAAACACGTTTGTTGTATGGGAGCCCTACATAAATATTTATTTTATTCTGTTTTTAGTATTTGTTGTTATAGCCTCAACAGAAATACATAATCTGTGAAAATTTCAACTGTGTAGCTATCACGGTTCATGAGATACAGCCCTGTGACAGACAGACGGACAGACGGACAGACGGACAGACGGACAGACGGACAGACGGACAAACGGACAGACGGACAGACGGACAGACGGACAGACGGACAGACGGACAGACGGACAGACGGACAGATGGACAGACGGACAGACGAACAGATGGACAGACGGACAGCGAAATCTTAGTAATAGGGTCCCGTTTTTACCCTTGGGGTACGGAACCCTAAAAAGATTAGGGCGAAAGTAGGCCGACCGATAAACCGTTCTAAACCAACCGTACAGTTGGGAAATCATTATTCAAATCCAGGTCCCTACAGAGGATACAGAATTTGCATGGAATTTATGGATATTTTCCTTTGATAAATCATCTTTAGACACTTCTTGACTGAGCTAAAGTGTATTTTTTTAACAAGCTTTTATTTATCTTGCCTTGTTAGTTCGTTAGTGTGTATATTATTGAGTTAAAACTTTGCATACATGCTAAGTTCCGATGACAATGTAATATTATTATATTTAATGCAATGTATGTATATTATAACTTTGTTTGTTAAGGTGGAATCTTGCAACTCAATTTTGAAACAGTTATCTTCAACCGATTGAAATTACATTTGGCAATTGGCATACATGTACTCTTCTCGTTGAATTTGTCTTGACGAGTACTAGAGCCCTAGAATGTATAAAAGCTTGATTTTAAACGATATTTAAAAAAAAACTTATTGATATCTAGATCGAAAGATCGATTTTACAAAAGTTTGCACTTGTTTTTAAAGTAACTATGCATGTTGTGACTGAATCAATACGAAGAAAACACGGGCTGGATTTTGAAAACAGGAACTAGACACAAACTAGGTATAAATAAAATAAAACATATAAATAAATATTAGTAGACATTTTACACGGCGCCATCTAGCCCCAAACTAAGCAAAGCTTGTACTATGGGAACCAGATAACTCATAGAATACACACGTTTATTTTTGTTGTAAATACATCACTACATAGTATAAAGCAAAGTCGCTTTCCGCTTTCCGCGTCTGTATGTAATATGTATGTATGTATGTTTGCTTATATCTTTAAAACTACACAACGGATTTCGATGCGGTTTTTTTTTATAAATAGAGTGATTCAAGAGGAAGGTTTATATGTATAATACATGCATAATATAGTAGAGAAACACTGATAATTTTAGAGGTTTCTAATGTGATGTCGTAAATAAACACATTTTTTTGCGCTTACATTGCAAATGCTGGCTGAACCCCACGAGATATATCAAAATAATGTACTACAGTATTGTATACCTTAAAAACGTCTACAAAAAAGTCCACGATGGTATTAGAAATGTCTTACGCACAGCGAAGCGGGCACGGGTCAGCTAGTACATAATATACATGACACCCAGACACAGAACATACATCTATGTTCATCACATAAATATATATCCCGGGTGGGGATCACACCCACAACCTACAGCGCAGAAGTCAGAGCTACTACCAACTGAGCTGTGAGGCCAGTCAAAAATGAAACTCTTCCGTGAATTTGAAACGGATGCTCTTGTTTTTCATCAGTAGTTTCGTGTATTTGGTGGTTCTGAAAATACTCTCTATGCATACAGTTATTATGAAACTGGCACACGGTCACGATTTAACACCGTTCACTAATAAACAATTCCGTTTTTTTTTATACGCCCACCAATATTAAAAAGGTATAAATCTTTGACCATCGAAATATAAGCTAGTTACGATTACAAACCAAATTTTGTTCTATGAAAACTAAAACTAGGGCATAAGCTGGAACGTCTATTTGTTTGAAATTAAAAAAGTAAAACGCCTGACGGAGTGCGCAAGAGTGGTCTTTTAAAGGTTGGTCCTTTAAAGTGGGAAGCTGTCGAATAGCCTGTTAAATGTGTGAAGCGATTGAACTCCAGCGTGAGTGGTTTCCCAATAAAGCATAACCTCTAGTGAGCATGTACCAAATGTTATATTTGCGTGCCTGTCTAACCCCTTAAGACATATTCAAGGGTCTGAGCGCCTGGAGATCTAAGAGGATGCCTTCCGTACTTGGGGATTACAGTCGTGATCCTATTTCTATTAAATACTCTAGTGTTTTTAAAATTCATACCAACAATCCCCCAGACAGATTTCAGACGTTCGCGGTAAATATAGTCCGTTTCGAGCTCGTAAAGACTAGAAAGTTACATGTCGACAATTTTATTTTGCTTTCTTTTCGTGAACCGGAACAGCTAGGTTTCTAAGCGCGCATCACTCACGTCTGTTTCGTAGGGGTAGGCAGAGCCTTTAGCGTCTATTTTATGCATTAGGAAGCAGTGATTTGCGCTACTAAATGCGCTGGCCCGACTTGCGCTGTCGATTGATTTTTTTAAATCACACATTCTTCCGGTCCTCAAAATTGCAATTTAAAGTTATACTTACCAAACAGAAGGTCATAAAAAACCTCTCTGTGATGCGCAGCATATCCCTTCACCACACTAAATGTCACCTTTGCTTAAAAGCTTTTAAATTGGTTTCTTTCATTGATGAGCGAGACATTCGAGAAAGTGTTAATGGATTACTTTGACTGATGGATGTTATTGTTAATCTCGCACGATATGCTATAAATAATGGTCTTCATATTTCAAGAAATAATATACAGTCACGAAATCCAGGATGGATAAGATTTGGAATGATTTTTGAATTTGAATTTGAGAGGCAGAAGACGTTTGAAAGTAGCGCCTGTGATAGGAAAGATGAGGAGCAATAGGTTAGCGTGTTATGGGCATGTCATAAGAAGGAAAGAAGTTCATATAACGAAAAGGCTGTTAGGAATGAAGGTGTAAAAAAGGAGTGAGTTATGGGACGACTGCTGATAAAGGGATATATTACGCAGACCCCACAGGAATCACAGCAGGAAAATGATGGTAGACACCTTCAGATATCTCCTAGCGCATAGATCCTTAAAATTTTTGTCAAAGGAGGGTCGTCAGAGACACATCCAAACATTACTTTTCGCACATGCCCGCTTTTTGCATTAGCTAACAAACCGAACTGACAAGAATACACGACGAAACCAGTTTAGTTTCCTTACGATGTTTTCCATCGCCGTTTTGAGCAAGTGTTAATGAGCGTTACTTTTCGACTAGAAATGTCCACTGATGCACGATCGGGATATGAAAGCGCGACCTTCGAATTGGTCGAAGTAGGTACCTATTTGGCAAACACGTTTTTCTTTAGGTAGGCTACTAGGATGTATCGTGAATATTTCTGTTATCGTACATAGCTGGAGTGCTAGCTGTTTGCACAGCTGAATGGTTTTCAATATCAATGTTGAAAATATTCTCGCAAAACAGTCATTTATTTCAAAACATTATTATTTACAAAACAAGTTTTATATTTAAAGGTGTTTTACATATTTGACAGGTAACGGACAATCAGACAAATTCAAAAATCATTTATTTCAATAAAATCACAAGGATCACTTTGAAACGTGTTAGGAACTAGGTGAAGCTACGACTGTTCCTCGCGACCAAGCCTAGAAAAATCAAGCAACATTGATGCCTATCGTTTTCTTTTTTTTTCTTCTCGTTTAATTTGACTCAGATCTGGCTTGCTTTGCTCGCTCGATCAATAACTAGTCGAAACGATCAAGGCAGCTTCAGTCGGTGGATGGCTAGCTTTACGGACGCCTAGATCCGTCGATCGTATAAGTCTCGCTTTAGAGCCATTGCGAGCGCTCAATGACTTTCATCTAATTTCAACTAGTGCACACATCGACTGATCGTCTTGCTCTTATTCGTGCGAAAAGCGCGTTATATCTAACAGATTAACAAAACCGAGTGAAGGTTAATACTTTCTGTTTCCGCACGTTTCACTTTAACTGTCTTTGACGCATACCAAACAACTAGTAACCCTACTTTTGTCTTGCTGTGGTCGGGTAAAAAGGTAGTTCGTGCAGCGCTCAATGTTTGGCAAGGAGCCGTGTTTATTTGTTGCCTGATTCTTTTAAGCTTAGTCGCGAGGTGTTAGTTCATTTGTGTTATATGTTTCAAAGTGATCCTTATCATTTTATCGAAATAAATACTTTTTGACTTTGAAGTACATTGTCGAGGATTTTTATTCGTATATCGGGTAAAATAAAGATCAGTAGCCCTAACTATAGATTTTAACACGGGCTATTTTAAAACAGCCGAAACGTCGGGAAAATAAATTAAAGGCAATTACGTGATAAACACCCGTGTTAAAATCTATAGTTATGTCTACTAATCACGATAGTTTGAAAAATAATATCAGTAGCCCTATAGAGTAACCGGCTCCAACTAAGAAATCGAATTGGACCAAATTTGACAATTGAAATAGACTATAATCACCTCTTCAAGAGCCCCCAGAGCATGTGGGGTTTCAAGAAAGGGCTCTGATTTTAAAATTAGCCATTTAGTTTCATTGTAGTGGGAATAGAACTAATACGTCTTGCGTGGGATCTGTCCGGTCGATCTTTGAGCCACAGAGGTTCAATTAATACAGTACCGTTAAACAATTCATTAAAATTCGTAGAAACAACCATTTTCACACAATAACTCTAGGTACAATGGCGTGAATGTCCCAAATAAAAACCCCTCGAGACCTAAAACTATTGCACAATACAACATACCGGTAGTTATACTTGTAGTAACCATCTACAACACTATTAATGTATTTTTGTTTCTAATGGATAAACTAAAAATCAACTGGATAATTTTAAAATTATTACACCTATCAAAATCTACATCAAGTTGCGTTCTCCATGGACACTTTGCTAGCGCGATTGCCTCCCCTGGTTGTGTCATATTCAAATTTCATTTATTTCAATAAAATCACAAGGATCACTTTGAAAAGTATTAGGAGATAGGTGAAACGCCTGTTCCTCACGACCAAGCTTAGAAGAATCAGGCAACAAACACGGCTTGGGGCCATCATTTCTTTTAATGGTCCTTTCCTTAATGCTATGTAGAGCTCCAGTGTGGTGCCGATCGAAAGAAGGCTCTAACAAGAATAATATGTAAGTGTGTGTTATGATAAGCCATCATACCCTTACATTGCAAGCCCGTCTTAACACTACACAGTACTGAGTAGTAACTCTATCGTGATAATATTGTGTACAGACGATGGCAGAACTTCACGTCGTCGTGTGAAAATGCTCAAAAGCCCGCTATACACAATACACATTACACATGTCTGTCTTACAGCCAAGTGCGAACTATAAACTTGTGTAACTAGGTACTCAGTACTCACTGAAGTACCTGTAATGCTTGCCATGACTGACTGGTATGCTTCCAGCAGCCATGTTTCTCACACCTGTACAAGGATGCCTGGTACAGGTGCGAATGGCTATAAATTCCTAAAGTTAAGAGATTAATAGCCATTCGATTTCTATACCCTGAGATGAAACAGGGAGGGAGACATGATTTTGGACCATGTCATAGAAAAATAGCTGTGTTGTGTTGACATTATAAATAAACAAACCGATGGGATATCATCCCCAAGGAAAAGTGTCCGG
Source organism: Hydriomena furcata (assembly GCA_912999785.1). Classification (NCBI taxonomy): domain Eukaryota; kingdom Metazoa; phylum Arthropoda; class Insecta; order Lepidoptera; family Geometridae; genus Hydriomena; species Hydriomena furcata. The sequence goes on from OU538820.1 coordinate 22,713,771, forward strand.
TACATACCATGCATTGACGAAAAACATGAGAATGATAACAGTGTGGGAATTATCATAAGTATGATTCTTCCGGTCGCGGTATCGCTCGTGTAGTACCTAGATAAAAAAACCGGCCAAGTGCGAGTCGGACTCGTGCACGAAGGGTTCCGTACCATTATCGATAAAAACGGCAAAAAAAAACACGTTTTTTGTATGGGAAGGCCACCCTTAAATATTGATTTTATTCTGTTTTTAGTTATTTGTTAAAGCACTCAGTAACAGAAATACATAATCTGTGAAAATTTCAACTGTCTAGCTATCACGGTTCATGAGACACAGCCCTGTGACAGACAGACGGACAGCGAAGTCTTAATAATAGGGTCCCGTTTTTACCCTTTGGGTACGGAACCCTAAAAATAGCCTTTATGTATATACCAAGTTACATCCAAATCCATTTGGTTGTTTGTGTGATTGAGGCACAAACTTCCTCACAAACTTTCGAATTTATAATATAGTAGGATGTGGCCGAGGTCTTACAAATCAGTATAAACCTAGTCCTATTGACAGTTGTATAAGTAAATACCTACCTAATTACAATCTTTATAAAACAAGCTGCACAATGCATGGCAAGTTGAGAAATTTCCTTCCTACTCTGTTAAGGTTTTTACCTATCTATAGAATGATTTTAAAATGATTTTCTGTTTGTTTATGTCAATGATTCTTTAAAACTCTCGTAATGTCTTAACAAGCTGAAACTTGGGACTCCTTAGAGGCTTGTTATGAATGGTGAAATGGTGAAGGTCTCCCTCCATTAGAGCAGTTGGCCTAATTCAATCTGTCTATGAAAGAATAGACAATACGAAGAATACGGCGTAGACATGTCATTTTTGTCGAGGCAAGTTTAGAAATAAAAAATTCGTTTACTCTTGCGATCACCATGCTCAAAAATTAGAAAAATTACTGCTTTTAACGCTTAAAAACTACTTAAGTAAAAGGAATTTCTCTCGGTTCATGAAGTTAGCAGTGCTGATATTCATTGCATAGAAAGTGGTGTCAATTTTATTATTGCACTAACTTAAAGAGACCACACTCAAAATTTAGCTTTCCCTTGTAGATTAAAAAACACAAGGATAGCTATAATTTTAGCACTGACCAAATAAGTTTGTTTTTATCAACACCATTGTAATAATAATTATTCAAATTTGCTCAGATATTGTTTAAATATTCTCATTTTCCTTTCCACTTTGTAAGTAAAGTACCTATAGTGTGTGACAAAACTAAATATTTGAAGCGAAATATTTTATAAGAGATTATGAATAAAATAAAACTGATAAGAAGTGTAATATGATATTTTCCACATTGTTAGCTGTATTGTGAAAACCAAGCATTATAACAAGTTTCCGCCCACAACTTGCTTGGGTTGCTAGCTTTTTATTGTTGTATGTACTTGAGAAGTACTTTTAATTAATATTCTTGTTTAAGCCTTCACCTTGTTCGATCGGCACCACACTGGAGCTCTACATAGCATTAAGGAAAGAATCATTGAAAAAAAAAGATAGACCCCAAGCCGTGTTTGTTGTTCTTCTAGGCTTGGTCGTGAGGAATCGGCGTAGCTTCACCTAGTTCCTAAGACGTTTCAAAGTGATCCTGTGATTTTATTGAAATAAATGATTTTTGAATTTGAGATGTACCTGAATAGCCAGCCAGAGCATTAGCTATATGTTCCAAGTTTTATCTAAACCTGTTTAGTCATTCGGGTGTGATTGCGGCACAAACATCCTCACAAATTTAGGTTACTAATAATATTAGTAGGAAAACACCCAACAGTCGTATATACATTGTTCTGACACCACACTAGGTTTCCTTGTGTTTTGAATAAAGAAACAACTAAATAATAATTTTAATTAGAATTGTAAGAAAGTTTTAACAAACCGACTCCTCAACCGAATTGTTACCATCTAGTACGAGTGATCCTAGATTAGCAACAACTGGTTTACAATTGGCTAAGGCCCTTGTGCTTCAGTTAAATTCCGGCTATTTTAAGCAAACTAAATTTAGATTTAAAAATAAATAATAATAGCCTTTATAGCTGATATAAGTACTAATTAATTTTCATTTCATGTTAAAAAGGTCCAGACATTGAGGCTATTTGTAAATTTGTAACTATCAAGAAAATGCAACAATATTAAACGCTATAATGGATAAAGGGACACAGCGGATCACTAGGAAATTACGCCGCAGACGAACTGGCCAGACGAACTGGCCAGGAGGGGCTCGGAAACGCTAACAGTGGGTCCGATCCCTTTCTTGCCCATACCCTTCTCTCAGCTACGATCCTGGATGCGGCGACATACCCGGAGCAAACACAATGAACGATGGACACAGGCGACTGACTGCAGACAGTCAAGAGCGGCGATACTAACCACCTCGCCGCGGCGCGGCTGACAACTCGCCTGTTGAACCTACGAAGAACAGACCTAAGAACCATCGTGGGGACGCTCATAGGTCACTGCCCCCTTAACAAACACTTACACAATATCGGTGCCACAGACAGCCCGCTCTGCAGGGGTTGTTTAACCAAAGAAGAATCAGCTGCCCACATAGTCCTGGAATGCGCGGGTGTAATAGCACAACATACTCAAATCCTCCTAACCCGAGGACTCTTCTCGAAGCCTGTGAAGACCCCAGGAAGCTTCTGTGCTTCTGGGAAGAGCTGGGCTGGCTACAGATGTAGCCGACCCAAACCCCCACGCATAACGGACCAAACAGGAGTCCAAATGCGGAAAAGGGAGTCCCTCTACTAACTAACTAAATACAAATTATTTCAATTAGTTGCATTTCCTTAAATAGTTACAATAGCCTCCCTGGACGTTAAAAACGTAAAGGGAGCACTATACTAAAGCCTAGCTGTAATTAAAGAGCATACTAAAAATGCAGTATTTATTTGCAAAACAAAGCAATCATAACCTTACGTAAATACGCTACCTATTCCTCGGGCATGAATTTAATATATTTTAATAGTTACTTACGGTTCTGGACTATATTGAGCGCCCCCGAAGAAGCCGTGCCGATCAGGTTGTGTGGTCACCGATGAGCATATCGATGTTGTATCTGCCTGTTCACTCCTATCACCTCCAGCACTCTTTACACTCTTTTGCAGCGACATTATAACAACTATACACAAACTACACTCCAATATGTACCATCACGCACACACGACACTCCAGAACAACGCCAAATAAACACTGCTGTGGCGTGGGCGTAAATAATTACAAAACATGTAATCCGGATATTCACACTGAGTTCATGAAATCAGCCGTTTCGGAAGGTGAAAAGTTTATTGTGGACATGCCGCAAAAGCCACCACATAGTCGGAAGGCAATAATGGCAAGGAAACGTGCAAGGAACTAAAGAAAATTATTTTTCTTTCAAAAATGCATCCCGAACTCGACGTGTAAATGTGTAAATCGTGTAATTGAGCGACTTGAGCGAACGAACGAACTAATGCACACAAATACGTCATTCGTTCATTTCATTTTCATAGTGTTGTGTGTGTGTTGTCTTGTTGGGTTGTTTTTGTTTTATCTTAGTTCAATATTGGTTTGTGATTTGTGAGGTGGTGTTGATATCATACTATACTACGGCCGTTCAGAGAATGCGTTCCTGACACGTCGCGATTGATCTGACGACGTAACTTTGTAATGGCGTTGCAGTTACGATAAAAATATTATTGCTGGTTGTTTACCGTTTTAACAATTGATGAGCATTAAAACAACATTATTATATCAATAATCAATTAATGTTATAATTTTGTGTCAAACTGAGTGTCAAATAACTTGGTAAACAATATTTTTCTAAATCTAAACTGCGCTATTACAAGGTTATGTCAGCGCTTTATATTTGTAGTGCTGTGCTAACAATAACAGGTCAATAATAATAGTATCGTAATCTGTTCTTAAACAGTTATACTTTATAAAATAATACGTTTTGTTTTTCTTTTTAAGAATTTGAAAATAATGGACTATAAGATAACTTTTATTAAGTATAAAAATAAAACTACGACCAAACCGAACGCGCGAAAGAAAGTAGCAAAGAAAGTAGCTTTGTAACAAAGAATAAATAAAACAATTTTATTATATCAATTACCCTTTTTTGGTTTCCACTTAAATAACTAAAATATAAATTTTAAATGATTCCGCCAATTTAAAACGAAAATAATCTTAAAAATAACGCGGCGGTTCATTTTGGAGGAACGGTAACGAACTCAGTGTTATGTTGTGCCCATCACTAGTCGTGACTAACTGATAGGTGTCAGGAACGCATTCTCTGAACGGCCGAACTATAGCAATTTCAAGTACCTACCATACCTCTTTTATGTAATATATTCAAAAATAAGTAGGTAGGTCAAAAACAAAATATAGAGAAGAGATTTATGACAAGATATGAGCCGGAAAGTGTCCAGAAGACCAGAGACGACTATGAAGAATGTGATGAGAGTGAATGGAGTATATAAAGATATGCCATTTCTGGATCTTGGTAAATGGAAAGCTGTAGTCTCTGCCTTATTGAACACAATCTTGCTTGCCAAAAAGTTGATACATGAGTGTATATCGCGTGAAATGAAGAGCACGCGTCCGAGTGAAAATTACAAATACTCGTCATTTATTTTACGGTACGTACCTACGTTATAGTTTTTTGTTGAATAGTATAAAGTTTGAAGCACATCCTTAGTTTCCTTATTTTTAGACTGTGGTTGTGGATAGTTTACTTTTGATTGATTGCAGATTGGATTGAAGTTGTATGCCAAATTAGTTTGCTGCGTAGTAGCCAAAAATTAAAACTGAACTGACTTGACAATATGTTTGTTTGTTGTCATGTCATTGTCAGCTAGATGACAGACGGCAGACGTCTAATTAAATGCAAAATTGCAAAATGAGGTTAGAATAAAATGCACATAAATACAGTCGGGCGAAAATCTCAAAAATAAATAAGTTTTTCTCATAAAACTGGCACAAATATTGTTAAAAAGATGAATACCCTTCGCAAGACATTGATGATACCTCAACTATGTCGATTACAATCGACAGCATCTGCAGAGTTTGTAAACCGAAACCCAAGGAACTTGGAAAGGATCCGTATCGCCAGGAAACCTGATGGTTACCATTTAGATAAACCAGGCAGGAAGTTTTGGCATAAGTAAGTTACATTTTGTCATCCAATTTCCATGTTGCTTATTGACAGAAGCTGCTTCTGTCAATAGGCACTAAAGACAAGAAAAATAAATTTTCTTTTTTAAATTTCAGGCTAGTCATATCATCAAGCAGCAGAACAGTCTCAGCAGAAGTGGTCCACTTCCTCAACGGCACTATCATTGAAGCCAAAACTTCTGAGTGGGCTCTTCGTAAACAACTGTACAGTCCCACTGATACTTGTGCCTACATCACATTAGGCCAAGTTCTGGCCCAGAGATGCTTAGAATCTGGTATTGATGAGATGTTCTGTGATATTGAGGTAAATAAAGGAGGTAAAATTGAGATGCTTCTGAATGAAGTTGTTAATGGAGGAGTCCGATTACAAGAGCCAGAGACTTATAAGAAACCGTATCCTTGGGATCAACATAGACCAGAGAAGCCATGGGATGTTCATGAGGAATGATAATAGTTAAAAGTAATAATTTATGTAGTTTAGATAATAAATGTGATTTATGATTTTGAATGTCTCATTATTTTAATGTTTTTTAGGGTTTCATACCCAAAGGCTAAAAACAGGACCCTGTTACTAAGACTGCTGTCCATCTGTCTGTCATAAGGCTGTATCTCATGAACTGTGATAGCGAGACAGTTGAAATTTTCACAGATTGTGTATTTATATTGCTGCTATAATATCAACAAATAATAAAAACAATAACATATGTGAGGCTCCCATACAACAAACGTGATTTTTTTACCTTTTTTATAGATTATGGTACGGAACCCTTCGTGCGCGAGTTTTACTCGCACTTGGCCGGTGTTTAGGTCTCCCATACATGAGTCGACAATGTCAGTTGGATTTAGAAAAGCTGTCGACTACGAATATAAATCTATGTGCGTTTCCGAACGAATTGTTTATGACCTATGTATACAAATGTCAGTTTAGTTTCTGAACGAAATAAAATATCGTGGTAGAGGAAGTAGTTTCATTACTTTATTACTCTTATTTTTGTTATAAACAACTACAAATAGCTAATTTGTAAAAAAAAATATAATATTATAAACTTCATTTTTATTTATTTGGTGACGTTTTGTTTACATCTTTGTATTATCAAGGAACATCAACTAGTACCATAAAATAAAAAGAGTTATTTTTGGTGAAAACGAAAATGGCGATGGCGTCTATTTTTTTTTGTCGAGTTAACAAACATCTGTCTTTCTCTTTTGCACTCGAAGAATCTGCCGTAAGGTTCTGTGCACGCGTAGTGATCAATATGTCCACGTGATCTGTCGTTCAGTCGCATCGCAACTTGCTCGCGCTAATTGCAAATGCAAAATGTACAGGAAAGAAACGTTTGTGTTACAATGAAATCATAACTGTTTTGTTATTTTTATGTCGTAGTTAGTGTTAGTAGTTAGTAAAATGCCTGCATCAATCGGTGTAAACTTGCGTGTGACTGGACACTGCAGTCAAGGCGGGAGAAAGTACATGGAGGATTTGTTTTCGGTTGCATATCAACAAACCGAGGATGAAAGGGATCTTGAGTACGCTTTCTTCGGGATTTATGATGGCCACGGCGGTAGCGAAGCTGCTGCCTTCGCGAAAGAACACCTGATGGACTCAATAGTGAAGCAAAGGCAGTTTTGGTCTGACAACGACGAGGATGTCCTAAAAGCCATCAGAAATGGATATATGCTGACCCACTTGAACATGTGGAAAGAGTTAGGTAAACATCGAGTTTCACTTACGCTGACTCTAATTTCCTTCATAAAAATAGCTATGTCTATCCAAGGCTTACTATAATGACTGTACAAATTGTTTTCCTATGACCTTGTTAGATCAAGATTTTTTACTTTAGGTGGTATGACATTGAGTCTGCAAAGTTTTTGGCGTGTTCATTGACCATTGTTTTGCGCTAAGTTAGATAACATGCTGGTTCACAACAGTTGATTCATTGATTTCATTTGCACCATTTTTGTGGATCCCACTCACTAAAGAGAAAGCTGTGTTACCAGTTGGTTTTAGCACTGGCCACAGTTCTTACGAAAATGTAAGGTCACTTTTTTGGCAAAAACAAGATTGGAAAGAGATTTTGTTTTACTGACCTGTATTTGTAGAAAAAAAGTTTTTGTTTATTATTGTAAGAAATTAACTTCTGAAACAAAGAATCAAATAGTCATAGAATATCTGACTTCAGAAATTAATTTTATATCATAAAATTACTACTAGATACTAAGTATACAGACGTTTCAAATAAATATTATAATTTCATGCAAGATAACATTGTAATATATAAAAAATATTATGCAGGTAACTTAGGTACTTCTCAAGGAAAACTATAACAATCCATTCTGTCATAGTTGACTTTCCCTAAGTTTTAGGGTCTAAAACAACAGGATTTTCTAAAATTATAGTTATGGATTTTATTATAGAAGTTGTCAAAATAATTTTTTTTTTTAAATCTAAACATACACAAATCTTGTTTCAGAAAAATGGCCCAAAACAGTGACGGGCTTGCCAAGTACAGCAGGTACCACGGCCAGTGTGGCCTTTATACGCAGAGGGAAGATATACATTGGCCATGTTGGAGATTCAGCTATTGTACTTGGTTATCAGAAGGAAGGTTAGTAAAGATGACCTATGAGATTCACAGACAATGGTGGCATACTTGCCTCACAGCTCAGTTGGTAGTAACTCTGCCTTCTGCGCTGTAGTTTGTGGGTTCGATCATCCAGGGCAAATATTTGTGTGATAGACATAGATGTTTGTTCTGTGTCTGGGTGTTAATATGTTATAGAGTTGTACCTACAAAAAAAAAGTATTTAAGTATTATATCAGTTTTCTGGTTCCCATAGTACAAGCTTTGCTTAGTTTGGGGCTAGATGGCGCTGTGTGTAAAAAGTCCGCCAATATTTATTTATTTCAATCAAAATCAACTTAAACCTTGGAGTGACAGTTGTAAAATCGCGATAGTTTTATTAAATTTATGATTTTGTTCTGACATCTACCTAAATTTAGTCAACAAACAATAACAATTAATTATTATTTTGTCAACATTGTGTTGATACTTGGATGTGTAAAATAAGCGAAATAACATAAAAAAATACTAAATTATCCTTATTTAGACTGTCACTACAAGGTTTATGCTAATTTAAACTTTAATATGAACAGAATAAGAATGTTTGTATTATGCTAAATTTTAATCAGTTTGTTAAGCCAAGAGAATTGCTATCATTATCCTACTAATATCATAAACATAAAGGTTTGTGTTTAAATCATGCTGTAATGGTTAATTCAATTTGGATAAAACTTACAGACATACTTGTGAGTTGGAAATGCTGGAATAGCATATTATTTATGCTACTTTTTGTCCAAATTCAAAACAGTATAAAAAATAAAAAAAACGGCCAAGTGCGAGTCGGACTCGCGCACGAAGGGTTCTGTACCATTAGCTATAAAAAAATTAAGTATGTTGTATGGGAGCCCCACTTAAATATTTATTTTATTCTGTTTTTAGTATTTGTTGTTAGAGCAGCAACAGAAATACATAATCTGTGAAAATTTCAACTGTCTAGCTATCACGGTTCATGAGATACAGCCCTGTGACAGACAGACGGACAGAAAGACAGATGGACAGCGAAGTCTTAGTAATAGGGTTCCGTTTTTACCCTTTGGGTAAAACCCTAAAAAAAGACAGTATGCCTACCCAATATGAAGAAACTTTAGTATGAACTTTTCCCACTGATTAAATCTTTGTAAGATAATGATATATCTACATGATTCATAATGTTTTTATACAGGGATCCAGTGTAACATACATACATACTAAACAAATAATTTTTAAGATAAATATTTGCATCAAAATCTTAAATCGTAAAACTCCATACAAATATGAGAATTGCATACAAAGTACAAACCTATTCATCTTTAAAATATATAAAACTAGATGCTCGCCGGGCTTTGCACGGGTGGTACCTGGATAAAAAGTAGACCACCACAAGACCCACTCACAAACTTTTGCATGTATAATATTAGTAGGATTCTTGTGTCACAGTGTTTATAACAAAACTCCTCCGAAACGGCTTGACTGATTTTTTGTGCATATTCGGTAGATATGAGAATAGGTCGTAGGGTATTTTTTATACCCCTAAGTGATAAGGGTGGCGTAAAGTTTGGGGAAAACTAAAGTGCTTTTTTCTGTGGGATTATTGAAGTTTGACAGGACAACATCTGTTGAGACAGGTAGTAAAAATATAAAGTTAAAGATAAAAGATTTGGTTTCATTATCAACAGACAATTAGGCAGTCCTATTTCTAAAACAATCCTTTTATTATCAGCTAATAGATAAAGGATAGCTGTTTCACAGATGTTTTAGTTGCAAAATGGACAAAAAAAACTCACAACAAAGATTCACTTATCAACCTAAGTTATATATTTTATATTATTAGTCATTGTTAAACTAAAGTGATGATTGATATACATCTATATGTATAAAAGAAAGTCGTGTTAGTTACACTATTTACAACTCAAGCACGGCTGAACTGATTTGGCTGAAAATTGGTGGGGAAGTAGCTTAGAACCAGGAGACGGACGTAGGATACTTTTTAACAGGATTGGGTTAGCTTGTTATTTATAATTATTAATTTAAAATTAGCAAACTTTAAAACAATAATAAATTGGACATAACTCTTAACAGATTAGTTAAAAGCTACATAAATAAGCTGTGGCCTGAGCATGAACCACTATTTATCGACAACCTATCATCCAAATGTCAAAACTGACACTTTTACTATACAAAAAGTGTCAGCTTTGACATTTGGACAATACAATAGGAGTTTATGCTGACCCGTGTTTAAATTATTTTTTAACCAAATTTATTCATACATCGCTGTCACCATAACCAATGGTTTAAAATTTACAATGACCGTTTGTGTAGGTGAAACTTTGCCACAATAGCATTACCACTAATTGGGTACTAATTAAGTACATTCTTACATTCTTGCAATCAAAATTTCTTTGTTGACCATTATGGTTCTATAGAATGCTAACGACTTCAAAATATGGGTATGTGCTGAATGTAAAGTTCGGACGCGCCTCTGACTAACCCCTTTAGATATCTTCAAGGATCTGAGCGCCTGGAGATACTACTGTACTTGGGGATTACAGTTGTGATCCATTTTCTTTTTATTTTACTAATAATGTGATAACTATAGATTCTGTTTTTATTAATAAAACTAGCTATACCAGTCTGACAGACAGTGTTATTTTAATACTATGCTGAATAGCCTTTTTTTCTATTGGCACAAGGATAGTGTATAAGAAGGAGGATCTAGTTGGAAAAAAATAATGGTATATGAATTAATGCATGTTTTGCCTCAACTTTAACCTTTTCATTGTATATTTTGTTGCTATTTTTGTATGCATATAGAGTTGTTTTTACATACATGGCTGCAGACCAACAGTTCATAGCATATTGAATCTAAAGTAAACATAATAGAGTTCATTTTGCAATAAAAAGTGGTTTATGCCCAATCAAACTTGTTTCAAATTAGATTTTGTTGTAAATTGAGTTTTATCATGCTGTGTTATGATTAATTACACTTTAGACTGTTGTAGCCATGAAGGAGCACCTTGTAAACAAAAAAATACATGTGTATTTTATCTGACTGGCCTCACAGCTCAGTTGGTAGTAGCTCTGCCTTCTGCGCTGTAGGTTGTGGGTTCGATCCCCACCCAGGACAAATATTTGTGTGATCAACATAGATGTTTGTTCTGTGTCTGGGTGTTATTATGTATCATATGTATGTATTTACAAAAAAAAAGTATTATAAGTATTCTATCAATTATCTGGTTCCCATAGTATAAGCTATGCTTAGTTTGGGGCTAGATGGCGCTGTGTGATAATGTCCACCAATATTTATTATTATTTATCTTACTAATGTAAAATCCAAAAGTTTTTATGATGTTTGGATGTTTATACATATATGTTTGACGAATCAAATCACGCCCGAACGACCGGATTTGACTGTATCTCTTAAAATGTACAAACCTTGTGTCTAGGTACCACGCGAACCAAGCCGCAGTTTGAAGCTATATTCTTACAAATGTTTATATATTAAATTAATTGTTTCAGATTCCGAAGAATGGTCTGCCAAACCCCTAACACTAGACCACAAGCCAGAGTCTACAGCTGAAATAGAAAGAATACAACGATGCGGAGGCAAGGTGATATCTAAAGCTGGGGTGCCGCGTGTTGTATGGAATAGGCCTCGGCTAGGCCACAAGGGGCCTATAAAGAAGAACACTCCGATGGATGAGATACCATTCCTGGCTGTTGCTAGGTCACTTGGTGATCTATGGAGTTACAATCCAAGGAATGATGAGTTTATTGTCAGCCCGGACCCTGATGTTGGTGTGCTGACCATTGATCCTGCTAAGTTTCGGTAAGTTATATAATAGCAGCACCGGGTTAAAATGGGTGTACTAATGAAGATTATAGATGATTTTTGATACTTTAGGTTACATTATTGCAGTTTTAGTGGAGATATCAATATTTTTGTATATAAAATTATGTTATTTGCTGATAATGTAGCTAGAAAGAATATTTATTTATTTATTAAGGGGCTCCCAGTCGCTGATTGCTCTTTTTCGAAACGAAAAAAGAAATACTTCTAAACAAGCCACATCTCCTATTTTTATAAGTATATTACTTCAGGTTCCTACCTAGATTTCTATTAAGCTGAAAACATAATAGCAGAAACTTTTCACGATAAAGATATTATTTCAAAATGATACGTTTTAGAATTTATGATCGAAATATTTTATATACCTACTATTAAAATCAACTTGTGATTTATTGTTAAAGATAGGTAATATGTAGATCTAGATTTCTATTAGAATAGATTTTTGATAAGTAATTATACATAATTTATATCATGAATTTATTCAAAAAGCTAAGGCGGACCACGCGCCGACTTGTGTTTGTCGTCATTGCAGCGGTCGGTAGGATTATTTATCGAAGTGATTAAAGATGGGTATATCTTTATTCACATATACTATACATTATAAAATAGGAGATGTGGCTTAACTATAGATTTTGACACGGGTCATTATCAGGAGAGATTAGGAGATGTGGCTTGTTCACAAGTATTTATTTTTTCGTTTCGAACAAAAACAATCGTCGACTGGGAGCGCCACAACACATTACAGCTTTATGGTAAGTTCTATAAAAAAGTACTTAGTTAGATTTGATGTTCCGAGAAAAAAAAACCGGCCAAGTGCGAGTCGGACTCGCGCACGAAGGGTTTCGTACCATTATCTATAAATAAAACCGGCCAAGTGCGAGTCTGACTCGCGCACGAAGGGTTCCTTACCATTATCTATAAAAACGGCAAACAAAAACATGTTTGTTGTATGGGAGACCCCTTAAATATTGATTTTATTCTGTTTTTAGTATTTGTTGTTAGAGCAGCAATAGAAATACATAATTTGTGGCAATTTCAACTGTCTAGCTATCTAGCACCCTGTGACAGACAGACGGACAGCGAAATCTTAGTAATAGGGTCCCGTTTTTACCCTTTGGGTACGGAACCCTAACTAGATGCCGTATTTACTTTTTTAACGTATCCAATTATTTGTAACATGTAATTATTTGTGGCGTATCAAGAATCAATACTATTCACAGCTGAGATTCATACCCATGACCTTCGGGTTGAAAGTAAAGGTAACTCTCGCTCGCCCAAAATAAATATAATTTGATGTTTAAAACGAGTAATAAATGTTTTTGATGAATACAGAATCGTTTTTTCTCAATAACCGCAAAACATACAGTTTTGTTTTTCATGACAAAGATAACTTAAATCTAGATAACCTAAACTTTCAAGATTCACCTATGCTTTATATGAACTAAAAAAATCTACAGATGTTAAAACAGCAACTTGTGCATACTATGCTTATGCACATGCATGGCTTCATTACGGTATTTTACTATGGGGAAATAGCATGGATACACCAAAACTGTTTGTTCTGCAAAAAAGATGTCTACGCATTATCCTCAACTTGGGTGAAATGGCCTTATTTTAAACAAGAAAAAATCTTAACTTTAGTATGTATATATATTATGGAAGTAAGTATGTTCGTGAAAAATAACATGCATTTATTTCAAAAATATGCTCGTCCACAAAACCTAAGGCCCCAAAATAGATTAGCTTTTCCTTTTACTAAATTACAAATGTTTCATTCAGGTCCACACGCAATGTCCGTCAAAATTTATAATAGCATACCTACCCTAATATAAAATGAAAATAACCTACCCAGATTCATAACCCTTCTCAAAAAATATTTAATTGAAAATAGTTTTTACACTCTGCAAGAGTTTTTTTGTGAAAACCCAAAAATAGTTTGTTTAAATAATTAGTTTAGGTAGTTTATGTACCTCGATAAGTAATATTTTTTAGTTTTAGAATTTTATTTTATTTTGTTACATTTTCTAATTTTATAGGCTAAGTGATATTTTGCAATGCCCTACCCGGGCTCATGTTGATACCATATTTATATAAGACCTTATTGTACACATGAAAGCAATAAAAACCTTTGACTTTGACAGAAACACGATTGGTGAAGCTTTTCTCGATAGATTTATTTTCCAAAGTTGGCTCTTCAAAAACACTAGTTTCGTTTTTAATCAAAACTATGAATAGCTAAATAGTTTCTTTTTTATATAATTCGTTAGATAATCATACTAGCTAAATTATAGACAATTTTTTAAAAAATTTGATGGTTTTCAAGATAATGCAGTTTTATCACTTTTTCCGTCTTATCCGAGTAGACTCGGCCCATACAAAATCAAGTCAAAAATTTCACTTATCACCTTAATGTAAGACGAACAGTCAAGTCAACAGTCAAGATGATAGGCACATTTTTGATATCTAGTTACATTATTGCAGTTTTCGTGAGAATCTCTAATATCTTAAAATAAAATATAACCGATGTTTCTCCCTGATAATGTAGCTTTGATAAGGGTTTTTTTTTTATTAACTGGTCCTGTAGTTTTTTAGTTCATTCGGTACAAATATTTTATTTTATTTTATGTACAACTAGCATGTTGTGTTAAGTGTAAAAAGTATCCTATGTCCGTCTCCTGGTTCTAAGCTGCATCCCCACCAATTTTCAGCCAAATCAGTTCAGCCGTTCTTGAGTTGTAAATAGTGTAACTAACACGACTTTCTTTTATATATATATAGATTTTCATACTTTATTTATTATACTTTCAGGTGTCTGATCTTCGGTACCGATGGGCTCTGGAACATGATATCACCAGAAGGCGCTGTGACCTTGGTCCAAGCTACGGAGAGGCACAACGAAGCGGCACTTGTTGGCGGAAATGGAAGTCAACCGAGAGACTGGTTGAATCCTAGCAAGAGCTTAGTGGATCATGCTTTAGAGAGGTATATTTGTTTTTGCCTATTATGTTATTCCAGGATGTATATTTTAAAAAGTTACATACAAAAATCTTCACACATTCGAATTTAGAATATTAGTAGGATAGCCTGGTGAAACTACGTGGAGTTACAATACTAACTGTCCTGACAGACATTGAATTTTAATAATCTTATAAAATAAAACCGACCAAGTGGGAATGGGGTAATCTGTGAAAATTTCCTCTATCTAGTTATCATGGTTCATGAGATACAGCCTTGAGACAGACAGACAGCGAAGTCTTAGTAGTATCGTCCTGTTTTTACCCTTTGGGTGCGGAACCCTAAAAAGCACTTTCAGTTTTTCCCGAATTTGACAATTGTACGCTAAGAAATTCCAAAACTTTCTTCAATACAAACCTTGTATTGACAATATCGAATGCAAAAATATTTATACAATTTAGTGCAGTCCTAATTCAAAAATCTTATTCCAGATGGTCGAACACCAGGATGCGAGCTGACAACACCTCAGTGGTAACCCTCATGCTGGACCCACCTGGTCCACCCAGGGCCACCGTCCTTCGCTCAAGAACCACTGCAGCCAAAACCACTTCCCCCGCGCCTCCCGTGGCCTCCCCGGACCCCGAAGCCAAGACCGCAGTGCCCCAGAACGGATTAACCATCATGACCCGATACTCGGACCCCGATCGGGCCCCGATCCCAGACGCGCCAATCCCAACGCCCGTCCCAACCGCCCCCCCGGTCCCGACAGAAACGGACGACACAGAAGATGATGCGATGACCAACTACGGCAATCCAGCCGAGTCCTACTTCATGGCTAGACTGTTGAATCGGACGAGGGTGGTTAACACTCTAGCTGCGGTGTTAGAGGAGCTGGCTAGTGAGAATCAAGAGCCGAAAGTCACGCCGCAGCTGCGAGAATCGCTTCCAGCAACGTTGGTACCCGAGCCGGTGGTAGAACCCGATGTTCGTCAGCCATCTCCACCTCCCGCGCCACCAGCTACCGAAGAGGATAACATCCCAGACCCAGAACCCAACACCCCACCCGATGATGGAGGGATCCAGATCAACGAGGTCTCATCCAGCTCGCCGATCGAAGCGCCGCCCAAGGCTCGCGGACGCAAAACGCGGCCAGATCTTAGAAAGGACGCTCCGGCGAGACCAGATCGCGTGCTGCGTTCCCATCACGAGCCGGAACCCCCGCGCCCCCAGACCCGACAGACAACGGACAGACAGACACGCGGCAAACCAGCTCCGGCGATGGATCGAGTGGTGATCCTGACACGACGCGCGACTCCTCCGATTTCGAACGAGACGGTGAAGGTCGAACGCGCGCCGTCAGTCTCGGTCAAAGCGGAGCGAGCGCCGTCCGTCAAACTCGAACGGACGCCGACCGTGAAGATCGAGCGAGCACCTTCAGAAACGAGGCCCAGAAAGCCTGAGGAGGAGGAAAAGAAGGTCCGAGCGACCAGATCCCAAGCGGCACCAGCCACACCTCTTTCGCAGAAGATAACCAGAAGCATCGGCGCTTATGCGAGGGAGCTTAGGGGAGCAGCGGCCGCGGTGGCTTCGAGCGCGAGGTCGGGAAACTCTCTTCGCGCGGGACGGCCGGCGCGCCGAGGCCCGCGCTCCAAGGAGAACCTCGCCGCGCCACGCGCCCGCGCCGCGCCCGCCGCGCCCCCGCCCCGCAACCGCCGCGCTGACGCAGACGAGGTGCACTCCACTACGCCCGAGGCTTGCGCCGTCTCCCCCATCCCAGACTCGGCCGCGGCTAAACCGCGCGCGTTACGCTCCCGCAACGACGCGGATACAGCTGCGTCTTTACCCTGCAAGCGCACCAGATGCGATGAAGGAGGCGCGACTGCAAGTAAAACTGCGAGGTTGAATGGTGGCGAGCGATGTGCGAGGGCGATAGGCAAGCGCGCCTCTGGACCTTGGGCTCCGGCCTTGGCGCTCCGCAATCGCCTTCGTCGCAGGCTGGCCAAGTAGTAAGGCTTTTGGGCTTAACGCTTCGTTGCACCCTTTAGCACTACGCGTTTTAAACTGAATCGAAAATCAATAGTTATAGATGGTGTTCAAAAGAATTTACTTTTGAACGTTGACCTGAAAATTTTATAGTATAGCTTGCACGATCGCATCTGGACGTAATCTTATACAAAAAAAAAGCTCCCGATGTATCGAAGCTCGGTGCTGAAGGGTGCGATGAGTTGTTGATGCCTTGCAGTTCCCGAACGGTGCCTTCCCCGTACTGCCAGAGTACTCGTGACGTTTTTAAGTCCCGAGCGACCCCGTCGCATCCAAAGATGACTGCGTTTGTGTACGTTCGAGTTTCTGTTGTTATAGGCCTGTTTTGCGACAGCTGACGTCGCTCGAACGACGCGCGAAGTGAGAACGGCCGACGTCAGACGTCAGTAATGAAACAGGCCGTAGCCTGACGGCGGATTCGTCCGTCGCCGGCCCTTTACGGCCGAACAATAGTACAAAACGGTATATTTACTCGTAAGTTTTACCCGTGGACCAGGAGGATTTAACGTAGTAGATATTAATTTTATCTATATGTATAGCTTTGCGTTTGCATTTACATTAAGACGGACGGAACATGAAAATCTGATTTTCATCGCGTACCAGAGGCTACATAGTAACTTCCCAGACCTTAACCGTGATTCCATATATACACACAGAATTTAACACGAAATTTTTTATATACATGCTGTTATCGTAGGAAATACAGGCTCTATTGTGTTATCTAGAAACTATAGGCCGATTGTGCTTTTTGGGGTAAAATTAAATTAAGAGTGCTATTGAATCAGATTTATATTAAAAATAATTACAGAAACTTATGTACAGAATAGATAGTTATCGCCGAAATGTTTGTTTTTGGTAAATGTATTTAAAATTATTTTCCTATGAAAAAAAAACTAAGTAGAATGTTAAACGAAAGAAACGTTATTCTTTTGGGAAAAGAATTATTTGTATTTCCTTGTTGAAATTAAGCTTATTGGATTTATTGTTTGTCGCTTGCAAAACCACAAAATTGCTAGTGAATCTTCACATAAAATGTATGCTACGTACTGTAGAATGATGTTTTTTTTTTCTACGTAATGTAGAACATTCTTTTTAATTTCTATTAACATGTGGAATTTATATAATGGTGCATGATTTTGCTAGGTTATCAATAAAACTAGTTTTCATTATTACCTTTCAATTGTTAAGTTGAAACAAAAGTATGTGATTATGAAACCATTGATGTTTATGTTGCGGAAACCAAATAATATTGGTTTTGTTATGTTGTGAAATGATTATAAACATGTATACAACTTAGATAATGTTAGATCTGTCACGTGCAGCGTGGCCGGTATAACTTGACCTTTACAAAGTAACTTTTTATCGCTAAAGATTAATTTAGCTTCTTAAAAATCAATAGTGACTTTGTGACTCGCTTTCGAGAGGCCAAGTTATATCGGTCCTGCATTGTAGAATTACCTACACCATTTAACACAATGTGATGGATTTAGAATTACAGCGGACTGAAGAATCTTATGTAACCATGTAATAATTAAGTTAACACAAGTCCAAGATTGTAAATAATAAGAGATATAATGTTAATAATAATGTGCCTCATTCGTTACCGATTTAACAAAAAAATAAAAAAAAGTTGTGTGTTCTTCAAATATTTCAGATATGTATTTTTTATTGAGAATAAAATTTATGCATTGTAATCTAGCTGTAAAAGAGGATTTAATATAATTTGTTAAGCTATTGTAAGTTTAGTGAAATTGGTATAGGACCTTGGGAGTAATAATAACTACGATGTTACGACTATGAACGTATGCAGCGGATACCAGCAACATTGATGCAAATAACGCTTGCAACGTTCATACACATAAGACGAAGGAATTATATATGTAGCTATTATCACTCTGATTATGGGACTATCGTGGAGGTGAGGTGGTGTTTTGGTTAGTTTATGGCCTTCATTGTAAATGATTTTCTCAAAATTTCGGTATGATTGTTATCAGTGAGGATAAAACGCCTTTTTATGGGATGGAGTGACATTGAGATGCTAAACAGATTTTACTAAAGGTAACTGAGAGTGGTATAGTGTAGATTTTATTTTTTGATTTAAATAAAGTTTGTATGAAATAGATTATGGTTTTTCTTGATGATTTCCTTTAGTTTTGAGATTAGCTAGTCAGCGACAGGAGGAAGGATTTTAAGATTATCTATATTTTGTATGGGCAGAGCCTGATACAAAATGTGATAAAATGGCATTATCTTAAAAACTATTGAACCAAAATTAGGATCTAGGTAAAAGTACTATGATGTTGTAGGGTCCACATTTTTATTTACAGTTAATAAAAACTTATCTCATTTTTAAGTAACAAAACCTCTTTACGCTTGAAGCAGAAATAAATGTAAAGTCAGTGAGAAAAAACAATTGAAGAGAAATGGAAGTTGGTTTTTGATACAGAGAAAAATATTTATATTTGTGTGATATTTGTAGTGCTTTTTTTTAATTTACGATGTGGGATCCACATTCCTATTTGCATTTAATAAAAATGCATATAGGAATGTGGATCCCGTAAATGAGATGTGAAAAAACTTAAAAGCAAACTAACAATTTTGGATAGGTTCCATTTGTTTTATAATCGTGACACCTTATTTGGACTTTCACAAACATAAAAATAAACAAATTGGTTCACAACTACCCACAAATATTTAATTTGATATTTTTTTTTTCATTAAATATTTATTAATTTCATAAATAGTATCACGCTTGCACGACTAATCCACCAAGAACGGTAGACTAGACATGCTCTCAGATCTCAAGGCGCGCAAGGTAGTCGGTACGTCCAAACATGTTTGGCACAATACCCACATTTTGCAGTAGTTAGCATTCCATACGTGACAGGTTGCAAGCCCATTGCCGCTTATTAAATTGATATGATACCTGAGTACTAAGGCAGGTACCATACAAATTTGCTGTGAGAGAAGGTAGTAGGTAGATGATAGCTTTTCGCTCTCGTAACACTCGTGATTATCAGAGCGTAAAAGTTCTTTTATATCTAGTTTTAAAAAATAAGTAAACGGTTAAAATGGCTTTCTAAAAAGCATTTTTTTACACAACTTTTCGATCGTCTTTTTAGGTACCTATATGTTGGCGTAGAGTGAATACCTCGTAAACTTTTCAGGACAACAAAAAAACGTCTTGAAAAAATGTACAAGTTTTGAAAACCATATTCGTTAGGAGTCAAATCGTCAAATAAATGACGTTAGGAGCATAACTACAGATTTTAACACGGGTGTTTATCACGTTACCTTTAGTTTATTTTCCCGACATTTCGGCTATGTTATAATAGCCATGGTCGCGGGCAGACGGAGCAGTCAATGATTGTGGGCGTGACAAGACAACGGATGGTGCGTGTGGAAGTTTTCATGCGAATGCTGTAAAAAAACGAATTTGATAAAATTTGACCTACGTGGTTTTCACTCTACGTCGATTGTACTTCCAACAATAGCTGTGTTGAGTGGTAGGTAGGTACCTTCATGGGTTCGAATCCCGGTCGAGCATCAATCGACTTTTCTATTCCAAAAATGTGCGCCCCAAAACTGTGGAGGAAAACATGGTAAGGAAACCAGATGATATTCTTAAAAGCGGCGATGTGCTTGCAACCTGTCACGTATGCTAACTACTGTAAAATGTGGGTAAGTATGGCATATTATATATTATATATCATATATATTATGGTATATTTTTTGGAAACTTCAAAATAACTTAACTCTCATTATGGCAACGAAGGGTTTTATGTAACTAGTATCGTAAATGAACCGCAAAAGACATTGTTTTTGTTATGTAGTAGGTACCCAGTAGACGAAATATTTACTTACTACTTACTACAAGTGGCAAAGAAGAGCTCAAAATAGTTGTAACTACATAGGTAACTGTTGTATGTATGTGTAGGTACCTACTAAGAAACTATACGTACCAACGTACCTAGGACCTACGTAGGTACTTACCTACCTGCTATAGGAGGTACCTCATCCTTCAATCTGTAGGTCGTGTATATTCGAATATTCGACTTTGTTTAATTTGTGCGAATTAACACGTGCTCCAAACGTGATGGAAAACATGGCATAGAAACGTTAGTATTCTTAAAAGCGGCGATGTGCTTGCAACCTGTCACGTATGCTAACTACTGTAAAATGTGGGTAAGT
This sequence comes from Hydriomena furcata, assembly GCA_912999785.1. Lineage (NCBI taxonomy): Eukaryota > Metazoa > Arthropoda > Insecta > Lepidoptera > Geometridae > Hydriomena > Hydriomena furcata. Next base: position 22,734,593 of record OU538820.1, read on the forward strand.
ATGGCAAAATGTAATTAATGGACGTGCCTTTGAGTACCTAAAGACATCATAAGGATGTCTGCTACTAGATATGTACCTACAAAATACTTATAATAACTTTTAAATGTTACTCAAAAACTAAATTGTAGATGTAGGTACAGTCAACGACAAAAATCGATGAGTTATTTTGGCAGAAGGTTGCAAATTGCACTTAAAAATAAAAAAAGTTTCTATATTAATTCTATATAATCATAGTTAGTACAAAAATACTTGGAAAATTAACTTGCATCTCTTCTTTAGTTTGTCTTATATCAAATATACCTACCTATATAAAATACCAGCGGTATAAAAGCAAAGCGTTTTCTGTACCTATGTCAAACTCAATAACCCGAGTAAACTCAACCCTTGGACCACAGAATACAAAGTACGGTACAAAATGAATGCGGAAGTCTCCGAGCGAGATGTCCCATCAATGGCCACAATCCGCCCCGTTTTTGTTACCGCGTGCAGCAGATGTTTTACATCCAACCACCCCGCTATTTCAACTGGCTAGGCTATAGTTTGGGTGCGCGGCGTCCCCGCGCTCCTAGCTAGCCGGCAGTTACGCGACGATCGTAGTAAACGCCACATCTGTTCAATTCCTTTTATTTTGTTACAAATATAAACAATACAAATCAGTGGATACAGTGAAAAAACAATTTTCGAACGGAATAAGTGTAACGCGCGGTAAAAAAAGCGGGAATCGTAATTGTTTGCGAGTCGTATCGATCGTACGTGCCCATCGACTACAAGTCGATGTACGTGCCACTGCATTGCTTTGGTGCAATGAAGTTAATGTTTTATGTGTTTGTTTACTTCGAACGAGCTTTCTCGTTGATACGATGTAGCATCGCTCCTATAAATAGATCGGGGTTAATAGTTATTGATCGCCGATGACTTGTGTCGTGACAAAACGCTTTTACTTTCAGAGCAGAATAAAAACACGCTCATCGCCTTTATTTGACTTTGTATTGATTTATAATTCAAATCTCTTTATTGCAGATAACTAGGTTTATAAAACTTCACAATTAGGTAGGTACATACCTACTACAAACATTATTTAAGACAAGAGAAATATATCATCAAATAAAATTAACATTTATTTATGAAAAAATCGAGGATCTTTTAGACCATTCTTTTCTATTTTTAGTTTTACGTTATTTTTAGTTGTGTTGTATCTTTATTTTTTTTTCTATTGAATAAAAAGATAAGTTAACAAAGCCAGTTAGGTAAGTATCTGGCCTAACTAGGTAGCTCTACCAGTTTTTTTTATCTCGTTGCGAATAATCGGTAGTAATTTATGGTATGAATAACCAACGTCTTTTATATGTTATTGATACGTTTCAAATATTATGTAGTAGGTAGGCCTGCTAATAACACGCTTAGGTATTTTTGTTACCTACAGAACTTTAGGACCTACAGACCTACAGACTATTTTTTGTATTATTTTACAGCGTATTTGAGTGTAAAACTAAGGTAGTAGCTAAGTATTCATAATTTTGTAGGTCACTGTACCAAGACTTACCTACATTGTGTTGTGTTCTATTTTTGAAAACAGATAACGTATATTTTTTGGAAACTTCAAAATAACTTATCTCTCACTATGGCAACGAAGGGTTAATTATGTAACTAATATCGTAAATGAACCGCAAAAGACATTGTTTTTGTTATGTAGTAGGTAGGCAGTAGACGAAATATTTACTTAGGGTAAGGAGGGGAAATGGCGTTCACCTAAGGAAAACATGGTGTATTTTTTAAATTATACAATATAAATCAAAATTAAGAAAAGTACTTAATTAAGTCTTTAACTATCTAGTAATCAACAATTTAACAACAAAATCATATTCTATCATCTTTGATCTACTAGGAGTAGGAATACATTAAAAAAAACACGTTTGAGCGGCATTACCCCTGCCCTTGGGTAATGCCGCTCAGGGTATGGAGTAATGACGCTCAAATATGTTTAATAGAATATAACAAGAAAGATATATTTTAATTAATAAATATGAATTAGATCAACATTATACAATGAAAGTCTACAATCACAAATTAGCATCAATTATCCCGATTTGACAAAAACATCTAACCAAAAATTAGATCAGCGCAGCCGCAAACGAAAAAACGCACTTCACGTTCGCATGATGCGAGCTGACGGTCCTTTTGCATCACTGTCTGTTAGAGGCTCCCTATCCTCGCCTTTCATGCCAAGTGGCTCTTTGCTACGTTACATTTTGACAGAGTTACAGAGGTGAGCGCCATTACCCAGTGGGCGCCATTCCCCCTGCTTACCCTACTACTTACTACAAGTGGCAAAGAAGAGCTCAAAATACCTAGTTGTAACTACATAGGTAACTGTTGTATGTATGTGTAGGTACCTACTAAGAAACTATACGTACCTAGGACCTACGTAGGTACCTACCTGCTATAGGAGGTAGGTACCTCATCATTCAATCTGTAGGTCGTTTAAATTCGAATATTCGACTTTGTTTAATTTGTGCGCATTAAGACGCTGCCAGTCGACGATTATTTTTGTTCAAAACGAAAAAAGAAATACTTGTGAACAAGCCACATCTCCTATTTTATAATGTATAGTATATGTGAATAAAGATGTAGCCATCTTTAATCACTTCGATAAATAATCCTACCGACCGCTGCAATGATGACAAACACACGTCCGCGCGTGGTCCGCCTTAGCTTTTCGAATAAATTAATGATATAAATTATGTATAATTACTTATCAAAAATCTATCCTAATAGAAATCTAGATCTACATATTACCTATCTTTAACAATAAATCACAAGTTGATTTTAATAGTAGGTATATAAAATATTTCGATCATAAATTCTAAAACGTATCATTTTGAAATAATATCTTTATCGTGAAAAGTTTCTGCTACTATGTTTTCAGCTTAATAGAAATCTAGGTAGGAACCTGAAGTAATATACTTATAAAAATAGGGATGTGGCTTGTTCAGAAGTATTTCTTTTTTCGTTTCGAAAAAGAGCAATCAGCGACTGGCAGCCTCTTAACACGTGCTTCAAACGTGATGGAAAACATGGCATAGAAACGTTAGTATTATTTAAGCGGCGATAGGCTTGCAACCTACCACGTATGGAATACTAACAACTGCAAAATGTAGGCGTGCCAAATGTACAGTCAGACTGAAAACTAAATAATTTTAATAACATGGTATTACTTTACCTACATATTATAAACATCGTGAGGAAACTATTTAGTTTTATTATTAGCGGCGATGGGTTTGCAGTCACCTATAATAATAATAATAATAATAATAATAGCCTTATTAACAATCTAACATAAATATTGTAGGTATACAGAGTTTTAAATTATGACACCGGTAATGATTGTTTTGCCTTAGGATAGGCCTCCCCCAAGTCTTTCCATAAGTCCCGATCGTAGGTTTTCCTCCTCCACATTGTACCTACCTGCGGCCGCTCTTACGTCTTCATCCCATCTTTTTGTTGGTCTTCCTCTCTTTCTCTTTCCCTCTCTAGGGTACCATTCGGCCATTTAATCAGAGACAAAACAAACAAATGGGCAAAACAAGTCTGTCACCTATAGAATGCTAAATTGCTAACTACTGCTAGATTTGGACATGTGCATGTGCCAAATGTAAGACATTTAAAAGGATCTTATCGCCTGCAGATCTGAAAGTATGTCTACCGTACTTGGGGATGACAGCCGTAATTCTTTTTTTTTGTCTTCATTCACTTTTGAGTTTAACTATACCTCCGTGGTGTGGTAGGTACAGATATAAGAAGTATGTCTACCGTACTTGGGGATTACAGTCGTGATCCTTAGATAATTTTTCAAACTATCGAGATTAGTAGACATTAGATTTTAACACGGGTCTTTATGTGCCTAATTAGCTTATTTTCCCGACGTTTCGACTTTCGACTATGTTACAATAGCTACGGTCGCGGGAAGTCTAGCACAGAAGGCAGAGAGAGAGGTAATAACGTGATAAAGACCCATGTAAAAATCTATACTTAGTTATTACTAGCTGCGTCCTGGGAGACGTTGTCCTGTAAGTTTTCAATAATCTCACAGAAAAAACCATTTTTAGTTTTTTCCGAACTCTACGCCACTCTTAACACTACGATTTATTCTCGTACCTACCAAATATACACAAAAAAATTCATAACAATCGGTCAAGCCGTTTCGGAATAGTTTTGTTACAAACACTGTGACACGAGAATTTTATATATTAGATTTTTTTTGTTGTCAGTTACTTCTGAGTTTGACAGTACCTATGTGGTACAGTGGCAGTGGTAAGGTGTAACAATGACCAAGGCTCACCAGATTTGAAAGAACATGACAAAAGCGGTCACGGTAGCTACCTCCACGGTCCAGATACTCTTTATGACGTGAATGGAACTCGGTGCCCAACAGAACATACCTACCTACGCAACTTGTCAGCCTGGGGTATCTAACTACCTAGGTCATCATTATCTTCCTGCCCTTATCTAGGGCTGCCTAAAAACTAAATTTGGCAAGGACAAGACACGTGAAAACCCCGGATTTTAGAGCCCAGCAATTTAAAGCTTAATATTTCACTACCGGCACAGTGCTTGTGTCGCGAGCAAATTTTAAACCCGGACTACAAATAAAACCCCGCCCGGACGCTCCCCGGACGCCCTCTAAACTAGGACAAATCCGGGGAAACCCGGACGGATGGCAGCCCTACCTTATCCCACTTAAGTGGGGTCGGCACAACATGTGTACTTCTTCCATTTCCCTCTATCAGCCGTCACCTTATCACTCACTCCTTTCTTACCCATATCATCTTTCACACAGTTCATCCATCTTTTCTTTGTCTACTAGCGTCTACATTCATCCACATTAATTCCTAGGTAGGTAATGTCAAAATTAAAAATTAAATAGATAGGTATAACCACATAACTAATGGTGAAGGAAAACATCGTGAGGCAACCAGTTAGTAGGTACCTACCTACCTACCTATTCTCGTAAGTGGCAACGGGCTTGCACTTTCACGAGGAATGCTAACTACTGCAATATGTGGGCATGTGGCAAATGTAATATTTGAACGTGCCTCGACTACACTTTTAGACATCATCAAGGTTCTGAACGTCTAGAGATCTGAGAGGATGTCTACCGTACTCGGGGATTACAGTCGTGATTACAGTCCTATTTCACTTATCGCGACGAATCCCAAACAATAATGTCTAATAGGTAGGTACCTACCCCGTTTACACTCGCGTACGAGTGGCGAGACGAGGCGCGAGACGAGCCACGAGCCCTGAGCTTGAGTGTGAACAGACGCTAGCGGCTCGCCTCGCGCCTCGTCTCGCCACTCGCGGCGCTCGCGTCCGGAGCGGTTTTTGGGCACGAGTCAAAGGACCTCGCGGAAGACGCGAGCGCGGTGTTTACAATCGCGTTCAGCGACGAGACACGAGACGAGACACGGCGAGGTACGAGGCGCGAGTGTAAACGGGGTATTATGGTAGGTAAGGTACCTACGACGGAGTAGGTAGTTAGGTACCTACCTGGTTACCCCACAGTTATATAGCATTAACGTTTCGCGACATCACGTCTGTCGCGAAAGCGGTAACTGTTGTTTTGTTGCAAACAGCTTGTTACTTGCTCGATTTCGTTTACGCTTTATTATTGTGTGCGGTGACCATGAGTTGGGAGATTTTAAGACTTTTCAGACTAACAATACGGTTATTTAAGTACAGTCAGTCAGGTTAGTAAGTACCATCGACTACATAGCCTAATAGACGCCTAATGGCTTCATTTCTTCAAACAAACAACTCTGTCAAGTCAGTGAGGTATGAGGTACGGGGGGAGCCGCAAAAAGCATTCTAATTTCAAAATGACGTGATTCACTAGGGATGGGAAGTGTTGACATGAGTTGTCGATAGCAGTCAGAGGCACGTCCAAATATTATATTTGGCACATACCCACATTTTGCAGTAGTTAGCAGTCCATACGTGACAGGTTGCAAGCCCATCGCCGCTTATAAAAATACTTACTAGGTACTGGTTTCCTCACGATGCGATGTTTTCCTTCACACTCCGTAACACGTGTTTAAAATGGTAAATGTATAAATATCAATTGCTGTTCGTTAGTCTCGCTAAAACTCGAGAACGGCTGAACGGATTTATTTTATCTTGGTCTTTAAATATTCGTGGAGGTCTATGAAGGTTTAAAAGGTGAAAAAAAAATCGAATAATTGCCGAGAAAACCTAAAAACAGCCCTTTTCTTTTTCCCATACAAAAGTTAAAAGAACGTAGAGTCCATTTGAGCTTTATTAGGTTTGATAGTACGGGAACGGGAACGGGATCGGGATCGGGATCGGGATCGGGATCGGGATCGGGAACGGGAACGGGAACGGGAACGGGAACGGGAACGGGAACGGGAACGGGAACGGGAACGGGAACGGGAACGGGAACGGGAACGGGAACGGGAACGGGAACGGGAACGGGAACGGGAACGGGAACGGGAACGGGAACGGGAACGGGAACGGGAACGGGAACGGGAACGGGAACGGGAACGGGAACGGGAACGGGAACGGGAACGGGAACGGGAACGGGAACGGGAACGGGAACGGGAACGGGAACGGGAACGGGAACGGGAACGGGAACGGGAACGGGAACGGGAACGGGAACGGGAACGGGAACGGGAACGGGAACGGGAACGGGAACGGGAACGGGAACGCGAACGCGAACGCGAACGCGAACTAATTCTAAAGCGATAATATGATAAATGCGAATAGCAAATAGGTTACTTTACTTCATATCCATGTAGGTACAACGCGAGCGAAGCCGCGGACGGAAGCTAGTTGGCAATAAGTAGTTTTACTAGTTAGGTCCAACTGTTGTTGTTACTACTATGTAGGTTTATCGATCATCAATTATTGAGTAGTGATACAACACTATTGACTTTATTGACACTATCGACAAGGAAAGAACCAGTCTAACTTGAGCTTGTGGTAATGGTTTTTTAGCATAAACAGACGAGATGTGCACGGGTCAAGGAAGTGGTCGGTACTACTGCAGGTTTGACGCGCGGTATTTTTTATCGGCCGTATAAGACTGACCTTTTGGATGTCAATGTTCGCCTTGCATGCGGTGTCTTTTTGGGCTGTGTAGTCGATGGTAAGTACAGTCGCGTAGTCGTTACGAAAATGTGACAGCTCAGTTCAAATTAAAAGATACGTCTAAATTTTTTAGCACCTAAAGAAGTTTCGCTTTTCATACACAGGGTGGCAACTCTGCCCTGAAGACCGACTTTGTAGATTATTGTATGAATGGTTTACCTTTCGGTTCATTTATCTTCATATAAAATAATTCTTCTGTACGTGTGTTTTTTCCTCCTAAACGGCTGGACTGATTTGGTTGAAATTTCGTATGTTTCATTCAATGGGCTCCTAGTTAGTTTGAAAACAGAATTGGTAGGTGCGTTGGTATAACTCAGATTATAAATACACAACATTTATTAATTCTAAGGCAGTACGAAGTTCGCCGGGTCAGCTAGTTTATTTATAAGTATTAAGATAAGATTATGTTTATGGTTACCCTCAGTAGAAAACGTTGCAGCTTCAAAGTGCTGCGTTAAGGAAGAAATAAACTTATTACATCGTTGTGGTGCAGTAACAAAGCACGCAGGTACATTTTTATCTCATAATACATTTTTTTTAATAACGATATTATTTTGAATATATCTGTATATAATAGTAGGTATGGGTTTTTCTTTAAAGTTCATGTACCTAAATATGGTTGTAATACCTATACCAAGTGAGGAAGGGTTATTTATTTGGTAGTTTTTTTATTTATTAAAATATTATAGCTATAATGGTTTTTATATCAATACAATCATATAGTAATAATAAGAAGTTATAACCTTATTTTATTAATCAATTTTTCCAAATACATTATGATACTGTTACAAAAATGTTTAAAATAAAAAAAATACGACTAATTACTACGTTTTATCTCGTATTGCTGACGTTTCAAGACAATTGAGATTCTCTTCATCTCTTCACCGTTGCTCATGATGAAGAGCATCTGAATTGACTCGAAACAGCAATAATTACGAGAAAAACGTGGTAATTGGGCAAATTTATATTAAAATGATTACCATTAACAACCACGATAATTTTCTATCGATACCTAAATGCATTATCGAAATAAAAACATTAAATATGTTATCGTTTACAGGATAATAATTCAAAAACTCGTAGTACTGTAAACAGAACAGTGGGTAATTTAAGTGAACAGTGACTGTAAAATCCAAAGATTTACTCTGTGATAAACTAAAGTGATAAAAACCCAAGAAACTGAACTGTGTGGTGTGAATATAGTGATTAGCTGGACATCAATTGGAAACCATGGGTAAGTACCTACTAATTGCTATTTGCTTTTAAATGAGTACCATAAAGCCATGATTGATTATTCGTATAACTATAGGTTTAAAAGGTCATGTCATTAAAGTATGATCAGCTAGGACATAAACGTTTGATAGATACTGAAAATCCTTTACATAGCCACGATATACTGCCTTCGCCGCCTCCATAACCATAATTCAACTTCCATGGAACTTGTCCCAATTTTAGCTGATGCTCTGATGATGGAAGCGTTATCGTCATATAATTTTATACATTTGTGTTTTAAACATTGATTTTTGTTCGGTGTTATTATACTGTGTACTAAACAAGTATGTATTTATAAAAAAGATTTTTTTTATTCTATTAGTAATCTGGGTTCCATAGAACTTTGTTTGGTTTGGCTAGATGGCGCTGTGTGAAATGCCCACTAATATTTATATTTTCAATTTTACGCATTTTAAAAGTGTTAGGGCCAGTGATGATTATGATTATATAAACAGTACAAGCCCGCGGGCTGTGCCCACGTTCAAGCCTGACCCGAATGTTCGCCAACGCACATGCCTCAAAGCCTCACACCTAGAGATGGGCGGGTGAGAAAAAAATCGGGAAAAATACCCATTTATTTCCGAACGTTGACTAACTGAGATAAGGTTTAGAACGCTAAAATGAAGATGTGTACAAGTTTTCAGCTAATTATCTTTCATCTTGATATTTTTGATTAAAAACGTCGTTTTGTTTTATTTTCCAGTAGACAATATTTCAGTCGGGTTTATTATACTTATCACTAAACCATTATAATTAATCATAAAAACTAATAATCAGCCTTGAAAGAAAGAGGTGGGTAACCAATTGGGTAAAAATGATACCCAAAAATTAGGAATAAATGGGTAAAAATGACATTTACCAGTGCCCATCTCTACTCACACCTCATTCATAACTCAGGCCTAGTTAGCCTGCTTAATATTCCAGTGCCAATAGGATTTATACGACTGTTTCTAGTAATTGCGAATGCTGAGCTGTGTTTGTGCTAGACAGGATAATAAATTTGAATTTAATTCAGCTAACGTTTCGATGTAACTTATTGGGTATTAGATATTGCATAAGTTTTTTAGCCGAAGGTCGTGTACCAATGGGTTTTTAAATTTTTAATGCGCAACAACATGTGTTAAATACAGTGAGGGAAAACATCGTAAAGAAACCTATTCAAGCGCGGATCCACCGTTGTGGGCACTATGGGCATGCTACAAAACTCTTAGGGTTGTGAGCACAATTTTATTTATGCAATTTTATGAAAGTGTAATTTTTTGGGTTCCGTAAAACCAGACCCTATCAAAAACTAACCCTCGTATTCAAGAACGACACTATGAGAATACGCACCCACAGTGGACGAAATCTTTTTTCATAAACATCACTTTATGTGTTGAGCGGCACTATGGCGCACATTACCGTGTGGCTTTATAGCTCAACTTTGGCTAGAGGCATACGACAATGTGCCTCTAGTCACATTATGCAGTTTCGCACAACACATAAAGTGATTTTTATGAAAAAAGATTTCGTCCACTGTGGGTGCGTGTTCTCATAGTGTCGTTCTTGAATACGAGGGTTAGACTCCGATGTTCGTCTGTCTGTCTGTTACTAGACAGTTGAAAGAGTTGAAAGTGAGTGCTCATAATGGGTGTCAGTCATGCCATGACTAATCACAGACTTCAAACTCAAATCAAGTTTGGGCGTGCTTCTAACTAGGTACCCCTTTTAGACATCTTCAAGCGTCTGGACGTCTGAGAGGTCTGTGGTAGTATAACAATCGTGATTCTATTTTATTTCTCCCTACTCATTACCTACTATAATAATTATACTATACTACCTACTATGTAATATTTATAATAAATAACGGTGAAACTTAAAATACCTAAGAATCAAATTATAAAAAAAAAGAAATAGCTATCAAAATAAGATATTTTATGCTTAATTTCTCAGCAAATCTACAGTGAAATGGAAATATCAAGTAACAAGGAAATTCAGTAAACAGATCTATTTGTATTAGTTTCGACAGCTTTGCATTATTATTGTCTTATTATGCTGTTTAACACCATTCCAGTGTTATTCATTATCATTGTAATAGCAAACACACCCACAACTAAAAGTACTAGTCAATACAGCTAAACAACTATAACTTTTTACTCTTACTAACTGTCTCGACAGACGTCCTATCAAATTTCAATAATCTGTTTGTAGTTTTTAGAGAAGTTTACGCTAGATTTTCTAAAAAGCGGTATGAATTGAAATTATACTTTACGACCTATTCTCAGACCTACGGAATATACAAGAAAATAGGTGAAGCTGTTTCGAAGGAGTTTGGTTACAAACGCTGTGACACGTGAATTTAATATGTATAAGAATAAGATAGAAGATATGCTTACGTCTAATTGACAATCTGACGACCGTAGCGTGGTGGACTACATAGTACCCAAAAAACGCAAGTGGTGCGTGTTCTCGCATTAACTCTTAGTAAGTACATAGACTGGTGATGTCTGGCAAGAACGATAAAAATACCAGTAGTACGTACTCGTAGTACCAATACAGGGCGTCTACTCCGTAAAACAATTTTGAAAATACGACAGTGTTCCAATAAATTCGGAAAAACCGCACTCTTACAAATCGTCGTCTTTCATATTAAATTCAAATTCAAATTCAAAAATCATTTATTTCAATAAAATCACAAAGATCACTTTGAAACGTCTTAGGAACTAGGTGAAGCTACACCGATTCCTCGCGACCATGCCTAGAAGAATTAGAATGTATGATGATGTCTGTTGTCAAAAGCAATTTCGGTCGTTCCATCTTGTCGGTAACGATGTGATGTTCTTTATCGATCATTCAATGCTGCTGCAGAAAACAGGGTTGTCTGGTACAAATGGTTACAGTGATGCGCCCTTTACTTGTTGATCGTGGTTGAGCTTTCCTTCTTTTTCTTTTCTTTATATAAATATTCTATGAATAATTAATTTATAAATTATTACTAGTTACACCTTTAATATTATATGTATGCATCTATATTATTATTTAAGTTTATATTAAGCTATCTGTTCATTTATGTACGTTTTTTTATTTTTTTTTATTTTCTTTACATCATAACTTTACATAATTTATTTAAAAATACATTATATATTATTATGTTTCTTTTATTTTATTTGTTTTTTCTTTTATATAGTTTTTTCGCCGATGTGACCGCGTTTCATAGGGACGAGTGACTAAATCAAAGGTTTCGGCAGAATAACAGCGCTGACCTATCTTCGTATAGGAAAGCATAATGCTGAGCCGAGACCCTTTTGCTGCTGTAGCACAGAGCATAACATATATTTATTTTATAATGTTTGTTTTCTTTTTTTTTTTTTTTTGTAATTTAGTTTTTTTTTACTTACTCTCCTTGTTTTTTTTAAGTGTACGATTTGTTTTTGCCTATGTTAGATGTAAGTTTAAACTGTTTTTTATTTTATTTTTATTTCCTTTTTATGTTATGTTGTGTTGTGTGCTAAAGAAGTAAATAAATAATTGTCTATGTCTATGTCTATTTGAGGAGTAAACGCCTAGGTAGGTACTTAACTACCTAGGCGTTTACTCCGCAAATTAAAATTTGTTACATATTATACTTATATTATGTAACAAATTTTAAGAAAAACAATCCATATTTAACTCATCATTCGATCATCTATCACCCACATGCCGTCAACAGTGTCGGTCAGTGGTTGTCATAGAATGTAGCCGTAAATAGATTAAATCTAGTCTTGCCATAAAAAAAACATCAAACGGTAACAAACCGCTATTAACCTACTCGTAGGTATTATGAATTTACGACTAGTTCCATAAAAGATCACATCATCAAAATGTGTTTTTATTTTAACGACAAATATGTCAAAACTTACCTAAATAAAATAAATAAATATTGGCGGGCTTTATACACAGCGCCATCTAGCTCCAAACTATCGGACTCACAACCTACAGCGCAGAAGGCAGAGTTACTACCAACTGAGCTGCGAGGCCTGTCAATCTACATCTTCTTCTTCGCCATATCCCACGTCCTCGTGGGGTCGGCACAAAATCTAGATATAATAAAAAATTAAATATTTGCGCATTTTACACGCAGTGCCATCTAGCCTCAAACTAAACAAAAGCTACTATAGGAACCAGATAACAAATGTTAAGCAAACAATATCCCATAAATTCCAAAATCATAAATACCTACAAAGTAGGTTTACATTATGAATTCACATTATTGATCTGTGTCAGTGCCCACGTGTCATTAAATTCAATTACGTTATTATTTCGCTAATAATGATTAATTGATTTATTTAGTAACAGCTTTCAATCAATAACCACTCCTAAGAAACTAAGCTAGAGTGCAGAATTATAATTTGGATGCTGGTCAGATAGGCTTTGGCTGGTCCTTTGAATCGCATTGACCTACATCTACTTAGAGTACGAAAGTATTATGTAAGTACATACCTACCAAAAACTAAAAATGTTTTGCTGTTTGTTAGTCTCGCTAAAACTCAAAAACGGCTTGACCGTTTTGAAGATTATTTTGTGTTTTGTTCGCTTTAATACAGGGGTTGTTTAAAAATAAAGAAAAATGGGATAAGCTGCCTGGAAATTGTAAAAATCGGGAAAACATGATAGTGCTTTTTTCTATGGGATTATTGAAATTTGACAAGACAACGTCTATCAGGACTGCTAGTAGAAAATAAAAGCTTTTGCGTGAGAAGCAAATCTTAGTAATACTGTTGATGGATTACCTTACCTACTTGGTCTCAAAGTCTCAACTCTGTCGACACAGTATCCTGTCGAATCGGATGCATTTCGAAACCGCAGAATGCAATGCCGAGCTGCAAACGATCGTAGGCGTAGGTAGGTACTGAATTAAGCTTTATTTTTAACCGACGAAAAAGAAGAGGTTCTCAATTCGACATGTACCTATATATCAGTTATCTAGTTTCAATAGTTCAGGCTTTGCTTAGTTTAATACTAGACGGCGCTGTGAAAAAAAAAGTCCACCAATAGGTATTAAAAATATAATAAATAATTAATTATAAATATTCTTTTTGTTATGTTGCTTTTTTACCTACTACCGTCCGTACCGTACCGTACTGTTGTCCCAAAATTGTCTAAATCTATGGTCACGATAAGCATAATAAAATATTATTACACAGGTTTCCAATTACAAAAACTCATGAAGACTGCTGTCAGTGTAGTGATTCTAGATTTACCTTTCCGAGATTAAAATGTATTTTTTTCTAAATCAAATCTAAACAATAATGTCACCTGCTTGTCTAAATATTTAGAGGAGTGTAGGTACCTACCTATACCTATATATATATATATATATATAGGTATAGGTAGGTACCTACCTACCTAAGTTCAATCGCTCTCTTTGAGCTAACTACAAACACACTCGTCGCAATGCGACAATGTTCATAGAGTACCTACTAGCTATATATATATATATATATATAGCTATATATAGGTACTAGGTACGTTTTTAGTACAAAACTATAAAATTATCATCAAGAGATTTATGGGACGAAATTTCGTGACAATATTTGTTACAAAATTACCTACATCGTTTTGACTTTGACTATAGTTTGAACTGATATGTAAGTAGGTAACTATATTCCAAACGAAACGATGTCATTTTGAAACCAATATTTAGTCACGAAATTCCGTTTTCAGATACCGGGTAGACCTCCTGGACTCTGTTCTCTGCCAGTAGTTAGGGTAGATAAATTATACTAAGTTTATAGGTAACTATAACTACTTACCTACTTATTTTTATAAACTTACATTATTGTGTAAAAAGTACCTACTACAGTTTGTTTGTTTGTTTTCCCCCACGTCCTACGTCTTCCCTAAGATGAGTAATGCAGCACGCAAAACCTTATCACACCTACTTATTAGTTGACGCAACCAAAACCACTCCATGTTTTCGTTAGTTGCATCGCATTGCTAAGAGCGCGCGAAACGAAACCAAACACGTTCTTTAAAACACGTGATTTAAAAAATATAATTTTGTTATCAGCCAGAGTTAGGTATTGGCCAGTGTAGTGCGTTGAGCAGTTCTTATGTGTTTTTGAATTAGGAACTCAAGATTCAAGTGACAAGTGCGTTGAGCAGTTCTTATGTGTTTTTGAATTTTGAACCTAAAAAATATATTTTTATTATCTGCCAGCGTTATCGGCCAGTAGGTACCTACCTAGTACCTATAGTGCGTTGAGTAGAACTTATAGCTTTTGAATTTGGAACCCAAGATTCAAGTGACATTTGCTGTGTACCTAGTGCGTAAAGAGTTTGAGTGAATTTGGAACCTACGACTCCAAGTGACATTTGCTGTGAATTCCATTTGTTTTGTTGTGGTTGCATTCCGGATTTGAATATTTCAAAACTTTTTACATAGGTGCCATAAAGGCACTTGCAGGTTGGTTCTTAGATAATTGAGTTATTTGACATAGAGGTCCTTTCTCACTGATCAAACTGATGTTTTAATAAAAAAAATGTTTCATTGGAATATCACCATGAATATAAACACAGAGTAGGTACCTAGGTAGGTACCGTAGGAGGAAGGAATGAACATGAAATCACTTTGTAGGATAACTATGTAAATAATTATATTGGTGGACATTTCATACAGCACCATCTTGAATTCTAGTCCCACACTAAGTTGAGAGCTCTGTTTAGTGTGGGTCTAGAATCCAACCGAGCTTTAAGCCGGTAGGTAGGTAATTAGGTATGTAGGACTTATTATGTCCACTTTTTGCTACTTATCACATTGTTTGAGAATGAACGAATCATTGATGATTAGATAATTGATTCGTACCTACCTACCTACGTACTTACGTACCTACATTCTATCACCACACTTTGTTGTATGTACCTACCTACCTACCTACCTATTAAGTTGATATTTCTTCAAGAGGGTTTGCTTTAAAGTTCAATGGCCGATTTGTTATTAATTTTAGCGCGTAGGTAGGTAGGTATTCATTATTATATTTTAGCTTGTAGGTACCTATTCATTTTATTTTGTAGTTTTTACATTCCTATTAATATTATAAATCCGAAAGTTTATTAAATTAATTATCCTTTAACTGTATTCAAAAAATAAATACTTACAAAAAGGCGGACTTAATAGTAGGTAGGTACCTACTTACTAAGGGATTTCTACTAGCCATAGTTTGTGATGTTTTGCATGTTCGGATTATTATGGCTCAATCACGCCTACACGACCGATTTTGATAATACAAGGTGTCTCAAAAGAAAGTTCACATTTAAATCTTTTTTTAAAAGAAAAGTCTTAGCTTTATTGAAAAAATGTTTGGTTTACGATGTTATTTTTAAAAAATAAATTCCCAAACAGTGTAGGTAGGTACTTCAATATATATTGAAGTACCTACCTACACTGTAGAGTACCTACCTACACTGTTTGGGAATTTATTTTTTAAAAATAACATCGTAAACCGTTGCGCTCTCGGCATTCATTTAGTCGGGCACTAAAATTGCCTATGACAGCTCGGCAGGTAGTCTCCGTGATGGCTGCCATTTCATGACGGATATTTTCTTTTAATTGTGCCAGGGAAGTCGGTTTATTAGCGTAAACTTTTGATTTGACATAACCCCACAGGAAAAAATCCATAGGTGTTAAATCGGGACTCCGTGGAGGCCAATTTATGTCACCTCGCCTGGAGATTAATTTGTTCGGAAAAATTTCTCGAACTCGAGGCAGAGATCTGTTGGACGTGTGTGAAGTTGCTCCATCCTGCTGGAACCATGTTCTTTGGTTGTAACCAGGAAAGTTTTGCAGTTGGGGCACGAAAAACTCGTCTAACATCTCCACATAACGCTCTGAACTCACTGTGAGCGTGCGTCCCCCTTCCATCTTCAAAAAAGTAAGGGCCGATAATTCCTCGCGCCGACATCGCTGCCCATACGGTGACTTTGTACTTGTACTTAGCATATCTAATATTGTATAGGTACTTTTTAGAGTTTCGTAGTCTACAGGAAACCCTTATTATCCAGTATCTAATCTACCACACAAGCTAAGACGCGGGTAGAATAGTTAAATAATAAGTTTCATTTAAAAAAATATTTTTTGAAGACAAGCTTTTGTAAAATCCTTCGAGCTAGAAATCAGAGCAACGCGCTATCACCTGTCATTTTCATTGTCATTGGAATTTGACAGGTATGAAAAGTTTTACTCAATCGAACTATTTACTAAGGAGTTCCGTTGTGAGTGTTGAGTGTTCGCTAAACAGCTCCAAACTCTATCATCAGATCAGCTAGCTGTCACCATAATATTATTGTATTGTCACTAGAACTAAAGGTGTGTGCACAATTTTAGCTTAATCGGATACCAACAAATAATGGTCACATTTTTGCAAATTTTGAAAATTACAAACCAACATACGAACAGTGCAAGTGAAATAAAAGCTTGTAATGAGATCTGCAAAGCTTAGAACTGGATTTGCGAAGCCAACAAACAGACAGACTAGGCGTGGGCGGTTGTAGCAACTTGTTCCAGTTATCGATAGCGCAATGATACATCTCGATGTGACATTCTACGTTCGCTTTCGAGGCTCCGACATTATTAACCCTCGTATTCAAGAACGACACTATGAGAACACGCACCCACAGTGGACGAAATCTTTTTTCATATAAATCACTTTATTTGTTGTGCGACACTGCATAGTGTGACTAGAGGCACATTGTCGTGTGCCTCTAGCCACAGTTGAGCTCTAAAGGCACACGGTAGCGTGCGCCATAGTGCCGCTCAACAAATAAAGTGATTTTTATGAAAAAAGATTTCGTCCACTGTTGGTGCGTGTTCTCATATTGTCGTTCTTGAATACGAGGGTTAGAATCATAAATTACATAATGCAAGAGATAGACATTAGTGGCAATGGGCTATTTGACAAGATTTTGAAAACCATTCTAGATTATTCAGTTGTGACTGTGGAACCCATAAAAAATATTATTTTCAATTACATTGTCGGTGTCCTCATTAACAATTTATCATTTACGTGAGTAATTTTCCGTTGTTGTAATAATGTATTTTGAATTCTGTTAAGTATTGGCCCTAAAATGTAAATTAAATATTGACAATTTAAATAACCCGCAAAAACGCTTCTTTTATGCAAATGGCGTCGCACTAGTTTCTGTGACGTTACATGCTTGTCAACAAATAAACAAGCGTCAAGTTTTTTCAAGGCAGGCGATGACATATCATTGACAAGCATGTTACGTCATCGTCGATTCGACCAATCCTGACCGTTATCACGTGACTGGCGTTTAAAAATAGATAATTTGAATTATGGGTTTTCTAATAAATCATTGTTTATTTTTAAGTTATTTTACTCCATAATTATGAAGGCATAATTTACATAGATCAACAACACTTTATTTTTCATACTGTCAAATAGCCTATTCTGTTGTGTCCATGCTAAAGCTAAGATTCCTAGAAAACGATCCCTCTTATTCATATTCATTAATTTCAGTTGGTTTCAATGGTCTGATATCACAGAGTTTCTCAACGTGGACCCCGCTAGGGCACTACAATCAATTAATCTAATAATAATTATCTATACATATAAAATAATCTTAAAATATTTATAAAAATAATATAAATCTTTGTATAATGTATTTACCATAAATTCTTCCATACTATAAAAACATATACATATATACACTAAATAATTAATTACGTTTAAAAAACAAAAAACAAAACCGACTTCATGTTTATAGATTTTATACATAATGAAAAACCCAGGGGCTCTGTTATCTGTGCCTTATAGGTGGTTTCAGATCCTGACATGGTGGTAATGGGACTTGGGACCACCTCGGAAGTATAGGCTTTCAAATAAAAACATAATTTTGTAAATCCGTCTACAAACGCCGAAGTATTATTATTATTATTGTACATGATGCAAATAAATAAATAATCGCGTAACATAACATATACACAAAAAAAACACCATACAGGCGAATTGAGAACCTCCTCCTTTTTAAAGTCGGTTATAAAGGTTTAAAAATTTTCAAAAATATTGAGTTTTTATCTATTGATTATAGTTTTGATTTAGATTTGGATGGACATGTGATGAGAAATATTTTGTTTTATAAAATTACTTCCTTTGAGGTTACACTAATTTAGACATTAACGTAAAAGAAAAGATAGTTTTTTAGGAATTTTAATTTATAGCGTGGACACAACAGAATCACAAGTGCCATTCATATAATAGGTACCTACGGTCGACGGATCTAGGCGAAGGTGAATGTATGAATGAATGAATATGATTGATTGATCACCAATAAAAAAAACAATGACAGAAACTTAACTAGAGCAAAACTGTACAATGGACAGTCTTTTCGCTGTTGATCTCTTCCAGACAACCTAAGGATGGAGTAGGTACCTACCTAAATATAAAGATAAAGATCGTCAAGTTAGCTAAGCTCACAAAATTACAATAAAACTTTACATTACATTATTATTTTACACTATTTTACACTTTGTTTAAAAAAATTAAAAATAAAAAGGCGTACAGTTAATGCGGAGGCATATTCATATTCATATTCATTTATTTATTGCTCCAGTTGGTTACAATGGACTTAAGATATTACAGAGTTTCTCAACGTGGACCCCGCTAAGGGCACTACAATAATCTATCATTATCTACCAGACAAACCAAGTGATAAGAAGACAGTAAAAACTTTCATAGTGTAAGGTAATAATAATAACACCAATAGCAGTTTTGCTTCTCCGATTTTGTCCTCAAATCCAAAAGTGATTTTATCAGCGCGGCTTTACAACCGCTCCTTGTAAGGTCGGTTAGCACGGGTCAGTTTAGTACAGTTCGCTTACAAATTATGCTTCTAATGAAGTCATGCATGCAGGCATGCAGCTTTATAGCGTTTTATATAGCTGGATCACTCTAAACACAAATATCTGTTCATATTCACCTATAAACTGGCGCTAATACGATAAATAAATAAACAAATATTGGTGGACGTTTTACACAGCGCCATCTAGCCCCAAAGCTTGTACTATGGGAACCAGACAACTAATAGAATACTTACGTACCTTTTTATAAAAAAAAAAGAATAAATTAAATCATTATTTACTTTTTAAAAAGACTTACTAACTATACTACTACTATTACTACTATAAAGATGGGAATTCTGTTCTGTCCGCCTAAAGCTAAAGTTTATAATTAGCATAACCATAAAGAGAGACTTGTTTTAGACATTTTTTTTCTTATATTTCAGATGTGCAAATGATTATTTTTACCCATTATTGAATTTGAATGAATGAATGAACCTTTCATATTTTATTGTAGTAATTTATGTAATGGGATAGCTGCAGCCTAAATTATCTGTGGTGTTATTGAGAAAAACATAAATGAGTAGGTAGGTGGATTCCCGCCAATTAGGTTATTTGACCATTTGCTTTAACTTTATTGCGAATTATTCTGCGTTTATCCTTGCAATAAATAGTTACACGGCCATATTAATTATATGCTATCTTTCTTATAAGCGGCGATGGGCTTGCAACCTGTCACGTATGGAATAGCCTACTGGCGGCAAATGTGTAAATCCGTGTAAATTTTCTTCACTGACAAAAACTAAACTACCTAAAACCACTGTTTACCTTCAGATAATAGTATTTCAATGTCTCTGATACAATCTGCGTAATCTTATGATAAGGTTTCAGAGCAAGGTTATGTGTGATTATGGGGGACAAGGAGGTTTTCAATTCAGAGACTATGTAGGTACTTGAGCTCTGAAAAGGATCATTAAAAAAACCGGCCAAGTGCGAGTCGGACTCGCGCACGAAGGGTTCCGTACCATTATCTATAAAAACGGCAACAAAATCATGTTTGTTGTATGGGAGCCCCCCTTAAATATTTATTTTATTCTGTTTTTAGTATTTGTTGTTAGAGCAGGAACGTAATCGTAAAAAGAAATACCTACGTAATCTGTGAAAATTTCATCTGTATAGCTATCACGGTTCATGAGATACAGCTAAGTGACAGACAGACAGACGGACAGCGAAGTCTTAGTAATAGGGTCCCGTTTTTACCCTTTGGGTACGGAACCCTAAAAAAGGTAGACCCCAAGCGGTGTTTGTTGCCTGATTCTTCTAGGCTTGGTCGCGTGGAATCGGCGTAGCTTCACCTAGTTCCTAAGATGTTTCAAAGTGATCCTTGTGATTTTATTGAAATAAATGATTTTTGAATTTGAATTTTTAACCAACACAAAGGTTCACAGTTCGAGGCGTATATTTTTTTTGTTATGTACCTATACTAACTTCTTATTAAAGAGAATATAGTCCCAAATTGGTTTATATTATGCTAGCCGACCCGTGACAGACGTTGTCCTGTCAAATTTCAATAATCGAATAGAAAAGACTGAATGTTTTTAGTCTGTGATGTCAGATTTGTTGCACACCAGCGTCATCTATACAGAAATCATCCTTTTTGCGTTTTTTTTATAGTTTTTGGGATGTTATTCATATTTTATAGTACTCTATTATTTATTCGGGCATTATATCTACATCTACAGCAAATTTCAACTTAATCCGTTTTGTCGTTTGGGCCTGATTAAGGAACAAACATACATACAAACTCACAAACTTTCACATTTATAATATTACTAGCCGACCCGTGACAGATTTTGTCCTGTCAAATTTCAATAATCGAATACAGTATTCGATTATTGACTGATTGTTTTTAGTCTGTGATGTCACATGCACATGTCATTTATTTATTTATTTTTTATTTATTTATTCACAAACAATTATATAATCGTATTTGAAATAACACATAAAATTAAAAATAACACAATAGAAATAAATATATTAAAAAAAAACATTAAAATAACCAGTCATGACATTAAATTTCATATCAAAAATGTAAATACAATAAAAATTAAATCCCATACCTAATTATATAAAATTATCACATGTCATAATAAATTCCTGAATTGTATAAAAACACCCTCTCAACAAAAGCTTTGTGAGTTTTGATTGAAATATTTTAGAACTATCGATATTTTTCATGTCAGTAGGAAGTGAATTAAATAATTTAACAGCTTGATACCGGGAGCCATGTATTGCAACATTCAATCTCGGACATATAGGTGCCTCAAGATCTTTACGTCTTGTATTTATACGTTTTTCCCTTTGTTCTACAGTTTCATATTTTAATGGGTTATTTACTACGTCTTTTAGAAGCACTAAAATGTATAAACTAGGTACGGTCAAAATATTTAGACTGACATAGTAGTCTTTGCAAGATTCCCATTGGGGAATGCGCACCATAGTCCTAATTGCTCTTTTTTGCATAATGAACGCCTTGTGCATATTATATTCATAGCTGTTTCCCCAAAATTGTACACTATATCTTAATTTTGATTCTACTAGCGCAAAGTAAACCATTTTAAGTTGTGAAACACTCACCTCATCTCTTAAGCTTCTTAGTGCATAACAAGCTGAACTAATTTGGTTTTCAATGGACTCCAGTTCTTTTTTTCCAATTTAGAAGATTATCTATATGAACTCCTAAAAATTTGACACATTTGACAAATTCGATTTTAGCCCCCTCATGAAGAACCTCAATTGGATTGTTCATATTGTGCACAGTTGTACTAAATAGGATAGCTCGTGTCTTGTTAACATTTAATGTTAAATAGTTAGCATGAAACCACTGACTAAAGATTTTAAGTGTCATTTCTATTTTATTTTGAAGTTCATTAATAGATCAGTCCGGTATTATTGCATTAGTATCATCTGCATATAGAACTACTCTAATATCAGGAATGTAGTTAGAAATGTGGTTTATAAGGTCATTTACGAAAATTACAAAAAAAAATGGGTCCTAAAATAGAGCCTTGCGGAACACCACGTCTAATATTTCTGACACTAGATTTTGTCACTACTTCCAGACCTTTCTCAATCTTTCTAACTTCAACAAATTGTTTCCTGTTACTAAGATAATATCTTAGTAACAGGTTATAGATAATATCTTAGTTAATCATATTATGACCTAACCAGACCCAAAGCATCACCAAAGCATTTGTTGCACACCAGCGCCATCTATGCCAAAATCATCCCTTTTGCGTTTTTTTATCATTTAGGGGTTGTTTTTCGGATTTTAAGATACCCTATTATTTATTCTGATTTTTTATCTACATACTACAGCAAGTTTCATCTTAATCCGTTTTGTCGTTTAGGCCTGATTGTGGCACAAACATACATTTCTTTTCACAAACTTTCGCATTTATAATATTATTAGGATTAGGATTAATGTAGGACTAATAGTTACTTCATAAAACTCAAAAACTAATATTGTCCCTTGACTTTTCAATTAGTAATCAATTGGCGAAACATTTCTGTCGGTTTTCTTTTTAGTTTTTGAAAAGTAATTATTTAACCCTCCCTTCCCTCTGATGAAACGTGGTGATGTTTAAGATTTAAGTCTAACCGCCCCTCCCCTACCCAAAACAAAGTGTATTTTTTAGTGCAAAATATCTTTAAAAATTTAGGAATAAATCTTTAAATATGTTTTCTTTAAATAATTATAAAATAAGATAACTATTATATCTGACTTCACTCCCACCCCTTGTGACGAGAACTCCAGTTTATAATGTCACTAGCAGTCCGCCCCGGCGCCGCCGCCGCACGGGTGTAATAATGTTTTTATGGGTAATTTTTTTACACCTTGGGTTACATTAACGAAGTTTTCATACGGATCCCTAATAGTTAGACATATGGTATTATGAACTTTTTTGTAGATATTGATGATATCTATAAAACTGTAGTACTTACATTACTTTGCTCTATTGTCAATAATTTCCGCAGCGTAAGCGATATAAGGATTTTATTTTTATTTTTTTCACACGTCGGGTTACATTATCGAAGTTTTCATACGGATCCCTAACATTTTTGAAAATATTCTATAGCCTATGTTCATCAGGGATAATGTAGAATTCTAATGGTGAAAGAATTTTTCAAATCAGTCCTGTAGTTTCGGAGCCTATTCGATGCAAACAAACAAACAAACAATCAAATCTTTCCTCTTTATAATATTAGTATAGATAGAGAAGTACTTTTGATACAATGAAGATGTTTTATTTGAGCAGTTTGAGGTCACGTCATTTTGTTAAGTTTATTGACTGCCATTCCAATAGAAGGGTATAGTGGGTGTACCTGGTGGTATTGAGCTGAAGCCACAGATTATACCAATACCACTAACTTAGTTCTGACTCTACCCTCCGCCTACAAGCGAAACATACTATGTGAATTATTTCAAAGTCTATCTACTCTATATCTATCCTAATCATCACTATCACTACATAGTATAAAGCAAAGTCGCTTTTCGATTCCCGCGTCTGTATGTCTGTATGTATGTTTGCTTATATCTTTAAAACTACACAACGGATTTTGATGCGGTTTTTTTTAATAGATAGAGTGATTCAGGAGGAAGGTTTATATGTATAATAACATGCTTAATATATTAGAAAACCACTGATAATTTTAAGATTTCAAATCAGCGCGACTTTTTTTATATTTTAAATGCTGTTAACGAGTATACAAAGACATTCTGTAATATATTTTGGTGTCAGCTTTGCACCCGTGCGAAGCCGGGGCGGGTCGCTAGTAATATTATAAGTGCGAAAGTTTGTGAGTTTATAAACTTACAAACTTTTTACTCTAATCAAACCTAAACGACCAATGATTAAGATTAAATGTGCTGCAGTATGTAGATAAAAAACCAGATAAACAGGGGGGACTCATAATCCGAAAAACAACCCCTAAATGATATAAAAATGCAAAAAGGATGATATTGGTATAGATGGCGTTGATGTGCAAAAAAATTGATCTCAGACCGAAAACATTGAGTTGTTGCAACGCATTCTACCAAAAAGGATGAATCCCTACTATTGGTATAAAAGATTCATTTTGACAAAAAAAAATTACAATAATTTGACTACCTAATGATACGCATTCTATCAAAATTTGTAATTTATTTTATGAGGACAAGGTTTATAGCGAAAAAATTAGAAGATTCCTAAAAGTGTTTTTTTCTATGTGATTGCTGAAATTTGGGCAGGACAAAGTGTCACGGGTCGGCTAGTAGGTATCTATATAATGGTCTTTCAATATGGACGCTCGCAGTTTGATATATTATAGCGGCCATATTTTTAAAGCATAGTTATATTTAAAAACCGGCCAAGTGCGAGTCGGACTCGCGCATGAAGGGTTCCGTACCATTATCTATAAAAACGCCAAAAAAATCATGTTTGTTGTATGGGAGCCCTTATATCACACACACAATCATCAACACAATCATCAAAACATCGAAACAAAACAGATCACAAGCTAAAAAGAAATGCGCTGTCAACTGTCATCGGTTATACATAAAAAAATATTTGAATATTACCGAATTACAACCTCATTTTTCGCCAACTAATTATTTCAAGAAAATGTTCTACGGATAGATGGCACCACACGTTGATAAAAAAAGGTTTGTTGGTGAAATGAAGTTTTATTTTCTGATACTACATTACATAAATACTAACCATTTTTGTTGAGATTCTTTGTGTAATAAAAAATAAAACGAAATGTCAGTCTAATTCTCATAAAACCGGCCAAGTACGAGTCGGATTCGCGCACGAAGGGTTCCGTACCATTATCTATAAAAACGGCAAAAAAATCACGTTTGTTGTATGGGAGCCCCCCCCCCCTTATATATTTATTTTATTCTGTTTTTAGTTTTTATTTGTTGTTATAGCAGCAACCGAAATACATAATCTGTGAAAATCTCAACTGTCTAGCTATCACGGTTCATGAGATACAGCCCTGTGACTCTGTGCAGACAGACGGACAGACAGACGGACAGACAGACGGACAGACAGACGGACAGACAGACCGGACAGCGAAGTCTTAGTAATAGGGTCCCGTTTTTACCCTTTGGGTATGGAACCCTAAAAAATGACATCAATTCTTCAAACTTGAATGTCAAAGATCGCAAAAACCAGATTTGCATAAAATTTGAATTATTTTCGGCATCAAGTATAATAATAATTTTTAATCATGCTAACGGTGCGAAACAAGGCTGCTCAACTTTTTTAGCGGTCGGGCCAATCGGTAAATACAGACTTCACGACGGGCCACTGACAATTCCATTGGGTTGAGTACCCATGTGAGACTAAGTCTAGAATTATGGGGTGCTCAACCCAAGCCCGGCCCGGCCCGGCTCAGGCCTGAGTCTAGAATTATAGGGTGCTCATCATATGGCCTGGATGAGCACCCATGTGCCCCAAAAAAATTTTTTTTTCAATTAAATTGCAATATCATGATACTTTAAAAAACATTTTTGCCAACAAATTGTCATCAAAAGCACAAAATTCTTCAGAAGATTTTGCAGATTTCTGGAAATTGGTACCAAAAGCAGAATTCCCAGCAATAACTGATCTGGTATTACAGTTTTTAAGTAGTTTTGGATCAACATAATGTCTGTGAAAAGGTTTTTTCAGACCTTAATTATGTTAAAAATAAATACCGCACATCCTTAACTGAGCAACATATTTGTGACTTGTTGTTACTCTCAACATCGGATTTGTCGCCTAACATAAATAAATTATTAAAAGGCAAACAATGTCAGAAATCACATTGATTGTAACAACGATTTACCCACCCTAGATTTAGATTTCAGAGAGGATACATATTTAAGTTCAATTTTCTATCATTATTTAGCATAATCTCTCTGTATGTTCATAATATTACCTTCACTACATAGTATAAAGCAAAGTCGCTTTCCGCTTCCCGCGTCTGTATGTATGTATGTATGTATGTTTGCTTATATCTTTAAAACTACACAACGGATTTTGATGCGGTTTTTTTAATAGATAGAGTGATTCAGGAGGAAGGTTTATATGTATAATAACATGCTACCCGTGCGAAGCCGGGCGGGTCGCTAGTAGGCTATAATTTATTCTTCTTCTATAATTTATTTTGAAGATTGGAATATCAGATGAGAAACTGTCCCCCAGCGAAGCGGACACGGGCCAGCTAGTATTAAATAATAATTAAATTTTATTTCTTAATATTGGGTTTTTATTGCGCATACCTGAGAGTGACTCAAATAGGAATTGTCAGTGGCCCGTCGTGAAGTCTGAATTTACCGATTGGCCCGACCGCTAAAAAAGTTGAGCAGCCTTGCTAGAGTCTAGAGCATACAGGTTTACTGTGGTAGGTAAACTACTATCGATCATTATCCTCCGCTCATTATTATCGCTATCTTTGATAATTTTATTTTTAGATAACGTTCAGTTGCATTACAATATTCAGACACAAGTTTGTAGACAATAAAAATATCTTTGTAGACATTAATTATTAAATTATGAGTGGCAGTGACGAGAGTGAAAAATTTGTGAAAAATGGAATGTTCCAACGAGCTATGAATAAGGTTTCTTTACTCATTGAAGTCTTCGATACTTAATAACTTGATTACTTACTATACCTATCATGCCACTTATTTGATCAATTTTTGTTGTTATCAAGCTGAATGTTTTTCATTTCATTTCATTTCACCTAGCTGTGTCCAGTGCTGTAACTAGCTTTATAAGCACCCCGAACCAAAAACCAACTTAGCACCCAAAAATCAAACTAAATTCAAGTGAATTGAGTAATAATATCTTGGTCCCAGGCGGGCGCCTAAAAATCCCGCATCCCGCATCCCGCTAAAAATCTCGTAGCCCCCCAATTTTAAGGGGGCCCCGCAATATCATAGGGTCAGCGACGCCTACTTCTGGTAATTTCTGCGCCCTGTGCCTGAGCACCGCCGGAACACCCCTATTTACGGCGCTGACTGTGTCGTGTTTTCATAACGTTTCATTGTTTTGTTTCAGATCGAGGAGGTTATGCAGCAGAAGGCGCCTTCGGTGCCAAATAACAGCAAGCCACAGTAAGTACCTACCTCCTCTTCTTATTAAATAATAAAATAAAGCAATTTTATTTCGATCAACTTCAACTGGCAAGCACTTTGACAAATAATTATTTACTTAAATAATAATAAATAATATCATCAAATCGTATGTAAGTAGGTTTAAGTACACAATTTTCTTAATTCCACTATCGAAATACCTGCTACAACAGTAAATAATAAATAAATAAATATTGATGGACATTTTTCACAGCGCCATCTTACCAGTGTTGGATGTATGGGCACTGTATTGCAGTCATAAGACTGGTTCATTCCATCAATCTGGAACTGGAAGAAATGAAAAGAAAATATTTGCCTTTGCCTTTTTAAAACTAATTACTTTTGAAATTAGAACGCATTTGAAATGTCAAACGGGTTAGATTTAACTATGTAACACATTCGACACATCTCGGCGTCTTGGAATAGAATATATCTTATTTTAATTTAAATATGTGTGTACCAGTTGAAATACCAAATAATAAATGAATAAGATTACCTTGCCTCGCGCGACCAGTTTTGGTATTACTAGCGCCATCTATGCTATTTGGGCGGAACTAGCTTGTGAATCTTGTACCTAAGAAACTGGTACAATGTTTCCGAAAATTACGTCAGAGGGGGATATAGCTCAGTGGTAGAGCATTCGACTGCAGATCGAGAGGTCCCCGGTTCAAACCCGGGTGTCCCCTGAAAGATCTCATTGTTTTGCGTTTTCGTTCTCTAGATCTCTCTAGATTCTCAAACTTATTTTTCCGCTTTAACTATAAATACGGCTATTTACCAAGTTTTTTCTTGTATTGCTGACGTTTCGAGACAATTCAGATATGCTCTTCATCATGAGCATCGCCCGCGACCGCGATCAACATTATTTATTAATTTGTATTTTTCCACGTCTATTACACTATTAAGTCCACGGCGAACCGCTTTAAAATAATACAGACTGTAGACAAAAATACTATAAAAATACCATAGAGCAATAGATACCTACATAAAACATACATATTAATGTTTATTGCTCTATGACGTTTCGTATTTAATAAAAAAAAACTTGAGAGGTGTCAAGGGACACCCGGATGGAACGAAGTTCTCACAAAATAACGAGATCTTTGACTTCGACCTCGACCTCGACCTCGACCTCGACCTCGACCTCGACCTCCACCTCCATCTCGACCTCCACTTCCACCTCGACCTCGACCTCGACACAATTAATAGATATATATATTAATAGATATACTATAGCAAAAAAGTGTCGTGACAACTTTTCGTAAGAATTTTTTCCGTCTAGCCCCCTTTCACAACGCGCGATAAGGAACTTCGTTCCAAAAACACAAGTAAGAAGGTTCTTAAATTAAATGCAACCAGTCAGCTAAGCCGCCGCCATTTATATACATTTTATCGCGTACATTTTATGATGACTCAATGGCGTACCCTCAGTGGTACGCGTACGCTTACCCCATTTTGAGAAACCCTGCTCTAGATCAATCTTTTTTTTTAGGAATCCCAACTCACGGATTACCCGCACCAAAGCGTTCTCAGCGAACTTTTTTAGGGCTACATTCAGCTCGCGCAGCAAAGCAGTTCCAGTCGCCACTTCGAGCTCTATTGAAGAAACCACCAAAATAGGCAGCGCGGAGACCAAGCCTATCACGAGAAACAGGCCTCGTTCAGGTATCATACCAATCCATTTAAAATCTTATTATATAAATTACGCGTCACCTTTTTTGTCCGCGAAGGACTCCTAAACTAGGTATCTACCTACTTAACCGATTTTAATCAAACTTTGGACACCGTGTGCAGTTTGATCCAACTTGAAAGATAGGATAGGAATATTATTTTATTGCAAATTATTTGTTTATTAACTGACAGTCACAATTATCTGTTAGCTCCAAAAGATTCTAACAGATGGCGATATCTGTTGACTCAGCAACGCGTAGCCGGGTCTGCTATTAATGTATATTTTTTCACTGTCAATAAAATAAAAACTAACAACAGTGAAGGAAAACATTGTGAGTTGTGTGGAAACCAGTTAGCATTCTTGTAAGCGGCGACGGGCTTGCAACATTTGCAATGCTACTTATCACCGTATCACGTATGGAATGCTAACTACTGCAGAATGTGGGTAGGTTTGTGCCAAATGTATTGTTTTGACGTGCCTAAGACTAACACCTTTAGACATCTTCAAGAATCTAGGCGCGTATAGATCTCAGATGATGTACCCGTACTTGGGGATTACAGTCGTAACGTAATCCTATTATTTTTTTATTTAAGTATTTATTATTTTTAATATAATTTTTTTTTTAGTTCCGGCCCTAGAATTAAAATCGAAAGCCAAGCGAACGGTAGATTTGCTCAGGCCGTCTATAAAACGTCTTGATAAGCCAGCCGATCCGGAACGCCCAACCAGGAACAAACCAACAACTCCGGACCCTGGAGGGCCTAAGCCAGTGTTCAAACAGGAGTCCAAAGCTTCCAATGTGGTTTTGCAAATCGTTAAAAAGTCTCATGCGCCAGCCAAACCGCCAGCGCCTAAACCAGAAAGCATTTTGCTGCCAACTTTGAAGCCGAAGTCAACGGAAAGGAATTTGAAACTGACAAAGAACATCAACAATAATGACGTGTGGACGAACGCTAATGAGGTCAAGAGTTATCGCAAGAGGATCACATCGTTACCAGTTGTCCCAATAAGGTGAGTCAGAAGTCAGAAATCACAATTTATTTTTGTGCCTAAATCATTTCTTTAGTCATATATGTATTAAAAAGTCGCTCAAATGACTCGTATCACTGATCGAATAAACGTTTAAAATGCGCGCCATAACTAACCTGCCCCAAAAGTTAACAAAAACAAACCGTATTATAGTTCAGTATAGCTCATTCTAAAACAAAACGATGAAGCGATGTTGACGTACGACCACATACGCCTTTTTTCATTCACCTGTCCCATTCTACCTTATTTTTCTCTTTCTTAACTTGTAAGTAAGAGAGGGATGAAGAATCTATAACCGCGCTACTTACACGCGCGGTCAGCGTTCGTCGAACTGCTTACTGACTAAGTTTAAACGTTGGTTGTGAGTTCGTTGTACCCTTGCGTTGAATGACTTTTTAATTTAGCTGTGTTTTCATGGCTGGTTTGAATCGACATAGTCAACCAACCAACAGGCAAGGCAAGGCAAGCAAGTTTGTTTGGCTCAGTGGTCGGCGGATGTCGTCCCTTCTCCCGGTGTTGTGCTTTCTTTTTTCGAACTTTTTGTGTGTTTGACAAAACGAAACGAACTTTTTCAAAGTTTATTATGGTGTGTTATTGCTAAGTGTTTTAATGTGATTGGAAATATTGGAACTAGTGGTTATTGTTGCTAAGGTGCGTCTCTGTTGATTTTGTGCAACGTCGGAGAAACAACAAAACTGAGCGACATAATAACAGTGCTTGTACTCATTCGATTTCACTTATTATTTGGTCAATGACTGACTGACATCTTGTAAGTCCTCTAGATAATTGAAGATGGACATCTTAAGGTTATACAGAATTGTACTGTAGCCTACCTGGGTAGATATATTAATATTTGGTGGCATACCTACCTATACCTACTAAGCAAAGTTACCTACCTAAGTGTCTTAGCTATCTCAATTATGGACTTACCTATCTACCTACATTATTATTACTTATGTCTAGCTACGTAGGTACCTACGTCCTACATACCTAATTGATGGATTAAGGTTTTTTGTAGGTAGGTAGGTACCTACCTTACCTACCTGTGAATTAAATATTGGTATATCATAATAAGTACTTAAATAAAAACCGCCAAGTGCGAGTTGGATTCACGCACAAGGTCAAGGTTCCGTACCATTATCTATAAATAAAACCGGCCAAGTGTGAGTTGGACTCGCGCACGAAGGGTTCCGTACCATTAGGTACCAATCTATAAAAACGGCTTATTTAAAAAAATCATGTTTGTTGTATGGGAGCCCCCCTTAAATATTTATTTTATTCTGTTTTTAGTATTTGTTGTTAGAGCAGCAACATAAATACATAATCTGTGAAAATTTCAACTGTCTAGCTATCACGGTTCATGAGATACAGCCTTGTGACAGACAGACGCGAATTCTTAGTAATAGGGTCCCTTTGGGTACGGAACTCTAAAAAGTACCTACCTACCTATGTTCGTAGGTATGTGCTCGTAGCTTTGGGGCTTTTGAGAGGCCTAAGAGACGAGACTTTTTGAAAAGTCAAGACCGACATCTCAATCTCATCTCTGAAGGCTCAGGTTGTTAATGCCGCACTGAATGTTGCATAAATATGTTATGAACGACTAGATAAGCTACCACTGATCATGATTAAGTACCTATGCCTACAGAGTTTTACGGTTGTAGATGACTTAAAATAAAATACCAATATGCCTCCACCTTCAGAATAACGTAGGTAAGATATCTACCAGACAGAAACAAAATGGAACATTACAGCTCAGACAATGATGATAATTTACCCACAGAGGTGGGACAACAGATTAATCACAGAACCATTGTATTCAATAAAATAATCTATGTTTCTAACAGTTACTTTTGCTAACTAAGCCCTGACCCCAATATAATTCGATGTCATGTGTGGGTCTGCTTAGTAAAAATGCTGATGAATTAAATGAGGATGTTGTATATCTTATGAGTCATTTTGTTCAGAAGTCATGGCATATTATAATTATTCATGTCGCCATAAAATACTCCAAGACAATTAAGTAATAATTGGAAAAGATAAAAGCTGAGTATGAAGATGGATTCTTGATATTGTGGTCAGAAGAGCGGCCCGATAATGTAAAGTAAAGTAAAAATGTATTGCCAGAACAGAGATAAAGCGTTTACATGTGCTTAGTGATGATAAATGGAGATACTAACTTAAGAGGCTCCCAGTCGCTGATTGCTCTTTTTCGAAACGAAAAAAGAAATACTTCTGAACAAGCCACATCTCCTATTTTTATAAGTATATTACTTCAGGTTCCTACCTAGATTTCTATTAAGCTGAAAACATAATAGCAGAAATTTTTCACGATAAAGATATTATTTCAAAATGATACGTTTTAGAATTTATGATCGAAATATTTTATATACCTACTATTAAAATCAACTTGTGATTTATTGTTAAAGATAGGTAATATGTAGATCTAGATTTCTATTAGAATAGATTTTTGATAAGTAATTATACATAATTTATATCATTAATTTATTCGAAAAGCTAAGGCGGACCACGCTCCGACGTGTGTTTGTCGTCATTGAAGCGGTCGGTAGGATTATTTATCGAAGTGATTAAAGATGTACATCTTTATTCACATATACTATACATTATAAAATAGAAGATGTGGCTTGTTCACAAGTATTTCTTTTTTCGTTTCGAACAAAAACAATCGTCGATTGGGAGCGCCTTAAGAATATAGGTACTAGCGATGACCAAACTAAGCGCAGAGCTAGTATCTTGGGCTTCAGGAGTGCGGTAACATAAATATAAAACATGACATAGTTAAAATTGAGGAAAACACGTATTTCCCGTTACAGAAAATAATAAGGCAAAAATTATAAAATTAAGATTCCAAAATGTCTTTAAGGACTTTCGAAGATAAATATAAAACCAAAACCTTTCATAGGTATCTAAAAACAACCGATGTAAAAACGATAACACAAAATGATGTAGGTATCTGTAGAACATGTGAACGAATTGTTTGAACAAGCTGTTTCGATACATAACAGAATTTTGTTTCTATAAGCACTTACGAATCAACAGTTCATTAGCAAAGTATCTACTTACGTAAATGGAAAATAGTTTTAGACGATTGTGAAGTTATGACTTGACACGGGAAAAAACTGTCTGCGTCAAATATAGACGACAAAGTCACATTCATAATAAATCAAAGTTGTTGGTAATTTTTGCGGTCCATGCTGCGTATTACAATGTGTATTGGAAGAATAATAATAAAAATAAGGTTCTAGAAGAGTCAATTCATTGATTCCTAAGATGGAAGTTAAAAAAACGATTTAGTTCACGAAGTATTTTATGCAGTAGCCGGAAATCTAATTACATTCCGTTCTGTCGTCCAGTGCTAATGTTTTGACATGGTATTCTCAAATCTAATTGCGACTTCCACGAATCGCCTGGCAGGTAGCACTGTGAACGACTGAAATGAGTCAGCTAAATGGGTTTGGTATCAGTTTACGAACGTTCAATGGGACAAATAGATGTAAAATATTGAGTACCTTTAGTTTGCTGACAGAAGAGTCTTCTTTTACTTGAAGTACATGTTGGAATGCATGTAGTGGAACTGAAACAGAATTACCCTAGGGTGAACATGATCCAAGAAGTAAATAGACGTGAATTATGACTCCGACAAGAATTAGAAAACCTACTGGGTGTAAGTGAACTGTATTACACCTTATCGTCTACAAACATTGACGTCAAATCCAACTTTCAAGTTTATCGATGGAGGCCATGAAAATTGATGCGATAAGATTATAAACATTACTAAACGGCATACCCAGAGATGGGCACTTACCCGGTAAAAATAATTTTTACCCATTCATTCCTATTTATACCCATTTATACCGGGTAAAAATGATTAAATCTTTTTTTTTAACTTTTTTTCACTTATCTAATTATGGATCACGATTTTCATATTTTCATTAGTTTAGATCTTTCGAAGATGTCTAGTGGGGGTAGTCAGAGGCACGTCCAAACATTATATTTGGTACATGCCCACATTTTGCAGTAGTTAGCATACCCATTCATTCCTATTTATACACAATTTATATCGGGTAAAAATGACGTCATTCTTACCCATTCATTCCTATTTATACCCAATTTATATCGGGTAAAAATGATTGCATCTTTTTTTTAACTTTTTTGACACTTTCAAGAATACTAACAGGTTTCCTCACGATGTTTTCCTTCACAGTTATAAACACGAATATCAGGGCTTGCAACCTGTCACGTTTGGAATGCTAACTACTGCAAAATATGGGCATGTACCAAATATAATGTTTGGACGTGCCTCTGACTACCCCCACTAGACATCTTCGAAAGATCTAAACTAATGAAAATATGAAAATCGTGATCCATATTTAGTTAAGTGTCAAAAAAGTAAAAAAAAAAATGTAATCATTTTTACCCGGTATAAATGGGTATAAATAGGAATGAATGGGTAAAAATGATTTTTACCGGGTAAGTGCCCATCTCTGGGCATACCTAATTATAATACTGATATGTGACAAAGCTACTTGGAACCGAAAAATTCTTGCATCTAAAATACCTTCTCTTTTAAAACATGTTTGACACGAAAAACAAAAGGTGTCTTTTCATTCGAGCCATTGAGTTTTGTTTAAAGAACATCATGTTCAGAAGCTCTCCTTGAAAAGGATAAAAGATAACAGAACAACCTTCGGTTTTCTTTTATTTCTTGCAACGACCTTGCCTTTTGAAACATGTTGCAGCTGATGTGCCCCCGCCCCCCTCACTCGTTTCACTAAATATGGTAGCTTGGATACCCAGTACTTCAAAATAAATCTATCTGAGAACATAATCTATGATTGTCTTACATGGGAGCATCAGATCTAGTCCAACTATCATCGTACCTATGATAGAGAGACTTTATTTAATCTATAATACTCGTAGACTAAAGTGTTATTACTTACTGTCGATTTCTTGCAAAGTTGTATATGCCAACCAATATATATATAATACGTCATTGATGCCAACTATCCTTGCGTCAACTGGCTTAAAACTCAAGCAAAATAAGCTGGATCGCATAGCTATTTGTTCAAGTGCGAACCAAGGATTTGTCTATTGTTCTTCGCGTTACATCAGCAAGGTTACACCACCGTTTTCACTGTGCTAATTTGTTCTATATGACATCTTGTGGGTTGGTGTGAATTCAATTCGACGGCATTGTTCGGTTACTCATACTCACGCTCGCGTTGCGTCAGTAGCGTCTGTCGCCCTTACTAGATTGCAATGCATACTTCATTATACTTTTCCTGTTGTTCCCTAAAGAAGGCTTCTATTATTTTAAGAATACAGATAAATATCACATTTCGTTTTATATTTCTTATTACTTTTATTCGCCGATCTACCGTTATAAAGAGCATCTGAATTGTCTCGATACGTGTCGGCAATAAAAAAAAAAACGTGGCAAATGCCGTATTCCTATTTAAAATTATTAACAACCACAATAGTTTGTATTTAAGGATTCTATTGTTATTGTTAAGAAACAAACTGGAAAATCCTTGTTATTGGTATTTGTAGATTTATTGGTGTCACACTCATTTACCAGTTTATCGCCTGTATTCATGTATCTGGGGGCACGGCAGTGCCCCCGCCAAGTCGAGCGCGAAGCAAACACTGCCGTACCATCCTTTACAGGAACCATTTCGCCGCATTTTCAGGCCCCTATTTGAGAACCTCTAGATAATACCAGAACGCATAAATTTTCGTCATCCAGTAAGCTATAATCACATACTTAAAATCCAAAATTTCAAGTCTGTAGGTCATTTAGTTCCGAAGTTAAGCGAAAGCAAAGTTTCGGATTTTCGACACTCACTCACTCACTCACTCATGATCATCAGAATAGAACTAGTACTTCCCATAAACTCAGAGAGCTGAAATTTGGTACAGAGGTAGGGTTTAATGGCCACATAAAGGGAAAACCATAAAAACTAAGATAATCGAAGATCTGGATCTGGTACCTGGTGACCCTGATTAGAAAACACAAGAGCCTAACCAAACTATTAGAGATCGACATACCGCCTTAACACAAAGTATTCAACTTGATGGGCCGCTTCATTTGATGTCAAAAATCGAAGGTCTGAAGTATCAGATACTTCAGACCTTCGTAGAACCTTCAGCTGGTCTCAGCTGTATTAGAGATATGGTAATGCCCCCTTCTACTATTGGTACATAAAAAAATCGACTGTCATTGCAAAAAACAGTGTCAAATAAGAAAATCTAATAAAATAAATCAATAAGCCCACGTTTCTACAAAAAGAAGTGAAATCCCACCAAAAACATTCTGCAAAAAACTAGCCAAGTCTCGATGGAGGTGATTGTTTATCTCTAAAAAGTAATGAAATCTAGACAAAGTCGTACCAAGTCTGAGGTTCCTTACTGCGATTTCTTTATTATTATAGTCACACATTAATTAGTTAGTTAATGTGTGACTATAATAATAAAGAAATCGCAGTAAGGAACCTCAGACTTGGTACGACTTTGTCTAGATTTCTAGAACCTTTGGAATGTGAATTCTCTTAAGTGCCTTTTGAGGATAAATGCAACTGCTGATATTAAAAAAAAAACAAAAGGCACTTTTTAAGAAATTCTGTAGTTGTACCTTTCAGATTTGACTTTATGCAGATCAATACATTACAAAACATAATGATGTCGTCTGAATTGCCGCAATGCAATGTGTTAACTAATAAACGCACGTGTAAACGCCATTAATGATAATGCAACGGTGTCACTTCTCGCAATACAGATTGCATGGTGGTATATAGCTAAAAGGTATATTATTATGCTTCATTGTGTTATTGTATTTGAATAGCTACGGCGACTTGATGACGCCTCGACGCCGCCGCCGGAGGCTAAGCGCCTTGCCCTCCCATGAGTCTTTCAGTTTTGTTTTCTGTCTATTAATATGCTTGAATATGCAGACAGATAAAACGACTCGTGTTTTAGAGCATTTAAATGAGCTAAGTGCGAGTTTCGCATTCGTGATATCCGACCGAAGGCACACTTGCGATTGCCACACATGCACATGTCAATTGAGTTGTACAGGTTTTGGTATTAGGGTCGCGGATGGAACTTATTTGGCATGACTAGAATGCTTATAAGTTTAAAACTAGAATAATAATGAATTTGATTGCGGTAGAATATCATGTTGGTAGATTAGGAAGTGTCAAATGAACAAGCTTTTTTTATTTGATTTTGTTACCTTTGAGGTTGGCAGGCAGAAAATGCTTTCATCATTACCTTTTTGTGCAATATTTTATATTTTTTGTGCAATAAAGTATTAAACAAACGGCTCTCGACGAGAGGTATGTATATGAAAATATAATACCTAGCAAAACCAATTCCAATTTTGGAACAGTTTATTAAGTTGATGGAAACATTGATTGCTATACTGCAGTAGAACTTAACACAGATTCACAGATCTATAGAGTTCAATTGAATGGATCAGACTCATGATTAAACATGAATTCCATAGGTGTAAGTGAAGACTGGACGTCGTGGTTAGAAACTGTACTTGGCCAAACTGCACTTGGCAAATGAAACTGGTTTCAGATGCTCTGAGGAGAAAGTCTGATATCACACGGCACGAAGTTATGTGAAGTGCTCATTGTTATTTGGTTATTATTATCGTTTAATTCAACTTTCTTCTGATGCTGTAAGAATAATCTCTCTTCCTCATAACTGTGTACTTTCAAGTATTCAAGTTGCTTGCTATAAAGTTTTGTGTTAGGTGCTTATTTTTATAGTGACGCTGATTCCCTTATGTTTTCATGCTAATGATATAATCTATTTATCTCAGTTCTTATAGAGGCAGTTACAATATCCGCTGTCTCTATCCGGTATTACCAATTTATCCGTAGGTATTCTATGAGACCATTGAGACCATGATTATGACCGTTAACTATGATCATAGTTAACGGTCATAATCAGAAGCATGTCAGAGAACCGCATTATTTAAGTAAGGGAAAGGCGTACGAGATGATCCCCATAATAATTGAACATTCAACATATCTCAAAGTCTAAGAAACGTCTTTATCTACACATTCTGTGATTTATTATTATTTTACTATAGTTATTCTACCTATTCATTTTTGAAAAGTCTAACCAAAGGGGACCGTTTTGATTTCCAATGGTAGTATTGCTTCTGCGGTTTCGCCACAACCGAGATGAATCATTTAACCTCACGGTATCATTTAAACATTTTCCCTATTATTATGTTTATGAGTAACTAAAAAAACCTACTAAAAAGCACTATTATTTTGTAGATTCAAACCGTTTCGATTTACGCGACACACATCATTGTTAACAATACGACACACCCGAGTCTATATTGTTCGCTTTATGTTGGTTCTTCGTCTCTAACTAAATAGACACCATATGACATGTGGCTCAAATCAAACAAACCAGTTTGCTGCATGAAAGTAACCTTTCTAGGTCGTCGCTTGCAGTTACTCATCAATCTTTCTATTCACGTTGCACTTCTTTCCTTTTTGATACGTTTCCGCTATAACTGTTAATAACTTGGCTTGTTTATTAGCTTTGTTATTTAATGGCGTGTTAGTTTTATTAATGTTGCGTAAGCTGTCTACATCCACATGTGTTAAATTATAATCTTTAACCGCTCTTGGTTTTTTGTTGCCTGATCCTTCGTTTAAATGTGAAGAGTCTTATCAATTCCGAAACACGAAAGCCTTAGCTACCTGTGTTCCTTTGAAATATTTAGTCTTCTAAAGCTGTGCGTAATCTGAATCAGATAAACTCGGACCAACAAATTAATCGTAATCTGTTTTTTTTCTCATTTAAATGGTATTACCAGGAATATCTGATAATTTACATTTATTAAGGTGATAAGTGAAATTTTTGACTTTTTGTATGGGCTGAGTCTACCCGGATAAGACGGAAAAAGTGATAAAACTGCATTATCTTGAAAACCATCAAATTTAAAAAGAAACTGTCTGTAATTTACTTAGCTAGTATGATTATCTAACGAATTATATGAAAAAAAAAACTGTTTAGTTATTCATAGCTTTGATTAAAAACGAAACTAGTGTTTTTGAAGAGCCAAC
This sequence comes from Hydriomena furcata, assembly GCA_912999785.1. Classification (NCBI taxonomy): domain Eukaryota; kingdom Metazoa; phylum Arthropoda; class Insecta; order Lepidoptera; family Geometridae; genus Hydriomena; species Hydriomena furcata. The sequence continues at coordinate 22,773,820 of OU538820.1, forward strand.
TTTGGAAAATAAATCTATCGAGAAAAGTTTCACCAATCGTGATTCTGTCTGTAATTTATCTAGATTATATCCTTAAGTTATCTTTGTCATAAAAAACAAAACTGTATGTTGTACGGTTATTGAGAAAAAACGATTCTGCATTCATCAAACACATTAACTCGCCTTAACTGATTAATTTCGGATAGCGGTTATTGTGAAAAAACCAGTTTGCAAGATTTATCTCAAACATGCCCCGTAAAATCTCCCTATCTAACAAGTGAAGTGTAACAAAAAATCTAATGCAATCTGTGATTTGGAGATTGGTATCATTACCATTGCAGTTTCAACTTCCGGCATCTGATATCAGGGATGATCTCAAACATCTGTTACTGGCATCTGATATCACTTGATATATGCAGTTATTGAAGCAAGTCGGGAACCCGAAATAGCATCGAGCTGGGCTTTAAATCATGTAGGTAAATGTGCATGAACGGAACTTCGATACGAGGCGCTTTGAATACTAATCCTCAACTAATCAAACTAGAGTTAGGGCCAATACAGCTCGACCAGTTCACTGACCTTACTAGGGTGACAAGGAAACAGCTGGTTTTATGCCGTGATTCTATAATTTCTGTTGTTCCAAATGTATGTTTTGAATGTGCCTCTAAATTCGCCCTTTATTAGACATCTTCAAGGATTCGAATGACTTTAGATCAGAGAGAATGTCTATTGTTTATCATGAGTAGATATAACGGTTGTTTTCTATTTTATTAGCCGACGAAAAAAGAGGATATTCTCAATTCGACTAAGTTTTTTTTTCATGTCCGCATATCTTTTTACGTGGTGATCCGATTTCGATGGTTTTTTTTATTTATTGTGTAGATAATAGTGTCACAAGTTGGTTCCATTTCAATTATATTCATAAAGGTACCTAGGACTAATAGTTCCTTCATAAAACTTTAATTATGTCTCTTGACTTTTCGATTGGTCGAGGCATTTTCGTGGGTTTTCTCTTTAATTTTTCAAACGTAATTATTGATCACTAATAACGAAATCAAAGATGTTTTCTCTGTCTTGTACATTTTTGATCTGAAAGTGAGCTGCGTATCAATTATTATCATATTTTGGACACAGACTCTTGTTATTAAATTTTATGTAGTTACAAGCAATGAGCGGCGATGGGCTTCCGACCTGTCACGGAATGCTAACTACTGCAAAATGTGGGCATGTGCCAAATATAATGTTTAGACGTGCCTCTGACTCTTGACGTCTGATATCTACCCTAATCGGGGATTACAGATGTGATCCTATTTTTTTTATTTACAAGCAAAGCAAGCGCGATTTGAAGAACTCAAAAGCAATTCAAAATATTTCATCGGTTACAAATAGTGTATTGGCGCGACCTCCCTAGGCCGCCGCGGCCATGGCTGGTCGTTCACCCGCATTGGTCCTAGCTAGCTAGCGAATACTGGTTACAATAACTGCTAGATAACCTATGGTAATTGGCGACAAGCCGGGTGTTGGACGGGTGGGAGGTGCCTCGACTTTCAATCCGAAGGTCGATGGTTCTAATCCTGACTCCGGATCCTGTTCGATCAATGGGAACCAGGAAGCCAGTTGGTATTATAAGCGACGATTGGCTTGCAACCTATCGATCGAATGTTTACTACTGCCAAATGGTGTGCGCCTCTGACTGCCCCCACTAGACGTCTAAGGATCTGACTTCTGAGAGGATGTCTATCATTATATGAGGATTACAGCAGTACAGATCCCATTTCTTTTTATTATTTCAACTATCGACTTTTATAGTCCCTGGTTTTGCTTCTAACAAGTATTTGCGAATTATGCTATATTTGTCTTTCCGCGGGGTTCAAACCCGCACTTCCATGTCTTAGTCGGTTACTCGCCCACTATTATCATACTACTAAGGTCATACATAACATACTCCTAACTCCGCCTCCACAAAACTAAATTTGGATGCAAATGTTTCATTGACGACATAGTTTCAAACTGGTTTTCAACCAAAGATTCCGAGGAATTTGCAAATTAGCCTTTAAAGCTGTAACCATATAAAGAAAGTTAGTTTGTAGTTTAGGATCTATGACCTTGAGCTGTACCGTAAATTGCTTTTTGTGTGATGGATGAGATGTATTTGTTTATCATTATCATAATTTATCAACCTACCTACCTTTTGTATGGTTGTACTTACCATAAGCTACCTAAAGTGGTTTTGATCACAATAGTTTGATTGTACAGGATTTGGTTTTAATGGACATGAATAGCTAAATATAAGCTTGCGTTACTGACTGACTGATTGACTTATCAACGCACAGCCAAAATCACAGGTACTAGAAACTTGAAATTTTAAGGTATTCCTTTTGGTGTGTAGGATGCACCAAGAAAGGATTTGCATAAATTCATTCGGGTGCAGCGGGAATTGAAGTGTTTGAAAACAGCTTCACGTGAACGAAGTCGCAAGGGTTTCCACTAGTTTGGTACATAACAATGACTGGTAAAAAACCCTCGCAGTTTGGTTAAATTACAGTGATTGTTGCAAACGGTACCTGCTTATACCTGTGAGAATTCAACGCGTGCTTCCTTGAAGTAACGTATTGTTTAATTCTTATAGCATCTGAACTGAATACCACATTCAGTCAACGAAATATGCTTTTAATTAAGCTTTGACCTTAAAACCAGCGGCATGGAACAAATACGTACGCAGAAGAATATAAAAATTAATAATTATTGGTCGATCCTTCAAATACAGTAGTTCCAACTTCCAGCCTAAACATGAATTTAGAAGTGCGGCGCGTGATAAGTCGATACGGTCTTTATTTTCGGTTGAGATATAGACTTACATTCGTTATGAATCATTCGTTGTACCTACAAGTGCAAAATCTAGTGAAGCGCCTGGTTTTAATCTGGAGGAACTGTAGGTAAACCTATAGTCTTATTTTATGTGTGATTCAACCTTTTTGGTAGAATGCGTTGCTATGACAACTCAATGTTTTCGGTCTGAGATGTCTAATTATTTGCACACCAGCGCAATCTATTACAAAATCATCCTTTTTGCGTTTTTTATCATTTAGAGGTGGTTTTTCAGATTATAAGTTCTGTTAATCTGATTTTGTATTTACATACTACAGTTAATTTAATCTAATCAGTTTGGTCGTTTAGGTTTGATTAGGATATAAACATATACCTATACAAACTCACAAACTTACTCTTTTATAATATTATTAGGATTCCAAAAAGGTAACTCAATAAGGATTTATAACGCAATTCAATCTTATAATTCACAATTATAAATTATTAAATCAAAAAATATTATTATATGAATCGTACGCGAATCCCAACTTATCAAAACAACAAAAAGTCCATCATCTCAAGAACTCTTTCAAAGCTCCGATTTCATCTATCATCATTAATTGTAAATGGATACCGTTTTCATTACCTAGGTACTACTAGGTACTGGATAAAGGACATAATGAGTCAAAGGGGCATTTTTAAAACCCATGGACTCCAAATTTGTGAAATACAGTTATTTTCCACATGATACTCGTATAATGCTGTAGAAAGCAAGAGTTATAGAAGTACATTGGTGGCCACTAAGGAAATGCCTAAAGAACCGTCATCGTGATTGACTACGAAACAATCTGGCGTGAATAGTCTGCGATATTTTATTTAAAAACCGTATTGTCGCCGTTCTACATAGAGTGAGCAATCAGCATTCCTAAATAGGATGTGTTATGTCCGTTGGTTGTACAGGTAACACATACAAATTAACCATAAATTTACATGGAGAACCTACTGTACTGTTACGCTCCAGAACTTGAAATATGGAAGACAGTCCATACAGTCGTTTAATTAAAGGCGAAAAACAGCTAAACAAAACATGATTCAAATTGGGTGAAATTGTTCAGAATAAAAGTTGTCTAAAGGAAACTGAATATGACATAGTGATGTGGATGATACTCACATTTTATAACAACTAGATGCAAATACTCTGAGATTTTCTTCATAAATTCTAACTGCTTGATGAAATCAATGATGGTGATAAAGAAAATACATCCAATAGCTACAACTACATAAAACTTCGAACGATTTGTTCCATGCACGAATGTAAAGAAATGGGAAGCAACCAATTTTCGAAAGGTAAAAATGCTCACGATCCTTGCGATTGGTTTCGCATAGAATCAACATAGAAAACGAATGTTTTATGGCATCTAAAACAATTTTAAACGTGTCTAAAACCATAATACGACTCGTAAGTATTCCTAATAGAATGAACAACAGTTTCAACGTAACTGAGGTGTGGAACGTGCATGCTTGGACTTCATAAAGATAATGTAATTGACGCGTTAGGGCTACGTTTTGATAATCTGCCCACTGTTGGTCATGTTTTTGTGGTTTGCGTAGGGTTCAACCCTGGTTAGCAGGATGTTAAATTATCCTACTTCCTACTAATATTATAAATGCGAAAGTTTAAGAGGGTGGAACACACACACACACACACCCACTGTGGGTGTGTGTGTGTGTGTGTTTGTTACTCTTTCACGCAAAAACTACTGAACGGATTAAAATGAAACTTTACTGTATAGCTTATACATCAGTATAGCATACTATAGGCTACTTTTTATCCAAGTACCACCCGTGCAAAGTCGGGGCGAGCAGCTAGTATTATATTAAATAAATAATAGTAAGAAATAAGGTGACGCAATATTCAGATAGTTTTAACTATAAATACGGCTAATTACCACGTTTTTTCTTGTATTGCTGACGTTTCGAGAATACTCAGATGCTCTTTATCATGAGCATCGCCCGCGATCCCGATCAACGGCAGATCGGCAAATCGAGATAGTTATCTTAAGATATGAAAAAAGCGGTGTGGAAAAAGGAATATACGAGTAGGTATAGGTACATCTAACATACAGCTCTGTTTTGTGAATGAAATCGCAATAACTCGACTAAAGAGCAGTATTCTAATTATGTAACAGAATGCAAGTTATTTGCGATAAAAAACTAAATATGTAGATTGATTAGATCTTTTTAACTTTCACATCCTATTTTAATCACCACAATTACATGTCAAAGTCAAATCAAGAAGCCACACCTGTCTAAGCTAAGACTTGACTGTCTACTATTAACCAATTATATAAGTTAGTATGTAGTGTAGATAGATAATATAGCTGTCTTTAATATGTAAGATACCTACCTATAAATGTGAGTAGCATTCTTAGGATGAACTAGATATTTTCGCCAACAACAAAGTCATACATAAAAACGACTAGCATTCCGCCACGGCGTCGGTCGCACGGGTGTAATAGTAAATGTTTTTATGGCTAATTTTTTTACACCTTGGGTTACATTATCGAAGTTTTTATAGGGATCCCTAATAGTTAGACATATGGTATCATGGACTTTTTGTAGATATTGATGTCCTCTATAAAACTGTAGTACATCACTTTGCTCTATTGTCAATAATTTCTGCACAAACGCAATATAAAGATGTTTTTGTGATTTTTTTTCACATGTTGGGTTACATTATCGAAATTTTCATACGGATCTCTAACGTTTTTGAAAATAATCTATAGTCCTATGTTCATAAGGGATAATGTAGGATTCTAATGGTAAAATAATTTTTGAAAACGGTCCAGTAGTTTCAGAGCCTATTCGATGCAAACAAATAAACAAACAATCAAATCTTTTCTCTTTATAATATTAGTATAGAAACATTACTTTCATTTAGAATCCGACGCAAAAATATAAGTCATCCATGTCCAAGTGCAACAAAATATTAATTCTTAAACTTAAATAATATTCAATCACAAGCTAACCCCGCGAACTTCGTATCGCTTTAGAATTATTAACAAAATTAAATGTTGTCTTAAGTTCCCGTTCCCGTTCCCGTTACCGTATTATCAAACCCAATAAAGCTCAAATTGACTCTACGTTTTAGTTAGAAAACTTTTGTATGGGAAAAAGAAAAGGGCTATTTTTAGGGTTTTCCCTGCAATTATTCGTATTTTTCTCACCTTTTAAACCTTAGACCTCTACGAACATTTCAAGACCAAGATAAGATAAATCCGTTCAGCCGTTCTCGAGGTTTAGCGAGACTAACGAACAGCAATTGATTTTTATATATATAGATACCTACAGCTACATTATTTACAATGCAACAAAGGGAAGCTCTAATCGAGTAGTTCCCCTCCCCTAACTAACCCTCGTATTCAAGAACGACACTATGAGAACACGCACCCACAGTGGACGAAATCTTTTTTCATAAAAATCACTTTTTGTGTTGTGCTGCACTATGGCGCACGCTACCGTGTGCCTTTAAAACTCAACTTTTCCTAGAGGCACACGACAATGTGCTTCTAGTCACACTATGCAGTGTCGCACAACACAAAAAGTGATTTTTATGAAAATGATTTCGTCCACTGTGGGTGCGTGTTCTCATAGTGTTGTTCTTGAATACGAGGGTAAGGGTATTTGCATAAAGAGGGATCGCGCGTGTTCCCGCTCAAAGTTATTGGATTGTCTGTAAATGAATGCCTATTTCATTGCTATCTGTCAAATTATGACAAAGCTATGGCAGGGGAGTGTTGCTTTGTGTGAAATAAATGATACTATGATTTTTTTCCCTATCATTTATAATACACATTTTAGTAAAACTTTCTTATTTTACACGACAAAAACAGATCTGTCTCTGTCGTTCTCTGACATATGAAATGTATAATTTTGAGAGTCCCAGGAAAACTGTTCATATGCTTAGTTAAAGTAGCACTAGCTTTGAACTATTCGCCAGTCCAGTCGACCAACGCCCCAATTAAGCATAGTGGCCATGGGAAACGCTACTGCAACACCTTTTATTATATTAGTTTTGTATCCAGAAGACATTGGCTGATCCTTATCACTCATAACATTGACCTATCACAGTTCTGGATCGGATGCAAGCAATTCAAACCTAAAAGAGGCCCCAACCTTACATACCCGTAATATATGCAGCAATGGCTAATCCCACCAGACAAGTGATGTTCATTGTCAGCTAGTTTATGCATCATACCTACATTCCGATACCAATGTCAATTACAATTAGGTATGGCGTGTCATTCATTTAGATTGGAATTGTTGGAATGAGTGGATTTAGCTTGTAGAGTTGCGGAAGGTAAAACTATATCACTTGTTTCAAAACCACATTCAATCAAAAATCATTACTGTCTAGCTAGAGTCTAGTTAGTGTCAGTCAGCTTACAGAGTATTTCCATTTTCGTCAAGTCAGGCTTGTTCACGTTACATGCGTAAAGCACACAAGCATGTTTTACGAGAACCTACGTGTTCATTATAAACATTAAACGCTATCTTTGATTCATTGCCTATCAGCAAATACGACGTCTTGATAGCACGCCACGTTCACTCGGACGGAAGTAGTAAACAACAGAGACGCTCTTACGAACAAAACCAAGTACCAGTTTTATAATAATGTAACTTACTAATTCTGATCACGACACAGCCACTCTTATTGTGAAATCAAACATGCAAATGAACTTATTCGATCAGTGATACGAAAACGATGATATAGCTGCCAAGATGATGAAGTTCAAATCGTTGTTTCGTAGAGGACCAAGTCAGGGAAAGCAGGAGTCTGGAACTTTAAAAGGCGCGCCGTCCGTCTCAAGTTTAGACTCCAAGCACCACAAAGTAGCTCCGGCCCGGGATAAAACCTTGAAGATATTCGGGTCGAAGGAAAAACTCCATAAAGCCCACAAAAAGAGGGATTTGGGGAACAATAATGCTGTCTTAGAAGATCCGGAGCTGCGCGAAGCGTTGGGGGAGTATGAAGATGGGTCAGACAAGGTTCAGGATTATGGCAGCGTGGAGGAGTTGGAGTCGGTAGGGGAGAGGGGCTCGCAGGAGTTTGTCAGCCTGCCCGTGATGCTGAATGCTGACCACATGCCAGGGTTTCAAGAGGTGGAGCTCAGGGGCAGAGTGCCATCTGAGGTAAGTCTTATATTATTATGCTTAACTTATTTGTCTTATTGCGTGGCCTAATACTCAGTTGATATATTCAACACCATACTTCAGTTAATCAATTCAAGAGGGATTCCAATGATGGATACCCTAATAATATAGAACCTAGAACAGTTAGTATGATGACGTTGGTTTTCCGTAACATTGATTTCAATGTCATGACGTGTAATTTTGCTTATTTTCTCGTGCTTTAGATGTTGCTTGTTGTTAAATATTATAACCTATGTTTCCAGGCTTCATTGATATCAGGAGTCCGCGAGATCGAGACACTCCGGCGTGAGTTGGAAGTGAGCAGTATGGAGCGGGCGCAGCTGCAGGCCAGGGTCGATGAGCTGCTGGAGAAAGCTTCGGAGGCCGAGCGGCTTAGAAGTGAGCTGGAGCGGTTAAAGGTGTGTTACCATTCTATTTTTAAGATTTGAAGAATCAAATCTGATGATAATTTTGTTGTTTTTCCACGTCTTGGATCATCGTCTCTTAGTGTCTGGTGAAATGATATTCCTTCCGGTTTTTATAGAGATAAGAAAGCTAGAATACGTACCTACACGACTTGATGACCGAATTTCTCTCCATGGGAGGTGGACTAGGACCTACAGTCCAGCTAGTATCTACACTACAGCTAGTTATACAGTGCGCGAGACTACATAATATCTTGAAAACTCAAGTGTGTTCTCACTCTGTTAATTCTAGAAGCCGGTTGACAGTACGCAAAGCTTGATTCCCGGTTCTATCTCTCTTTATCTTTTGAAGGATCAAAGCCGGAGATGCCAATGTTAAAATAACAGCATTTAAGTACACCTAGAGCCTTGAGATTTGATTACCGTAAATTTCCAGAGCGTAGAAGCTGAACGCGAAGCCACCCTGGTCTGCTTAGCTGATGAGAATGGTGCGTTGCGCGCGCGGTTGCGCGGCGTTGCGCACTCGCCGCTCTCGGACAGCGAGAAGCGGCAGCTGCTGCTCGCGCCGGCGCCGCGCCGCATGCACTCATCGGCGCCCGCGTCGATAGCCCTGGCCAATGTGAGTGCTTTTTGCGAGATGTAAAACGTGTGGATCCGGCTCGAAGGACCTATTGAATGGTGGAAATGACCTGGGGCCGTACTACAATCTTTAATTAACTAAAGCTGTATTACTCGCGGTGCGAAAGTGACAACGCCATACGTGTTCGTATAGCGTAGTCAATTTTACTCTTAAAGTAATACTTACTGCTTTAGTCTTACTTTAGAGATTGTAGTTCGGCGAACAGTTTTATCTTTTTATAGTTTGACTTAGTACATCGTACTAAGTTTCTTTAACCTATTAAAATAAGGATCACAAAAGTATCTATTTATAAAAGAAAGTCGTGTTAGTTACATTATTTATAACTCAAGAACTGCTAAACCGATTTGACTGAAAATTGGTGGGAAGATAGCTTAGAACCAGGAGACGGACATAGGATACTTTTTATAACGGGAACGGGAACTTAACACAACATTTGTTAATTCTAAAGCGATACGAAGTTCGCCGGGTTAGCTTGTCTTTTATAAGTATCTTTGTATGCAGTATTGGGTAAACAATAATGTTCTGTTTCCAATTCGATATGCTTTCACATTAAAGCTAAAGATTCGTGTTATATTTCAGGGTGAAGGTGATAATGGTGAAGCTAGCACGCCGGAATGGGACAAGCACTCGTCTTCATCCCTCAGCGAGGTGTCTGTCGCGTGTCTCCAAGATCGCATACTTCAGATGGAAGAGCACCATTATAGGTAAAGTCATAAATCCTAATCCTAATCTATACTAATATTATAAAGAGGAAAGATTTGATTGTTTGTTTGCATCGAATAGGCTCCGAAACTACTGGACCGATTTGAAAAATTCTTTCACCATTAGAATCCTACATTATCCCTGATGAACATAGGCTATAGTATATTTTCAAAAATGTTAGGGATCCGTATGAAAACTTCGATAATGTAACCCAATGTGTGAAAAAAATACCAAAAAAAACCTTATATCGCGTTTGCTGCGGAAATTATTGACAATAGAGCAAAGTGATGTACTACAGTTTTATAGGGGACATAAATATCTACAAAAAAGTCTGTAATACCTTATGTCTAACTATTAGGGAACCCTATTAAAATTTCGATAATGTAACCCAAGGTGTTAAAAAATTTGCTATAAAATCATTATTACACCCGTGCGACGCCGGGGCGGACTGCTTGTAATATTATAAATGCGAAAGTTTGTGTGTCTGTACCCAAACTTAAACGACAAAACGGATTAAGATGAAATTTGCTACCTATATTATGTAGATAAAAAAATCAGAACAACAGAAGGGGGAACTTATGATCCGAAAAACAACCCCTAAAAAAAGCATATATGTAACTAGCGGACCTGCGACAGACGTTGTCCTGTCCTAATTTCGATAATCGCATTGAGTAACGCACGTTGCTATTGCGACTGATGTCAACACGGATGTCAAATATTTTGCACACCATCTATACCGAAATCGTAGTATTTTAAAGTAGTCTATGTTTTATTCGGGTATCTACATCTATAGCAAATTTCATCTAAATCCGTTCCGTCGTTCAGGCCTGATTGAGGCACAAACATACTTCAGATACATACACATACATATTCACAAACTTTAACATTTATAATATTATTAAGATTTATCAGTTTGTCTAGTTCCCATAGTACAGAAGCTTTGATTAATTCGGGGCTGTCTGCGCTGTCTGATAAAGTCCACAAAAAAAATTAACAAAACGCTTTTTCTTTACAGTACAAGCGAAGAGCTCCAAGCGACTTTAGCCGAGCTGGCCGATCTACAATCGCAGTTGGCCGACGCCCACGCCGATAACGAACGCTTGGCTGATGAAAAACAAGTGTTGCTAGAGTCCCTCTGCCGGCAGACTGAGAAGTTAGAAGATAGTCGGACAAAAGTGGACACTTTGCAAGAGATGTTGCTGCGCGAAGGAGTGGAGCCGGAAACGCTGTCTGGAGACATTGACCAGCAGTTATTGGCTGTTTTGAAGGTAAGCTTTTAAAAGTCAAATGTATTTCAGACCTGTAAGCAAGTGTTGCATTAATCACACTGTTAACAGACTAACCCTCGTATTCATGAACGACACTATGAGAACACGCACCCACAGTGGACGAAATCTTTTTTCATAAACATCACTTTATTGTGTTGAGCGGCACTATGGCTCACGCTACCGTGTGCTTTTAGAGCTCAACTTTGGCTAGAGGCACACGACAATGTGCCTCTAGTCACACTATGCAGTGTCGCACAACGCATAAAGTGATTTTTATGAAAAAAGATTTCGTCCACTGTGGGTGCGTGTTCTCATCGTGTCGTTCTTGAATACGAGGGTTAGAAGTTAGAAGATAGTTGGACAAAAGTGGACATGTTGCAGGAGATGTTGATGATTTCAGATCTGGTATCCATAAAATTGAGGATATTAGTTTTTAGAGAACTGTTGCGAAACTGGAAAGCTGAAGGCAAGTCCAAACATTACATTTGGCACATGCCCACATTGTGCTGCAGTTAGAGCTACATAGCCTGTCGCTTTTAGGAATATAACTAAGAACTATGAATTGTACTAAAATACACCAGCTTAGTGCACACTAAACCTATTTTATACTATAGGTGGTAGTATAGTAGGTAGGTAGGTTGTAGGCCCACTCCTGCTATTATAAGATCAGCACTTCACTATATAGGTAGCTAGATAAGTAGGTTTGAGTGAAGCTCAGGAAGTTAAGTATAGAAGTGCACCACGGTGGTCGAGAGCATGGCTACAGTTTCTAACCTTAGGATAAGCAGGTCGTTAAAAAATCGTTTAATCGATAAGACCGCCTATTGTAACATACATATTTGTAATCGCTTACATTGTGTTACAATAAAGAACATTTCATTTCATTTCATTTCATTTTAATAGAGAGGCGGAAGAGAAATGAAGAAAGAAAAATTTATAATCAAATATATAAAATAGAATAAAGCACCGAATACAGTAGGTTAGTCAATTACGAGAGAATACAAATCAATTCGGTAGATGCTAGCTAGAAGCCAAAACGTAGTGTTTGTATGTGTGTGTCAGTGATGCCAGTATGGGGGATTTCCCCCCAAATTTCGGGGGTTTTTATAGCTACGGGGGGACAATTGAAATATTTTGTAGATTTTATTCTCAAAAACCTGAAATTTGGGGGTATTTTGGGGAAATGCGAGGCGGTCTTTTGGCAGACGGACTGCTAGATAATAAATATTTAGTAAAAAATATATTAGGTGTTTTTTTTTCAAAAACCTGTATTTTGGGGAGGATTTGGGGAGAATGCGAGGCGTCCATCTGGCATCACTGGTGTGTGTGGTGCAGTGCAGGCGCGCTGCATCGTCGCAGGCGCATAAAGACGCGGGGCGCGCAGTCTGAGGTCCAAGCCGAAATTGTAAGGGGCTGGCCCAAGTTTACATTTTTCCATAAGCGGAAGCGGGAAGTGAAAACGAGTTGTGGCGTATGAAGTCTCGCTACAACACCAAAAACTGATGTAGGTACCTACTTACTAGGAACTTTTATCTTCATTTTTGTTTATATTTTATCGAAATATTTTAAGAAAAACATAGTTGTAGGTTGTATGTACGAGAAACAATAGTAAATTCAGGACTAAAACCAGTTAATTCAATATGGCTGCTGTTCCTCGCGACCAGAAGATTCAAAAAGAATGAAATGACTACTTATTTGTAAATTTAGCATTAATCTCAACTTTCAGCTATCCCAAGAAGAGAGGCGGCATCTACTGACCAAACAGGAGCAACTGGAAGCCGAAATAAATGAAACGAAAACAGCGCTAGAGGAGAAAACCAAAGAAAATGAAACCCTTGCCGAAAGAATTAGGTAAATATTCTAATAAGACAATACATTTTAGGTTTCAAACATTAGATAAGGGCTATAAATATATATCACTACATAGTATAAAGCAAAGTCGCTTTCCGCTTCCCGCGTCTGTATGTAATATGTATGTATGTATGTTTGCTTATATCTTTAAAACTACACAACGGATTTTGATGCGGTTTTTTTTAATAGATAGAGTGATTCAGGAGGAAGGTTTATATGTATAATACATGCATAATATAGTAGAGAAACACTGATAATTTTAGAGGTTTCTAATGTGATGTCGTAAATAAACACATTTTTTTGCGCTTACATTGCAAATGCTGGCTGAACCCCACGAGATATACCTATCAAAATAATGTTGTAGTACATTATTTTATTACATACATACATACATACATTATTAGTATTGTACACCTTAAAAACGTCTACAAAAAAGTCCACGATGGTATTAGAAATGTCTTACGCACAGCGAAGCGGGCACGGGTCAGCTAGTAAAAAATAATATAGTATTAGTATCTATATATATAAAAATCAATGCCACTTTTCGTTGTAATTTTATAACTCAAGAACGGGCTCACCTATCTAAGCCAAATGTTAAGGCTTTGTTCGGACTATTTAGTAGATGGTTTATGTGAAGTTTGGACAAAATCGGTAGAGCGATTCTTCATTGTTAGTCTTCTATATATATTAAAGAAAGTCGTGTTAGTTACACTGTTTAAAACTCAAGAACGGCTGAACCGTTTTGTCTAAAAATTGGTGGGGAGGTAGCTTAAAACCAGCAGACAGACATAGGACTTTTTAACGGGAACGGAAACGGGAACGGAAAATTTACATAATAAAGCGATACGAAGTTCGCCGGGTTAGCTAGTATTAGGATAGATTACAACAACAAATTCTCCAATTGTTATTCAGAAGTTTTATTATAAAGTTGTTTAAGAGGCTGCCAGTCGCTGATTGCTCTTTTTCAAAACGAAAAAAGAAATACTTCTGAACAAGCCACATCTCCTATTTTTATAAGTATATTACTTCAGGTTCCTACCTAGATTTCTATTAAGCTGAAAACATAATAGCAGAAACTTTTCACGATAAAAATATTATTTCACAATGATACGTTTTAGAATTTATGATCGAAATATTTTATATACCTACTATTAAAATCAACTTGTGATTTATTGTTAAAGATAGGTAATATGTAGATCTAGATTTCTATTAGGATAGATTTTTGATAAGTAATTATACATAATTTATATCATTAATTTATTCGAAAAGCTAAGGCGGACCACGCGCGGACGTGTGTTTGTCATCATTGCAGCGGTCGGTAGGATTATTTATCGAAGTGATTAAAGATGGGTACATCTTTATTCACATATACTATACATTATAAAATAGAAGATGTGGCTTGTTCACAAGTATTTCTTTTTTCGTTTCGAACAAAAATAATCGTCGACTGGCAGCGTCTTAATTGTTTGTTGTTTTTCAGAGTATTAGAAGGAACATTAGAACGAGCAGAAGCGGAACGCAATCAATGGGAGCAGGAGGCTGGAGCTGCGAGGGAGCTGGCTGCAGCAAGACAGCAACAGATGACAACGCTCACTGATCTGCTGGACGCTGCCAAAGCCAAGGTATCTGGTTATATCTTTAAAAACATACACCTGTATTTTGACATTTTATATTGTACATGTTATACCGAGCGGTATCGGTAGGATGGAGATAAAATGTTTGAGTGTTTGCGGCCAAAAACGGCCAAATTAATTTGGATGAAATTTGGAAACAAAAAAATCAAGTTTGTTGTATGGGAGCCCCCACTCAAATATTTATTTTATTCTGTTTTTAGTATTTGTTGTTTTAGCAGCTACAGAAATAGTACATCGTCTGTGAAAAATTTCAACTGCAATCACGGTTCATGAGATACATCCCTGTGACAGACAGCGAAGTCTTAGTAATAGGGTCCCGTTTTTACTCTTTGGGTACGGAACCCTAAAAACTAAACTAAAATGATCAATTTTGAAACTGACAATCTTCTTTCATTTTGACTTCTCTATAGTTTGTATGTAGCGTAACATTATTGTAGATATTATGTAAAAATATTTTTTTTTTAGATCTCAAAGCATCTGTTGTTTTGTTTTACATTTTATTTAATAAATAACTTTATAGCTTACCTTGCAGTTGGCGGAGAGAGCGGGCGCCGCTGAGGGCGCAGCGGAAGCGGAAGCGGCCGCCGCTGCCGCTAGGAGGGAAGCGGATGCCGCTGCGGGGAGGGCGCATGCGCTGGCTGAGAGATTGGCGCATGCGCAGAGGCAGCTAGACCGCGCGCATAGCGACGCTAGGAAGCTGCACGATGACGCTTTGGTGAGTCTGAACTAGATGGCGCTGAACTATTGACTTTTTTGCAGGTCATTGTCACGACTTACTGGCTGTCCGCCCTATTTTTTTGATATCGGGGGGCACGGCAGTGCCCCCGCCAAGTCGAGCGCGAAGCAAACACTGCCGTACCATCCTTTACAGGAACCATTTCGCCGCATTTTCAGGTCCCTATTTGAGAACCTCTGGATAATACCAGAACGCAGAAATTTTCGTCATACAGTACGCTATAACCACATACTTAAAATCCAAAATTTCAAGTCTGTAGGTAATTTAGTTCCGAAGTTAAGCGAAAGAAAGTTTCGCATTTTAGACACTCACTCACTCACTCACTCATGATCATCAGAATAGAACTAGTACTTTCCATAAACTCAGAGAGCTGAAATTTGGTACAGAGTTAGGGTTTAATGGCCACATTAAGGGAAAACTATTAAAACCGGCCAAGTGCGAGTCGGACCATTATCTATAAAAACGGCAAAAAAATCACGTTTGTTGTATGGGAAGAGGAGAATATTTATTTTATCCTGTTTTTAGTATTTGTTGTTATAGCAGCAATCGAAATACATAATTTGTGAAAATTTCAACTGTCTAGCTATCACGGTTCATGAGATACAGCCCTGTGACAAACAGACGGACGGACGGACAGACAGACAGACAGATGGACAGCGAAGTCTTAGTAATAGGGTTCCGATTTTACCCTTTGGGTACGGAACCCTAAAAACTAGGATAATCGAAGATCTGGAGTACCTGGTGACCCTAATTAGAAAACACAAGAGCTTAACCAAACTATTAGAGATCGACATACCGCCTTTACAAAAAATATTCAACTTGGTGGGCCGCTTCATTTGATGTCAAAAATCGAAGGTCTGAAGTATCTGATGAAGAACCCTCAGCTGGTCTCAGCTGTATTAGAGATATGGTAATGCCCCCTTCTACTATTGGTACATAAAAAAATCGACTGTCATTGCAAAAAACAGTGTCAAATAAGAAAATCTATTAAAATAAACCAATAGGCCCACGTTTCTACAAAAAGAAGTGAAATCGCACCAAAAACATTCTGTAAAAAACTAGCCAAGTCTCGATGGATGCTTGTTTATCTCTAAAAAGTAATGAAATCTAGACAAAGTCGTGCCAAGTCTGAGGTTCTTTACTGCGATTTCTTTATTATTATAGTTAATGGTGTGACTGAATGTTTTTGGTGGGTCTTAGGTTTACATTATTGAAATATTTGTGGGGTACTCCATTTAAAAAAAAAATATAGCCTATGTTGCTCATATTGTAGCTTTTAATTAGTGAAGAATTTTTATATTAGTACGGTATTTTTTTAGTTTATCCATTACTAGCGACCCGCCCCGGCTTCGCACGGGTTTAATACATATAAACCTTCCTCCTGAATCACTCTATCTATAAAAAAAACCGCATCAAAATCCGTTGTGTAGTTTTAAAGATATAAGCAAACATACATACATACATACATACAGACGCGGGAAGCGGAAAGCGACTTTGCTTTATACTATGTAGTGATAATGATTTTTTTTCTGTTTTATATTAATAATGTAGATTACTTCTAACGTACTTTCCACTCCAGCTGCTTGCCACTATAACTATTATTACTGGGGAAGGACATAGACTACCTTTAAGGGAAGATTTATATTAAACCGGTCCGTGTCCGGGCCGGGCCAGAGCCTTTAGTTATTAGACGACCCGGACGGGAGTTGGATCAGGCATGTTGGCATGTTTAAGGTGATAAGTGAAATTTTTGACGTTTTGTATGGGCTGAGTCTACCCGGATAAGACGGAAAAAGTGATAAAACTGCATTATCTTGAAACCATCAAATTTAAAAAGAAACTGTCTGTAATTTACTTAGCTAGTAAGATTATCTAATGAATTATATAAAAATGAACTGTTTAGCTATTCATAGCTTTGATTAAAAACGAAACTAGTGTTTTTGAAGAGCCAACTTTGGAAAATAAATCTATCGAGAAAAGTTTCACCAATCGTGTTTCTGTCTGTAATTTATCTAGATTATATCCTTATGTTATCTTTGTCATGAAAAACAAAACTGTATGTTTTGCGGTTATTGAGAAAAAACGATTCTGCATTCATCAAAAACATTTACTACTCGCCTTAATAAACTGCTTCATAAAAAAATTATGTAATGTTTGAAATCCGTTACTCTTACACCGCGCAGCCTAAGACACAAGCAACTGTGACAACTTACAATGGTTTTCCAGGTGTCGCGCAATAACGCCAAATCCACTATCTCGGAGCTGGAGTTCCAGATTGAACAGCTGCGACAGGAAAAGACTGCGATGCAGAACGAGATGAAGACGTTGCAGGACAACACATCAGAATTTCAGATCCAGGTAATTTCGAAACAGGATCACGACTGTAATCCCATCCCCAAGTACGGCGGACATCCTCTCAGATCATCAGGCGCTTAGATCCTTGGAGATGTATAAAGGGGGTAGTCAGAGGCGTGTTCACATATGTCACATGTCCAAGTTATGCCTATGTGTTATTCTGATGTTTAACTATATTACTGTAAAGTTTCATTTAAATCCGTTCAGTAGTTTTTGCGTGAAGGAGTAACAAACACAAACTAACTCACAAACTTTCGCATTTATAATATAAAGTAAGATTAGGATTTAGATTAACTAGCTCCTTAGCTCATAAAGACTTATTAAAAAATTTGCAGGTCCAATTAGCATCAGACGAGAAGTTGGCGCTGATGAGTAGAGCGGGCGAGGCACTCGCTAGAACAGCTGACCTGGAGAGGCAGCTGCAAGACGCCAGAGCGAGGAATGCACAGCTCACCAGAGATAGAGAGAGAGATGTGAGTGTAGTCATAAATTGCCTTAACGTTTCGCATAAAAGGCTATTTGACAGTATAAAAAATAAAGTGTTGTTGATAGTAATCTATGTAAATTATGCCTTCATAAAGCGTTATTGAGTAAAATAACTTAAAATAAACAATGATTTATTAAAATCCCATAATTAAAATTATCTATTTTTAAACGCCAGTCAAGTGACACAAAACCTTCAGGATTGGTCGAATCGACGATGACGTAACATGCTTGTCAATATGTCATCGCATACCTTGAAAAACTTGACGTTTGTTTATTTGTTGACAAGCATGTAACATCACAGAAACTAGTGCGACGCCATTTGCATATAGAAGCGTTTTTGCGGGTTATTTAAGTTGGCAATATTTAATTTACATTTTTAGGGCCAATACTTAACAGAATTGAAAATAATATTTTTTTATGGGTTCCACAGTCTGAACAATCTAGAATGGTTTTCATAATCTTGTCAAATAGCCCATTGTAATTGTATAGGAATTGCGACTCCACGCTGACAGATAGACTTAGGACTTTTAAAGACCATAAGTTCAAGGGCTTTTTTATATTACTTACATTATTTAAATTTCTTATTATGTAAGTATTGTACCACTCAGGGTTTGTTTGGGTAGCTACTTACATTTGTCGTAAAATATAGTAAATCTCCTATAGTAATTATATAAAATTATATTAAAATAATACTTAAATACTTTTTTTTATAAACATACTTATTTATACATTAATATAACATCCAGAGACACAGAACAAACATCTATGTTCATCACACAAATGTTCTTTCGGGGTAGGAATTGAACCTTCAATCTACAGCGCAGAAGGCAGAGCTATTACCAACTGAGTTGTGAGGCCAGTCCACAATATCATCCACAGAACGTAATAAAAAAAAAATACGATCACGACTGTAATCCCCAAGTACGGTAGACATCCTCTTAGATCTCCAGACGCTTAGATCCATTAAAGATGTCTAGTGGGGGTAGTCAGAGGCACGTCCAAAATTACATTTGACACATGCCCACATTTTGCAGTCGTTAGCATTCCATACGTGACAGGTTGCAAGCCCATCGCCGCTTATAAGAACACTAACTGGTTTCCTCACGATGTTTTCCTTCACCGTTTTGAGCACGTGTTTTTGATGCGCATATAAATTTTTCGAACAGAAAAATCCATTGATGCACGCCGGGATTCGAACCCACGTCCTTCAGATTGACAGTCGAGGTTACCTCCCACTCGGCCAACACGGCTATTCCACAGAACATAACGAAGTATTATATCCTCCTATTTACAGGAAACAGAATGGAAGCAGTTCCAAAGCGACTTACTTATGACGGTCCGCGTCGCCAATGACTTCAAGACCGAAGCGCAGCGCGAGCTCGAGAGACTGGTCTCCGAAAACAAGATCGCGAGAGACCGGATAAGACTGCTAGAAGACCAGATGCACTCGCTCAAAGGTAAGAGCGAGATGATAGACACACGAGCGAGATAGATAGAGATTTCTTGTTGCGTTGAAAGTGATGCATGCTTGTTGTATATTTTCTACACATAGAGACTCAAGAAATAAAATTGGTAGATATAGTTGTTAGTACAGAATTTGCATGAAAACTGTAGATACATAGGTAAAATGCATTTTAAATTTAAGAATTATCATTACACACATGGAGTCTCAACAAAAATAGGTAGGCGTAAGCAGAATTTGCATGATTACTGTAGATACAAACAAGATAAATTGCATTTTGAAATCTATTGCATTATAGGATTTTATTGATAAGCTTATGTATTATTTGATTTTGATTCGCATGCTTTGTACATTATGAGGTATGGAATGCACGAAAGAAGGATTTATTTGTAGTTTCTTGTAAGTACTTAGATATTTTTCTTAGTTAGATGAAACTGCTTCTATCTTTCGTAGATTGTATTTTAATATCTTCAGAGTAACATTGTACCTTCGACACATTTGTACATAATTTTTGGGGAAGAATCATAATTAATTGAAACTATAAAACTGACTGTTTGTCATCCCGAAACGACATTGTTCTATTCATAATTCTTTGTCTGTAGTTAGAATTGTAACATGCATAATTACCATGCACTAATTATATGTAATCGCTTCGTAATAAGCAAATCTTCACTAACTAACAATAATACACGACCATTAATTTTGTATATTGTTGAATTAATAAGATATTTACGAAACAGGTATAGAGAGAACAGAATCTATGGAAAGCGTTATAGACAACTCGGAAGGCGAGAACGAGGCAAGAGAATCTGACGTTTTAGAAAGTGACAGCTCATCCAAGGAGGTCTTCAAAAGTATCAGAACTAGGTACTTGTCAAGGGTCCACAGTGTTTCAGACCCTCCAAACCGCAACAGTATTGTCGGACAGGCATTCTTCAAATGCAACAGTCCAGCCAGAGATGATGAATTCAAATTTGATATCGACAACGTTACAGTTGATGAGACGAATGATGATGAGAGCCAAAAAGCTTTATCACCAGACGAGTTCCGAACAAAAGTTCTGGCTGAAGCCGTCCTTCCTCCCTTTGGACACAAAGAGCTGAAAAGACAAGACGCTATTTATCTTGTGAACGATAAGATTAATAGACAGGACGCAATCGAAAGACTCGAATCGCCGGAACTTACAGATGACTTGGATCTGGGTGATGTGAAGTCCAAATCAGTATCTACTTTCGTTGAGAGATCGAGAGATAGAAGCATATTTAGCAGAGATTTGTCTGGTATTTATAAAGGAAAGCTGAAATCTTTTAGTTTGGAGAATATCAATTGTAATAAGCAATACAAAGATGCATTACAAGAGGCTACTAGTATAGAGTTTCTAGGTGCTAACTTCTATAGTGACATGTCGTTATTCAATAATAATTATAGTGAAGTATCACTTTTTACTGAGGGTTCAGATAGTGTGTTCCACTCTTCTGTAGAAAAAAATAACAATGATGTCAGTGCTGTGTCCAAAAACGAGTTAAATGAAACAAATAGGGATAACCCTAAAGATAATGAAAAGATACATGAAATACTAAATGTTGTTCCAATAATGAAAGCAGAGTCACTGCTTCCATTTCCATATCCAGATGATATAAGACCAGATTCCAGAATGGACATGATGCGAACATCATTCGCGTCTTCTAAATACTTTCCTGACGACAAAGTTAAGAAAGATTTAGAGAAAGTGAACAAAGAACTAAGATTGACTTTCAAAGAGGCTATTGAAAGAATAAAAGGAAACAATAAAATGAACAGACAGATATCTTCGTATACACCAAAAGCTCTGAAAGAATGTTTAGATAATGATTTTGATGATGCTACCAAAGATATAAAATCAAGTGATAATAGTAATATACCTACCTATATAGTTAGTGAAACTACCGATAAAGTCGAATATAGTGAGAAAAATATAGAATCTAGTCCTATAGAACCAGTTTCGGATACAAAAAGTAGTAAACTTAATCCAGAAATAATAACTGAAGTAGATTTTGGGATGAAACTCGACTCAATCAAATCTGATGAAACGCAGTCTTCAAATACTACTCCCTGTATAATTGAATCTAGTAACCCATTTTTCGATGCAATGAAATATGAAGATTCACTTTCAGTGCGAACTGAAAGTAAATATCCACTAGATCTAGATGACGTTAGCTATCATTTAAAAATAAACAACAGAGATATTTGTGATGGTGGTGAAATGATAGCTGTACAAAACAACAGCCCAGAGTTCAATGTAACGAAGCCAGTAAAAAAACTTACAACATTCATGACTCCTATGAAACTAGTTGGTAATATAGTTCCTACATCTCCAATAATTATAAGCCCAGTTGTTATCCAATCGGTATTTTTCAAGCCTTACGCTGATGCAGAATTCTTAGAAAAGAAAATACAAATCCAACCAATAGAGTCTACTACAATATATCCTTTAGAATCTGCAGATGTTACTGATAAAATATCTACTGTCTATTACGATGACACCGACCAAGTAGCAGAGGATAAACCCAAAACATTTCCAAAAGCCGATGGGGATGTAAAACCCGAAGAAAAAATAATAGATGAAAATGTTAGTAGAAAAAGAATTTATCAAAGAAACACTAGAGCGAAACATCTACCACTCCTAAAATTGAATGGTGATTCAAGTAATGCAGAAGTGAAGCCTACATCACCAGCAAAAGTGAATCAGAAACCAACAGATGCTACTAATCTTAAAGTTAAAATAATTCCCAGAACACCGGAATGGCTAGTTGACAACCAATACTACCAACCCTTGGACAATGTTCCGTTTGTGATTAATACTGTACAAACATTCACCGCGCCAATAGTAATCGATAAGAAAGATGACACTGTTTTTACTAACTCGAACCCGTTTCGATCCTTAACACCCTCGCGACGTCAATCTGAAGAAAACGTTTATGAAGAAATCGGTGAGCCGTTTCGTCCGCCATTACCAAATAGGAACATAGCTGATGATGAGAAGATTTCAAACAAAAACCAATCCTTCAGCGAGGAGTTTGCCTCCATCACCAGAGAGGAAATCCTCAAAGTTCCTAGAAAACCAAAAAAGCCTAGAAAGGAATCCCAAGACAAAATACAAGATGATGTAGAGACAGCGCGTATTACGCGTACAGTTATCTCTCTATCGCGGACATCGAGTGCGAACTCTGAGAAGAAGTCTTCAGGGATTAGAGATATCGTACAGAATATAGAGAAGTCAAGTTCTTTACCAGAAAGAAAGCTATCGCTGCAAACGCCAAAGCCCCAATCAGCTTTTGAGAATAACACCAGCTCGCTCCCCCGTGAGAAACCTTATTGGAAGACGTTGGAGCACAAGAGACTCTCCCACCCAATCAGGTCCTTGAACGGTCCGCAAAAATATCTACGTAAGTAGGTTGTCCTCGAGTGATGTCAATAACTAGTACGAATGTATGGAACATTTTTGTGTATTGGTTGATGGTGATGGAACGGTTTTTTTTGACGGTGGTGGTATTTGTTTTGTGTTTTTAGGTGGTTGATTTCTTTTCTACAGTTGTTCATGTTTTAAATACAGCCATGTGTAAATGGTACTAATTGACGCTTTATGTAAACCACATAATAACAGACTACTTCTTGAGAGTTTGCTGGCAAGGTCCCTTGTTAACATCGCGGAAGTAGTCTGATATAAATGGTTCTCGTATAGTTCACACCATTTTGTGTCGGGCACGACTTGATAAGTTATCAAGAGAATCTGCTTTATGTTTTACTAATGAAACTATGTATTTGAAACAGAAGATTTATGTATTTATGGATGTATTATGAGGAGATGTATCTATAAACATCTATATTTATAAAGAACAACGACTTAAAAATTAGGTATAGTAAAGGATAAATGGATTTATTCACAAAACAAAGAAGAATTTGGTGTCAACGAATTTTTTTATATATGCTTTTTTATTGTTGACAGCATTTTGGGAGGTTATGGTCATTGTTTAGCGTTTTTTTGCCTTTTTATTATGTTTACAGGCTCTTCATAAAGTTGACTTTCTGCCTAGTCTGCAGCGGCTATAACAAATCAACTAGTAACTTATGACCTATACTAGTTGTTCACACTAACCGATACACCAAATACTATAACAATAACATTATAGTCCACGCGAATAGCACAACATACTTTTCTCGGGTCGAGATCAATAAATAATTTATGAACAAAATCACTGAATATTTTCCTCTATTTTCACCAATGTTTAGTAAGAATCTGTTTATTTCTAGCGATGCCACCTAGAACGGAGGAAACCCCACCACCGCCGCTTTTGACTAGCGCATCTCTGCAAGATATAATGGCGACTGCCGCGTCGCATAGAAGGACCAAAGGTTTATAAATAATTTCCCTGTAATATTAAGTACATATATTATTTCAAAGTCAAAAGAAAATTATTTCATTAAAATTACAAGGATCACTTTGAAATGTCCTAAATCCCTTAATTCCTTGTGTTGATTCAACAGTGCTGTTTCATACTGGCAGCGCAAACCTAATGGTTGCGCCAATCCTACCGACTGCGCCAATTTAATTTAGGAATTTGGTTTATTATAGATTGACATTTATGTGATGAACATAGATGTTTGTTCTGTGTCTGGGTGTTAAGTATAATAAGTATGCATTTACAAAATAAAGTATACAATTATTTTATAAGTTATCTAGTTCCCATAGTAACAAGCTTTATTAAGTTTGGGGCTAATGACACTGTGTGATAATGCCCACCAATATTTATTTCTTATTTATTTATATGTAGTTACCGTCTTCATTAAATTGATAGTTCTTGTCATTGTTAAATAAGTACAAACGTTGTTAAGATGTAGTGTGTTGTGACTCTAGGTGTGAGCCGACAAGACTCTCGTCTGTCAGTGAAGTCGCTGATCGAAAGCATTGAGAACGCTGCGAAGGCGGCGAAGGCCTCGCCGGCCACCACGCCCGTCACTGAATGGCCTCAGGTGTGTTATTTACCTTACATTAGATTTTATAAAACTTAAAATAAACCAAATAGGATTTCCACTGTAAACCCCAAGTACGGTAGACTCAGATCTCGAAGAGTTTGAATCGTTGGCACGTTGAAACATTTAATTTGTAACAATACTCATATTTTGCAATAGTTAAGCATTCCTTACGTGACAGGTCGCATGCCCATCGCCACTTATAAAATAGAATACTAACTGGTTCCCTCAATGTTGAATGAACTGTCCTCAGGTGGTAATGGCCATCTATGCTGATCGCGTCATTCTTAGTATCATGAGGTCTAGTCCCTCGTAAGAATATGAGATCTCCCTCCAGGTCCAAGCATCAGTCTGCGATACGGTCACCAGCAACAGTATCAAGAACGGCATCTCGGAGCCGCCGTCACCGCCCACCAATGGCATGGCCGTCACCACCTTTTCAAAGCCACCTTCGGCCAGGGTATCGCGGTCTTCACCTATACAAGCAGGTTAGTTATTTTATACCATGCTTTAACTTAACACACTTTATGTATCTGTGTTACTCGTAATTAGGGCTGCCATCCATCCGGGTTTCCCCGGATTTGTCCTAGTTTAGAGGGCGTCCGGGGAGCGTCCGGGCGGGGTTTCATTTGTAGTCCGGGTTTAAAATTTGGCCACCCGCGACACAAGCACTGTGCCGGAATTGTGAAATCAACTTTTCGATTAAGGGAGCCGTTTTAAATTCTGGTCTCTAAAATCCGGGGTTTTCACTTGTCTTGTCCTGGTTGACAAATTTTAGAAATGGCAGCCCTACTCTTAATTCACTATGAATAATGCTAAATCTATTCCAAACAAGTCTTTTTTTTTTTTTTTTTTTTTTTTTTTTTTGGAAAATGGAATGACAATAAAGTCTTAACGATGTAGAACCGTCCGAACCTTATCTATAAAAAAAATGATTTTTCTTATGATATAAGATAAGATATTTCATGTATAGAGGAAATACCAGGCTTCTAGCACCTGAACTAATGACTAATAATGCGCTATTAGGCTTTATAAAACCAAAAAAACTTGTTCAATTTACAAAATTATCCGATAGCGCTATATTACCACTAAGCAACCTAAAATTACTAAAGTGACTGATATACGTAATATAATGTCTTAAATTCATTGACATGCATGTTTAGATTTATACAATAAAAATGTATTCTAACCGTAATTTAGGTATATTGTTAATTTCCGCATACAAATAAACTAAAATGACAGAAAGCGCCATTTTGAATTGCCATTTTGTTTTCCACAAAATGGCGTCTTGTGTCATCTAAGCTCTACAGGTGCATGTGTTTGCTTCTTACAGCATGGCGGCATGAGAGAGGCGCTTAGCCAACACTTGCCCTAACTTATTATCTATAACTGTGTGTTGTGTGCTACTAATCATTCTAATTTATTTTTAAACTGTTGCGGAATACACGCCTGCATGTTACTGTCTGTTTTATTTTTATTTTTAAAACCTTAAGTTTCAAATTTCTTAAAACAATACTCATATATTTACTCTGAGTTTTAAATCCAAGTCTAAAATTGTAATCAAACGGGATAACATAGCAATTAAAACTATTTCTTTAAAATGGGAAACTTGTTTTATGTAAATAATTAAATATGTAGGACCAAAAAAAATTGTTTGTGTCATCTAAGTACAGGACTGTCAAAACCGTTTGACGTTTACATATTTTTGACACAAAAGTTATAGGTTCATTCTACTTTTTTTTTGTTTCTCAATGAATACCTACCTTGATACTTCTATAGGTTCATCTAAATCCAATACCTTATTTCTAAGTTTATGGTATTTGGATATTATTATTTAAAAACCTTCGCTATAAATAAAAACGGGAACGGTTTCGCATCATTATCTATGTTCAAATGTTTTCATCACAAAAATGAAGATATTTCCATCATTATACCATTGTTCGGCGGTTTTGTGCCACCAGCATTACTGTCGCATTCTGCGGCCTGAGCATGGACCACTATCGTATCGACATCGTTTAGTTCAAAAGTCAAAACTGATACCTGTCCTTGTAAAAAGTGTCAGTTTTGCCATTTGGACGATACGATGTCGCTTTAGATTATTTACATCGTATGTCCGAATGCCAAAACTGACACTTTTAACATACAAAACGTGTCAGTTACGACGATACGTCTACCGAAAAACGATACGATGTCGATGCGATAGTGATTCGTGCTAGCACCCCTGGTACAAAACCGCCGACTCTTACCTTTACCACCACGCTTGCTAAATGTGTCTAACTTGCGCGTGCGGCATAGAACCTGCTACCTGCGGCACCAACATCCCGGACGAGCGCCGCGCCACCATGTCGCTGCAGCAGAAGGCTATGGAGTCATTTGTGAGGAGGAACAGCTATGGAGATATTTGTAAGTTTATATAACAAACTACCGCATAATGTTGCCAAATGTAATGTTTAGACGTGCCTCTGACTAACCCCTTTAGATATCTTCAAGAATCTGAGCGCCTGGAGATCAAAGAGGATGTGTACCGTACTTGAGGATTGCCGTCGTGATCCTATTTTATTTAATTTAATTTTTAGTCCGTCCCGGTTTCGCTTGAGTGAACTAATGAAGATTACATAAAAGGCAAATTTTTAGGGTTCCTTACCCAAAGGGTGAAAACGGGACCCTAAAACTTCGCTGTCCGTCCGTCTGTCTGTCTGTCACAGGGCTGTATCTCATGAACCGTGATAGCTAGACAGTTGAAATTTTCACAGATTATGTATTTCTGTTGAGGCTATAACAACAAATACTAAAAACAATAAAATAAATATTTATGTAGGGCTCCCATACATCAAACGTGTTTTTTTTGTGCAATTTTTGTGGGGAACTCTTATTTTATGAAAATTTGATAGTCTATGTTACTTACTGATACTGCAGCTTTTGATAGGTGAAATATTTATTAAAAATTGGTTCAGTAGTTTTTTCATACGGAATATTTTTTGTGTTAGGTGAGAGAAAGGATCCCCTAAACGCGTTACAAGTGAAGAATGGTGGCTCCAAGCGCAACGCACTGCTAAAATGGTGCCAGCAAAAGACGATGGGATATAACAACATCGACATTACTAACTTCAGGTATGTCACAGATTCACAGAACATCTTCGAAGACAACATCAGAAAATACCTTCATTGTCTTCTAGAACGAGCACTTTTAGACTTTAAAAATAATAATAAACTTAATTATTTCACTCACAGAAGTTTACAAATAGTTGTTGAAGCCCCTTAAATCGAGTAATAAATGTTTTTGATGAATTTCAAATCGTTTTTTCTCAGTAACCGCAAAACATACAGTTTTGTTTTTTATGACAAAGATAACTTAAGGATTTAATCTAGATAAAATAAAGACAGAAACACGATTGGTGAAACTTTTCTCGATAGATTTATTTTCCAAAGTTGGCTCTTCAAAAACACTAGTTTCGATTTTAATCAAAACTATGAATAGCTAAATAGTTCATTTGTATATAATTCGTTAGATAATCATACTAGCTTCCTAAATTAAATACATTTTTTTTTTAATTTGATGGTTTTCATATTATTGCGGTTTTATCTCTTTTTCCGTCTTATCCGGGTAGACTCAGCCCATACAAAACGTCAAAAATTTGACTTATCACCTTAATCTCTGAGCTAGGTAATTCCATCTAAGATGAGTAGACAAAAACTACTTTTGGATTGCGAATATAACACCATAAATCCGACAGCAAAAAGTACTTTAAGTTTTACCCGAATTCAATGAAACTCCTTTGGATTCTAGCTATGCATATTTATTTATTTATTTATTTATTAAAAAGGATACCCAACACAGGGGTGTACACATTCAAATTAAAAAAAAAAACGAATACAAAAAGTTAAAGCAAAGTGCTCCCGCAATTATAGGGTACACCCCTTTTGCGTTTTTTTAATCGTTTTGGGGGATGTTTTTCATATTTTAAAGTAGTATATATTCGGGCATTATATCTACATCTACAGCAAATTTAAACTTAATCCGTTTTGTCGTTTAGGCCTGATTGAGGAACAAACATACATACAAACTCACAAACTTTCGCATTTATAATATTATTAGGATGATAAACAAACTATCGAGGTTACTCGTATTTTGATAAGCTTCTCTGAAAACACGGTCTGTTCTCCCTTAGCTCGTCATGGAACGACGGCATGGCCCTCTGCGCCCTACTCCACTCGTATCTAGGGGAGCACCGCATCCCCTATTCCACTTTATCCCCCCACGACAAGAGGACCAACTTCTCCGTCGCGTTTGCGGCCGCCGAATCTGTCGGTATACCCACCACACTTGTAAGTAGCACCATTTTTATTTGATACCTTGTTTTTATGATGTAGTCATTCATAAAAACAAGGTACCACCAAACCCCCTATGACGTCAAAGAACATCTTGTGAACATAAGATGTGCTTTGACATCATGGTGGGTTGGTGGGGTGTGTTGGTGTGCCCACCGTAGGATTTTAGATGCAAGATGTGCGGGTTTAGGCCCCGCATTGAGGGACGAATATTTGGAGCGACGAAGATGGAGATTATACCAGAGGAAGTTTTAAAGTAGATGAATATGAGTGTGATGAAGAGATAGGAGCAATAGGTAATGGTATGAACGTGTTATGAAGAATGGAGGTCATGTGACGAGAAGGATGTTAAGAATAAAGGTGGATTAAGAAGTAAAGGTAGGCCAAAGAATTGATGGATGGATTTAAATGACATGGATAAGAAAGGAGTAAGTGATGAGATGACAGAATAGACGAATACATGTTATGCCGACTCAACTGAAGTGGAATAAGGTCAAGATGATGATGATGATGACAATGATGATGATGTTGATGATTATAATAATACTGTGTTATTTTGTCAACAGAATATACAAGATATGATCCAACATGAGCGGCCGGATTGGCAGCAAGTCATGGCGTATGTCACCAGCGTCTACAAGCATTTTGAGACTTAGTTTATTTAAAGCCTTATTGTAATGGCAATTGAGATCAAATTCCTTTGAAAAGTAGGCAGGACTATACGTCTAAAGGGCTATTTTTGATGGTGAAAGAATTTAGTGTTGTGAGAGGATAATCTTCAGTATACTTCTTGATTATGCTATAACTTCTTAATACCTAGTAGTGTTGACAACAGCAGAGCGCTTCCTTTAAGATATAGGGTCCTGGCTTTTAAAAAGTCGTTAAGCCACAGCCCCGGATCTTAATTTTTTTTTTTTAAATTTTTCGTGCTTAGTGTGAATCAAAGTTAAGTAAATGAAGAGTTGTCCATTCGTTCGTAAAGTGTGAGTTTAGCCGCCCCCTGAACTTGCCCAGGGCATGGCCCCCGAATTGCCCCCCCCCTAGATCCAGGGCTGCTAAGCCATGACGGGATGTCTTTAGATGGCTTATTAATTCGTCGCCAGTGTTGTCCACTACGAGCTTACTTTTTGAATGCAACTCAAAACAATGCAAGTTTCGAGTTCAATAATAAATATTGCATTATTATTGAAAATAACAAAAACAAGTATGAAATTTTAAAATGTAATGGTTGTAAATTGACATTCCTATGAATTGTTGCTTTTGCGCGCTAGCCTAGACACATATTTTTGAAGTTTTTTATCGTATTAACTTATTGTAGGTAAGTACTTATTACCTTACACGAGAATATATTATTACAAACCAATTCTACTATTGGCCGATTTACATGGAGAGCATTTCTCGTTTTAGGTCAGAAATTTCCGATTTGTTCTATAGAATATAACGTCATAGAACAATAAAAACCGGCCAAGTGCGATGTCTTAGTAATAGGGTCCCGTTTTTACCCTTTTAGTACGGAACCCTAAAGAGGCACAGTTTTTTTTCCAATTTGTACCATAGAAGTTGGTCCATGTATTTAAATAGTTCCTTAACTAAACTTAAAAAAAATATTGTCTCTTGACTTTTTGATTGGTTGAAACATTTTGGTCGGTTTTCTTTTTAGTTTTTTAAAATGTAATTAATTTACCTCTCTTTGAGCATCGCATCTTCGAGACGATTAACTCTCTCCATCTAAACAAAGCTTAAAACCCTTTTAATAAAATACCTGTACTCGTAAAGTCCGTAGCACCTGCTACGCGAAAGCTACGGTCGTAGCAGGTGCTACAAAAATTCACGCTAAAAATATTCGGTCAATTTTATATGAAAGAAGACCGTGGTCTAGTATAAGGAAACATAAAAACTCTTATGTCTATCTGTACTAAACTTAAATTCATGCTTAACTATTTATGAAGCACTTGGCGATTCTCAACAAGTTGTGTAAGGTTTTTAAGGAGTTCGATAGCCGCAGATGGCTGTATAAAAGAAAAAAGTTGTTACTAACTTTAGTATAACATGCCATGGTTGTATTTTACGTGGTATGAGACACCGCTAAACAGCGGCCTAGAGCGGTGACGACGGTCACGAGAGTTTGTATTGCAACGGGTACGCTAGGGGACATTTTGTCCCGCAAAATAACGCTACAGTGTCCCGCAACATTTCTGTTAACACCGAGTAGTGTAATCTGTAAAAGATTTCACAACATTGTCCCCTGGACATTCACGTAGTTGTCCATTGACATGTTGCGTCATTTGTCCCCTGGCTCCGTGGCTTTAATGTGAGATGATTCTGCCTTAGACACGGATAAGTGATTTAACAACCGTCTTTCCAATGCAAGACTGATCTGTAGGTTTTTAAGGAAGGTTGTACCAACTAGTGTGTGTGATGTAGGTGTTGTACGCGGCATGGTAGATTTAGTGTTCAGAGCTAGTGTATTTTGGAGAACATGAGATTCGTATTACATAACTTAATTCAAACTTTTTTAGGCTGAAGCAAGGATTTTTTTTAACAGTTCATATTGATAAAGAAAACAAATTAAATAAATATTGGTGTACGCCATCTAGCCGCAAACTAGGCAGAGCTACTACTACAACTAGATTAATTTATTTAAGTAGGCACCAATAAATATCTATCAATAAAAGATCTAAAAATAAAATATCAAAATCTATGCTTTTGAGTTTAGTTCTGCAATACGAACCTTTAGTTTTGGAATTTCGAACACTGATCGCTTCGTTGATTTAGCTATTTACCTAAATATTTAGGTATTTAATATGCCTTACTAAGGTAGCATAAGTACTCTTAGATCCCAACTAACTAAAGGCTATAATGTATTGGAATTTGTAGGATTTCTTATATACCCTATATAAATAGATGTGTGATTGATAAACGAATTTGAGCTCTGTTACTTTAGAAATTAGGTCTGGAATTGTTCCTTGTGATAACGGGAATTGAGCGACAATGTATATCTGTAAACAGTATGTTATCTTTGCTATTGATCCAAAAATAATAACATATATTTATTCAATCTAGTCCAAGTAATTCTGCTTAAAAAATGTAACTTTCTGTAGTTTGAAATGTTTCAAATATTATAAAATGTATTACATAATCCTATATTAAATCCCTGAATTATTTATCGTGTAGATAACTACATTTTAAAGATTGACTAAATTAAACTATATTTATAACAGAACAAACGTTTTAAAATATATTTTTTCTTTTTTCCAAAGAAGCCTTACACACCATTTGGTTTTTGATTTACCTGAATTGCTTTAGCTTTTTGTTAAAATAATATTGCATTTTTAATTGCCAGTTTTATATAATTTTGACATATCTGTTTTATGGTTTATTGTCAACATCATAAATATCGGTTAAATTATTACCATAGAAGTGCCAAAACTGAAATAAACTCCAATCAATAAATTTTAATCACTTTGTCGAGACAACAGACTTGCAATTTCTAAAAAAAGTCATCATTAAGACTTCTGATGTTCACTGTACTATGGCTTATGCCTAAGATTACCTGCTGTAAACCGGGCCCTTACTCTGCAAAACAATTTCGACATTATCGAAACGATATGACTGTGCTCGTGCAGAAATCGTCGTTTGTTGTAGTGGAATGTATGATATCGATTGTCAAAAGTAATGTCGGTCGTTTCATCTTTGAAAATATAGTCGAAAAT
The DNA here is from genome assembly GCA_912999785.1 of Hydriomena furcata. Classification (NCBI taxonomy): domain Eukaryota; kingdom Metazoa; phylum Arthropoda; class Insecta; order Lepidoptera; family Geometridae; genus Hydriomena; species Hydriomena furcata. The sequence goes on from OU538820.1 coordinate 22,806,411, forward strand.
GATGTGAAATTTGATATATCGTTTATCGTTTTCATGAGTAGACCTGGTTTAGGGTAACTATGGCTTTTAATAAAGAATTGGTGTAACAAAGCAGCAGACTTTGCATGCATAGGCATGCTAAGTTTACGGCTTTGGTCATGATAATCAACCGTGTAGTGTTGATTTTGGACTTTATTAACTTAATTTCGATTATGCATTCGCTTATTTGAGTGTTACGTTTTCGATTTGATTGTTGACGATGTGTGGCGTAGTTATTATTTATATAATTAATCATAATTATTACATATTTTGAGATGTTTGTATTTTTGTAAATATAGCTATAAATAAAGTTCCTGATTTTAATATAAACTGTATGTTTGTTATTATTCAATATTGTTTTATTCACGCAATAGGTAGGTACTTATCTTGTGATATTTTATCTGGCCATGAACTCTTGTGTGACGTCAATATATTGATTTGAGAAGGAATGAAAACAATTATAAAATTATCTATATATTTTATTATTTAACAATAATATTTAACCTATTAGATAACTTCGGCCAATTAGATCGAGAAATTTGTAAAAATAATTGGTGAAGTATAATCAATACTTAAAGTTATCTAATAAATAACACTATATAGTGGTAAATAAGATATAACGAAGACATTCGATTGAATGGAAAACTATTTTGATTACGATAAGATTTTAAAATTTACGACCGTCGAAGGTCTCGTGATAAGACGAGTAATAAAATGTATTTGATGAATGCAGAATCGTTTTTTCTCATTAACCGCAAAACATTCAGTTTTGTTTTCGATGACAAAGATAACTTTAATAATACAATCTAGATAAATAATAGACAGAAACACAATTGGTGAAACTTTACTCGTTAGATTTATTTTCGAAAGTTGGCTAAACACTAGTTTCGTTTTTAATCAAAACTATAAATAATGTTATGTAAATTATAGACAGTTTATTTTTAAGTTTGATGGTTTTATATAATGCAGTTTTATCACTTTTTACGTCTTATCCGGTTAGACTCAACCCATACTAAAAACCAAACATTTCACATAACCAACTTTTAGTGATGTTTTTTAGTGCCCTAAAACATTATTCCCCAGTATAAAAATTATAATACCTTGGTCCTGATATCAGACCCAAGCACTTGGATCTTCGTAACTTAGAACCTGAGAGAATCTAATGATTCGCTTAACTTTTACTTGCGAATTTGTTTTGATATTATTTTGAATTTGACTTAATATTTTTTGTTATGGCTCAAGATCGACAAGAGGCATTAACAATGAACATCCGTCTCAGTTTTCGAGATTGATCTAACTAAATACACCCCGTAGGTATTTTTTTTATTTTTTATTTATTTATTTTTTTTATTAAGGCAGCGCCAACAGCACACATAATTCACATTAAATACGTAAACATTTATGAAACAGTATTATAGAATGTGAGCCAATTACAGGCATGCACAGCATTACTAATAAAAAGACAGACAACAGACACAGGAAAAAGAATATAATTTAAGGTACTTAAGAATAAAAAATAAAAATAAAACTATTCTGACAATAAAAATAAAAATTAGAAAAGAGAAAAGAAAATGAAAATACACTATATCTCATGTTAGAAGGATGCCTAAAAACTTATTCATGAGTTTGGTCTTAAAAATTTGAAGCGAGTCACCAAACGGATCTAATTCAGCTAAGTTTTCTGTAATAAAGCTATACTCGTTACAAATTCTAGTAAGGGGAAAACTGAGTACGAGAAAAGGGGGTGTTAAATAATTGAACGATAGGTTTTCTGGGGTTATTATAAGGTATACGATGAGCTGAGTATCTTAATTAAAATAGCAGTAGTAACCTCATTAGGTACTACCCAAGGGTACCTACGGATAGATATAAGGGATATACGGATATAAAGGGATACCGATATATCAGTGTCTTGTCAGTAAAATACAATACCAAATTTATTTTACATTTTTTAAATCTTAGAATTCGATTACGCCTGGTATGTACTTCTCGATTAGGGACTCATAGTAGGGCCACAGGGCTTCGATGTCGGGTATGCCTCCGCTTTTAGTGTAGAGGTCGTATTTGCTGCGAAAATAATCGTATTAAGTACTAAACACATGGTAAAGAAACTCAACTCAATCTCCGACTAGGCTAAGGTCGCTAAATTGCTCCTATATTGAATAAGTGGGCTAAGAATATCTATGTAGCTTCCTTCTTTGCTGACGTCGGTACACCCAATCAGCAACTCGCGAGCTAAGCATTAACGTCGCAATACAGTGCTTTATCAGAGGTAAAAGTATTGGTAGGTACCTACCTACTCGCGATTACGAGACGAAACACGACGTCAGTGAAGAAGGAAGGCATTCACCATGAATAGTAGGTTTTCAAACATCATCAAACTCAATTAGATCTATCATATTCGTAGCGTAGTTATTAGGTCTAGATTTGCTCAGTTTTTGAATGATCGAACCGTAAATACTTCTTGTCAGGTGGGTCTATAAGAGCGCATAATAAAGCTATAAATAAACACAGGGGACATTTTGTCACAACATGACACCCAATGTTACACAGTATCTCGCAAGATGCCCCGCAACATTTTACTTGCAGCAGGACACTTCTTCGTGTGATATTTCTATAAACAATGAGTAAAAAGTAAAAAGCCTGTAAAAAGTTCCACAATATTGTCCCCTAGACATTCTCGTATTTAATAAGTAACATGTTGCGGAACATGTCATTAATTTGTCCCCTGGTATAGCCGTGGTTCAAAACTTACTTGAATTCCAGGACATGCTTCATGATCTCATTATCGCCTTCCTTCAAGAGTTGCTTGTAGTCGCCGCCCGCGTGCCACGGGTAGAAGGAGTGGTATCTATTCAATAATATATGCCAAATAAATAAATACGTCTTTAAACAAGAATAAATAAGTAAGACTTGCGCAAATGGTGAGTAAATCGAGAGGAAACCCGCTGCTTTTTCTGCTGTGCATATAATATTCTGGTCGAGTACTTAGGTATTTTGTGTTAGGATAAGTGATAATAATCGTCTAGTAAAGCAAGTACTTCCAAAAAGGTTGACGTCAGGAAAGCGGCCGATTGTCACACACCAACATATAACACACACCACAACACCAACTATACATTAGGTATAGGTGATAATTTTGAAGTGTTGGGTAAGTCTTTCCATCTAAAGATGTCATATTCATTTTAGTTTAGGTACCTACCGTAAAATTGACGCATGTTGCCACCTGAGGAGTGATGGTCCAAGTGTCTCACCTAATCATGTAGAGTCCCTCCGTAGGTATTTTGGAGTTATTGTGTTTAAGCACCCGGTAGAGGTACTCGTCGTGTCCCCACGACATCATTATGTTCTCCAGGCCGCAATGGGGCTGGTACATTCCGCATTCAGTGCTGGAACCACATAAAACAGTTTACATAAACCATGGGTACTCGTGGGTCCTCGTAACTAGCGAGCGTTTAGCGTATAGCATCGTAAAATGTATTGATCTTGGTACTGAATTATATCTACCTACACGTTAATGCTCCTTGGCATACAAAGGTGGCTACCGATGGGGTGTGAATTTTGACGTAATAAGACGAAACTACGGAATATTAAACCGCAGACGGCCGGTTGTAAACATACATAAAAGCCAAGTCCTTTTCGCAAGATGTTTGTCAACATGTTGTGCCGAGCCGATCCCACATTAAGCGGAAAAAGGAAAAGATAATGATGAGACAGAACTACGGAAGATTCTACGACTAAAATGGATCTTTTATTCCAGGTACTCACTTGTACTTAGGGTTGTAAGTGTCGGTGTTATTCTTAAAGCTGTCGTCGCCGTAAACGATGGACTTGCCCCACTTGCAGCCAACTGCGAAGGTGTCTCCCACCACGCACCATTGCGGCTCATTATAGAATGCCATCACCTATTAACATATTTGTGTGGAGAGACTGCTCAGTAGACTTATCACTACTGTGATCCAGAATCTTGACCTCTTAAACTTTTAATTCCTGATGGTTATTTACAATTGTTATAGGTAGCTAGTTTAGTATTGTGTAGATTAGTAACATAACTTTGGATTTTTACAGGGGTCATCAACGTCACCTTTAATTTATTTTAGGACCCGCGTAAAAGACATTAAATTATGTAAAAAACAGAAACCTTTGACCTTTTGACTGATGGAAGATTATTATCGAAGATGTACTGCCATGATGGATGATTCTCCTTCTCCATACCTTTCCAAGATCATGGATCAACCCAACCAGGTGGAACCAGTCCTGGTCTGGGTGGTCTTCTCGGATCCTCTCAGCGGTTTGGAAGGCGTGGACGATGTTGGGCAGTTCCGTGTCAGGGTCTGACTCATCCACGAGATCGTTTAACTTGATGAGGGCATCTTTGATGGTCAGTTTTATGTGGTTGAACTTTGTCCATTTCTCAAGTTTACCTGGAATTCGAGTGTTAAAAAAAACAGGAGTATGACAACCCTACTTAAGGATTACAATCGTGATTCTATTTCACATTATTACAACAACGGGAATTACTCACGTAAATGATAAATTGTCAATGAGGACGCCGACAATGTTTCAATTCATCTAGAGAATCATCTTCAGGGTGAGTGGACCCTTAAACGCGCGCGCTACCCTGCTCGCATTTGCGTCTCGCGTGAGTAATTCCCATTGTTGTAATAATGTGTAGTATAACTCACGAAAGTTTTGAAAGTGATTCTATTTCATTTATTTTTTCTTACCTTTAACAAAATCCACAGTCATGTTAGTGTGCATGTCATAGTAAGTCTTTCGGACGCGTGCCTTCACCGGGTCGGTGTCATCGATGTCATAGTTGCGGAAGGCTTCGATAGGTTTGCCGTCGAACTTGGCCTCCGGACGCAGGAGGAGGGAGGGGTCGATTATACCCACAGATTGCTATAATACAAAAATAACCATTTGCAAAAGTGATAAATTACTAACAAGGTTAATAATGAATCGTCCTAAATCTAGTTGATTAAGGGCTTTTTTTATACTTTTTATTATCAATTTGTGTGTAAACAATTTGAATTTCTAAAAAATAGTTCCAACATGTTGAAATGAAAGTAATTTATTGCATTATCTTACTACTATTACACAAAATATACATCACTACATAGTATAAAGAAAAGTCGCTTTCCGCTTCCCGCGTATGTATGTATGTATGTTTGCTTATATCTTTAAAACTACACAACGGATTTTGATGCGGTTTTTTTTTATAGATAGAGTGATTCAGGAGGAAGGTTTATAGTATATAGTAGAGAAACACTGATAATTTTAGAGGTTTCTAATGTGATGTCGTAAATAAACACATTTTTTTGGCTGAACCACACGAGATATATCAAAATAATGAACTACAGTATTGTATACCTTAAAAACGTCTACAAAAAAGTCCACGATGGTATTAGAAATGTCTTACGCACAGCGAAGCGGGCACGGGTCGGCTAGTACATAATAAAATACATTTATCTAGATAGGCAATAGGAGGTATGGTCATGTTCGATAGATGGGTGCTGACTTAGCTCGATAGCCTTAAATTAGCTCTCAAAAAAGACCTCGTTCAATTACGTCGTAACAGCTAAACCGATTTCGGTGTAAGGTATGATAGATTCATGTTGTGGACGCAAGCGAAGTCGCAATCAGACATATTTTTGCTATTACTCATTATGGGTAGGAAATAAACTAGATATAATGTATAATATATTAAAATATGAATAAATACAATCAAATAAAAACCGGCAAAGTGCGAATCGGACTCGCGCACGAAGGGTTCCGTACCTTTATCTATAAAAACGGCAAAAAATTGTATGGGAGCCTTCCATAAATATTGATTTTATTCTGTTTTTAGTTGTTGTTATAGCAGCAACAAAAATACATAATCTGTGAAAAATTCAATTGTCTAGCTATCACGGTTCATGAGATACAGCCCTATGACAGACAGACGGACAGACGGACATCGATATCTTAGTAATAGGGTCCCGTTTTTACCCTTTGGGTACGGAACCTTAAAAACAACAAAACATTTAGACTCTTGGTCAATCTCTTCTATAATCAATAGATTTATTGTTCAAAGATGGCTTCTACTAAAATAAAAACTACTTTTTTCGTTTTACTCAAAATATTTATAAGTTTCACAGATTTTTCTATTACATACGAAAAAAAAGGTTATCAATTCGATGCGTAGATACATACACATTTTATATTTTTCCATATATATGACCATATATATGATCTCTTTACATGGTGATCCTTTTTGGATGTTTTTATTTCAATGTGTAGAGAATTATCCAAAGTTATTTCTATTAAATTGTATGTTTGTAGGACTATTACCTTCTTTAATAAAACTTAAAAACTAATCGTATCATAACTTTTTGTTTGATCGAAACATTTTAGTTTATTAGACATTTATTTGTTTTTTATTCTGAGAGGATGTCTACCGTACTTGGGGATGAAAGCCGTGATCCTATTTATTATTATTTTTATTTGTAGTTTTTAAGACGTAATTACTTAACATTATACAGTAGAATCGAATTTGCTAGTTACCAAAATGAGTAACAATAAATTTATAAATAATAACCCTCAAAAGAAATATTTTTCAAAAACACTTACTAGATCCTTCATTTTCTCACGAGTTATGAGACTTGATACTTGAAATTGACTGACCGATTTGAGACAATGCAATGGTAGATCTTAAATTTGCTGTGATAACATAACTAATAGTTAAAATATAGCGTCTAAGCCTTTACACATACACACGACCACAAATATTTCTATCGAGAATAATCGAGATCGCTACATTACGTTGGAAAAGATTTTTACCTATTAGTCAATAATGAAATAATAGTTAGTATACCTACTTTTTTATATTTATCACCGGTCAGTAAGCATCAGTGCTTCTGACTACCCCTTTAGACATCTATAAGTATCTTAGCGCCTGAAAATCTGAAAGAGTGTCTAGTAATGAGCCAATTTTACACTTAGATAAGCAAAGTTTGTTTGTGATTTTGTAAGTTTACGCGTAGTTGTTGTATGTAATCCTGAAGGTTATTTATTTTATAATAAAATAGTAACACTTCTAGATAGTATATAAAAAAAAGGATTTTTACTAAACGCCGTCTGACACAAATCAGAGTCTTTTATTATCTCTGTTTTAAATACTACTTTTAAGGAAAGAAGGTAGGATAGAGTAATGTTTTTCACCTACCTAATCGTTATTGTTTTCTTACATAGTATTTTCTTGTTTATCGCTATTGTTTACATAGTTATTGGTTTTAGCTATATTTCTAATTTTACATTATATAGGTTGTTTTGTAGGTTTAAGGTTTGTATAAAAAAAGGTTAGGGCCCGTGCCAATCTTTAGATTAACGGTTTACCGTTTAGTCGGCAACCAAACCAGTTAATGTGGAAAGACAGTTCACCGGTCAAAGTTTATCTGCGTGATATTTAAGGGTCAATTAGCGAAAAAAATAGGGTTCCCAAACAATTACAAAAAATAAATATTAATATTACAACTATGGTTTCTGATTTCTCGAATTATTTTCGTTCTCGAGGCACGTGATTTCTCGATGCCAAATTCTCGAGTTTTCTCGAGTCTCGAGGCATTCAACGAAGACATATAATAGGTACTAAAATTTGAAGAAAAACTCTAAATAATGACGAAACGAACGTATTGTTATTGCTCCCAACTGCACTTACTTGAAATAAACCAAACTTAAAAAAAACTTAATAATCAAATTTAAACAAAATATATAAATAGATTTACGTTTGCAATCCCCAAGTACGGTAGACATTAAGGCCCTGTAATAATATCTTTATCGTAAAAAGTTTCTGCTATTATGTTTTCAGCTTAATAGAAATCTAGGTAGGAACCTGAAGTAATATATTTATAAAAATAGGAGATGTGGCTTGTTCAGAAGTATTTCATTTTTCGTTTCGAAAAAAAAGAGCAATCGTCGTCATACAGGGCCTTAAGATCATTAGTTAAAATTAGCTAAGAAGCCTTAAGGTAAACAATAAAATAAAAAAATAAAACACCGGTCAAGTGGGAGTCGGACTCGCGCACGAAGGGTTCCGAACCATTAATTATAAATACGGAATCCTAAAAACGGCAAAAAAAATAGTTTGTTGTATTAAATATTTGAGGAGCCCATTTAAATATTTATTTTGTTCTGTTTTTAGAATTTGATGATAATAGCGGTAACAGAAATACATCATCTGTGAAAATGTCACCTGTCTAGCTATAACGGTTCATGAGATAGAGCCCTGTGACAGACAGACGGACAGCGAAGTCTTAGTAATACCCCGTAAAACTTGAGCCTCGAGAATTCTCGAGGCACGGTTTTTTTTCTCGTCTCGAACCAAGTCGGATTTCTGGTGTAGTTTCGTTGTCCCCGGTGACCGTGTCCCCGTCAACGGGGACAACGGGAATTTCTCGAGTTTTCTCGAGTTCGAGAATTCTCGAGTAGAAACCCTAGTTACAACTAACTTAGTTGTAATACGTAACATTTTTTTCAAAAAACAAATAACTTGCATAATAATAATAACTTGCACAGCAAAATGTGGACATGTGCCAAATATAATGTTTGGACGGGCCTCTGACTACCCCCACAAGACATCTTCAAAGGATCTAAGCGTCTGGAGATCTGAGAGGATGTCAACCGTACTTGGGGATTAATTAACTTGTACCTAATGATAACTATTAGAATAGGTAGACCACATCCTAACTTATCTTTACCTGTGTATGTATTTGTATGGCTTATTTACCTACGGATAGAGATAAGTGACGGTTATTTATGGATACGGATTGGACGACGTATCAGTAAAACACAAAAACAAAATACACACATTTTATTCTTAAAATTCGATGACGCCTGGTATGTACTTCTCGATCAGAGACTCGTAGTAGGGCCACAGGGCTTCGATGTCGGGGATGCCTCCGCTTTTGGTGTAGAGGTCGTATTTGCTGCGAAAATAATGTTAGTATTTGAAAAACATGGCCATGGTTCAACCGATTAGGCTAATTCGCTAGCTCCTCTATTAAATAAATACAGTCCTAAAACAGTAGCAGAACTGTTGGTTCTGTCACGAAGAGATGTTTGATTCAAAATTCTATTAAATTGAATTTTATCCATACCTGTATAAAAATGTAGTTCATTGTCATCTATCTCCTCAATATTTTCGAAGTCCAACTGAGTTCCTCGTTCCAATTTCCATTCATACAGCTCGATAATATCGAGAACATGAGCACTGTTAAAGTGTTCATGTAGAGGTATTTGCACATTAAGTAGATCTTCCCATTCATTGCTTACCATATGGGGTTGGCAAACTCGAGCAAGTTTTGGTATGAATAGCTTATTCATACGAAATAAATGTAACCTAACATATTTTGGCACAGCATTTGCTAGTACATTTCTGCAGTTTTGAAAAACACAGCGTCGAGCAGTATTAGATACACGTAAATATCCAGGAATAGTCATAATGCCAATGTTTTGTTGTTGTTGAACGTTAACTACTATTTCTTGGACTTCCTCTTCTTGTACTTGCTGGGGTAATGGTTCTTCTTGTACTTGCTGATGTAATGGTTCTTGAACTTGCTGGGGTAATGGATCATCTACTGGCCGGGCTTGCAATGCGCGATAAAATCTCAGCCAGCACGGATTGCATATTGATAGTGTACCATCAAAAACAATCTGTAACAAGTTTATTTTACTGTTATTTATTGATAATCATAATAATAAATGTCACAACGTAATACACTATGACCAAGGAAACGAACAGTTTCAATGGTTGAAAAGGAGTCCTATGATGACGTCAACTATATAAAACGATATAAAACTATATCTAGGAGAATAAATAGAGGCTCTGTTGCTGCGCAAAAGTTGAACAAACTCTAGTATTTACATATAATTAATGTTCTATAATATAATTAACTCACCTCCCGTGGCATTATTTCTTGTAATAATAGTACTGCATAGTCACGATATCTTTCGAAAAACATTTGAGTAAGACGGTGTCTTCTACGACGTAGAACAGATCGCTCACACGCAGAGATGGGCACTTACCCGGTAAAAATCATTTTTACCCATTCATTCCTATTTATACCCATTTATACCGGGTAAAAATGATTACTTACATCTTTTTTTTTTCACTTTTTTGACACTTAACTAATTATGGATCACGATTTTCATATTTTCATTAGTTTAGATCTTTCGAAGATGTCTAGTGGGGGTAGTCAGAGGCACGTCCAAACATTATATTTGGTACATGCCCATATTTTGCAGTAGTTAGCATTCCAAACGTGACAGGTTGCAAGCCCATCGCCGCTTATAAGAATATAACTGGTTAATACTAATTAGTTATGGTGTTTTCTTGTTATTATTTTTTACTTTGGATTATAATTATTCAAGAGCGGTCGTTTTCAGGAATTTTAGGTTTAGCGTGGAGACAACAGAATCTCCACCAATGTAACAAAATTAAACCTAATACAAATTCCATAAAAAAATATCGAAATTCTATCTATTTTGATTATTCATATTATGCATGGTTGTATAGATTGTTTGTCCTGCCACTTTGACGTGTAATCTATAAAAAACCGGCCAAGTGCGAGTCGGACTCACGCACGAAGGGTTCCGTACTATTATCAAAACGGCAAAAAAATTACGTTTGTTGTACGGAAGTCCCACTTAAATATTTATTATATGCTGTTTTTAGAGAAATACATCATCTGTGAAAATTTCAGTCTAGCTATCACGGTTCATGAGATGCAGCCCTGTGACAGACAGACGGACAGACAGACGGACAGACAGACGGACAGACGGACAGGCGGACAGACGGACAGACGGACCGACGGACAAACGGACAGACAGATGGACGATGGGCTTGCTACCTGTCACGTTTGGAATGTAACTACTGCAAAATGTGGGCATGTACCAAATATGTTTGGACGTGCCTCTGACTACCCCCACTAGACATCTGCGCCTGATGCGTGATCCATAATTAGTTAAGTGTCAAAAAAGTAAAAAAAAAGATGCAATAATTTTTACCCGATATAAATTGGGTATAAATAGGAATGAATGGGTAAGAATGACGTCATTCTTACCCATTCATTCCTATTTATACCCAACCATTCTTACCCATTCATTCCTATTTATACCCAATTTATATCGGGTAAAAATGACGTCATTCTTACCCATTCAGTCCTATTTATACCCAATTTAAATCGGTTATTATTTATATTTTATTAATATCGGTACTTTGAGGTTTAATCTATAATAAGTAATCTAAAAATAACTTAAACACGTAGTATTTCATATAAGCACATACGGTGCTATTAATAAAAATTTACTAATCCAAAGATCATCTGAGGTTACAGCAAGACTTGTTAATACCAGCCTAAAGTTGTAATAACTTCAGAGTAAAATAGTTATTAATAAACTCGGCGAAGTGTTGGACTAACAATACATTCCTTGCACCGGGATTATATGGCAACACACTTGATTTAAAAGTAAAAAGAGTGAGTCGGTGAGTGAATCAATGCTTTATGATGACATATGGACAGTGACAAACAACGTTTTGAATGACAGTTGCCTATGGTATAAAAGTAAACAAACAACTATGAAAACTTTGATAAAAATTAATTAAATTTCAAAATGAACTGAAAACGCATTCGCTTTATTAAGAAAAGGTAAATAATGTTATCATCTATCACTTTTACAGCTTGACTGTTATGGTAAGTATAATGAATGCTACCGTAGGTATCATTTACAATATAATTGTTTGTTTCAGCAATTATTTCGCATAGTTCTGAGAGAGTATCCTCCAATAATTGAAATCAAATCATTGGACACAAATACAAACTGGACAAAAAACAAAGCATGGTGCGTGAAAGTGCACGAAAAGTAAGTTTAACTAGGTTTTTCTTTAAGTACTGAGTAAGTACCTAACCTATCTTAGTACCTACGAATGAAAATATTTGTTACAAGTATACCACTTATTTCAGGTTTAATGAGTTATATAAATGATCTCAATAGTTAAACTTATGTTAAACTAACTTACTTTGACTATGTTTTTAAAACTACCTAAAATATTAATTTTTAATCTATTTGTTATTTGCAGGACCAGAATGAACATGCTCGAAGCTTGATAAGCCACAGAAAATATGAAGAGCACAAGCGAAGGATGATATTTTCATACAGGGTGTCCAAGAACCTGGCGTCCAACTGGATTCCCACGATGCCCCAAGTTCTAACAGTACTCAGAAAAATATTTTAAAAAATCCACCCCATGTACTTACAGAATTATACTGATTTCAAAAAAAAAGGGGAAATGAGCACCCTGTGACATACTTTTGAATGCTGTGACTGCTAATGCTGATAATTTCGATATTTCTTGGAGGTTTTGTAATCTAGGGTATTGCTGTGTCTAAATAGAATGTAAAAATAAAGTACTTATTGTACCATTTTAAAATAAAATATTATTTTAACTAAAGGTGATATGGAAAACTATTGAATTTCGCAACTTTGACCGACTGTAGTGTAAAAAAAATGTACCAAAATAGTATGGCAAGTGACGTCAAATTTTGACGCGTTTATTCCTCTTTTTAAAAAGGTATAATACTTACACATTAATTTGAAAAAAAAAAATTTGATAATATTTTTACTCAACAACCCAATTTTTACGAAGTGCCTACCTACTAACGGTAACTGTCGGACCCTTTCTTATCTTAGAAACTGTTATGTTACTACTATTATTTACTTCGGTTCCAAGAGTGAGCAAGAAGGAAATACACACAGGTAGATGGGTTCCCAGTAGAATAAAAGCAAAGAATGTTAGTTTAAAGATATTTTATTACAATAAATGTTCAAAATGTTGACCACCCGCGGCAATACAAGCTCTCACTCTCCTTAAAAAGGACCGCTTTATGTTTCGCGAGTAACTTTTTTGACGTATCACCTGCACTGCTTGTGTTATCTTCTCACGAAGGTCAGCGATGTCATTAATGGGCTTCGCATAAACGAGCTCCTTCATAGTTCCCCAGAAAAAAAAATCCAGCGGATTTAAGTCAGGTGAGCGGGCTGGCCACGGGATTGTTCCTGATCGCCCAATCCACCTGTTCGGGTATTGCTCGTCCAAAAACTCTCTAACGGATACGCGAAAATGTGCTGGACAGCCGTCGTGTTGGAACCACATATCTGGTGGGGTCTCTTCTAGTAAGTTTGGCAAATCATTTTGAAGAAAATTTAAATATGATTCGCCAGTCAAATTCTCGGGCATCTCAAATGGACCAATAATATTCCCACAGAGAATACCGGTCCACATGTTCACTTTGAACCGGTACTGGGATCTATCTTCTCGCATCAAGTGCGGATTTTCCACATGCCACTCGTGCAAGTTGTGTAGGTTCATGTAGCCATCCTTCTTAAATGTTGATTCATCTGACCACAAAATTTTGTCGATAAAGTTTTCGTCTTCTCGATGTTTTTGCAGGATTGTTTCACAAAACGCGACTCGGCTCGGATAGTCTCGAGGTAAAAGACTTTGCACTCGCTGTACGTGGTACGGATGATATTCTTCTTTTTGGAGAATACTGTGTGCTGTGCTCTTCGGTATCCCCGTATCAGCTTCTATTCCTCGCACAGAGATGCTTGGATTTGCCGACACCGCCTCTAAAACTTCATCGCGTATGAAGTCATTTACGGGTCGTCCTTCACCAGCTACTTGATTGGGGAACCGCCCGTCACATAGTGATCTGTGCACATTAATGAAAACTCGATGGTCGGGATATCGCGTAGCCCTCGGATACCTTTCTCTGTAAAGTCTCGCTGCAGCTCGTCCATTACCTCTACATTCTCCATAAATGTAGTGCATATTTGCGTATTCTTGCGGAGTGTAGGTCGCCATGGTAGCACACACAAAACACAAACTGTCCAAACACAGGCAAAGGTCGTCGTAAAGAGTTCGTTTCAAAGTCCAGAGCACAAAGAGTAATCGAGTCCAATAAACAAAGCTTTAAATCGTAGTACGTGATCAATGGTAACAATAAGAGAGAGGTGCGTAGTAACGGCAGGAGGCAGTGACGCGTACTGACCGTACTGTTATCCTAAACCTTTTTCTCCCTCACTCTTACCTGAATAATGGGGTACCATAAAGAAGAACCAGCAAATCGCAAAGATAGTTTCTGTCTTGCTCCCTCCTGTTGTAATAACGAATCACTATGGTGAGATGCATGCACATACCGTCCCTTACGGTCTAACCTGTTTTTTGAGAGGCCTGTTGTTATTTTTATGAGCATACAATAGTAATTCTTTAGAGGTTAGATTCAATTCGTCGTAAATTTTTCTTTCTAAGAATTCTGTAAGACATCGTAAAAATTGGGTTGTTGAGTAAAAATATTATCAAAATTTTTTTTTTCAAATTAATGTGTAAGTATTATACCTTTTTAAAAAGAGGAATAAACGCGTCAAAATTTGACGTCACTTGCCATACTATTTTGGTACATTTTTTTTACACTACAGTCGGTCAAAGTTGCGAAATTCAATAGTTTTCCATATCACCTTTAGTTAAAATAATATTTTATTTTAAAATGGTACAATAAGTACTTTATTTTTACATTCTATTTAGACACAGCAATACCCTAGATTACAAAACCTCCAAGAAATATCGAAATTATCAGCATTAGCAGTCACAGCATTCAAAAGTATGTCACAGGGTGCTCATTTCCCCTTTTTTTTTGAAATCAGTATAATTCTGTAAGTACATGGGGTGGATTTTTTAAAATATTTTTCTGAGTACTGTTAGAACTTGGGGCATCGTGGGAATCCAGTTGGACGCCAGGTTCTTGGACACCCTGTATACTTACTCACACTACTCACAGTTCTGAATTCTATAAAAAAAATTCTATGGTAGGATCCAAACAATGTGTACAAATAAAGAAAATGTCATAAGCCTGATGTTTTTTATTTAAAATTAATGTGCTTAGGTATAACATGGAAGTACAAGAAAATAATATAAAAGTCTGTCATTCAATTCTGATTGCTCAAATAATTTTATTGTTGTTTCAAACAACATTCATTATTATATTCTTGAGTCATGTGAGCTGCCTTGCACATTTATGCCACAAAAGGTATTCATGATCTCCAAATTAGCACCTGACACAACCTGGAACAATAAAATATATATGACTTTAATTTTATGGTAGGAAAACCTATGTTATATTTTATGTACCAAAGCTTACGTAGTAGGTACTAAAACCTTACCTGTAAATTTATTGAACTGTATCCTGTCTTGTTTATGCAGTGTTGTCCAATACCATCTGCAATTTTTGGGATTCTAATATGTGTGCAATATAGCTCCTATCATTTGTCTGAAGCCACACAATTAATAAAAACCAGCAATCACATATGTTCCAGTCCAAGGCATTTTTATCCATTGAGCCCTTTGCTTATAAAAGTGCTAAACCAACTTGTTTGCATGCAAGTGAAATTGTTGGCTGGCTCCTCCCGCTTGATAATTTACTGCATCATCTTGAATCTGTATTCATCTCTTCATCTTGAAAGTCTTCAAACGAATTCTTACGAATTTTGATAAATTTTACACGCCTCACTAATAGATTCAACCTTTTCTATTTCTTCTTACTCTCAAATCATCAATTAATCCATCTTATTTGCACAGAAATGAATGAGTAAATAAAACAAACACTATTGGATACGCAACTTTAAAACACAATTTTAGGTTAGGAAAGACTGTGGCGCAGGTTGTCTAAGCTTACTCTGACGTAACTTCTTACCCATTCATTCCTGTTTATACCCAATTTATATCGGGTAAAAATGACGTCATTCTTACCCATTCATTCCTATTTATACCCAATTTATATCGGGTAAAAATGATTGCATCTTTTTTTTTTACTTTTTTGACACTTAACTAATTATGGATCACGATTTTCATATTTTCATTAGTTTAGATCTTTCGAAAATGTCTAGTGGGGGTAGTCAGAGGCACGTCCAAACATTATATTTGGTACATGCCCACATTTTGCAGTAGTTAGCATTCCAAACGTGACAGGTTGCAAGCCCATCGCCCATCTGTCCGTCCGTCTGTCTGTCTGTCTGTCTGTCTGTCCGTCTGTCTGTCCGTCTGTCTGTCTGCAGGTCTGTCTGTCCGTCTGCAGGTCTGTCTGTCCGTCTGCCTGTCCGTCTGTCTGTCCGACTGTCTGTCCGACTGTCTATCCGTCTGTCTGTCCGTCTGTCTGTCTGTCTGTCCGTCTGTCTGTCCGTCTTTCTCTCCGTCTGTCTGTCCGTCTGTCTGTCACAGGGCTGTATCTCATGAACCGTGATAGCTAGACTGTTGAAATTTTCACAGATGATGTATTTCTCTAAAAACAGCATAAAATAAATATTTAAGTGGGACTTCCGTACAACAAACGTGATTTTTTGCCGTTTTGATAATAGTACGGAACCCTTCGTGCGTGAGTCTGACTCGCACTTGGCCGGTTTTTTATAGATTACACGTCAAAGTGGCAGGACAAACAATCTACACAACCATGCATAATATGAATAATCAAAATAGATATAATTTCGGTAATATTTTATGGAATTTGTATTAAGTTTAATTGACAAACAATCTACACAACCATGCATAATATGAATAATCAAAATAGATATAATTTCGGTAATATTTTATGGAATTTGTATTAAGTTTAATTTTATTACATGTGTGGAGATTCTGTTGTCTCCACGCTAAACTTAAAATTCCTAAAAACGACCGCTCTTATTTATTTACTAAAGTCTGAATAATTATAATCCAAATTAAAAAATTACAAGAAAACACCATAATTAATTAGTATTAACCAGTTATTAACTATTCTTATAAGCGGCGATGGGCTTGCAACCTGTCACGTTTGGAATGCTAACTACTGCAAAATGTGGGCATGTACCAAATATAATGTTTGGACGTGCCTCTGACTACCCCCACTAGACATCTTCGAAAGATCTAAACTAATGAAAATATGAAAATCGAGATCCATAATTAGATAAGTGTCAAAAAAGTAAAAAAAAAAAGATTTAATCATTTTTACCCGGTATAAATGGGTATAAATAGGAATGAATGGGTAAAAATTATTATTACCGGGTAAGTGCCCATCTCTGGTCTCATCTCACTCATCCCGTCAGTCAATTTGTTAGTTTTTTCGTTCAATTCGGTCGGTCAGTTTAGATTCAGTCAGGTTCAGGCATGTCATGTGCAGAGATGGGCACTTACCCGGTAAAAATCATTTTTACCCATTCATTCCTATTTATACCCATTTATACCGGGTAAAAATGATTACATCTTTTTTTTTACTTTTTTGACACTTATCTAATTATGGATCTCGATTTTCATATTTTCATTAGTTTAGATCTTTCGAAGATGTCTAGTGGGGGTAGTCAGAGGCACGTCCAAACATTATATTTGGTACATGCCCACATTTTGCAGTAGTTAGCATGGCGAGGGTGAGAACGAAACATGCACATCAACTTGACGGATTTAGTCTGATTGGGTTTACAAAAATACCACGGAGTGATATTTTAACTTACTGAGCGGTCGTTTAGTAATTAGGAAAAATAGTCAACTTAAAATATGATTTTCATTTTACTAATTATTTCCATTTTCCCATTATTGTGAATCAAAATAACTACACAATATTAAATATGATTGCAAACACTATCATTTAAAAATGTTTTGGTTTATGTTCGCGACTTTTAAAAAATCGGGTAAAAAACGCAAGATGTTCTTTGAGCTCTAAAATATTTTACATTGAAACCGATTTTCAAGTGTTAAGTACTTAATGAAGTTTTCAATTATGTTTTGAATGAATGAATAAATGAACTAACTTTATTTTAATATCCGCTATTTTATAACCTGATTAAATAATTAAGGAACAAAATCAAAAGTTTTAAGTAAAAAAAACTATTTTTTTTGTTTGGGTTTTTGCGCGAGGCTCTGTGCGATTACCGTTCGCCACCCCATAAGGCTGCCGCTGCCGCGTAAATCTAAACAGCACCGTTTAGACGGCAACCAGTTAATGTGAAAAGACAGTTTACCGGTCAGAGTTTATCTTGGTGATAATGATAAAAGAGTCGATTAGCGAAAATAATTAGGGTTCAAAAACAGTTATAAAAATAAATATTAAATATAAATAAATAAATATTGGCGGACTACTACTATACTTATATACTTTTTTTTTTAATGCATATTATTATACATATAACACCCAGACACAGAACAAACATCTATGTTCATCACACAAATATTTGCCCTGGGTGGGGATCGATCCCACAACCTACAGCGCAGAAGGCAGAGTTACTACCAACTGAGCTGTGAGGCCAGTTACTAAGATTTCAAAAATGATTTCGGATTTTGATTGACGGCCTCACAGCTCAGTTGGTAGTAACTCTGCCATATGCGCTCTAGGTTCTGGGTTAAGGTATATAAGTATTCTAGCAGTTATCTGGTTCCCATAGTAAAAGCTTCGCTTAGTTTGGGGCTAGATGGAAAAAAAAAGATAGGTACGTTTAGATATGACTGTCTTAGTGAACAAGTATAGAGATGTAGGTACCTAGACAAACTACTAGAGTGATTAGTTATTATTTTAATGATCATAATATTAATTCTTGTTTTTATAACGTTAATTACAATTAACAATAAATGAGAAAGTAACTCTACCTATCAGTCTGCCTGTCTGTATGTGACGTTACCACGGAACAACTGCTGGGCCGATTTTAATGAAATTTCATATAGGGATAGTTTAAAGTCTTGGGTCGGACATAGGCTACTTTTTCTACATTATTTTTTGACTAGCTGCTCGCCCCGGCTTCGCACGGTACCTGGATAAAAAGTAGCTAATGTTTTATTCTGATGTATAAGCTATATTACTGTAAAGTTGTATTTAAATCCGTTCAGTAGTTTTTGCGTGAAAGAGTAACAAAAACACACACACACACCCACTCACTCACAAACTTTCGCATTTATAATCACTACATAGTATAAAGCAAAGTCGCTTTCCGCTTCCCGCGTCTGTATGTATGTTTGCTTATATCTTTAAAACTACACAACGGATTTTGATGCAGTTTTTTTTAATAGATAGAGTGATTCAGGAGGAAGGTTTATATGTATAATAACATGCTACCCGTGCGAAGCCGGGGCGGGTCGCTAGTATTATAATATTAGTAGGAAGTAGAATTTTCAGGAATTTTAATAGTTACCGATAAATTATTTTTAAACTATCGTGATTAGTAGATATAACTATAGATTCTGCCCGCGACCATGGCTATTGTAACATAGGTTGTAACGTCGGGTAATTACGTGATAAAGACCCGTGTCAAAATCTATAAGTAGTTATGTTACCGATAAAGTCGTTAAAAATTGTTTTTTTAAATTGACACGGATGAATTCGCGAGTTAAAACTAGTAATATAATACACATACATTACAATACATACACTTTGATTACCAAATACTTATTTTGTTATGAATATAACAATATCTATGGGTGCCCATGGGTCAATGATTGTGGTACATCATATTTTTAACACAAAAATATTATGATATTTGCTTGAACATAATATTTTGCATAAGGTCACACCAATATCTGTTTATCCATGAACCAACGTCATTAAACGATGGTGTCAACTCTGTTGTTGTCGTAAAGTTTATATTAGGTTAACCTCAAAATATAATATTTTAGACATTTAGTTTTTTTTTCGTATACTTATTCCGATGTGCAAAAAAGTCTAAATTTAATTTTAGTCAACACCTTTTTACATGCTGACTAAAACGTAAAATTACCTAGTCTACTTTTTGGGACTCTTATCCTAAGATTACGCGAATTTAGACTTTATGATCAAAAAAATAAGAGCGATCGTTTCTTACGAAAAGGTCCGTAAAGGTTAGCTAATTACGTAATAACATAAGTCAGAAGAACCCTTAAAGTAGGGACTGAATAAATTAACCGACTTGGTATTACATGGATCTCACAACTTTTTACGGTAGAAGAACTGAGTTGCGTTGCGAGACTTGGCTTTTTTTACAAGTTATGTTTTTGATGGCATGTTTTTTACAGAAAATTGGAACATTTTTCGACAGTTTTCCCATATACCTTATACCTATAAGATACCTAATGAATGAATTGATATTTTAGCGATTATATCTGGTACGATCTCTATCGCTGTAGATTCCTATTTATTACTAAAGAATATACCAAATAAAACAAACACAATAGCTCTACATTAATGTTTTTATTTATAATAAAAAAAACAAGAATATAATAATACAAAACATATGAACTTACATAGTCCAGAAAAGATATCATAGGGTTATCTTTCTTCTACTATATAAAAGAAAGTCGGGTTTGTTACAACACTTATAACTCAAGAACGGCTGAACCGATTTGGCTGAAAATTGGTGGTGAGGTAGCTTAGAGAACCAGGAGACGGACGAAGGACGGGAGTTAATTCTAAAGCGATACGAAGTTCGCCGGGTTAGCTTGTTATATAATACAAGATTTCGGCCGTGGCTTTGATTGTGGTGGTAGGTACCCTTACCCGTAACTTGAGAACTATCGCGTTTAAAATATTTATGGATTAAGGCCCTGTATGTTGACGATTGCTCTTTTTCGAAACGAAAAAAGAAATACTTCTGAACAAGCCACATCTCCTATTTTATAATGTTCTAGCAGTCCGCCCCGGCGTCGCACGGGTGTAATAATGATATTATAGGTAATTTTTTTACACCTTGGGTTACATTATCGAAGTTTTCATACGGATCCCTAATAGTTAGACATATGGTATACATATCCTATTCAATACAAACAAACAAACAAACAATCAAATCTTTCCTCTTTATAATATTAAGTATAAGTATAGAAGTATAGATAGTATATGTGAATAAAGATGTACCCATCTTTAATCACTTCGATAAATAATCCTACCGACCGCTACAATCCATGGGTGGCGCGTGGTCCGCCTTTGCTTTTCGAATAAATTAATAATATAAATTATGTATAATTACTTATCAAAAACCTATTCTAGTAGAAATCTAGATCTACATATTACCTATCTTTAACAATAAATCACAAGTTGATCAAAGTAGGTATCAAAGTATTTCGATCATAAATTCTAAAACGTATCACTTTGAAATAATATCTTTATCGTGAAAAGTTTCTGCTATTATGTTTTCAGCTTAATAGAAATCTAGGTAGGAACCTGAAGTAATATATTTATAAAAATAGGAGATGTGGCTTGTTCAGAAGTATTTCTTTTTTCGTTTCGAAAAAGAGCAATCGTCGACATACAGGGCCTTAACAGTTTACAGTTTTTTTTCCATTTTATCGTGTTTATTATTTTACCATTCGCAAACGCCTGGGATGTACTTCTCGATTAGGGACTCGTAGTAGGGCCACAGGGCTTCAATGTCGGGGAGCGTCGTGCTCTTCGTGTAAAGGTCATATTTGCTGCAAAATAAATAAATATTTCACTTTCAAAACTTTCGTGAGTTGTACTACACATTATTACAACAACGGGAAAACGGCAATGCGAGCAGGGTAGCGTGCGCGTTATGGTCCACTCACCCTGAAGAAGATTCTCTAGATGAATCGAAACATTGTCGGTGTCCTCATTGACAATTTATCATTTACGTGAGTAATTTCCCGTTGTTGTAATAATGTGTAAATAAATATTGATGGACATTTTGAACAGCACCATCTAGTCAAATCTAAACAAAGCATGAACTATAGGAACTAGATAACCGATAGCTAACAATAACACTCAGACACAGAACAAACATCTATGTTCATCACACAAATAATCACCAAACAAATATTTCTGTTACTATCAACTAAGCTGCGATACACTAGTTATGTTAGTTGGTATCAATATAAATTTATGTTCTTACATCCTTGCTACGAAGCTACGTTTATATTACGTCCTAGCTACGAAATAACATTCTTGTACCAAACAAGACTTACATCTACATATCTACATCATTATCATTTTATGTAGTTGATTTAGATGTAGAGTTTTGTTTCGTAGCAAACAACATTCAAAATACGAAGCTATCCTTGCTACGTCGTAGCTACGAAACAACAACCATGCTACGAAAGTAGATCCTTGTAACGTCGTAGCTACGATCGACATCTAAACTAAGAAGCTATTAGCTACGAAGCTACGTTTATGCTACGTCCTAGCTACGTAACAATATCCATGCTACAGTTGTTCTATCTCACGAAGGCGGGTGAGCGGTACTTATAGTTTTGATGTGTATAGAATGATTCTGACTCGGACGATAATGAGCGCTACTCACAATAATAACCTGCTTTCGTTAGATAGAAAAACTGTACCAAGCTACATTCTTGCTACGTCTTAGCTATGTAGCTACATTCTTGCTACGTCTTAGCTACGCAGCTACATTCTTGATAAGCTATTCGTATCGTTAAACTTACACTGTTTCAATTAAATAATCAAAAACTTACTTGAACTCCGTCACCCATTTTAGGATTTCTTCATCCTTCTCGTTCGTGAGATGACGGTAGTCCCCACCAGCGTGCCACGGGTAGAAGGAGTGGTACCTGGGTATTGAGAATACTTTTGAGTGAAGGAGTGATACCTTTTTATATTAAGGCGATACTTGAAATTTTTGACCGTTTGTATGGGCTGAATCTACCCGGATAAGACGGAAAAAGTGATAAAACTGCATTATCTTGAAAACCATCAAATTAAAAAAGAAACCGTCTGTAATTTACTTAGCTAGTATGTTTATCTAACGAATTATAGAAAAATGAACTGTTCAGCTATTCATAGTTTTTATTAAAAACTAAGCTAGTGTTTTTGAAGAGCCAACTTTGGAAAATAAATTTATCGAGAAAAGTATCACCAATCGTGTTTCTGTCTGTAATTTATCTAGATTAAATCTTTAACTTATCTTTGTCGTAAAAAACAGAACTATATTATTTTGCAGTTATTGAGAAAAAATGATTCTGCATTCTTCAAAAACTCCTCTTAATGTGGTGGTTGAATAAACGGTTTCGATTTTATTCGATTCTAGTATATTATGAATGAATGAAAATGCATTTTTTGTACCTACACCAAACAAAAACGATGACTTGAACAAAACAAAAACAATATTGAGCTATCTTATCGCTACGACTACAACATAGTCATACTACAACCCGGTCACAATATCTGTGCACCTGACCTCGTGACGTCATGATACGGGCGAGGCGGGAGAGAGAGAGAGCGGGAGAGGCGCCGCATTCCAGCGAAGTGCACAGATATTCTGACCGGGTTGTACATACATACGTATGAATACTTTTCTGCAAGCTCCAAGCTCTTGCTTATTACCTGATCATGTAAAGCGCCTTCTCCGGCAGCTTGGCTTTGTTGTGCTTGAGGAACTGGTAAAGGTACTCATCGTGACTCCAAGATATCATCAGGTTGTCGAGTCCACAGTGAGGCTTGTACATGCCGTATTCTGTGCTGAAATTAGTCAACATATATCATGGACTAGCTGTCCCGACAGACGTTGTCCTGTCAAATTCATTGTTTTTCCTAGAACCTTCTCCTGACACTAACGATTACAAAAAAGAATTAGCAAAATCGGTCCAGCCGTTTACGCGTGATGCCGTGACCAAGGGAAATAGGGATTCATTTTTATATTTAGGACTAGCTGCTCGCCCCGGTGGTACCTGGATAAAAAGTCTACCGATTTTGTGCAAACTTCACATAAACCATCTACTAAATAGTCCGAACAAAGCCATTTGGTTTGGATAGGTGAGCCCGTTCTTGAGTTATAAAATTACAACGAAAAGTGGCATTGATTTTTATATATACCTACTAGCGACCCGCCCCGGCTTCGCACGGGTGCAAAGCTGATACCAAAATATATTACAGAATGTCTTTGTATACTCGTTAGTACATTATTTTGATCTATCTCGTAGAGTTCAGCCTGCGTTTGCAATGTAAGCGCAAAAAAATGTGTTTATTTACGACTTCATATTAGAAATCTTAAAATTATCAGTGGTTCTCTAATATATTAAGCATGTTATTATACATATAAACCTTCCTCCTGAACCACTCTATCTATTCAAAAAACCGCATCAAAATCCGTTGTGTAGTTTTAAAGATATAAGCATACATACAAACATACATACAGACGAGGGAAGCGGGAAGCGACTTTGCTTTATACTATGTAATGTAGTGATAGATTAGCTGTGACTTATAACTTACTTGTACTTAGGGTTGTAGGTATCTGGGTTGTCTTTGAAGCTTTCTGGCCCGTACACGATGGATTCAGCCCATTTGCAACCCACGGCGAAGGTGTCTCCCACCACACACCATTGCGGTTCATCATAGAACGCCATCACCTACACGGAAACGCGAGTGTTATTTAATCATACTCGCACATTAAGACGAGTAATATTTTTTTTGATGAATGCAGAATCGTTTTTTCTCAATAATCGCAAAACATACAGTTTTGTTTTTTACGAAAAGATAACTTATAGATTTAATTTAGATAAATCATAGACAGAAACACTATTAGTGAAACTTTTCTTGATAGATTTATTTTCCAAAGTTGGCTGCTCCAAAACAATAATTTAGTTTTTACTCAAAAATATTCATAGCTAAACAGTTAATTTTTATATAATTCGGTAGATAATCATACTAGTTACATAAATGAAAGATAGTTTCTATTTAAGTTTGATGGTTTTCAAGATAATGCGGTTTATCATTTTTTCCGTCTTATGCGGGTAGACTAAGCCCATAAATAAACAAAAATTTCAATGACAACGTCATGTTCAATACAAAGTTATTTTATAAAACCACTAGCTTTTATCCGCGACTTCATTCGCGTACATTCAGGAAATCGATATCTGACGACTTTAACGTAAAAAATTTAAATTTCTGAAAACCTAATGGTAATTTTAGGAAAAAAGTAGCATATGTCCGTCCCAATACTTTAAACTATCTCTTTATAAAATTTCAATAAAATCAGCCCAGTGGTTTGGCCGTGATAACGTCCCAAACAGACAGACAGAGTTACTTTCGCATTTATTAGGTAGGTATTTATAGGTAGTTGAAGTCACGAACCTTCCCCAAATCATGGATCAGCCCAGTGAGATGGAACCAGTCATCATCAGGATGGTCCAGCCGGATCCTCTCTGCTGTCTGGAAGGCGTGCACGATGTTCGGCAAGTCAGTGTCTGGGTCAGACTCGTCCACGAGTTCGTTCAGCTTGATGAGGGCGTCTTTTATCGTGGACTTGAAATGGTTGAACTTTGTCCATTTGTCGCGTTTTTCTGTAAAAAGTTAAATATTGAGATAAAAATATATAAATATATAGTCAGTCATATGTTAAGTATATTTATACTTTCTTTATTATATTCTTCATAAGTATATGTATATACAAATTACGCGTCACGTTGTTTGACCGCGATGGACTCCTAAACTATTTAACCAATTATTAATTACAAACAAACAAACAAACAAACAATCAAATCTTTCCTCTTTATAATATTAGTATAGATTAACTTAAAAGAAAAGAAGTCGCAATATTATTTTAGTCTATTACTAGCGACCCGCCCCGGCTTCGCACGGGTAGCATGTTATTATACATATAAACCTTCCTCCTGAATCACTTTATCTATTAAAAAAAACCGCATCAAAATCCGTTGTGTAGTTTTAAAGATATAAGCAAACATACATACATACATATTACATACAGACGCGGGAAGCGGAAAGCGACTTTGCTTTATACTATGTAGTGTGATACTCGTATGTGGACAAAACATTTAAAAATCACACGGTAATATCAACTGATGTAAGTATTTATTTTTTATTGAAGACAAGCTGACCCCGCGAACTTCGCATCGCTTTAGAATTAACAAATGTTGTCTTAAGTTCCCGTTTCCGTTCCCGTTACCGTATTATCAAACCTAATAAAGCTCAAATTGACTCTACGTATTAGTTAGAAAACTTTTGTATGTGAAAAAGAAAAGGGCTGTTTTTAGGGTTTTTCCGGCAATTATTCGAATTTTTCTCACTTTTAAACCTTCCCTAGACCTCCACGAACATTTCAAGACCAAGATAAGATAAATCCGTTCAGCCGTTCTCTAGTTTTAGCGAGACAAACGAACAGCAATTGATTTTTATATATATAGACTTACGTTTCACAAGATCCACGGTAACATTGGTGTGCATCAAGTAGTAAGTTCTTCGCACCCTCTCCTTGATTGGGTCGCTGTCATTGATGGAGTAGTCACGGAAGGCTTCAATGGGCTTGTCGTTGAAGGTGGCCTCTGGTCTGAGTAGTTGGGAAGGATCGATCATCGAAATTGGTTCCTTCTGTGGCCAAAGTGTATTTAATTAGCAAACTATAATCCCAAGGTAATTCCTTGGGGAGAAGAATGATAACTCTGTAAGCTGAAATACATGCAACATAAAATAACTTCTGTTTCCCAGAGAGGTAGGCAGGATACACTTGCTACGATCCTGACATATCTCTTTTGCTTCATTCACTCTCATCACATTCCTCGTGCATATTTGTCGGTAGGTGATCTGGCCTTTTTCAAAAACGTCACCAATTTGATCCAAGGTAAAAAATACACCGAGGTATTTTCCAATGGTTCTGAATTATTAATATATATATCATTTTTTTTATATTGGCTAAACTATAAGCCGAGACGAGGGCTCTCATCGAGAGCAAAAACTGTGTCAAGTTGCTGTATCTGTTTGGTTACAGTTACAGCTCACTAGTTACTTGATCCGTGTCAAGAAACATCAGGCAATCCTAGGACGCTCTTCATAGCTGGTGATCTGTGGAAATAACTTTTCCTACTTAAATCTAATAGTTTTTAAGTTGTTTTTCTTATTACAACAACGGGAATTACTCACGTTAATGATAAATTGTCAATGAGGACACCGACAATGTTTCGATTCATCTAGAAAATCTTCTTCAGAGTGAGTGGACCATTAAACGCGCGCGCTACCCTGCTCGCATTTCCGTCTCGCACTGCGGGCCGCAAATTGTTTGTCTTGTTGTCAACCACGAATTCTACCAATTAGGTTAGCGAAAATGCCTTGGCATTAAGTCCGCCTTTTTTGTATTTATTTTTAATTACAATTAAAGTATAAATAAATAAACGATGGACACTTACTTTCGGCCAAATAACTTTTCCTACTTAAATTATATGTACGATGGACTACTTAATACTTAATAGAATTAAAACTATAGTGGTTGTATTCGTCGATCTGCCGTTAATCGCGGTCGCGGATGATGCTCATGATGAAGAGCATCTGTTTGTCTCGAAACGTCAGCAACACAAGAAAAAACGTGGTAATTAGCCATATTTTTATTTAATATACTTACTTTGGTTGCCATTTTGGATGTTCTTTAACACTTGGTGTACCACAGGGAAATGCTATAGCATCAATAGGCTCTATGCTAACTTATATAGCCATATCATTCCTATCAATGATTTTATCTATGGATTCTCTAAGATAATACTAATTCCTCTAAAGTCTAAAAAAGATAGTCTTTGCACGCGGCGTTGGTTGCCCTGTTTCGAATAAGTTTCAACCGAATCTTTAGAGGCTAGCTGTGTTAGCTGAGTTCGAAGCCCGGCCGTGCTTTAAGGGGCTGTATGTCGACGATTGCTCTTTTTCGAAACGAAAAAAGAAATACTTCTGAACAAGCCACATCTCCTATTTTTATAAGTATATTACTTCAGGTTCCTACCTAGATTTCTATTAAGCTGAAAACATATTAGCAGAAATTTTTCACGATAAAGATATTATTTCAAAATGATACGTTTTAGAATATGATCGAAATATTTTATATACCTACTATTAAAATCAACTTGTGATTTATTGTTAAAGATAGGTAATATGTATATCTAGATTTCTATTAGAGTAGATTTTTGATAAGTAATTATACATAATTTATATCATTAATTTATTCGAAAAGCTAAGGCGGACCACGCGCCGACGTGTGTTTGTCGTCATTGCAGCGGTCGCTATGATTATTTATCGAAGTGATTAAAGATGGGTACATCTTTATTCACTTATATGTACTATACATTATAAAATAGGAGATGTGGCTTGTTCACAAGTATTTCTTTTTTCGTTTCGAACAAAAACAATCGTCGACTGGGAGCGCCTTTAACGCGCGCGCTACCCGGCTCGCATTGCCGTCTCGCACTGCGACAAATGACAATTTATCATTTACGTGATTGTAACATAGCCGAAACGTCGGGAAAGTAAATTAAAGGTAATTACGTGATAAAGACCCGTGTCAAAATCTATAGTTATACATATGAAACCCAGCCCGGACGCCCTCTAAACTAGGACAAATCCGGGGAAACCCGGACGGATGGCATGTCTAACCTAGTTATGTCTAACAATTTTATCTCTCCATCCGAAATTCCCAAGGTGTTGTGATAGACAACGAATTAGTTCTATCTAAATCCTTTACATCTTCAAAGACGATCCGACAAGTGGGAAAATAACTCTTATTAAAATGATAATAAGGTTCATAAAGTAATGTAGGTGCCTTGTTTAGACCCATATGATCTAAATGATTGACAGTGACAGGGCGTGCCCTCTTGACTTTCCATCACGTGGATTAATTATCATGGTCATGTGGATCGATGCTTAGGTCTTAGGTACCTACCAAGTATCAAGATTATACTCTGCAGTTATGTAAAACTGTCTTTAAATCTCAACATGAAACTATCTAGTTAGTTACTTAGGCATGTGCCTTTTTGCGCCGGCCAAATGCGAGTCGGACTCGCACACGAAGGGTTTCGTACCATTATCTATAAAAAAAACGGCAAAAAAACGTTTGTTGTATGGGAGCCCCAATTAAATAATTATTTTATTCTGTGTTTAGTATTTGTTGTTATAGCGGCAACAGAAATACATAATCTGTAAAAAAATCAATTGTCTAGCTATCACAGTTCATGAGATACAGCCCCGTAACAGACAGACAGACGGACAGTGAAGTCTTAGTAATAGAGTCCCGTTCCCCTTTGGTACGGAACCATAAAAAAACATAATTTCTGACAAAGATTATGAAAAATTAAAATTAAGTCATCATCATAATCCTCCTGCCCGTATCCCACTTAAGTGGGGTCGGCACAACATGTGTACTTCTTCCATTTCCCTCTATCAGCCGTCATCTTATCACTCACTGCCTTATCCATGTCAACTTTCACACAGTCCATCCATCTTTTCTTTGGCCAACCTCTCCGTCTACATCCATCCACATTAATTCCTAATATTCTTCTCGTTACATGACTTTCTTCCCTCTTCATAACATGCCCAGGCCACGCTAATCCTCATCCTCCTCATTAAGTACCATGCGAGTGTAGCCGTGTGCAGAAACTAGTAATGAATAAAATAAAAATACCGATTTTGAAGAAGTTCTGACGTAGTTTGTAGCAAAACAAACAATGATAAGGGTCATCGATAAACTGAATAGATCAAAACTTGTACCTAATGAGATAGTGGGTGGATAAGTGGAAAAGCGTGACTAAAGGGTATAAGCGGCAAAAAAAACACGTTTGTTGTACGGAAGCCCCACTTAAATATGCATTTTATTCTGTTTTTAGCAGCGGCAAAAGAAATACATCATCTATGAAAATTTCAACTGTCTATAGCTACCTATCACGGTTCATGAAATACAGCCTTGTGACAGACAGAAAAAATGATTATACCTTTTAAAGTAGGTCCCTAATCCGTGTGATTATAAAGAAAGAAAGAAATAATAAATAAATATTGGTGGACATTATCACAAAGCTTGTAATATGGGAACTAAATAACTGATAGAATACATTATATAAGTACTTTTTTTTTTTTGTAAATACATACCTACTTAAGATACATAATAACACCCAGACACAGAACAAACATGTTCATCACACAAATTTTTGTCCTGGGTCCGAACCTACAACCTACAGCGCAGAAGGCAGAGCTACTACCAACTGAGCTGTGAGGCCAGTCAAATACAATTAGAATTTTAATCTTTACGTAGGTACCTACTTATGGATAAGGAAGATGGCACCTACATAGGTATATAGAGTTAGAAAATCTATCCATAGTGATGTAAAAATTGCAGATTGAAAATTAAAGTTGTTACCTCAAAAACTGGCAGACCAGTGCAATGAGTGATAATCGCCACTTGAGCCATTTTAACCACACACTATCGAAATTCAAAGTATAAATAGTGAAGCCTCTCTGGCGGTTCCACGGCTTCTGTTAAGATCCTGGAGCAGTCGGCTATTAAGTTAAAAATAACTCTTCGTGCGGAAATTAAATAAACCGTGCAGACTCCAGGGGTCTACTTGCGAACCGAAAACAACTTTTGTGCTGAAGCTCTTTAGTTATTTTGTTTTATTGTTGTACGTACTTTTAATTATTATTCTTGTTGAGACTTCGCCTTGTTCTTACGGCATCGGCACCACACTGGAGCTCTACATAGCATAGGAAAGGATCATTGAAAAAAAAGGTAGACCCTAAGCCGTGTTTGTTGCTTGATTCTTCTAGGCTTGGTCGCGAGGAATCGGCGTAGCTTCACCTAGTTCCTAAGACGTGACGTAAATGATTTTTTTATTTCACTAAAAATAATACGAGAATTTGAATATGAACGAATCGACTGTTACGATAAGTACTTATATCGTTTTCGATTTGCGGAGTAGACACCCAGGCTCAGTCAGGGTCGAAATCAGGCTAGATTTATTCTTGGCCAGTAGACTTAGTAGCAAGGTCTAAAACTTCGACCTAACTGTTATGTGCACGGCTGCGTGATATTTTTTGTTGATTTCGTCCCTGCCCTGTGTTTACCAGTGCAGTCTGAACAACGCAATTGGTTTGATCATAATGTAGGTACCCACAGTCGAACACGAGTAAGAATGAAGTCTGGAGGGCAGAGTCCAAGTTTCACTTGTATGTACTTACAAGCTCGATTGGGACGTTTTGGCAATAAAGGAACCATTAATAGTGTTCCAATGGTACCAACAGCGCTCAAGGTACGATCCTTAGTCGGGCGAGTGGCCATCTGTGACGCAAGATCGCGTCGATCAATTCGATCAATTCGATCTCCACTCCAGCAGGGCTATTTTGTAAAAACATGATAATCATGTTATGGTACTGAATGCCTTAATACCTACGCTTTTTATGCTGTTTAGGCACCCATACCTACGCTTCCAATACAATACCTACGCTGAAGCGTAGGTATAGGTGCATAAACTGTGAATAGTTACTATGAAAAGTGTACAGATTAGGTATTCTCTAACATTAGGCATTGCATTCAACATCATAACATGATATTCATGTTTTTTTACAAAATAGCCCTGCAGGGGGGCAATTTTATAGAAACTATGATTTATCATGTTATGATATTCATACCAATATTATGAATGCCATAATACCTACGCTTTTTATACAGTTTAGGCACCTATACCTACGCTTCCGATGTCAGTAGAACCAGTATCATATGATAATCATAGTTTATAAAAAATTGCCCCCTAGGACAGAGAACACGTGCGGCATTCATTTGTGAACCTAGTTTGAGAGTTAGTATTACTATGAAAATACTATGGTACTTAGTTTCTGGTACTAATAATAAAATAAATAGGATCACGACTGTAATCCCCAAGTACGGCAGACATCCTCTCAGAACTCCAGGCACTCAAATCCTTGAAGAAGTTAGTCAGTGGCACGTCTGAATATCACATTTGGCACACGTCCACATTTCGCAGTAGTTAGGACTTACCTTTAGTTTATTAGTTTTATGCAACTATTCATTCCATTTGTGTATATTCTTTTTCATGATGTAATTGCAAAATATTTATTGACATGAAATTTAATAAAAGAATAAAATATACAAGATAATATTTATTTTGAATACGTAGTATTACATTTTTCATAAATTCCATACAACCTTACAAAAACTGCATTTAAATTCTATACAACAAAACGAATATCAAATAGGTATTCTAAGTTAATCTATTAAAGGTACAATGATTTCGTTGATTGTCTAATTGTTACTCTAATGAATAACTATAAAGAGATTAATTATCTCAAGGCAATGACAATAGCTTTGTTATATGAAACGCGTGTTTCATTTATGATTATAGTAGTACGATAACTTTAAACACTCTAAAGGTGTGACCAGACATAGAGCGGCATTTGAGCGCGGCATTCGCAGGACACAAGTTTGCCGCGTGACTAGTACAGTACAGTAGTGACAACATGTAAATGTTGCGCGTGATGTGCGTCCAATCATAGCGCGGCTAGTCGCGGCTGCCGCGCTCGAATGCCGCGCAATGTCTGGTCACACCATAATAACATGTACCACGTGTATATTACCTAAACTCTAGATAATTCTTATGGCGCACAATTCTCGTATTCTTATTTGAGCTATTTAATTTAAAAAAATAAATAGGATCACGACTGTCCCCCATCCCCAAATATGGTGGTAGACATTTTCTCAGATCCTTGAATATGCCTAAAAAGGGGTAGTCAGAAATGTTGTTATGATAGGTAATAGATATAATAATATATAGTTTGTTTTACCTCTATATTAATAAGAACAAAATTTGTTCTGACTTTTGTAATTTGGAGAAAATACAAAATCTGCTGTTTTTGTTTTTTAGTAGGTCTGTTCTAGTCCAAAAACACAAAAAATTACAAATATGTACATAATTTTCATGTTTCGTAATATTTTTCGACTGACTTCAAAAACGAAGGTTTTCAAATGTGCTTACAAATATTTTGTACGAACATCAATTCCTTCATAACATTTTTTTCTCTCTAACTAATCCTAATTTAAGACTCGCTCTTGTTTCATACCAATTTGGACTTTAATGTGAACATAATAAGAACGTTCGTAAAGAATTGTCCCCATTATAAAGAAGTCTACTTATACATATTATTTGTTTTTAGTATGGTCGGTGGATCTTGGCTTACGCAAAGTTATCAGTGTGACCTCAAAAATGGTTTTGTTTTGTATATTAATACTACATACCGATACTAGATCGATCGGTATGTAGTATTTATTTTTATTTTGCACATGCTGACCCCGCGAACTTCGTATCGCTTTAGAATTAACAAATGTTGTCTTAAGTTCCCGTTCTCGTTCCCTAAAAATACCTAATAAAGCTCAAATTGACTCTACGTTTTAGTTAGAAAACGTTTAAATGGGAAAAAGAAAATGGCTGTTTTTAGGGTTTTCCCGGCAATTATTCGAATTTTTCTCACTTTTTAAACCTTCCCTAGACCTCCACGAACATTTCAAGACCAAAATAAGATAAATCCGTTCAGCCGTTCTCGAGTTTTAGCGAGACTAACAGCAATTGATTTTTATATAAGGTCGAAAATCGTCTGCCAAAATCAAAATCAAAACAGCGTCCATTGGAATCACTTGCATCATTTAGAATCGTCAAATTTAGTTTAATTTTATTAATTGTTGTGTTTTTAGGATTCCGTACCCAAATGGTAAAAACGGGACCCTATTACTAAGACTTTGCTGTCCGTCTGTCGGTCACAGGGCTTTATCTCATGAACTGTGATAGGTAGACAGTTGAAATTTTAACAGATGATGTATTTCTGTTGCCGCTCTAAGAAAAAATACTAAAAACAGAATAAAATAAATATTTAAGTAGGGCTCCCATACAACAAACGTGTTTTTTTGCCGTTTTTTATAGATACGGATATACGGAACCCTTTGTGCGCGAGTCCGACTCGCACTTGGCCGGTTTTTTTTTTACTTACTTAATTTTTTATACAAAATTATTCATAATTATTACTGATAGAGCTAGTTGGAACAGTCCCAGGCTTTTTTATCTTTTAAGTAATCAGTTATTTTATGGTAAGCCTTTTTGTCTTGAAACGTCAGCAATACAACAAGAAACGTGGTAATTAGCCGTATTTGTAGTTAAAATGAATAACAACCACGATAGTTTTAACCCCTAGAAGTATTTTTTTTTAGTTTTTATTCAATGTACAGAATTGCACTTTTCTACAGTTTTATTATATGTATAGATTTATTGAGCTTAGTCGTGGGAACAGCGAGTTTATCATTAATTCTAGTATTTGCATCATGATTATCGCGCAGCCAAACGGCTAACTTTACGTAAACCAAGTTTCACTGTCCCTACTATATTTGTGAAACAATTTTTTTGTCACTCATTCCTACTTCCCTCAGTGCCGGAATCGTTTTCGCTATCACTAGACCACTCCCCCTCACTATACACCCTCTTCCTCTTCTTTCCCCCTTCACTCTTCATCTCTTCCCTATACTCTTCGCTCTCCTCATCATAATCTGAATCGACGTTGGTTTCCACATCAGGTATGATCAGGTTCTTGGTGGGACTGTTTGTGCGTAGCTCCTTCAATGTGCTCGAGAGGTTAATGTTGGGAGGGAGAGGTTGGTCCTCCTCTTCTAAGGGGGGGGAGGGCTCGTGGCGTCTCTTCTTCTTCGCTTTGGAGGATTTCTTCTCCTTCTTGCGCTTCTTCTTTTTGGGACTGGAACAATAGGAAAAGTGAGTCGAGAATTTATAATGAGATATTAAAATAGCCGTGTTGGCCGAGTGGAAGGTACATCGACTTTCAATCCGAAGGTTGTGGATTCTAATCCCAGCCGTGCAACATTGGATTTTTCTGTTCGAAACAAGTATATGCGTATTGAAACCTGCTCAAAACGGTGAAGGAAAACATTTAGTATTCTTATAAGCGGCGATGGGTTTGCATGCAACCTGTCACGTATGGAATGCTAACTACAAAGTAGAAGGTGCCAAATGTAATGTTTGGACGTGCTTCTGACTACTCCAATCAAACATCTACAAGGATCTGAACACATCTTTTAAATAAAAATGAATTGCTGTTCGATAGTTCGCTAAAACTCAAAAACGGCTTTTCAGCTATACCGACAATGTCGGGACAGCTAGTTTTTAGGGTTCCGTATCCAAAGGATAAAAACAGGACCCTATTACTAAATCCGTCTGTTTGTCACAGGGCTGTATCTCATGAACCGTGATAGCTAGACAGTTGAAATTCACAGATGATGTATTTCTGTTACCGCTATAACAACAAATACTAAAAACATAATGAAATAAATATTTAAGTGGGGCTCCCATACAACAAATGTATTTTTTGCCGTTTTTTAAAGATAATAGTATGGAACCCTTCGTGCGCGAGTCCATCTCGCACTTGGCCGGTTTTATTAATATTTGTATCTGAGAGGATGTCTAGTACCGTACTTGGTGATTAGTCATGATCATATTAAATTGTATAGTGCAGAGAAAAATAATCCTAGTGCGGATTTAATGAACGAGACTGCGCTATTTCAACTCACATTTGATTTATTTGAATCATAGTTCAGACAGTTGTGAAAAAATAATGTTTTAAATAACATCCCAAGTTTTACATTTCGTTGTTATATTGTGAGTAGGTACTTACGCATCAGGGCAGTTCTCCTCATCATCAGATGATCTGAAACATAAAAAAACTGTTTAAAATCTATAAAGAATCTGTAATAATTTATCGCTGCGTATATGACTGACCTCACAGATCAGTTGGTAGTTACTCTGCCTTCTGCGCTGTAGGTTGTGGGTTCGATCCCCACCCATGGCAAATAATTAATCAAAAATCATGAAAATATGTCCGCCGTTCTTGAGTTACAAATGGTGTAACTAACACGATTCTGTTTTATATCTCAATATATATAAATTACGCGTCACGTTGTTTGTCCGCGATGGACAACTAACTACTTAACCAATTTTAATCAAACTTTGCACACCGTGTGCAGTTTGATCCAACTTGAAAGATAAGATAGCTTACATCTCAATTTATAGTCGCAATATTATTTTATAGCAAACTGTTGTCACAGCAACGCGTGGCCGGGTCTGCTAGTCACTACATAGTATAAAGCAAAGTCGCTTTCCGCTTCCCGCGTATGTATGTATGTATGTATGTATGTTTGCTTATATCTTTAAAACTACACAACGGATTTTGATGCGGTTTTTTTAATAGATAGAGTGATTCAGGAGGAAGGTTTATATGTATAATACATGCATAATATAGTAGAGAAACACTGATAATTTTAGAGGTTTCTAATGTGATGTCGTAAATAAACACATTTTTTTTCGCTTACATTGCAAATGCTGAACCCCACGAGATATATCAAAATAATGTACTACAGTATTGTACACCTTAAAAACGTCTACAAAAAAGTCCACGATGGTATTAGAAATGTCTTACGCACAGCGAAGCGGGCACGGGTCAGCTAGTATAAGATAAAATATTATTATGATTAATCATACTTGTTCTTCCGTCTTTTGCTCTTTCTGTGTGATCTTTCAGATTCCTCTTCATAATCTGAAATTAAAATATGTAATCATTTTAAATTAGTCTTAAGACGAGTAATACATTTTTTTCTATATTTCGATAATTTAAGAGGTTTCTAATGTGATGTCGTAAATAAACACATTTGCAAACGCTGGCTGAACCCTACGAGATATATCAAAATAATGTCCTACAGTATTTGTAGACCATAAAAATCTCCATCCAAGCCATACCATAGCCATATAGACATACCCATACAAAATTATCACATTTAGAAATGTCTTACGTACAGCAAAGCGGGCACGGGTCAGCTAGTAAAATTATAAAATAAAACAAAATAAATAAAATCCTATAACTACAAAATATTAATATTACAAGACAAGCTAACCCGGCGAACTTCGTATCGCTTTAGAATTAACAAATGTTGTGTTAAGGCGAGTAATTAATGTGTTTGATGAATGCAGAATCGTTTTTTCTCAATAACCGTAAAACATACAGTTTTGTTTTTTACGACAAATATAACTTAAGGATATAATCTAGATAAATTACAGACAGAATCACGATTGGTGAAACTTTTCTCGATAGATTTATTTTCCAAAGTTGGCTCTTCAAAAACACTAGTTTCGTTTTTAATCAAAACTATGAATAGCTAAACAGTTAATTTTTATATAATTCGTTAGATAATCATACTAGCTAATTAAATTACAGACAGTTTCTTTTTGAATTTGATGGTTTTCCAGATAATGCAGTTTTATCTCTTTTTCCGTCTTATCCGGGTAGACTCAGCCCATACAAAATGTCAAAAATTTCACTTATCACCTTAATAAGTGCCCGATCTCGTTTCCGTTCCCTTCCTCGTTCCCGTTCCCGTTAAAAAGTATCCTATGTCCGTCTCCTGGTTCTAAGCTACTTCCCCACAAATTTTCAGCCAAATCTTTTCAGCCGTTCTAAGTTGTAAATAGTGTAACTAACATGACTTTCTTTTATATACATAGATTGATCAAGGTAGGTACTTAACTACCTAAACTAATTATTTGAGCTAACTATTTTTGGGTTTACACAAAAAAACTCTTGAGAGAGGTACATACCGCGTCTTTCTCTATGTCGCCTTTTTTCTTTGCGACGTCTCTTCTCTTCTTCTGCCGCTTTCTTCTTCCTTATAGATTCTAGCGTATCCACCTTTAAAAATATTAAGAGTTATACAGTCGTGGTCAACTAATTAGGGACACTCTTTGGTTAAACCGAATTGTGAATTTATTTTTTATTTTCCAACGAGTCTAAACCATATTCCATATCTCTTACATGTAAGTATAATTAGTCATTTATGTGCCCGATTATACAAACAATAACAACTTCTTAAACATTAAACCTCTTTACAGTATAGCTGATAGATTATCGTAGTGCTATTTGTTCAAATAATGCTGGCTGGCCATTTAATTAGGGACACTGAGATATTGCCTTCTATTTTCAAAATTTGAATCTCAATACTTTTTTACTTCTTCTCTTATTGTTTTGTGGTAGTTTTGGCGGCAATCCCGATATTTATTTTAAGTTTTGAAAAATATTTTGAAGAAAAATGGGTAAAAATAAAAGTTGCGATCCAACACTACGAAAAATTATCATGAAGTTTGTTGTCGAGCATGGTTGGCCATGCCGAAGGATAGCAGAACATTTAAATTGTTCAAAAACTATGGTATACAATGCAGTGCAACATGTCAGACGCAATAACACTGATTTAAATGTGCCCAGAACAAAAAGATCGAGAAAAACAACTCCGCAAGAAGATAGAATGATAACCAGGTTAGCTAAGAAAGATCCGTTTCTAGGCTCTATTTTAATTAAACACGAAGTGTTTGGGACAGACGAAAGAGCTGGTGTCTCAGCGAGGACCGTTCGACGACGTCTGGTAGAAGCAGGGTTGTTCGGAAGAGTGGCTCGCAAAGTACCGTTGTTGAAGAAAGAACATAGAAATGCTCGTTTGGCGTTTGCACGTAAATATGGACATTGGACCTACGCCCAATGGCAACATGTATTATTCTCTGACGAGACCAAGGTTAATTTGATTTCTTCAGATGGAAGGCAATACGTACGGCGTCCAGTAAAAGCGGAAATGAATCCAAGATTCACAAAAAAGCAGGTGAAACATGGCGGTGGAAACATTAAAATGTGGGGTTCATTTTCTGGACGTGGAGTGGGACCTGTGAGGAAAGTTCAGGGTAACTTAGACCAACATCAATACAAGGCAATATTGGAGGAAACGATGCTTCCCTATGCTGAGGAGCATCTCCCTATTATATGGACGTTTCAGCATGATAACGACCCGAAACATACCGCCCGTTCAGTCAAGTCGTTTCTTACCAGTCAGTCAGTATCGGTGCTAGATTGGCCAGCAAATAGCCCGGACCTTAACCCAATCGAGCACCTTTGGCACGAAATCAAGAAAAAAGTAGCCACTTATCGTACCACAACTTTAGATGAACTTAATGAAGCTTTTTGTGAGGCATGGGCAAACATTCCTGTCGAAACATGCCAGAAACTGATAATGTCTATGCCACATCGGTGTCAAGCGGTAATTACTAACAAAGGTTTTGCTACTGGGTACTGATTTTACACGTAATAAAATGGAGCTGTTAAAGATATTATAATACTGCAGATTATTAGTTTTGTTTAACTCTATTTTTCATTATAGTTTACTGTCCTTAATTAAATGTCCAGCTACAGAATTATACCTTAAAATTGAATACATGTTCAACCTTTGATATTAAATACTTTTTTCTATTTATTTATTCTTTTATTTACAGCCATTTAAAGCATAATAATCGGACCAAATTATGCAAATAATAGTTACTGAGAAATCAATAGGGTTTTATATTTGTATGTACATAACCGGTTATTGTTCTTCACTATCTTGCATGTCCCTAATTAGTTGACCACGACTGTATATATAATTATGAGTAGGTACCTGGACTTTAATTTCGAAGGTCATGGGTTCAAATCCTGGCGTGGATCAATGTATTTTTCTGTACGAAACACACGTGCTTAAAACGGGAAAGGAAAACATAGTGAGGAAACCAGTTAGTATTCTTGTAAACGGCGATGGGCTTGCAACCTGTCGCGTATGGAATGCTAACTACTGCAAAATGTGTGCATGTGCTAAATATAATGTTTGGATGGGCCTCTGACTAACCCTTCTGGACATCTTTAAAGGACCTAAGCACCTGGAGATCTGAGAGGATGTCTACCGTACTTAAGCGTCTACAGTCGTGATCCTATTCATCTATTTTATGACGACCTCGGTGGGCATGGCATCTCACTCCAATAGAAGGTATTTGTTTGTAAGTTTGAATTTTGGAGCTAATCTTCGGACAGTTGTGATCCTATTTATTTTATTGATTTAGATTTATTGTACTCAACGATAACCTGGTACCGGACGAAAGGCCAAGTTATACCGGTAGTACCTCATCTGGCGGAGTAGAATGTATGATGTAAATTGTCGAATGTGATGTCGGTAGTTCCATCCTTCAAAATAAAATCGGAAACGTTATGACGTATGGCCCGATATGCCAATCGTTGATCGTTTTCAAAAGTAGACCCCTGGCCACTGAACAATGTACATACCATAGCGCTAGCGAGTGAGTTGGTAGGCAGTGCCACGGCGCCAGGATCGACGCCGACCTTCTTCAGAAACTCTGCAGCTCGTCGTCGGCGTTCCATCTGCTTGCCTTTATCCGTTTCTGCGTCTTCGCCTGTGTAAATAATATTAAATTATTGGTGGACATTCTAGCCCCAAACTAAACAAAGTTTGCACTATGGGAACCAGATTACTGATAGAATACTTAAATACTTTTTTTTTTATAAATTCATACTGGTTAACACCCAGACACAGAACAAACAACTTTATTCATTTGTCCCGGGTGGGAATCGAACCCACAACCTACAGCGCAGAAGGCAAAGCTACTACCAACTGAACTGTGAGGCCAGTCAAATCTAATCTAATCTATAAAATACGGCAAAAAAATCACGTTTGTTGTATGGGCCCCACTTCAATATTTATTTTATTGTTTTTAGTATTTGTTGTTATGGCGGCAACAGAAATACATCATCTGTCAAAATTTCAACTGTCTAGCTATCACGGATTATGAGATACAGCCTTGTGACAGGCGGACAGACGGACAAATAAGTCTTAATAATAGGGTCCCGTTTTTACCGATTGGGTACGGAACCCTAAAAATAAAATCACTCTTCATAATGTTAGTGTAGGAACTAGTATTGAAGATGTTACCTTTGGAATCTGATTGGTCACCGGTCAAATCAATCATATCATTCGAGTTATCCTCAAGCGAAATGATCTCACTCTCCAAATCTTCGTTATCAACCCTCCGTCTCCTTTTATCCCTATCTCTGTCTCTTTCCCTCCTGTCCCTTTCTAAACTCTTAGACCGTTTGTACTCCCCGCCTTGCGATTTAGATCTGTATTCCTTGCGTCTCTTTTTCTCGCGCCGTTTGTCCGGACTATCTCTGTCTCCCTCTCTCTTTTCTTTTCTCTCCACAACAGGCGATGGTTCCTTGACATTTATTTTATTAGATTCTTCTTTATCTCTATTTTCCAAAACAATTTTAACAAAGTTTTGAACGTCATAACTTTTTAGTTCTATTTTTTCAGCTTTGTATTCGATCGCTTCGAGTTTTTTGGGTTCTTCAATTGTATTTAATACGCTTTCGATGGATTTTTGTTCTTGGACAACGGATTTTGTTAGGTACTTCAATGGCTCGACAGCCCTCACTTTGGGTAGGTTCTCAGTGAGTTGTCCATCCATTTTGTATACTAGTACTGGTGGCATAATACTAGTAGGTGTTTTTTCTTCTGCGGATGATTTCTCTGTTGTTTTGTCTGTACTTTTGTCGGTTTTGTCCTCGTCATCTTCCGAACTTGACTCGTAGGGTAAGGCCGGTTTGGGCAGAATAGGGTCAGGCTCTTTCAACTTTTTGATTGAGAACGACACTGGCGCTGTAAAGTAATAAATCTTTTATTAAAACAGATAAAATATTCTGCCGTGTTGGCCGAGTGGGAGGTACCTCGATCTGAAGGTCGTGGGTTCGAATCCCGGCGTGCATCAATGGATTTTTCTGTTCGAAAAATTTATATGCGCATAAAAACACGTGCTTAAAATGGTGAAGGAAAACATCGTGAGGAAACCAGTTAGTATTCTTATAAACGGCGATGGGCTTGCAACCTGTCACGTATGGAATGCTAACTACTGCAAAATGTGGGATGTGCCAAATATAATGATTGGACGTGCCTCTGACTACCCCCACTAGACATCTTTAAAGGATCTTATCGTCTGGAGATATGAGAGGATGTCTACCGTACTTGGGGATTATAGTCGTGATCCTATTTATTTTTTTATTTTACAATATTCTGATAAAAAAAAGAAATTGGATCATTACTGTAATCCCCAAGCACGGTCAACCTTTTAGATCTCCAAGCGGTCAGATCTGAATGTGCCTAAAGTGGCTACCTACATTTACTAGTTACATTTATAGCACAAGTCCACATTTTGCAGTAATTGACATGCCATACGTGACAGATTGCAAGCCTATCTCCGCTTAAAACAATACTAACTGGTTTTCTCACAAAATGCCAACAATTATTTAAATTTGTAGTCATTTAAAACTGAATATCCTATGTTGTTAAAATGGAGGTCAGTCAGAGACACGTCTAAAATTAAACAAGCGATTAGTTAAGTTACAACTAACCTTTATTCTTCTTTTTCGATACACCATTCGCGTCTAAACCTCGTTTCTCTCGCATCAGCCTATTATAGAAGGCATGATACACGTTATTAGGCTCTAGGAACGTGAACCGAGAGTCGTTTTTCGCTCGCACGATATCCGCGAACTCGTCGCCATTCCTCGCGACGTACGCCGCCATTTTCTCGATGACGGTTTTTATCTCATCTGGCGGTACCGGGATGACGGGAACGGGTTTTGTGTCTCCGTTCGTTTTGGATTCATCCTCGGATTCTGTTGGTCAAAGTAAAAAAATTGTAAGACTTACACAAACAATGAATTAAATTAAATTAAATAATTAAGATGGCGGGACTATCTTGACTGTCATTGGAATGACTGGCACAATTTAGCTGGAGATCGAGAGGTGTGAAATGAAAGGCGTTAGGCCTTTGCCCTGCAGTGGGACGATATAGGCTAAAATAAAATTAAAAAAATCACGACTATTCTATATTATCCTAGTGATTACGCTATTTCAACTTTTTTTGAGTCTAAAGGTATTTATTGCAATAAAATCAGAAGAAGTTATTTTAAAACAGACTTCCTCTCTCGCTGCACCCCGTTTGGGGGTTGAATTTCGGAATCCTTGTCAAGTGTTCCTAAAGCCACAAAGAAAGACACAAACACGCCAAAAAGAATACAGCTTTAAAATTTCAAGTTACAAGGAAGAGTGGTTTAGGCCGTGCGTTGATTTAATTACTTAAAACTACACTCCATTTTGAGGTTACGCCAATTTAGACTTTAACATAAAAGGAATAAAAGTGATCGTATTTTACACAACAGAATCGCCACCTGTGCTAGATTAGTTACCTGAGAGATTGGTCTCATCTCCCGAGTCGTAGCTCTTCATAAGACTGAGGCCTGTGGACTGCGAGGCCTGTTGGGGGCCTAAGGCCGCCATGTACTGCTGGTAGTACATCGCGTACTGCTGCTGTTGGTAAAGCTGCTGGGCGGGTGTTGGCGGCGGTGGGGGGGGAGCTGAAAATATATATAATAATCTTTAATAAATTAAAGGTAATTACGTGATTAAGACCCGTGTCAAAATCTATAGTTATGTCTACTAATCATGATAGTTTGAAAATGCTAGTTAGTATTTTCTTATATTATTTATTCTTATATATTACTAGCGACCCGCCCCGGCTTCGCACGGGTGCAAAGCTGATACCAAAATATATTACAGAATGTTTATTTAAAAAAAAGTCGCGCTGATTTGAAATCTTAAAATTATCAGTGGTTCTCTAATATATTAAGCATGTTATTATACATATAAACCTTCCTCCTGATTCACTCTATCTATTAAAAAAAAACCGCATCAAAATCCTTTGTGTAGTTTTAAAGATATAAGCAAACATACATACAGACATACAGACGCGGGAAGCGGAAAGCGACTTTGCTTTATACTATGTAGTGATATTATGTTATAGATAAAAAATTCTTTATTGCACAATACTAACCAGCTTTATTTAGCCTATGCACATGCTTAGGCAAAATAAAGCTGAAATTATCAATAAAGAATTTTCTATCTATAACATAATATACCAAATAATCATAGTACAAATAATAGTCAAATAATATACCACTAGTGTTGTACAGTATCGGTGCGCGAGCTATAACGTTAGTAGGCGCAGGCGCTGGCGCGGGTTCGGTGCCCGGCGGGGGCAGTTCCCCTGGTGCTAAATCCCCATCTCCTCGCATCTTGGAGATCAGCATCGTGTAGTCGCAGTCGGCTGAGGGCTTGTAATGGATGCTGGGGATCGATGGTGCCTGGAAGACACAATATTGCATTTTACTTACGAGATATGGTGAAAATGGAAACTATGAACCCCTACCTTGGAAGGAGGGTGTTGATGTCTGTTATGCCGGGGTCCCACGGCCCGTGTTTTCACACACGTGTTATTTGTTTTTTTTTTGCGCCGGACGCACACAGGCGGAGCGTCTTCCGGCGCGGCCGCAGCCTGTCGGTTTACGCGCCGTGGGACCCCGGCTTTACACAGTTTAATACTTCTGCAAATGTTATCGTTTTCTTACTCTTAATAAACTAATTAAAAATAAACATCCGGCCAAGTGCGAGTTGGACTCGCGCTAGAACGGTCCCATACCCATTATCTAAAAGAAAGACCTTGTGTGAAAAGCCTTGTGAAAGACAGACAGATAGCGAAGTCTTAGTAATAGGGTCCCGTTTTTACGCTTTGGATTACATTTGGTAGATGACCACTGAATGCATGAATATAACTATTTACTATCTATAAATATCTTTCTAATACTTACAGATTCAATAACAGTGGAAGCAAGGCTTGGATGCAGATATTCATCATTTTCAGGCTGTTTTTCTGTGAACAAAACATTTATATTGTTTTTACAGGACTTCAAAACAACTTTTTTTTGGAACTACTGTAATCAAGAATGAAATAGGATCACGTCTGTA
The DNA here is from genome assembly GCA_912999785.1 of Hydriomena furcata. Taxonomy (NCBI): domain Eukaryota; kingdom Metazoa; phylum Arthropoda; class Insecta; order Lepidoptera; family Geometridae; genus Hydriomena; species Hydriomena furcata. The sequence goes on from OU538820.1 coordinate 22,851,009, forward strand.
ATCCCCAAGTACGGTAGATATCCTCCCAGATCTCCATTTCATTTGAAACATGCAAATATTTTGCTTTAATTAGCATTCCATATAGTCGGCTTCAAGCCCATCACTACTTATTAGAATATATAATTTCCTGCACAACGTTGACATTTTTACCTTTGCACATGTTAATGCACAAGTTGAACGTCATAATATAGGTCCTAATACAATGAGTTTAAAGGTCAAATTACCTTCTACAATTTCAGGTTTTTTCTCAGGCCATTTCTCCGCTTTCACCAAGGCTGTCAGTGCAGTGTAGTACAGATGCAGTGGGTCATCTTTGTTCAAGAAATTAAACTGCAAGTTGTTTCTCTGCTTGGCCTTAATAAGGATCTCCATTTGGGCTCCCTGGTTGGCTATGAACTTAGCAGTTTTTTCTATGATGGCATTCTGTTTGAGCGTTTCGGGCTGCAGAAAGAAAGTTTATTTAAGTTAAATACACACGCCTTGTAGCTTGATCTTGGCTGGACACGCTGCGGCGTGTCTAGAATAGTCTAGATGTTGATGGACATTTCACACAGTGCCTGTTAACCCCAAACTAAGCAGAGGTTGTACTATGGGAACTAGATAATTGATAGAATATGTACAATAATTTTTTGATGTATACATACATACCTAATTAATTACTTTTGCATTATAACACTAAGACACAGAACAAAACATCCATGTCAAATGTTTGTCTTGGGTGGGGATTAACTCACAAACTACAGCGCAGTAGGCAGAGCTACTACCAAAACTTACTACTAACCTACTACTACTTTAAAATTTCGACTAACCAAATCTAACCTCAAAATTTAGAGAAAACTTTATAAAAATGAGGTATTTATAAGATTTTAAAATTAGGCATCATACATACATTTAACTACATTATATACTTACTATGTACTATATAATCATTGATAGCGACCTAATATGGCAGAAGACACTGACTTCTGTAACACAAGTACTCATACCAAGCTCAGGAGTCAAGGACTCCATAGGAACTTTATTTTTATGATAATAAACATTATTATTATTATTATTATACCAACTCACAAAGAGAGTATCAACAGGCATAAGATCTTTGAAGCCGGGAGTGGGTATGAAGGGTTCCTCGTCCACTTCTGCCGGCTGCGTGGGTGACGGTTCTGCTGGTGTATCATAGTTGAAGCCGACCTGGCCATAACCTGCTTTATGCAGTCTCTTCAGTTCTTCCTCTAAAAACACATTAATTTTTATGATCCAGGTACGGGAGATTATTACAGTTTACTAGCTATTACCCATATCTTCATTCGCAAGGGTCAGAGTGTATTTACTGATTAGATTCATCTTTATCGTACAACATTGACAATATAAAAAAGTACAAGTCACAACCGGCCCAGGGGTTTGGTCATGATACTGTCACAGACAGGCAGAGTTACTTTTGCATCTATAATATTAGTATAGATTATACTTAGTATAAGTCACTATTGCTGGAATAAAAGCTGTGTCCTAATGCTACAGCACCTATGCTGTATTATTTGTATTTTTAGGAGTGCAGATAACTCCCAACACTGTATCTTAAGGCGATACTTGAAATTTTTGACTTTTTGTATGGGCTGAATCTACCCGGATAAGACAGAAAAAGTGATAAAACTTCATTATCTTGAAAACCATCAAATTTAAAAAGAAACCGTCTGTAATTTACTTAGCTAGTATGATTATCTAACGAATTATATAAAAATGAACTGTTTAGCTATTCATAGTTTTTATTAAAAACGAAACTAGTGTTGTTGAAGAGCCAACTTTGGTAAATAAATCTATCGAGATAAGTTTCACCAATCGTGTTTCTGTCTGTAATTTATCTAGATTAAATACTTAAGTTATCCTTGTCGTAAAAAACAGAACTGTATATTTTGCGGTTATTGCGTAAAAACTATTCTGCATTCTTCAAAAACATTTATTACTCCTCGTAAGTGTCCAGTTTTAATAATAAGCAGTTTCTTTAATAATAACAAACCTTTGTACATAAGCTCTTCTTCTTCATCAGTGTGCAGAGCTCGGTACCGTTCCTCATCACATAACTGTTCCACTTCCTGCTCCGACTTGGTGAGCTCCACGCGCCAGTCGAAGCCCCCCTGCGGGGCCTCATGGTTGGTCAGGTCATGTAGGGCTCCCCTTGCATCATACCTGTTCAGAGAAGACTGCTTGTGAGTACCTCGCCTAAACTATTTGTTCACCTATGATACAATTTTATTTTTAGTTTTAAAAGCATTATATTTTTTATGTTCTTGTACAGTGGGGTAGATTTTAGATTAAGAATTCAATATGGGACATGAATAAGTTTTTATATATATGAACAGGCCTTTTATAAAACAAATAGGCCTGCTACGTGCAAGTTTTTCATAAGGGCTTCTGTTTGGTCTGTAAAGTATGAAGTAAAATTGTTTATATTCAAAGTTTACCTTATAGGGCTGCCAATAAAACCCTAAGCATTGGGCAGTCAAACTTATAGATGAATACTTATCAAACCGCTGGTTATACATACCACCGGAGCGTGTCACCGTAAGACACGACGCCATAGCACAGCCGCCAAGTATCTTCCTCCAAACGCTTCAAATATTCTCTGCGAAAATCTTAGGATCTTCCAAACATTTTAAACATTCTGTATTAACTATAGCTTTATTTATCTTGCACAGTAACAGTCTTATAGTAAAAAGCATCGAACCTGTCGATTTTCAACGTCTCATCCCCCATCCACGGTATGAGGTGTTTGCCTTGGTCAATGTGTAGGGCTTTAGCATCGTCCCTAAAAAGTTTGCACGAGTAGCCGAATACAAAAAGTTCTTCTTTCTTCTCCTTGAATTCACTCTTTCGCAATATACCGGTTTCACTTTGGGAATGAGTACCAGTCCACTTTGTTGACATTTTGGATTGAATTTCTAAACAAATCTACAAAAGTTAGAAAGCAGATTGCATTATTTCAACAAACGAGGCATACCGACGCCATTTCGACCATTTTGACTTAACAGTTGACACTGACACAGCATAGCTATGACAAGTTATCATGTTAACGTTTTGACGTTATTTCATTTGTTTAGAAACCACACAAAATTAAAAAAAAAGCAGTGTTTTCATTTAAGATTTCAATACAAAATATTATGATTTGTTTAATGTATTTGATGCTTTTTTTTGTGACGAAGTGAAATGATTGTGAACATGATATGATAATTTTTTGTATTTTTCATGATATCAATATCACGAAATTAATTTTGGTGCTGTCCACACAGAACGCCATGTACAAAAAAATAAAACAATGGCAACTGGATATATGCCGACTAAATCAAAAAGTCCGTGTTCTTTTTGTCACTATCCTAAATTATAATCCTTTCGTAAATAACAGCTTTATATATACGTTTCAAAAGGCATATGGCGGACTATATTTTATTTTTTGCATCTAAATCTGATAAATTCTTTTAGTTATGAGTATCTTGTGACCGCTAGAGCGTATTTGTTTAAATTAGATGATAACCGTTAGTTTTTAATGTGTAAATAAGTTTATTATATCTAGAGTTTTAAAATATATGATAGTATTTTCGTGCGTGGACGTTTTGAACCGTTTAGATTGAGAAACGAAAAGTCTGTGATATAAACAATACTAGTAATAGAGTAATTTCCTGAACACTTTTGTAAATAATAAGTTGTTATAGAATTTTAGTAAATATATTTTAAAATTGAAAGAAGACTGAATAAAATTGTGTGAAAGATCTCCAAGCTATGTCAGCTGTGAACCTATTGTCTTCTTCGAGGGAGAAATGTACAACTCAAAGCCAAAAGGATGGCTCCCATCACGAAGGTGAGTGAATTTAACGTATCCCTTGCATCTCCTTTCCATAATAACTAACTCTGTTCCCAATTTTTACAACCACAACAGTATATTTGTTTGTATTCTTGATACAAATTTTTTACACTTTCCACAACATTACTACTTCTTGTATGAAAAAAAAGGACCAATAGGAATCTTACTTAGTTACAATAAGTCGTAGCTTGCTAGATATCTTGTTTAGAAATGGTTTGTTTGTTTTGTAGGTCACTATTTCTACCTGTGTCTCAAACAAAGCCAATGTAACTGTACCTTGTCCTAATTTTGGTTTGGTTCTTTATTTAAAACTGGTAGTAGATTGTGTGGCTACACATTAACTCGCTATTCAAACTAAGATAAAAATGTTTTTTTATTATACTGCAATGCAGACAGGAAACAATAAAGAGAAAGGTGGTTTAACTGTTTAGCGGAATCCCGGAATCCCCAAGTACGGTAGACATACTCTCAGATCTCAAGGCGCTTAGATCCTTGAGGGTGCCTAAAGGGGGTAGTCAAAGGCATGTTCAAACATGTTCAGCGCAAATACCCACATTTTGCAGTAGTTAGCATACCATGAGACAATATCAAATAACATTTTTTAAAACCCTTGCCATCATTATTCTACATTATTTATTTGATTTTATAAATTAATCTTGGTTTTTTGTAAACACAAAAATAATTTGTTGTTTATAATATTAATATGTTTGTTCGAATTACAGAATATTATGTTTCTAAATGAATCATGGGGAATGTGACAAATGATGTAATGAAAATCAATGTGCATCTTGCGGATAACATTCCGAGTCAGTTTCTTAAATGCGTTCAATCGCGCAATTCTTTATTAAAACAAAAATCAATAATGATGATGAAAAACATGATAAGAACTATCGAACATAAAAAGAAATGGTATTATTATATAAGTAGCTCACTTTGATTGCCTATAAAATGTTCTATGAACATTTTTGAATGTTAAGCTAAACAAAAAAAGTGATTTTCAGAACAATTTTCAGGTGATAATTACTAAATCTTTCATTTTATTACACTAAATTTTGAAAAGTTTTAGAAGCTTTAAATAATACCTTAAAGTTATCTATGCCAGAAAATCTGTGCCTTTTGTAAATATAAAGAAAAATTCTATCAAAATTATTAAAATATCCAATACAATAATAATAATTGTAATACAAACTAGATCACTTTCGAGTTTTGTTAAAATAGACCATCTTTCTTGCTCTCTCTGTCTCAATAAATCGCAGATATTTCACCGTACAAATTTCTCATACTTACATAAAACATTAAAATGTACCTATGTTCAAGCTTCGAAATAATGACCACTACATTTCGCAAATTAGGTTATAATAATAGGCATTCATATATTTCAATAGCACCAATGCGCAATGGGGTGATTCGAAGGGGTAGCGAAGGTCAACGGGATTCGCACCCCTAGTCGCGTCAACAAAAAGAACATTTGCTACAATCTGGAATTTGTTGTACGTAAATAATGAGACTATCTTAGCAGCGTTTGATGCATGAAATGTTGACTATGTAATTTTTTTGACGAGCGTTGAAAGTGTGCTTTGTATACCAATAACTTTTTTATTTCATGGTCATCAGGTCATGATAATCCCTAGCATCTGCCAGTCTGAGGCATACAGCTGCTAAGTACCTACATAGGTAGCGTAATTTAAACACAACTATGCTGCATAGTGGCAGAAATAGGCAGGTAGGTATGGTGGTATTAATGATTAGACGAGCCCATTCATATCACCGGTTATTTTGCCATAAAATTCGAGATAGAAATGAATGACAAATAGTTATTCATTCCACATAAATCATCGGAGGAGGAAAACGTAGATAGAATTACAACTTTGGCTGCTTTTTGTTTACGATAAAATAGGGTAGGATTAGTTTTCCTAAGTGAATTAAACCTGGCTAGTAACAAAGATGCGAAAACTTGAGGGTAGTTGAAAATAAATCTGCAACGGCCGCCGCCTACACGGCCAGTCTTTGAGACAAGTCCGAGCGGTGCGCGCCTTTGCGATATTTAACGAGAAAATTCTATTTTCCCCTATATTTTCGCGATACCCGTCTACGTAACGACACGCTACGCCGCGTTACACGTAGTTTCCCGCGCTTCGCCGAAGTCTCTCTGACGCCTTCTAGTTTTTAGACAATTGTTATATTTTAAATTTTTTATATTATTTATCGTAATCATTATATTTTATCCCATATTTTATAGTTACAAAAAGTTAGGTTTAGTTTTCGCAAATCAAAAATCAAAATCCGCCATTTTGTCTTGCCGCGTCACGTTGCTGGTTATGATGAGCAAGGAGGTTGTTTTGCCGGTTGGTGAGGTCAAGAAAGCCCGGAGAAGGAGGCGTAGGGCTGGCGCTCGTGCTGCAAAAAAGCGTGCGAGGAAATCCGCGTCTGCCGTTGCCACTGGTGTAACACTCGCGCCCCCGGAAGTCACTTCCCCTACAAAATGTGCAGTGCACACGTTCCTCCTTCGTTATCAGAGTGCTTTGAGGAGAATACCATCTCAGCTGCCGCCTAGGGTTCACGCAGGGCCGCCTTCTAAGAGAGTGAAACGAGTTTCTTGGTGTAAGTTACCTTATTTCTTTGTCTTTAACTTTTCCTGTAACTGCTAATGGCTGGTAGCAGATGACCAATGTGAGATTAAGATTCTATTGTGTAGCTCCAGACAGAGGGTTGATAGGATTGAAAGACTTCACCCCTTGTCTCGCGGTGAACGCAACCTATTGAAAGTTCATCTATTTGATGCTTTCGGAACACAAGGTTCATATGAGTAGGTAGGTACTATGGTATTTTCATGCTTACCATAAAAGATAAGCTTCTTATCTGCCTTATCTTAAAGCTACGAGTTACCATTATTTTGTTGATTTTCCGGCACATTCTAAGTTTCGTAATTATCTTTTACTTCTGCAGGGATTATGATTATTTACTTCTATAGCGCGAATAATGCAGTCGGTCTGTATCTCTTAACGCAACAGTATATTCGGAACTGGTCAATGACTTTCGTCAAGTTGTTTTTGTGATTCTGCAAGGTTTAGTTGTGAACCAAGAGCATAATTGAACTATCATACTACAGAGATGCAGGCGCGGCCTTGAGTCATTGTTCCACAACGTTTTATTTTTGTATCGAAGCGTTACGCGCCAATGGCTGTGTAAATTGCTAAGATCAAGTGCATACAGTCTAAAGAATTGCCGCTAAAACGCGTGTTTCTTGCACATCTAAATTAATTTGACTCAATTATGCCCTGTTTATAATACGAACAGTATTTTCTAGGTACTAAAAAACAATCTAGCGTACACCAACTACGCCAAGCTACAATCTAGGAACGCTATAAACTTGAGAAGCGCATAATACCTAACGATACCTGTCGATATTACGTACCGGGCATTAGAGAAGTTCTCCTAGATCTTTGGGGCGAATTACCGCGGAATCGACAGTAGCTAGTTAGCCGACGAAAATATCGAATGTTCTTAAGGGGCTCCCAGTCGCTGATTGCTCTTTTTCGAAACGAAAAAAGAAATACTTCTGAACAAGCCACATCTCCTATTTTTATAAGTATATTACTTCAGGTTCCTACCTAGATTTCTATTAAGCTGAAAACTTAATAGCAGAAACTTTTCACGATAAAGATATTATTTCAAAATGATACGTTTTAGAATTTATGATCGAAATATTTTATATACCTACTATTAAAATCAACTTGTGATTTATTGTTAAAGATAGGTAATATGTAGATCTAGATTTCTATTAGAATAGATTTTTTATAATACATAATTTATATCATTAATTTATTCGAAAAGCTAAGGCTGACCACGCGTCGACGTGTTTTTGTCGTCATTGCAGCGGTCGGTAGGATTATTTATCGAAGTGATTAAAGATGGGTACATCTTTATTCACATATACTATACATTATAAAATAGGAGATGTGGCTTGTTCACAAGTATTTATTTTTTCGTTTCGAACAAAAACAATCGTCGACTGGGAGCGCCTTAAATGTTGAAATGTGAAATGTTCGTGTATATTTTATTATCGACCTTTATCGCGAATGTGTGTGATGTCCTCAATATTACACGCACACAATGTGAAACCTTAAGACATAATATTTCGGGTATTGCTGAAGCTACACTTAAAGCTGTCTTCATTGCGATTTGCTAGTACAAGTAGGGCGCATGCTAATAGCGTCTGCTAGATACTTTATCTTGTATGTCAGTTCGTTATTACAAACTTGCAGTCACACTTTTTCAATGGCCGCTTACAATACGTTTTCATGATTGCGGTTTGTGATAGATAGATAGATAGATATCGTTTATTGTTAAGAAGATTACATATTTTTGGTTAATAGTGCCTTAAATCCTAAGTTAGGTTTAACTAGACACTATGGTTCTCTAAAAGTAGCAATAAATAAAGATAAGTTGTAAACACGGCAGGCAGTTACGCACACAAACACAGCGATGTCACCGTATAGTTCACGTGAGAAGTTGTACACAAATTGAGCGGTATGAAGTTGAACAGAAAGTGATCGAAGTGACCAATCACGCGCATCCTGACATCGCATCGGCCAGTGAGTGACAACGCTGCGCTTGAGCCCAACTATAGGATGCTTCTTTTTATGACAAAGTAAAACTAATAAAATAATCATAAAATTCTAAGTGAATTAGGTACTAAATAGAAAAACTCTTAAAAATAAGTTATGTTACGATAAATAATATTTTGATAATATGGCTTTAATATTGTTTTGAGTTATTTTATTTTTAATATAGATAAGACAGTGTGGTCACGAAACATTTGCTTTAGTTTTTATTTCTATTTTCTCAGCTGTTATTTTGAACTTGTCGAAACGTTTGAAGTTATTTTCAAAGAAACTTCCAACAAAGCTTCGCAAGTTTTTAGGACCAGATGTTTAGGCGATTCGTTGTCTGCCAGTCAGTATGTCATATTTTTTATAATACACTAGCAGACTCGGCCACGCGTTGCTGTGTCAACAGATATCGCGACTATAAATTGAGATGTTAGCTATCCTATCTTTGAAGTTGGTTCAAACCGCACACGGTGTGCAAAGTTTGATTCAAATCGGTCAAGTAGTTTAGGGGTCCATCGCGGACAAACAACGTGACGCGTAATTTATATATATTAAGACTAGCAGTCCGCTCCGGCTTCGCACGGCCGTACCTACTAATAAATATTATATAGGCAAATTACCTTAGGTTACATTATAACAAATTTACGTGTTATCTCATTTTTTTTTTAAATTAAATATTGTTTTTGCTTGTCGCTGATGATGCAGCTTATGATTTGTGTTTTTTTTTTTGAATTGTTCAAGTAGTCTTTTAGTTTATTAGTAACAAGCAAAAATACATATTTTACCTCTATAGAATAGATAACTATTAATAATAATAGTTAGTTTATACTAGCTTCCGCCAGCGGTTTCCAGGTCACGGACTATATCAGCAGATATATTGCGATTGAAACACACGTCCTTGCAAACTGTCGCATTAATAAATTCAGTTAAGGTGTTAAGTGACATTTTTGACGTTTTGTATGGGCTGAGTAATGTGGCGGAGTACTGAGTACCCGGATAAGACGGAAAAAGTGATAAAACTGCATTATCTTGAAAACCATCAAATTTAAAAAATAAATGTCTTTAATTTAGGTAGGTAAATGAACTATTTAGCTATTCATAGTTTTGATTAAAAACGTAACTAGTGTTTTTGAAGAGCCAACTTTGAAAAATAAATCTATCGAGAAAAGTTTCACCAATCGTGTTTCTGTCTTTAATTTATCTAGATTAAATCCTTAAGTTATCTTTGTCATAAAAAACAAAACTGTATGTTTTGCGGTTATTGAGAAAAAACGATTTTGTATTCATCAAAAACATTTATTACTCTTAAACATTTCTAGGTTGTAAAAGTTTGTAGGATTGATATCATTGTTCATTAGAAGCATCCACGTTTGTTATGTTAGGGTATAGTTAGTGTGAAGAATACCTATCATTCGTCGTCTATTTTGACTACAAACGCACTACGCCCGTCGTACTACAAATAACAAAACGAAACCATCACTATGCGCATTGCAGGATATACTGCACTCGGCAACCATTATTGCACGCTGAAACGACCCTTATACCCTACAATGTTCTGACTGAAATAGCTTGGTGGGTGTGTGTTTACACCATCGACTACATAGCCTAATAGACGCCTAATGGCTTCATTTCTTCAAACAAACAACTCTGTCAAGTCAGTGAGGTATGAGGTACGGGGGGAGCCGGAAAAAGCATTCTAATTTCAAAATGACGTGATTCACTAGGGATGGGAAGTGTTGACATGAGTTGTCGATAGCAGTCAGAGGCACGTCCAAATATTATATTTGGCACATACCCACATTTTGCAGTAGTTAGCAGTCCATACGTGACAGGTTGCAAGCCCATCGCCGCTTATAAAAATACTTACTAGCTACTGGTTTCCTCACGATGCGATGTTTTCCTTCACCATTTTAAACACGTGTTTAAAATGGTGAATGTATAAATATCAAATGCTGTTCGTTAGTCTCGCTAAAACTCGAGAACGGCTGAACGGATTTATTTTATCTTGGTCTTTAAATATTCGTGGAGGTCTATGAAGGTTTAAAAGGTGAAAAAAAAATCTAATAATTGCCGGGAAAACCTAAAAATAGCCCTTTTCTTTTTCCCATACAAAAGTTAAAAAAACGTAGAGTCCATTTGAGCTTTATTAGGTTTGATAGTACGGGAACGGGAACGGGATCGGGATCGGGATCGGGATCGGGAACGGGAACGGGAACGGGAACGCGAACGCGAACGCGAACGCGAACGCGAACGCGAACGCGAACTAATTCTAAAGCGATAATATGATAAATGCGAATAGCAAATAGGTTACTTCATATCCATGTAGGTACAACGCGAGCGAAGCCGCGGGCGGAAGCTAGTTGGCAATAAGTAGTTTTACTAGTTAGGTCCAACTGTTGTTGTTACTACTATGTAGGTTTATCGATCATCAATTATTGAGTAGTGATACAACACTATTGACTTTCGACAAGGAAATAACCAGTCTAACTTGAGCTTGTGGTAATGGTTTTTTAGCATAAACAGACGAGATGTGCACGGGTCAAGGAAGTGGTCGGTACTACTGCAGGTTTGACGCGCGGTATTTTTTATCGGCCGTATAAGACTGACCTTTTGGATGTCAATGTTCGCCTTGCATGCGGTGTCTTTTTGGGCTGTGTAGTCGATGGTTTACACCCACCTTGCCTTTAGTTCGGTTCATCTCGCTTGTTTGACCATTATTGATTTGAGTTACGATTACGGGGTCGTAAAACGTACAACGCTGTTATGGAAATGACGTCGTAATACTATTATGTTAAATTGACTAGCTTTTCTAGTACTTATTGGGAACTTATTTTCTTGTTATAACGTCTTACTTCCGAAGCAACATAAAAATATACCGACATCCAGATTGTCTTCAAGTCACAACATTTACCTTTTTATACCAGTTAAGGCCTGTTTCACCATCTTCAAGTAAAGTCCTAAGTTAGCTACTCGGCGATTACCAAAAACATAAGTACCATTTGACATTCGATAGTTTTGACACTTTCATACATTAATTTAGCGCTAACTGGAAAGTAACTAATTAACACTTTACTTGAAGATGATGAAACAGGCCCTTAGTATTATTATAAGCGGCGACAGACAAGTTGCAACCTGTCCCGTATGAAATGCTAAATGCAAAAAGTGGACATGTACCAAATGTAATGTTAGACGTGCCTCTGACTACCCCCTTTACTTATCTTCAAGGATCTGAGCGCATGCAGATCTGAGTAGATGTCTACCGTACTTGGGGGATTACAGTCGTGATCCTATTTAATTTCCCCACTGCATTTATGACTGAGCGTGTCTGTACTGGGAGGTACTTCTTCTTTCGATCAGAAAATATTGATGTTCCCTCGTGTAGGTACTAATGGTTTCTTTATATTTGAAGAATAAGTGCGTGACACGTGCTCAGCTCAAAGGGTAAGGAAACAATGATAGTGAAACGTGCGTGAAGGAAAATATCTTAGAAAGCCCTCGTCAGCTCGGCACGTACTAGTATTGACCATCATTTCTGTGGATAAGGTCGATCCGGCTGGAAGGAGCTGCTCCTTAATATAACCTAAGCACTAAGCCCCACCTAAGGGAGTTAAAAGTTCTACCTAACGCTGTTTAATCTATCTTGAATTGATCCATCATTCATATCATATCATTTATTGTTAAAAACAGATTTATAAAATACTAGTTGACCCGACGAACTTCGTATCGCAATTGACAAATGTTGTTCGAAGTTCCCGTTCCCGTTCCCGTTACCGTATTATCAAACCTAATAAAGCTCAAATTGACTTTACTTTTTAGTTAGAAAACTTTTGTATGGGAAACAGAAAAGGGCTGTTTTTAGGGTTTTTCCGGCAATTATTCGAATTTTCCTCACCTTTTAAACCTCCACGAACATTTCAAGACCAAGATAAGATAAATCCGTTCAGCCGTTCTCGAGTTTTAGCGAGACTAACGAACAGCAATTGATTTTTATATATAAAGATCCACCAATATTTAATTTTGATATTTAATATTATTGCATCGTCACTGAAGTTGCATATGTATGTCAAATAGCTTCATAGGTTTGCTGGTAAGTTTTGTCACAAAGATACCAGACAAAGTCAAAGTCAACAAAGAAACTGCTGTAAAAGCTTGTCAAATGGTTTTATTTACTTCCACGTAGGCTTGGCTCGTAAACTGTCAGTTACTACCAGTCGTTAAGCCATGACTATTCCTATAAGCAGTCTTTAACACACAAAAATAAATATTATTGTGTTTGTTTGTCTATACTAATCTATACTATAATAGTTTTGATTTTTTGTTTTTTTGTTTTTAGGGTTCCGTACCCAAAGGGTAAAAACGGAACCCTATTACTAAGACTTCGCTGTCCGTCTGTCTGTCTGTCCGTCTGTCTGTCTGTCACAGGGCTGTATCTCATGAATCTGATAGCTAGACAGTTGAAATTTTCACAGATTATGTATTTCTGTGGCTGCTCTAACAACAAATACTAAAAACAGAATAAAATACATATTTAAGGGGGGCTCCCATACAACAAACATGATTTTTTTGCCGTTTTTATAGATAATGGTACGGAACCCTTCGTGCGCGAGTCCGACTCGCACTTGGCCGGTTTTTTTGTTTTTTTGTATGTAATGGATAAACTCAAAAACTACTGAACCGATTTCAAAAATTCTTTCACCATTACCAAGCTACATTATCCCTGAGTAACATAGGCTATTTTTTATTTTGAAAAAGTAATAAATTCTTTATAAGAATGACGATAGTTTGAAGCAAGGTGTAAAAAATTGCTAAAAATTTTGCTTTCTTCGTGTGCGCTACAAAAACTATTGAACGGGAATTGTGACGGGAACGGGAACAGGAACGGGAACGGAAGACATTTGTTAATTCTAAAGCGATACGAAGTTCGCGGGGTCAGCTTGTAATGGATAAACTGAAAAACTACTGGACCTTTTTAGGTTTCCGTACCCAAACGGTAAAAACGGGACCCTATTACTAAGACTTCGCTGTCCGTCTGGCTGTCTCAGGGCTGTATCTCATGAACCGTGATAGCTAGACAGTTGAAATTTTCACAGATTATATATTTATGTTGCCGCTATAACAACAAATACTAAAAACAGAATAAAATAAATATTTAAGTAGGGCTCCCATACAACAAACGTGATTTTTTTGCTGTTTTTTTTATAGATAATGGTACGGAACCCTTGGTGCGCGAGTCCTATTCGCACTTGGCCGGTATTTTTTTAAATACTTTCACCTACCAAAAGAAAATTCTAATAATGTAACCTAAGGTATCAAAAATTTGCCTATCTTCATTATTACACCCGTGCGAAGCCGAGACAGGCAGCATACGAAATTACTTTCTATTTGACGTAACCAATAACCATTGTACCACGCTGACAAAAATTACCACGTTTAGTGATCGATAACATTCCATTCATCGTTATATTCATTCCATCCTAAGGTTGTCTGGAAGAGATCGCTTTTTAGCGATAAGACCGCTAAAGTTTCTAAGTTAAGTTTCTCTCTTTATTATTTTGTTCTAATGGTGTACAATAAAACATTTTCATCCATTCATTCATTCAACATTAGCCGCTAGCGGTAGGTAGTAAAAACCGGCCAAGTGCGAGTCGGACTCGCACACGAAGGGTTCCGTACCATTATCGTATTATCGTACTTAAATATTTATATTCTGTTTTTAGTATTTGTTGTTATAGCGGCAACAGAAACACATCATCTGTGAACACATTTCAACTGTCTAGCTATAACGGCTCATGAGATATACAGCCTTGTGACAGAATGACTGGCGGACAGCGAAGTCTTAGTAATAGGGTCCGGTTTTTACCCTTTGGGTACGGAACCCTAAAAACATCGTATCGTAATGTAATGCATGTTATGTAAACTTTCGTGTCGCGTCTCTTAGTAGGTATGAGAACGTTACTTTCTTTTCTATTAGCGATTTGATGACGATGCGTCAATCATAAATATTTTCATACATGTTCGAAGGTGATGAAAACATTTGCAGGTTATGATAAAGTGGAAAGCCCCGAGTGGTTTTTCATAAAAACTTTGATGATCGGTTTATAGGATCACGACTAATTCCCAAGTACGGTAGACATCCTATCAGATCTCTAGGCGCTTAAATCTTTTGAAGATGTCTAGGGGGGGGTAGTCAGATGCACGCCCAAACGTAATATTTGGCACATGCCCACATTTTGCAGTAGTACGTCATACATCATTTCTCTAGGTTAACACTTATTATGCAAATAGCCGTCTTTAATCTATAAGCCTACTTTCTTACCTCTAGCTTTTTGTAACGCAATCAAGCATTTTTTTTTAAACTATGTTCAGAGTTTCCGCAAAAAGTGTGATAGGAACCGGTTATCAGCTTTATTATGGGTTCGTTAGCCTTATAATAGCATGTCGAGAAAAAAAAATATGGTAATGTCGATAGTTTTTTGACTTAGTTCCAAATGTAGTTATAGACTCAGTTTTTTTGCTTATTTTGTTTCTGATGATGATGATTATTTTGTGGAACCTCTTGGAACTAATTTAAAATTTGCTTCTACACGCGATATCATTCGCTTATTACCCGAAAAAGTATTGTATGCAGTCTCGGATTTTTAAATTGAGTTCCTAACATCTAAAATCTTCATAATCACCATTTCTATTTTAAACCTGCAGGCCTACTCGTAAATATATAGAACTCTAGCGTTACTGACTATCAATGCACAGCCTAAATCATTGGTCCTAGAAACTTGATGTTGGGAAGGTGTATTCGTTTGGGTGTGTAGGGGCCATCGACTACATAGCCCAATAGACGCCTAATGGCTTCATTTCCTCATGGTTTTTTTAGCATAAACAGACGAGATGTGCCCGGGTCACTGAAGTGGTCGGTATTACTGCAGGTTTGACGCGCGGCCACTTTTATCGGCCGTATAAGCCTGATGTTTTGGATGACAGTGTTCGCATGCATGAGGTGTCTATTGGGCTATGTAGTCGATGGTAGGGGCAGAACCGTCCCTACCCGCCCGGGCGCCGAGTCCAACGGGGCGCCCTCAACAATTCTCTGAGATTGAGTTCTGATATTTTTATTGGAGTGTGGGGCGCCTAGAACCGGCAGATTATAACTCAACTCCAGACATAATACTAGCGTCTACTAGCGCATCTACACAAAATTCAATAGGCTCACAGCTCAGTTGGTAGTAGGGTAGTAGCTCTGACTTCTGCGCTGTAGGTTGTTGGTTCGATCCCCACCATAAACATTTGTGTGATGAACATAGATGATTGTTCTGTGTCTGGGTCTCATGTATAATAAGTATGTATTTAAGTACAACAAAAAAAACGTATATAAGTATTCTATGAGTTATTTTAGTTTGGGGCTAGATGGCGCTGTGTGAAATGTCCACCAATATTTATTTATTAATAATTTACTCCCTAGCCAGCATCACTGGTCTGATGAATTCGTGAGAGGAATTCCCGAAGTTCAACCCTGCAGCGGAGGTTGAATTTTGTTTGAAAACAACTTCAGTTAGACGAAGTCGCGAGGGATTTCCACTACAACCCGGTCACAATATCTGTGCACCTGACCTCGTGACGTCATATCGGCGGTCTGGGTACGGGCGAGGCGGGAGAGAGAGAGAGCGGGAGAGGCGCCGCATTCCAGCGAGGTGCACAGATATTCTGACCGGGTTGTAGTCATGTACAAACTTCAAATTTTCTGCAAACTTGTCTTAAGTACGAGTGTAATTTGGGGGCACGGCAGTGCCCCCGCCAAGTCGAGCGCGAAGCAAACACTGCCGTACCATCCTTTACTGGAACCATTTCGCCGCATTTTCAGGCCCCTATTTGAGAACCTCTGGATAAGACCAGAACGCTGAAATTTATGTCACCAAGTAAGCCATAATCACATACTTAAAATCCAAAATTTCAAGTCTGTAGGTCATTTAGTTACGAAGTTAAGCGAAAGCAAAGTTTCGCATTTTAGACAGACACTCACTCACTCACTCACTCACTCACTCACTCACTCATGATCATCAGAATAGAACTAGTACTTCCCATAAACTCAGAAAGCTGAAATTTGGTACAGAGTTAGGGTTTAATGGCCACATAAAGGGAAAACCATAAAAACTAGGATAATCGAAGATCTGGAGTACCTGGTGACCCTGATAAGAAAACACAAGAGCCTAACCAAACTATTAGAGATCGACATACCGCCTTTACAAAAAATATTCAACTACTGGACCGATTTGAAAATTCTTTCACCATTAGAATCCTACATTATCCCTGATGAACATAGGCTTTAGTATATATTCAAAAATATTAGGGATCCGTATGAAAACATCGATAATATAATCCAAAGTGTGAAAAAATAAAAATAAAATCCTTATATTGCGTTTGCTGCGGAAATTATTGACAATAGAGCAAAGTAATGTACTACAGTTTTAAAGAAGACATCATACATACATACATCATCAGACATATGCAATACTATATGTCTAACTATTAGGGATCCGTATGAAAACTTCGATAATGTAACCCAACGTGTAAAAAAAACTAAAAAAAATCCATATATCGCGTACGCTGCTGAAATTGTTGACAATAGAGCAAAGTGATGTACTACAGTTTTAAAGAGGACATCAATATCTACAAAAAAGTATGCAATACCATATGTCTCACTATTAGGGATCCGTATGAAAACTTCGATAATGTAACCCAACGTGTGAAAAAAATCCAAAAAAATCCTTATATCGCGTACTCTGCGGAAATTGTTGACAATAGAGCAAAGTGATGTACTACAGTTTTAAAGAGGACATCAATATCTACAAAAAAAGTCTGCGATACTAAATGTTTTACTAGGGATCCTTATGAAAAATTCGATAATGTAACCCAAAGTGTAAAAAAACTACCTATAATATCATTATTACATCCGTGCGACGCCGGGGCGGACTGCTATGCTAGTACGCAATAAAATTAAAGGAAAACTCTGAATAAGACTAGACTGGCTTTTATACTTACTTATACTTACAAGTTTACAAGAAGAAATAGTCGAACGATTAACTTTATTCTACTCGAACATTACACAAATTGAATAAACAAATTAACAAATTAAATAAACAAAAATATTAATTTCGCTCAAAATTTGATCAAAATATAATGCATTGGACTAAGAGTGGCGGTGATACCCGCACACGTCGCTAGATGGCGCTGACTGTATTTTAAACGCGCTTACGATTTATTTTTTTAATAAAAAAACTACTCATAAAAAGAAAAAAAACTGTGTCAAATAAGAAAATCTAATAAAATAAATCAATAAGCCCACGTTTCTACAAAAAGAAGTGAAATCCCACCAAAAACATTCTGTAAAAAACTAGCCAAGTCTCGATGGAGCTGCTTGTTTATCTCTAAAAAGTAATGAAATCTAGACAAAGTCGTGTCAAGTCTGAGGTTCTTTACTGCGATTTCTTTATTATTATAGAATGTTATGTGACTTGGCCGTTGAAGTGTACACAAGGGTACAAAACCAGGTGCTCCATGACACCATTGCTCCAATCTGTCGCCAGAACCGCTACCCATTAACGATGGAAAATTGCCACTTAGAAAACGTTGATTCAATAACCAGTCAATTGTAGGCTTCATAAAGCTGCGTATTTCAATAATACTTATGTAGAGGCGAGCCTGAAACAAACAGTATAAAAAATACGTCTATTTTATGTTAGATCGGTGGTCGATTTGACGCTCCAAAAAGAAGACAGCAGAAGTCAGCATTGTCAATGCTGAATGCATGTGTTGCACGATCAACAACAGCCTAAAATAAGACACTAGTATTGGCTATTATCTCGCTTAACAAACATAGGTAGTTACAACAGATATAACATTACGTGTAAACAAAATTGACTTGTACCCACTAACGTATAAAGAATGTTCAACGGCCAAGTCACACAACATTCTATAATAATAAAGAAATCGCAGTAAAGAACCTCAGACTTGACACGACTTTGTCTAGATTTCATTACTTTTTAGAGATAAACAAGCAGCTCCATCGAGACTTGGCTAGTTTTTTACAGAATGTTTTTGGTGGGATGCATTATTCTCAAGCGAACTTTCTTAACTAATTACCGCGTCCTGAAATATTCCTTGGCAAACTTGAGCCAAATTCAGCAGAGTTAGGAATGTCGTGCAAGTGCATTAAGCGAGTTGTCGGGCTATCAAATCTTTTTAGAAAACCACCAAACCACACCCCGGCAAGGTGTAAAAAAAAATACACGACACGCACATCACGACTATAATCCCCAAGTACGGTAGACATCCTCTCAGATCTCCAGGCGCTTAGATCCTTTGAAGATGTCTAGTGGGGGTAGTCAGAGGCACGTCCAAACATTATATTTGGCAAATACCCACATTTTGCAGTAGTTAGCATTCCATACGTGACAGGTTGCAAGCCCATCGCCGCTTATAAGAATACTAACTGGTTTCCTCACGATGTTTTCCTTCACCGTTGTAAGCACGTGTTTATGATGCGCATATAAATTTTCGAACAGTAAAATCCATTGATGCACGCCGGGATTCGATTAAGAACGTATTTTTAATAAAATAACTTATTTTGTCCACAGGTCACGAAGATGGTGGCGTGTCGAGTAGCGGCGGAGGCGATCCCGCCGTGCTGGCCATCGGGCCTTCGCGGCGAGCGCTCACCTACACGCGGGACGAGCTGATGCGGCTGCGTCACTCGCCACTCGTCAAGAAGGGGCTTGAGGATGCGTTCGCTGGCTGTGAGGCGCTTGCTCTGTAAGTAATAGGACCACGACTGTAATCCTCAAGTACGGTAGACATCCTTTCTGATCTCCAGAAGCTTAGATCCTTGAAGATAACTAAAGTTAAAGTAAAGTTAAGTTAAGTTTTATAGTACTGCATTACGAACCAATTTAATGTGTAGGTATACAAAGGTTGGTATTGGTATCCGTGCTATTAGCCGTTGAGGAGTTTTCTCGTGAGGAGTAGATCCTGGCTGCATTATCAGGTTGCTTCATATTATTGTATTGTCATCAGAATGACACACAACTTACAAATTTGATAACAATTAGAAGTTGGTTAGATTCGATTTCACTTCAAACCGAGAATGTAGCTGATCTATTTTATGTCTGTTTGTTTCAGTGTGTTGAAGAAACGTTCCGATTCACCGAACGAGGAAGATCGAGGTGGGCGTGGCGATGCACCTAATGATAACCACAAGGTAAGGTTGTCATGTAGTTTAAACTTTTAAAGCCACATTTGAACTAGGGAATGTGTCTGTCTGTAATTTCTGCTGCTTCTACTTTTAGTTTTAACACGATACTAAAAGACAAAAAAACTTTTTTTTAATTTTTGTCTTTCCTCTGTTTGACCGGGCTGTTCTCTGGCCGCGCAAGCCGATTTTAATGGTACTTTCACTGGAAGATAAAGGGGTTATAGGGGCTACATGCTGTATTTTCTCGCAGGCGCCCGCAAAAACGTCCGAAGATGACAACCTGAGGCAAAAACTCTGCATCCATGAAAGTATAAGTATTTTGAATGGGAACTTCAATGTTTCAGGGTGTGTACGGACGCGAGCGAGATCGCGAGCGTCGGTCCGCCGATCCGCGCGAACGCGTGCGTAAGGAGAGCGAGCCCAGCGGGGGCATAGTCCTATCGCCGCAGCGCAGGTCGTTCACCTCGGGCTGCGGGGCTCCGGCCGCCGCAGCTCCGCCTCCGCACGTGGCGAGGACGCGGCCGGACTCGCCGCTGTCTAACGCCGCGCCGCTGTCCGCCAAGCCAGATCCGGGTGAGTAAAGTTGTTACAGATTATGACAAAACGGGAAATTACTCGCGTAGAAATATATTCTCGACTAGCGACCCGCCCCGGCTTCGCACGGGTAGCATGTTATTATACATATAAACCTTCCTCCTGAATCACTCTATCTATTAAAAAAAACCGCATCAAAATCCGTTGTGTAGTTTTAAAGATATAAGCAAACATACATACAGACATACAGACGCGGGAAGCGGAAAGCGACTTTGCTTTATACTATGTAGTGATTAGTATAGATAGATGCGGCCATGGACCTGCAACCTGTCACGTATGGAATGTTAACTGATTAATTGATAACTTAATTGGCTGGCCTCACAGCTTAGTTGGTAGTAATTCTGCCTTCTGCGCTGTAGGTTGTGGGTTCGATCCCCCCCACCCAGGGCAAACATTTGTGTGATGAACATAGATGTTTGTTCTGTGTCTGGGTGTTACTAAGTATATTATTATTATGTATGTACTAGTGACCCGCCCGGGCTTCACACGGGTGCAATGCTGATACTAAATATACTACAGAATGTCTTTATATAAAAAGTTTTTTTTTCACAGCTTTTTTGACATTAGACAATTATTGATGATTTCTTTTTTTCTCGAACGTTCGCGACCGGCCGAACTGCGCGTTTGACGCCTAGCTGCTAGGCCGGTCGCGAACGTTCGAGAATGTTCGTTTTACGAAGCTACTCGCTAGGTGACTCGCTAGCCTCTAGGTGCCAAGCAAGCCGCCTGCCTGTGCGTTCGCGTTTTTAATTAGGGATGACTGAGAGTGTTATAAACGTAAGAGTAGTAGACAAATATAATCAGAAAGCTTCGAACTGCTAAGCTATCAGGAATTACACGTGTTATTGTGAGTCAACCATAAAAGATAGACATATGCTGTCCTGGAATATTTTTTATATAATTTTAAGGAGAACATTTCCGTCATACATGATTTCTATGTAGCTTTAACCTTTAAGGTTGCACACGCGACGGAAGCTTAAAAAATGGAGTAACTTCTCCCGTTTTCCCAACATTTTCCTTCACTGCTCTGCTCCTATTGATTGCAGCGTGATAAAAAGTATACTATAACCAGCTCAGGAGTATGAAAAATAATTGTACCAAGTTTCGTTAAAATCCGTCGAGTAGTTTTTGTTTCTATAACGGTTATACAGACAGACAGACAGACAGACAAAAATTTTACTGATTGCATTTTTGGCATCAGTATCGATCCCTAATCACCCCCTGATAGTTATTTTGGAAATATATTTCATGTACAGAATTGACCTCTCTACAGATTTATTATAAGTATAGATGAAGGTTTGATGGTCCAGGCACCCTGAATTAGTTTCTCTAGCTAGATGAATCGAAACATTATCAGTGAATTCATTGATAATATATTTTTGATAATATATTTAATATATTTATTTAATATTTATTTAATATATTATAATATATTTTTTTTTCGTGAGTAATTTATCGTTTAGTCATAATGTGTAGTATACCACTCACTATAGTTTTGAAAGTAAAGATGTTGTCAATTTATAACCCTTTATGTCGTTGCTAGCTTCTTTACTTGGACAAAAAGTATCCTATTTGTTATTCATATTTAGTATGAGCATGAGCATGTACAAATAATGGAGACAGCTCGCTTAAGGCGAGTAATTAATGTGTTTGATGAATGCAGAATCGTTTTTTCTCAATAACCGCAAAACAAACAGTTTTGTTTTTTATGACAAAGATAACTTAAGGATATAATTTAGATAAATTACAGACAGAAACACGATCGGTGAAACTTTTCTCGATAGATCAATTTTCCAAAGTTGGCTCTTCAAAAACACTAGTTTCGTTTTTAATCAAAACTATGAATAGCTAAACAGTTTATTTTTATATAATTCGTTAGATAATCATACTAGCTAAATAAATTACAAACAGTTTCTTTTTAAATTTGATGGTTTTCAAGATAATGCAGTTTTATCACTTTTTCCGTCTTATCCGGGTAGATTTAGCCCATACAAAAAGTCAAAAATTTTAAGTATCGCCTTAAATGTAATTTTTCTTATAAACACTTATCTGAAAGTCATTGCAATTAAAAATTATCTTTCTACAATTAAAACAATAACTTACATGGCCTTGATCATTATATCATTTTCAATTTGTTTACATTATTTTTAATGTGATAAACATAATTGTATTGATAAGGCCTACAGAAAACTGGCAATACAGGTGATGGATATCTCAAGACTTGATATCACGTTGTATGATACTGCCTACATATCATCACATGTACTGTACATATGTATGTATATACTGGCCTCACAGCTCAGTTGGTAGTAGCTCTGCCTTCTGCGCTGTAGGTTGTAGGTTCATCCACTGCAGAGCAAAGGTCTTTTCACACCTCTCGATCTCCTCTAGTTTATTTATAACAAACATAACTTATAATTAAGTTATATCTCGTCAGGCGGTCGCCGAATCGGCTCCGGCCGCATCATGGTCCGCGACGAGCCGAACGATGGCCGCGAAGGGGGCCGGGACGGGGGCCGCGGAGGGGGCACAGGGCGCGGTGGGGGGGAAAGGCAAGGGGGGTGGGAACGTGAAGACGAGTACCGCCCCGAGCCTTATCGCCCGCCGCCGCAGCAACGGCTCAACGGTGACAGGTACTTATTTGGACGGTTGATCCTACCGTCTGCGCCAATTTATAGTCTAGCCAATATTTCTATTTTCGATGTGAAGTTATAAATAAAAACAGCTTGCTCAAATTGGTGAACCAATAATTGCAATGAAAGAAATAATAAAGTAACAACGTGAAAAATAAATCGTGCGATGAGCAGATTAATTCTCAATCTGATATTGTAATTTGCATGAATCAGTTTTCCAATGCAGCAATTTAGCCATAAAAGGTTACGAATGATTACAAGCTTCATAGTTGATTAGCAAGCAACATGATGACTACACTCGCTAACGTTTGCGTCTGAATGTATCTGTGAATCAAGGAATTTGTGATAGTTACGATTATATATAGAGAATAAAGTGACTCGTTGCAATATCCTACCGGCTGCGCCAGTTTCCTGCATCAATAAATTTTCATTTATTTATTGATTGAGTTGGTCTAATGGTGTTAGGTATATAATGTTTCTCAACATGTTTTGTATATTATGTGTTCTTTCATGCTATAAAAACATTTGATCTCTATGATACTAACTAATAATTGTTTGACAGGTACGAGCGTCGCTCGTTCGGTCGGGACACCTACTCCTCTGACATCAAGAGGGAGCGGGATGACCGATTTAACAACGACAAGATGCGCGATAGGTTTGTACCCGTTCATCATGTTTTTCTTCTCCATTTCGAGCTTGTGTTTAAGATTCTCAGTCTCAGGTCTCCAGGCATTCAGATCCTCGATGATGTCTATAGGGGTTAGTCAGAGGCACGTCCAAATAATTACATTTGGGACATGCCCTCATTTTGCAGTAGCATTACACACGTGACAGGTTGCAAGCCCGTCGCCGCTTACAAGAATACTAATAAAGTTTCCTCACGATGTTTTCCTTAAAACGTGTTAATATACAATTTGAACGGAAAATTACATTGATGTACAGCCGGCATTTGAACCCACGACCTAACGAATAACGGTTGTGTAATATAATTATTCTTGTTTATTTCAGGGAGGACAACCGTAGATCTGGTGGTCGCTATAACAACCGACGCTTTGATAAGGACGACGAACCCGAATGGTATGTAAAGTTTACGTATTTTACCTTTAAACTCCTAAAGTACCGCAGAACACTGGTACAGTTGTTCGATCTCACGATGGCGGTTTGGTCTTGTGTGTGTAGCGCTCCGTATCGTCCGAGCTGTTGTCACGCACACAAAAGCGCGTGTCTGTACACATCACAATTACAAGCAAGCTAAAACCAGACGCGACTGCAAGCTCAAAAAATAAAACCGGCCAAGTGCGAGTCGGACTAGCGAACGAAGGGTTCCATACCATTATCTAAAAAACGGGTGGAAAACACGTTTGTTGTATTTCAACTGTCTAGCTATCACGGTTTATGAGATACAGCCCTGTGACAGACAGACGGACAGCAAAGTCCTAGTAATAGGGTCCCGTTTGTACCCATTGTGTACGGAACCCTAAAAACGATGCTCCACCTTCTTAATTGTTCCCTGTGCCCTACCACCTGCACAAGGGACGACCTCTTTAACGCCACCGAGATCCTATTTATTTTATTATTTTTATATTTCAGGTTTAGTGGAGGGCCGACATCTCAACACGACACGATCGAACTGTGCGGTCTTGAGGAACACGAGAAAAAGAAGAGCATGTTGAAAAACGGCATGGCGAACAACAAAGAGACTGATGTGAGTATTATAGAAAGAAAGAAGAAAATAAAGAATGAACAAGCTTTTATTTAACTTGCAATGTATGTGTGTAACTATGTTTGTTCGGATGGAAACTTGCAACTCTTAAATTTTGCATACACCTTTAGTTCTAGTGAATATACAATAATATGGTGACAGCGAGCTGGTCAACGACCTCCCGTCAATAATGCAGCATACTAAGTGTCTCCTGTATGCCGATGACCTTAAGTTGTACGCAGAAATCAGGTCTGTAGATGACTGTATGAACCTCCAAAGTGACGTCAACGCGGTTTACGAATGGGGTGTAGCGAATAGAATGGAGTTTAACCCATCTAAATGCTATGCCATGACCTTCGGTCGCATGCGGCACCCAATTATTTATCAATACAACATTAATAACGCTCTTATTGCCAGACCTGACTCTATTAAAGACTTGGGTGTCACATTCGACCGAAGATTGACTTTCCACGAGCACATTACCACTGTTGCTAGGGAGTCCTTTCGAAGGCTGGGTTTCGTGCTCAGAAATTCACGGGACTTCCAGGGTAACTACGTGGTTAAACTTATCTTTGGCGCCTTGGTCCGCAGTAAGCTCGAGGCTAGTTCATGTGTGTGGCATCCTCATGAAAGTACGTACGCTCTTTTGCTGGAAAAGGTACAGAAGGCATTCCTTCGTTTTTTGTATAAACGTGTGTATGGTTACTATCCATCATCGACTACATAGCCCAGAAGACACCGCATGCAAGGCGAACACTGTCATCCAAAACATCAGGCTTATACGGCCGATAAAAAATACCGCGCGTCAAACCTGCAGTAGTACCGACCACTTCCTTGACCCGTGCACATCTCGTCTGTTTATGCTACAAAACCATTACCACAAGCTCAAGTTACACTGGTTATTTTCCTTGTCGATAGTCAATAGTGTTGTACCACTACTCAATAATTGATGATCGATAAACCTACATAGTAGTAACAACAACAGTTGGACCTAACTAGTAAAACTACTTATTGCCAACTAGCTTCCGTCCGCGGCTTCGCTCGCGTTGTTCCTACATGGAAGTAACCTATTTGCTATTCGCATTTATAATATTATCGCTTTAGAATTAACAAATGTTGTCTTAAGTTCCCGTTCTCGTTCGCGTTCCCGTTCCCGATCCCGATCCCGATCCCGATCCCGACCCCGATCCCGATCCCGTGTTTAAAACGGTGGAAACCAGTCGCATCGCATCGCATCGCGAGGAAACCAGTAGTTAGTATTGTTATAAGCGGCGATGGGCTTGCAACCTGTCACGTATGGACTGCTAACTACTGCAAAATGTGGGTATGTGCCGAATATAATATTTGGACGTGCCTCTGACTGCTATCGACAACTCATGACAACACTTCCCATCCCTAGTGAATCACGTCATCTTGAACCGGCCAATCAGAATGCATTTTTTCCCACTCCCCCCGTACCTCATACCTCACTGACTTGACAGAGTTGTTTGTTTGAAGAAATGAAGCCATTAGGCGTCTATTAGGCTATGTAGTCGATGCTATCCATATATGTACCCGCCAAAGTTTCTCTTAGGCTGCTTAGGTTATAACAGTTTGGAGGTGAGAAGAGCAAATGACCAATTGACGACTATGATAAAAATTCTTCATGGAAAAATTGATGCTCCAATTCTCCATAACGAGCTGATGCGCCTCTATGTCCCTAACAATTACTGTCGCAGCAGGACGCATAGGTTATTCGCCGAGCTAAAGTGCCGAACGGTTTCGCGCACTTATTCTCCCATCCCGCGTTCCCTCTCTGCACTCAATGCCCTCCTGGATGCAAACCCTAGGTGTGATATGTTTGCGGATGGATGGAAGGTGATCATGTCTGAGTGTCTGAGGTTTTGCGAGACGAATGCGTGAAGATTGTCCGTTCTGTTGTCTTTGTTATTTGCATTGTGTTTGACTTTTTGATATTTTGTACTTATTATTTTTTGACATTTTGTACTTATTATTATTATTATTAGACATTTTGTACTTATTATTATTATTATTTTTTGACATTTTCACATTTCCTCCTATCTTATTTTATCTATGACATGTAAAAATGTATAATTATTTATGTAGGTATCTAATACGAGTAATATTATTTTTAATTTAGTATTAAATGCTGGATGTGATATAATGTGTAAATAGTTAGTGTAATTGGTCTTGTACCGTGCTAATTATGTATAAATAAATAAATGATGGAGTCAGGATCTGTTCAACAGTCACTCACAACGGAACTCCTTATTAAAATTATCGATTGAGTATAAACTTTGCATTCTTGTCAAGTTCCAATGACAATGTGTGATTTCTAGCTCGAAGGAGGCTTGTCTTGACAAAATATTTTTCATAACTATAGATTTTGACACGGGTCTTTATCACGTAATTACATTCGACTATGTTATAATAGCCATGGTCGCTGGCAGACTCAAAGGTAATTATGTGATAACGACCCATGTCAAAATCAAGTCAAGTTGTGTCTATTAATAAATATAAAATCCCACCAAAAACATTCTGTAAAAAACTAGCCAAGTCTCGATGGAGCTGCTTGTTTATCTCTAAAAAGTAATGAAATCTAGACAAAGTCGTGTCAAGTCTGAGGTTCTTTACTGCGATTTCTTTATTATTATAGAATGTTGTGTGACTTGGCCGTTGAAGAGTACACAAGGGTACAAAACCACTGTGTCGGCCGTGCCCCCAAATAATAAAATATTTTTCGACCGAAAACTTATTTGTGAAGTCGTTTAATGATTAAAACTTGTTTGTTATAGAAATGGAACAACAGCAACGCATCTCGGTCGCCGGCGCCGGAGCGATGGCGGGAGACGTCCTCGCCTGTCGCGCCGCCCAACGACTCTGCCGATTCCAGCAATGTATGTTTACGTTCATTAATTAAGAAACCGGCCAAGTGTGAGTCGGAATCGCGCACGAAGGGTTCCGTACCACTATCTATAAAAAACTGCAAAATAAATATGTTTGTTGTATGGGAGCCCTCCTTAAATATTTATTTTATTCTGTTTTTAGTATTTGTTGTTATAGCGACAACAAAAATACATAATCTGTGAAAATTTCAACTGTCTAGTTATCACGGTTCATGAGATACAGCCCTGTGACAGACAGACGGACAGCGAAGTCTTAGTAATAGGGTCCCGTTTTTACCCTTTGGGTACGGAACCCTAAAAACCGGCCAAGTGCGCCAAGTGATATACAAAATTATAGATTAACTTAAAATTATTACCATCAGGATAAGGATTCAGGAGTGGACTCGAAGACTGAAGAGCCGCAGCCGAACCACGATAACGATTTCAACCTGGACGACTTCCTGAAGCTCGACGCCATACCCGATGTTCTCACGGTGAGGATACACTATATTCTCATTATGTCGTTTATTCTCTCGTCTCGTTTAGTCTCATTATTCTCATTATGTGCAAACATTTCATTGAAATCTGCGTAAATAAAAAAAAACTTATACAAGAGTACCTAATCTATCAGTAATCTGGATCTCATAGTGCAACTTTATTTTGGGGCTTGATGTAAAAGGTGTAGTAAAAAAATATTTTACAAACTATGTGATTAGTAAACATAACTATAGATTTTAACACGAAAAAAACGAAAACGTCGAGAAAATAAATTAAAGGTAATTAATTACGTGATAAACACCCGTGTTAAAATCTATAGTTATGAAGTAAAAATAACGGCCAAGTGCGAGTCGGACTCGCGCATAAAGGGTTCCGCACCATTATATATAAAAAACCCGGCCAAGTGCGAATAGGGCTCGCTCACGAAGGGTTCCGTACCAATATCAAAAAACAACAAAAAAAAAAAACACGTTTGTTGTATGAAAAAGCCCCACTTGATTATTTATTTCATTCTGTTTTTAGTATTTGTTGTTATAGCAGCAACAGAAATACATAATCTGTGAAATTTTCAACTGTCAGCGAAGTCTTATGGGCAGACAAACGGACCGCGAAGTCTTAGTAATAGGGTCCCGTTTTTACCCTTTGGGTAAGGAACCCTAAAAATCATAAAAATTTAACGAGCCTTTTCGGAGGAGTTTTGTAACAAACACTGTGGCACTAGAATTTTATATACTTAGCAGATTTTGTTGTATAAGTGAAATTTATGACGGTAATATTGCACCTTGAATTTAAATCATCCCGTTTCTAGAACGGCGGCGCTGAGATCGAAGGTGGTAGCAGATTCAGCCAATGGTTCCGTCGCGAAAGTCCCACCAACGACCTGCACTACGAACGCATACTGCATAATATGGTTGACGGTAAGCTAACAAAAAATAATTATTACCAAGGGGTTCATCCATAAAGTTCGTCACACTAATTCTGTGATTTTTGACCCCTCCCCCGTGATCCCCTTATCATAGTTGGTCACATTTGCCCCTACCCTTCCTGCAAAATATATTAAACAAGCGAAATTTCGCCCAATTATGTAACTTCGGTGACAATGTTACATTATGGTGACAGCGAGCTGATCTGATGATGGAGTCAGGAGCTGTTCAACGGAACTCCTCAGTAAATAGTCTGATTGAGTTTAAACTTCGCATACCTATCAATCTCTAATGATAATGTAATATTATGGTACTAGCGAGCTGGTCGATTATAAAAGCTATTTAAAAAAATTAAATAGGAACACGACTGTAATCCCCAAGTACGGTACACATCCTCTCAGATCTCCAGACGCTTAGATCTTTTGAGGATGTCTAGTGGGGGTAGTTAGAGGCACGTCCAAACATAATATTTGGCACATGCCCACATTTTGAATTAGTTAGCATTCCACACGTGACAGGTTGCAAGTTCATCGCCGCTTATAAGAACACTAACCGGTTTCCTCACGATGTTTTCCTTCACCGTTTCGAGCACGTGTTTTTGATGCGCTATTTAATATAAAAACTTATTCCTCTATCAGCCTTATCCTCTATCAAACCTAAGCCTCTAATGTAAGTACGAATAAATAACGATAATTTCTATTTACAGATCTGGACAACTCCACTCGCATCGATCCGCCTCCCGTGAACAACGAACCTCAGCATATTTTCGCTCCGATCTCTCCTGCCAGACCACATCCTCCACCTTCGCTGATGGACCTGCTACTCCGAGCCAACGAACCTAGACCTCAAGGTAAATCACTTAAAACTACACTGAGTTTTAAAACTTTGAATGCGTAAAGGTGTGACCACATATTGCGCGGCAATTGAGCGCGGCAGCCAAACTTGTGTCCTGCGAATGCCGCGCTCCAATGCCGCACTATGTCTGGTAACACCTTGACAAGATGACGAACGAACTCGACTCTACCTGAGCCCAGTGGCGGATTTACCACCAGGCTGAGTAGGCTGGAGCCTGGTTATTTTTTTTAAACATCTTATTTACTTTAGCCTTTATCGTCTTTATGTTTGGACACCTTAATAAGTATAAACTTGTGAGCACTCTTCTGTATCGCTATCCTCCTCAGTGAATTAAATTGTGACTTTCTTCGCAGATGTTAGTGGCTCGGCGGGCAAAGTTCATAGTCTCGAGGAGTTGGAGGCTCGCCTGCGACCACAGCAGCCTCAGCACCATGCCGTCCCCGACCACGATCTTACCGCGTTCAAACGTCTGGTAAGTGCTTCCCATTTTTACAAGCTTTTAACTCGCTAGCTGACCCAGCGTACTCTCTACTTGACTGGCCTCACAGCTTAGTTGGTAGTAACTCTGCCTTCTACGCTGTAGGTTAGGGGTTCGATCCCCACCCAGGGCAAACATTTGTGTGCTGAACATAGATGTTTGTTCTGTGTCTGGGTGTTACTATGTATGTATTTAAAAAAAAAGTAAATAAGTATTCTATCAGTTATCTGGTTCCCATAGTACAAGCTTTGCTTAGTTTGGGGCTAGATGGTGTTGTGTGTAAAGTTAGCCAATATCGCCAATATTTGCACTGGCCGGATCACCGGATTTAACCGTTCCAGACTTCTTTTTATGGGGTCTTTTGAAGTCGCAGGTTTACGTCAATAAGCGTTGTGAAATACGCCAGAGAACATTCGCTAGGAATGCGCGAACCTGTCGCCCCAAGTTCTGGCAAGATTGATGGAAAATGCCATAAAACTGGCCCGTATGGTCATCAACTCTGGCGGCGGGCACTTGGCCGTTATCATTTTCTCGACTTGATGGAATAAATTCTAATGAATTAAACAAAACTCTCAGAAACAGAACATAAGTTTATACCATACCTACTTTAAAAAGCTTATTTTATTCACGCAAAACAGTGAATAAAAAGGCCTTTTATTCACTGTTTTGTTTTTATTCACTATTTTGGTGTTTGAATTTGGAACACAAAATATATCCGGTCTCTATTTCTTACACAAACTCCTTGCGCTGAGATTCGAAATTCAAAACTCTTTGGTGCAAATAAATTCTCGAGATTTGATTGGTCGATATTTGCGACAAGGAGTTTGGCATTAGATTAAATAAATATTCTCGTAGTCATGGTATAAAGTATATTATGCAACTCCTGAATAAAGTACGAATTTATATCGAGGGCCATGAAACACTCACGTCGTTCAGGATTCTAACAGTTGAATTTCTTCACTTGCTCGTGACTCATCTACTGCCCTCGCTTTAAATCCGTCCTTTATTCACTAGTTGCATAATATACTATTTTCGTAATAAAAAAAAATGTATTACCCGGTTAAATTGAAAATGTTTACTCGCATAACATTTGCAGTTAGGTACTTACTTAACTTTGTAGGTATAATTCTATTATGCACTAGTGTGTAATATTATTTGTTCCGATACGATATCCGGAATCCATCTTGAGTCAAGCACCTGTCTTTTTCACGTTTTTCGTCCTAACATCCGCCTCCCTTTGACTTCCGGCGCTAGAGTCGCAACGATTTAGTGTCGGCGAGTCGCATAGCGCTCGGATTTTACCTCATTATAGCGTCGTTTTTCGTAGCGTTAACACGTCTTAGCAAATTATTTTAAATTTAACGATAAGTAATACTAAGCAAATTTTATTAAGGTTATAAGAATAAGAATTCCTCCCTTTGTTATGGAGGACGAAAATTATTGTGATAATGCAACTAAACGTTGTGTCACGGAAAAAAGAAAAATCGTTCTCCATGTTCGAGCGGTTGGAGCGTAGGGGAGATTTCGAGTCCGGTTTATAAGGAAGCAGTCTAAAGTTAACATGTAAGTGAAGTACAATTTTAATTACTTTTACGACAAGCGGCTTTCCTGACAAATTAATTTATCAAAGTTTTCTCGTTACAACCCTTGGGTTTATAGAACTAAATGTAAATTATAATCATGACGTTACAATGCGTTTAGCCATAGCAAAATAGTTAACCTAACAAAGAAAACTTTTTGCAGCTTTGACTTATATCTACTATCTTACAAGAAAATGTGCACAATCTACAGAGGTTAGTACCTAGATTAGTATAATGATAAGAGCATGACACTAAGCAACACCCAAGTCTCTAATCAAAAAAGTTTCATAATTGGTTGGTAAAGAGTCGAATTTAACAAAATTTACCGATTATACATAACCAAGCTTCCGCTGGCTTTGCTCGCGTGGTGCCTGGATGAAAAATATTCTTTATGATATGTACATGGGCTATGTATATTCAAGGTTTCATCTAGGTTAGTTAAAGTTTGATTGAGGCCCAAACATCCAAATACCCTCTCAACTTTCGAACGTGCTGGCAACCCACCTACAGAAAGTTGGGGGGGGGGGGGCGCATAAAACTAACAGCTAGATTTCAGACAACCTTGCAGACAGCCGCGGCGGCTACAGCAACCGGCCAAATGCGTGCATACGGTGCATTGATAACGAAGTTGTCTACAAGCAAATAAGTAAGTGGTAAAATGGTTTTACGAAGATATATACTTTGACATCTAAAGATAAGTTCAAGCCACGTCAGATCATCTAATCATCTAAAGAAGTCGTCTTATGCCGAGAGCAAAGTAGACTAATCTTCAAAGGTAAGAAATCAAGTTCTCAATAAATATAATCGCTTATCTAGAGTTCATGTCAGTATGGATGTCAGAAGCATACATACCTACATGGAATAATCGGGAAACGCCCAATCATATATTATGCAAACTTTTCAAAGGAGTACGTAACCCGTTCGTGATACTCGTCAATCCAAATCTATTCAGTTCAGAGCTATCACATGAATTAACTAATAACTATCTCAGCTATCTGTCAACATTATTTCCTTTTCTAGTGAGAAATTTAGACTGATCGTTATTCCTCATCTCCAACTTGAAACGATTAAACAATTTTTTATTTTTAACTAAAAGGTTTCAGCCTATCAGTTATTTTCGAATGCAAAGCTATTTATTTCAAACAAATCAAATCTCTTTGAAACGTCTTTGGAGACGGGTGATGCTAAGCCTGTTCCTCATAAAGGTAGATGTAAGCCAGGCTTACTTCCACCTACCCTGTAGCGAAGGAGCACAAACGATTCTCATGGCTCCGCTACAATGACCGGCTACTTACAGATGACAATGTCTACCTTTCGCTAATCTTCATCACGAATCCGAGATACAAGGTATATTCAACGAATTTTATAGGGTACCAGTCCAGTAGAATTTTACGCGAACACATTGCATTTATGGTGAACCTAATGAAGCAACTGGGCTAGAACAAAAATATGGACAAGTCTGTTCTCGTTCCGGCTTAACGCCCGAAGTTTCGAGGCATTACATGGGATACCAAACTCGACATGAAGTCCCTATCGATACCGAAGTGCCTAACGCTACGCAGGGCACTTCGCAGTCACATGTCCAGAAGCGGTTGGTCCCCCACACAGGCACAGCTCCTTCTGGGGTGACTCAACTTCGCCTGATATATGCCGCAGTCAGATGTCGAAAGGCAGTTGGTCCCCCACACAGGCACAGCTCCTTCTGGGGTGACTCAACTTCGCCTGGTAAGTAATATGCTGCATTCAGATGTCGAAAGGCAGTTGGTCCCCCACACAGGCACAGCTCCTTCTGGGGTGACTCAACTTCGCCTGGTAAGTAATATGCCGCATTCAGATGTCGAAAGGCAGTTGGTCCCCCACACAGGCACAGCTCCTTTTGGGGTGACTCAACTTCGACTGGTAAGTAATACGCCGCAGTCCGATGTTCAGAGGCAGTTGGTCTCCCATTCAGGCACAGCTCCTTCTGGGGTGACTCAACTACGCCTCGTAAGTAATACGCATAAGGAGTTTAGATCGAATGCTGCAATTTCATAGCCTTTTCAAAAAGCATTTTCACAGGAGAAATTACCCAAATCTGCACTCTCCGAAATGACGTGGTGGTTAAAAGCGGTACAGAGCCCTTTTACTATTCACACGGCTCGATCTCGTACCTGTTTACTGTGACAATGTCACTGTCTAGTGTCAAATGTCATGAGTTGTCAGACCTTTCCCACGCTTTTTACTTTTACTTTTACAAATATTAAAGGTTAGTTTTGTGGTTTACGGTACATAGTAAAATATGAATATAAAACATATAACGGATGTATTAATTAATTACTCCATAATATGCGATATAACAGTGGCCACTTCGGCTAGAATACACGAACATGTCGGTCTGAACAGAACGACAACAATCGTGGCATGTACTGAATAACTATTCGCGGTATATGCGGCGACACAACAACATAACAGTCAGCTGTACAATGCTCGCATCTCATTGCAAACAGACAACCGCACGGTCTTAGTCTACATCAATGTAGGTGACTCTTTATTCCTTGTATTTGTATGTTATTATGTAGTTAGGGAAGTTTGAGCGAAATCTTAGAAACTTCGGAACCTGACACGCTAGCTGCTGAAGGTAATTTTTTTTTTAAATATATATATGTATATCGGTAACGGCACTATACTTTCCGGGCCGATCAACTTTTAAGTGTCTCGAATGGCTCTTGATGCCTGTAGCGACAAATAACATATTTAATCGAACTGTGGGGCACACTGCAAGTTAACTTATTTGCCTCTAACCTACTACCTCTAAGACCTCACACTCGACACCTCATGTGACGATGTCTTATTCTTATGTATCGGCAAACTCAAAAGACGAAGGCACACTATTTCACAACGCGTTCATTTGCCAGTAAGTATACTAAGTTACTTGTTTCCACCTCCAAACCTAATACTACAGGTACTGTCACGCTGTACATTTTGATAGTTCCAAAGTGGATGATAATATTTGGCAAACCTACACGCCCGTGCCATCTAAGATCCTAACAAAGTCTTGAACTTACCACCGGTTCTGATCAACACCACTATTTCGAAACGAAGTTAACGAGTGGTCTGCAGAATAAAATATCTTCCAGCTAACCCTATCTGGTAATGTTAAGTTGGCGAAAAGTTCACTATATACACACATAGACACTTACCTGCATGGAATCAACATGATGTGTGTCTAATTATATGTCTTACAAAAAACCTAGCCCACGACAAAATATAGCATGTTACCTGGCATATCTGTACAAAAGTAAAGGTTCATTCAGCGTATTGGACAATATTAGTACCTACACAAATCTGTAATTGTTACTTTTACGAGATTGTCTTTCATTTATTCATCGTGTCGATGTGCTCATTCATAACTTATTAAATAACGTAATTACTAGAATCACCATGTATCGTAATAAGTTTTGTTAACCTTTTCATAAAGCTATTTCAGTTGCAAGGGTCAAGAAAACAAAACCACCTATTTGAAATGCAGAAAGTGTATTACAATAATTGGCAATTAATAATTGGTAATAATACCAGGTGAATATAATTTATAAGGCGACCGACGTTTTCGACTGTTTTTCAATCGATGCCGACGAATGCATCGAAGTAAGTACCGTTGTATTATGGCCTTATTTTGGAACAAAAACCGACGACATTAGTTACAGGCTGTCTAGATAGAGATTGAAGGCACATCCGAATAAAACCTTGTCTCTGTATTCAACTTTCTTTTGATTAGGTCTTCAAAAAATTTTACAGGTACCTTGTCAGAACCTTTTTTATAGCTGCTAGAAGAAAATCTAAGCCAGCATCTAGTACTGAAATCAGCGGCTAAATGAAGATCCGTTTTCAAAAAATAAATAGCTTATCAATTAAGTGGTAAAGAATATTTTCAGTTCAGTTTCCTTGTCTTTTTGTTGAATCAATTTTTTGTATAATTGAACTCTGATTATGATTATTTTTGATTTATAACATGCAAGTATTAAATCGGTTATTTACTTACAGTTTATCTTACCATTACATGACACATTATAGCATCACCATAATTACATAATTATTGGTGTACCAGGAGATAACAAACACATCACTCAAGATGGATTCCGGATATCGTATCGGAACAAATAATATAGGAGTTTTAACTAACAATAAAACTTACCTATTATTTTTCCAACGATATCCGGAATCCAGGTAATGCCTACCTGGTACATCGTGAGTAAATATAATGAGGTAAAATCCGAGCGCTATGCGACTCGCCGACACTAAATCGTTGCGACTCTAGCGCCGGAAGTCAAAGGGAGGCGGATGTTAGGACGAAAAACGTGAAAAAGACAGGTGCTTGACTCAAGATGGATTCCGGATATCGTTGGAAAAATAATAGGTAAGTTTTATTGTTAGTTAAAACTCCTATATTATTAAGCATAAGTGTGTTAGGTTTATGGCCCTAAGAACGATGCAATAAGGCTCACTTTAAGAACAAGTGTGTTAAAAAATAATGTACTACCCTGTTACAGTTGGCGCAAGTGTCGGGCGGTCACGCCGTGACAGCCGAACCGGCGCGTGCGCCGCCACCGCCACAGCCGCATCAGCCGATGTCCCTGCTACAGGTACCTATTAACTAATTATAAAAAACCGGCCAAGTGCGAGTCGGACTCGCACACGAAGGGTTCCGTACCATCATCTATCAAAATGGCAAAAAAATCATGTTTGTTGTATGGGAGCCCCCCTTAAATATTTGTTTTATTCTGTTTTTAGTATTTGTTGTTAGTGCAGCCACAGAAATACATAATCGGTGAAAATTTCAACTGTCTAGCTATCACGGTGCATGAGATACAGCCCTGTGACAGACAGACAGACTGACAGACAGACAGACGGACAGCGAAGTCTTAGTAATAGGGTTCCGTTTTTACCCTTTGGGTACGGAACCCTAATAAACTAGCAGTCCGTAATAATTTACACTTTGGGTTACATTTTTGAAGTTTTACTAATTTTTAATTTAAAGATAATGTAGCATTCTAAAAGAGAAAAAAATGTGATATCGGTCCAGTAGTTTTGAGTTTATTTGTTACATAAGTTTTCTGTTAAAAAATATTTTTCAATGATAAGGTTTTGTAAATCATTCAAACCATCGAGCACTTGTCACATAATATAACAATGTCATTGGAACTTGACAAGAATGGAAAGTTTTTTCTTAGAGTACTTTCTTTACTAAGGAGTTCCATTGTGAGTGTCTGAACAGTTCCTGACTCCATCATCAGATCAGCTTGCTATCACTATATTATTGCATTGTCATCGAAGTTACAAAAGTATGCAAAGTTTCAGATCAATCAGTTGGGAATAACTGCTTCAAAATAGAGTTGCAATATTCCATCTTAACAAACATAGTTACATAATTTATATCATTAATTTATTCGAAAAGCTAAGGCGGACCACGCGCCGACGTGTGTTTGTCGTCATTGCAGCGGTCGGTAGGATTATTTATCGAAGTGATTAAAGATGGGTACATCTTTATTCACATAATACTATACATTATAAAATAGAAGATGTGGCTTGTTCTCAAGTATTTATTTTTACGTTTCGAACAAAAACAATCGTCGACTGGGAGCGCCTTAAATAAAAGCTTGTAAAAAATAAAAATGATTCCTCTTTATAATATTAGTATTTATTTACACATTTTAATAGTTAATTATTTTCTAGCAGTTTTTTTTTTTTGTTATTGTTAGCGTACATTAATATAAATAGTGTACCCTAATAATACTACGATCTAGCCATATGGCAGGCTAATGAGTAGTTTCACTTTGACCTAATTTGCTATAATATTATTATTAAACTAAGAATGTGTTCACTAATAATTTTCTTACTGTCTCTAATTAAAGGAAGACACTTTGTTTTTGTGTTCTTTAAACGTAGTACTAACTTACTCTTACAATACACAACACTGTATGCACTACATTACACTAGCACAAAAGTTTTCGTTCTTTTGAGCAAAAAAAAACATTCAAAATTCAAATATCATTTATTTAAATAAAATCACAATGATCACTTTGAAACGTCTTAGGAACTAGGTGAAGCTACGCCGATTCCACGCGACCAAGCCTAGAAGAATCAGAGCCTTCTTACTTGGTCTGTGTTGTCGAGATGCTGGATTGCCTCGACGTTTACATGGCGATGAAGTCTTTGTTCGTGGTCTTTGTATTGATTATGTTTTTATGATAATTTGTTTACTAAAATGAATTGTACCCTTCAGATGCTAAACAAAAGCATGGAACAGCAACAGCAACAGCAAAAGGTGCAGCAGCAGCAGCAACAACAACCGCCCCTCATCCCTCCGGATCTAGTCTACAAACTTCTTCACGTCCAACAGGTACTTTCATCTGGTTAGGCGAATTTAGACTTTATTCCAAAAGGAATAAGAGCGAACGTGCTTTACGAAATTTTAGTTAAACAACAGTTGCCATTCACACGAGTAATCAATGTTTTTGATAAATGCAGAATCGTTTTTTTCTCTACAACCGCAAAACATATAGTTTTGTTTTTTATGATAAAAATAATTTAAGGATATAATCTAGATAAATTTTAGACAGAAACACGGTTGGTGAAACCTTTCTCGATAGATTTATTTTCCAAAGTTGGCTCTTCAAAAATACTAGTTTCGTTTATAATCAAAATTATGAATAGCTAAACAGTTCATTTTTATATAGTTCGTTAGATAATCATATTAGCTATATTATAGACAGTTTCTTTTTAAGTTTGATGGTTTTCAAGATAATGCAGTTTTATCACTTTTTCCGTCTTATCCGGGTAGACTCGGCCCATACAAAAAACCAAACATTTTCCATATCACATTAATCTAGAAACGCGGCAGTGTGTCCAGCCAAAGTTCAAAGAAAAGCCTCCTATTGTGAAATGTGTATTCATTATTTCTTGTTATATTTTGTTGGTAAAAACTAGCCAAGTCAAATTTTGATTGCTTAAATTACAAGTCGACAAGCAAATTATTCTCAATATTGAACTTAGCTCTCACTTCACATTTATGTTTTTGATGTGATATATTTTTACGTGAGTTATTCCCGTGTTTTCTCATAACATATTGTAACATAACTATCAATTACATCTAGTGCCAATCACTACATAGTATAGCAAAGTCGCTTTCCGCTTCCCGCGTCTGTATGTAATATGTAATATGTATGTATGTATGTTTGCTTATATCTTTAAAACTACACAACGGATTTTGATGCGGTTTTTTTTTATAAATAGAGTGATTCAAGAGGAAGGTTTATATGTATAATACATGCATAATATAGTAGAGAAACACTGATAATTTTAGAGGTTTCTAATGTGATGTCGTAAATAAACACATTTTTTTGTTGTTGCAATGTAAGCGCATTGCAAATGCTGGCTGAACCCCACGAGATATATCAAAATAATGTACTACAGTATTGTATACCTTAAAAACGTCTACAAAAAAGTCCACGATGGTATTAGAAATGTCTTACGCACAGCGAAGCGGGCACGGGTCAGCTAGTTATTAAATAAAATTATTTGTTTCAGCGTCAGCAACAGACCGAGCATCTAAACGCACATATGACTCAGGATAGAGAGCTACTTCAGCGACCAGAAGCTCAGGCCATTTTACACGGTGAGTGGTAATTCTACCACAGGTTACATCAGTACATAGTATAAAGCAAAGTCGCTTTCCGCTTCCCGCGTCTGTATGTATGTATGTATGTTTGCTTATATCTTTAAAACTACACATCGGATTTTGATGCGGTTATTTTAATAGATAGAGTGATTCAGGAGGAAGGTTTATATGTATAATAACATGCTACCCGTGCGAAGCCGGGGCGGGTCGCTAGTTATATAATAAAAATTGTTTTAAATAGACAACAAATTGTGTCTATACATGTTACATTACATACGTGTTGGTGACAAAGACACGATGTGACAAATGTAATGTTAAGGTGTGACCAGATATTGCGCGGCAATCGAGCGCGGCAAGTACGAACAATAACACCGTTTGAGCGCGGCAGGTAGCTCGCGTTGTCGTCCAAACGTAACGCGGCTTGCCGCGCTCGATTGCCGCGCAATGTCTAGACACACCTTAACAGAGATGTTAATGTCTTTATCTACGTCTTTTCTCGCGGGAAAGGGTTTGTTCTTCATCAAAAATGCCTACTTTCCCATTGAATCACACCTATTAACAGTACAATACTGCATTTCGATACTCAATGACGCGAAATTGAGCGCGGCAGGTAGCGCGTCCAAACATTTACATTGTTAATTTTAATTTGACATGCCCACATCTTGGAGTAATTAGCATTCCATACGCGTGAGAGGTTGCAAGCCCGTCGCCGCTTATAAGAATACTAACTGGTTTCCTCGAGATGCTTGCTTTCACCGTTTTGAGTAATGCACAAAATATTGATGCACAGGCACAACCTTCGCAATGGAAGTTAAAATGTTTACCACTCGGCGAACTCAGCTTAATCACTACATAGTATAAAGCAAAGTCGCTTCCCGCTTCCCGCGTCTGTATGTATGCTTATATCTTTAAAACTACACATCGGATTTTGATGCGGTTTTCTTTTATAGATAGAGTGATTCAGGAGGAAGGTTTATATGTATAATAACATGCTTAATATATTAGAGAACCACTGATAATTTTAAGATTTCTAATATGAAGTCGTAAAACTATCTGTCCCCCAGCGAAGCGGGCACGGGTCAGCTAGTATGAGAAATATATTAAAGAATGTAACATTGAATTGCAGGACTAAAGTCGGGTGAGATCACAGCTCAGCACTTGATGCAGCAGCTCGGCAACCCTGGCCTGCAGAGCAGACATCGCGAGATGCTGATGACCATCCTTCGTATGCAACAACAACATCATCAGCGACAGGTTAGAATGAATGAATGAATGAATGTATGAAAATGCTTTATTGTACACCATTAAAACAAAATAATAAAGATATAAACTTAAACTAGAAGAAACACTGTACAATGGGCGGTCTTATCGCTCAAAAGCGATCTCTTCCAGATAACCTTAGGATGAAATGAATATAACGAAGAATGGAAGATTGGTCGAGGTGCACTACTAAAAAAAATTATTATAAATGTACTTAATCAAATAAATAATTATATACCTAAAAACATACGAATATAGAAATATATATATTAAGTATATATATCCCATTTGAACTGTTTTAACGATTACGTTATCATGAGTACGAATCACTAGCCCTAGCCGCATCACCGCACATCAAATGGCAAGATAACAAAATATATATTGCTTTTTTAGAGTTCCGTACCCAAAGGGTAAAATCGGGACCCTATTACTAAGACTTCGCTGTCCGTCCGCCTGTCCGTCTGTGCGCCTGTCCGTCTGTCCGTCTGCCGCCTGTCCGTCTATCCATCTGTCCGTCTGTCTGTCACAAGGCTGTATCACATAAACCGGGATAATTTTTAGTTTTTTAACGTAATTGTGTTTTTACATATTTCAAATGTTTAAAAAAATCATGAAATTCGGTCCAGCCTTTTTTGAGTTATAAATATGACTTATATTGAACAGAAAACTTATTTAGTGAGTGTATTCTTAGATGCAAGGCGGCGGATCTCCTCTTCCAATGGGAGGTGCTCCAGTTCCTCCTCATTTGGTGGTACCTCCAATTCATCAGCCGCTGAGACTGTCGCCGTTACCACATCAAGGTGAGCTATCCATTTTGCTATTAGACACTACTAGCGACCCGCCCCGGCTTCGCACGGGTAGCATGTTATTATACATATAAACCTTCCTCCTGAATCACTCTATCTATTAAAAAAACCGCATCAAAATCCGTTGTGTAGTTTTAAAGATATAAGCAAACATACATACAAACGCGGGAAGCGGAAAGCGACTTTGCTTTATACTATGTAGTGATTTGACGAAATAATCGGTCCTTACGATGTCACATAAAATAAATGAAATAGAATCACAACTATACTCTCCAAGAACTATCGTCTCCAGGCGCTCAGATCCTGAAAGATGACTAAGGGTAGTCAGAGGCACAATTATTAGATTTTGTACACGGGTCTTTATCACTTAATTATTTTTAATTTATTTTCCCGATGTTTCGACTATGTTACAATACATACACACACACTCACACGACGCTATTTGACGAAAGAATCGCTTACGAAATAAGATAAGGATAAAGATACGTTTATTTAGTTATAGAACCAAATATTTTTTCTTGGAATTTCCTGATTTTCTGTCAAGACATTTGTTGAATTAATTTTATAAAAGTTAAAAACATTTAGTTTTTAAAATTAACGGAATAAACAAGAAAAGAAAGTGTATGTTTGTTGAATAGGCAACAATTCGGTCTCTATGCCTGATCCGAGACGCTTCTTGGCTTTTAGTGTTGCCTAAAAAGTTGGAAGGAGGGGGGAGATATAGGGGGAATGGTGTGTGTTTTCTGATAAGCCAAGTCTCTTATGAGCCAAGATTTTAATAATAATTAGAAAGAAAGAAAGAAAGAATAAATTTATTCTGTGTCAACATTTATTTATTTGTTTAGAATGATGGTCAATTAATCGTATTATCAATAAGGTTCAACGTATTATGACATTAATTAGTCACCTAAGTTTCATTGCAATAATAATAGATGTCAAAATTTTAAATTAAATTAGGGTATAGAAAAT
This sequence comes from Hydriomena furcata, assembly GCA_912999785.1. Taxonomy (NCBI): domain Eukaryota; kingdom Metazoa; phylum Arthropoda; class Insecta; order Lepidoptera; family Geometridae; genus Hydriomena; species Hydriomena furcata. Next base: position 22,893,551 of record OU538820.1, read on the forward strand.
AAATAAAATTAAAATGTAATTGCATGAAAATAAGGAATAAACAATGTCAAATTTAATTTTCGAATGCCGGCGTGCATCAATGGATTTTTCTGTTCGAAAATTTATATGCGAATCAAAAAAACATGTGCTTACAACGGTGAAGGAAAACATCGTGAGGAAACCAGTTAGTTTTCTTATAAGCGGCGATGGCCTTGCAACCTGTCACGTATGGATTGTTACTACTGCAAAAGGTGGGCATGTGCCAAACATAATGTTTGGACGTGCCTCTGACTACCCCCACTAGACATCTGTAAAGGATCTAAAAGTGAAAGGAGAACTCTGTTTTGTAAAACTATTGCAATGTTTGATATGTTGTTTCTCCTAACGGACGCAGCTTTCTGTGTGTCCCCTATAATGCCAACAAGTCCAAACCTGAGTCTACACCATCCAGGTAAAGTGTTCTTAAGTAAGTGTGCTGCTTTTTGAATTTGTGCTGAAGCTCTTTAGTTATTTCTTTTATTGTTGTACGTACTTGAGTAGTACTTTTAATTATTATTCTTGTTTGAGCCTTCACCTTGTTCGATTGGCACCACACTGGAGCTCTACATAGCATTAAGGAAAGGATTATTGAAAAAAAAGGTAGACCCCAAGCCGTGTTTGTTGCCTGATTCTTCTAGGCTCGGTCGCGAGGAATCGGCGTAGCTTCACCTAGTTCCTAAGACGTTTCAAAGTGATCCTTGTGATTTTATTGAAATAAATGATTTTTAAATTTGAATTTGTTGTTAAGATTAAAAGTTTCAATTGAAAAAACTAGATTAGGTATATAAGTATTCTATCAGTTATCTAGTTCCCATAGTACAAGCTTTGATTAGTTTGGGGCTAGATGGCGATGTTTAAAATATCCATCAATGTATTTTTTTGTGACACAGTTCTGACTATGATTTCCTGTGTCGTGATTGTCAGAAACCACAATCACAGCACCCAGATTCAGAAAAAATATTTACAGAACGTTTGTCCCGCCGCGGGGATCGAACCAACAACCCTTACGTCAGCGAGGTCGTCCTAGAATTGCGAGATGAAATGTGATTAAGACAAGTAATAAATGTTTTTGATGAATACAGAATCGTTTTTTCTCAATAACCGCAAAACATACAGTTTTGTTTTTTTATGACAAAGATAACTTAAGGATGTAATCTAGATAAATTAAAGACAGAAACACGATTGGTGAAACTTTTCTCGATAGATTTATTTTCCAAAGTTGCCTAAAATCCAAAGTTGGCTATTTCGTTTTTAATCAAAACTATGAATAGCTAAATAGTTCATTTTTATATAATTCGTTAGTAAATCATACTAGCTACCTAAATTAAAGACAATTTTTTTAAAATTTGGTGGTTTTCAAGATTTTGCAGTTTTATCACTTTTTCCGTCTTATCCGGGTAGACTCAGCCCATGTAAAACGACAAAAATTTCACTTATCACCTTAAAATTGAAATATAAGTTTATAAGAATCAGGCAACAAACATGGCTTAGTTACAAAGTGATCCTTGTGATTTGATTGAAATATCCCTCCCGACTTTATCGTCCGCGAATTGAGAGATGCTTATGTACATAACAACTTTAAACTAATACGTTGAAACTTTTCCCTCAGGCGTGCCGCCTCGCATTCCGTCTCCGCGTGAATTAGCCGTGCACACTCAGTCCATAATGCAGAGCGCCCTCATCAAGAAGAAGCTGGAGGAGCAGCGGGAGAATTACAATCGGCGCCGGCAGGAGATCATGCACCAGCCGAAGCAGTCCACCCCGATCTCCTTCACGCCAACATCGGTGAGTGACTCCGCACTTGTCCTGAATCTTGACATGAAAATGATTTGATCTTCATTCGTTCGTTAATATTTGTCCCAACCAGCTATTACGCCAGGCTATTTCGTAAAAATCGATCTTCATTCGTTCATTATTACTTGTCCCAGATAGCTCAGCAGGCTTGTTTCGTAAAAATCGATCTTCATTCGTTCATTATTACCTGTCCCGGCTAGCTCAGCAGGTTTGTTCCGTAAAAAATGATCTTCATTCATTCATTCATCTCGTCAATGACCTCATTCATAACTTACTAGCTTTTACACTCGACTGCGTCTGCGCAGATTTAGGAAATCGATTTTTGAAGACTTTATCGTAAAACATATCGGGGGAAATGTAGCCTATTTCCAAAACTTTAAACTATCTCTCTAAAACTGCATCAAAATCTGTCCAGAGCAGCGGTCTGGCCTTGATAACATCGCAGAAGACAGAGTTACTTAAAGGGTAAGGGTAAATTAAGACGACTCCCGAAAACTGAGGGCACAATTGTTTAATTATAATGAAACTGTAATTAATATTTTCAATATCACCTTATTTTCTTGTTTTAGGTTTTACGCAAAATGACAGCAGAGAAGGAATCCGAAGCTCCCAGTCCAAAGCAGCAATGGACCCAGCAACCGAAACTGCCTCCTCAGATGGGAAGACCTATTGTCAAGGTAACCTATACTTATTTTAACTATAATCTATATATATAAAAGAAAGTCGTGTTAGTTACACTATTTTATAACTCAAGAACGGCTGAACCGATTTGCCTGAAAATTGGTGGGGAGGTAGCTTAGAACCAGGAGACGGACATATGATACTTTTTTATAACGGGAACGGGACTGGGAACTTAATACAACATTTGTTAATTCTAAAGCTTTACGAAGTTTGCCGGGTCAGCTTGTATAGTATAATATTACATACGGCTAATTACCACGTCTATCGCCGATCTACCCTTGATCGCGCTCGCGGGCGATGCTCATGATGAAAAGCATCTGAATTGTCTCGAAACGTCAGCAATACAAGAAAAAGCGGCCAAGTGCGAGTCTGACGCTTTAAGGGTTCCGCCGTAAAAACGGGATCCTATTACTAAGACTTCGCTGTCCGTCACGGGCCTGTATCTCATGAACTGTGATAGCTAGACAGTTGATTTTTTTACAGATGATGTATTTTGATTGCCGCTATAACAACAAATACTAAAAACAGAATAAAATAAATATCTAAATGGGACTCCCATACAAAAACATGTTTTTTTGACGTTTTTAATAGATAATGGTACGGAAACCTTTCGTGCACGAGTCCGACTCACTAAAGGTGTATGTGTACTAATTTGTTACATTTGCAGGGAAATCAAAGCGGAGTCGGCGCTCCCACAATGGGTTACGCGTCATCGCAGGTTGAATACCAACAGCATTATATGAACCAACAGCAACAGGTAACTTTTTAAATAACTAGTTTTATTAAAGTAATTGTGAAAAACTATAATTTAACTTTACAAAACCACGCGTAGGTTCTGGGACCGTACTACAATCTCTAAAGTAAGACTAAAGCAGTTTAACTTTAAAAGCGAAAGTGACAACGCTATAAGAACACGTATGGCGTTGTCACTTTCGCACCGCGTGTACTATAGTGGCCCCCCGATAGTGAGTTTTGTGGGAGTGAGAAAAGAGGAGTTTTTTTGTGAGAAAACCAGCTGGTATTCTTAAGTGGCGATGGGCTTGCAGTAGGGTTGCCAGATGGGCTGGATTCGTCGAGATTAATATATAATAAATAAATAAATATTGGCGGACTTTATACACAGCGCCATCTAGCTCCACTAAGCAAAGCTTGTACTATGGGAACCAGATGACTGATAGAATACTTATATACTTTTTTTTTTCTTGTAAATACATACTTATTATACATATTAACACCCAGACACAGAACAAACATCTATGTTCATCACACAAATATTTGCCCTGGGTGGGGATCGAACCCACAACCTACAGCGCAGAAGGCAGAGTTACTACCAACTGAGCTGTGAGGCCAGTCGGTAGAAACTAGATTGTCCCGACATTTTCTACGAGTCCCGACAAATTTCAGTAATACAAATAAATAAATATTTAATTACAACAATTATCTTTAAGAACTTATTGAAATTTCGCCCAGATATTCTGATCATCGTAATATTTGGACCTACCTTTGACTATCCCTTGACCGTACTTGATTAGGGTTGTGATTATTAATTTCAGCAACAACAGCAGCATATGCTTGGTAGCATCCGCCAAGTCCCTGCTATAAGGCAACATTCTAATACTGTAAGTAAATTCGACTCTTAACTCTCTTGTAGCTTTGTTTTAATCAGGTAAAAACTATTATTAGGGTTTCGTACCTCCATAAGAAACAGAACAGAATTAGAATCTAGCTCCAAACTATGCTTATACGGGATAAGTGATAGAATACTTATATAATCCTGTTTAGATTGTGCCTAGAATTCTGTGAAATGCGAATATTGGAAAATATATTTTCTGTACAATAAAAATACTTGTAGGTATAAAAATTGTTCTAATTAATTGCATTTAATAAGATTTAATTAGTTTTTTTTTTTCGTACCCAAAGGGTAAAAACGGGATTCTGTTACTAAGACTTCGCTGTCCGTCTGTCTATCACCAGGCTGTATCTCATGAACTCTTAAAATTCTCTGAAAATCTTCACAGATGATGTATTTCTGTTGCCGCTATAACAACAAATACTAAAAACAGAATAAAATACATATTTAAGTGGGGCTCCCATATAACGTGATTTTTTTGCCGTTTTTTTATAGATAATGGTACGGAACTCTTCGTGCGCGAGTCCGACTCGCACCTGGCCGGTTTTTTGTTTTGCTCTCCTGGCGTGTGGTTATCATATTTACCTAACCTTTTTGACAGTTTCATGTAATTTTTTTTTGTTATATTGCAGTTCAATAACATGAACAACATGGGACGAGCCATGCCTGCCAACACAACACTACACCAACTGCTGGCACAGTCGCACCAGAGGAGCCTCAATGGTAAACACTACGTTGTTATATTTAATTACCCGACGACAGAAGTAGAAGGAGCCGAGTGGGATGTACCTCGACTTTCAATCTGAAGGTCGTGGGTTCGAATCCCGGCGTGCATCAATGGATTTTTCTGTTCGAAAATTTATATGCGCATCAAAAACACGTGCTTACAACGGTGAAGGAAAACATCGTGAGGAAACCAGTTAGTATTCTTATAGGCGGCAATGGGCTTGTAACCTGTCACGTATGGAATGCTAATGCTAACTACTGCAAAATGTTGGCATGTGCCAAATATAATGTTTGGACGTACCTCTAGCTTTAGTCACGCGTCTGGAGATCTGTGAGGATGTCTACCGTACTTGAGGATTACAGTCGTAATCCTATTTTTTTTTAAATTTAAATTGTTGTTTCTTCCTCCGCCCTCCATAAAACCGTACGACAAATTCAAATTCAAAAATCATTTATTTCAATAAAATCACAAGGATCACTTTGAAACGTCTTAGGAACTAGGTGAAGCTACGCCGATTCCACGCGATTGTCTAGAAGAATCAGGCAACAAACACGGCTTGGGGTCTACCTTTTTTTAATTATCCTTTCCTTAATGCTATGTAGAGCTCCAGTGTGATGCCAATCGAACAAGGTGAAGGCTCAAACAATAATAATAATTAAAAGTACTTACTCAAGTACGTAAACAATAAAAAAACTTGACCTCAAAGAACATTCCTTATAATTGAAGATCAGACCTGATTTCAGAGATGGGCAGCGTTGGCGCTGGCGGCGGCGATAACCAGCTCGCGAGGTGGTTCAGCCCGGAGCTGCTGGCGCGCGCTTCAGCTGGGAAGCTGCCCTCTGTCCACGTGCCGAACGCCCTTTCCCTCGAGGACCTGGAGCGGCACCACCACTCACCAGCGCCGATTGTGCGCAACTAAACACTAGGCCCACCACTTGTTTATATACCCCCCCGTGACGTACGTACTCGCGTTTTGTATAGAGGGTTTACATTGACTATAGATTTTTACACGGTTCCTTAACAACTTTAATTTATTTTTCCCGATGTTTCGGCTATGTTACAATAGCCATGGTCGCGGGCAATCTGACTGTAAAAATATATAGCAATGCCTACTAATCACGATAGTTTGAAGAATGAGGTTTACATTGATCTGGGGCCGTTATACTAAATGAAATGTATGGAAGAACAGTCCGTTTATAACTTTAATATGCGGCCGAACCAAACTCAGCTACGTTTAGTTCTTAGAACTGCATGGAGCTGTGTTTTTTTTGTTGTAAAATATAATGAAAACTTGCGTAAAATTGACTGGTTAGATTTAGCATAGCTGTTTAGAAACGTTTGTAGGGTCCCGACTCAACGGACTAAATTCATTTTTGTAAATAGTATTTATTTTATGTTTGCCAGTCACTGACCAGCGAGTTACTGGATCAATGTGAAAGAGTCTTATTGTCGGTGGTTATACCTCAGCGGAGGGGTTAGTAGCGATTATGACTGAGTTAGCGGTATGTTTGTGTGTATGTAACTTTTGAAAAGTGTGTATGTGTGAGACGTCACAGTGTGAATGAGAAGGATGATTCTAGAATGGACAGTCGGGTGGAAAAGCGTATGGAACTTAACAGATGCACTTTTTTCACCGACTGCTTCTTGGCTACTGGTATTTATTATTTAGGCTTGTGTGATACATTATGCTGAGTACGTACGTCGTCTAATTTGGTCGACAAAATCGACCTACATCATGCTCATATTCTGTACTTTTTAGTGACAAACGGTTACTTAAAAGTGTCCAAAGAGGTGTAAATGATGTTTTTGAAAAAGACACTTAAAACTCTACTCCGTAAGGTTGTCTTTGCAATGTTGAACTATGAGTTAATTTAAATGGAAGCGAGGCTATATGTTGTACCAACGTGTCTCTGTAGATATACTGAAAAAGCTGTCAAAACAATATCGTCTGACTTTAAATTAATGAGCTTCGAATCAAATGTACGAAATGAATTGTAACTAAGTCAACGTCTGTAAGAAAATGTATCGATTTTTATCGCGTAACAACGGTTAAAAATACATACTTAATGTCATAAAAAATCGATAACATTCTTTTATCGATGTCATCGATCCAAAAGTTGAATAGAAAACGAATGGAAATTACGTTTACCCTGTTATTAGCGAGTTAAATATGTACACAAAATAATATTTATTGTAACATTTATATACAAACAAACAAAATTATATACAAAGAAAAAAATCTAATCAGGGAACGGTGATTTCTATACCTTTCTGTTTATTGCGATTTGTATTTGGACCTCTTTTAACCGACCTTAATAAAAAGAGGGCTATCATTTCGGCTGCCACGTTCAAACCGTTTTATGAATAAACTCTCAAATTGACAATCAAAAACTTATGTATTGAATTTCAACTTTTGTCTGAATGTAGATAAAAAGATCAAGAAATGTTATGTTTGCACGACACAATGTGAAGCAGACTAAGGACAAGTTCACTTACTCATAAACAACAGAATAGCGTAACCAACAGAGATGTATTTAAAATTATCGTGGTTGATTATCGTTTTAACTAGAAATACGTGAAAAAACGTCGTAATTAGCCGTATTTCTAGTTAAATAGATGTATTTGTCAGCATAACGGAAGGTTACGGCTAAATAGTTTATGTGTTGTTGATCTGGCGCCTAGTGATGTAAAGTCCGGTTCGCACTAGGAGAGTAATAAGGTTAGTCAGCGGTATCGGCCGGGTGTTCTTATGTAGGCTTACTTGGCTAAATCGTTTGGCTGTGTTTGCCTTGTGTCTCCCACTCGACCGAGCTTGACTTCTTTTTTTTTTTGCTTTCTAATATCGACCGAGCGTATCGATCCAGCAACTGGATTGTTGTAAACAAGCCTCGGTCGAGTAGAATGCCCCCCACTGGGCCGAGTTACTCGCCTCGTGTGCGCCGGCGCAAAAGGTAGCAGCTGACGGCGGGCGGTAAATTTTGATGTATTAATTTATAGTTATTATATTTAGAGCCTAGTTTTTTGGCATATCGAAAGTTATTATTCCTTATTGTTTCTACCCTCTGTCGGCTCCCTTTGAAATTAGTTCGCAACGAATCATCATTGTAATATAATTTTTCGGATTGACGAAGCGTGGAGTGCAAGAAATTAAATTATTTTATCGTTTGGTTTGTTGCATTCACAGCTATACGTAACGTTTGACAGTGAGTGTGCATGTGTGCGCGGACGAGAGTTCTATGTTTATATCTACCTACGGTTGTGTTTGTAAGCATTTTTGTTACGTCATTTGAGGAAGATTTTCGTTGAAATGTGAAGTAAAAATAAAGAGATATGTCATTTTTTTATGTCTATCTATTGGGTGCATTCATCAGATATCGAAATTCATATTATTTAGGCCTTTATTTGGCGTCTGTCGGTTGCGTAAAAGCAAAGCAGCGTTGTACGCAATGTGTGTGCGCGCGACGGACGTACACTACCAAACTTGTCCGACTCTACAAATCCTACTTGCCGCGTCGTTTAAGAGTTTTTCTGCGTTTAACGAAAGCGATGATGGTGATAAAAGCAATACTTATATTATAAACACAAGTTACTTTGTATGAACTCTGTGATGTACAAAATACTCAAAAACAATAGCCTATTTCCGTTGGCCGCACACAGAGCTTGGGGTAGAGTCCGCGCCAAAAGGCTATACCACAAAAACGACCACAAATTACGACATTTCGTCCTTACATTCATTACTTCAACGGCGCGGACAAGTAAAGCCGGAAACACACTTACGTGTCGTGTCGTGGCGCGACACGCCACTAGCTAATCGCTTTCATACATTTAGTATGGTTAGAGACATATTTGGGTGTCGTGTCGTGTCGCAAACGCTGTCTTGCGATTGGCTAGTGGCGCGACACGCCACGCCACGACACGTAAGTGTGTTTCCGGCATAAAGAATACTTGAATTGCTAGTTGTCAAAAGATAGTAGTGTCAATTATTGCATGGAGTTGTAACCGTCCATATCGGTCATCTACGTGGCACCATTCTAAGCAATACTACGAAGGGTTGTGCGTATTTTGACGGTGCAAGTGTTTTATTGCGTAAGCTCGCTCAAATTCACTAAATTTTCATTAAAAGTAAGGAAACGATGACATTTGCAGAAGTATAAAACTGTGTCGCAGACAATCCTCCTCCGAAGGGTTATCCAATTACCGATTCACCGATTTTCACCATAAAAGTACATGTGTTAGTAACTATGAAACAATATTTTAAAAGAAATCTTTGTAATAAAATGTGAATTCAATGTTGTTTTGACAGGATTATCAGTCAGCATACGCAATAGGGCTGCAGATCTGTGACCTATAAAGATAACTATTTATATCAGGCTACGGACATAGGATAGTGAATTCACGCATAAAAAAATGCGTCCTTACATAAATCGTCCGTTTTCAACAATGCTTTTTTCACCAACAAACAACTCGATGGGCAAATGCAATGCAATGTTAGTGAGACCAAGCATTATTGTGTGGCTCTTTCGAGCATGCGGGGGTTTAAATAAAGTGAAGGCGCACACGGGCCACAGCGAGTAACTCAGTGGTAACGTAGTGGAGTATCCGCCGAGTTACCGCTACTCGCTTTCTGTGGCTGCCACCGGCGACTCTGCGAGTCTAAATATATGAAAACTGCAGTCCGTAGCTTAGTGGCGGCGTTTTGTGGCTGGTACGTGTGGCCCGTGTAGGCATACACTTACATCAACAAAGTCTTCCTGTAGTTTATTTAAATTTTAGAAGGTTTAATTTGAGAAATTCGCGCCTCGGTTTTTAAGAATTTCTAAACTGGAATTTAAAGCAATAAAATCATGTGGTAATTTTTTTTGGTGGCCGGCACATTAGATGTGTCTTGCGATTTGTTTTTAAACCATTAGTAGAAGACATTGAATAAGGATAGCCTACGCCGCCCGCTACTTAAAAACATGATGTGTCCTGTAAGCTTTAAATTACTGATTAAAGAAAATTGAAAGTTCGTTCTTTGTTTCATTCCAAGTCAGAAGGTAATCACAAGGCTCACTTTAAAACGTCTTAGGAGCTAGGTGAAGCTACGCCTGTTCCTCGCGACAAAGCCTAGAAGTATCAGGCCACAAACACGACGAGTAAAATATACTAGAAATACTTGAAATTAAAATAGGATCACGACTGTAATCCCCAAGTTTCGTAGACATCCTCTCAGCTCTCCAGGCGCTCAATAATCACAAGATATTACATTTGAGATGACAGAAGCAGTAATAAGGTAACATGGTAACATTCTAGTAGTAGAATATGTGATATGAATAAAAAAATACTAGGAGCAAGATCAAACTGCACGATCAGTTTTCTCGCTATAACAGCATAGCATTAGGTAGGTTATGGTTAATACAGAAATAGATTCTGATAATCCTCAATAGGCTTCCATGAGCTCAGATCCTTGAAGATGTCTAGTAAAGACACTTTCAAACATAAAATTTTAATTTTTCATAAAAAAAATTGTATAAATTAGAGAGGAAATAAAATATGGTCAAGGTCTAAATACCTCAGCCGGCTAACAGGAAAGTATTTATGTATTAGTCATTACAAAATTGTAGGTAACTACCTACTACATTGTCATCCAATGACCAAGAAGAATCACAAAGAATGGAATATTACTTAGGTACCTACCTAAAAACTGGAAAAGAAAAATGTTACTTAGCTAAAAACTCAGGATTTAATGCTCTTTAACTAAAGGTAAGTAAAAAATACCAAATGTATGTTACCATTACCTTTATTTATTGTTTTCATTACTCAATAGGGTTTTACCTCAAGGTTGGTCCCTTATAAGTTAAATCTATTTTAAATTAATAGTTTTTCATACGACTTAAAAAACTACATCTTCACTAGAACTTTCGACTACAATTTTACAATCTGTCGAAAGTTTCAAACAATTTCAGTATGGATTCAGTTTTGTTACTATTTAAAATGCAATTATTCTAAATAAATTTATGTTTGTACAAGTAGGGTATTATAATCTTTATTTCATTTGGCCACCGCAATACAAGTTAGTTATCTATTTTGAATATTACCTTGGACACAATTTGTTAGTAAAACACTCCCGAGACAAAAAAAAATTACAATTGTTTTTTCTACATTTTATGCCGACTCCACATAGAAGGGGATAAGGGCTGGAAGAAGTACCTACATAATTGGTTTGTCAGTTAATACATTTTTTACATAAAGTAGCAAGATGATGTAGTTTGGTAACTGCTTATTATGAGAACAGGTCGAGCCGAGCGTAACTTTCACAATTTTACAGTTAGTAGCCTATCTACTATGTTGGTATATTTACGACGAACCAAGGCCAGAGTTTTATTATGTATCGACTACGCACTCGTTTCTAGGTAACAATAACAACCTAACCTTGAGTTGAAACAAACCCGATGATAGACTGTTTCAAACCAAAATAAAAACCACTAAGATCTTACAAATGTATCGATTCCTTCGGCTACATTAACATTTTGATGGTATTAACTAGAATAACTAGAACTTGAAGTTCTGAAACCAAAATAAAGAAATAAAAGAAACATCTTTGAATTTTTTTACGAAATTTTTCGAGAAAAACGATACGTCCACCTCCCAACTCGAGATGCCAACTACTGGTTGAAGTTGGAGACGTTGCGTTGGAGTTCCGCTCCGCCCGCTTACTTTTCCTTCCTCAACCATCGCGATTTCGTTATCGTGGTTCGCGCATGCGCAGTAGAGAAAAGTCCGGATCAATAATGTCACAGTGATACTTCTTTACATGTGTGCGTCTCGTGTCGAGGTTTCGAGAAGGAACACGTCACGTCAACGATATTCATCACTACATAGTATAAAGCAAAGTAGCTTTCCGCTTCCCGCGTATGTATGTATGTATGTATGTTTGCTTATATCTTTAAAACTACACAACGGATTTTGATGCGGTTTAATAAATAGAGTGATTCAAGAGGAATGTTTATATGTATAATACATGCATAATATAGTAGAGAAACACTGATAATTTTAGAGGTTTCTAATGTGATGTCGTAAATAAACACATTTTTTTGCGCTTACATTGCAAATGCTGGCTGAACCCCACGAGATATATCAAAATAATGTACCTACCTACCTACTACAGTATTGTACACCTTAAAAACGTCTACAAAAAAGTCAACGATGGTATTAGAAATGTCTTACGCACAGCGAAGCGGGCACGGGTCAGCTAGTAATACAATAAACTACGTTTGTTAAATTCATATCTGTCTGCGTAGATTCTTTTCCGGACCAGCCTTTGCTATCTCTAGTTTGGCTCGCATGTTACGTAACCTAGGTTACCTATAGTCTATTTCAAGCTTCTTAGTCGGTTCTGTCTGTATCAGTTGAACAACAAACTTTTATATTCAAGGAAGGATTGGCAGACTTAGGTAGGTGTATTTTTGTATGAAAGGAAAAATCATGAATAGAGTTTATGACAGTTACCTATAGGTACCTACTAATAAAAGAGTAGGTAGGTATTTTAAATTCTGTCGATGTACAGAGCTATGGTAGGTATTGAAATTCGAAAAACTAAGATAGTTTTTTACGGAATAGACTTGCTGTTAGGTAGGTATCTGCCCAAAGGAAATATAGGTAGGTAGGTAGGGTAAGGAAGGAATGCGCCCTAAATCTGGTAGGTACTCTCAAGTTGAGAGTAAGTACAAGATTTAGGGAGCTCGGAGGGGGGAGGTGTTGAGAGTCTCAACACCTCCCCCCTCCGAGCTCCCAAGACATTTGAAATTGGTTCAAAGTTTACTGGGAGACGTGGAGTTCATCGCATGTCTAAAAATATAATGTGTTTCATCATTGGAAATTGGATGGAACTGTCAATTTCTGAACCATGATTTAGGAGTTCTCAAACAATTTGTAGATGACGAATATCTTTTGTAATGGTCGGGCACTATGGCACATGATATATTTTTATTTTAACATTTCAATTTTAAATCTCAATCCAAATAGAAGGCTGTATTTAATGGAACATGGAAGTGTTACTGTAGTAGAGTAGACTATGATTAACTACGAACACAAAACACTTCTCGTTTATAAAAAGATTTGTTAGATAACCTACCTACCTAATTGGTGACAAAAGAAAGAGATGCAGATTATCAATTTAAAGTAGGTACGCCCAAAAGCTAAAAGTTTGCTAAGTTTTGGGCCCGGTATGGTGTCTTTGGTAGGTACGGTAGGTACTGTTACCAAAAACCATGGTGTGTAGTTAGTAACTACCAGGTAACTTAGTTACCTAGTGGCACATGTAGATATGAATAAAGGTACAGCCGTCCACAAAGAGTTGTGAACATTCCATTACGTCAGGTACCTACCTACCTACCTATACCTACCTACAACCAGGTAGGTAATTTGTGGTTTTGTTGTGTAACATAAAATAATCTCGATACGTTAGGTCAGTTACTAATACAAAAGGTACCTACCTACCTACTTACTTGTAAATGTAAGTATCTATCTATCCATTATACAAAAATAAATTAGGTAACTCGTCGGTAGGTAACATTTCAATAATAAACATATTTATATACCTACCTACCTACGTAGTAGTTATCTCATAGAGTTATATTGATTCACGTAAACGTAGGTAGGTACCTACTTACCTACTTAGTTTTAGCTACCTTATGTTACTAGTTACCTAGGTAGGTATAGGTACCTACTAAAAAAATAAAAGTAAGTAGGTACCTACTTAAGTAAAAAAAGGTACCTTTTTAGTAGGTACCTATTCTATTTAGATTCGTAGGTAGGTATAGGTAGGAGGTACCTACCTATACCTAGTTATACTTACTTAATAAAAAATAGCTATTTGAATTTGTCGCACATTAATTTAACGCAAGATTGCAATGGCGATTTTGTTTTGTAACATTATTTAGATCCGTAACACATTGCGATTTTAGGTTTTAGGTAACTTTTCGGTTTCCATTTAGCTTCGTTACTATAAATGAACTTATAGATATACGTTTACATCTACTTATAAGAAAAGATACTTATAAGAGTTTTATAATCCTTGATTTTAATGGTTTCTCTAATAGGGATTTACCTTTAAATCCATGCCCAGCAGAATATGCATAATAATATGTAAAAATAACCTAATTCCTTATTGATAATGTCTTCCAGGAAATCGCACTTGGTAGGTAGGTAAGTAAAGGGTTTACCTTGGTATATAAAGGAACCGAAGACGCACACGAATCACTAAAAAACAATAAATTCATTTGATCTAAGTCGCAAGACACGACTTTCAAATTCCCGAGTTCATGACGTTCCTGCTGAAGTATTCCGAATTTTGACAAGTATAATTATTTGACATTACCCACAAATGACATTCATGAACAAAACGTAAGGGTTTACATCCAGCCAGTTCGTTCGACCAACCTCTACCTACTTACTAGGTAGGGTCTACGTACTGGCCACTGTGGCTACATAAAAAATAAACGCGGAGCGCGTTGCGAAAAATATACAGTAATAGTTTTGAGTTGTTCCCGAGACGTCTGCTGGGGCGAGCGGTCGTGATAATAATAAAAGCAAGCTAAATTTGTGTGCAGAGTGCGGACGTGGAAAACGGCTGCGCGTCCTCGTGTGTCCCAGGCACTGCCCATCCGTCGAATGAGCCGGCTCGTTGGCGGGGAGCAGAGGAGCCCCTCGCGGTCGGTGGGGCGCCGGTCGTAGGCCTTGCTTTGCCGTGTTGCGCTGCGTCTCTCCCTACCAGTCAACTGCGCACTCCGCTCCCGGTAGAGACAATATTAACAAAAATAAAGCATTCTGCAGATAATGCAATGCAAGCCAGTGAGCCAGAAGGCGATTACAATTCTTAGTTCTTACCCCATTCATTTCATTATTTAGACAAAACAGGTCAGTGTATTTTTTAACAGTATTCAGAGGACAAAGGATTGATCGAGACTTGTTCGCTAATGCATAATGGCGTCCGTTACGCTCACCAACGCTCACCGTGGAATTCGGTTTAGTGTTCCCTCCGAAAGTAACGCGGTATAAACTACACGGCGAAAGGAAACGCAGGCAGATAAGATTAAAGTTTCTTGGGACACACACTTTAGAACATCATCTAAGTAGATTGGTGACCTATTCTGTAAATGTTACGTCACAGCCTTTATAAGGCTACTGCTGTACCATACCAACCTATGTTGGCCGAAAGAGCTGGTTTGGAACACGACATAATGCATGATTGTAGGTACCTATCAGGTTACTAATCATAACCATAAGCTCATTCCCATACCTACCTAGGTACCTACCTACCTATTTTACTAAATTGGTAAATTGTTATTTTTATATTGATAGCGTTGGTTCCTATCAAGTGGATCAAGATTGGCTACGGCCGTAGGATAAAATGTCTTGGAAAGTAAGGTATGTACGGCACGTTAGTCAAAACGTAGAATAAGTGACCATAAATTATTAGTCTGCATTAGTATCATAAAACAAATATCATGATAGTTGCAAAACACATCGTTTAGCTGTGTTTATGTTAGCATGTTTAACTCTGCAAAATTGCCTTCTTATCGTAGAGCGTGCGTCGTAGTCTGTCTTGTCTTGATTTTAGAAATTGCCACGTATTTGTGAGGGAAGTAGGTAGGTAGGTAGTTTTAGTACCTATTTATTTTCCATATCACATTTTCAGCCGTTCACACACATTTCATTTAAATCTATAACAAATTAAATGGTTTGAAATTATAAATAAAGGTCCATAGTAAATGAAAAACGAATAATATTTATCAGAAATAAGTAGCACACTTTGAATTACAAAGTCGATTGCAGCGCCGCCAGCGGCCGCCGCTCTTCTCCCGCCACAACACCCGAACGAAGCTTACGCCATTTTGTTTTCATTTCCCAACCTCACTCGCAAAGGTTCAGACAACTGCAGCTAGCGAACATTCCATTTTTGCTTTTGCGTAGCAATGGCGGCGGGCGTGTCAGCGGCGGACCGAAGAAAACACAAAGAAAACATTTAGCAGAATTTTGGGAAGAGACGAGTGCTTGATTGTGTGACTGTGTTAATGTTTGCAATATTTTGGCAGAGGATTTGTACGCACGCGTTTGCTGAAGTTAGAGTGGAAAGAAAATAATTTGGAGTGAAGTGATACAGGTAGGATGGATTGTACCTACTATAATATTTCACCCCGAATGACCTCGGAAAGGTGTCGACATTGTTAGAATGTCCTAAATATCCTATTTTTACCTTTTGTTGTCATTTCTAAGGTATAAAATCCTTTGTCCTCTGAATTGTTAGTTAGTGTACCTACTTATAAATTACCTTTCTACGTCGCTATACCTACCTACCTAGGAAAGGTAATGCAGAATTGTGTAAAATAGTTTTGGAAGAAATTTAATTGCCTACCTAGGTAGGTAAGCTACTTAAAATAACAACAAAAAAAGTAATGCACGCATTCACTACGCATTGTTGCTACCTAGCTAGGTATATAGCATGACTCACTAGTGTTGGGGTGCCTTTTCATCGATAAAATATTCAAACTATCGATTTATACGAGTAGACTGCTAAACTGTCAATATTAATTATGTAGAAGTTTGATGTTTGCACCTTATGTTATCCTATCTAGGTATTAGGTTATTTATTAGTATTGTTTTAACCCTTAGCTGTGGGTTAGTACTTGTTTAGATCTAGATTATTCTACGCAGCAATTTAACTAGTACCTACCTACCTACCTATTTCGGTACTATACACAGTGCTCTGATATACCTACCTACCTATCTACCTAGTGTAGATTCTAAGCTAAGGACTTGAATTAAACTTTAACACCATATCAAACCCACCTACAAGGTAGGTATTGTGTGAGCTTGAAAGGAGCCTACTCATATCTAACATTACTCATGTCAATGATAATATCCATACTCATTATAAATCTAGTGTGTTATACACTTTGTGTTGTTACTCACACGATGCCTTGGTTTTTAGGGTTCCGTACCCGTAGGGTAAAATCGGAACCCTATTACTAAGACTTCGCTGTCCGTCTGACTGTCCGTCTGTCTGTCTGTCACAGGGCTGTATCTCATGAACCATGATAGCTAGACAGTTGAAATTTTCACAGATTATGTATTTATATTGCTGCTCTAACAACAAATACTAAAAACAGAATAAAATAAATATTTAAGGGGGGCTCCCATACAACAAACATGATTTTTTTGCCGTTTTTATAGATAATAGTACGGAACCCTTCGTGCGCGAGTCCGACTCGCACTTGGCCGGTTTTTTAGTTTGCTTTCATGACGGATGCAACTTCAGTGTTGGTGTAGTATCTATAAGTCTTCCCATTTTCCTATTCCTACCTAGTTGTTTCGCGAAGAAAGACTAAAAGAAGAAAAAGTGACCGCACATATTGTGTGTAAATTATATCGAGTTCTTTTACCTACCTACACTTTGGTAGTTGGTGGCAATTTTGTTGTCGTGACAATCTGAGTAGGTATTTATTAAAATACCTATGACATTTATATTATTTTCACGTTAAACTCTAAATTATTGTAAACCAGTGGCAGTTTTAGAATCGGCTTTCGGAAAATTTTAGATTTAGGTCGTCAAGTATAAAGTACCTATGTTCTACAGAAGTCGATGTTATTATGACATCTAAGACACTTAGCGCCATAACATTTTCCGTAAAAATAATTGAGTGGTATTCTCTAAATTCTATCGATGTTTAGAACTATGGTAATGAAAATCGAAAAACGAAGATCGATTTTTACGGAATATGCCTACCGCTTATCAATTATAGGCGATTATGTCTTCTCTTTCGACTTCCATGCAATTATGCGAGTGAAAAGGGTGTAGGCTTACTCTAAGGGGATTGGATGATCGTTTAATCAATAAAGAGCTGGTTTATTGGAATAATGCAATGGAGTTCTTTAATATAGTGACCAAGTGCCATTTATAAACGGGGAAATCAAAAGGCAACGTCGAGTTGTTCAAACCAAAAAAATATTGAATTGCTTATGAACAATAATTAATAATAACAAAAGTAGTAGGCCTAGTAAAAGGTAGTAGGTACCTATCGATGATTAATCCGATTAGTCCAATAAGTGGTCTTATTTAATTTTAACCTCACTTAATTTTTACGTAAAGTAAAATATAAAATAGTCGACGTAGGTAGGTACTCATAATACTATCGACAATGACATGTTGCCATATTGCCCATCACTAGGGATCAGTATCAAGGATAGCAGTAAGAAGGTAAAAACAAGTAATTTTATATTGAAAAAGTCATCTTTTTTATTATCTTATTATTTTTCAAACTATCGTGATTAGTAGACATAACTATACTTTCCTTTTTAATTACTTTAATTAAAGGTAATTACGTGATAAAGACCCGTGTCAAAATCTATAGTTATTTCCTATCTTACTTCGAACGTTTTTACCGACACTAGGCTATCTAAGCTAAAGTAAAATGCCTATGTAGGTAGGTATAGGTACCTAGTAAACTATTCGATATCGATTGACGATATAAGAATACCTAGGTACCTACCTAAGTAGGTATTTAAATAATGTTTATTTGGATTAAATAAAGAAATGCTGACATTGCCTGAATGCAAAATAATTAAGTTCTGTTGGTGCCAGCGAGACTAAACTGAAACTAAACGTATACATACATCTCGTTATGTTTCAGGAGTAAAAGAGACGGCAATAGTTTTGGAGCTGTCAAAATCGTTTTTAGTTTGGTTTTAATTACAGTAATGAAGCATGGAAATACACCATTACTCTTTTTCTCACACTAGCTCTCTTTGAAAGTTCTCAAGACTTTTATTAGTTTGAATCAGACAAAATATGTGTGAATTTTGAATGTTTTTGTTAATTGGGCACCAAACATTTATCTAATACCTACCTACCTAAACTAATAATGCTATCACCTTTAAATTTATTTTCGCGAGACGTTTCGATTATGTTAGGTACAGTTTACCCGCGACAGTCGAATCTAAACGCCAGACAAATTAATTAAATGTTATACGAAGACCAGCGTGCGAATTACCCGATAGTTGCTTGAACTACCTTACTATTAATAATTGTAAATCACGAATTCACAATTAATTTGAATAGGTATTGATACTCATAAATATTATCGTTGCAAATTCAACTTTACTTTTGTTAGCTATTATTGAATTGATATTAGTTGTTTGTGATTTTTTATAATGTTTAATATGGATTTGTATCTGAAATCCTCCATCCTTCAACCGTTAATTGATAGGGAGCAATGATTTCTTTTGACAAATTATCTAATTTCAAGTCTGGGATGTCAAGTCGTCGCGTTGTTCGCCTCAAAACTTGCGCTTGCGCCACCTTATTTAATTTTATTCTGTGCCTGCGCGCGCATTATCATTCTGTTGCACGCAGCTGCCCTTGTTTCGATAAATGCTTGGGTTGGGTAGGTACCTACCTGTTTGACCCTTATTGCTAGGGCGCGCCACAATGGAATTTCTAATAATGAAACTTTACTGGAACTAAATAGGGTCATTGCGCTGGTTTCGCGACCACCGTCAGTATGCGACCATTTCAGGGACCTGCTGCAGAAATACTAAGAAATTAAGAATTCCATCTCTCTTTTCCAAACGAAATTCGGGTCTATACAGAGCAGGATAGATCTATTGTTCTTACCTATTTGAATTGGCACCATAGTATTACCCGAAATTAAACAAACCCACGCTCATTTCGGCGCCCTCACTCCTCGCGTGAACGGGTTCACGAAATTACAAAAAAAATAGTGAGCACGTGCTGCTTTCGGAGTAGTATTTAATGATTTATTTATATAATGACTGATTGATAGTGTTTTTATTGCCTAAGAAAATTATTTTTCTACGTATTTGCGCAATTTTTATAAAGAAAATATACAAAAACATGTAAAATATTGAGTGGTCGCATACCAAAATATAATTTTTCATGTTATTTGACTTTACGACCACATGGTCGCAAATTGACTGTTTGATTGCAAACTTTATTTATCTCCCTTGTTACTTTAATAATAAAGGTTACGGATTTTGTGACTTTTTTAACATATTCTTAATAGCGGTTTTGTTACCATCGGTTTGCGACCGCATAAACATTCGTAAATACTGTACAAATATATAATATGATCGTCTAACATACCCCAACTTTAGTTTGCAACCGCGGCCGACGTCAGTTTACGTCTTAAAATGTATGGGAATTTAACGGTCGCATATTGGATGTAATAATTTGATATATTATTTTACGACCACTATTATGTTAGTATTTATATTACAGTTTTGGTACAGATGTTACAAAACAGATGATTAGAAATAAAGAAATTATTAATAATAACATGATAATGTAGCATTATTTTTAATCAATTATGTGTAATTTCCCTTTCAGACAGTGGTCGTAAACCAAAGTAGGGGGTGGTCGTATACTAAGAAAATCGGTCGCAAACTAGCATATCACCCTATTTCTCAATAAAAAATTATTTAAAATTAAGTCTAATAATATATATACATATTTAAGGTTTTTAATATATCTTGATCATATATGGAACCATGACAAACCCTTTCAATAAATGTCGAGTAAATATTTCATACTAATAAGCTGACCCAAAGTTGGGTACCCCGCTAATCGGTCGTAATCCAGCGCAATGACCCTACAGGAGTCTAGGGTTGCCAGAAAAATACAACTTCCGACAAATTTTAATAATAATTATAACTTTTCAATATGCAAGTAATATTTGTTTTTCCCGTCTTTTTCATATTTTTCCCAGATATTCTGGCTATCAACGATATCTGGTATCAACGATTGATAGCATTAGGTACGGCTACTAGATGGGATTGAAATAAGTAAATGATTTTACTTATTTCAAATTTAGCAAGATGTTGGTGTAGGTGTATCTACCTACCTGAATCTTTACAGTCCCGTAATATTCGTAAACGAGGTAAGTAACTTACCTAGGTAGGTAGGTACCTACTTGGTTGGTTTGATTTGAACTAAAAAAATACATGTAGCTGTTTTTGATTGTTTTTTTGGTTCACAGCCACGGCTACACATACACACTGGCTAGGCTACATTATTGGGATTCGGCGAACGTTGTGAGTCTTTGTCTATCACGTGACTTTGTCTATCTTTGTTTAGAACATGGCTCCAGAATGTGATCTAATGCATTTTTGAACATTGCTGTATTAAACATATTGTTTTTGTCGATTCTCTTACCAACCTATGAACCTATTTTGGATCGTGAAGTTTTAATGTCAGTCGTAAGTAGTGGTGGATTTACGGTGGATTTACTTTCGTAAAAATCGATATCCACCCGCTTGTTTTCATTGCCAGAGCTTTGAACATCAGTCAAATTTAGTTAAGTTCTACTATATAGTACGACACAATAGAATAGACTTTAGGGGTGACGAATTTGTTTTTTTTTACGTCTTACAGGAATTAAAAAGATTCATAATATAAATACCTAAATTATTAGTCCTATATAAATAATTCAACATGCATTTTGATTGTTGCTTTTTTGTCGATTTAAAAGGAACAGCCTACCGGCGGTATTCGTAAGGTCGTAAGCACCATATCGCGGAGCGCGTCCTAATTGCAACTTTATTCCAACGATAAATTGTCATAAACTTGAAAATACATGCACTGACCCTACTAGCATCACCACATTTCACATTCCTCCTACCATGTTCGTTGCTGATGCGGCTTAATCTATCTATTTGCCCCCACACAGCACAATGTGCTTGGTGCCTATGCCTAGTTGTGCTTATTTGTTATTTTGTTCAGGTCACTTATTAGTGCTTGTCTATGTATTTTTTTTTCTTTCATTGAGGTGCTCAACCAGGCCAAGCATGCCATTAGAACCACTGACTGGGTCCGGTCTTTTTCAAATATTTTATATTATACGCGAAAACTAAATAAAAAGTTGTTTTCCTATAATTATGTTAAGGAGTAGGTATCTATTTCTACCTAGGTAGATACTATATAATATCAAAATCTTTACACAAGTCTTTACCACGCCACAAACAACAAGTAATTCTTCTAATATATAATCAGAATCTCTGAAACGGAGAACGATTTTCATGAAATTTAGTATGCAGGTGGTTTCGGGGGCGATAAATCGATCTAGCTAGGTTTCATTTTTAGATAACGTCGTTTTATCCGTGTTTTCAGTCCAATGAAATATTGAGCTCAGTCATCCAGGTAGGTACCTAGTACCTAGTACCTACCTACTATAATATTAAACGAGCAATTGGTGGCAACTGGCAATTATGCTGTCTCGACATAATTGTAGTTAGTTGACTACATTTTGTAAAATACGAACATTCTTATTCTGTTAACGTTAAAGTCTAAATTAGCGTCAACTTTAGTGTGAAAGTTCTAAAAATAGGAGTTTAGTAATTTTTCTGTTCTATTTCGCATATTTTGCAGTTACTAACTCTTTTCTTATTCTATTATGATCTTTATTGAAACCGGCCAAGTGCGTGTCGGCCGTGTCGGGTCACGCGTAAAGAGTCCGTAGTTTATACAGCTAACAAGATTATAATTATATTATAAGTGATTTTCCTTGTAGACTACGGAACCCCAAGAACGCGAAAGTGTAACGCTGTTTGTAACGCTTGGAAACCCTATTGTGTTGCTATTTCATTAATGTCGCTATCATCAGGCACTTATGGTAAGAGAGTCATTGATAGGATCACGATTATAATCCCCACGATAGACATACCCCCAGATCTCAAATCCTTGAAGATGCGCAAAGGAAGTAGTCAGAGGCACGTCCAAACATCATGTTTGTTACAATACCCACACTTTTGCAGTAGTTAGCGTTCCATACGTAACAGGCCGCAAGCCCAACGCCGCTTATAAGGGAATACTAACCAGCTATTAATTACTCATTGATAGTCATCTAAATAAAACCGTTTATTTCAGCAAGCAAGATGGGGTCCGAATACGATCGCAAGTTCGAGGAGATGAAGAAGTACATACCCTTCTTGGAGAGTATGATCAAACGGCTGGAGAGCAATACCTCGTCGTCTTCCAACCCTCGGCAGGCGCAGCTCGATAAGATCCGCTCATTGAGGGACTTACTCTTAGATAAGAAGAAAAGGTGCTTATTTATATTCATACCTCTTTGTTCCACTTGGTTCTAAGGTATAGGTATAGGTACAAAATTTCACAACGGTGACCCCGCCGCACTGTGGATCGAAAATCGACTTTCAAAGACATAGGCGAAAAAAAAAATTTTGGTCGGTTTTTTGCTTGAAACGGCTTCCATTAATCATTAATATGCCTAAATATATCATGATATACAATTTGGTGGGAAAATTGTCGAGTTATAATTATTTTTACGAAAAAAATGTATGAAAAGCATATAAAAAATCCAGATATCTCCGGAAGTGCAAAGATAACCGTTATATCCTTGCATACAGTTATAGTACCAACTATTATTGATTTTTTGGCATACAACATATATCTCGAACTACTGCACATTTTGAAAAAAAAAAATATCAAAAAATTTAATTTATTTTTGATCTCTCTCAAGTGAAGACTTAAGGAAATCGGTTAAAAAAGGTCCCCATCGGCAAATTGTATGCTATAAATAATAACAGACACGTGTTTTCTTGTTTGGCTGACGTTGAAATACCAAAAAACAAAGCTCAATAGCAAATTCAATTTAGGAACTATTTTTAATGTTATTTACCTACCTAATTAGGCAAGATTAGGTTTTGTCAGGTCTTTTAGTCATCGTTCCAACTGATGATGACGATGAAGGTTCCGCGGTGGTAAAGTCTTCGGTAATCGATCTTTCTTCACTTGGTCCCTGGGTGAGAAGACTAGTTTGAACGCAGCTTGGCCAATCAACATTTGCTTGAAGCCAATCTTCATAATCTTTTCTGAATGCTCTTGTGTTTCTGCCGCAATTTTTCCATCTCTGTGAAGCAGCTCGTGAAAATCTATCTTTGCAACATCACATAACTGAAGTCAGTAGGAAAATGTATGGTGCTATGCATGCCTTAAAGTGTATGCAAAACTTTCTGCCTTTTTCCGCTAAATCCATCCTTGTCAACTCCATTCTACTCCCCATTCTAGATTACGCTGATGTGTGTTATCCCGACGCCACTGAAGAGCAACTTAACAAGCTGGAACGGCTGTTGAATCTCTGTATTAGGTACATGTACGGTCTGCGTAAGTACGACCACATCTCACACTATCGGACACAACTGAAGTGGCTTAACATCCGCCATCGTCGGAACACCCATATTCTCTGCCTCCTTTACAACATCCTCCATCATCCCCTCTCACCTCACTATCTTAAAGAACGTTTCACTCCCCTCATCCCTCCAGACCGTCCTTCTCGCTCCTCTCAACACCTTCTTCCATGAGAAGAAGGTGTTGAGAGGAGCGAGACGCCTCAACATAACACAAACTTTTACACCGACTCTTTCACGGTTACTGCGATCCGCCTATGGAACTCTCTCCCTGTAGACATACGCAAAGCCTCATCCATGGGAATCTTCAAGTCCAAATTATACCAACATTATCTCTCTCTGCAAAATACTCATCCAATTTGAGCACCTATATATATTTTTTTGTAGATACTAGGTATTATGGTATGGTATATATGTAAGTTTATGTATTTTTTAGTAAGTATGTGTATAAATATAATAAATTCAAATTGACGGCCTCACAGTTCAGTTGGTAGTAACTCTGCCTTCAGCGCTGTAGGTTGTGGGTTCGATCCCCATCCAGAGCAAATATTTGTGTGATGAACATAGATCTTTGTTCTGTGTCTGGGTGTGTAGTATGTATCATAAGTATGTATTTACAAAAAAAACGTATATAAGTATTCTATCAGTTATCTAGTTCCCATAGTACAAGCTTTGCTTAGTTTGGGGCTGGATGGCGATGTGTAAAAAATGTGTAAAATGTCCACCAGTATTTATAATGATTTCTCTCTTACAAAGCACTACCATTTCCCTTTCCAAATTACACAAAGGTTAGCTGGAAGAAAATGCTAACTAGCATTAAGTTCGCCTATGTACATGTTCTTGTATTGTGCAATAAAGAATTTTCTATCTATCTATCTATCTATCATCATTAGAAAGGTGATCACCTAGACGAGATAATACTGCCTCGTACAGAACTTCATGATTTTGTAGCGAACCTGCACCTTGAAGAACAACAACCAAATCTAAGTTAGTGCTTAAACTTTCCATTTTAATGATTAAAAAACTGAGAGATGTTCACTAGTAAATAGTTCAGAATAAACTGAAGTAAAAAATATTTCCGGTGCAGTTTTATGCACTTAATTAGGTAATAAATAACCTAAGTAAGGTATTTTTGTACCTAAGCTACCTGTCTTTTGTTAACTACCGCTCATTGTTAAATATTTCCGGTGCAGGTTTATGCATTTAGGTAGGTAATAAATAATCTAAGTAAGGTATGTTTTTAACTTTGTACATAAGCTACCTGTCTTTTGCTAACTACCGATCATTGTTAATACATTCCTTGAAATTTGAACAATAAGCGGTCTGACAAAACCTAATCTTGCCTAATTAGGTAGTTAAATAACATTAAAAATAGTTCCTAAATTAAATTTGCTATTGAGCTTTGTTTTTTGGTATTTCAACGTCAGCCAAACAAGAAAACACGTGTCTGTTATTATTTATAGCATACAATTTGCCAGTGGGGACCTTTTTTTAACCGATTTCCTTAAGTCTTCACTTGAGAGAGATCAAAAATAAATAAAAATTTTTGATAATTTTTTTTTCAAAATGTGCAGCAGTTCGAGTTATATGTTGTATGCCAAAAAATCAATAATAGTTGGTACTATAACTGTATGCAAGGATATAACGGTTATCTTTGCACTTCCGGAGATATCTGGATTTTTTATATGCTTTTCATACATTTTTTTCGTAAAAAAAATTATAACTCGACAATTTTCCCACCAAATTGTATATCATGATATATTTAGGCATATTAATGATTAATGGAAGCCGTTTCAAGCAAAAAACCGACCTAAATTTTTTTTAGTTAAACTAGTCTTCTCACCCAGGGACCAAGTGAAGAAAGATCGATTACCGAAGACTTTACCACCGCGGAACCTTCATCGTCATCATCAGTTGGAACGATGACTAAAAGACCTGACAAAACCTAATCTTGCCTAATTAGGTAGTTAAATAACATTAAAAATAGTTCCTAAATTAAATTTGCTATTGAGCTTTGTTTTTTGGTATTTCAACGTCAGCCAAACAAGAAAACACGTGTCTGTTATTATTTATAGCATACAATTTGCCGATGGGGACCTTTTTTTAACCGATTTCCTTAAGTCTTCACTTGAGAGAGATCAAAAATAAATAAAAAATTTTGATAATTTTTTTTTCAAAATGTGCAGCAGTTCGTGTTATATGTTGTATGCCAAAAAATCAATAATAGTTGGTACTATAACTGTATGCAAGGATATAACGGTTATCTTTGCACTTCCGGAGATATCTGGATTTTTTATATGCTTTTCATACATTTTTTTCGTAAAAAAAATGATAACTCGACAATTTTCCCACCAAATTGTATATCATGATATATTTAGGCATATTAATGATTAATGGAAGCCGTTTCAAGCAAAAAACCGACCAAAATTTTTTTTTTCGCCTATGTCTTTGAAAGTCGATTTTCGATCCACAGTGCGCCGGGGCACTACAACAATCGTAAAATGTATAAATTACCTATATTATATATTTACATACATTATTATTATATATACATACGTAAAGATATAAGAAACATTTGTTTATAATGTATTTACAATAATATTCTTTCGTATTACAAAAACATGAAGACACTAAAAAACTAATGAGATTTTTTAAAAATACTGAGTCTTTCACTATTGATTTCTGACCATGGTTGAGGTGCGAGCGCAGCACAACCGTTCTGTCATGACTCACTAGTCTGGGCCCTTACTCTCCAAAACGATTTCGACATTATCGAGATAATATTCGGTCAACTCTTAGAAATCGTCGTCTTTCGTAGTAGAATGTATGATGTCAATTGTCAAAAGTAATGTTGCTTGTTCCATCTTTCGAAATATAGTCAGAAAACGATGTGACGTTTGTCTCGATATATTTTTGATCGTTTTCAAGAGTAGACCCCCCGAATAGGGCTTTTTTACAGGTTCTTTGGATTGGAAGCTCTTAGCTGTTGTAATAAACAAAAAGCAAATTATTCGATGGCCGTGCTTTTTTTAAACATCAACATTTAATCTTTATTTTTATTCTAGCAGCATCACGTTAATATATTTTCTTATTTTAGGATGAAAATGGATAATCTGCTAAAATGCGAACAAGTTCTGGTCAATTTGTACGCTAAAGTAGAACAGGTACGTTGAAATATAAGTATTAAATTGTTTTGTTGATACTCAATTAATTATAGTTGATAATGTTATGTATATTATTATTGCTTCTTTTTTTTAGAAAGACACGTTACCGGTTGTGAAAGTTGAAAATATTGAATCTTCTAAAGACAGCATAGAACTGGAGGCTGTACGAAACAAACTAAAAACTGTCATCAAAATGAAGACTGTGACTGAGACTTTACCAGAGATAGCAAGGGCAAGTGAAATAGAAGAAATTTGCGAACCGGGTAGCAAAGAACCAGCATTATTTCAGAGACGACCTAATAGATCATCATCGTCGCCACCAAAACGTTCACCAAAGAAAGTTCACGAAACAATGTTATCTCCTAAGGCACAGTCCAGACGTTACTATACACGAGTATTAGTATCTCCAGATCGAAGGCCTCCGCGCTGGCCGAGTATCGAAGGTACCTCATCAGATAAACAGCTTTTCAGTAGACGTTCACCAATAAAGGCACCAAGAAGGAACTCTCCACCTTATCACAAAAAAGAAAGAAAAAAATCCTCTAATTCTAGGGAGGGAAAATCTAGAAAAGATTTAAATATTACGCTCAAAGTCCCCGAGGAGAGCTTACATTCACTCAACACAGATGATATTTTGTCACGTATCATTAATTGTAGCGACGGTGATGTAGATATCGATACACTACGAGAATTAAGAAGTCAAATTTTGGGGGAATTGAAGCAAACGGGAAGTAATGATGACATATCTGAAATAATTTTAAAATCGTATAACAAAAAATCTAAACCGAATAAAAAGAAAAAGGAACTCGAAGTTGAAGAAGGTGAAATATCTGATAGTGAAAGTGAAGCCATAGAGAACGTATACGGAAGTCTATTGGTCATGGATAAAGACAAGAAACCTGGTCAAGTGAAAAGTGCTGCCGAAAAAAATAACCAGCAACGCAAAATACAGATTTGTCTCGTAATTAATTCTGACAAAGACGGGGGAGATAAACCAGTAAAAGAAATCGATCTTTCTGAATCAGGCGTTTTCAAAAAAAGCGACGATGTTATTTGCGTTGACTCGGATACGTCTCCATCACCAAAGAAAAATGATAAACCAAAGGACGATAAAAGCCAGAACAATGAGCTCATTGATGATGCTATGACTAAAACTGATAAAGATAAATCAGGTAAGGCTATAACTACAGAAATAAATGATTCCAATAAATCTGATCCTGATGTAGCCACAAATGGAAATAAAAACAACACTGTTGCACCTTCTGTTTCACCTACTAAAACAAAGCAGTCGCCAAATAAGAGTCAAGTAACCCATACACAAGTGTTATATTCTCCTTCTCAATGTCTTAATTCTCCATCTCTGTCTCCAGTCAGATTACAAGGTGGTAAATTAAGAGACACAAACAAAAAAGTTGGCGACTTTTTGTCAGAGTGTGATTTACACCCTGAAAATCCTGATAAGGCGATGTCCGAATCTACCGATAGAAGTAAACCTGATCAGTCTCAAAAATCTGATGTAGTTGTCAATACGACTTCTTTTACGCCTACAAAAGAACAAAATTCTAATGAGGAAAAAACTGAAGATACTACGGAAATACCTCTTTTAAATGAACCGACTTTACCTCCAAAAGCCAAAAAAGACGTATTGTCTGAGATAGATATACTACAAGCGCTTAAAAACGAAATACTCAGTGAAACAATTTCTATAGCGGCTACTGAAGTTGACACCCCGGCCTTACACAAACCTAAACTTACAAAGGTAGCTTCTGCTATGGAAACGGGCACCTCAACTTTACAAGCTAAAAGTACGAAGGCTTCTAAAAGCCCTAGTGGAATGCCAAAGAAAAGAATATCTATCGAGAACTACAAAAAGAAGTCTGAAACGGTTGTTAAATCGTTATTTGTTAAAAGACGCAGCAATGCTGAACGTGAAGAAATGAAAAAACAGAGTCTGAAATTAACCGAGAAAGAATGTGAAAGGTTCAATTTTTCCAGAAGAATATCATTGGATGATGATACTGACAGTATCTCGGACGATGACCTATTGGAGGATGCGAAACTTTTGTCGATGGATGATATTTACTCAGATCTAGCGCCAAAGTCACCTGACCAAGATACCTTCAGTGATGACGTCATCATACATGATGACGCTCCAGTTTTGATACCCATGGAACCCGTAAAATCGGCTGTCTTTACTAAACCAGACGTAGATTTCAGAACTATATCTACTCCACCGCAACCGGTGCCACCACCAACACGCTTAACGAACGTGATTGCGCTAGCTCTAAGCACTGAAAATTCGAAAATATTTGAGCCAAATAAGGTAGTCTCTGATGGAAATAGAAATACACTGGTTGACCCTCGCTTGAGAAGAGATTTGAGTCAACCAGCCGGCAAAGATAGCCCTAACTCATACAAGGCAACGAACATTGAAGGAACACTTAGAGTTAATCAATTTCCTATTCCTCCCTTGTTGGGTCCAATTATAACTCCGACCTACACACCTAGCTACGCTCCTAGCATGACACCGATAAGAACGCCTAATGCACGATCTTATGAAATGACTCCCTTGCGCCAGACAGTCGAAGAATCACAACAAAAACATGTTTATGCTCCATCATTCCCCATGTGCGACAATCGTGAAAACTCATTCGCAAAAGATGTTGTTTGGGAGCCAAATAAATCTTCAAACTCAAATGATGATCTAAGATCGAAAAGAGATGCTAGAAACTCACGATGGCAGTCTTCTAAGATAAGTTCTACACAAAGAAACTCACAACCTAATTTTAACCCCAGGAATGATAAATTCCACATCGACCGAAGAGATCCTTCTACCACGAGTGCGTTTGGGTGGACTGACTGCCCCAGCACGCCAGGAAGCTCATTTGGACTACTGGACAAACCGATGACTCCTAGTCATTCATTTGGCAGATCGGATTGTCCTCCTACTCCTAGCCACCCCTTCGGCAGATCTGAGTGTCCTGCCACTCCTAGTCATCCCTTCGGCAGGTCTGAGTGCCCTGCCACTCCAAGTCATTCATTCGGAAGATCTGAGTGTCCTGCCACTCCTAGTCATCCCTTTGGCAGATCTGAGTGCCCTGCCACTCCAAGTCATTCGTTCGGAAGATCTGAGTGTCCACCTACCCCGAACCATCAATTCGGTCGGCCCGACTTCAATGATCCAAGACTTAACAGAAGGCAGTCTGACTATGAACCACGAACGCAATACGATGATAGAGACGACGGGTATCAAAATGATCGTAGCTATAATCGTAGCAACTCGTATAAATCTAATAATAAAAGACTACACGGTGGATCCGATTCGCCTCGTAACTACGAGCGAGAGCAGCACTTTGGGAGAAATGACAGATACCATAATGAAAAGGGCGATCGTTATTCAAAAAATGTTTCCGATCTACCTCAACACTTCGAAATAGCGCGAAGTTTTGGTAGAAACGATAAAAAATTCTCAAATGAGCCATTTGAATCTGCTTTACCGAGAGAAGATCGATTGTTTACCAGAAACCGTGACAGTCACTACGATAGTAGATATTCTGATCATAACGAAGAATTTGGTTCTCGGCGCAACCTTAAGGAAAAAGGCATCGGTAAGGCTACGCTAGGAGAGCCGATACGAGCCAGACGTCAAAGTGTTAGCAAAATTGAATATGACAATAAGTCGCTATCAGAGAAACGTCAAGCTGATCGTTCTTTTACTATAGATACCAGCGTCAATTCAACATTCCAGAATATCATTGAAAGTGGTAAAGGAATTCAAGTATTCGATTATACATTCGATGCTAGGAGACAACGTGCCACTAGTGTAGGCAGATCCCTAGTTCGAGAAAGCAGTGTTAATCATACTATGTCTCAAGAAGCCAAGTCTAAAGAAAGACAATCTACTGACTCTACGTGCTTCTCACGCAGAAGTAATTTCCAACGAGCCAGTAGCGTAGGAAGAGTTATCGTAGATAATAAGAATGAAAAAACTTTCCAAGAAATTAAAGCGGATTTCGAATCTTATAGATCCAAAAATACAACTAAGGAAACGACCAAACACTTTGAGGTTCTGAGTAAAAAAGATGATATAGTAAAGAAAGGCACACTTGAGTTAAATTCACGCAGTCGAAAAGATAACTTTGAAAAGCATGGTCGAAGCTCTAAGCATATTGCTAAACAGCCGTACTCACCCAAGAAAAATACCAGAGATCCAAGAATGCGCATGGATCATAAAGATTCCAGGAATAATAGAAATGACAAAGGCAGTAGTAATTCATGGGACCGGCGTCATTCTGGGATTTCGTATTCAAACGACAATATAGCTAAAGGTACAATAATGGGAACTGGATTGGGTGTAAAGAACTATAAAATACCAAAAATTAAACGTCCTGAACCAGAACCATCAAAGACGCCCGTTGAAGAGGTGGTTAAGGAGTCTGAACAAGTCAAAACATCCACTCCTAAACTAGAAACTATCAAAAAAGTTAAGTCAAAGGACAAAAATTCTGATGATGAAATATCTAATAAAATAAATGCACATTTGGGAAAGAAATTACAAGAAGAAAAGTCTGACATAAAAGATAAAGTCCTCTCTGATGATGGCAACAAAAGTAAAAATAAAGATCATAAAACATCAATCACTTCGGAGAGTGACTGTGAAAAAAGAGTAACTAGATCCAGTAAAAAAAGTGATTCCAGCCAAAAAGATGAACCTGTTAAAAATACTAAACGAATCAGAAAAGCCATTATTGATTCTGATTCAGACGATGAATTAGCTGTCAAGACTATAAACGAAAACACTAAAATCAAATCAAAACCTAAGGAGTCAGAAACGCCTACAAAACAAAACATAAGCGAAGTCTCTAAAAAGGATCGACAGGTTAAACACTCTCAAGGGTCTATCAAAACAAAATCGAATTCTAATAAAGAACCCAATGGCTCTAAACAACACAAACTAAACGCAGATTCAGAAAAAATCGCTGCTGAAAGAGAGCTTCGTAAAACTTTAGAAGACGATAGTTTGGACTCTAGTTTTGGTATGGATGATATGGAAATATTTTCATCTGATAACATTGTGTCAGACCCCGTAATTGATAATATAAACGATTTAATAGCAGATTTAGATCATGACATAAGTGCTACAAAATCGACAAATGATAATTTTACTACTGAAATGGAAAAAATGATGGGTGCTATTGATAGTCAGGAAGAAAATACTTTAGGCGACATATCGGAACTTATTGAAAAGGATTTAAATGAAAGCAATGAAAGCGTAAAACAAATTTTGACACAAAAACACGATAAAATCTTAGTAAACGAATTGGAACTAGCAACTGGTCCTCAAAATACGACCCCAATTGTTGCTACTACAGTGACTCAAAAGAAAGATACTGCAAATAGTATTACATCTCAGAAAACTCTTGTAGACACTGATCAACCTGATGACCCTAACATTCTAGTAGATAAAATACTCGAAACAAAAGAAATAAATAATGGTGTAAGAGCCAGTATTGATGAAACAGTCTCGACTACTCATATTGATCAAAGCAACTCTGATAAAGATGCGAGTGAAAGTCCTATCGCAAATAAAACGGACGCAATTATCAGCGAAATTGACCAGTCAGTTCCTGACAGTACAATTATACATAATGATGATGTGCCTGAAAAATTACAAGAAAGCTTACCTGACAGCACAATGGAGATACATAGCGAAGTTAGTTCAGATGTGACATCGACTTTGAACGACACAGAAAAAAGTTCCAAGGAAACTGCAGAACCCTCTCTGTCGTGCAAAGAAGTTTCAGCGATAGAGTCATTTGGCAGTCTATTATCGATTTTACAAGATAAGACTAAAATAAAACAATTTCTTTCAATGCTTGGCGGACAATCCGCAGAATCTGAAAAACTTAAGAAAAAGCTGGAAAAGTTAAGTGAAATTGTATCTGACGAAGAAGAAGATGCAAATGATAAACAAAGCAGTGATTGTGATACAAACAAATCTGATAAAATATCACCTGAAATTCTATCAAATGAAATCACAGATCAATCTACAGACACACAAGAGGCTGAAATAAATAAAAAAACAGTCAATCTGAATGCAGGAAATGAAAACGATGAACCTGATAAGAAATCTGATACGGAAAAAAGTAATGATGTGGAACTTTGCAAGGACGATAAAATCGATTTGCAACCCGAAAACAAAAAAGCTCCACCTTTAGAAGAAAGTAAATTAGTTAATAACGAAGAGCCAAAAGATGTAATTGCTCAAACCAGTGATGAGCAAATTCATGACGATCAAACCTTTGATGATCCAACAAATGACGATCTAATCGAAGACCTGAAATCAAATGAAAACCAAGATGAAGATGTCAGTCAGCGAATCGGCAAGACGGTCCTAAAAAAGACTAAAGTGTCAAGAAAGGGCAAAGGAAAAGTTAAACGAGGTAAGGTGAACCCTAAAAAAGTAATTAAATCTAAAGAGGTGAAATTACCAAACCTAAAAAATAAAATTCAGAAGAGACCTAAAAATAGAGAGTTATATTCGCTTCAGAATGACATCAAAGAAATGTTCATGTGTGACGAGGTACTAAATGCAACGGGTATTCGAATGTGTCGATTAGCAAAAATGGTTGATAAAAAAGCGGAAAGTGACTCTACGCCCAAAGACAGTGAACCTTTAGTGTTGCTTCAAAAGTTTAAGGGTACGGAGGATTCCGATGAGCCAGTAAAGAAATTAAGAAAAAAACCTGGTCCTAAACCTAAACCCAAAATAGTAAATGATCCAACTAAAAAAAGTAAATCATTTGATACAGAAGGCAAATTTGACAAGCCAAAAAATGTTACTGGCTACAAACCAGGGCCGAAGTCTAGGACAAAACAAAAGCACCTAGCCATGGATCCTTATGAATTTGAAACAGATTCAGCTGCTGACACCACAAAAGAAAGTGATGCCAATAGCTCAGATTCCGAAAATGAATCCATAGTGTCATCGGAGAGTTTTAGAAGCAGCGAATTATCAGCGGACACTAAAAAGAAAACGAAAAAGAAGCGAAACATCTGGCAATCCGGAGTCATAAAACCAAGGCATAAAAAAAAGAAAGAACATGAACCACAAAATAATCAACTGGAAGTTTCCAGTCGACTACCGCAGCAGATATCTATTATAATACCTGATTTTAATTGTTTTACGGACAAAATGTATTGCTTCCAGCGAGGTGTGTTTGAATACGACTGTCGGTTATGCCATTACACGGGGAGCGAAATAGTAAGCCATTACAGGAAGGAACATGCTCATACCGAAGTTCCTTTATCCCGAATGGATCCTCGCACAGCTAAAAAGGCTATTAAGCAATGCGAAGAAATTAATTTCCATCTCATCAGTAAAATACCCTCGGAAACATATACCTGCAGATTCTGCTACAAAGAGTTCAGAAAACAAAAAGTAGCTTTGGAAGATTTCTTTTGGCACGTAGTTAGCACACACACCGGGGAATTCAAACATATGTGCTATGAATGTGTGAATGTCACTCGATGCCCGTTAAACCTAGACATACCTTCTGCCCCCAAAAATGTTAAAGGCCAACTTATCGGCTTCATTTGCGGAAAATGTAATTATACGCAAATATCGCTTGAAAATTTAAAAACGCATGTTTTAGTGCGTCATAATGATGAGCAGACTGAAGTTTACACCATCAGCATGGGGGCGATGTCTCCAAAAGTGATGAAAGAGATGATCAAAAAGAGTCTCAGTGAAGAGCAAGAACCAAGAACACTGAGAAGTTCACGATCCATTCAAAGCGCTATAGAAGCTAGCGATGATCGCAGTGAAATAACGGGCAGCAATCAATTTATTGAAGTCGGTTCAGCAGTACCTAAAAAAGAGCAATCTGACCCACACGTCGACGCTACTCTTACAGAAATAAAGCGTAGAATTAAACCGGGTCCAATGAAATGTAAAATCAGGTTCGAAACCGACGACCAGGAACGGAGCGATGAATCATCTGTCAAACTAGAAACGGAGCCTGAAGCAGAGTACCTGAACGATACATCTCAGTTAGAAGATACATTCAATGAAACAACGCCATTAGATGAAACACTTAACGAAACATCTGAGTTCGACCAATCAGATACTGATACAGTTCATTTAAGCGAAACATTCAATGAATCATCGTTAGATCATACATTAAACACAACAGCGGAATCAGATAACGTAGAGCCATTACCCAAATATGGAAAAAAACCGAAACGTATTATAAACAAGCTTACCGAGGCCAGAGGTACTATTGATGTGTTTACGGAACCCCACTTTAAATTAAATTACAAAGAAACTGGCGCAAAGGAATACGTATGCTGCATTAATGGGACAGAGAACCATTACAGAACAACTCTTCTTATATCTCTAAAAAAACATATCCAAACCAAGCATTTAGAAAACTGGGATGGTTATTGTTGTTTGTGCAAAGTTATCGTAACATTACAAGGAGTTCAATGTAGCTTCAAAGATTGTCTGACACATTTTCTAGATAAGCACATGGACGATTTTCCCATTATGGAAAAGGTTGAAGAAAACACAAAAGTAGATTCGAGGTCTGCCATAGATGCGTCCATAGTAGAGCGAACTGAATCACCCAAAAACTACATTGCGGTCCGTCCGTTAACTGATTTGATATCTAAAGATGTGTCTCCTGTACGCAAAGATATCGAAGCACCTTGTCCAATAGAGAATGTGGTCGGCATCGGCAATATAACTGTAGAGGTTCCTCAAGTTAGCCCTGTTTACCCAACAACATCTGCCGAGGTCGCACCTCAGCCAATCAAACCCTTTCAATACGAAGAAGTCCAAGCGGTGGTTATGTCGAAAAAACATCGGATTGTCCTACCCACGATGATGCCAAAGGAGTTACTAATCAGGGTATTCAAATGCGCCGGACATTATTGTTCCTTTACG
The DNA here is from genome assembly GCA_912999785.1 of Hydriomena furcata. Classification (NCBI taxonomy): domain Eukaryota; kingdom Metazoa; phylum Arthropoda; class Insecta; order Lepidoptera; family Geometridae; genus Hydriomena; species Hydriomena furcata. Next base: position 22,929,712 of record OU538820.1, read on the forward strand.
TCAGATTCGGCTGAAGACTCGTTGGTTCACGCTATGGCTCATAAGCAACTAGGTGGGGAAGGAGCGATGGATTGCGCGTATTGCAACTTCAACGCAGCAGGGAACGCAATAGACCTAGTCACGCACGTGTTTAAGGAACACGGCCGGTGCCATTTCTCCTGCGAACTATGCTTCTACCGAGCAGCCGCTGAAACGTTAGTAGGAGCGCATTTCTCAAAAGCTCACGGAGCGACTGGAAAAGCTGTTATAGTGCTTCGAACTACGTCTGTCGTGAACCCAGCTGCGGCTGATTCCACCAACATGCTTCCACGGGAAACCGCAGTGCTTCACTACGTTTGCAATCACGGTCAGTCGGTCACTTACAATTGCTTTATTATGATTAATTTATACTGGAGCCGTATGTAATGTGCGAGTATAATGTGTTTCAGGTGAAGGCAGTTGCAAATTCCGAACGTACACTCCAGTAAAGTTCTATGATCATATGCAGGAGAAGCACGGATCGGCGAACTTTCATCCATGCGATGTAAGTTCATATTTTAACTTCTAACACGTTCATGTATTCACCTGTCATAATTTGGGTGTGTTAATTTTTAAATACTTAACTGAATTTTTTCTATAGATGTGTGACGTTACGAAGCCCACGCCGATAGAGTTAGTCAAGCACATGAAAGACCACGGTCTCCAGTTATACCAATGCACGTGGTGCGTGCACGGTGCCAACTCTGAGGCAGAAATGCTCTCTCACGCCGCCAGCTTCCATCCTACGAAGAATCCTCAAGCATATTTAAGAATCATCAAAAATAAAGTAAGTTGATTTACAAAAGTAACTTTTTAAGTCCGGAAGTTAGTAGCTCTGTGTAATGTTAGAGTGTTTTTTTTATTTCAGGATCATTCTAAAGATCTAAGAGTGCTGCCACTCATCTATCTGAAATCTAAAGTACCGATTGAGGACGTTACACCTAGCAAAGTGAAGGAGGACCCTACAAGGGAGGCGGAACGATCTATCGAATTAGAAAAACTTATAAAACACACCACTCTTAAGCAAGATAACCTGTCAGACAATGCGACCAATCCTATTCTCGAAACTCCCGAAGTAACTGAAGCTCCAGCAGAAATAACTACAGAAGCATGCGACTCGGCAGACGAGCAAACTGTTCAGGCCATAGTAAACTCTTTGCTATCGCCACCCCTAGAAGCACCACAGGTGGTAATAGAGCCTTCCAGTTCTGCTGTCAAAGATTACTCGCAGAATTCACTAACTATCAATAGTAAAATTGAAAATGTTGTGTATTGTTTGGATAGCGACGAAGAAGAAGTGGCACAAAAAAAAATTAAGTCAGTTATCAATGTATCTGATGATGAACTAGATAATACTGGTCAGGACACTCCCGTTTTGAGGCAGCTCATCTCTGAACCAATTCAGGCAAAGACGGAAAAGCCGAAGTTTAAAAAACTTTCACTTGACGTACTTTTCAAATGCCCGAATTGTGAACAGAACTCTCGTAACGTGGGTGGTTTCAAGAGGCACACGAACAGCTGTTGCTTGGAAATGACTACCATTCGCTGTCCTCACGCGCCTTGCCCTATTGTCCTTACCAACATAACACAGCTCATAAACCATTATAACAAGGACCATAACGCGTTGAACTTGACAAAACTATATTACTGCGGAGTATGCAAGTCTAGATGTAGCACCTTGAATGTAACCAAGAAACATCTGAAGGAAGCTCACGGTGTTTTAAAGGTTGTAATTTCGTCGAAACTAGACGATGATGGCACATGCATATTTACTGTCGAAAAGGAGACTCGACCTGCCGAAAGACCTGGGCCGTTGAAGCGCAAAGCGTCAGTCGAAACACCCAAGAAATACGGAATAGAGGATATTGATAAACTCCCGATAAATCCTATAATGGACAGCTTGGTATATTGCAATAAATGCGTGTTTAGCACCAAAGTGCGACTGAATATGGTCAGGCATTTGCAGCAGCACGCGGAGAGGCAGCCGGTGCCACAAACGGCTCCCGTGAACCCTGTTCCGCATCTGGAGACTAACGAGAAACACTTCGACAGAATGGTCAATCTTGCATCCAGCTCCGCCGCAACTCGAGCGGATAAACCACCCGCAGTCACCCCTGAAGCAGTATCGCGCTATCCCAAATACGTTCCCGAACGCCAGAGACATACATGCGGCGCTCAAGGTTGTTCGTACATCTCGGTAGACGAAGATATGCTTCGTTGCCACTGGGAAACCCTACACTCCGCTGCCGTAAAATATCACTGCGCCCATTGTCCGCCTCATCAACACTTGGACAAAACTAAACTATTAAATGCATCCCGAGTCATAGCGCATTTAAAAATGCACGACGTCTGTTTGTACGCTTGCTCATCTTGTAAATACTACCACTATAAAAAAAGAATTGTCGAAAAACACATAGCTGAGACACACCAAGATAAGGGTGGGCACGTTCAGACTGTAAGGGATGAAGGGACTTGCAACCCTGTTGCTCAGAGTCCAGCTGCGGTCGGGACTATGGATCTAAGGTCGTGGCAGTGTGGACTGTGCCGGTTCAGGAGTATGCTCCGTCGCGATCTGATAGAGCACTGCTCCAAGAATCATCAGACAAAAATGCAATACAAATGTGCGTACTGCCCCTTCAAGACTTCTGATATAGAGAACATAGTGAAGCATCAATCCAACGCTCACCCAACTAAACCGGCAGACGTGTTTTACTACTTCTACAGAGAAGGCGACGTACCCAACGAGGCGGATGGTACACCGCGTTGGCAGAAACAGAGGCAGATATGTGGTATACAGGATACGGAAGTCAAGACTGAGCCGGAACAGGATGTAACATCCAAAACTCTACCTGTAGACCTCAACCTGGTGAAGAAGGAGGTTGCGGATACAAGTGACGTGGAGATGTCGATTGAGGAGTTGTGCAATGTGTATGGACAGTTTTGCGATCCTAACGGCATCAGCTTCAAGTGTTCTCTTTGCAAGACTGTCATGGAGTATACAAGAGATGCAATGCAGTCGCATTTGTATGAAGAGTTGAAGTATAGACGGTGAGTTTTATCGCAAGCCGTTTTAACATGACTAAATAGCAGACATAGAACACATCTAGTATATAAAATAGCTTCCTGGCTAGCAGCTGGATAAAAAGTAGTCTATTTTCTATTCTAGGGCAAAGGATTATATTCCAAGTTTCATTCAAATCTGTTCATTCGTTTAAGCGTGATTGAGGCACAAACATACTAACATCCTCATAAACTTTCGCATTTATAATTCTAGCAGACCCGCGACTTACCTTGTCCTGTCCAAATTTCAATAATCGCATAGTGTAACGCACTTTGCAATGACGACTGATGTCAACGCGGATGTCAGATATTTGCACACCAGCGCTATATCTATACCAAAATCATACCTTATGGGTTTTTTTTTCTTTTTAGGGGTGTTTTTCGTATTTTAAAGTAGTCTATTTTTTATTCCGGCTTTATATCTACATCTGATTTCATCTTAATCCGTTTTGTCGTTTAGGCCTGATTGAGGCACAAACTTACAAACAAACTCACAATCTTTCGCATTTATAATATTATTAGGATTAGGATAAAGAAAAAAGTAGGATAGTCAGTTTGATTTAAAAGCAGAGAAGTAAATATAACGTAGTATTTAATTGAATGGCGAGTTTATAATTCATTAATTCCAATAAAAGATGACGAAAGTTTTTTTTAATTATGTTTTACTTTATGTTGCTTTATGAATTCTGCCTCTGTATCACAAACTAAAATCTAAGCAATCATTGTTTAAAAAAAATATAGAATCACGACTGTAATCCCCTAATGTAATGTAGATAACTTCTCAGATCTCAAGGTGCTCAAATCCCTAAAGATGTTTAAAGGGATTGGTCAGAGGCACGTCCAAACATTATGTTTGGCACAATGCCCTTATTTTGCTGTAGTTAGCATTCCATACGTGATAGATTGCAAGCTCATCGCCGCTTATAAGGTTGCTAACAGTTTTCCTATTTTATAGTTTAAGTTCCATTGTTTTATAATCTAAAATAACTAATTATCTATTTTAACTACAAATACGGCTAATTACCACGTTTCTTGTTGTATTGCTGACAATCAGTATTTGCCGATCTGCCGTTGATCGCGGTCGCGGGCGATGCTCATGATGAAGAGCATCTGAATTGTCTCGAAACGTCAGCAATACAACAAGAAACGTGTTAATTAGCCGTATTTGTAGTTAAAATGAATAACAACCATGATAGTTTTAATTATATAACTAATTATCTCTTTGCAGGTGGAGTTGCGCTATTTGCACTTACAAGGCGTATCACAAAATCGGCCTAAACGACCATATGGCATCGGAACACAACCGAAACTTCGTCGAACCTTCGGAGCTACCCGTGAACATCAACATCGAGAAATGGGTGTCTAAACTTCTCGACCATCAATCAGCAATCATAGATAAAAACAAAGTGAACAACCAACCGAAAATAGCAACCGAAAAACCCGTCCCTGGTCCGTCTAAGGTTATTGAAAAGCCAAAAGTGGTACTGTCTTCTGATGTTGAGTTAGAACAAGCTTTTGGCTCATTGGGGAGTCCGAAAGACGACGTCTATTGTTGTCCGAAATGCAAAACGACTGTCAAAGATGAAGACGAAATGAGGAATCATTTGGAAAGCGAGTTGACTAAAATCAGGTAACAGTTACAGTACAGTCAAATGCATGAAGTAATGCAATTTGTAAAATTTGCATTTTATTAAGCTTGCTTAGCTAAACTATTTGTGAATATTTTTTATATTGTTAAATGTACAAGCTTGGCTTTGCTTTCGCTGTTGTGTATTAGCTTTAGCCAGCGCCTTAGCGTGAAACTAGGGTAAAAAGTATCCATCTCTATATCAGAGCATAGGTTATGCATATAACAAGTTTCATCCGAATCCGTTCGGTCGTGTTTGACTCATACATACAAAACATCCTCACAATTTCATTAATAAGATTTTACTTAACCAATTGCTAGTGATACACATAATGTTAAGAACGGGAACAACTCTAATGAATTGCTATATTGTAATTAACAGAACAACAATAATTACAGATGGTGTTGTACAAAGTGTACCGATAAATTCCCGACTTTCCACGAGGCTCAATTCCACTGCAAAAGTCACCCGGGACCTTTATCGCGTCCCAAAGAGGCTATAAGGGACCCATCCCTCAGATCTGCTTGGGTCTCAGCCGTCATCAACACACAGAAAAAATCAATGAAGCCAGACACCTCCCATAACGAACTAGAAAACATAAACTTAGATACGGAGAATTCCCTCCTAGTAGTCAGGTACGAGGAAGCCGCTCCTACTGAAGAACAACTAAGACAGATTGCAAGGGAAGATCAGCTCAGGGAATCCCGCAAGCGCCAAGAAGAATCAGACTCCGACAACGAAGACAGTCTGGTCATTTATGAGCCGGAAAACAAGAAATATAACGATAGAAACTGCCCCTACTGCGATTTTGTTAGTCGCAGCAACAGCCAGTTAAAACTATGCATGCGAGAGCATATCTTACGTCACTACAACTTAAAGGTACTCACGTGTACCTATTGCAACCACAACGCCTCCAGAAAAGCTATGTACAATCATTTAGTAAACGACCATCCCGGTCTGCCGCACCTCTGGACACAAACCCCAATACCAAACGTAATACCCAGTGAATTTAGCTTTAAATCGAAAAAAGCCAAGAATGATAGGCGGATCGATGATGAAAAACTAAAGGTTTGCTTGCATTGTGAGGCGTCCATCGCCGAACACAACCTGATCACTCACATACACGGAAACAAGCCTCCAGAGTTTGGGGAAAGAGGAGCTGTTGTAGTCAAATGCTGCATCTGTCTGACTCTGCGTCTCAATTTGCAATCTATGGAGGAACATTACAAGGAAACCCACCCTGATATCACCAACTTAAACTACGCATACTATAAACTGCAAATCGACACGCGCGAGGTACAATCCTGCGGGATCTGTAAGCGTAGATTCACATTCTTGCGTGATTTACGAATACATCATAGCGCTATGCATGGCGGCTTTAATCTCAGCTTCAACACTGTTCCGTACCGCGCTGATGAAGACGACCACGATACACGAGGAAAAAGGAAGCTGGATGACGTGACTACGCCAATAGCGAAGCGCGTAGCTAAGAAATCCACCTCCAAACTTCCCCACAATAAAATAGTCGCGCGGAAATCTACAACAAAACTACCCGTAAATCCCGATCTAGACGAGGAGTACTCTTACTACGGAACTAGACCGACGTCTTTCAACCAATACGAAAACGTTAAGACTATGATGCCGATGTATAACACAATGGTGGAGATTGATGTGAAAAAATTGAGTGGGATACTGAGAATTGATCCCAAAGTCGTCGTTAAGGATTTCATGATCACCGACAAATAAACGCCTGGAGTTTTTGATATATATTTTTATCCATGGTTTTGTTATGTGTTATCAATAATAAGTGATTAGATACTGAATAGAAGAATGTGAAAAAATATTTTGGTAACTGAGAAAAGACTGGATTCGTACTAAATAAGTTGCTGAATGATTTGCTTTTGTGCATTGCAGACTGGAAAGGAAAACTTAATACTATTATGCTTCGTTCCTAGAATGTATTGTATTGTGGACAGTGAGTTTAGACGCAGTGTAATCAGTTGTACCTATTGTAGTTATTATTTCAAAGTTAATCTGTGATTAAATACATCCTTAGTTTGTAAGTAGATTAGCGATTCTGATTTTGATGAAGCATTTATATTTTTAGGATCTCGGACTGGGATATGAGTGAAAGTAGGTTAGTTTTTTTTTGTTTTTTGTTTGCCTCATGAGCCTAGCGCATAACAAAACAATTTCTCGTATTTTTTTGCTAATGTAAGCTATATTACGGTCGGCGGATCTTGGCTTACGTGAAATTAGCCGTTTGGCTAAGCTGCAGACGATTATCGACCTTATGCAGTGACACAAAACTATTTTTGCGGTCACGGAAACTTAGATATGCCTTCATCGCATCTTCACGCGCTGATTTTCATTGCCACAGCTTTTTAATTTAAGGAATACCACTTTCATAGTTACTATTATAGAATCATTCACTCTATTCTAAGAGTAATAGTTACTAAACGAAAAAACTATCGATGTTCAGAGCAATGAAAATCAGCGGATGTAGATCGATTTTCCGCAGTAAGCCTGCAGGAAAAACAGGCTACAGAATGTAATAAAACTTGTTAAACTTATTTATATTAGAATCTGATTAAAAAAACGTAATTTGTGGTCTATGGCAGTTTGTTTAGTTGCTTGATAGATAACATTAAAACATACTTTTCATACTATTTGTTTTGTCTTATATTTTGTAATGTTTTTCGAAGATCATTTGTTTATTTTGATAGTGATGTGAAGAAAGATTTATACCTACTTGTACATACTTAATAATTTGTTGATTCTTAAGAGAAAGTCCGGAGTATTCAGTTGATTCAGTCAATTTTTTTTTACTTCTAAATAAATGTATTTTCAAAAAATATATCTAAGCTTTCTTATTAATTCTACACGAAAACTTCGTTTATTCCCAGAATTATGCCTGAATTAAAGCGTAGGTCTCCGTAGTAGTAAGTGTAGGCATTTCTAAAAAAATTGGCCACACAATGGTGTTCACTCAGAATTTGCAACAATTTACAAAATTCGGAATGTTACCTCCTACCTACTGTAGATTTTATGTATATTTCAAAATAATATATACCAAGCTAATAAAAGCTTGCTAATTAAAAAGGGCTAGGTGGGGAGAAGCAGAACTGAGGAGCCGAACCAAACCATTTAAAAAATAGGGACTGGTGGCGACATCTCTATGTTTAAGAACAACTATAAGTTCTTAGTTGGAAACAGCGCCATCTAGCTACATGCAGTGGCAGTATTTACGTCTGAACCTTTTGCCCGTATGAGTCTTGCTTTGCTTGTTGCTTCTTTCCGTAGGATATAATTACACTTAAATTCATCACATCCTTCCACTAGGCCAACACCGCACCCACACCTGCTCGCTAATTAGTAGATATCTAGGTTATTTACAACACCTGTTTAGTTATCAATGTATTGATAACGTTATCAAAAATCAGAATACTTTTTGTACTAATAAATAGGGAGTTAATCTATCCATTTAGTTTGTACATAGGTTTTTGTGTTCTATCTCCTTGAAATGAAGTCTTTTGTGATTTTCTTTGGTCTACTGGCGTTGGTATGGGGGCAGAGCACTAATGTACAACAATGTGAGTAAAATCTAATCATTATTTTAATCCGTGTAAATTAGCTGTGTTCTTTAATTATGTAACTATAACTACAGAGGCGGATTTGCAGTCCTAGCCGCTCTAGGCCCCGGGTCATGTGCCGCCCCTTTCTTAGCACTCATCATATAGACTAGATACATAATTAATGAATTTACTTTATTGCCCACTATTAACTGCCGAAAAAAAACTGGCCAAGTGCGTGCCACGTTCAATGCAGGGTTTCGTAGTTTACACAGCTAACAACGTTACATCGGTAACTTTCTACAATAGGTACTTGGACTAATAAGTTTACTTCTAGTTTACGAGTAATCGTCGAGCAACTTAGAAAATAATTTTCTTAGTTTGTCGATGATTACTCGTAAATTTGTAAATCCTACATAGCCGTGATAATTTTCCTTTTAAATTCGTTATGTGAAAAAATTCACGGTAGTAGTACACCGTGAATTTTTTCACACCTCCAAAACTAATCGTGGTATAAAACTGGTAGGGGGGAGGGGGGTACACACTTGACTCTTAACAAAGTCGTAGAATAAAATCTGGAAAAACAATTTTATTTAGGGTATCTCCCCTACACCTAAAGTGGGGATGTTATTTTTTTCTCGCATACCCTAAGGTGTGGGGAAATATTAAGCTTTAAGGCGAGTAATAAATGTTTTTGATGAATGCAGAATCGTTTTTTTCTCAATAACCGCAAAACATACAGTTTTGTTTTTCATGACAAAGATAACTTAAGGCCCGGCTCACACTCACACACGTATTTCAATGATTTTCAGGTACCGATTTAAAAACCAGGAATCACAATTGTGAGGATATAATGATACAAAATTACTGATAATATATTCATCTTTAATAGTAGATAATAAAAACTGGCCAGTTCTATACAATATTTTCAAAAAAATACGTTTTTACCGTCGCAAGAACCGCTGAAAATGTCGAAAAATGGGGTCTGGTTAGGTACCAATATCTTTAGACCCACAGCATATTTTTATTTGAAAATAATACGAAATTGTAGATTTTATATTTCTCTATACCGCGTGGCATTATCTTGTTTTCAAATAATTTACTTTTTCATTTATGAACAATATAAAATGCAATAAAACTTCTCCATACATTTTTTCCATACAAAACTCACATTCACCTCAAGTCGGCACGTCAGTTAGCGCTCAGACGCGCTCGGGGAAGCACGTCCACGTCACATTTTTCTTCGAATTTAGAGGAGGTCTTACATAATGGTATACCAGGGTAAAATACTGGACATGCAAAACTAATGATAACATTTGTATAATATATTGCCTTGAAGAATTTAGTGCAAGCCACACAGATGAAGGTTAGGTACAATGCATGATTTGTTGAAAGAGTTGGATGGTTTTTTTTTGTAGAAGATGCGTTTCATCGAGTTTGGTTTCGAAACAATATGATAATAGTATACGGTTTTACCTTTTTGCATACGTCGCGTCGGAGCAAAATCGAAATAAGCCGATGTTTCGTATTTGATTGTTATTTTACTAAAAATATTAAATTTCAGGAAAATGTGAACCTGGTTGTGTCCCTAATTAATAATAAATAATAAAAGCTTTTATTTCCTTGCACAATATAAAATTAACTTAAATATGTATCTATGCATAGGTATATAAAATTATGTGTAAGGACCGCTTTCAGCGGTAAAAGCCTCCTCCAGCTCTATCCATTTTTCCCGATCTCTAGCGGCTCTGCTCCATGTTTTGCCTGCTACTTTCACGATGTCATCATCCCATCGCATAGCAGGCCTTCCTCTTCTTCGTTTTTTATGTATTGGGTCCCAATTCATAATTATTTTAGATCACCTCTCATTTTGTAATTTTTGTATGTGCCCGGCCTATTTCCATTTTAGTGATAATACTTTCTGGACAACGTCTTTTGCTGTGGTTTTTGAAGTGTCCCTAATTAGTCCTATTAAATAAATATAAATGTTGATTTGATACATTTCTGTTTTGAAATGAAAGTTCTAAGGTACCATGATCCTTACCTGTATCGTTTAGACCCAATCTACCCTATATTACCAAGCGTGTGTTTTTATACATGGATGGAAAAAAATGATACTTTATCTATAATTGGATTTAGAAAAATTACATAAATTTCAGATTATGAATATAATTTATAATTATTATTTATCTACCTTTAATATTATAAATCTAAAAGTTTGTGCGGATGTTAAGTATGTTTGGATGTTTGTACCTCAATCAGACCTAAACGACTAAACGGATGAAATTGAAATTTATAATTTTTCTTTTATACACGATCTGGGTGATATATAGGGATTCTTTATTGTAGAGATATAGAACACGACCAGCCGTAACAAGCGAACAGGGAAGAGAGACTGACATCGACAGATTATCTCTGGTCATCTTAGGCTACTTATACAATATCTCACAAGTTAAGTTTACTACACACGAGCAGTTCCAACAAAAAAAAGAAAAAAAAAGAAACCGAGTTGCGTTGCGAGAATTGGCTTTTTATTTTTATTTTTACAAGTTGTTTTTGATGGCATATACTTAAGTTTAAGTACATGATGCAAATAATTAAATATTTAAAAAAAAAATAAAGTGTCCTGAAAAATTGTTTAATTCTAAATACTGAAAGTGCTCTTTAGTGTTTCGTAGTTTACAAAAAACCCTTATAGTTTTGCCATTTTCGTCCATTCGTCCGCAGCTTAGCTTAGATACTCTTAGTACTAGAAAGCTGTAATTTGGCATGAATATACATTAGTCACGCCGACAATGTGGTAGAAATAAATACATATTTTCAGATGTTTTTTTTTCTCGCATACTCTCCATGTCTTTGGATAGGTCTTAAAAAGTATTGCAGGTTTGTGATGTCATTTAGTACAAATACAATGGAAAATATGAATTTTTAAAAAGAGCTGGTCATCTCTTTTTACAAATTCATATTTGATTTTTCTGGAAAGAAAATATTATGGAGGGTTATTTAGTAAAGTTTTACAATAAATGTTTAATTCCAGAACTTGTTGACCCTCGCTTCTCGCGGTCTATGGATCTTCGAGATCATAGCTCGCACACAATATTCAAAAGCATACCTACATATTTTATCAGTATTTCACTTTCAAAACTTTCTGTGAGTGGTACTCGAAACGTTGACGGTGCCGTCATCGATTTTAGATGACAATAAGTTTTTTTATTAAAAATATATTTTTAAATCAAGCTTTTGTAATGTCTAGTGCTCTAGTTCTCGTCAAGATAAAAATAACGAGCCCAAACGCGACGTGGTTATGTTGTGTAGTTGAGGAGTTCCGATGGCTACATCCGACCTCCATCATCAGACCAGCTCGCTAGTACCATAATTTTACATTGTCATTGAGATTGATAGGTATGCAAAGTTTTGCCTCAATTCGACTATTTAGTGAAGGGTTCCGTTGAACAGCTCCTGACTCCATCATCAGATCAGCTCGCTGTCACCATATTATGTATGCAAAATTTCAGCTCAATCGATTGGGGATAACTGCTTAAAATTAAGTTGCAAGATTCCACCTTATCAAACATACATACATAAATATGTACATAAACTGCAAGTTAAATAAGAGCTTGTAAAAAAACGATACTTACCGTTTTGTCATAATGTATTTTATTAGTAGGTACCTAACAAATATTTTTTGCACAGTCAAATATTAGTAACTGTGTAGTAGCACTTTACGATTTGTAACCTGTCTTATAATATATATTAATTTTTTCTATATTTATTTTCTTTTTGTCAAGTGCAACCTATAAAATTATTAAGTACATACCTACCTATACAAATATGACATACCTATTGCACCAAATATTTTCAAGTATCAAGACTAGTTATTTAGTCTTGGTAAATGAAGTGTGAAGTAGCTTCAATGTGTGCGTTTGCACTATTCTTAGTGTGCGGCCACAGAATACGGCCGAGTACAAAAAATGCGAGCTGTCATAAATTTAACAGCAACCTTAAGGATATAATCTAGATAAATTACAGACAGAAACACGATTGGTGAATCTTTTCTCTATAAATTTATTTTCCAAAGTTGGCTCTTCAAAAACACTAGTTTCGTTTTTAATCAAAACTATGAATAGCTAAACAGTTCATTTTTATATAATTCGTTAGATAATCTTACTAGAAAAGTAAATTACAGACAGTTTCTTTTTAAATTTGATGGTTTTCGAGTTAATGCAGTTTTATCACTTTTTCCGTCTTATCCGGGTAGACTCAGCCCATACAAAACGTCAAAAATTTCACTTATCACCTTAAAGTGTAAATTTTTGTTAGAGTCCCCCTCCCCCCTAGAAGCTAAACTATTGGGTTTGGGGGCGTGAAAAAATTTACGGTTGTAGTACAAATACTCAAGTTATAAGCAAAACTATCACGGCTAAGTGAGCTTTACAAGTTTACAAGTAATCATCGACCAACTTAGAAAATTTAAATTTATGCAAATATCAAGTAATGTTAGAAATTTTGCAGAAATATCATCGACAATTACATATATAACGCCGTTAGGTGTGTAAATTACGAAACCCTACATTGCGCGTGGTACGACACGCACTTGGCCGGTTTTTCATGCTAAAATATGCAATAGTAACGCCGCCGCGCCGCGTACTAACTAGGCCACATTATTCAGAGAGTGATTTAGAAGAATTATAAAGTACGCGAGGCTTCAATATATTAAGATACTTTGTATTTGAATTACTTATTTCTTGTTAATCTTGTTATCATCAGTGATTTTTTTTGGCACGATTTGCCGCCCCTAATATTTGGCCGCCCTAGGCCCGGGCCTACCGGGCCTTAGGGCAAATCCGCCCCTGTATAACTACATACCTAGGTAGGTACCATCTTAATTATTTTTCAAACTATCGAGATTAGTAGACATAACTAAAGGTCTTTATCACGTTATATTACCTTTAATTTACTTTCCCGACGTTTCGACTATGTTACAATAGCCATGGTCGCGGGCAGACAGTTACAACCCGGTCACAATATCTGTGCACCTGACCTCGTGACGTCATATCGGCGGTCTGGGTACGGGCGAGGCGGGAGAGAGAGAGAGCGGGAGAGGCGCCGCATTCCAGCGAGGTGCACAGATATTCTGACCGGGTTGTACAGAGGTGAGCGCCATGCCATTACCCAGTGGGCGCCATTCCCCCTGCTTACCCTACCATCATAAGTTAGTCTATTTATATAAATACGCTCAAAGCTCAAAGGTGAATCTTCGATTTATGTTTACGACGCAGGTCATAACATCATGGTACCTACAATAATAGACGGCGTAAGGATTGCAATCTGTCCTGTACAGAATGCTAATTATTGCCAAATGAAGTGTTTGGACGTGCCTCTGACTACCAACTTTAGATATTGTTAAGGATCTAAGGACCTAGAAGATGATGCGATGTACGGAACCCCTTCTAAAATAGTTTTATATCACACTTGGTACCTATACCTTTATTAATTAGGCTTGATTTTCAGAACGAGAAGATTTTTAGAAATAAAGGTGGATAAATGATGATGATGATGATGTACGGAACCCCTTCTAAAAAGTTTTTTATCAAACTTGGTACCTTGATATATGCTGGCTTGATTTTCAGAACGAATAGTACAAGGTTGTTCTTCGATTTCCTGATTTTTCAATAAGTTCCAATATTGCTTGCTAACTTTCCTCCTAAACCCACCGGTTCTACGTTTGTCTTTCAAAGTTTTTCTGATCATTTTTAAGTTTAATAATGCTTTACTATTAATATTGCAAATGACAAATGTACCGCCATTACAAAGACGAACGCGCGCGTGTCCAATTATAAAGTCAAACCCTTTAAATTAGCAAACATGTGAACGAATGTACAGTAACAGGTGTTATAAGACTCTACAATAGTTCTCCTACTATACCATTTTATGGTATTGTGTGTCCTATTTTAGTGCTCATATGCGGGTACGAAAATTTGTTATATAGGCAGATTAGCGTGTACCTATATACAGCTATACGCATTACAACACTCTAAACATACACTACTGTACAGCTTTAGCCAGTATATATGTTCACAGCGACCCTCTTAAAATGTACCCTTAAAGTGGTGTAAACGAATTCCTTAATTCAGCAATAAACGTTATTTTACTCTACTTAAATGCTTATATGGTGCCAGAAAAACAATAGCTGCTTAGTAGTGTTCGAAAACGATATCTTTACACTATTAAGATGCCACTATACAGACTATAGCTGTTTATTCAGCTGTAAGATCACGAGTGAACCTTAATAAGTGCATAATAATGCTTTAAGTTCACAATTTTACCAAATGTGAATAACTAACCAGCAATTTGTGTTACTTGGGCTGATTTGAGAGTCGGAAGACGGAAAAAGTGATAAAACTGTCTTTAATTGAGGTACTTAGCTAGTATGATTATTTAACGAATTATATAAAAATAAACTATTTAGCTATTTATAGTTTTGATTACAAACGAAACTAGTGTTTTTGAAGAGCCAACTTTGGGTAATAAATCTATCGAGAAAAGTTTTACCAATCGTGTTTCTGTCCTTAATTTGTTTTGATTAAATTCATAAAAAAGAAAACTTTATGTTTTGCGGTTATTGAGAAAAAACGATTCTGCATTCATCAAAAACATTTATTACTCGTCTAATATACACTGGTATGAGTTCTAGGCACATACTTTAAGTAATATTTGCTTCTGCTGTCCAGGTTTGTACCAAGCAGGTGCTGGTAGCCTTCCCATCAACACATACATCAACGGCTGCACCACGACTCCATGCTCGTTCGCTCAGGGAACAGACGTGGATGTGGAGATCATCTTCCGAGCTCGTAAGTTCTTCCTAATATTACTATCGTACTGGTCCTGTTTCTACTATTATACCGCGTTCAGACGTTCGTGCATTCAACGGACATTGGTATGCACGATCAAGTGAACGGGTTGCTTTTTGAATGCGTGAATTCAACGTGCACGAGCTTGTGAACGTTCAGCGACCGTACTACAATCTTTAAAGTAAGACTAAAGCAGTATTAGGTACGGTGCGAAAGTGACAACGCCATTCGTGTTCGTAGCGTTGTCCTAATACTGCTACACTTTGTTTGGTGCTTGACGAGGCACGCTCGCCCGTCTAGCCGTCTACACGCACCGGGCATGGCGGGCTGAATGGCCGTATGCTCGGAAGCATGTGACTACACCATTATACTAAATACCCTGTTCGTTCGCCGCCAGGCAAAACACAGAGACTCTTGATTATTTATTTATAAATGTTATTACAGTTTACAAATGAATAAATAGGTAGTACCTACCTAGCTAGTTTTTATAAAAAACTTATTTATTTTCTTATTTATAGGTTGGCAAATCCAAAGGATGCAGACTCTAGCATGGGCGTATATCCTCGGCCCAATCGGCGCGCCGTACGACTTGGGAAACGACGCAATCACTTGCAATTATCTAACAAACACATACTGTCCACTGCAGGAGGATGAGGTGGTTATTTACAACCTGAAGATGCATATTGAGTCGTGGATGCCCGCTGTAAGTTATATGCCATCAAACACATCACTTGTTAAGGCGCTCCCAGTCGACGATTGTTTTTGTTCGAAACGAAAAAATAAATACCTACTTGTGAACAAGCCACATCTCCTATTTTATAATGTAAAGTATATGTGAATAAAGATGTACCCATCTTTAATCACTTCAATAAATAATCCTACCGACCGCTGCAATGACGACAAATTCACGTCGGCGCGTGGTCCGCCTTAGCTTTTCGAATAAATTAATGATATAAATTATATATAATTACTTATCAAAAATCTATTCTAATAGAAATCTAGATCTACATATTACCTATCTTTAACAATAAATCACAAGTTGATTTTAATAGTAGGTATCACTACATAGTATAAAGCAAAGTCGCTTTTCGCTTCCCGCGTATGTATGTATGTTTGCTTATATCTTTAAAACTACACAACGGATTTTGATGCGGTTTTTTTAATAGATAGAGTGATTCAGGAGGAAGGTTTATATGTATAATAACATGCTACCCGTGCGAAGCCGGGGCGGGTCGCTAGTATAAAATATTTCGATCATAAATTCTAAAACGTATAATTTTGAAATAATATCTTTATCGTGAAAAGTTTCTGCTATTATGTTTTCAGCTTAATATAAATCTAGGTAGGAACCTGAAGTAATATATGTACTTATAAAAATAGGAGATGTGGCTTGTTCAGAAGTATTTCTTTTTTCGTTTCGAAAAAGAGCAATCAGCGACTGGGAGCCCCTTAAAAAGCCAAATCTCGCAACTCAGTTCATCTACCGTCAGTGGCGGATTTACCACCAGGCTGAGTAGGCTAGAGCCTAGGGTGGCAAATTTAGGTGAATTTTTTCAAACATCTTATTTATTAGCCTTTATCATCACTTGATTTTGCCAAATATCTTACCGGAATCACCACTTTTAACTAAATCGTTGGATTGTAAAAATAATCTCTTGGATTCAATAGCCTACTGGCGGCAAATGTGTAAGTCCGCCACTGTCTACCGTATAAAGTTGTAAATTCAAATTCAAAAATCATTTATTGATCATAATCGAATTTGTCATACAAACTTTAACACCCCTTTTACCCCGTTAAGGGTTGAAATTCAAAAAACCCTTAAAGTCATCTTTAATTATTTTATATTTTGAAATTAAATACCACATTTAATTTGTTTCTAATAAAAAATGGCAGAGTTTCATACAATGTTTCATCCAATATTTTACCCCCTTAGGGGTAGAATTTCGGAAAATCCGTTCTTATTGGATGTCTAGTACATACAAAGAACACACCCTCCAAGTTTCAGGTCTCTACGATCAGCGGTTTATGTTGTGCGTTGATATTCAGTCATTCAAGACAAAGCATTTTATAGGTATAGAATATTCTACCTATTCCGAACGAAAACATTTCCAATAACACAAAAGTTATAAAAAAAATTATAGCCGTTCTTGAGTTATAAATAGCTGACACAACTTTGTTTTTTATACATAGATATATAGATTTTCTTTATAGTTTTTAAATGTTTTTAATTATTTACAGGGAACATCAGTGACAATCGAGTTCGTGATACGAGACGTAGTTGGTAACGCAGTGGTTACATGCGTAAGAATGCCGATCGTTATCACACCACCTACCGCGAGCAGAGGATTGGAAATGGTGAAGAATAATAGTACTTTGGCAGTTGCCGCTAAAATTAATAATAAATAATATAATTAAAACTATCTTTGTTGTTATAAATAAAATAAATAGAGACACGACTGTAATCGCCAAGTACGGTAGACATCCTCTCATATCTCCAGGCGCTTAGATCCTTTGAAGATGTCTAGTGGGGGTAGTCAGAGGCACGTCCAAACCTATTATTTGGCACATGTCCACATTTTGCAGTGATTAGCATTCCATACGTGACAGGTTGCAACCCCATCGCCGCTTATAAGAATACTAACTGGTTTCCTCACGATGTTTTCCTTTACCGTTTTGAGCACGTGTTTTTGATGCGCATATAAATTTTTCGAACAGAAAAATCCATTGATGCACGCCGGGATTCGAACCCACGACCTTCAGATTGAAAGTCGAGGTACCCACTCGACCAACACGGCATCATTACAAATACCATTGAAAATTATAATATATTAACGTTGTTAGCTACGAAACCCTACATTGCGCGTGGCCCGACACGCAATTCGCCGGTTTTTTTGTAAAACATACTGCATCTCTTCAACGTTGTTAAAAAAACGGCCAAGTGCGAGTCGGACTCGCGCATTAAGGGTTCCGTATCATTATCTATAAATAATATCTAACTAGGTACTTTTTTATCTAACTACTTACATGAATTTAATAATTTAATTTTTAACTTATTAGTCGAGGTTATATGTAGTAAACCTACATGCTATTGCCGGTAAAGTGGCGCCGCGTGCCGGCGCCACCGTAAACCACGTCGTCAGTCAGGTAACTTCATAAGAAACCTAGTAACATCAAAGCAAACTAGATGTCGCTAGATTGCAAAAACGTTTGCTGTATGGAAGCCTTCTTTAAATATTTATTTTATTCTGTTTTTAGTACCTATTTGTTGTTAAAGCGGCAACATAAATACACAATATGTGAAAATTTCAACTGTCTAGCTATCACGGTCCATGAGATACAGCCCTGTGACAGACAGACGGACAGATGGACAGCGAAGTCTTAGTAATAGGGTCCTGTTTTTACCCTTTGGGTACGGAACCCTAAAAACAGGACGAGACAAGAAGCAAAACCGGAGTTGAAGCCCCATTTGCACATAGACAAAGCAATTTCGCCTTTACGTGGCTAATATGAAGTACGAATTGAAGATATATAATTACTGGAAGAAGCTAAGTGTTCAATGCGGTGAAGGATAACGTCGTGAGAAAACCAGTTAATATTCTTATAAAGCGGCGATGGGCTTGCAAACTGTCACGTATGGAATGCAAAATGTGGGCGTGTGCCAAATATAATGTTTGGACGTGCCTCTGAGTACCCCCACCAGCAGAGGCGGATTTGCAGTCCTAGCCGCTCTAGGCCCCGGGTCATGAGCCGCCCCTTTCTTAGCACTCATCATATAGACTAGATACATAATTAATGAATTTATTTTATTGCTCACTTTTAACTGCCGAAAAAAAATAAAAACTGGCCAAGTGCGTGCCAAGCGCAATGTAGGGTTTCGTAGTTTACACAGCTAACAACGTTACATCGATAACTTTCTACAATACTTGGACTAATAAGTTTACTTCTAGTTTACGAGTAATCGTCGAGCAACTTAGAAAAATACATTTTCTTAGTTTGTCGATGATTACTCGTAAATTTGTAAATCCTACATAGCCGTGATAATTTTCCTTTTAAATTCGTTAAAAACTAATCGTGGTATATAACTGGTAGGGGGGAGGGGGGTACACACTTGACTCTAACAAAATTTTGCACTTTAAAGCTTAATATTTCACAAACGGATCCTTTAATCGAAAAGTTGTTTTCACAAACCCATAATGTTTTTAAAGACCTATCTAACGACACCTCACACCTTAGGGTATGCGAGAAAAAAAATAACATCCCCATTCCCCACTTTAGGTGTAGGGGAGATACCCTAAATAAAATTGTTTTTCTAGATTTTATTCTACGACTTTGTTAACATTACTAATATGTATGCAAAATAATAGCTTTCTAGCACTGATAGTCTCTGAGCTAAGCTGCGGATGGACGGACGGACGGACGGACATGGCGAAACTATAAGGGTTTCTTGTAGTCTACGAAACCTTAAAAAGTAGTTATTGTGACATAACTGTAATAGTTAGACATAAATATGGTATCGCAGATTTTTTTGTAGATATTTATGTCCTATATCGGGAGGTTTTTTTTTTGGTATCTTTTTCCCACATTGGGTTACATTATCAAAGTTTTCATACGAATCCCTAACGTTTTTGAAAATAACGTATACCTATGTTCATCAGAGATAATGTAGGATTCTAATGGTACATAAAATATTTTTTCAAATCAGTCCAAAACATTTTTTATTTAGGGTACCTCCCCTACACCTAAAGTGGGGATGTTATTTTTTTTCTCGTGTACCCCCTGCTGTGGGGTATCGTTAAAAAGAATGTAGGGTTTGTTTAAACAACTTTTCGATTAAGAGATCCGTTTGTGAAATATTAAGCTTTAAAGTGTAAATTTTTGTTAGAGTCCTCCTCCCCCCTAGAAGCTAAACTATTGGGTTTGGGGGCGTAAAAAAATTTACGGTAGTAGTACAAATACTCAAGTTAAAAGCAAAACTATCACGGCTAAGTGGGCTTTACAAGTTTACAAGTAATCATCGACCAACTTAGAAAATTAAAATTTATGCAAATATCAAGTAATGTTAGAAATTTTGCAGAAATATCATCGACAATTACATATATAACGCCGTTAGGTGTGTAAATTACGAAACCCTACATTGAGCGTAGTCCGACACGCACTTGGCCGGTTTTTCATGTTAAAATATGCAATAGTAACGCAATAGTACTGACTAGGCCACATTATTCAGAGAGTGATTTAGAAGAATTATAATCATAAAGTACGCGAGGCTTCAATATATTAAGATACTTTGTATTTGAATTCTTTCTTGTTAATCTTGTTATCATCAGTGATTTTTTTTGGCACGATTTGCCGCCCCTAATATTTGGCCGCCCTAGGCCCGGGCCTACTGGGCCTTAGGGCAAATCCGCCACTGCCCACTAGACATATTCAAAGGATCTAAGCGTCTGAAGATCTGAGAGAATGTCTACCGTACTTGGGGATTACAGTCGTGATCCAATGTGCCGTGATATTATTCAGTAGTGACTGTGGAACCCATAACAAAATATTATGCACTGTTAAGTATTGGCCTTAAAAATGTAAATTAAAAATATTGACAATTTAAATAACCCGCAAAAACGCTTCTTTAGCAAATGGCGTCGCACTAGTTTCTGTGACGTTACATGCTTGTCAACAAATACACAAACGTCAAGTTTTTCAAGGCAGGCGATGACATATTGACAACCATCTTACATCATCGTCGATTCGACTAATCCTGACAGTTTTGTGTCACGTGACTGGCGTTTAAAAATAGATAATTTTAATTATGAGTTTTTTAATAAATTATTGTTTATTATCAAGTTATTTTACTCCATAACGCTTTATGAAGCCATAATTTACATAGATCACTATCAACACTTTGTTTTTCATACTGTCAAATAGCCTATTACGTTTATGATCGTTTGTGAATGATCTACATCTGTGTCTCAGGGCATTCACTTTTTCTGTACTTTTTAGTTCGAAGCTTTATTACCCCGGGCTAGGCCCCTGACTTTACACTTCAAGATTCGGCTGACCTGCCGATTACTTACACATTTAGAAAAAAAATAATTATGTAAAAGAAATGGCTTTAAAAAAAAACTGCTAGACTATTCAATTTATAATTTATTTAGCAATATTTATGATAAATATCATATTGAATTGCCTTATGGTTTAGGATATTTTTGGGCAATTCTTGATTTTCAGAGATGTGTTTGGCATTTTTTCTTAACAAGGTTTTTATTAAATTTTTATTTTTGATAAAATAATTTTGACGCTTATATACCTGAGAATCTTCCATATAAATTTCAATTCCATACATCATTCACGATAAAAATTATTTGGGCTTCAACCATTGCAAATTTGGTTGTTGCTCAGCCCATTTTTTTTGTATAGGCTGTTTATGTTTACCCGGAAAATAAGACGGAAAAGTGATAAAACCGCATTATCATGAAAACCATCAAATTTAAAAAAACTGTCTTTAATTTATGTAGCTAGTATGATTATCTAACGAATTATATAAAAATGAACTGTTTAGCTATTAATAGTTTTGAGTAAAAACTAAATTAGTATTCTGGAAGAGCCAACTTTGGAAAATTATCGAGTAAAGTTTTACTAATCGTGTTTCTGTCTTTAATTTATCTAGTTATCTTTGTCATAAAAAAACAAAACTATATGTTTTGCGGTTATTGAGAAAAAACGATTCTGCATTCATCAAACAAATTGATTACCTCATCTTATTAAATTTAATAACTTGCACAATCACAACGGATCAGCATTGCCGTCCAGCGTGGCAATGCCGCCAGTACCTTGATCGTGATCTGGATCATTGAACTATCCGTAGACTGTTTGCAACGGTCTTTAGATAGCTTAACTTGTTCTTGTGTATTTTGTAAATATAAAAGAAAATAGGATCACGACTGTAAACTTCAAGTAAGACTGTAAACGTCCAAATAGGCTTAGATTCGACCGATTCGACCCACGACCTTCGTATTGAAAGTCAAAGTACCTCCCATACAACCAATGCCATTATTATGTCGTAGTAACATCGGTAAGTCAGCCGAATCGTTTAGGGTGGTATCCGGGGGCTGTCCTGACACTTGGACATGAAATAAAACGAATGTGTTTCGAGTTCGTTGCATTTTATTTGTAGCTTTTTAGGGCTCCGTACCTAAAGGGTAAAAACGGGATCCTATTACTAAGACTTCGCTGTCCTTCTGTCTGTCACAGGGCTGTATCTCATGAACCGTGATAGCTCTAGACAGTTGAAATTTTTACAGATGATGTATTTCTGTTGTCGCTATAACAACAAATAATAAAAATAGAATAGAATAAATATTTAAGTGGGGCTCCCATACAACAAACATGTTTTTTGGCGTTTTTTATAGATAATGAAAAAAACCCTTAAAACCCTTCGTGCGTGAGTACGACTTACACTTGGCCGGTTTTTTTAATAACCTAGCGGTTGCGGTTTCATATTATATATTGAATTATTAACAAGTTGAAATCAAAATAAAATAAAATTCTAAAACTAATCATATTTATGTAGGTATCTACGTAACTGACTATTTCAAATATAATTAACAATTTAGAATTGATTATCATTTGGTGAATTGACTCTCGAAATTTCGATCCCATGGGGAGGCAGGGCAACTACGACCCCACTTCATAAACATACCTAACTAGGGTGAGAGCGCTGGTTGTAGGCATTTTAACAACATTTTAATTTTCAAATAAACTGATAAATTGAAAAATGTATGGAACGACGATTTTAAACAAATAATTTAACAATATAATTAATTATAATTTTGTCAACCATAGTAAGCTGTCATGTCAGGGAACCAAATTATTTGATAGAAAGGCCTACGTACCTATTTTACCAAAGTTTTTATATTTTTCATTCATAATTATGTTTTTTTTTTATTTTTTTTTGTTTTTTTTTGCGTTACAACGGTTTTAAATATTGTGAATGGACTCGTTATAAGGCCCCATTTAACCTCCTTTCGGCTTTACGGGTACTTTTGTAATACCCTGTATAATGTACCTATATAGAGTATATATATCTATCTCTTAGGTTAAGCAAAGGTTATTTAAAAAGGTTAAAAAAAAAAAGTTATTTATTAATTATTCATATTTAAAAAGACAAATCGGGAAATATTTAGTTGTGGTCAATCTAATGTACTAAGAGGTATAACGCATCACAACTATCACTAATCAAAACGGACCATAGACAAATAATAATTGAATTAATTATAGATTTTAAACAAGTATGTTTGCTATGCTTAGTTATTGACTGCAAAAATTTGAAAATGACCAAAACGGGGGTAGGCACCACAACCGGGTCTATGACCCAATATTCCATTTAAAAGTAGTTCAGAAAACGACCACCAGAGTACCTACAAAAACTACACTCAGCCAATCAGAGTTTTGATTGGTGTTTGGCAGTTGGTACAAGTGAGTCGCGTTTTTAAATAGCGGCGATCGTATAATAACGCCGTAATAGTATTAAATCTTATTTAATTTAAGTATATATACATAAAAAAAAATTAAGGTTCCGTACCCGTGTGTACCCGTATCTCATGAACCGTGATAGCTAGATAGTTGAAATTTTGATGTATTTATGTTGCCGCTATAACAACAAATACTAAAAACAGAATAAAATAGATATTTAAGTGGGGCTCCCATACAACAAACGTGTTTTTTTTGCCGTTTTTAATAGATAATGGTACGAAACCCTTGTGCGCGAGTCCTACTTGCACTTGGCCGGTTTTTAATTTTTTTCTGGTCATTATCCCACATCGCCATCTAGCCTCAAACTAACTTACTTAGTCACACTAAGTCGAGGTCATTTTACCTAGATCAACGAAATCTTGTAGCTTGTAGTCATACACTAACTCGAGGTCATTTTACCTAGGTCAACAAAGTTTCGTATCTTGTAGTCACACACTAGCTCTAGGTCAACGAAGCTTGTAGTGATACACTAGATCGAGTTTAACGAAGTCTCGTCGCTTGTAGTTACACACTAACTCGATGTCATCTTACCTAGGTCAACGAAGTCTCGTAGCTTGTAGTCGCACACTAACACACACTCACAACAACTCACACAATAAAAAGACGTGAAATAAAAGCTAATACGTTCCCGAAAAGGGTACTTGTGTTAAAGCAGATTCTGGGTTCCATATTGTGCAATTTTCTCCATTACCAACGAGACGGGGATGTCGCACGCCCACTTTACCTGATTTGAAGTAATGCCTTCCATTTTGCGCGCACTTACTACATAATAGGGTTGGGACGACTTGAAGACTTGACTTGACATGAAAGAAAGAGAGAAAAACCATTTATTCAGTCACCACATAATTAAAAAGTAAAAATAAGTTAAGGAATAATATATAATATGCCATAACAAAAAAGAATTAATCACTTGCTTCTATGATTGAGTGGTGGAGAAATGGGTTACAGTTACAGCTCAGCATAATGCTGCAGCATGTGGTCTTCCACTGTGGCCAATGTTAACATCACGGACATCTTAACTTGACTCATAGCTTGCTCAATCTACATTCATATAAATAATGCAAAAAAATATATAGGTATATAGCTTCTATAACTAACCAAACTCCCAGCCCCTCCACTACCCCCCGCGCGGAAAATCACGATCAAGGTCAAGATGCGCCGTAGGCACTTATTAAGTTTGAGCTGCATAGAGTAACTATCAATCACACAGCCCTAGGCACTTACATCCGTAAAAACATCGGAGCCCCCCAAATTTGAGGGTACCCCGCATCGTCAAAGGGTCGACGGAAACCCATTCCAGTCACTTTTCCTTCCAGGGTTTGCGCCCTGTACCTGGGCACCGCTGGCACACCCCTGTTCACGGCACTGAGACAATCTATCGACTTAAAAACAAGATTGTTTGATATACATCCCTAGTAAAGAAAGGGTAGCTAGGTAGGTATTTCTGTGAAAAATCGCAAGTTCAAAAAGGCTATTCGAAAAGGATGGAGCCGTCAGAAGTAGATAAGTGTTTCTTTCTAATAGTATTTTAAACATTTATCCCAGAGGGTTGACGCCAGGCAAGCGGCCGGTTGTAAAACATAAGCCAATCCATAAGATTATGTGGGAAATGAAGAAATTAAAACGAAGAAATCGAACAATTTTAATTATATAAAAATGGGAACATTTCATTATTACAACAACGAGAAATTACTCACGTAAATGATAAATTGTCAATGAGGACACCGACAATGTTTCGATTCATCTAGAGAATCTTCTTCAGGGTGAGTGGACCATTAAACCATTAACAATGCGAGCAGGGTAGCGCGCGCGTTTAATGGTCCACTCACCCTGAAGAAGATTCTCTAGATGAATCGAAACATTGTCGGTGTCCTCATTGACAATTTATCATTTACGTGAGTAATTTCCCGTTGTTGTAATAATGTGTAGTACAACTCACGAAAGTTTTGAAAGTGAAATGGGAACATTTAATTTTAGTGGGGGCAATAACTGAAAAATGCCGCCCCCACTTATATTCATTTTTACCTTTATCATCGTTATGATTTCAGCTATCAGATGTCCACTAATTGATTGACATTTGGACATATGCCTTCCGGAAGGCTATACAAGGGGGCGGGGGCGGCATTTTTCAGTTTTTGCCCCCCCCTAAAAAATATTTAAGATCCGGGGCTGAAAATTAGTCATATTTGGAAATAACCTACTAATTACGGACAGGTGTAGGTATGTGTTGGCCTAGTAACAGGACGTGGGGCTCTACATAGCAATAAGGAAAAGATCATCGAAAATAAGTTTTTTATCAAAAATATATTTAAAATCAAACTTTTATAATTTCTAGGCTCGTCAAGACAAATCCAACGAGCCCAAACACGACGTGGTTATGTTGTGTAGTTGAGGAGTTTCTCTGGCTACATCCGAGCTCCGTCATCAGACCAGCTCGCTAATACCATATTACATTGTCATTGGAGATAGATTGGTATGCAAAGTTTTACCTCAAATAGACTATTTACTGAGGAGTTCCGTTTCATCATCAGATCAGCTCGCTGTCACCATATTATTGCATTGTCACCGAAGTTACATAATTATGCCAAATTTCAGCGAATAAACACATTTTTTTGCGCTTACATTGCAAAAGCTGGCTGAAGGCTTGTCTACTATATATACTATCTACTATAATATACTAATTACGGGCAGGTTTTTAGGTTTTTTTTTACCGGTACAATATACAGGTTGTTTACAGCACCGGTAAAAAAAAATTATAAAAAAATAGATGTTAAACTTTTTTGATGTGTGTATTTTTTTGGCCTATTAGAACCGGATACGTAACGTATACGTTACAAAAAAAAAAAAAAACGAATTGAACATTATTTATTTCTTCGATCTAACAAAACTTCAGCTTCTGAAACCATTAATTATTTATTAAAAACCGAATAAAAATCAGCCGATCCGCTGTCGAACAATCACAAACCAAATAAATTATTGACATTTGCGTTGAGAGATGAGAACACAATTTTGGAGGGAATTCTTGAATGAATTGTATCATGAATGAGTAAGTATCCAAAAGGTAGGTTTTCATCGAATGCGTCTGCCTCTCTGTCACTCATTCGGTGATGGAAAGAGACAGTCTGAGTGGTCTGATTCTTTTGTTTTCTCATTGCTTTGAGACCCTGAAAAAAATTTATTTTGTCTTACTTAGATTTTCTCGATATGTTTTAGGTCAAGTCAATGTTAAGTTATTAACTATTATTATTAATTTAACATTAAGTTTTCAAAACTAAAAAAAAACCAACTAAAATGTTTTGAACAATCGAAAAGTCAAGTCCTACATAAATTCAATTTAAATCGGAACAATTTGGGACTAATCTATATACAATATAAAAATACGGATCACCGGCAAATGCGGAAACCGGCCAAGCGCAAGTCGGACTCGCACAAATAAAAACGCTGGATAAAAATCGCGTTTGTTGTATGGGACATACATATTTATTTTATTCTATTTTTAGTATTTGTTGATAAAGAGGCGACATAAATACATCATCTGTAAAAACTAGCTATCACGGTTCATGAGATACAGCCTGGTGACTGACAGACAGACAGACGGACAGCGGAGTCTTAGCTATAGGGTCTCTTTTTACCCTTTGGGTTCGGAACCCTAAAAGAAACAAAAATTACGCACATCTTAAAGTATTTGACAAATATATTTCCATCATAAACCTTATATTTTTGCTTACCTTTTTATTTCGAGGTAGTTTTGGAAAAGAGTTTTTGGCAGACTGCAAAATAATACTTCTTTGGCTCTCTACATGGCTACTTTCTTTAGAATTCTCTTTAGTTGCTGTTCTACCATTAGCAGTATTTGACCCTTTATCAGAAGATCTGCAGTTGCTATCAGTATTTCCATTAGCAGAAGTTTTATCAGAAGCAACAATTCTGTTATCATAGATTCTCTCGATTGTAATACTTTTGTCGCTAGTCGAACTTGTATCAGAATCAGTATCATTTCTGATGCCATTAGCATGTTTCTCAGTCATTATTCTAGTAGCATCATTATTGTTTGGTAAACAAGCCACAAAATCAAAGATTTCTGTGAAAGTCGGGCTACTTTTAGAAGTATTTTTATCAGTGTCTGACGAACTCTCTACTGCTTTGCGGCTGTTTGATTTATGATCAGAATTATTCTTAGAAATTTGTTTATTCAATGATGAATCATCGGAACTCTTAGTGGGTCGTGTTTTTACTGGCTGGCTATCAACAGTTTGATCAGATTCTGATTGACTCTCAGTTTGTTGATCAGATGACACGCTATCAGTTTGATGATTAGAGCTGATACTTGTAAGAGACGAAGGGTATGGACTCTTGTGAAGCTCTCTTGGCTGATCAGAATCATATAGTCTTCTCTTAGAAGATTGTGCGTTAGAATCAATACATTCATTGCTTTTTCGTTTTAAAGATTGGGTAGAACATGAGTCTTTATTTCTATTAATAAAGGAAAGGCTTTTGTCTACTAAAGGAGAGAGAGTTGATTCTCTTGGAACTTCAAATGAAATGTCTGAAATTATAAGAAAATGCAGAAAAAAATATGTAAAATGCAACAAAAATGTAGAAGAAGCAATACATTAAAATAAGTTTTGTATTTAAATTCTTAATGGTCTCGAAACGTCAGCAATACAACAAGAAACGTGGTAATTAGCCGTATTTATAATTAAAATGAGTATCATATAATTAATTCTATTTTATTTTTCAAACTATCGTGATTAGTAGACGTAACTAAGTAAATTAAAGGTAATTACGTGATAAAGACCCGTGTCAAAATCTATAGTTATAATTAATTCAATATTTTTAAAATCAAGCTTTTATAAATTCTAGGGCTCTAGTACTCGTAAACACAAATCCAACGAGCTCAAACACGACGTAGCTATGTTGTGTAGTTGAGGAGTTCCTATGGCCACATCCAAGCTCTCTCATCAGTCCAGCTCGCTAGTACCATAATATTACATTGTCATTAGAGACTGATGTATGCAAAGTTTTACCTCAATCCGTCTATTTTATGTTGCTCGCTGATAATTTAACATTTGATAGATAAAATATTTGTTTAATTTTTTAAGAGGTTGACGAAGTGGGACATCGCTAGGGAGTAGAAGTGGTTCATAATTTGGTGACGTCATTCACAAACTTATACACGAGGGGCATTCATTTTAAGATTAGACTCTGGCATTCTAATTCCAACCTTACCAGGATGTGTTTCAGCTCGACGCATCATCTGTTCAGGAATTTCGTAAGATCCTGATGTAGTTTCTACAGGATCTGGATCTGCGAAGAAGGAGATAAGAATGAAAGATGAAATAAACCAATTTGATACATAAGATGTATCAAATAGGTTTCTTTCATTCATTCATTCATTAATTCGTTCGTTGGTTCGTTCGTAATGCCCTCAGAGATGCCGTGCTCAAACGGTGATGGAAAACATGGCGGTGAAACCAGTTAGTAGTGTTATAAGCGGGGAGGGGTTTGCAACCTATCACGTATGGAATGCTAGCTACTGATGTGGGCATTTATCAATTATTGTAATGTATGAAAGTGCTCATTTAGACGTCTTCAAGGATTTTAGCGCCTAGAGACAGGTTTTTTTAAAGTCAAAAGTAAATTATTACCTTCTTCGGAGCTGTTTGGGTCTCTTCTGTTCCGCAGTACCATTTCTTCGTCCAATTTGGCTACATCTGCAATGAAGCCAAGCTCTTATACCGCTCTCGATTTTATATATTTATGTTTTCTTGTAAGCGGCGATCGGCTTGCAACCAGTCACGTGTGGAATGCTAACTACTGCAAAATGTGGGCATGTGCCGAATGTAATGTTTAGACGTGCCTCTGACTAACCCCTTTAGACATCCTCAACGATCTGAGCACCTGGAGATCCGAAAGGTTGTCTACCGTACTTGGAGATTTCAGTTGTGAAAATATTTTTATTTGAAAACTGTTGTTTAAAAATGTTTCGACCAATCTAAAAGTCACTGTGTTGACCCTAGGCAGGCGGCCGGTTGTAAAACATAAGCCAAATCCTCTTCGCAACATGTTGTGCCGACCCCACATTTAGTGGGAAAAGGAGAATAAAATGATGATGATGGCGCTGTGTGAAATGCCCACCAATATTTATTAATTACTAGCCGAACTGTGACAGACTTTGTCCTGCACTAATTTTAGTAGTCACATAGTAAAAAACACTTTCAGGGAACTTAAATTTTTTTCCGTAACCTTGTCCTGATAAAATAAATTACGAATTTTATTTATTTATTTATTTATTTGGGTCACCAACATTGAAAAACACCAATAAAATAAAATAAAAATAAAAAAGCCTTTATTTCTATGCAGATAAAAAAATAATCTTATTCAGAAAAACACCAATACATAATTAAAAAGAAAAATGGGTACAAAACGTGACAAGTGTTACAATAATTAAAGGAGACAGACAGCGTGCAATAAGATTTAGAGCGAGAGCGAGTTAAATACAACATTACAAAAATAGAAGGTAGGTGGGTGGAAGGTAGGTTTTGGTAGAATGCATATCGTTCAGTAGTTAAAATGCCATATTCTTTTGATAAAATAATTTACGATTATTGAGCGACCTTATTAGTTCCAACCTTTTTGGTAGAATACGTTGCAATGACAACTCAATGTTTTTGATTTTCGAGATGTCTAATTTTTTCAGATCAGCGCCATCTATACCAAAATCATCCTTTTTTGCGTTTTTTTATCATTTAGGTTCTGTTTTTCGGATTATAAGTTCCCCATTTATTTATTCTGATTTTTCATCTACATACTACAGCAAATTTCATCTTAATCCGTTTTGTCGTTTATTTTTGATTAGGGAAAAAACATAGCAGCCTTATCACAAACTTTCACATTTATAATATTACTAGCTGACCCGTGCCCGCTTCGCTGTGCGTAAGACATTTCTAATTCCATCGTGGACTTTTTTGTAGACGTTTTTAAGGTGTACAATACTGTAGTACATTATTTTGATATATCTCGTGGGGTTCAGCCAGCATTTGCAATGTAAGCGCAAAAAAATGTGTTTATTTACGACATCACATTAGAAACCTCTAATATTATCAGTGTTTCTCTACTATATTATGCATGTATTATACATATAAACCTTCCTCTTGAATCACTCTATTTATTAAAAAAAAACCGCATCAAAATCCGTTGTGTAGTTATAAAGATATAAGCAAACATACA
Source organism: Hydriomena furcata (assembly GCA_912999785.1). Lineage (NCBI taxonomy): Eukaryota > Metazoa > Arthropoda > Insecta > Lepidoptera > Geometridae > Hydriomena > Hydriomena furcata. The sequence goes on from OU538820.1 coordinate 22,960,594, forward strand.
TACGCGGGAAGCGGAAAGCGACTTTGCTTTATACAATGTAGTGATTAAATTTTTTTTTTTTTTTTTTTTTTTGCCGTTATGGAACGGCTTATTCATTTCTACAGACTGGGTTCGTCCGTACCCTTTTTTGCTTGGCGTTATTTATTATTTTGGTTTTACATTTATTACGTCTAATGCTCCTTTTTTGGAGTACTCATTTATATAATTTAGATATTTTAAACTTTATATAATAATATACTGTTACCTAATATTTGTTATATTCTACTTATATCTAATCTATTACATATTTGTTTATATTTTAAAATTAATTGTCTATATATATATATATAAGTATATATACATGCATATTTGTTGTCTATTATAATTTATTAACATTATTTTTTTTTAGTTTACATTTTAGTTACATTTTATGGTTACTATTTGTTATATTTACATTTTCTTACAGATATTTATAAATTATTCGTTCACATTTATTTAAAAAACAACATTTTAAAATTTTTAAAACATACGCTTTCGCACCGAACTAGTAGTTTACGCTGAGATTGCCGGAGACTGCGCCCTATCAGACCCGTTGATCCGATGCCTCGCCCTCTCCAACATCCATCAGCGCTTCCGCGACTACCAGATCCCTGCTACGTATAGCCATATTAATATTATAGTCTCTGATCTTGCTGACTGTGGCTGACAAGGCTTTGTGAATGAACTGAGCTGTTGCATCACCCTCTTGACTGGCTGTGTAGTAGACGCAGCTTCCCGTATGTCTCGTGATCGCCACAACGGCATGAGAGACGCTACTGTGCAGCTGCGTTTTCCTTCCTTCTGTCTTGATGATTACCACGCTTTTGTAGGTTAGTCCTTGAGCTTCGTGGATGGTATGGACCTGTGAACCCTCTGCTTTACCGTAGCCCAGGCTTGTAAGGAGCTCCTTTTCAGCCTGTGTGTGGACAAGGTATAGTGTGTCCTGTTGGTTCTTGGGTATTCGTGATTCATCATAGGTCTCAAGACTCAAGGACCGCACTGTGGTCACTGACGAGTATATGCCGCTGTAGATTGAATTTAGGGCATACGCTACATCCATGGGATTTCTCCGCGTGCACAACAGGACCCTCGACGAGGAAAAGTCCCGTCTCACAGAGAAACTCGTCTTCGACACCGCCCCAAACAATACAATCGTTGTTGTAGCAAAGTGCACAAAGGTGATGCTAGAGGGAAGGATCCTGAACATGGCTGAAACCATATCTAAGGGAAATCCCACTGGCGGCACACCGAAAATAAACTGGATAAACGGAGTTCCAGGGTGCGGAAAGACAACGTGGGTGATAAAACACTTCAACGAAAAACATGACATCGTCACCACAGCAACAACCGAGGCATTGCGCGATATGAGGGAGAAGCTTTCAGCTAAATTCGGAACGACCGTAAAAACCAAAGTGCGAACCATGGCTTCGCTGTTGGTTAACGGTCTGGCCGAAGGCGGTAGCTGTAATCGCGTAATAATAGACGAAGCCCTAATGAGCCATTTCGGGGCAGTGGTGATGGCAGCAAAAATAACAGGAGCCGCGGAGATCTTGCTTCTTGGGGACTATAACCAACTACCCTACATAGATCGTGAAAACCTGTTCGAAATGTCATACAAACGACCAAATCTGGCTACCAAGATAACGAAAGAGTGATTAGGATTTACCTTTTACCAGCTTTTGGATCCCCTTCTTGTAAAGCTTGGCAGCGCCATCTATCAGGATAGAGGAGGTCCTCAACGACAATCGTCTTCTCGCGTCCATTGAGTCACTGTCCACCCATGTGTCTAGATTTTCACTATTCAAAGGTAAGAGCGGTTCAGTACGGACATTTAGATTAAAGATTCTGTTGTGTTCACAGACTGGCTAACATTTCGCAAAATACGCTGGCTCTTATTCCTTTCACGTTAAAGCCTAAATTAGCGTAACCAAAAATGGAACTTAATAAATAATTAGGTGATAAAGACCCATGTACTTAGAGCAACACGGGCAACCTTCCTACGGAAGGGAGTAGTCATTCGCCGCGGTCCCCTCGGTCAAAGTACAAGCCCAAGTGGGCATACACATTTTATAAAACTGTCAATGTGTGAGTCATCTGTGTTTATGTGTTAACGTCATCATTACAGTCAGTTGGCAGTTTTGTTTTTGCATGTAAGTGTGCGGAACTGCACTTGTGTGCACATTTCTCCCCGCAACAAACGCCAGAACTATTTTAATAGTAATCTATCGCTAAGACTACTCCCTTCCGTATGAAGCCCGTGTTGCTCTAAGCCCATGTAAAAATCTATAGTTACACCAGCTTTACATGTTAGTTACATTGCAAACCCTCACCATATTTTTGGTAAACTACTACTCTCGTCGGACTCTGCGGTTATTTGGTCGTTGCCAGCTCGCCAAACTTTTCCCAAAACCTTATTTTGCACTAGAATCTCGTCGAAAAACATATTTTCCGTGTTTTCGCTCCGTTTATTGGAGAAACTTGACATCTGTCAGTGTGATGTATTTTATTAGTACCCTCAGGTTTTGTTGGAGGCATATGAATTGAGTGTCATTCTGCCAGTATGGGAATGTCAAGTTAATGTTAATATAATATAAAAAGTGTTTATTATGTTACTATATTGTTCCATGTGTAGTTAATTTGTAAATATTGTGTATTATATTTGTTTTAGATGTACGAGTATCTTATTATTCTTTCTATAATTAGAGTAGGTCTAATGTAATAAGAGGAAGAAATATCTACAGGTAGCCAAGTTATGTATTGTTTTTGTTTCGAAGTTAAAAAAGTTTAATTCATTCTATTTTTAAAAATACTAAAGGTTAGGAAAAACAGTTTTACCTACCTACCAGAAGTAGGTTATACTTAAGAGGCTCCCAGTCGCTGATTGCTCTTTTTCGAAACGAAAAAAGAAATACTTCTGAACATCTCCTATTTTTATAAGTATATTACTTCAGGTTCCTACCTAGATTTCTATTAAGCTGAAAACATAATAGAAGAAACTTTTCACGATAAAGATATTATTTCAAAATGAAAAGTTTTAGAGTTTATGATCGAAATATTTTATATACCTACTATTAAAATCAACTTGTGATTTATTGTTAAAGATAGGTAATATGTAGATCTAGATTTCTATTAGAATAGATTTTTGATAAGTAATTATACATAATTTATATCATTAATTTATTCGAAAAGCTAAGGCGGACCACGCTCCGACGTGTGTTTGTCGTCATTGCAGCGGTCGGTAGGATTATTTATCGAAGTGATTAAAGATGGGTACATCTTTATTCACATATACTATACATTATAAAATAGGAGATGTGGCTTGTTCACAAGTATTTATTTTTTCGTTTCGAACAAAAACAATCGTCGACTGGGAGCGCCTTAAATACTGAATGAATATATATAGCTATGTAAATGTATATAGTACCTATTTCGAAATAAAATTAAAAAGATTAGTAATTCTGGTAAGAAACGAAGGTAAAAACCCAGTAAAATGAGACTAAGGGTGGGATCAGACAGTTCATTCCAATGAAAGTTCACTCGCGTGAATGCTTCATTATTCTTTCATTCCATGTTCACACGACTTGGCCGGAATTAATGTTCTTTTACTTAATATGGCATTAATTTATAACTATTTAATACTAGTAATGAGCCGTGTTGGCCTAGTGAGAGGTACCTCGACTTTCAATCTGAAGATCGTGGGTTCGAATCCCGGCGTGCATCAATGGATTTTTCTGTCCGAAAAAATTATATGCGCATCAAAAAACACGTGCTCAAAACGGTGAAGGAAAATATCGTGAGGAAACCAGTTAGTGTCTTATAAGCGGGGATGGGCTTGCAACCTGTCACGTATGGAATGCTAACTACTGCAAAATGTGGGCATGTGCCAAATATAATGTTTGGACGTGCCTCTGACTACCCCCACTAGACATCTTCAAAAGATCTAAGCGCCTGGAGATCTGAGGGGATGTCTACCGTACTTGGGGATTACAGTCGTGATCCTATTTTTATTTTTTATTTTTTTTTATTTTAATTTAATCATCTGCTATGATTATTTAATGGTATTCATGACTCTAGAGCGTAGATTAAATGACCGTACCTACCTGTAGATATTTATTTCACTCAAAGTGCGAATGAATGATGGCGAATACCAATATCTAGCGTTAATGGTTTATTAATTCATTCATTTGTCATTTTTGAAGTGAAACTTCTATACAGACGGGGGGTATTAGGATTTTTTCTGTCACGAAAAAGCGTTACGGCCGCGTGTAAACGATATATTACGTGGTGAGAGGGTTTCTCTTCTACTATGTGTACACATTTCACTTTTTGTTTCATCGCGTCACTTTGAGTGAACGAGAATGTACGAAAAATTAAACGTCTGATCCCGCCTTTGGAGTATTCTCCTAAAATAATTATCGTTTCTCAGCAGGAGAGGCCACATGGCCTGTAATATTATTAATGGCGGTAAAAATAAACTGACATCCTGTCCCGTCAATATACTGAAGATGGTTTTGATGTTCGAGATGTTTAGAAGTTCATATCCTATTTGTTACAAGAGCTCGAGATTTTGATATACAAAGGAAGTACTTGCTCGATAATTTAGTTTAGGGATATTCAAAAGTTGAATTAAGTAGATGTTTTTAAACTAACTTTAGGAAGTCAAATGAGAGTCCTTTTATAGATAAATTTCGATAATTTCTTGCTTTTTTAACGTTTCGTGGTCTACAAGAAACCCTTATAGTTTCGCCATGTCTGTCTGTCTGTAAACACATCTGTCCGCAGCTTAGTCAGGGACTCTTAGTGCTAGAAAGATGTGATTTGGCATAAATATACATATTAGTAACGTCAACAGAATGGTAGAATAAAGTCTTGAAAAATATATTTTTTTATATTTTTTTTTCTCGCGTAACCTATTGTGTGATGTGTCGTTGGATAGGTCTTTAAAAATATTGTGGGTTTGTGAAAACCACTTTTCGATTAAGAGATTCGTTTGTGAAATATTAAGCTTTAAAGTGTAAATTTTTATTAGAGTCAAGTCGAAGGAGGATTTTACAAAACAAGCTCTTGTAAAAATATTTTTCATCAGAAAACATATTTAACCATGGTTTCATTAACTCGCTTTTTTGTATGTCTGGATGGAATTTTGTAATTGATTTTAAACTAACTTCCTGATGAGTTAGATGTAATGCATGAAAATGCAAAAAAAGAAAAATAGAAAAAAAAATGTATTAATATATTTTTGTCTAATGACATCTTTTTACTAATTTTGTGACAAAAAAAGACTTTTAGCGACCTAATAACCATTTTGATGTTTTACGGTTATATCGTCAAAACGATATCCTGAATCTATGCGGACAGAGCTGCGGCAAAAGCTAGTGTTTAATTATTTTTTTGCAAATTTTGTGACAAAAAAATGGCTTAGAACGACCTAATAACCTATATTTTAAATTCGCGCTTCGTTCACTCGTTCAACCGTTCATCACAGAATACAACTTAATTACTCATTGTCACCACCTCATTATTTCCCAATAAAGTCGAGCGACAAGTCACCTGCAAACCCTCAATTAGGACAAAAGGCATTATGCCTGGGTTTAGTCAGAAGGGTCCATTATATAACACAATGACACAATGTGCAGTGCGCGTCAAAGAATACAGGCACAAACAGACATAATACTTTTTATTATATACTAGTAGACCCGCGACAGACGTTGTCCTGTCAAAATTTCAATAATCGCATGAAGTTACGAACGTTACTATGGCTGCTACGACTGATGTCAGATTTTTTGCTCACCAACGCCATCTATACAAAAATCATCCCTTAGGCGATTTTCTAATATTTTGGGGATGTTTTTCGTATTTAAAGTAGTCTATGTTTTATTCTGGCATTATATCTAAATCTACAACAAATTACATCTTAATCTGTTTTGTCGTTTAAGACTGATTGAGACACAAACATACCAACAAACTCACAAACTTTCGCATTTATAAGATTATTAGGATGTATTTACATAAAAAATATATATCAGTATTCTATTAGTTATCTCGTGCCTATAGTACAAGTCTTGCTTACTTATAACAAAAAAAAAACCAGCCAAGTGCGAATCGGACTCTCGCACGAAGGGTTCCGTACTAATTATCTATAAAAACGGCAAAAAAAAACATGTTTATTGTATGGGAGCCCCCCTTAAATATTTATTTTATTCTGTTCAAATACTAATTTGTTGTTAGAGCAGCAATAGAAATACATAATATGTGAAAATTTCAACTGTCTAGCTATCATAGTTCATGAGATACTGCCCTGTGACAGACAGACGGACAGACAGACGGACAGACAGACGGACAGACATACAGCGAAGTCTTAGTCTTAGTTAGGGTCCCGGTTTTACCCTTTGGGTACGGAACCCTAAAAACTACATGCTCCTTTTTGAAGTCGGTTAAAAAATGTTTTTGGCAATGTAAAGTGCCGGATTCTGTACCCACCACCTATTGTGTTCAACCATAATGGAAAACACTTTGGCTGAAATGTAATAAAGCTTGTTTTCGATTAATTTTATGTTTGTTTTCGAATAAAAGCAGTTTTTAGTTGTTTGTGTAATTGTTTTTATGTTTAGCACTTGCAATTTGGGTTTGTCGTTTTAATTACTGATACAATAATTTGTTTAATTCCCGTAAATGCTTCAGGGTTTATGGGTCGAATAATTATGTTAGTAATATATTATAATAGCTTTTACCCGTGACCGTATCCGTGTAGAAATTTCATAACTATCCGCCTAGCGGTTCCGTGATAACGTGACAGACAGACAGACATACAGACAGACAGATTAACTATCATGTATATATTTGTGCCTATAGATTCACTTCTTATAACCATGCCCATCTTTTCCGTCACAGGCGCCTGAGTAATGACAAAATATGTACTGCTCGCCCCGGCTTCGCACGGGTGGATAAAAAGTAGCCTATGTGTTATTCTAATGTATAAGCTATATTACTGTAAAGTTTCATTCTAATCAGTAATCAGAAAGAGTAACAAACACACACACACAATCACACACACACACACACACACACACACACACACACACACACACAATCACACACACACACACACACACACACACACACACACGCACACACACACACACACACACTCACATACTTTCGCATCACTACATAGTATAAAGCAAAGTCGCTTTCCGCTTCCCGCGTCTGTATGTATGTTTGCTTATATCTTTAAAACTACACAACGGATTTTGATGCGGTTTTTTTTAATAGATAGAGTGATTCAGGAGGAAGGTTTATATGTATAATAACATGCTACCCGTGCGAAGCCAGGGCAGGTCGCTAGTTAATAATATTATTAGTAGGAGTAGGATATGTGAAATTACGAGTACGAAACGAATGTACGAGTAGTAGATAAGTACTCAGTAATTCGTGTCTCGTAATGAGTTGTTGTATTTGTTTTGTTATGGAATATATGACAAAATGCGCCGAACAACTTTGAGTAAGGGTAGATTTATATTAGACCGGGCCGGGCCGGAGCCTTTAGTTAGTAGACGGGCCCGGACAGGACACGAATCAGGCACTATAAAAACTGCTTCATACGAAATGTATGTAACGTTTCGTTTATGCTGAAGATCTTTTGTTATTTTTAGGGTTCCAAACGGTAAAACCGGAACGCTGTTACTAAGACTTCGCTGTCCGTCTGTCCGTCTGTCTGTCACAGGGCTGTATCTCATGAACCGTGTTAGCTAGACAGTTGAAATTTTCACAGATTATGTATTTCTGTTGCTGCTATAACAACAAATACTTTAAGGGGGCTCCCATACAACAAACGTGTTTTTTGCCGTTTTTTATAGATAATGGTATGGAACCTATCGTGCGCGAGTCCGACTCGCACTTGGCCGGTTTTTTTTATTGTTGTACGTACTTGAGTAGTACTTTTAATTATTATTCATGTTTGAGCCTTCACCTTGTTCGATCGGCACCACACTGGAGCTCTACATAGCATTAAGGAAAGGATCATTGAAAAAAAAGGTAGACCCCAAGCCGTGTTTGTTGCCTGATTCTTCTAGGCTTGGTCGCGAGGAATCGGCGTAGCTTCACCTAGTTCCTAAGACGTTTCAAAGTAATCCTTGTGTTTTTATTGAAATATGATTTTGAATTTTCAAATCCGTGCCCCGTCCGGGCCACGTACGTACACGGCACGGCCCGGTCTAATATAAATCTACCCTTAGTTTGAGTCTGCTCTTGACAATTCACATTTCCACTTTGTAATAAATTTAAGTTAGATGAATATGAGTTTGTTTGCTAACTTTAAGAATTTAGTTAGAGTATTTTTTTTACCCTAGTACATTGCAGTGTATTTCCTATTAAACATCTCATTTTGACTGGCCTTACAGCGTAGTAGCTCTGCCTTCTGCGCTGTAGGTTGTGGGTTCGATCACCACCCAGGACAAATATTTGTGTGATGAACATAGATGTTTGTTCGGTTCTTTTTATTTGAACGTGGCTGGACACGCTACCGCATATCTAGGTAAATTATAATTTCTAGGTATACAGGCGAGTGTGAATGGAAACGTTATATAGAAGAGTTAGACCTTGGCGCATTTTCTTAAGGTGATAAGTGAAATTTTTGACAATTTGTATGGGCTGAGTCTACCCGGATAAGACGGAAAAAGTGATAAAACTGCATTATCTCGAAAACCATCAAATTTAAAAAGAAACTGTGTTTTATTTAGGTAGCTAGTATGATTATCTAACGAATTATATAAAAATTAACTGTTTAGCTATTCATAGTTTTGATTAAAAACGAAACTAGTGTTTTTGAAGAGCCAACTTTGGAAAATAAATCTATCGAGAAAAGTTTCACTAATCGTGATTCTGTCTGTAATTTATCTAGATTATATCATTATGTTATCTTTGTCATGAAAAACAAAACTGTATATTTTGCGGTCATTAAGAAAAAACGATTCTGCATTCATCAAAAACATTTATCACTCGCCTTAAACCAAATTGGTGACGTTTTGAAAAAGGCCAGGCTTGTATTCTCTAAACCTATTAAAGTCAATTGACATTTTCAAAAGGCTACTCAGTCACTTTTTAAATACCTGAGTAGTATATGTAGTATTTTTATTTTTATTTAATAAATTTTAAAGATAATTTTAGATTTATTTTGTATTAAATGTATGTATCTACACGCTTCTGACTGCACCACCGTCGTATATCGTACACTTTATGTCCAGTCCATCCCAAGGTTGTCTGGAAGAGATCGCTCCCAGCGATAAGACCACCCATTTTATTCTAATATTAGTTTGTGTTACTTCTTTTTTATGTTATTGTTGTGTGTGTGCAATAAAGTGTTTTCTATCTATGTATCTAAATCGACAAGCATCCATGAGGAAGGTGATGAGAGTGAATGAAGCAAAAGAAGTATGTCAGGTTCGTAGCTAGTGGAAAGCCGTGGTCACTGCCTACCCCTCTGCGAAACAGGCGTGGTTTTATGTATGTATAGTTTGTAATCAATCCGGTTGTCAGGCGCACTCCATTCATCGCAGTCTTATCGGAGTCGTTCACCTCTTCTAAATATGGTAAAGGCCAGATATGGCTGATTTAGAAGTAGGTCCACTAGCGGGAGCAACAATCTTTCTTATAAATAAATAAATATGTAGGTATATAAACCAACAAGCAGACTGCTTGTAGGCCCCGACTTCGCACAGGCGTACTAACGATTTTATGACATTATTTTGACACCTACATTATTGATGTTTTAGTAGGGATCTCTATTTTTTTTCTGGTAATAAATGTAGCTTACGTTACTCGGACATAACGTAGCATTCGAATGGTTAAGGCGAGTAATTAATGTGTTTGATGAATGCAGAATGGTTTTTTTCTCAATAACCGTAAAACATACAGTTTTGTTTTTTATGACAAAGATAACTTAAGGATATAATCTAGATAAATTACAGACAGAATCACGATTGGTGAAACTTTTCTCGATAGATTTATTTTCCAAAGTTGGCTCTTCAAAAACACCAGTTTCGTTTTTAATCAAAACTATGAATAGCTAAACAGTTAATTTTTATATTATTCGTTAGATAATCATACTAGCTAAATAAATTACAGGCTTTCTTTTTAAATTAGATGGTTTTCGAGATAATGCAGTTTTATTACTTTTTCCGTCTTATCCGGGTAGACTCAGCCCATACAAAAAGTCAAAAATGTTACTTATCACCTTAAACGGCTAGACATATTTTAATTAAATATTTTTACATGTCTGTTGAGTCCGGGGAAGCTGGAAACCAGATAAACTCGGGTGAAACCGCTAGTCAAGATTATAGGCCAAATTTTGATACTTTACGTTACATTATTTTTGCAATTTTCGTAGGGATTTCTATTTTTTAGGGATTAAGACAGGTGTAGTAGGTACCTTTAATAACAATAATAATTAAAACGACTGAAATACATCATCAATCCAAGTACCTATACGGTAGACATCCTCTCAGATCTCCAGGCGCTTAGATCCTTGAAGATATCTAGAGAGGGTAGTCAGAGGCACGTCCTAACATTATATTTGGCACATGCCCACATTTTGCAGTAGTAAGCATTCCATAATAACAATAATATTCGATGGTAAATAAATAATCAAGAGTTTTGCCTGGCGGCATACAAACATTGTCTACGGGAATTGAATATAGGTAGAAATTAATTTATAGATAAACGTCACAAAAGTATTACATAGAAAGTTATTGAAGGACATTTACTATAATTGTTCCAAGTTTCATCTAAATCCGTTTAATCTTATAGTCGTAATCGAAACATGTAAACATCTACACAAACTTTCGTATTTATAATATTAGTAGCGACCCGCCCCGGCTTCGCACGGGTAGCATGTTATTATACATATAAACCTTCCTCCTGAATCACTCTATCTATTAAAAAAAACCGCATCAAAATCCGTTGTGTAGTTTTAAAGATATAAGCAAACATACATACATACATACATACAGACGCGGGAAGCGGAAAGCGACTTTGCTTTATACTATGTAGTGATTAGGATTAGTCAGAATTAAGATAGTCTTATTCATAATTCTGTTATAGTATTAGGTAGGTATTGTCTTTGCTTTCCTTTTTAGGGCAACACTATCTACTAGACATATTGTTTATACAGACACTTCCTCATTTATTTATCTACACTGTTATAAAGAAGTAAAATTTGTATTTTTGTTTGTATCGCAAAAACTAAATTAGTACGAGAATCAATTTTAAAAAATATTTTACCTATCAAAATCTACATTATCAGTTTATCAGCGAGTAATAATTAATAAAGGTCCTAAAGGTCATAATTAATTTAAAAATAAAAAACCGGCCAAGTGCCTGTCGGACTTGCGCACGAAAAAAATCAAGTTTGTTGTATGGGGATAAATATTTAAATATTTATTTTATTCTGTTTTTAGTATTTGTTGTTATGGCGGCAACAGAAATACATAATCTGTGAAAATGTTAACTGTCTAGCTATCATGGTTCATGAGATACAGCCCTGTGACAGACATACGGACAGCGAAGTCTTAGTAATAGGGTCCCGTTTTTACCCTTTGGGTACGGAACCCTAATTAACTAAAGAGCTTCAGCACTGTTGAGTGGATGGTAGTACAGTGTATATTAAAAAGCACTTCATCACAGTATGATTAAAATCGTAATTTATTACCTCTCAACACGCATTCATTCTGTATTCACCCTAATTACGCCATCCATCATGGGATGCATCCTTTGTTCCCAATTGTCTTTACTAGAAATTCAGACGCTTTTCATATAAAACATGTAAGCTTTTAGTTTTATAAATATTCATCTCATGTCTGACCTCTTTCGTAAACGAATCAACCAAGTAGGTTCAATGTAAGCATCAATGATGTGTTCGATGTTTTTTCATAACAAACCTCTGTAGTAAAATTAAAAGTAAAAACATTTGAAAATGGAATTTAATCCATCCGTGTAGTATAAAAATAAAAACAAAAAAAAACTAAGAAAAGCTTTTACTATGGGAACTAGATAACTGATAGAATACTTATATACTTTTTTTTATAAATACATACGTAAGATACATTATAACACTCAGACACAGAACAAAGGAACAAACATTTAAAGTTCTTCTTGTAACTTAGCTTACAGCTCTTCATTTAATGTTTAATCGAATGTTCATCACACAAATATTTGTCCTGGGTGGGGATCGCACCCACAACCTACAGCGCAGGAGGCAGAGTTATTACCAACTGTGCTGTGAGGCCAGTCTACCTATACTACCTACATCACGGACGGTGCTCCTTACTTCCTCCAAAGCGTTCCCGTTAGTCGTGACGGGCGCACGCTTCGAGCGGTCGCGTCTGTGTTTCGAAACTCGTCTGATTTCGCAAAGTGACTGTGGCTTGTGGTACGTAAAACCGTAAGTTCCATTATCAAATGTTTTATTTTTGATACACTACACGGATGGATTATTTTCCATTTTCAAATGTTTTATTTTTAATTTTACTACACGGATGGGATAAGTTCCATTTTTAAATGTTTTTAATTTTACTACACGGATGTATCATGTACCATTTCAAATGTTTTTTTTTTAATTTTACAACACAGATGGAATATGTTCCATTTTTAAATGTTTTTTTTTTTAATTTTAGTAGGTTTTAAATATGTTTTTTATGATAGAAATCGTCATTTGAATTATTTCCTTGCTTACATTGAACCTACTTACGATTACAAGAGGTCGGACATAAGACTAATATTTTTGGAAGGATAGATTTTTTATAAAAAAATGATTCGAAGACATTTGAATTATTTTCTTGCTTACATTGAACCTACTTAGTTAATTCGTTTACGAAAAGAGGTCAGGCTTATGATGAATATTTAAAAAGCTTTTCAGACACTAGAACTTAGGACCTAATTGAAGTAGGTTTATATAGGTTTCATAAAATAATAAAGTAGGTATTAGATACGTAGGATTCCAAATTCCTTTAGTATTTTATAGCTTTGTTGTTACGAAAGACGATGTATTAATATTGCCGCTATAACAATAAATACATACTAAAAACAGAATAAAATATAAATTATAGCTTGGCTCCCATACAACAAACGTGATTTTTTTGGCTTTTTTTCTAGATGGTACGGAACTGTTCGTGCGCGTGTCCGACACGCACTTGGCCGGTTTTTATACATACATCACGATTCTAAATGATCCAAGTGATTTCAACGAATAAACGCTTTTTTGATTTGATTTTGTCTAATGATCTTGGACTATTCAATATAATAAATATACTATATTCAATACTATATAATAATATAAATAAAAAAACATCCAAATCGGATCACCAGGTAAAAGTATAAACCGGCTAAGTGCGAGTCGGACTCGCGCACGAAGGATTCCGTTAACTATAAAAAACAGCAAAAAAATCACGTTGTTGTATGGGAGCCCCACTTAAATATTTATTTTATTCTGTTTTTAGTATTTGTTGTTATAGCGTCAACAGAAATACATCATCTGTGAAAATTTCAACTGTCTAGCTATCACGGTTCATGAGATACAGCCGAAGTCTTAGTAATAGAGTCCCGTTTTTATCCTTTAGGTACAGAAACCTAAAAAGCAACAAAAAATACATGTCGAATTGAGGACCTACTCGTTTTTGTCGGTTAAAAAGTATTCCGTACACCTGTAACATTTTTCCATTATAAATAAGTTATTACTGAAACATGACGGGTAATAAAAGCTGTAATTTTTTACCCTAATTGAGCGGGTAAAAATGGGGAGGTAGTGGGTAAAAATCAAACTCTTTGATCTTTTTTAATGTGCGATACTCAAACGCCAATAGGTACATGTTATGTTCCTTTGAACGATTAAAAACCCTCGTTAGCCACCTTTTAACTTTCTTTTGCATGGCCTCACAGTTCAGTTGGTAGCTCTGCCTTCTTACGGCTGTAGGTTTGATTCCCACGAAAGACAAAACATCTGTGTGATGACTATGTAGTTAACTAATTATAATTAGTAATTAATTATGTAGTATGTATTTACAAAAAAATATTCTTTTAATTAGCTAGTTTCCACAGTAAAAGTTTTGCGTAGTTTGAGACTAGACTGCGCTGTGTATAAAAATAAAAAGAAAACCGACGAAAATTTTTTGATCAATCGAAATTTAAGGGACGATATTAGTTTTTTAAGTATTATGAAGGATCTATTATTCCTTTTTATAATCTAGATAAGACCAACTTGGGACTATTCTCTACACTAGTCTACACAAAAAAAACATCGAAATAAGATGACCAGGTAAAAAGAAATGCGTGGTCATACAAAAAAAAAACCGGCAAAGTGCGAGTCGGACTCTCGCACGAAGGGTTCCGTACCATTATCTATAAAAAACGGCAAAAAAAACACGTTTACTGTATGGGAGCCCCACTTAAATCTTAATTTTATTCTGTTTTTAGTATTTGTTGTAGCGACAACAGAAATACATAATCTGTGAAAATTTCAACTGTCTAGCTATCACGGTTCATGAGATACAGCTCTATGACAGACAGACGGACTGACGGACAAACGGACAGCGAAGTCTTAGTAATAGGGTAATAGGTACGGAACCCTAAAAACGCGTCGACTTGAGAACCTCCTCCGTTTCGTCGGTTAAAAAGTAAACCAAAACAAAATACCTCTAGACTTAAGTCCACCCTCAACAATGAGATGCAAAGCATACCACAGACAATAGACGGGTAAACAGAACCACAAACAATAGTCCTTTCTTTTTAAAATCCCTTTCTTTGAAGATGACAAGAAGTATCTGCGTTATTGTGCGCCCTTTTAACTCTCTTGTTTTGTCTATGGCAAGGTCTAATGAGTGTTTATTGATGGTTCATGCAAAGAAATATGGAGGTTTCCTTTTTGTTAAGGCTTAAACAGGGTGTTACAAAACTACCCGTAAAGCCGAAAGGAGGTTAAATTGGGCCTTATAACGAGTCCATTCACAATATTAGAACTGTAGTAACGCAAAAATAAACATTTATAAATGAATAATAAAAAAACTATTAAAGTAGACAATTAATAGGTAAAATAGGGTACATAGGCTTTCTGTTAAATAATCTGGTTCCCGTCATGACAGCTTAAGGGTTGACAATATTATAATTAATTATATTTATTACGGGATATTTTGTAACACGTATATATATATTATATTTATTTTAAGGTAGTTTATCCATCGGCAGCGTATATGGCGATAGGCTTGCAACCTATCACGTATGAAACACTTAGGTATTACTGCGAAATGTGGTCATGTGCCATAATATCATTGTTGGACGTGCCTCTGACCCCTTTTAGACATCATCAAGAATCTAAGATCGCCTGAAGATCTGATTCGTAATTTTCTGTTTTTTTTTACACAGTAGACGAGTAATAAATGTTTTTGGTGAATGCAGAATCGTTTTTTCTCAATAACCACAAAACATACAGTTTTATTTTTAATGACAAAGATAACTTAAGGATATAATCTAGATAAATTACAGACAGAAACACGATTGGTAAAACTTTTCTCAATAGATTTATTTTCCAAAGTTGGCTCTTCAAAAACACTGGTTTCGTTTTTAATCAAAACTATGAATAGCTAAACAGTTAGTTTTTTTATAATTCGTTAGATAATCATACTAGCTAAGTAAATTACAGTCAGTTTCTTTTTATGTTTGATGGTTTTCAAGTTTTTTGTCTTATCCGGGTAGACTCAGCCCATACAAAAATTCAAAAATTTCACTTAACAGCACCAATTTCCATTTTGATTAAAACAATCCTAATTAAAAGACAGCCCTAAAGTTTACGCTGGAATAAGATCGATCGTGTTTTACTGAAGTTTTAGTTAAGTAGTTTGGGGGGCAACAGAATTACCACCATTGAGCTTTTTACCACTAGCCGACGCGACTCACGACACCGGCTAGAAGTAGGAACGAAAAAAAAAACATTTATTTCAGGCACATGTATGTAAAACTATACCGACACCCATTTCACATAAAATAAATAGAAATAGATGGCGCTCCGTGCCTTTTAAGTAGAAAAAAATGTGATAAAATAGCTCTGAATCAAAATATTTAAATTAAAAAAAAAAAAAACTCCCGCCTCTGAAGTCAATGGATACTATACATATTTTGAGCAAAGAACCACGAACACGTCAGCATTAAAAAAAAACCGCACAACGATGTTGACATTATCAAAACGATTTGACAGTGCTCCGAGATATTCGGCCAAACCGCACTCTCAGAAATCATCGTCTAAAAGTCAAAGTCAAAGTCAAAGTCATAGACAAAATAAAAAAAATCAAAATAGCGTTTATTCATTGAAATCACTTGGATCATTTAGAATCGTCAAATTTAGTTAAGTTTAATTTAGTTTAATTTTGTACATTGTTTGTTTTTTTTTAGGGTTCCGTACCCAAAGGGTAAAATCGGAACCCTATTACTAAGACTTCGCTGTCCGTCTGTCTGTCTGTCTGTCTGTCCGTCTGTCTGTCACAGGGCTGTATCTCATGAACCGTGATAGCTAGACAGTTGAAATTTTCACAGATAATGTATTTCTATTGCTGCTCTAACAACAAATACTAAAAACAGACTAAAATAAATATTTATGGGGGGCTCCCATACAACAAACATGTTTTTTTTTTTTTGCCGTTTTTATAAATAATGGTACGGAATCCTTCGTGCGCGAGTCCGACTCGCACTTGGCCGGTTTTTTTAAGTCTTTGTACTTATTATTTTTAATACAAAATGAATCTTAATTATTATTGATACAGCGAGTTGGAGCAGTCCCAGGCTTTTTTGTCGTCTAAATAATCAGATATTTTATAGTAAGCCTTTTTGCATAGTTTACGTTTAATTAAGTTTTTAAATTTGCTAATATATAGCTTTTGCATGTCATTTGGGATTTTGTTATAGAAGCGTACCTTGAAATGATTTCTTATAGTTGTCTTATAGTTTTTGTAGTTTTAGTAAGCTTAGTCGTGGGAACAACGAGTTTATCCTTATTTCTAGTATTTGCATCATGATTATCGCTATTTTTCTTAAACAAACTAATATTTTTACGAACATACATTAGATTTTCATAAATGTACTGGCTAGGTACAGTCATTATGTTTATTTCTTTAAACTTATTTTGCAGTGATTCTCTGGGACCCATGTTGTAAATTGCTCGAACAGCTCTCTTCTGCAACACAAATATGGTGTTTACCGTAACCACCATATTTGTGTTGCAGAAGAGTGCTGCAGACGTAAACAGTTTACGTCTGCAGCACTCCCCCACAACAATATGCCATAAGACATAATGCTATGAAAGTAGCTGAAGTAGTAAAATTTATGATGTCAATTGTACAATATGACGTTTGTCTATATCGTTGATCGTTTTAAAAAGACCACAAACTAAACACACATCAAACTTATAACACCCCTCTTTATGCGTCGGAGGTTAAAAATAGCCGGAGCCGTGTCGTTGACGTGCCGGCTATTGAAAAAGCTTTCAATAACTATGGTAGCGTTATTGGTGTTTTTCGTTTGAATAAAAATGAGGCTACTTAGGAGGTAGGCAGTAAAAGATGGTGGAATACATTATTTGCTAAAAGCAGATATAAACTTCTATTTTTCACGTGAAAGCTTTCCCGAGAATATATTTCAAGATTTATCCTCGCATTTTTATTATTACCTTCTGTGGTCTGCTTCATTGGTTTACTTTAAGCTGGTAGGTACAGTTGGCGACAAAAATATCCTGCTAGAGTCTTTCTAAACTTAAAATGAACGCCTCTTCACAAAGCGGTTTGTTTCAATGTGAGAGAAGAGATATGACAACACTTTAATTGTGTGTGTGTGGCCCGACATCGCCATCTAGCTCCAAAGTAAGAAAAGCTGTACTATGGGAACCAGAGATTACTGATAGATAAAAAATACCTTTTTTTAGGGTTCCGTACCCAAAGGGTAAAAACGGGATCCTATTACTAAGACTTCGCTGTACGTCTGTCCGTCTGTCCGTCTGTCTGTCACAGGGCTGTATCTCATAAACCGTGATAGCTAGACAGTTGAAATTAAACACAGGTTATGTATTTCTGTTGTCGCTATAACAACAAATACTAAAAACAGAATAAAATAAATATTTAAATGGGGCTCCCATACAACAAACTTGATTGTTTTGCAGTTTTTTTTATAGGTAGTGGTACGGAACCCTTTGTGCGCGAGTTTTTAAATAAATAATTATTATATTATATATTTAACACCCAGACACAGAACAAACATCTAAGTTCATCACACAAATATTTATCCTGGGTAGGAATCGAAAACACAACCTACAGTGCAAAAGACAGAGTTATCAACTGAGCTACGAGGCCAGTGTATGAGTAACTAACAAAAACCTGGGACTGAATATATTTATGAAGAAACTAGCTGAACACTGCGCGCATTACTACGCCACCAGAGGCCTGAGCCTCTGGCGAGGCCTCTGACCTGAGGCCACTCAGATACCTTCGTGGGTTCATGCACAACAACTTTGCTAAAGATCATCACATGATCATATGCATAGTTTACGATTCTACGAGAACATATAGACAAACATTAATTTTTAGGGTTCCGTACCCAAAGGGTAAAAACGGGACCCTTTTACTAAGAATTCACTGTCCGTCTGTCCGTCTGTTTATTTAATACTAGTAATTTTCACAGGTTATGTATTTCTGTTGTCGCTATAACAACAAATATTAAAAACAGGATAAAATAATTATTTAAGAGGGGCTCCCATACGACAAACGTGTTTTTTTGCCATAGATAATGGTAAGGAACCCTTCGTGCGCGAGGGAAGGGTTCCGACTCGCACTTGGTCGGTTTTTTATATATAAAGATTTGATTCCCATTAGTTCCGTTGTAGGAAAAATTAAAATAAATTCAACATTGAAACTAAGATTAGCTACATAAAAGCTTTTAGGATCATTAAGTTGACCTCCCAAAATGTTGAATATCTTAGATAAGGCAATTTCAATCAAAAAGCAATTTAACGTTTTTTTAATTTTTTCATTACTTTTCAACCGACAAAAGTATCTTAAAAAGTAACTAATTTTGCCTAAATTTCAAAGTTATTAGAATGAATTAAGTAGATAAAAATTGTTCTTCGTAAATTCTAATCAAAGTCAAGGCATATTTCAACAAAATCGCAAGGATCACTTTGAAACGTCTTAGGAACTAGGTAAAGCTATGCCTGTTCCTCGCTACCAAGCCTAGAAGAATCAGGCAACAAACACGGCTTGGGTCTACCTTTTTTTTAATGATCCTTTCCTTAATGCTATGTAGAGCTCCAGTGTGATGCCAATCGAACAAGGTGAAGGCACAAACAAGAGTAACAATTAAAAGTACTACATATGTACGAATCAGGCAACAAACACGGCTTGGGGCCTATGATTTTCAATGATCCTTTCCATAATGCTATGTAGAGTTCCAGTGTGGTGCCGTCAGAACAAGGCTCAATCAAGAATAATAATTAAAAGTAGGTACTAAACAAGTACGTAATACAAAGCTGACTGTACCAACCTAATACTCGCGTTACAATATTTGAACAGTGGATTGGTTCACATTATTTTTCTGGGTCCTATAATCCCACTGATGGAATTTTTAATTGGAGTTCTGTGTAATGCTCGCTGAATTTTCGGATCTTCAAAATCCGGAAACCGCCCGAAAAATGAGCGAGATTTTTTAGGTTATAGGTACTGTTATTTTTTGGCTGAGCTAGGATTTCAATATCTAACAAGAGAGTTTGAGTTAGATTATTTTTAACACGCTTTTATTAGCTCGGGTTGTATCTATGTATGTAACGGAATCTTTGAGCTTAATTTTCACCAATTTCCAGAAGTCTGATTTTCAGTAGTTTTTTAGTTTATGTGGTACTAACAAAATCATTAATTTTACCTCATTATAATAGTGTAGTAGAAAATATTTTTATTTAAACCAACTTTGCTTCAATTACATACAACAAAATATCGAACACAACAAAAAAAAACTCAAATCGTCGAGCCGTTCTCAATGATGATCTATACATACGTCAATAGATTTTTATTTCCACAATAATACAAAAAATCTTTTGATATACATTTTTCTATCTATTACGTGATAAATAGGCATTTATGTGGGCAGAACAGCCTTTGTATTTTTAGGGGTCTGTAGTCCGACAAGGAACTTATAGTTTTGCCAAGTTTGTCCGTCCGTCCCGAGTTGAAGGCGTTTCACTTCAGTTTGGTGCTAGCTGGCGCTGTGTGATAACGTCTACTAATATGTATGTATGTATGTATGTAATTTAGTACTATCATTATGCAAAGCACGGCAATGAATGATGACAATTAAACAAAGTTATTATTATCACACAGAGCTAATAATTTATTGAATTATTTAGTTTGATTAATTAGATTTATATTATTTATTTCTGGTTGTTGAATAAGTTTCTATTATATTCCAGGTATACAGTTGTGAAATAAAAAGTTAAGTTTGATTGCCATGCTCAAATAGAAAAATCGCTGGTTATAGCTGGTTATACACAAAAAAATGTTTTTGCATAAACTTCTGTAAAATCAACTTTTCCCGGGTAATTGTGCTAGGCGGACTAGCTCCGGAACCCTCCACTGTGCGTGATCTGATACGCGCTTGGCCGTTTATTCATTTTTTGCGAGTAGGTATCCTTTTTGTTCATTTATTTACATTATATTGAGGGAGGGCTTCTACACGAGTATCATCAAATATCCCGCAGCCATTTATAAACATTCAAATTCTGTTGGTAAATTCCAAATGAGTGGTTTATTGAACACTAGCTTCCAACCGCGGCTTCGCTTCCCTGGTATCTCGATAAAAAGTAGCTTTTATATGCTATTCGAGTGGCCTGAGCACGAACCACTATCGTATTGACAACGTATCATCCAAATGTCAAAACTGACACTTCTGTTCATGTCAGATTTGACATTTGGATGATACGCTGTCGATACCATAGTGGTTCTTGCTAACCTCCCTACACCATGTATATTCCAAGTCGTTCATCGTAAGGGCGTGATAGAGTCTATATCGTAAAACATTGAAGTTCCTTACAAGTAATATTTTTTTTTTGATGAATGCAGAATCGTTTTTTCTCAATAACCGCAAAACATACAGTTTTGCTTTTATGACAAAGATAACTTAAGGATTTAATCAATATAAATTATAGTCAGAATCACGATTGGTGAAACTTTTCTCAATAGATTTATTTTTCAAAGCTAGTTCTTCCAAATCACTAATTTCTTTTTACTCAAAACGATGAATAGCTAAACAGTTCATTTTTATATAATTCGTTAGATAATCATACTAGCTACATAAATAAAATACAGTTTCTTTTTTAGTTTGACGGTTTTCTAGATAATGCGGTTTTATCACTTTTTCTGTCCTATCCGGGTAGTATCACTTTAAAAAGAAACAATATGAAATTTCATCACAATCGGCCCGGTGTTTGGCCGTGATAAATAGACACTAGCATTTATAATATTAGTACCTATAGGTTTATTTTTATTTACCTACGTTAAGTTAGTATGTATTTGAGTACCATTGCCTTTTAATGCCCACTAGAACCTTTTCAAGTAAATTCAGTGCAAGTAGAGCTTTACTACACAAATAGTGGAAATGTTTCCTCAAAGCATAACTCTACTGAATGCTTTTTGCCCTTTCGGATTACGGGTTTTTTACATGTAGGGGGGTTAAGAAAGTGTTTTTTTGTGTCTGGGCTTAATAAATAAAATATTCGTGGACATTTTTATACAATGCCATCTAGCCCTAAACTAAGCAAAACTTGTACTATGGGGAATATACAACTTACTACCTACTGTAGGATCCACATTTAATAAAAACTTATTTCAAACAAAATAAAAACTCTTGTAACGAAAACTCTTTACGCTTAGGAAAGCAGAAAGGAATATAACGTCAGTGTAGAAAAACGATTGAAGAGAATTGGAAGTTGGTTTTGATACAGAGAAAAATATACATTATAAAATCGTTTTCTGTGATATTTTGATTGTTGTGAGCTCCCCGTCCCCACAACTGGTGACCCCGACGTGATAATTGATGTGGGATCCACACTACTATGGGAACTTGTGCTGTAGGTTGTGGGTTCGATCCCCACCCGGAATAAACATTTGTGTGATGAACATAGATGTTTGTTCTGTGTTTGTGTGTTAAGGGGCTCCCAGTCGACGATTGCTCTTTTTCGAAACGAAAAAAGAAATACTTCTGAACAAGCCACATCTCCTATTTTTATAAGTATACTAGCTGTCCCGACAGACGTTGTCCTGTCAAATGTCAATTATCCCACAGAAAAAAGCACTTTCCGTTTTTCCCGATCTTTACGCCACCCTTATCACTTAGGGGTATGAAAAATAGATGTTGGTCGATTCTCAGACCTACTCAATATGCTCACAAAATTTCATGAGAATCGGTCAAGCCGTTTCGGAAGAGTACGGTAACTAACATTGTGACATGGAAATTTTATATATTAGATTACTTCAGGTTCCTACCTAGATTTCTATTAAGCTGAAAACATAATAGCAGAAACTTTTCACGATAAAGATATTATTTCAAAATTATACGTTTTAGAATATATATACCTACTATTAAAATCAACTTGTGATTTATTGTTAAAGATAGGTAATATGTAGATCTAGATTTCTATTAGAATGGATTTTTGATAAGTAATTATACATAATTTATATCATTAATTTATTCGAAAAGCTAAGGCGGACCACGCGCCGACATGTGTTTGTCGTCATTGCAGCGGTCGGTAGGATTATTTATCAAGTGATTAAAGATGGGTACATCTTTATTCACATATACTATACATTATAAAATAGGAGATGTGGCTTGTTCACAAGTATTTCTTTTTTCGTTTCGAACAAAAACAATCGTCGACTGTTAGCGCCTTAATATGTATTTTAAGTATGTATTTACAAAAAAAATTGTAAATAAGTATTATATCAGCTATCTGGTTCCCATAGTACAAGCTTTGCTTAGTTTGGGGCTAGATGGCGATGTGTGAAATGTCGACCAATATTTATTTATTATTTACTGTCTAGCTATCACGATTCATTACATACAGCCTTGTGACAGACAGACGGACAACGAAGTCTTAGTTATAGGGTCTCGTTTTTAGGGTTTCGTACCCAAAGGGTAAAATCGGAACCCTATTACTAAGACTTCGCTGTCCGTCTGTCTTTCTGTCCGTCCGTCCGTCCGTCTGTCTGTCACAGGGCTGTATCTCATGAACCGTGATAGCTAGACAGTTACAATATTCACAGATTATGTATTTCGGTTGCTGCTATAACAACAAATACTAAAAATAGAATTAAATAAATATTTAAGAGGGGCTCCCATACAACAAAAGTGATTTTTTTGCCGTTTTTATTGATAATGGTACGGAACCCTTCGTGCGCGAGTCCGACTCGCACTTGGCCGGTTTTTATCCTTTGGGTACGGAACCCTAAAAACGTGGTAATTAGCCGTATTTATAGTTAAAATGAGCACTGATTATTTCTTAGGTAGGTCATTGTCTACTGTTAGTTCATCGCCCTTTTTGATTAAATACCAACTCATTATTATTCTTTATTGTTTATCACTGAGTTCTTAGTAAACACAGAGGTTGATAACTCTTTTTTATCTAATATATAAAACTCTCGTGTCACAGTGTTTGTAACCAAACTCCTCTGACACGGCTTGACCGATTGTTATTAAGGGGCTCCCAGTCGCTGATTGCTCTTTTTCGAACGAAAAAAGAAATTTTATATATTAGACTAGCTGTCCCGACAGACGTTGTCCTGTCAAAAACAATAATCCCACAGAAAAAAGCAATTTCCTTTTTTCCCGATCTTTACGCCACCCTTATCACTTAGGGGTATGAAAAATAGATGTTGGTCGATTCTCAGACCTACTCAATATGCTCACAAAATTTCATGAGAATCGGTCAAGCCGTTTCAATTAGATTAGGATTACTCAGAGATAATGTAGCATTCTAATAGTGAAACAATTTTTGATATCGGTCCAGTCGTTATTGAGTTTATTCTTAAATTACTGACTAACTGACTGATCTATCAATGTGCAACCTAAATAATTTCGTAGAAACTAGAAATTTGGATTGAGAATCCTTTGTCGCTGCGAAGGTCGAAGTCTGAAAATAACTTCAGGTGAACGAAGTCGCGGGTTTCCACTACTATTCCATATGGGTTTACCATTTGCAAATGGAAAACGCGGTTATTTACCAGACCGTTCGCACAATTATTTTTTGGGTTGAACGTAATTGAGCCGAAAACGTAATGCGATTCGCACACCCACCGCGCAAAGCGTAAAAGCGGATCCAATGTGTAGGTGCCTTAATATGGTACCCACAATATGTACCTATATATTCCACTGACACTTAGGGTGATGCTTCAAATTTTCGTTTTTTTTTTATGGGCTGAGTCTACCCGGATAAGACGGAAAAAGTGATAAAACCGCATTATCTTGAAAACCATCAAACTTAAAAAGAAACTGTCTTTAGAAACTGTCTTTTATTTATGTAGCTAGTATGATTATCTAACGAATTATATAAGAATGAACTGTTTAGCTGTTCATAGTTTTGATTAAAAACGAAACTAGTGTTTTTGAAGAGCCAACTTTGGAAAATAAATCTATTGTGAAAAGTTTCACCAATCGTGTTTCTGTCTATAATTTATCTAGATTAAATCGTTAAGTTATCTTTGGCATAAAAAAACAAATCTGTATGTTTTACGGTTATTGAGAAAAACGATTCTGCATTCATCAAAAAATATTACTCGTCATAAGGTGGAATATTGCAACTCAATTTTGAAGCAGTTTTATCCCCAACCGATTGAGCTGAAATTTTGCATAATTATTTATTTTGGTGAAAATGCAATAATATGGAGACAGCGAGCCGATCTGATGATGGAGCCAGGAGCTGTTCAACGGAACTCCTCAGTAAATAGTCTGATTATCTGTCCGTTAGTCTGTCACAGTGCTGTATCTCATGAACCGTGGTAGCTAAACAGTTGAAATTTTCACAGATGATGTATTTCTGTTGTCGCTATAACAACAAATACTAAAAACAGAACAAAATAAATATTTAAGTTGGGCTCCCATACAACAAACTTGATTTTTTTACCGTTTTTTATAGATAATGGTACGGTACCCTTCGTGCGCGAGTCCGACTCGCACTTGGCCGGTTTTTGAAAATGTTTTTTTAATGAAAACTACCTACTAGTTCTAACGTTTAATCATGTGTATGTTAGCTATGTACTAGAAAGTAAGTCCGTAGTACTTACTTGTACATAACCTTACCTACAAACCTCACAGTACAAATGGGCGGCTAAGCCTGCTCAGGGGCCGTACCACATACTCAAAAGTAATATTAAAAATATACTACACGGTGCGAAAGTGACAACGCAGTTTTGTTATTTTATTTTTATTATTGTTTTATTTATTTTTATTTTTGTTATATATGTATATGTTTTATTTATTATTTTTATATTTAATTTTGTATCTACTTGTATATATTTAAAGCCGCACCAACATGCCCCTTCTCTTTATATGTTCATTCCAGTCCATTCTAAGGTTGCCTGGTAGAGATCGCTTTTAGCGATAAGGCCGCCCATTGTATTACCTTTAAGCATAGTGTTATTTATTTTACTTCTGTTCATAAATATTTGTATTCGTGTGAACGTGTGGTAATCAATAAAGTGTTATCTATCTATCTATCTATCTAACGCAATACGAACTCGTATAGCGTTGTCACTTTCGCACCGCGAGTAACATAAATAAATATTGTGGGACTTTACACACATCGTCATCTTGCCTTAAACTAAGCAAAGCTTGTACAATGGGAACCAGATAACTGATAGAATACATAGAATTAAAACTATCGTGGTATTCCCCGATCTGTCGCTGATCGCTGTCCCGGGCGATGCTCATGATGAAGAGCATCTGAATAGTCTCGAAACGTCAGCAATACAAGAACAAAACGTGGTAATCCGCCGTATTTATAGTTTATAGTTAAAACTGATAGAATACTATACCTATACTTTTTTTTTAAATACATACTTATTATGCACTAGCCGACCCGTGACAGACGTTGTCCTGTCAAATTTCAATAATCGAATAGATAAGACTGAATGTTTTTAGTCTGTGATGTCAGATTTGTTGCACTGCAGCGCCATCTATACAGAAATCATTATTATTTTTTTGCGTTTTTTTTCGTTTTGGAGATGTTTTTCATATTTTAAAGTAGTTTATTATTTATTCGGGCAGTATATCTACATCTACAGAAAATTTCAACTTCATCCGTTTTGTCGTTTAGCCTGATTGAGGAACAAACATACATACAAACTTAGGATTAAATTCGAATTCAAATTCAAAAATCATTTATTTCAATAAAATCACAACGATCACTTTGAAACGTCTTAGGAACTAGGTGAAGCTACGCCGATTCCACGCGACCAAGCCTAGAAGAATCAGGCAACAAAAACACACACATTAGGATTTAACACCCAGACACAGAACAGACATCTATGTTCATCACACAAACATTTATCCTGTGTGGGAACCATAACCTACAGCGCTACTACTACTACCAACTGAGCTGTGAGGCCAATATTGTTTTGATATTACTTTAGGACCTTATGGTATGGCTTCGGAGCTCCATCTGTATTTGTTCACGGATTACCGAGTATTGCTATACGCATGAAGAGGAAAATTATGTTTTTATTTCCCCAATTACCTAAAGATATCACATTCCCTCAGGTTGTGCCTTTTGAGTGAAGAATGCGGACATTAAATGCTTCTACATTCTAGACTCCTCTGATATTTAAACACGGCAGATTTTTTAATAAATAATAAATAAATAGGATCACGACTGTAATCCCCAAGTACGGTAGACATCCTCTCAGATCTCCAGACGCTTAGATCCTTTGAAGATGTCTAGTGGGGATAGTCAGAGGCACGTCCAAACATTATATTTGGCACATGTCCACATTTTGCAGTAGTTAGCATTCCATACGTGACAGGTTGCAAGCCCATCGCCGCTTAAAAGAATACTAAATGGTTTCCTCACGATGTTTTCCTTCACCGTTTTGAGCACTCGTTTTTGATGCGCATATAAATTTTTAAAACAAAAAAATCGCTGCCGGTATTCGAACCCACGACCTTCAGATTGAAAGTCGAGGTACCTCCCACTCGGCCAACACTGCTATTTATACTGCTATTTTTAAATACCCAATATTCGCATACCAAAAGTCGTTTTTAGGGTTTCGTAGTCTACAAGACAAGAAACCCTTAAGGCCCTGTATGTCGACGATTGCTCTTTTTCGAAACGAAAAAAGAAATACTTCTGAACAAGCCACATCTTCTATTTTTATAATGTATAGTATATGTGAATAAAGATGTACCCATCTTTAATCACTTCGATAAATAATCCTACCGACCGCTGCAATGACGACCGTCCGTCTATTAGTGCTAGAAAGCTGTAATTTGGCAAGTATATTGTATATACATATTAGTAATGTCAACAAAGTCGTAGAATAAAATATTGTAAAACAGTTTTTTTGTTGGTACCTATAATTTTTAGGGTTCCGTACCCAAAGGTTAAAAACGGGACCCTATTACTAAGACTTCGCTGTCCGTCTGTATCTCATGAACCTTGATAGCTAGACAGTTACAATTTTCACAGGTTATGTATTTCTGTTGCCGCTATAACAACAAATACTAAAATAAATATTTTAGTGGGGCTCCCATACAACAAACGTGTTTTTTTGGCGTTTTTAGGGTTCCGTACCCAAAGGGTAAAATCGGAACCCTATTACTAAGACTTCGCTGTCCGTCTGTCCGTCTGTCTGTCACAGGGCTGTATCTCATGAACCATGATAGCTAGACATTTGAAATTTTCACAGATTATGTATTTCTATTGCTGCTCGAACAACAAATACTAAAAACAGAATAAAATAAATATTTAAGGGGGGCTCCCATACAACAAACTTGATTTTTGCATTCCAGCGCCATCTAGTTTCATTTGATGTTACTACGTATTATAGGTACTTTTCGCGGTCTCATGCGACCGCTCGGGGTTTTTGAGGTAAGATGAAAGAGGTTTGCGATTCCGCTGGCAGGTGGCGCTATTTTACCACTATCGGTAAAGTAAGTCGGTAAATAGGTGGTACTTCACATGATCGAATAAAAAGATTGAAATTGAATTATTGAATTCATGTAGTTAGGTAAATAGGTACCTACCTAGATATTAGATATTAGTAGTAGATATTATTAATTTCCAATTAATTTAGAGTTCGAATCCTGGCCGTGCATCAATGGATATTTCTGTTCGAAAAATGTACCTATATGCGCGTTACACGTGTTTATAACAGTGAAGGAAAACATCGTGAGGAAACCTGTTAGTATTCTTGAAAGCGGCGACGGGATTGCAACCTGTCACGTGTGGAATGCTAACTACGTAGTTAGGTAAATAGGTAGGTTACGAGATATTATGAATTATTTTTTATGTTTCTAGGGTTCCGTATCTAAAGGGTAAAAAACGGGACTACTAAGACACCGCTGTCCGTCTGTCTGTTACCAGGCTGTATCTCGTGACCGTGATAGCTAGACAGTTGAAATTTTCACAGATGATGTATTTCTCTAAAATCAGCATAAAATAAATATTTAAGTGAGACTCCCGTACAACAAACGTGATTTTTTCGGAACCCTTCGTGCGCGAGTCCGACTCGCACTTGGCCGGTTTTTTAAAGAATGGTACGGAACCCTTCGGGCGCGAGTCCGTCTCGCACTTGGCCGGTTTTTATTACATCGTTGGTACCTTTTATTTTTTCGATTATCCTTTTATTAAATGCTATGTAGAGCAATGTGGGTAAAAGGCACTTCCAAATATCAATTTCAATAAAAGTCATATCAAAGTTCAATTTGGCTGTATTAAAAACCTGGTTAAATCGTACTGCAGTTTTAAATCTGTATTCGAATAATAAACTTGTATAGTCGTGTTCGATCGGATGTCGATGGTTATTCGATTTCATACCCGACTATATAACGTCCCCTGACTTCGTTCGTTGGCAGTGATTTTTATTACAAAACTGGCTGTCCCGACAGACGTTCTCCTGTCATTTTTTTATAACCTTTTTCTTACACTAACGATGACAACAAAAAAAGAATTAGCAAAATCGGTCCAGCCGTTCACGCGTGATGCTATGACCAAGGGGAATAGGAATTCATTTTTGTATATAAGATTAGCTGACCTGTCACGTCAGGTGGGAATGTGCCAAATATAATGTTTGGACGTGCCTCTGGCTACCCCCACTAGAAATCTTCAAAGGATCTAAGCGCCTGGAGATCTGAGAGTCTACCGTACTTGGAGATTACAGTCGTGATCCTAATTTTTTTTATATAAGATTTAACGTAGTTTCGTAGTAAGTAGGTAGTTACTTCGCTGTAATATCAAGTTTTGCATTTAAAAAACAAGTAAAAACAAACAAAATAGCAACGAAATAAGTCGAGCAAAATAGCATCCTTTTCTCAAGCAGTTCGCCATTTTCGATCCCTACATTTAATCTTACCTAAGATGTTTCGATGTTTGTATGTTTGTGGATCAATCAGGATTTAGATGAAACTTGGAATATACATAGTTTATACCCTGGAATCCAGAAGCTAGGATCTACATTATTATGCAAAAATTTGTTCCGACACGGAGAACAAATCGTATCTCAGTCTACTCGTCCGCCACACCACCGAAGTCGTCGAAATCAAAACCTCACGGCAGTCAGTTAGTAACGTAAGAGTTATTATGCAGAATACAGATTGGCTCTATCGAGATAAATGAATTCGCTCTGGCTTTCCGATTGACATTTAATCGATATTACCAATGATATTCATTGTGTAAGCAAGGGATGGTAGAGTTGTAACTTTTTAAACCGTTCGAATATATTCGGATTTTGAATTCGGAACTTCTTTTTAGTCTATAATTCCTTTCAACGAGGTTTTATGTTAGAACACAATTTGATTTTAAAAACCGAACACAAAGGAGGTTATATTAAGTAAGGAGTTTTGTGACCCATGAAGGCCTGATCAGAGAAGTTTACTGAGAATACTGAAGGTATAAGCGTTTCTTGTCTTGTAAGTGTAGGAAAATATCGTGAGGAAACAATAATATAAAAATGCAAAACAGAAAAATTGTTTGATGGCCGGGATTCAAACCAACACTCAGTCAACACGGCAGTTTTGAGTAAAAACGAAATTAGAGTTTTTGAAGAGCCAATCTTGGAAAATAAATCTATTGAGAAAAGTTTCACCAATAGTGTTTCTGTGTATAATGTATCTAGATTAAATAAGTTATCTTTGTCATAATAAACAAAACTGTATGTTTTGCGGCTATTGAGAAAAATTATACTGATTACATTCATCAAAAGAAATATTACTCGTCTCTATACATACATACATACATTGCAAGTTAAATAAAAGCTTTTAATAAAGGTTGACCATTCTGTTTAAAACACTTTATAACATTGTAACCAAAATAAATGAGTTTTCCTGTCCTATATGAATCGAATCTTTGCAAATGTACGCTGCGGTTGAATTTTATTTCATATTCATATAACAATACCCGACAGAATGTGGTTTGACTGTCCGTTACACGTTTTCAGTAGAGAATTTGCGGACATTTTGAATATAAAAGCGAATAGGTTTTCTATTGAAATATATTTTTTCAAAACTTTTTTAAAAGCTTTAGTAAATTCGTTCGAGCCCACTTTTTTATCTGACCAGCTGACTTGACAGGAATGCGTTTTAACTCAATCTAAAGAGTTCCGTTGAACAGCTCCTGACTCCATCAGGTCAGCTCTGTTCCCATATTATTGCATTGTCACTAAAGTTACATGAATGCTAAATTTCAGCTTAGTCGGTTGGAAGGAACTGGTTAAAATTTAATTGAAAGATGTTAGATAATTTTATTGAGACGAGTTCATTTCATCATTCATTTCATCATTTTTTTAATGAATAGTTTTTTCTCAATAACCGCAAAACATATAGTATTGTTTTTGACAAAGATAACTTAAATTTAATCTAGATAAATTTATAGACAAAATCACGATTGGTGAAACTTTTCTTGATAAATTTATTTTCCAAAGTTGGCTCTTCAAAAACACTAATTTCGTTTTTACTCAAAACTATGAGTAGCTAAACAGTTCATTTTTAGGTTTCCGTACCCAAAGGGTAAAAACGGGACCCTATTACTAAGACTTCGTTGTCCGTCTGTCTG
Source organism: Hydriomena furcata (assembly GCA_912999785.1). Lineage (NCBI taxonomy): Eukaryota > Metazoa > Arthropoda > Insecta > Lepidoptera > Geometridae > Hydriomena > Hydriomena furcata. The sequence continues at coordinate 22,991,939 of OU538820.1, forward strand.
TCCGTCTGTCTGTCACAGGGCTGTATCTCATGAACCGTGATAGCTAGACAGTTGAAATTATCACAGATTATGTATTTCTGTTACTGCTCTAACAACAAATACTAAAAACAGAATAAAATAAATATTTAAGGGGGCTTCTATACAAGAAACATGTTTTTTTTGCCGTTTTTATAGATAATGGTACGGAACCCTTCGTGCGCAAGTCCGAATCGCACTTGGCCGGTTTTTATATAATTCGTTAGATAATCATACTAGCTACATAAATCAGACAGTTTCTTTTTAAGTTTGATGGTTTTCAAAATAACGCGGCTTTATCACTTTTTCCATCCTATTCGGGTAGACTCAGCCCATACAAAAAACAAAAAAATTCAAGCATTACCTTAATTTTAAAATGAATGATGGTTCCAATTATTAAGAAACGCTCGATAAAAAGCAATATAACTTTGTGATAGTTTAAATTCCTTGTAATTGACGTCATATTCACAGAAATGTGTCCGCAGTTTTAAGCTATGTGAACTTGGCGCCCGACTTTTGAAAATCTTTTTTTTTTCTTTTGGTTCTAATAGATATAGGTATGTAGTTGATTGTAGTAAATTTTTTTTCGTTTGTAGTAGCTCTGAAAAAAAATTAGAGGACTTTGAAAAAAACTCAGCGCGCGACTTTGGAAAATCCAATTTTTTTCTTTAGGTTCTTATAGGCTTAGGTATGTAGTTGATTGTAGTGACAATTTTTTCGTTTGTAGTAGCTCTAAAAAAAAATAGGAGAACTTTGAAGTTTTTTTCCCTAACATTAATAAATATTTTATTTATTAATGTTAGGGAAAAAAACTTCAAAGTTCTCCTATTTTTTTATAAATATTGAAGTTTTTTTCCCTAACATTAATAAATATTTTATTTATTAATGTTAGGGAAAAAAACTTCAAAGTTCTCCTATTTTTTTTTAGAGCTACTACAAACGAAAAAATTGTCACTACAATCAACTACATACCTAAGCCTATAAGAACCTAAAGAAAAAAATTGGATTTTCCAAAGTCGCGCGCTGAGTTTTTTTCAAAGTCCTCTAATTTTTTTTCAGAGCTACTACAAACGAAAAAAAATTTACTACAATCAACTACATACCTATATCTATTAGAACCAAAAGAAAAAAAAAAGATTTTCAAAAGTCGGGCGCCAAGTTCACATAGCTGCAGTTTTATTATAGACTAGCTGTTGCCCGTGACTTCGTCCGTGTGGTTTTAAAGGTAGCCTATATCCCTCCCCAGGATGCAATCTATCTCCTTGCTAAGTTTTATCGTAATCTGTTCAACGGTTCAGGCGTGAAGAGGAGAGTAACTTATACTTACACAATTATATTGGTTCTCATAATAGGTACGTTATCAGACACAGAACAAACATCCATGTTCATCACACAAATATTTGTCCTGTTTGGCACTATGGCGCACGCAACCGTGTGCCTTTAGAGCTCAACTTTGGCTAGAGGCATACGACAATGTGCCTCTAGTCACACTATGCAGTGTCGCACAACACATAAAGTGATTTTTATGAAAAAAGATTTATCCACTGTGGGTGCGTGTTCTCATAGTGTCGTTCTTGAATACGAGGGTTAGTCTACTCGGATAAGACGGAAAAAGTGATAAAACTTCATTATCTTAAAAACCATCTAACTTAAAAAGAAACTGTCTATCATTTATTTAGCTAAGCTAACAAATTGTATAAAAATGAACTGTTTAGCTATTCATAGTTTTGATTAAAAACGAAAGTTGCCTGAAATTCTGTTTTTATGCGATTATTGAAATTTGACAGAACAAAGTCTGTTGCGGGTTTGGCTAGTTAAATTTTTTGGTGATAACCTATCTAGATGCGTGATTTGAATATCCAGTTTCAGTTTTCAGGACTGTATTTCTATTGTTTGAGTATGGTAATCGCAAGAATGAATGTAAACAACACTTCCACACTTTCCTCGAACAAAAATTCACGTCCACGATTCTTTTATTTTATATTTAAATGTAATATTTGTCTATTTTTCCGTAGACAAATCGGTTTTATCGAGTGCTCGCTCATACTAAGCTTCTACGTATTCTTGTTTAAGTAAACTTAACTTGGGGGCATGTGCCAATTGTAATGTCTTGACGTGCCTCCGACTAACCCCTTTTGCCGCTTCTGCGCTGTAGGTTGTGGGTTCAATTCCCACCCAGGATAAACATTTGTGTGATGAACATAGATGTTTGTTCTGTGTCTGGGTGTTAATATGTATAATAATAATAATATAATAATACAAAAAATAAGTATTAAGTATTCAATCAGTCACCTGGTTCCCTGCTTTGCTTAGTTTGGGGATAGATGGCGCTGTGTGTAAAGTCTGCCAATATTTATTTATATTTATTTTTTACTTATATCTCCAAAGATCTGAGCGCCTGGAGATAGTGCGTACTTCAAAAATCATTTATTTCAATAAAATCACAAGGATCACTTTGAAACGTCTTAGGAGCTAGGTGAAGATACGCTTGTTCCTCGCGTCCAAGCCTAGAAGAATCAGGTAACAAACACGGCTTGGGTCCTATAATTTTTTTAACCGACTTAAAAAAAAGGAGAATGTTCTTAATTCGCCTGTACGTTTTTTTTGTGTGTATGTTTCTCCATTACTTCGGCGTTTGTGGACGGATTTACAATTTAATTTTTTGTTTGAATTCTATACGTTCCTGGTGGTCCCATCACCACCAAGTCAGCATCTGATGATGGGATCCCAGGGAAATCGAGAGAAACCTTCAAAATGTATGGGCATTGATCGTGGTTTTCAACGATAGACCCTTCTTTCAGAATTACCCGTTTTCTATACGTTCGAAATAGAAATCATGAACACCCCGAATTGACGTCACGAATTTGAACCACCTATAAGGCACAGATAACAGGACCTCTGGGTTTTTCATTATGTATTTTAAAGCACTACAATTTTTATTTATAAACATGAAGTAGGTTTTGTTTTTAAACGTAATTATTCAATGATCCTTTCCACAATGCTTGTATGTAGAGCTCCAATGTAGTACCGATCGAACAAGGTGAAGGCTCAAACAAGAATTTTAGGCTAGATGGCTGTCTTCTCATAATCCAGTATCAGTGTTAGGATAGTCTTATTACTGTAAGTTCACCCTTAAAACATACAGGAATCGTTTAATTGGTTAATTTAGTTCTTGATTAAATTATCGTCTTTCACGTCCTTAGCTTTTAATTAGAATAATTCCATATTTCAGCGGAGGCATGTGTAGGTACAGTTCACGGAATTAGATGTGGCATATCGTGTACAATATAAAAAACTCTTATTTTTAAGCATAACATAATTATTTTGTTATTACTAGCTGTTGCCAGCGGTTTCGCGTGGTAACAGGACAAAATGTAGCCTAAATAGATCTATCTTTTTGTTAAGTTCTATTCTGTCTACTCAAAAATTGTTTTAATTTTTTAAATTGGGTAATCTAATCCTAATATATTATTATAAATGCGAAAGTTTGTGAGTTTGTATGTATGTTTGTTCCTCAATCAGGCCTAAACGATAAAACGGATTAAGTTGAAATTTGCTGTAGATGTAGATATAATGCCCGAATAAATAATAGACTACTTAAAAAAATGAAAAACATCCCCAAAATGATAAAAAAACGCAAAAGAGATGATTTCTGTTTAGATGGCGCTGGTGTGCAACAAATTCGACATCACAGACTAAAAAAATTCAGTCTTTTCTATTCGATTATTGAAATTTGATAGGACAACGACTGTCACGGGTCGGCTAGTCTAATCTAAATATAATGTAATTTGAAATATATAGTTTATGATCTGGAATAACATATTAGATAATTTTTATCCGGGTATTTATCAAGTGAGCAAAGCTTAAGTTTGTTATGTAGGTACGTAAATAGAAAGGTGAATAAATAATAGATTTTAAGATAAGAAATTTATTTCGTACCAGACGTCTGTTACACAGAAATAATAATGTCTAAGTAGTATATGTAAGTAATTGAATAGGTTGGTTTGTACGGAACCCTCAAGGCGCGAGTCTTATTCGCACTTGTCCGGTTTTCTATCATTAAATATTGACTAGAACCTACTTGCACATTACAAATCTTAATCTAATTTGTGCCAATTTAACAGCCGGAAGCTGTACCTATGTAATTTAAATGTAAATTGTTTGAGAAATCTTCAAAGGGGTTGGTGAGAGGGTGGTAAACCTGCCCTAATGTGCATGAAACGAGCCACCCTGCCAATTAACGCGCTACTAACAAATTCACATACTAGCCCTGACCTCACTAGGTTTCCTTGAGTCAGGAACTACGAATACCATGGTACCACAAAGTCGAGTCCGACTCCGACTATGTATTTACAAATAATAGAATAAGTATCTATCAGTTATTTCGTTCCTATAGTTCCAAGCTTTGCTTGGTTGAGGCCAGATGGCGCTGTGTGAAATGTCCGCCAATATTTATTTTATATATAATTTAAGATAATATATTGCTTACCGTGTGTATGTTTAGGCTTAGTATGTATACTCCTTGGGGGAGGCTTTTACCCGTACGGGGTCCATACAATGAACAAGCAACTAAACATAATAACTAAAATTAGACTTAATACATAAACCTAAATTAAAAAAAAAGAAAAAAAAAATATTTATATAGATATATACATATATATATATAATTGTAATTTGTATGGAATTAAATAAAGCTTTATTATTATTATTATTATTATTATGTATACTATAAGGTCAGAGACCGAACGACCACGGCAAAAGCAAACAAACCACAATATATTTAAGTTTAAAAACTATTTGTAATTTTTTTTTTATATTTATATTATTAAAATCAAGCCTTTATAAATTCTAGGGTTCTAGTTCTCTTCGAGACAAATCCAACGAGCCCAAACATGGTTATGTAACAACGTGGTTATGTTGTGTAGTTGAGGAGTTCCTATGGCTACAACCGAGCTATATATCAATATAGCTATATATATCCTACATCAGATCAGCTCGCTGTCATATTATTGCATTGTCACGCAGTTACATAAGTATGCAAAATTTCAGCTCACTCGGTTGAAGATAAATGCTTGCTGGTCACGACTGTAATCCCCAAGTACGGTAGACACCCTTTTAGATCTCCAGACGCTTAGATCCTTTGAAGATGTCTAGTGGGGGTAGTCAAAGGCACGTCCAAACATTATATTTGGCACGTGCCCACATTTTGAAGTAGTTAGCATTTCATACGCGACAGGTTGCAAGCTCATCGCCGCTTATAAGAATACTAACTGGTTTCCTCGCGATGTTTTTCTTCACCGTTTTGAGCACGTGTTTTTGAAATGAGATCCTCTTTTTACGTCGGTTAAAAATAGGAAGGTACTTCGTGTTAATTCGTACAAACCACGGAATGTTGACGTTGTGCCTACAAGTTTCCCAAATTATATATGCGAAATTGCGACCCACATTACGTAAAGCGAAATGACAACTCGCCCTACATTAGTAGGAACTAGGAACATATTTAGGGAAGATTTTAGACCAGGGGGCTATTTTGTAAAAACATGATTATCATGTTATGGTATTCAATGCCATAATACCTACGCTTTTTATGCTGTTTAGGCACCTACACCTACGCTTCCAATACAATACCTACGCAGAAGCGTAGGTTTTGTTAAATAGCCCTGCGTGTCCGGTCCAGTGAGGCTGTTTTATAAAAACATGATTATCATGTTATGATGTAGAATACAATAACGACTAGAGAATACTGTAAAGTTTAATTTTAATCCGTTCAGTAGTTTTTGCGTGAAAGAGTTATAAAGACACACACACACACACACACACACCCACTTACTCACTCACAAACTTTCGCATCACGACATAGTATAAAACAAAGTCGCTTTCTCTGTCCCTATATCCCTATGTATGCTTAAATCTTTAAAACTACGCAACGGATTTTGATACGGTTTTTTTTAATAGATAGAGTAATTCAAGAGAAAGGCTTATATGTATAATACATGCATAATATAATAGAGAAACACTGATAATTTTAGAGGTTTCTAATGTGGTGTCGTAAATAAACACATTTGTTTTGCTTGCAAACGCTGCATGAACCCTACGATATACCTATATCAAAATAATGTATTGTATACCTTAAAAACATCTACAAAAAAAACCCGCTATGGTATTAGAAATGTCTTATGCACGGCGAAGCGGGCACGAGTCTGCTAGTTTATAATATTATTAGGATTAAGATATGATTGAAAACACTCGCCATCAACCTCTGAACTGTTACTCGTTAGTAGGTTGTTGTTATTAGTTAGTATTAGACCATAGACAGTATACAAATCCGTAAGAAAAACTCCTTAATGGACTAATTAGGACGTCTAGTGGAAAGCAAACGAACGCTAGCTAACTGATCGCATTTATGTCAATTAGCCACGCTTCTGCTCCATTGAAGTGGGTAATCTTGGCTAGTCCGTGAATTTATTGGCGAGGTGAACTATCTTCAGCAATAAATTCACATCATGCTTGATTAAGACGAGTAATAAATGTTTTTGATGAATGCAGAATCGCTTTTTCTCTATAACCGCAAAACATACAGTTTTGTTTATGACAAAGATAACATAAGGATATAATCTAGATAAATTACAGACAGAAACACGATTGGTGAAACTTTTCTCGATAGATTTATTTTCCAAAGTTGGCTCTTCAAAAACACTAGTTTTGATTTTAATCAAAGCTATGAATAGCTAAACAGTTCATTTTTATATAATTCGTTAGATAATCTTACTAGAAAAGTAAATTACAGACAGTTTCTTTTTAAATTTGATGGTTTTCGAGATAATGCAGTTTTATCACTTTTTCCGTCTTACTCGGGTAGACTCAGCCCATACAAAACGTCAAAAATTTCACTTATCACCTTAAGGATATAATCTAGATAAATTACAGACAGAATCACGATTGGTGAAACTGTTCTCTATAGATTTATTTTCCGAAGTTGGCTCTTCAAAAACACTAGTTTAGTTTTTTTACACTAAAGGGATACACGATGGTCTATGTGTAACAAGCTTAACAAAACACATTAAAACAAAGTGCCAAGACATTATTCAGTCTCTAGTCTCACTATCCATCTTGGCTAGTGACAATCTATCCTATCATCTCCTACTTGAGACTCTGGCCTTAACTGAAGTCGAAGCGTGCGTTATAAGTCGCGTGCGTCTCCGCATTAAAGAGATACACGGGTGCACGCCGATGTGTAACCAGCTTTACAAAATACATTAAAACAAAGTGTCAAGACACATTACCAATTCCTTCTTACTTAAGTAGCTCGGCACTTACCTACTTGTTATGACTAAGTTAATCATTACTTAATGAAGCGAAACATACCCGTGTCTTAAGTTTAAGTTATCATGTTTTAACTTAGGTCGGGTTTTAAGCCCTTCTCGGTGAGATGTTGTGGTCTAAGTTAAAGTCGTAAGAAAGATAAATAAAATACTAGCATACCCGCGTCAGACATTGTCCTGTACAAATTTCGATAATCGCATAGAGTAACTCACGTTGCTATGACGACTGATGTCAACGCGGATGTCAGATGTTTTTCATATCAGCGCCAACTAAACCAAAATCATCCCTTTTGAGTTTTTTTATAATTTTGGGGATGTTTTTCATATTTTAAAGTAGTCTATGTTTTATTCTGGCACTATATCTATATATACAGCAAATTTAAACTTAATCCGTTTTGTCGTACATATACACAAACTCACAAACTTTCACATTTAAATATTATGTACATACAAACTCACAAACTTTCACATTTAAATATTATTATAATTATTTAGGATTTGGGTACGTATGGCCCTGGAAATAAATGGATTAAAAAAAAAACCTAAATACGAAGGCCATTTTATTTATTACAATTTTATTTTATTCTGTTTAAAGTACGAGTATTTGTTGTTATAGCGGCAACAGAAATACATCATCTGTGAAAATTTCAACTGTCTAGCTATCACGATTCATGAGATACAGCCCTGTGACAGACAGACGGACAGCGAAGTCCTAGTACCTAATAGGGTTTTTACCCTTTACAGAACCCTAAAAACTAAGACAAAACACCGTTTTTTTTGGGCACCAAGCTGCATGTTCCATTGCGCAATATGAAAAGCTCTTTACTTAAACTAGCAGAAAACAATGGAAGTTCAACGAAACATTTTGATTAATATTACAACGAGCATGTCGAACAAAATACCTATTACTACCTGTGAAGCGATCTTACAGATTTGGTACTCATTCGAGTTGGTGGGAAATGAACTTTATTACGAAACAGAAAGGTTTATCTCAGAACTTTGTTACAACAAATGTAATGAGTTGGAGATTCTCCTATCTTGTATATCTGTTGAGGTATGAACTTGGCCGTGTCGACCAAGTGGGAGGGACTTTCAATCTGAAGGTCGTGGTTTTGAATCAGGTGCATTAATGGATTTTTCTGTTCGAAAAATTTTTATGCGCGTCAAACACGTGCTCAAAATAGTGAAGGAAAACATCGTTAGGAAACCAGTTAGTATTGTTATAAGCGGCGATTGGCTTGCAACCTGTCACGTATGGAATGCTAAATTGTTTAAATTTTAATTGTTGCTTTGGTTTAAATTGACACTAGAGTTCTCTAAAAGTAGCAATCACTATCACTACATAGTATAAAGCAAAGTCGCTTTCCGCTTCCCGCGTCTGTATGTATGTATGTTTGCTTATATCTTTAAAACTACACAACGGATTTTGATGCGGTTTTTTTTAATAGATAGAGTGATTCAGTAGGAAGGTTTATATGTATTAAACCCGTGCGAAGCCGGGGGCGGGTCGCTAGTATAATATAAATAATAAAAAAAAAAATATTGGCCGACCCACAACCTACAGTGCAGAAGAGTTACTACCAACTGAGCTGCCTACACTACAGTAGTTTTTAAAACGTAATTAATATTTCTAGTGTGGGAAGTGACGTTGCGCTTTCCGGTCTTCAATACAGAGCTTGTCAGCCCAAACTGCAGCATATTTGAATAACAAATCTGTATTGTTTGCTTCAGATCTTGTTTGTTCGACCTGCTGTACTAACTGCAAACGAGCGAAGCTTTTTGCTGAGCCTAAATAAAGTAAGTGTTTCGGTTGTTTGTTTACTTTTTTGGATAAAGCTGGCATTTACATGATATCCGTACCCAAAGGGTAAAAACGGGAACCTATTACTAAGACTCCGCTTACCGTCAGTCACCAGGCTGTATCTCATTAACCGTGATAGCTAGACAGTTGAAATATTCTCAGATTTCACAGATTATGTATTTCTGTTGCCGCTATAACAAAAAATACTAACAGAATAAAATAAATATTTAGATCATACTACAAACGTGATTTTTTTTGCCGTTTTTTATAGTTAGGAACTTTTCGTGCACGAGTCCGACTCGCACTTGGCCGGTTTTTTATATATAATAGTACGGAACCCTTCGTGCGCGAGTCCGACTAGCACTTGATCGGTTTTTATTTTAAATCTTCGTTTATTAAAGAGATTATGCCACCCTCGAAATGGCACATAAACTAAAGTAAGTTGTACTTTTAATGTAATGTATCTCATAAAAAGTACGTATACCTACCTATTCCACCAATTCTACCAATCAAAAACAAGGTAGGTGTAAAAGTGGTAAAATTTGAAATATTGTTTTAAAAAAAGTTTTTATTGTGAATGGAAATTAAAAAAAAAATGAAATTTCGCAGACGGAAGCTACCTATGTTACTATCATTTGCCATATAAAATGTGCTTATTAGGTAATATGTACATATTACTGTGTTCTGTAGGTACTTATTAAATGATATTTAAATAATTGCTGACCAAGATTAAATAAATATAGCTTAATAACATAGCTCGAAAAACTCCAAATATTTCATTAAAAAACACTCCCTCAGGTAAAGTTAATTAAAAATCAATTCAGAGGGGGAAAATATCGGACTAACTCTCTGTACTAAATCACCCACTAAATAATGAGTAGAGCCAAGTAGAAATGCCTACCTTATCTTATTCTGCGTTATAAATAACTTTTTATCACAAAAAGGGTTTAAAATATGGCACGCAGCTACGGCCGGGGGTCAAGTACCTCGTGGTGTTGCCAGATAGTCGGGATACGTTTCCAGAGTCCCGGCAAAATACGAATTCTCCCGACAAATAACAAATTTTAAATTAGGGATATACATGTATAATCATTTTTCAAACTATCGTGATTAGTAGACATAAGTATAGATTTCTACAAGTAGATTTTTAAGTATAGGTCTTTATCACGTAACATACATACATACATAAAATCACGCCTGTTTCCCAGAGGGGTAGGCAGAAACCACGGCTTTCCACTTGCTACGGTCCTGATATACCTACTTCTATTGCTTTATTCACTCTCATCACCTTCCACATGCATGCTCGTCTGTTTAGAGTACACTTGACCTTGGCGTGGCCTTTTGAAAAAACCGCCCAAGTGCGAGTCGGACTGCGCACGAAGGGTTCCGTTCCATTATCTATAATAAACGGCTAAAATCTGTGAAAATTTCAGCTTTCTAGCTATCAGGGTTCAAGAGTTACAGCCCTGTGACAGACAGACGGACAGACGGACAGACAGACAGCGAAGTCTTAGTACGGGGTATATTTTGTATCGGATACTTTGGGTACGGAACCCTAAAAAGGCCACGCCAAAGTCGCCGAGGTTTTTCTCCCCGTTCCCATTCACTCTCGCCTTATATATCTTGTCAATCTTTCTTCATACATTATTTATTACAATTTAGAATAACGCTGTTTAAAAATCACTCCACTCATTCGACTGAACGAAACGCACCGTAAAGTAAAATAAACAATTGTTTCGTAATATTTATTTATTTATTTGCATCATGTACATTTTACAATTCTTAAGAATATGGTATAATCTATTATTTATTTGTAAGTTAATCCCAAAATTCCGAATTTTTTAAAGTTTCCCCAGATTCTGTCGTCCTATCTGGTAACCCTCTCGGACACAAAACCTGTATTAAGTGTGGAATTTTGGGAATTCTCCGGTGGCGAGTGAGCGATGCTTTGACATTTGTCTTTGCATGCTACCATCTCCGGTTTTATTGCTTAAGCACACAGATAATCCTAATTGACTATTAAAATCCCACTGCCTTTTAGAAATATAAATAGAATAGAAATATGCTATAAATAACCGACCCGTGACAAACGTTGTTCTGTCAATTATTTTTTTGTAATAAACACATAGGAAAAAGCTTTTTCAGGCAGCTTCCAATTTTTTCCCTACAAACCTTGTACTGATAAAATAAATTACGAATTTTGGTAGAATGCGTATCATTCATTACTCAAAACTGCGTTGCTATGAAGACTAAATGTTTTTAGTCTGTGATATCAGATTTGTTGCACACCAACGCTATACCAAAACCATCCTTTTTGTGTATTTTTTATCATTTAGGGATTGTTTTTCGGATTATAAGTTTCCCCTTTATTTATTCTGATTTTTTATCTACTTACTACAGAAAATTTCATCTTAATCCGTTTTGTCGTTTATTTTTGATTAGGGAACAAACATAGCAGCCTTATCACAAACTTTCGCATTTATAATATTAGTAGGATGTACACCATAAAAAACTGAAGCTAAAACAAAACTGCATTAAAAGCATTTTTAAAATAAATAATATAATAATAGGATTGCGACTGTCATCTCCAAGTATAGTAGACATCTCCGCAGATCTACATGTACTCATATAATCAAATATGTCTAAAGGGGTTAGTCATAGGCACGTCGAAACATAACATAGACAGAGGACTACCCCCGACAGACATAATAACGACATTATTCGTTGACCTGTACATACCTACTAACAAACTAACAAGGCAAGAATATTATTCTAGTAATCTTTTTATAATATTTAAAATTCTCGTGTGTGTTAACCAAACTCCTCTAAAACGGCTTGAGCGTTTTTGGTAGGTAGGTATGAGAATAGGTCGTAGGGTATTTTTTATACCCCTAAGTGATAATGGTGGCATAAAGTTCGGTAAAAACTGAAGGTGCTTTTTTCTGTGTGATTATTGAAATTTGACAGGACAACGTCTGTCGGGACAGCTTATACGTATGTTTATAACATCTTTGGCCTATCAATTCTCGCTTATGCTTTTAAATATAACTGCTAATGTACCTACAATGTTCTGAATAAACACATCCTTAATAGGAGCGCGTTGCCTTATTTCGCGCGCCAGCTAAGAGGCCTCTTTAGCTCAGTGGTAGAGCACTGGTCTCGTAAACCAGGGGTCGTGAGTTCAAACCTCACAGGAGGCAAACTTTTTTTTGCGTTTTTTTCCTAAATTAACTCAAACAAGGTATGTTATTCGCATAAATCTTATCGTTTGTGGATCTAAAGACAATAACGAAACTTTAATATCATTATTTTTTAAAATAAAATATTGCTAAATAACCACATTTCAACTTGTATTGCTGGCGTTTCGAGACAAAACATATGCTCTTCATCATGAGCATCGAAGGTAGTTCGGCGAATATTTACCGTGTTTAACCATTATAGTTTTAATTCCTATTTTATTTAAAAGCTGTTTTTTATCGAATAGAACAACATAATTCGTCGACTTTAGAACAATTTCTCGCCGAATAATAATAATAAAAACTGAACTGGAGCAAGCAAAGCAAAGCAAGTGTCCTCATTTGGGAACACGTCCTCGTACGTCTGCCAGATTAATGGGAACTCCATTGAAAAGTTGCGTTTCAATTATCATAATTTTCCTTTGTTTCAGAACTGAACGCTGAGCTGACAAGGAGGCGGACGCAATTCCAAATTAAAAAAAATAAAACCAAATACTCCTTTGTTTACGTCAAAGTGATACGAGGCAGAACGAAACGCAGTTCTAAATTTAAAAATTAAAAACAAACAAGCAGTTTCGCGCTAAAGTTTGACAGCTTCGATTTTGAAGTTTGACAGATTTGTTTTTAAAAATGATTCGGTATTGGCTATGCTTCGCGAGTGCGTTGTGCCTAGCGGGGTATTGCGACGCGAACTTCTGTAGGGACGCCAACTTATGCTGTCCTGGTCGAGACAGTTCCTGTGTGGTGCAGAAGGTTCATTCCAACGCTATAATTGAAGACTTGCCTGACAAACCATGCTACTGTGACCACGCTTGTCTGAAGCTTGGGGACTGCTGTCCCGATTTCCGAGAGACTTGTGGAGGTAAGATTTTATCTAGGACATTATATCTAGGTCATTATAAAAAAATATAAAACAAAAGTAGGTATCCCAAGGTGAGTGAGTAATAATGTAAAATTACATTCCAATTTTTTTAACCGCTTAGTGACTAGTGGCACCTTCGCAATATATTTTCCCATAAATAAACACATTGAGAAGAAAAAAATATATTTTCCAAAATAAAGTAAATTAAAGTTTTTTTTTAAATCCTCTTTCAAGACTTACTCGGAATCGGGTATAATTTTGATTACTGTACCTACTACCTACTTATGTGCTTACTTCCTGGCTCATAATTGACCAATCATCCTTTAGTTATTAATTAAAAAAAAATTGCGGCGATGGGCTTGCAACCTGTCACGTATGGTATGCTAACTACTGCAAAATGTGAGCATGTGCCAAATATAATGCTTGGACGTGCCTCTGACTACCCTCACTAGACTTCTTCAAAGGATCTAAGTGTCTGGAGATCTGAGAAGATGTCTACCGTACTGGGGATTACAGTCGTGATCCTATTTTCTTTTTATCGTATCGGTAGTTCAAATAAATAAAAAGAAATAAGATAACTGTAATCCCCAAGTAAACATCATCAGATTTTGGATAAATATACCTACATATCTACATATTGAAAAAGATTGATGCCTTATTCATTTTTGAAATACGTTTTTTTCGCGTTCAAAATCTGTCACATTTGAATGATTGGTTCACTGATAAAGATTTGCAAAAATAATCATAGACACCCCTTTTCAACCCATTTTATCCTTTTCATCCCTTGATCTCATTCCAATTACGCAAACTGTCCACCAATTTTAAATTTTAATCCCCATTTTGATGGTAAAATATTGTTAGACTATTCGAATCAATTTTTTTGTAAACATTGACGTAAATTCGTCAGATAAATCGAAAAGCACTACTTCTATCAATAACTTTACTTCCGATATGACGGAAGTATTTAGGCCTCTCTCTCTCTCTCTCTCTCCTGTGTAACCAGTGAGGCTATTTTGTAAAAACATGATTATCATGTTATGATATTGAATGCAATACAATGGCCTCACAGCTTAGTTGGTAGTAACTATGCCGTCTACGCTGTAGGGTTCGATGCCCACCCAGAGCAAACATTTGTGTGATGAACATAGATGTTTGTTCTGTGTCTGGGTGTTAATATGTATAATAAGTATGAATTTACAAAAAAAAGTATATAAGTATTCTATCAGTTATCTGGTTCCCATAGTACAAGCTTTGCTTAGTTTGGGGCTAGATGGTGTTGTGTGTAAAGTCCGCCAATATTTATTTAATACCTAATGTTAGAGAATACCTAATATGTACACTTTTCATAGCAACTATTCACTGTATAGGCACGCTTCCGCGTAGGTATAGGTGCCTAAACAGCATAAAAAGCGTAGGTATTATGGTATTCAGTGCCAATGAATAATAGTATGAATATCATAACATGATAATCATGTTTTTACAAAATAGCCCCACAGTATTGAAACCCTAAGATTAGATACCTTAAAATAAAGGTGAGTAAACTGAGTCAGCCCGTGACCATGTACCTATTCGTAACACGGTTGAAACGTGTCGGGAAAATAAATTAAGGTGAAGCTTAAACTTTTTATTTTTTTGTATGGGCCGAGTCTACCCGGATAAGACAGAAAGTGATAAAACCGCATTATCTTGAAAACCATCAAACCTAAAAAGAAACTGTCTTTTATTAGGGTTCCGTACCCAAAGGGTAAAAACGGGACCCTATTACCGTCCGTCTGTCCGTCTGTCCGTCTGTCCGTCTGTCCGTCTGTCCGTCTGTCCGTCTGTCCGTCTGTCCGTCTGTCCGTCTGTCCGTCTGTCCGTCTGTCCGTCTGTCCGTCTGTCCGTCTGTCCGTCTGTCCGTCTGTCCGTCTGTCCGTCTGTCCGTCTGTCCGTCTGTCCGTCTGTCCGTCTGTCCGTCTGTCCGTCTGTCCGTCTGTCCGTCTGTCCGTCTGTCTGTCACAGGGCTGTATCTCATGAACCGTGATAGCTAGACAGTTGAAATTTTCACAGAAGATGTATTTCTGTTTCCGCTGTAACAACAAATACTAAAAACAGAATAAAATAAATATTTAAGGGGGCTCCCATACAACAAACGTGTTTTTGTGCCGTTTTTTTAGATAATGGTACGGAACCCTTAGTGCGCGGGTCCGACTCGCACTTGACAGGTTTTTTTATTTAGGTAGCTAGTATGATTATCTAACGATTTATATAAAAATTAACTGTTTAGCTATTCATTGTTTTGAGTAAAAAGGAAATTAGTGTTTTAGAGAGTCAACTTTGGAAAATAAATCTATCGAGAAAAGTTTCACCAATCGTGTTTCTGTCTATAATTTATCTAGATTAAATCGTTAACTTATCTTTGTAAAAAACAAAATTGTATGTTTTGCAGTTATTGAGAAAAAGGATTCTGCATTCATCAAAAAAAATATTACTCGTTTAAAGGTAATAGGTATGTAAAAATAAAAAAAACAGGTAGGTACCCGTTTCGAAATCAATAGTTTAACTGTAACTCGATGTACAGACGGTCTTGATCGATTATCACCGAAAAAAACGAAAACAAAAATTGTGAATTTTTCAACTTCATAATTTTGCATTTTACAAAATCCCGATACCTGAATGAAGAATTTTTCACTTTGGATTCAGTTCATAAGCAACCACGTATGTCTCTTCTATCACTTGTAGTTTGGTAGTTAGGTAAATAATGCTTTTAAATATCGAACTAAATTTCACCCGAGACTTCGTCCGCGTAAATTTAGGAAATCGATTTATGGCGACTTTATCAAAAACATTGAAATTCCTGAAAATCTAAATATTTTTTGGGATATAAAAGTAGCCTATGTCCGTCCCAAGACTTATATGTCATCACAATAGACCCAGCGGTTTGGCCGTTATAATGTCACAGACTGACAGACAGACAGTTACTCGTGCATTAGATATTAGTATAGATTTTCCGTCATATCCGGGTACATTCCTACAAAAAGGAAACATTAAAAACACTTAAGATAAACCTCAATTTACATCATCTCAGCAAAATAAGCCTTGGGTCTAAAAGGTGTAGGCTATCCTTCGGCGTAAAAACCTAAGCGCGACCATCTCCCTTACAGCTGAATAGGCACTCTTTATTCCAATTTTCATTATGTATTTACTAGGTAGGCTTCACTAACACCACACTAATCCCAGTGTAATACTGTCTGATCCGCTAGGGGGCGCTACTCGTTTGCATACTTTTATTACGAGAGCCCGAATTTTTAATATTTACTTTGGAATGTCGAGCGAAAAAGTGCTTATTCGATTCCATTTCACTCAGTTGTCGGCTCCCTTTAATAAAAACTCTATGAACTCGACACCTTTTTGTTTCATTTTTTACCTTCGGCGGAAGGAAAATGATTATTTATTTATTAGCTTATCTTTATTCCTTGGTACATGATACTCTCTAAGTTAAATTAAATAGGTTCGCGACTGTAATCCTTAAGTGCGGTAGACATCGCCAGGCGTTTATATCTCAGATGGCTAAAGGATAGTCAGTCACGGTCAATAATTAAACAAAACTAACAAGCCCTTACTACTAACTGGTTTCCTCACGATATATCTTTCTCAGTTATGAGCACTGTCATTGCGCACATAAAGTCAAAATCAAAAGGTATTTATTTAAATAAAACCACATAAATTACTTTGAAACGTCGTATCAGGCAACAAACACGGTTTGATGCCTATACATCTTTCGTTTAAATACCTTTATCCATTGGTGTATGGTATTCGAACCCAAGTCAAGAAGAAAGTCAAGAAACCTCCAGGCAAACATGGCTTACAGCGCATTGACATGATAATTTATCAAAGTATGGAAACGACAGGAAAGATTCCACCCCTCATAAGTAGGAATTGCCTACTTAAGATGGATAAAATCTCTCTTGTTTCCCTCCGTTTTGGTTATCAGAGGTTTATTAGAGTACCAGCTTCTGCCTGTGGCTTCGTGATACCTGGATAAAATGCCTATTTGCCTATATGCTATTCTCGGGCATAAGCTGTGTATATTCCAAATTTAATTCAAATCCGTTTGGTTGTGCTTGAGCTACAAACATCCTCATAAACTTTCGAATTTATAATATTAGTAAAAATAAGGGCCTGTTTCATCATCGTCAAGTAAAGTGTTGATTAGTTACTCTCCAGTTAGCGCTAAATTAATGTATGAAAGTGTCAAAACTACTATCAAATGTCAAATGGTAAGTTCGTTTTTAGTAATCGCTGAGTAGCTTACTTAGGACTTTACTTGAAGATGGTGAAACAGGCCCTTACAATAAGGGGGTCGAATATATACAATGTATTTTTCGAGAGTGACACTTCGTACATTTATAACTTGTCAACAAGCGCATTGTTGGCGAGTTTTGACAAATAAACTAAAATGTTGTTTAAAAATGTTCTTATTCTGTACAAGTTAAAGTCTAAATTGGTTTACGCTGACGCTTATTTATGCTAAGATAGTTTAGTATTTATTCTATTTTATTTCGTATATTTTTTTATTTAGTATATTTTTACACAGCCAAGTGACAACAGAATTGCCACCATTTTCATTAAGCCGTCTGTATACTAATAATCTTTGTCACGTGTTTTCCTGTCACAAAAGTAAAGGACGTGGGAAACAAAAAAAATAAGGCGTCTTTTTAAAAATATCGTAATTTTATATTCCGAAGTCAAAGAGTAAACTACAATATATTTTTCGGGAGCGACACTTCGGGTGTAGTATGAATAATTTATAAACAAAACACTTATGTAGATGAGTGTTCGTACAAAACGGAGGGCTTTCCTTAGATTACGTTTTGATAATATTTTTAATATTCCTGCCTTCCTCGGAGGAATTTACGTTGTAGGTAATTCATCATGCAATTATTAAAGTCAGGTTTTTAGGGAGAATCTTAATAATGTTTGTAATCCTTAGGTATTTATTATTACGATATTCGTGTGAGATGGTAGTTTTAAGGTTTACTTAAGGGAGAATGTTTAATAACCCTGGCACTGAAGCCGCAAGCACAAATACCATTGCCAATACCCTAATGAAAACAAAATTTCTCAATCCTAAAGGATGTTCAACTTTCGACTGTTTATTTATAGATTAAAAAAAAAAAACACGTGCTCAAAACGGTGAAGGAAAACATCGTGAGGAAACCAGTTAGTATTCATATAAGCGGCGATGGGCTTGCAACCTGTTACGTATGGAATGCTAACTACTGCAAAATGCGTTTGGACGTGCCTCTGACTTATATAAACTGCTTCAAAATGTATGTAACGTTTCAAATCCGTGTCCCGTCCGGGCAACGTACACGGCACGCCCCGGGCACGGCCCGGTCTAATATAAATCTGTCCCTATTTACAATTACCACCCAGCAGGGCTATTTTGTAAAAACATGATTATCATGTTATGGTACTGAATGCCATAATACCTACGCTTTTTATGCTGTTTAGGCACCCATACCTACGCTTCCAATACAATGGAAGCGTAGGATACTATGAAAAGTGTGCAGATTAGGTATTCTCTAACATTAGGTATTGCATTCAACATCATAACATGATATATGTTTTTTACAAAATAACCCTGCAGATTTGTCTACACTCATATTTCTTGCTTTTACCCACAACTTTAACGACTTTATTATCTTTCTTCTTAATATATATAAATTACGCGTCACGTTGTTTGTCCGCGATGGACTCCTAAACAATTCAACCGATTTTTATCAAACTTTGCACACCGTGTGTAATTGATAAGATAGCTTACATCTCAATTTATAGTCGCAATATTATTTTATTGCAAATTATTTATTTATTATCTGACAGTCACAACTATCTGTTAAAAGATTCTAACAGATTAGAATTGATTAGATGGTGATATCTGTTGACACAGCAACGCGTGCTGCTAGTAATAATAGTTAGTAGTAATAATGATTATTATTATTATAGTTGTATAAACGTGTCATAAATTCAAAGAATATAAATTGTCTATGGCTCCGGGATAGATGTTGATCCAAAGGCTGTCTGTATTCTAAATCCACTTGATCTGTCGGACAGAAGTAGCCCCAGGCGAGGCTACATTATTGTATTGTGAGATTAACGGGCGTTTGTTTGCTAACATTATTTTATTGATCCTAGATAGAGAAAGGTATACGTTAGTATTGTTTTGATCATTGATAAATAATCTAAACATAAATAGGATCACAACTGTAATCCCCAAGTATGGTAGACATACTCGAAGATCACAAGGCGCTTAGATACAATGAAGATGTCTCAAGGGGATAGTCAGAGGCATGTCGAAACATTACGTTTGGTACAATACCCACATTTTGCAGTAGAAGTTAGTAGGCAGTGTTGAGTGGTAGGTTGCAAGCCCATCACTACTTATAAGAATTTTATTTACTGTTATAGAAAAAGCATTTGTTTCGAGCTTTTCAATGTTCGAGACAGTTATAATACAAGCTTTTATTTAACTTGCAATGTATATGTATGTAACCATGTAACATACATATACATGATGATTGAGCTGAAATTTTGCATACTTATGAACTTCGGTGACAATGCAATAATATAATAAATAAATAATAATAAACTCTGATTAAGTAAAAACTTTGTATTCTTGTCAAGTTCCAATGACAATGATATATTATGTGACAGGTGTTTGATGGTTTGAATGATTTTACAAAATGACAAGCTTTTGAATAATATTTTTTAACAGAAAACTTATTTATATTCCTAAAAACGATATAAAAGTGCAGCGCCATTAAAAGCTTTTCTAGCATGGCTTTTGATAAATTTTGAAACCCGTTTTGTATTTAACTTCATAAGCGAGCGCGTTAAAACAAAAAATGTTTGCCTCCATTCTCTAGCTTAAAATTGCTCCCGCATTCGCTATACGTTTAAAAAACACGCTAAGAGCTAGATGTAAATTCATTTAACAGATACTGAAAACACTTAGCTGGAACACTTGATGCACAGCAATAATAATTTACCTCTAATACGATACCCATAATCGAAATATATAAAATTCTTACGTTTCTGACAGATCTATCAACAGACAACCTAAACCACTGATCCCAAAATTATTTATACATTTTTTTTAAATCAAGCTTTGTTTTGATTTTGATTTTTATCAATTCTAGGTCTCTATTACTCGTCAAGACAAATCCAACGAGCCCAAACACGACGTGGTTATGTTGTGTAGTTAGGCAGTTCCTATGGCTACATTCGAGCTCCATCATCAGACCAGCTTGCTAGTACCATAATTTTATATTGTCATTGGACATTGATAGGTATGCAAAGAATAATCTCTATCAGACTATTTACTGAGAAGTTCCGTTGTACAGCTCCTGACTCCATCATCAGATCAGTTCACTACCATATTATTGCATTGTCACCGAAGTTACATAAGTATGCCAAATTTCAGCTCAATCAGTGGAAGATAACTGCTTCAAAATTTAGTTGCAAGATTCCACCTTAACAAACATAGTTACATAGATACATTGCAAGTTAAATAAAAGCTTTTAAGGTGATAAGTGAAATTTTAGAATTTTTGTATGGGCTGAGTCTACCCGGATAAGACGGAAAAAGTGATAAAACTGCATTATCTTGAAAACCATCAAATTTAAAAAGAAACTGTCTGTAATTTACTTAGCTAGTATGATTATCTAACGAATTATAAAAAAACTAACTGTTTAGCTATTCATAGTTTTGATTAAAAACGAAACCAGTGTTTTTGAAGAGCCAACTTTGGAAAATAAATCTATCGAGAAAAGTTTCACCAATCGTGTTTCTGTCTGTAATTTATCTAGATTATATCCTTAAGTTATATAACTTAAGGACTTATAACTTAACTGTATGTTTTGCGGTTATTGAAAAAAAACGATTCTGCATTCATCAAAAACATTTATTACTCACCTTAACAAACATAGTTACATATATACATTGCAAGTTAAATAAAAGCTAAAGAATGAGCTAGCTCACATCTCTGAGCTGCGTTAAGGTTGTGGGTGCCTGAAACAATTTTACTGAACAATTTTTCCTTTCCCCGCTTGCCCCTTAATTTGTCGACAAGTATAAAAGTAAAAAAAAAACCCGGCTACTCTTTATTTAGCATCCGCTCCGAACTAAGGCTGGGATTAGGACCAGTGTTGGCTAAAGTCGGAAAATTAATTGGAGACATTTATAAAAGAAAACGGGGATTAGAACCCTTGTTACAAGCTTTTATTTAACTTGCAATGTATGTATGTAACTATGTTTGTTAAGGTGGAATCTTGCAACACACAATTTTTAAGAAGTTATCCCCAGCCGATTGAGCTGAAATTTCGCATACTTATGTAACTTCTGTGAAAATGCAATAATATGGTGACAGTGAGTTGATCTGATTATGGAGTCAGGAGCTGTTCAACAGACACTCGCAATGGAACTCCTTAGTAAATACTTTGATTGAGTAAAAACTTTGCATACTTGTCAAGTTCCGATGACAATGTTATATGATGTGACAGGTGATAGGCGCTCGTGCTTGATGGTTAATTTTACAAAAGCTTGTCATTGTAAAGTATTTTTCAACAGGAAACTTATTTTAATTTAAATTCGTGGTAACATAACCTACACTGCTTTATATAATGGATCGAATAAACGTTTCGAAGTTTCAGTTGCAAACTTTAGTAGTTGGTAATTAATTTTAGAAAGTTACGGGTTTGCAATTAGATTACGAACCTGTATCTATATATATATATATAAATATATAAGAAAGTTGTGTTAGTTACACTATTTATAACTCAAGAACGGCTGAACCGATTTGACTGAAAATTGGTAGCTTGTAACCAGGAGACGGACATAGGATACTTTATAACGGGAACGGGAACGGGAATGGGAAATTAACATTCTAAAGCGATACGAAGTTCACCGGATAATAAATTATATATAAAGCTGTTGCGTTAGTGAGTGAGTGACTGACTAGATCAGTCAGTCACTCATCAAGGCACATTATTTTTCAAACTATCGTGATTAAATAGACTAATAACTAATAACTATAGATTTATACACGGGCTTAACAAAATGCCTAAAACACACAGACACACTGCCTGGTGCCCATATGAGGTGGAGTGTTGTTAGATTCGCCTCGATTGCGGGAGTTTGATAGGTATATTATTTTGAAAATATGGCGCCTTTCTCCCTAAAAAAGGGTTTTTTTTTTTTTTTTAGGTTTTATGTTTTTATAATTATTACGAGTATGTTCTTATTAGCTATAATTTTACATGGGTCTTATATTTTAATGTATTTTTCCGTCGTTTTGTGTGTGCCACAACTGTTATGGTTGCGGGTAGAATGTCACGGTAATACGCGATAAAGACCCGCAGGCTTTTTGTATTAACCGAATTTTAAAACGATTATCATAAGACTCCACTTTGGAAAATAAATCTATCGAGAAAAGTTTCACCAATCGTGATTCTGTCTGTAATTTATCTAGATTAAATCCTTAAGTTATCTTTGTCATAAAAAACAAAACTGTATGTTTTACGGTTATTGAGAAAAAACGATTGAAATGATTGAGACAGACGTAGAGCGAAGTCTTTGTAATAGGGTCCTGTTTTTACCCTTTGGGTACGGAACCCTAAAAACTTATGACCAAATAAAAAAAATCTTTGTAAGCTGTATTATCAGCTAAGAACATGGATTTTATCGTAATTACAAAAAAAAATGAAATATCCAAGGAATTTTCGTTAATGTAACTTGAAGTATCAAATATTTGCCTATAATCTTTATTATTACACCCCTGCTGGCGAGCAGCTAGTGTACCTATGTGTTCGTCCACACTGCCAAGCCTAGCGCGGTTGCAACCGACGGATGCGAAGTTTCAAACATATATAATGCGTCTTTGCGGCCACACTGACGCCATCGCATTAGGCTCGCAGTGTGGACACAAGCAATAGGTACCGACTTATCACGAACGTTTTAAAAACAATTAAGTCTGTTTATATTATTGCAGCCATTCGTGCATCCGTCTGATTAAAAAAACCGGATGTTTGCCTTCCCTCGCTGTAAAACGGCTCGTAAAACGTGCTTTAAGACTGAAAGAAATTATTCGGGCGGAGTGAAAATACTTTATGAGGTCGAATAAAGACGGCGACAACATAACGGTTAAATATTAAAAGTATCCCCAAAACACGTTACCTAAAAGGAGACTGTACCCGAATATGGGTAGAAAGTATGCGCTCGCTTTGTCGCGAGATAACAGGCATAGCAAGAAATGTTCGAAGAATCTTAAAGAATACTCAAAGGAATTTAACCTGCCGATGTTTTGCAAGGAATTTTCGGTTTAGGAGATTGTTTGATAAAATTTTGTTCTGATATTACAATCAAAGGGTTTGGGATGATTTAGAGCGGTATTCTCGGAGGTGCCACGTAAATGGCTCAAGCGTTCACTCATCCGTATGCTGACCACAACGAACGTTGCATAAGAACATTTTATTATCTAGTCCAGACATCCCTAAACATTTTTGTTCCACCCTTATTTTTATCACAAATTCATTGACAATACATTTATTTTTACAGCTGGTATAAGTATAAGTGCTACTTACTTTGAAAGAATTAAATTTCTACTTGTAGTGAAAAGTATTGTGAAAAACTAAAAAAACTTATTTCAGTTTTATACATTTTAAAATTCAGTTTAAAAAGAACCAATCAATGCAACGACTTAAATGAAATACACACATCGTTGACACCCCTTTTTACAAGCTTTTATTTAACTTGCAATGTAGGTATGTACTCGTATAAATGTATGTCTGCAACATGTAACTTGCATGTTTGTTAAGGTGGAATCTCGCAACTCAATTTTGAAGCAGTTATCCCCAACCGATTGAGTTGAAATTTCGCATACTTATGTAACTTCGGTGACAATGCAATAATATGGTGACAGTGAGCTGATCTGGTGATGGAGTTAGGAGCTGTTCAACATACACATACAATGGAACTCCTTAGATACTTCGATTGAGTAAAAACCTTGCATTCTTGTCAAGTTCCGATGACAATTTTATATGATGTGACAGGTAATAGCGCGCTGGTGCTCGATGGTTTAAATGATTTTACGAAAAATTGTCTTTGGAAAATATTTTTCAACAGAAAACTTATACATATATATATATATTTTGAGTTCAGTTGAGTTATTTCACGAGTCTTTGGTCTATGGCTATCAATAACTGTAAATAGTAGAAATCTATGGACATTTTAAAAAGGCTATTACTTAGTCACTTTTTAAATACCTCTGAGTAGTATAGATTAGGTATTTTTATTTTTATTTAATTTTTTTATAAATAATTTTAGGTTTTGTTTGTATTAAATGTATGTAGGTACATGCTTTTGACTGCACCGTTGTATATCGTACAGTTTATGTCCAGTCCATCCAAAGGTTGTCTAGAAGAGATCGCTCCCAGCGATAAGACCACCCATTGTACTCCAATATTAGATTGTGTAACTTCTTTTTTATGTAATTTTTATGTGGTGTGCAATAAAGTGTTTTCTATCTATCTATCTAATAGTCACTAGACTAGATTATAATGCGATGCAATCATTTTCAAAGCTTTATTGAGTTTCCGCTCGAGAAAAGATTCAATATAAAAGCATAGTATATTTTCCAATCAAAAACTTCATTTTCCCCTCCTTTGAGATATCAAAGTCACTATTATTTATTCCGTGTTGTTGATGCCGTCGCAATTTCTTGGACAGTAAGCTAGGGACACACTTAGCGCTTTGCACCTGCTGCGAGACCTATAAAATGTGTTTTAAAAACACTTTTGCACTACTGCGAGTATAAAGAGGTTAAATTTGTAAAAATGAAAATAAAAAAACCTGCCAAGTACGAGTTGGACTCGCGCACGAAGGGTTCCGTACCGTTATCTATAAAAAACGGCCAAAAAATCACGATTGTTGTATGGGAGCCACCCATAAATATTACTCTAAAAAAATAGGAACACGACTGTAATCCCCAAGTACGGTAGACATCATCTCAGATCTCCAGACGCTTAGTAAACCCGTGCAAAACCGTGGAACTGAAACATATTATATACTACTAGCCAACCCGTAACAGACTTTGTCCTTCCCTTTCAGTAAACGCATAGAAAAAACATAAAATAAATTACGAATGTTGGAAGAATGCGTATCAATCGGTAGTCAAACTGATGTCAGATTAACAAAATGAGTTTTCAGTACCAACCTTACCAAGATTCAACCTTTTTGGTAGAATGCATTGCTATGACATCTCAATGTTTTCGGTCTGAGATAATTTTTTTTGCACATCAGGCGCCATCTATACCAAAATCTATAGCAATCTGTCGTTTATTTTTGATTAGGGAACAAACATAGCAAGCCTTTTCACAAACTTTCGCATTTATAATATTACTAGCTGACCCGTGCCCGCTTCGCTGTGCGTAAGACATTTCTAATACCATCGTTGACTTTTTTGTAGACGTTTTTAAGGTGTACAATACTGTAGTACATTATTTTGATATATCTCGTGGGGTTCAGCCAGCATTTGCAATGTAAGCGCAATAAAATGTGTTTATTTACGACATCACATTAGAAACCTCTAAAATTATCAGTGTTTCTCTACTATATTATGCATGTATTATACATATAAACCTTCCTCTTGAATCACTCTATTTATTAAAAAAAACCGCATCAAAATCCGTTGTGTAGTTTTAAAGATATAAGCAAACATACATACAGGCATACAGACGCGGGAAGCGGAAAGCGACTTTGCTTTATACTATGTAGTGATTAGGATGTTATAAGTACGGGTAAGTGTTTTGTTTATGCAGCAAAAAGCAGTATCACTTATTCACCATAGTTGGCTTCTATCTCAGGGTGTCTAAGCTTTAGCAGTTTTTTATAGTGGAAATTGCTTCTAAATATGGCATTCACTTCAACGCTTCTCAAACTTTCTGTATAGCCGTATTGAATTTCGCTATCCGGCGTAGTATTGTTGAAGCTCTCTATATTTCCGACTCGAGTAGTTTCGTGAATCATGAGAGAAATTAAGTTCTTTTCAAGACCTTACGCTACGTTTTACTCTATATCCTTTGAATTATTTGTGCTGATTTTTCTTGGACACGCGACTAATACGTATATATATACACTTAGATAGATAAAGTATTATCTGGAACTATACAATTCTGTTTAAATTTAAGTTATCTGGAAGTGATCTATAAGATTAAGGTCCCGTTTCACCATCTTCAAGTAAAGTCCTAAGTAAGCTACTCGGCGATTACCAAAAACTAACGTACCATTTGACATTTGATAGTTTTGACACCTTCATACATTAATTTAGCGCTAATAGGATAGTAACTAATCAACACTTTACTTGAAGATGATGAAATAGGCCCTAAAAATACAGTACCTACATTTAGGACAAAAAAAAATATTTTTTAAATGTCTGTCATTGTTTGTTGTCGGAGTAGGTACCTTACCATTAATTCATCTATATCTATCTGAATAATACAGGCTGTGCTATTATAAAAACCGGCCAAGTGCGAGTCGGACTCGCGCACGAAGGGTTCCGTACCATTATCTATAAAAAACGTCAAAAAAACACGTTTGTTGTATGGGAGCCCCACTTCAATATTTGTTTTATTCTGTTTTTTGTATTTGTTGTTATAGCGGCAACATAAATACATTATCTGTGTAAATTTCAACTGTCTAGCTATCACGGTTCATGAGATACAGCCCTGTGATAGACAGACGGACAGAGTTTTAGTAATAGGGTCCCGTTCCCTTAGTAATAGGTAACCTTTTGAGTTCGGAACCCTAAAAACTGTGTAACAGGAGCCAGTGGCTTCTCCCATCATATGCTATTGTAAGATAGATAAAGTTTGGTTGTGATTCTGCAAGTTTGGATATACGAGTAGGTGTCTCACCCAATTCTTAAAACTCAGTGTGTAATAGGCCCCTATCTGTGGTTAAAGTGTTGGTGAACTTCGGCATAAACAAGACAAATAAGTCCGTTCAAAGATTGCAGTTCTCAAGTTCTTATAGCTATGAAACCCGCGAACTTCTTTAAAAACTTTCGATTGAACTACTTTTCAACTTTCTATTGCGTTTCAGAGGTTAATTATAAGGGATATTTTTTTCGTTTACTATAAAAGCCATGTTGGCCGAGTGGGAGGTACCTCGACTTTCAATCTGAAGGTTAGAATCCCGGCGTGCATCAATGGGGTTTTCCGTTTGAAAAAAATATATGCGCATCAAGAACACGTGCTCAAAACGGTGAAGGAAAACATCGTGAGGAAACCAGTTAGTATTCTTATAGGTGTTAAGCTTGCAACCTGTCACATGGAATGCTAATTACTGCACAATGTGGCATGTGCCAAATATAATGTTTGGACGTGCCTCTGACTACCCTACTAGATATCTTTAAAAGTCTAAGCGCCTGATGATCTGGGAGGATGTCTACCGTACTTGGGGATTACAGTCGTGATCCTATTTATTTTATTTTTTGAAAAAAGCTGCGATGGGCTTGCAATCTGTCACGGCTGTAGACTTATTGTGTGTGTCTAATTAAATGTTTGGATGCGCCTCACACTACCCTCTATTTTTATCTTCAAGTATTTGAGCGCCTGGAGATCTGGGAGTATGTTTACCGTTATTGGGGATTACAGTCGTGATCCTATATTTTTTATTTTTATTTTTATTTTTTCTAATATAAAATATCATTAGGTATGCTAAAATCATAAAAAATCATAGATATTTATTCTTTGTCTGGTATCTTTTACAAAAAATACTACTATTTATTATTTATCTATTGTCAGTAACGTAACAAACCAAATATTTAAGGTTATATGTGAAATGTTTGGATTTTTGTATGGTCTACCCCGTTAAGACGGAAAAAGTTATAATACTGCATTATCTTGAAAACCATCAAACTTAAAAAGAAACTGTCTTTAATTTACTTAGCTAGCGTGAAGTAACTGTTTAGTTATCCATAGTTTTAAAAAACTAGTGTTTTTGAAGACCCAACTTTGGAAAATAAATCTATCGAGAAAAGTTTCACCAATCGTGTTTCTGTCTATAATTTATCTAGATTATATCCTTAAAATATCTTTGTCATAAAAAAAACTGTATATTTTGCGGTTATTGAAAAAAAACGATTCTGCATTCTTCAAAAACATTAAAATTGATTACACGTCTTAAGTTAGTATTTAGCTTGCCAGTCGAGTAGACATACTCGTATGTCTTAGACTTAACCGGTTCTTATGACAAAGTGTCACTTAAATTCATCCTTTTATCCTTCACGAGTATAGTCAGGTTTCAGTACATTTAAGCAATGATAGCTATTTATTTTGATGGAGGAGCGCGAAGTGGCTGAAATGAGAGATTTTCAGTGTCTAGATGTGTTTTCACTACATCTACATCTTCACATTTACACACACTTTATTAAAAGAAAAAAATATTGTTTTTTTATTTTTTATAATGCTAACTACTGCAAAATGTGGTTATTGTGCCACAAATAATGTTTGGACGTGCTTCTAACTACCCCTTTATATATTTTCAAGGATCTAAGCGCATTGAAATCTGAATTGTCTAGAATACATACACAATTAGGTACATAGTAAAGAGTACAAAATAATAATGATAAATACAAAACTGACCAAGTGCGAGTCGGACTCGCGCACTCCGGGATCTATAAAAAAGGCAAAAAATCATTTGTTGTATAGGAGTCCCACTTAAATATTTATTGTATTTGTTGAAATATAAATAATATAAATATTTTTTTTGCAACAGAAATACATCATCTGTGAAAATGTCAACTGTAGCTATTACGGTTTTTGAGATACAGCCTTGTGACAGACAAACAGACAGACGGACAGCGGAGCCTTAGTAATAGGGTCCCGTTTTTACCCTTTGGTAACCCTAAAAAGTGAGCGGAAACCATACATATACAGTCGTGGTCAACTAATTAGGGACACTCTTTGGTTAAACCGAATTGTGAATTTATTTTTTATTTTCCAACGAGTCTAAACCATATTCCATATCTCTTACATGTAAGTATAATTAGTCATTTATGTGCCCGATTATACAAACAATAACAACTTCTTAAACATTAAACCTCTTTACAGTATAGCTGATAGATTATCGTAGTGCTATTTGTTCAAATAATGCTGGCTGGCCATTTAATTAGGGACACTGAGATATTGCGTTCTATTTTCAAAATTTGAATCTCAATACTTTTTTACTTCTTCTCTTATTGTTTCGTGGTAGTTTTGGCGGCAATCCCGATATTTATTTTAAGTTTTTTAAAATATTTTGAAGAAAAATGGGTAAAAATAAAAGTTGCGATCCAACACTACGAAAAATTATCATGAAGTTTGTTGTCGAGCATGGTTGGCCATACCGAAGGATAGCAGAACATTTAAATTGTTCAAAAACTATGGTATACAATGCAGTGCAACATG
This sequence comes from Hydriomena furcata, assembly GCA_912999785.1. NCBI lineage: Eukaryota > Metazoa > Arthropoda > Insecta > Lepidoptera > Geometridae > Hydriomena > Hydriomena furcata. The sequence goes on from OU538820.1 coordinate 23,021,662, forward strand.
TCAGACGCAATAACACAGATTTAAATGTGCCCAGAACAAAAAGATCGAGAAAAACAACTCCGCAAGAAGATAGAATGATAACCAGGTTAGCTAAGAAAGATCCGTTTCTAAGCTCTATTTTAATTAAACACGAAGTGTTTGGGACAGACGAAAGAGCTGGTGTCTCAGCGAGGACCGTTCGACGACGTCTGGTAGAAGCAGGGTTGTTCGGAAGAGTGGCTCGCAAAGTACCGTTGTTGAAGAAAGAACATAGAAATGCTCGTTTGGCGTTTGCACGTAAATATGGACATTGGACCTACGCCCAATGGCAACATGTATTATTCTCTGACGAGACCAAGGTTAATTTGATTTCTTCAGATGGAAGGCAATACGTACGGCGTCCAGTAAAAGCGGAAATGAATCCAAGATTCACAAAAAAGCAGGTGAAACATGGCGGTGGAAACATTAAAATGTGGGGTTCATTTTCTGGACGTGGAGTGGGACCTGTGAGGAAAGTTCAGGGTAACTTAGACCAACATCAATACAAGGCAATATTGGAGGAAACGATGCTTCCCTATGCTGAGGAGCATCTCCCTATTATATGGACGTTTCAGCATAATAACGACCCGAAACATACCGCCCGTTCAGTCAAGTCGTTTCTTACCAGTCAGTCAGTATCGGTGCTAGATTGGCCAGCAAATAGCCCGGACCTTAACCCAATCGAGCACCTTTGGCACGAAATCAAGAAAAATGTAGCCACTTATCGTACCACAACTTTAGATGAACTTAATGAAGCTTTTTGTGAGGCATGGGCAAACATTCCTATCGAAACATGCCAGAAACTGATAATGTCTATGCCACATCGGTGTCAAGCGGTAATTACTAACAAAGGTTTTGCTACTGGGTACTGATTTTACACGTAATAAAATGGAGCTGTTAAAGATATTATAATACTGCAGATTATTAGTTTTGTTTAACTCTATTTTTCATTATAGTTTACTGTCCCTAATTAAATGTCCAGCTACAGAATTATACCTTAAAATTGAATACATGTTCAACCTTTGATATTAAATACTTTTTTCTATTTATTTATTCTTTTATTTACAGCCATTTAAAGCATAATAATCGGACCAAATTATGCAAATAATAGTTACTGAGAAATCAATAGGGTTTTATATTTGTATGTACATAACCGGTTATTGTTCTTCACTATCTTGCATGTCCCTAATTAGTTGACCACGACTGTATAAAATATTGTTACGAAAATATTTTTTTTGTAATAAAATATATTTACCTACGTAATTTACTTCCCGAGATTATTACTTCATACATAAATTAACTGAAGCTTTGTCCCTTTTTAATTGTTTCAGCGAATTCAAATTAACTTTAAAGTTTTGTCCCGAACCCTTCCTACGAACTTATTACTCTATTTAGACGCATATCTAAAGATGAAATTAATTTTAGTTAGATAGTTGTATACCTATCGATTCTAAAATTACAGATGTCTATGTTTCCTGTTTACACATTTCAGGTAAGCTGAGCTGAATAATCCTAATTATAATAATATTATAAATGCGATTTTGGTATAGATTGCGTGTTGTGCAACAAATCTGACATCACAGACTAAAAACATTTAGTCGTCATAGCAACGCAGTTGACTAATGAATGATAAGCATTCTACCAAAATTCGGAATTTATTTTATCAGTACAAGGTTTGTAGGGAAAAAGTTGGAAGCTGCCTGAAATCGCTTTTTGATATGTAATTATTACAAAAAAAATATTGACAGAACAACGTTTGTTACGGGTCGGCTAGTAATCCTAATAATATTATAAATGCGATTTTGGTATAGATTGCGTGTTGTGCAACAAATCTGACATCACAGACTAAAAACATTTAGTCGTCATAGCAACGCAGTTGACTAATGAATGATAAGCATTCTACCAAAATTCGGAATTTATTTTATCAGTACAAGGTTTGTAGGGAAAAAGTTGGAAGCTGCCTGAAATCGCTTTTTGATATGTAATTATTACAAAAAAAATATTGACAGAACAACGTTTGTTACGGGTCGGCTAGTAATCCTAATAATATTATAAATGCGATTTTGGTATAGATTGCGTGTTGTGCAACAAATCTGACATCACAGACTAAAAACATTTAGTCGTCATAGCAACGCAGTTGACTAATGAATGATAAGCATTCTACCAAAATTCGGAATTTATTTTATCAGTACAAGGTTTGTAGGGAAAAAGTTGGAAGCTGCCTGAAATCGCTTTTTGATATGTAATTATTACAAAAAAAATATTGACAGAACAACGTTTGTTACGGGTCGGCTAGTAATCCTAATAATATTATAAATGCGATTTTGGTATAGATTGCGTGTTGTGCAACAAATCTGACATCACAGACTAAAAACATTTAGTCGTCATAGCAACGCAGTTGACTAATGAATGATAAGCATTCTACCAAAATTCGGAATTTATTTTATCAGTACAAGGTTTGTAGGGAAAAAGTTGGAAGCTGCCTGAAATCGCTTTTTGATATGTAATTATTACAAAAAAAATATTGACAGAACAACGTTTGTCACGGGTCGGCTAGTAATCCTAATAATATTATAAATGTGAAAGTTTGTGAGTTTGTATGTAAGTATGTTTGTTCCTCAATCAGGCCTAAACGACAAAACGGATTAAGTTGAAATTTGCTGTAGATGTTGATATAATGCCCAAATAAATAATAGACTACTTTAAAATATGAAAAACATCCCCAAACACACAAACTTTCACATTTATAATATTATTAGGATGAATAGGTATATAAATCTATATAAATTTGCATTCTCCATGAAATGTTGTAGACGTAATAAAATTAGTTGGAAGTTTCTAGATTTTTTTTTCTATTAATTATGACAAACTAAGTATCTAAAACAAAAATCTAGATTGTTTGAAAGGAAATTTAATAAGGGACAAGCTCAGGAAAGTTAAATAAAACCAAGAAGCTACCCTCGGCGATCGAAGACTAATTAGTGAAGTTTTTCAGTTAAAAGTTAGCTACAATGCTAATAAATACGAGTAGGTACCCCAAGTGTCGCTATAATGCAATTCCGTCCACTAATTCTCTGATTGTGTTTTCATTAGTCGATTTAAGATTTGCAGGAATGCCGAAATTCGGCTTTATTTTACTAAGTTAGTTAAGGCCGAATTTAAAGGGTGTTAACGGATTCTTAGGCGTAGCTTCACCTAGCTCCTAAGGCGTTTCAACGTGATCCTTGTGATAATAGGATCACGACTGTAATCCCCTAGTACGGTAGACATCCTCTCAGATCTCCAGGCGCTTAGATCTTTTGAGGATGTCTAGTGGGGGTAGATGTCTAGTAGTAGTAGTACCAAAGCAGAGGCACGTCCAAACATTACATGTGGCACATGCCCACATTTTGCAGTAGTTAGGCATTCCATACGTGATAGGTTGCAAGCCCATCGCCGCTTATAAGAATACTAACTGTTTTCCTCACGATGTTTTCCTTTACCGTTTTGAGCACGTGTTTTTGATGCGCATATAAATTTTTCGAACAGAAAAATCCATTGATGCACGCCGGGATTCGAACCCACGACCTTCAGATTAAAAGTCGAGTTACCTCCCACTCGGCCAACACGGCTTTGTGATATTAATATCTAATATTATAAAGAGCGAGTGAAAATCTAGCTTTTTGTTTATATATGCGGGTGTGTAATAATCGGAACCACGCAAGATATCTATGATTGAAAAAATCTTTCACTATTCGACTGGTAAATTATTCCGGACAGAAATATATAGGCTACATTTTATCCGTGTACCACGTGGGCAAATCCACATCATAAGCTTTGGTACAGCAAAGTTTGGCGTGTAGTTAATAGGGTACACAATAGTTACCCCAATGGTAGGTAGGGTACTAATAAAAACGAAAAGCCGTTGTACAAATTCGGCCTTACTGAAAAGCCGAATCTCCCCCAGCCTAAGGGCATCCCGCCATCTGTTTGCGGGATGTTAATTAAGTACATGGCCAACAATCCTAGCCCTCCTGAGATTAACCAAAGCCAAATTCGACGTTTCGAACTGTTCCCTCTTGGAGTCCACTCTGTTTGGCATTTATGCAATTTAGATGTTCGTGAAGTACTCGAGTTTAGTGAAATTCCTGTTCTCTATCTAACTATTAACTCGCTAACTTTTACCAGAGGCTTTGCTAGGCTATATATTATATTCGAAGTTTTATCCAAATCATTGAGACACATACATACAAATATCCTCACAAACGTTCAGATAATATTAGTAGGACTAACTTCCACCACTGGCTTCGCTTGCGTGTTATCTGGATATTCAAATTCAAATTCAAAAATCATTTATTTCAATAAAATCACAAGGATCACTTTGATAGGAACTAGGTGAAGCTACGCCGATTCCACGCGACCAAGCCTAGAAGAATCAGGCAACAAACACTAAGGTGAAGCTACGCCGATTCCACGCGACCAAGCCTAGAAGAATCAGGCAACAAACACGGCTTGGGGTCTACCTTTTTTTTTAATGATCCTTTCCTTAATGCTATGTAGAGCTCCAGTGTGCCAATCGAACAAGGTGAAGGCTCAAACAAGAATAGTAATTAAAAGTAGATAAAAGTTGGCTGTATCCTGTATGCTATTCTAGGTCATAGGCTGTGTATATTCCAAGTTAGGTACATCCAAATCCGATATGAACCAATACATCCTCGCAAACGTTTCGATTTATAATATTGGTAGGATTATGTTCTTTCTTGCACCTTATTCTGCGCCAGATCTGCAACAACCGCGATTTGGACAGTCTTATCTGTCAAAATACAGATAGCCGGGTGGCTAAGAGAGTAGTCAAAGGCACGTCCAAGCATTACATTTGGTGCAAAACCTCATTTTTCAGTAGTTAGTATTATATTGCCATACAGCTTAGATGATAAGCTCTGATATAGCATATTATGAGTTCTTCAATAATTCAGTCGTTCAATAAACAATTTCACTTCAAAATGTAAATTAGACGAGTTTAATACAAACACGAGACAACCTATTTATAGCAAAACAATCAAGATCCTACGTCTCTCTTGAGATAGTAGACGAAGTAAAACCACAAGATTTTGTTTACATTACACTAGCTGTCCGCCCGGCTTCCCACGGGTACTAATAAAGGTTATAGGCAATTTTTTGATACCTTAGGTTACATTATTGCAATTTTTGTAGACATCTTTAGTTTTTTTGAAAAAAAAAATATAGTATATGTTACTCGCTCATAATGTAGCTTTTGATAGGTGAAAGAATTTTGAAAATTGGTCCAGTCGTTTTTAGGGTTACTTACCCAAAGGCTATAAACGGGACCTATTACTAAGACTTCGCTGTCCGTCTGTCTGTCACAGGGCTGTATCTCGTGAACCGTGATAACTAAACAGTTGAAATTTTCACAGATGATGTATTTCTGTTGCCGCATAACAACAAATACTAAAAACAGCATAAAATAAATATTTAAGTGGGGCTCCCGTACAACGAACGTGATTTTGTTGCCGTTTTGTATTGTACGGAACTTTTCGTGCGCGAGTCCGACTCGCCCTTGGCCAGTTTTTTATTTATCCATTACAAACAAAATTTATCTCTTTAATAGTGTAAATTAATTACTTAACACCGTAGCTACACACTATTACAGCAATTATTTTCGCTGGATATAATTCCTTGGGGATTTCACACACTGCACCCTCCCCCTACCCCCTACCCGCGGTAGGGGAGAAGCGGATCGAATGATGTACCTCCCGTATGTAAAACCCCTCTGACAAAACACAACCAGAGGCGGTGTTCCTCTCAATGGATCCTCCTGATTTATTTCATTACAAAACGAAGTAAAATTACCAATTGAGACAATCGAAATTTTGTTGGCATCATAAACTAAGATTTCGTAGAAGAAGATTGGTCTAATTCTGTTTAAAATTTATATTAATACTAGCCGACCCGTGACAGACTTTGTCCTGCCCAAATTTCAATAGTCGTATAAAAAAAAAACGCTTTCAGGATACACTTTACTTTACTTTACAAATGTTTTCCCTATAAACCTTGTCCTGATAAAATTAATTACGAATTTTGGTAGAATGCGGATAATCATTCGGTAGTCAAATTGATGCCAGATTGTTTTGACAAAATGAATTTCCAATACCGACCTTGATAGGATTCCACCTTTTTGGTAGAATGCGTTGCTATGACAACTCAATGTTATCGGTCTAAGATGTCTATTTTTTGCACATCAGCGCCATCTATACCAATTTTTTTTTGCGTTTATTTATCTTAAAGGGGTTGTTTTTCGTATTATAAGTTCCACCTTTATTTATTCTGATTTTTATCTACATACTACAGCAAATTTCATCTTAATCCGTTTTGTCATTTATTTTTGATTATGGAACAAACATAGCATATTATTATTAGGATAGGATTATAAAGAGGAAAGATTTGTATTTTATATGTGTGTGTATGTTTGCAACGAATTGGCTCAAAAACTACAGGACCGATTTCAAAAATTCTTTCACCATTTGAAAGGTGCATTATCACTGAATAATACAAGCTATATTAATTACAGGAAAAAAATAAGGATCTTTACAAAAACTAAAATAGTGTAACGAAAGGAACATCTGCCATAAATTGTATTATGGCCTCTCCCTAGCCTCAAAGGTTTGCTGGTAGAAAACTCTTTTAGGGTTAAGCTCGCCTTTGTACATGTTCTTTGTAATGTCATAATTGTTTATGATTTCTGTGTACAATAAAGTATTTGAAAGTATACCAAGCTTAGATTGCATTTAATCTGTCAGTGCGTACATAGTTGTTCGCAATCATTTACGTATGTTGATCTATGTATGCATAGGTCATTATACTTATAAAACCATCCCTTTTGCGTTTTTTATCATTTTGAGGATGTTTTTCATATAATGTATTAAAGTAGTCTATGATTTATTCATTATATCTACATCTGCAGTAAATTTCAATTTAACACATTTTTTCGTATAGGCATGATTGAGGCACAAACATATATACAAACTCACAAACTTTCACATTTATAATATTACTAGCTGTACCCCGCGGTTTCACCCGCGTATAACTTGAAGAAATAAGAACTTTTTAGCGTATTGCCTATAGCAGATCCGCGACAGAAAAAAAATAATCCTGTCAAAATCCTAGTCCTATAAAAATTTAATAATCGCATAGAGTAACGCACGTTGCTATGAAGACTAATGTCAGATTTTGCACACCAGATCCATCTATACCAAAATCATACCTTTTGTGCGTTTTGTTTATCATTTTGGGAATGTTTTTCTTATTTTAAAGTAGTCTATAATTTATTCGAGCATTATACCTACATCTACAGCAAATTTCATTTTAATCCGTTTTGTTGTTTTGGCCTGATTGACATCTAGAAAGTTATCTCGGGACCCCTTCTAGTACAATTCCAGATTTTTGGAGTACAATTTGTACATTTCCATAGATTTGTAAATGCATTTTAACCCTTAAACACGGTGGGTCCGGTTGCGCAGTATCACACAAAAATTGTATGAAGCTCGCGCTCGGACGCCCCGCTTTTTTATACCTTCGGCCGCGAGACGCGTCGAGCGCGGCGACGGATTCTCGAACGTTCGCGACCGGCCGCACTGCGCGCTTGACGCATGCTTGACGCCTAGCTGCTAGGCCGGTCGCGAACGTTCGAGAATGTTCGTTTTACGAAGCTACTCGCTAGGTGACTCGCTAGCCTCTAGGCGCTAAGCAAGCCGCCTGCCTGTGCGTTCGCGACCTTATATACAAAAATAATCCTTATAGCATGATTCAGTATTCACGCGCGATGGCTTATTATTAGCGTATTTCATGTATAACTTTGGTGTTTCTATACCGATTTCTATGATTCTTTTTTATGGAACAGTTAATAATGTAAACTTTTTTAATTAGGGATGACTGAGAGTGTTACATACGTAAGAGTAGTCAAATATAATCAGAAAGCTTCGAACTGCTAAGCTATCGGGAGTTACACGTGTTATTGTGAGTCAACCATAACAGATAAACATATGCTGTCGTGGGATATTTTTTATATAATTTTAAGGAGAACATTTCCGTCATACATGATTTCTGTGTAGCTTTAACCATTAAGGTTGCACACGTGACGGAAGCTATAAATGCAGTAACTACTCCCGTTTTCCCAACATTTCCCTTCACTGCTCTGCTCCTATTGATTGTAGCGTGATGAAAAGTATACTATAACCAGCTCAGGAGTATGAAAAATAATTGTACCAAGTTTCATTAAAATCCGTCCAGTAGTTTTTGTTTCTATAACGGTTATACAGACAGACAGACAGACAGATAGACAGACAGACAGACAGACAGACAGACAAAAATTTTACTGATTGCATTTTTGGCATCAGTATCGATCCCTAATCATCCCCTGATAGTTATTTTGGAAATATATTTCATGTACAGAATTGACCTCTCTACAGATTTATTATAAGTATAGATAGATTAGGATAGGATATTAGTATAGAAGTATAGATGTACTATTTTATGTATTTTTTTTGCAAATGTTAGTCTCAGTTGTTATAGAAGTAGTTAGGAGATAAGGGGGAGGTTACATTTTCATAAATTTTGAATAGTCCGTTTTTCAAGATTTCATACGCGAAAAGGAAAACAATAGAAAAATAAATAAATAGGATCACGATTGTAATCCCCTTGTACGGTAGACATCCTCTCAGATCTCCAGACGCTTAGATCCTTTGAAGATGTCTAGTGGGGGTAGTCAGAGGCACGTCCAAACATTATATTTGCACATGCCCACATTTTGCAGTAGTTGGCATTCCATACGTGACAGGTTGCAAGCCCATCGCCGCTTATGAGAACACTAACTGGTTTTCTCACGATGTTTTCTTTCACCGTTGTAAATGATGCGCATACAAATCCGGGATTCGAACCCACGATCTTCAGATAGAAAGTCGAGGTACATCCCACTCGGCCAACAGAAAATAATTCTTCTCAAATAGTTTTCATACTCGTAAAAGCAATGTTCAATGTCCCACTTGATATGTGATATTGGCATCTTTACGTGCCCACTGCCCACATGACAAACGGCACACAGCTTTTATGGCCCATTAATGGTTCCGTATATTATGTTCAAGCGTTTTACATGAATAGCATGTTGTAAAGTACCTCGACCTCTTAAGAGTCTGCCAGTCGCTGATTGCTCTTTTTCGAAACGAACAAAGAAATACTTCTGAACAAGCCACATCTCCTATTTTTATAAGTATATTACTTCAGGTTCCTATCTAGATTTCTATTAAGCTGAAAACATAATAGCAGAAACTTTTTACGATAAAAATATTATTTCAAAATGATACGTTTTAGAATTTATGATCGAAATATTTTATATACCTACTATTAAAATCAACTTGTGATTTATTGTTAAAGATAGGTAATATGTAGATCTAGATTTCTATTAGGATAGATTTTTGATAAGTAATTATACATAATTTATATCATTAATTTATTCGAAAAGCTAAGGCGGACCACGCGCGGACGTATGTTTGTCATCATTGCAGCGGTCGGTAGGATTATTTATCGAAGTGATTAAAGATGGGTACATCTTTATTCACATATACTATACATTATAAAATAGGAGATGTGGCTTGTTCACAAGTATTTCTTTTTTCGTTTCGAACAATAATAATCGTCGACTGGCAGCGTCTTAAGGGGGGCTTTGAGCATTCAGTGGCGCCCCTAACTGTTTTTAGGGTTCCGTACCCAAAGGGTAAAAACGGGATCCTATTACTGACTTCACTGTCCGTCTGTCCGTCTGTCCGTCTGTCCGTCTGTCCGTCTGTCCGTCTGTCCGTCTGTCCGTCTGTCCGTCTGTCCGTCTGTCCGTCTGTCCGTCTGTCCGTATGTCCGTCTGTCCGTCTGTCCGTCTGTCCGTCTGTCCGTCTGTCTGTCTGTCTGTCTGTCTGTTTGTCCGTCTGTCCGTCCTCTGTCCGTCCCTCTGTCCGTCTGTCTGTCCGTCTGTCAGTCCGAACCGATCGTGAAACCCGTCGTTTGCGAGTCCGACTCGCATTTGGCTGGGTTTTTAGTTTCAGCGGTGTTCAATTTTATTATCAAAATTACTTGAAATTTAGTATTTATACTCTTCTACACAATTTAAGAAGTGCTAAAGGATTCTTTGAATTTCATGCCTTAACTTAGTAAAAAATGGTGTAAAAGTTTGTATGAAAGTGCGTTTTCTATGCGATTATTGAAATTGTGACAGGACAACGTCTGTCGCGGGCCGAGCTAGTATTGTATATTGTATATTGTGTTGCGAGACTTGGCTTTTTTATAAGTTATGTTTTTGAGGCATCTCATTTCTTTTCTTTTACAATTGTAAAACTCTGGGAGGAAAATTGGCCAATGCTCTTAGAGGCATGTATTTTTACGTACATTTGTAGTTTTATTCGCCGTCTGTGGGTTCTTTGAGCTAGTCGGTAACTGCGAGCTAGTTTATACACGATTGGCTCTTCACAGCTCGGTGGGCCCTTTGAGCTGTACAGCCAGTATTCAATGAAATACTTTCTGCTTGTAGCTAGTTATATAACCGCTTTATTAATTACTAGCAGTCCGCCCCGGCGTCGCACGGGTGTAATAACGATTTTATGGCAATTTTTTTTACACCTTGAGTTACATTATCGAAGTTTTCATACGGATCCCTAATAGTTCGACATATGGTATTGCAGACTTTTTTGTAGATATTGATGTCTTCTTTAAAACTGTAGTACTTCACTTTGCTCTATTGTCAGTAATTTCCGCAGCATACGCGAAATAAAGATTTTTTTGGATTTTTTATGACACATTGGGTTACATTATCAAAGTTTTCATACGGATCCATAAGGGGCTCCCAGTCGATGATTGCTCTTTTTCGAAACGAAAAAAGAAATACTTCTGAACAAGCCACATCTCCTATTTTTATAAGTATATTACTTCAGGTTCCTACCTAGATTTCTATTAAGCTGAAAACATAATAGCAAAAACTTTTCACGATAAAGATTGTATGGGTTGGACATCAAATATAAAGATTTAAGTTAATTTGATACACGATTTATTATACACAATTTAGAAAGTTGTTAATGGGTCGCTGGTTGTATGCGAACTGACGCGGCCGCCCGGATTCCACGCTATTGCACGGAAATGCAGTGGTTGCAATTCTGTACGTTGTATGAACCGTACATGTTCCGGGGCGCGAGAGAAAGTATATGAAGTGAGATGATTTTGTTAGCTAGCGATTATGATATCGTGATATAAGATGGAACAATCTTTATTAGTAGGCGCAGTATGATACCGACATCAATCGCGATCGCTTATGAATCTTATTCTATCGAACGTAGGCGATGTAGCAGAGTCCTTGCTAGACCATTCGCACTTCACATTGTAGGATTTCGCGCACGCACTTTCACTTTTATTACACACATCACTTTTGACACCACACTTATTTATCTCACTATATACACCAGATGAGACCGCTCTAACAGCGGGAGTGGGCTGCGTGCCCACCGTGCTGCTGCCGAGAGTGGCGGTGGCGCGGCGCGCTCGCCACCAGACGAGCGCGGCGCACACCAGCGCTGCTGCTGCCACTACGTAGATGGCGACGTATTGGTGAACGTCGTGAGAGGACATCTCGTCGTTTTGATCGAAATGATCCGCTGCTTCTTTGATCTCTGCGATGCGCTCGTTGATGCGCTCGATCGAACCTTTAATGTCGCCTTTGCTTTCATTGAAATGGCTGATCGGTATCGTAAGATTTATGATGTGATTAACGGGTGCGATCTCTAATGTAAGTATGTCTGGCTCTGTATTCAGTGTGCTAGAGTGTTGCTTATGTGGCATTATAGTGAATGACTCGCCCTTGATGACGCAGTTGTTTCCTAGTGCGATAATGTTGACACCTGTTAGTCGTTCCTGTGTAACTTGATAGCCACAGATAAATCTTGCAGTGCATTGACCGCAACAGGTGATCGGTATCGTAAGATTTATGATGTGATTAACGGGTGCGATCTCTAATGTAAGTATATCCGGCTCGAAGGACCATTGATGTATGGGTTGGACATCAAATATAAAGATTTAAGTTAATTTGATACACGATTTATTATACACAATTTAGAAAGTTGTTAATGAGTCGCTGGTTGTATGCGGACTGCCGCGGCCGCCCGGATTCCACGCTATTGCACGGAAATGCAGTGGTTGCAATTCTGTACGTTGTATGAACCGTACAAAGATATTATTTCAAAATGATACGTTTTAGAATTTATGATCGAAATATTTTATATACCTACTATTAAAATCAACTTGTGATTTTTTGTTAAAGATAGGTAATATGTAGATCTAGATTTCTATCAGAATAGATTTTTGATAAGTAATTATACATAATTTATATCATTAATTTATTCGAAAAGCTAAGGCGGACCACGCGCCGACGTGTGTTTTTCGTCGTTGCAGCGGTCGGTAGGATTATTTATCGAAGTGATTAAAGATGGGTACATCTTTATTCACATATACTATACATTATAAAATAGGAGATGTGGCTTGTTCAGAAGTATTTCTTTTTTCGTTTCGAACAAAAATAATCGTCGACTGGGAGCGCCTTAACGTTTTTGAAAATAATCTCTAGCCTATGTTCATCAGGAATAATGTAGGATTCTAATGGTAAAATATTTTTTTCAATCAGTCCAGTAGTTTTGTAGTCTATTCGATGCAAACAAACAATCAAATCTTTCCTCTTTTATAATATTAGTATTAGACAACAGTTGTTTTACTTCACGAACGTACGGTAGGTGTGTACATGTACATGTAGTTGTGATGTATTGATATGACACGCGCTTTTGTGTGCGTGATTGTGGCTCGAACGATAATGATGCTACACACACAATTAGATTTCCAGCCGCTCTGATCTTTGTAAATGTCTAAAGGAGGTAGTCAGACAAATATTTCGCACATTTCCAAATTTTGCATAAAAGTGATATTTTTTTTTGATGAATGCAGAATCGTTTTTTCTCAATAACCGCAAAACATACAGTTTTTTTTTGACAAAGATAACGTAAGGATTTAATCTAGATAAATTAAAGACAGAAACACGACTGGCGAAACTTTTCTCCAAAACACTAATTTAGTTTTTACTAAAAACTATGAATAGCTAAACAGTTCATTTACAGTTTCATTTTGGAACATAGATTATGAAAAATAACCCCTAAATAATAATAAAAAATCAAAATGGATGATTTTGGTATAGATGGCGCTGGTGTGCAACAAATGTGACATCACAGACTAAAGACATTTATTCGTCATAGCAACGCAGTGTTGACTAATGAATGATACGCATTCTACCAAACTTCGTAATTTATTTTATCAATACAAGGTTTGTAGGGAAAAAATTGGAAGATGCCTGAAATTGATTTTTCGTATGCTATTATTAAAATTTAACATGACAACGTCTATCACGGGTCGGCTAGTTCAAAATATAGTCAGAAACGATGCGACATTTGTCCTGATATATCGTTGATCGTGTTCAAGAGTAGCCAACCCCTGACCCCATTAAGGTTTCCTGTGTCGTTATTGAAAACTACGAGTACCATTGCGCCACAATACCCTCAACATCCCTCAGCAGGTTAGGGTGAGTTTCCACCAGTGCCAGTGGCGTAGCGTGCCTAAGACGGGCCATGTATCAACATTGGGGTGCCCAAATGAAGGGTAAAGATTTTATAATTAAAACTATCGTGCTTGTTATTCATTTTAACTATAAAATACGGCTAATTACCACGTTTTTTCTTGTATTGCTGACGTTTCGAGATAATAAAAATAATTATATTAAAATTCTTTATTGAAAAAATCAATGTGTCAATAAACAGATGGAGCCCTGACTCCTAAACTAGGGCCGGGCCACCTGTATGTCAGGTAATATAATTCGCCGATAGATAGATAATAGCCGCCGATCCGCTGTTGATCGCGGTCGCGGGCGATTTATGATGAAGAGCATCTGAATTGTCTCGAAACGTCAGCAATACAAGAAAAAGCGTGGTAATTAGCCGTATTTATAGTTAAAAGGTAAAGATTTTTCTAACTTTTAGGCTTCCGTATCCAAAGGATAAAAACGGGACCGTATTACTAAGACTCCGCTGTCCGTCTGTCTGTCACCAGGCTGTATCTCATGAACCGTGATAGCTAGACAGTTGAAATTTTCACAGATTATGTATTTCTGTTGCCGCTATTGTAACAAATACGTTTGTTGAGTGGACCAATTGCAAACCAGAAACCAGTTAGTATTATAAGCGGTGACGGATTATACAATCTGTCAAAATAGAATGCTGACATCTGGACGTGCCGTGAGACAATCTTCAAAAGCTCTAAGCGCCTTAGATTTGATCAAACTCGAAATCACAATTGTTATTATTGGTCCTCTCTCGACTTTCATTTCGAAGGCCATGGTTTCGAATTCCGGCGTGCATCAATGGATTTTTCTGTTGGAAAAAATATATGGGCATCAAAACACGTGCTCAAAACGGTGAAGGAAAACATCGTGAGGAAACCAGTTAGTATTCTTATAAGCGGCAATGAGGTAGGAACCTGTCAAGTTTGGAATGCTAACTACTGCATAATGTGGGCATGTGCCAATTATAATGTTTGGACGTGCCTCTGAAGCGCCTTGAGATCTGAGAGGATGCCTACCGTACTTGGGAATTACAGTCGTGATCTTATTTTTTGTTTATTGGTCCGAAACGCACATACTGTTCCGCGTATGTGGATACTCACCATTATTTACCCACCGCATCGCTACCGAGGTCTACTTTTTGTAAAGAAAAAGCTATAGTGCTCAAATGTGAATCGTGAGCTCACAAAAGATTTACGAGGAGGCACTTAGACCTAAGTATAATAAAATAAATAGGATCACGACTGTAATCCCCAAGAACGGGAGAAATCCTCTCTGATCTCAAGGCGCTTAGAGCCTTTGAAAGTGTCTAGGGAGCAGTCAGCGGCACATCCAAATATTACATTTTGCAGTAAGCAATCCATACGTGATAGGTTGCAAGTCTGTCGCCGCTTATAATAACACTAACTGATTTTCTCACTTGATACACAAACAGAACAGAACACAAACAGAACAGAATAAGTTTTTTGTTGAAAAATATTTTTCAATGACAAGCTTTTGTAAAATCATTTAAACCAACGAGCACCAGCGTGCTATCACTTGTCACATCATATAACATTGTCATCGGAACTTGACAAGTATGCAAAGTTTTTAATCAATCGAATAATTTACTAAGTTCCATTGTGAGTGTCTGTTGAACAGCTCCTGACCCATCATCAGATCAGCTCACTCTCACCATATTATTGCATTGTCACCAAAGCTACATAATTATGCGAAATTTCAGCTCAATCGGTTGGAGATTACTGCTTCAAAATTGAGTTGCAAGATTCTTAACAATCATAGTTACATAGTTCCATAAATTGCAAGTTAAATAAAAGCTTGTAACACACACACAACGCTTGTGATACACGGCCGGGATTCGAACCCACGACCATCGAATAAAGTCGAGGTACCTCCCACTCTGTCAACACTTCTTGTAACTATTTACGAGTATCAATAGAAAGCTGTCCAAAACTTTATGATCGAGTTAATTTAGTTCGAGTATAGTTTCCTTAACAGGGCCTAAAGAAATTACAAAAGGGATGTATTTGCGAAAATGAACACAAAACCGTGAGTTTCCACTTGTATTCGTAATTCGGAGTAGCAAAAGCTCTTTACACTCTGTCGTTGAAGTATCCGCTCAAAAGTAGGAAATACCCACATTAAGCTCACAGCCACTAATTAATCCGGGCTTAGAAGAATTCTGAATGTACCAAAGGAAAACTGGAATAGTCTCTATCACTACACGATACGTGAAGGCTGTGTTTGCACAGAAAGCTGGCCGGGTACTCATTAGCGAGCTTGGGGGTTAGCATGAACCACTATCGTATTCACAATGTTCGATTGGCACCACACTGGAGCTCGCATTGGAAAGGATCATTGAAAAAAAGGTAGACCCCAAGCCGTGTTTGTTGCCTGATTCTTCTAGGCTTGGTCGCGAGGAATCGGCGTAGCTTCACCTAGTTTCTAAGACGTTTCAAAGTGATCCTTGTGATTTTATTGAAATAAATGATTTTTGGATTTGAATTTGTATCGGTAACGTGTTGTCCAAATGTCAAAACTGATACTTTTGTATAATAAAAGTATTAGTTAGTGTAGATATACCATAGATTGTCGATGGTCACGATGTAACCAAATCGATGAAGTTCTGGAAAAAGGCCAGGTCAAAAATACCCTAAGCCGGTTGAAGAATGTTATATCGGTCACTTTAAGATACATAAATTAATTTGTTAAATTAAAAATGAATAAATAGGATCACGACTGTAATCCCCAAGTACGGTAGACATCCTCTCAGATCTCCAGGCGCTTAGATCCTTTGAAGATGACTAGTGGGGGTAGTCAGAGGCACGTTCAAACATTATATTTGGCACATGCCTACATTTTGCAGTATTTAGCATTCCATACATGTCATGTATGGAATGCTAAATACGCCCATTTGTTCATTCATTAAAAATTGTGTCTCATCGTTCATCGTAACTAGTGGCAATGTATGCACTTATCTTCCACGATCTTTTGTGTATGTAATCCCCTGATACCTATCACACACACCAACGTACTCGAACCGACCGCACGACGATCTACGCCAGTGTTCCGCAAAGTGTGTACCGCGGCACACTGGTGTACCGTGGTCATTAGTTGGTGTGCCTTGGAAAAATAAGGATATCTTATAAACGTATTTTTAGCAGCCCTGTCAACGATTACTCCAAATTTAGACCGTCTATGCTCAATTAAACAGGCTCATGTTTCGCATTGGATACCTTTTCTGCAATTTAAAGTTTAGTTTTGTTGATTAATAATAAATATTATTTAGTTGATTAATAATAAATGTCGATTAATATTACTTAAAAACTGATTTTTAATATGTGGTGTACCTCAAAAAATTTAATTTTCCTAAATGTATCTTGGACACAAAATGTTTGCGGATCTACGCGACAATCCGTATCAAACTCTGAATCGGCCCCGTCTACTATGTAACTGTGGCGTAAGTAGCTACAGCAGAAATAGGTACGAAAGCTAGGAGCTAATTAATTTGATTCGAAATGCTTTGCCGGGTCTACATTTGCTATCGCTGCTTCTTTTATTTCGGGGTTTGTTTGAAGATTTGTCATTGAAATCGTGAAATAAAAATAGCTTCAAACTACTCGTAGTAAGTAGAAAACCGGCCAAGTAAGTCGGACTCGCGCACGAATGGTTCCGTACCTTATCAATAAAAAAGCCAAAAAACACGTTTGTTTTATGGGAGCACCACTTAACTATTTATTTTATTCTGTTTTTAGTATTTGTTGTTATAGCAGCGATATAAATACATATTCTGTGAAAATTTCAACTGTCTAGCTATTACGGTTCATGAGATACAGCCCTGTGACAGACAGACAGACAGACAGACAGACGGACAGCTAAATCTTAGTAATAGGGTCCCGTTTTTACCCTTTGGGTACGGAACCCTAAAAACCATACAATGAACCGTGTTCCGCGTCTCATGATCTGTATTTTGTATTCCTAAGATTCGATCGCATTCTATTTCGCATCTTTTTAGTACCTCCCCTACACTTAAAGTGGAATGTGATTTGTTTTTTTCTCGTGTATCCCAAGGCGTGAGGTGTCGTTGGATAGGTATTTAAAACATTGCGGGTTTGCACAAACAACTTTTTGGTTAAGGGATCCGTTTGTAAAATATGAAGCTTTATAGTATTAATTTTTGTTAGAGTCAATTTAAGGGTCTCACCTACCCCCTACTCCCCCCCAAACCCCAGACTTGCTAAACTATTGGTTTTAGAGGTGTGATAAAATTCACAGTAGTAGTACATATTACGAAGTTATAAGGAAAACTATCACAGCTAAGTTGGCTATACCAGTAATAGTCGACCACTTAAAAAATACACTTGTAGTAATTTTTTTTTCTTTCCTTATCCTTTTTCTTCCCACTGCTGGGCAAAGGTCTCCCCCAAATCCTTCCAACTATCTCTATCCTTCGAGTTCTCCCACCATGCTCTCTCGATGGAGTCAAGATCGTAGTAGTAATAATAAAAACGTAAAATAATTTATATAACGTTGTTAGCTGTGTAAACAACGGGACCCTACATTGCGCGTGGTCTGACATGCTTGGCTATAACATTAATAAGATTTTCTTACATTGTCCACAGTGGTTGACTGCGTGGTGACATCCTGGGGTCCATGGTCGGATTGTGACACGCGTTGCGGCTCCGGCAGCATGGTTAGGAGCAGACGCGTGGCCCAGGCGGCGGCGCACGGCGGCCGACGCTGCCCGTCGCTGGTCCAGCGCCGCGCGTGCCAGGACCAGAGGGGCTGCGACGCAGACAGCGATGTACCGCTACGAGGTGAGAACACTAGGAACCGCTGACTGCAGCTACATCTTTTATATAAAAACTAGCCGACCCGTGACATACGTCCTTTCAAATTTAAAAAACCGAATAGAAAAAACAATGTTTTTAGTCTGTGATGTCAGATTTGTTGCACACCAGCGCCATCTATACAAAAATCATTCCTTTTGCGTTTTTTAATCATTTTGGGGATGCTTTTCATTTTTTAAAGTAGTCTATGTTTTATTCGGGCATTATATCTACATCTACAGCAAATTTCAACTTAATCCGTTTTGTCGTTTAGGCCTGAATGAGGCACAAACATACATACAAACTCACAAACTTTCACATTTATTATATTATTAGGATTAGGATAGGATAGGATGAATTTCCTTTGGTCATAGCATCACGCGTAAATGGTTGGACCGATTTTGCTAATTCTTTTTTTGTTGTAATCGTTACTCTCTGGAGAAGGTTCCCCAACGAACGGAACCCCAAAAGTGCCTAAGGATAATGCGACAATGTACCAATAATACCTGCTGTAGATTATCGTTGCTTCCTTGCAATGTAGGTACATAGAGAGGACCGGAAAGGATGACAGAACAGGAAGGAAGGAGGTCCTTTTTATCCTCTTAGCGCACTCCTCCGAATACGTGACTAAGTTACTTATTTGTTTACCGTCTTATATTTACTACGTAATAGGATCACGACTATAATCTACCACCAAGAACGGAAATCTACAGATCTCCAGGCATTCCATGAGTAGTACATTTAAAACGATGCTAAGAAAACTTATGCTGGAAGGGTACTTTTACTCAGTAGATGAATTTATGGAGAGAAAACGACATAATGTGAAGTGTATGTGTAATTGTTTGTGTGTCTCAGTCTTCCTTATTTAATTGTTTTAATTTTATTTTAATTGATTGAATATACAATATTATTATAAGTAGGTATGTAGCATTTTGATTAATTAATAATATATTAAGTTCAGATACAATTTTAATTGTTATTGAATAAATAAATATGATTAATTCAGTGCCTTAAGGATTCATAAAGAAGCTAGTCAGAGTTGCAGTTGTAATCTGACACCTGCAACAGTCTGATCACACATTCAGTCTTTTCTATTCGATTATTGAAATTTGACAGGACAACGTCTGCCACGGGTCGGCTAGTTTGTCTAGAAATTATGTTGACTATAACTGATTTTGTCCGCAGAGGAAACAGCGATGCTCCTCCCCGGAGGGCTTTCCGTCAGTCGGCACTCCAACGAGACAGTAGACATCCGTAAGAACCTCCGCATGAGGAACCCTGACGACCCCGAGTCCAACGCGCATAGGGAGTAAGTATTATATTTTTAAATAGAAATACAGTTAAATTCATTTTTGTTCATCACATGAAGGCGAAACCATTTTAGATTATTAAGTAGTGACTATGGAATGGATAAAAAATATTATTTTAAATTCTGTTAAGTATTGGCCCTATAAATTTAAATTAAATATTATCAATTTAAATAACCCGCAAAAACGCTTCTATATGCAGATGGCGTCGCACTAGTTTCTGTGACATCACATGCTTGTAAACAAGTAAACAAACGTCAAGTTTTTCAAGGCAAGCGGAGACATATTGACAAGCATGTTACGTCATCGTCGATTCGACCACTGTTCACCACCATCCTGACCGTTTTGTGTCACGTGACTGGCATTTGAAAATAGATAATTAAAATTATGGGTTTTTTAATAAATGATTGTTTATTTTCAAGTTATTTTACTTTATAACGCTTTTTGAAGGCATAATTTACGTATATTACTCATATTTCAACAACACTTTATTTTTCATACTGTCAAATAGCCTATTGTGGGTCAGTAACGTCCGAGCCATACCCTCGTATTCAAGAACGACACTATGAGAACACGCACCCACAGTGGACAAAATCTTTTTTCATAAACATCACTTTATGTGTAGCGACACTATGGCGCACACTACCGTGTGCCTTTAGAGCTCAACTTTGGCTAGAGGCACACGACAATGTGTCTCTAGTCACACTATACAGTGTCGCACAACACATAAAGTGATTTTTATGAAAAAAGATTTCGTCCACTGTGGGTGCGTGTTCTCATAGTGTCGTTCTTGAATACGAGGGATAGTCACGCTATGATATATTTTTGTTTTATGTATGACCTATCTTTTTACCTGGTGATTCAATTTCAATGATTATCTATACTAATATTATAAAGAGAAAAGTTTTGATTTTTTGTTTTTTTGTTTTTTTGTATGTTTGTAATGGATAAACTCAAAAACTACTGAACCGATTTTAAAATTTCTTTCACCGTTACCAAGCTACATTATCCCTAAGTAACATAGGCTATTTTTTATCTATAATATAGAGAATCATCCGAAGTTGGTCACATTTAAACGGTGTTTATGTAGAACTAAAAGTTCCTTCATAAACTAAAAAAAAAAACCGGCCAAGTGCGAGTCGGATTCGCGCACGAAGGTTTCAGTACCATAATCTATAAAAAACGGCAAAAACACGTTATAATATGGGAGCCCCACTTAAATAATTATTTTATTCTGTTTTTAGTATTTGTTGACATAGCGGCAACAGAAATACATCATCGGTGAAAATTTCAACTGTCTAGCTATCACAGTTCATGAGATACAGCCTTGTGACAGACAGACGGACAGCGAAGTCTTAGTAATAGAGTCCCGTTTTTACCCTTTGGGTACGGAACCCTAAAGATATCGTCTCGAATTTTTGATTGGTCGAAACATTTTCGTGGGTTTTCTTTTCAGTTTTGTAAAAGTATACTAAAACATCTAATCTACGTGTACATTTAACTTCATATAACTTACATTAAAACCTCGCTACTAGTTTGAGTGAAACTTGTAAGTTTGAGCTCTTTATCCCGCAGTTCATTACAATCTCGAGTTTTCGAGAGCTATTCTAACTTTAGCAGTAGTCTATAAGTGCATTAAGTTTTGCTACATACTCTAATATGAAGAAACTTAAGGAACTTACACATTCTACGTGACCCATTTTTTAACACCGTTGCTAAAGCCCCCCCTCTACTCTTCCCCCCCTCGAGTTTTCATCTAGTAATTCAGAAATATGGTTTTAAGACATTTTTTGCAAAGAGAGCGTAAAAAAAATGCCAACAAAAACATAACTTGTAAAAAAGTCTCGCAACGCAACTCAGTTCAACTCAGTAAAAAATTGTGAGATCCATGTAATACCAAGTCGGTTAATTTATTCAGTCCCTACTTTAAGGGTCCTTCTGTCTTAAATTATTACGTATAGGTAAATAACATAAGACAGAAGGACCCTTAAAGTAGGGACTGAATAAATTAACCGACTTGGTATTACATGGATCTCACAACTTATTAAGCCACTTTTTATCCAGGTACCAGCAAAGGTTTAACCAGGAATGCGAGCAAAACTGCTGGCAAAAGCCAATAGGGTCTACATTAAGCTACACTTTTATCAAAGTAAAAGTAGTTGCTAGTTTTAGAAGTTGTGTTAGTCCCAATAAATCACTACATAGTATAAAGCAAAGTCGCTTTCCGCTTCCCGCGTCTGTATGTCTGTATGTATGTTTGCTTATATCTTTAAAACTACACAACGGATTTTGATGCGGTTTTTTTTAATAGATAGAGTGATTCAGGAGGAAGGTTTATATGTATTAAACCCGTGCGAAGTCGGGGCGGGTCGCTAGTATTGAATAAAATATATCGGAAAATATCTATTTCCTCGTTCCAAAACAACTTCATTCGATTTTCACGGAGGCGCATTGAGTATGCTATTGAAAATATACTTTTAAAGGTAGCTGAAGTGGGACACAACTCCAAAAGTTTCGACAGCCCACGTATTTTTAGAGGTACATTCCGCGCGCGGAATTGCTCGAGCCTTTTTAACCGATTTAAAAATTAGTTCTCAATTAGGTTGTTCAAACCTCGGAACTTTGTCATTTATTTATTTATTTATTTATTTATTTAAGTAACATAGGATTCACAGTTTTCTTATTGTTAAATATAAATATGTTAAAAATATAATGTTCCGTCTTCCCGATTGGGTTCATACGAGCAATTATTGCCCTTACGAACATTTCCAAGAATACCATTGCCCGAATTAACAATTCACCAAATACTATTTCAAAAATTTCCCGAATAACAGCCCGTATGAACGATTTTACGAATATATGAACCCGTATTAACAATAGGCTATTTGACAGTATGAAAAATAAAGTGTTGTTGATAGTAATCTATGTAAATTATGCATTCGAAAAGCGCGATGGAGTACAATAACTTGCAAATAAACAATGATTTATTCAAAAACCCATAATTAAAATTATCAATTTTTCAACGCCAGTCACGTGACACAAAACGGTCAGGATGGTGGTAAACGGTGGTCGAATCGCCATGACGTAGCATGCTTGTCAATATGTCTTCGCCTGCCTTGAAAAACTAGACGTTTATTTACTTGTAGACAAACATTGTGACGTCACAGAAACTAGAGCGACGCCATTTGCACAAAGAAGCGTTTTTGCGGGTTTTTTAAATTGACGATATTTAATTTAAATTTTTAGGGCCAATACCTATCGGAATTTTAAATAATATTGATTTATGGGTTCCATAGTCACTACTGAATAATCAAAAATGGTTTTTAAAATCTTGTCAAATAGCCCATATCAAAAAAGTACCCGAATGACAACTGCCCGTCTGAACAATTTTTCAAATACATTTGCCCGAAAAACAATTATCAGAATGACAATTGCCCGTACAGACAATTCGACAATACAATTGCACGAATGAACTATTTTCCGAAAAACAAGTACCTAAATGATAATTGCCCGTACTAACAATTTCTCGAATACAATTGCCAGAATTTCCTGAAAATTAAATAATCGAATGAACAATTTCCCAAAAATAATTACCAGAATGAACTATTTCCCGTAAAATATTTACCCGAATAACAATAATAATTGCCCGAATGAACTATTTTTCGTAAAATAATTACCCGAATGACAATTGCCCGAATGAACAACCAAAAAACAATTATCCGAATGACAATTGCCCGTACAAACAATTCCACAAATACAATTGCCCGGTTGAACAATTGAGCTGAATCTTCACTTGTGAATAGTTGAATGTTTAAATTTCCCGATGTATATAACTGAAATGGTTTTTAGGTACTGCGCCCAGTTCGAGGTAACTAAGGTGTCGAAGGCGTGCCACATGGATTCCGACTATAAAGCGTTGAGAGAAGGTATATATTCCCTTGTTAAGTATTAAGGCAACCGAATGTTCCGGAAATGTATCAGTCGTTTCTACTTTAAAACCTTTTGTGAGAAATATTGGACTATTTTGTTACTGTATTGAAGTAGGATTAGATTTCAAATTGTTGTGAGACGCAAATAAAAGTTGTAAGAAAACATCGTGAGGAAACCAGCTAGTATTTTTATAGGCGGCGATGGGCTTGCAACCTGTCACATATGGAATGCTAATGGTAATGGAATGGACGTTTTAAATAGATGTTTGTTTTGTGTATGGGCGTAAAAACGATTTATAAAAAAAACAGGACAAGTGCGAATCGGACTCGCGCACCGATGGTTCCGTACAAATACTTATAGATATACCTGTAATCTATAGTAAATAGTAGGTATTTTAGGATTTAAGTAATGTAAATATATGCACTGTGTGATATACAGTATGCTGCCCCACACGCACTATGGCTCCACTGAAAATCAACGCTACATTAACTCTCGCTGTTGCAGCATATAGCTGAGTGGTGACCAATTTTGTTGTCAATGTTGCCAATATATATGTTTATTGTTTAGTTTTAAGAGATTAAGTTGATACAAAATAAATTTATTCTTTCTTTACAAGCTTTGCTTAATTTTGAGCTAGATGGGTTAATTATATACAAATATTTATTCCTTCACAGGTGTAACAGTGTGCGTTAAGTGCGAGACAGCGGCATTGCGGCGCGATCTGAAATGGCGATGCAGTGGTCATGGTGTCCCCGGCCATACCACCCGCTTCTACGCGTTGGTAGCCCCCCATTGCCACGGAAAATGGGTCAGGTCCATCGAAGCACCGGATAAAAGGAGCGACTGCTGTATGAAACCGGACTTTATTTTCGTGTAGATAAGGCATACATTAGGCTGGGGAATGCTGGCGAGATACGACTGTTAGACTTTGAAGTTGGATTAGTACTAGGTCACAGATTAACAGACTTGCCAGAATTATTCAAAGGTTTTCATTCACATGATGAAAGTATCCGACTACGGCGAAACAAACGGAGGGTTATGAGTTGAGCAGTCTATGTATTTATTAAAGTAAGGAATATTTCGGTAAAATTTCGGCATTCCGGTACAATAGTCTAATAATCATTAGTTGCCCACTTTCTGAGATGATTCGAATTAAAAATAGATAAAAAATATGTACCGTTTTTCCAAATTTGCTACGGAATACTAAAATTTTTGTCTTCTATCATAATGACGGAATAGTTTTAATTTATACAAATTTTAGACATTTTAAACCTTCAAAAAATAAGTTAGAAGTAGTCACATCAATTAGTTATTTAAGTCTATATTATGAAATAGAACGACGAATCTAGAAAGAAAGAAAGAATAAATTTATTTAGTGCCAACATAATCACTTAAAACTAAACAAAAAAATTGGTCACCACTCAGCTATATGCTGCAACAGCGTGAGTTGATGCAGCGCTGATTTTCAGTGGAGATCTCATTGTATTTATCAAATAAATAAATATTTATACAATACTTGCAAGCGGCGACTGGCTTGCAACCTGTCACGTGAAATGCTAACCTTGATAAAACATAAGAAACTATATCGTCTCCTGACTTTGCGATCGGTCAAAAAAAAAACAGTTTTTTTTATTAAAGTCTACGAAACCCTAAAAAGGTTTTATAATTCGACGACTATGTATGTTTTTTTAATTACATACATAAAAAACGTAGTTCGTATCGTAGACTTTAATAAAAAAAAAACTTAAACATAACTACATGATGGCTGGTACGATTTTAATGATTTTCTCGTTATCAGGTAGACAATGATCTCCAAGAATTTGAATTTCTCATCAATGTTGAACTATTGGTATTTTCATAATACTTGGAAAACTATATCTTTGAGCAAAGTTAGTTATTCAATAAAATTCAAATTTACTTTGAAAATTGGGCTGTATTGTACTTGAAAATATTCTTTAAACTGAATAAAAACCTAAGAAGTTTTGTAACTTTGAAAGAAGAATAATATAAATGTTAGGTTATCCTTGGAATACCAAAAAGATACTTTAGTCAGAGGCGGATTTGCAGTCCTAGCCGCTCTAGGCCCCGGGTCATGTGCCGCCCCTTTCTTAGCACTCATCATATAGACTAGATACATAATTAATGAATTTACTTTATTGCCCACTTTTAACTGCCGAAAAAAAAACTGGCCAAGTGCGTGCCACGCTCAATGCAGGGTTTCGTAGTTTACACAGCTAACAATGTTACATCGGTAACTTTCTACAATACTTGGACTAATAAGTTTACTTCTAGTTTACGAGTAATCGTCGAACAACTTAGAAAATAATTTTCTTAGTTTGTCGATGATTACTCGTAAATTTGTAAATCCTACATAACCGTGATAATTTTCCTTTTAAATTCGTTATGTGAAAAAATTCACGGTAGTAGTACACCGTGAATTTTTTCACACCTCCAAAACTAATCGTGGTATAAAACTGGTAGGGGGGAGGGGGGTACACACTTGACTCTTAACAAAGTCGTAGAATAAAATCTGGAAAAACAATTTTATTTTGGGTATCTCCCCTACACCTAAAGTGGGGATGTTATTTTTTTCTCGCATACCCTAAGGTGTGGGGTGTCGTTAGATAGTAGGTCTTTAAAAACATGATGGGTTTGTGAAAACAACTCTTCGATTAAGAGATCCGTTTGTGAAATATTAAGCTTTAAGGCGAGTAATAAATGTTTTTGATGAATGCAGAATCGTTTTTTTCTCAATAACCGCAAAATATACAGTTTTGTTTTTCATGACAAAGATAACTTAAGGATATAATCTAGATAAATTACGGACAGAAACACGATTGGTGAATCTTTTCTCTATAAATTTATTTTCCAAAGTTGGCTCTTCAAAAACACTAGTTTAATTTTTAATCAAAACTATGAATAGCTAAACAATTCATTTTTATATAATTCGTTAGATAATCTTACTAGAAAAGTAAATTACAGACAGTTTCTTTTTAAATTTGATGGTTTTCGAGTTAATGCAGTTTTATCACTTTTTCCGTCTTATCCGGGTAGACTCAGCCCATACAAAACGTCAAAAATTTCACTTATCACCTTAAAGTGTAATTTTTTGTTAGAGTCCCCCTCCCCCCCTAGAAGCTAAACTATTGGGTTTGGGGGCGTGAAAAAATTTACGGTTGTAGTACAAATACTCAAGTTAAAAGCAAAACTATCACGGCTAAGTGAGCTTTACAAGTTTACAAGTAATCATCGACCAACTTAGAAAATTAAAATTTATGCAAATATCAAGTAATGTTAGAAATTTTGCAGAAATATCATCGACAATTACATATATAACGCCGTTAGGTGTGTAAATTACGAAACCCTACATTGCGCGTGGTACGACACGCACTTGGCCGGTTTTTCATGCTAAAATATGCAATAGTAACGCCGCGCCGCGTACTAACTAGGCCACATTATTCAGAGAGTGATTTAGAAGAATTATAATCATAAAGTACGCGAGGCTTCAATATATTAAGATACTTTGTATTTGAATTACTTATTTCTTGTTAATCTTGTTATCATCAGTGATTTTTTTTGGCACGATTTGCCGCCCCTAATATTTGGCCGCCCTAGGCCCGGGCCTACCGGGCCTTAGGGCAAATCCGCCCCTGACTTTAGTGAAAATGTTTACTTCATTGGCAGCCATTAAAGTTAGTTTATGTTACAGTACTACTTATAGGAAGTAGGTAAGTTAACTTTAGATAGTATTGGTATAGAAACTGCGTTATACTTGATACACGTAAGATTTAGAATAATTTTTGTAACTGTAGTTGTGAATACATATCCATATATCACTAATTCTTATGTAAATAAATAAAAAAGTTGAATTCAGACAATGTTTTATTTGTTTTCCACTAGACAACCCGTGACAGACTTTGTCCTGCCCGAATTTCAATAATCGCATAGAAAAAGCACTTTCAGAAACTTCCAATTAATCCCTATATTAAACCTTGACCTGATAAAATAAATTACGAATTTTGGTAGAATGCGTATCATTCGGTAGTCAAATTGATACCAATTTTTTTTGACAAAATATGTGTCGACTACCGACTTAGTAGGATTCAAACTATGGGGCCACAAAGTTCTCGAATGGAGACCGGTCTTTATGGAAGTCAATGGGGGAGGTCTATGTCCAGAAGAGAACATCTTATGGCTGAGATGATGATGATGATGATTAGGACACTGGATTCAGACCTCAAGTAATATGAAGACCTATTTATATTTCAAATTAACGAATGGATAAAATCATGAATCTACATTACTATTAGGTTAAAAAAGTAAAATTTGTATTTTTGTTTGCAATAGATAAACTAAAAAACCTACTGGACTAATTAAGAAAATTCTTTCACATATCAAAAGCTAAGTTTTCAGTGAGATAAATAGGCTATTTTTTATTTAAAAACGAAACTAGAATTCTCCACAAAAATTGTAATAACGTAACCTGCCTAATACAACTTCAACTTACTACTATGCCTTCTGCACTGTGGGTTGTGGGTTCGATCCCCACCACGAACAAACATTTGTGTGATGAACGTAGATGTTTGTTCTGCGTCTGGGTATTAAGCATGTATAAAAAGTATGTAGCGGCCGGTGGTGCGAAGCTACCATCCGCGGGATGAACGCCTCTAAGGCCGAAGCCAGCCTAGCCGAATCCGGCAAGGATAAGCTCACTGTGGAGCCCCGAGAGTCGGAAGGCTCTAAACAATGTGACTTTACTAGTTGCGCTTTACTTCGTAAGGTGTGACAGATATTTAAAAATAACTATACTAGGTATTTACGCATTCTATCAGTTATCTGGTTCCCATAGTACAAACTTTGCTTATGGGCACTGGCGCTGTGTGTAATGTCCCTGTGTCTATTAATATCTATTCATTCTCTGCCTGCATGTCAAAGTAGAATATGAAATAAACATATTGCCCACCAAGTGAGGGATGGTGGCCTTAATAGGACCACATGTCGCGCCCAACTGACATATTCGGAATATCACGAAAGTTGTTGACCACTATTTGGGTCAGATAAGGTCGACGAAATAGCTGACAGAATACGTTTGAGTGGCAATGGATATGTCATATAACTCATATAAACCGACCACCAAGGGAAATAAAGATTTGATAGAACTCAAGACAGGGTGCAATATAACTCGTTTGTTCTGCGACTTATTTATAAAAATAAAATAAATAGGATCACGACTGTAATCCCCAAGTACGGTAGACATTCTCTCAGATCTTCAGACGCTTAGATCCTTTGAAGATGTCTAGTGGGGGTAGTCAGAGGCACGTCCAAACATTATATTAGGCACGTGACCACATTTTGCAGTAGTTAGCATTCCATACCTGACAGGTTGCAAACCCATCGCCGCTAGACTTATTTAATTGAAAAATATACTGTGAAAATCTGCTCGTATGGAACGCTGACTAGTAAAAATAAATAAATAAATATTGGTGGACATTATCACACAGCGCCATCTAGCCCCAAACTAAGCAAAGCTTGTACTATGAGAACTAGATAACTGATAGAATACTTATATACTTTTTTTTGTAAAATATACATACATAAGATACATAATAACACCCAGGCACAGAACAAACATCTATGTTCATCACGTAAATATTTGTGCTGAGTGGGGATCGAACCCACAACCTACAGCGCAGAAGGCAGAGCTACTAACAACTGACCTGTGTAGTGTAACGTTATGTTTCAATGTGCCTCTGACTATCCCCCTAAACATCTAGTCTTCTTGTTATAATATTATTAGGATAGCAGACCCGCGACACATGTTGTCCTGTCCAAATTACGATAATCGCATAGATTAGTCAATAGTGTGTCAGATTATTTGCACACCAGCGCCATCTATACCAAAATCATCCCCTATGCGTTTTTTAAATCATTTTAGGGATATTTTTCGTGTTTTAAAATAGTCTATGTTTTATTCGGGCATTATATCTACATGTACAGCCAACAAATTACTTGAATGCCAGGGACAGGGTTTACAAAGGTTTTAAAAAGAGGTACTTACAAAATAAATGTCTTCGATTATTGAAATCTGAAACATTGGATATTTGCAACAGACTCATTAGGCGAAGAAACGAGAAGTTTTGAATCATAATTAAAATTACCCCAAATTATGGTTCATTCGGGGAATATTTCCCCAATTCTAACGAATAACAGGGACTTGTTTGCATAAATTTGAAAGTTACTTCGCATCCGAATGGATTGTCGGATTTTCTGGTTTTTCACGAACTAGAAAAAGGTTTAAAAGTTTATGTTGAAAACCCATTTTGGGGTTCTAATGACCGGAAGGTACTCACTCATACCTACAAGTCAGGGAAATTAAGAATGTTCGATGTTTTTGAACATTCGGGCGCTGAAAATGATTTGTTACGGAAAACCGATTTTTTTCAATATAATAATTTGGCTTTTTTTTTAAACCCCGATGCCTAATATGTAGATCTAGATTTCTATTAGAATAGATTTTTGATAAGTAATTATACATAATTTATATCATTAATTTATTCGAAAAGCAAAGGCGAACCACGCGCCGACGTGTGTTTGTCGTCATTGCAGCGGTCGGTAGGATTATTTATCGAAGTGATTAAAGATGGGTACATCTTTATTCACATATACTATACATATTAAAATAGGAGATGTGGCTTGTTCAGAAGTATTTCTTTTTTCGTTTCGAACAAAAACAATCGTCGACAGGCGCCTTAAACGGACTCTTCTATTTTACACCATCTGATCAGTGGTGGAATTACATATTTGCCCCCCCCCCCCCGAGATTATTTTTACAATCCAACGATTTAGTTAAAAGCGGTGATTCCTGTAAGACATTTGGCAAGATCAAGTGATTGGCCAAGAAGGAAGGGAGGGTGGCATCTGTTCTGCAGTGGGACGATAAAGGCTAAAGTAAATAAGATGTTTGAAAAAAATTACCTAAATTTGCCGCCCTAGGCCCAGCCTACTCAGCCTGGTGGTAAATCCGCTACTGCATCTGAAAGAACATTTTCTCCGTCGTTTTTCGAAGGGACTAACCATAAACTCTTGCTAACTCAAGGGCATAGCACGTTCCCCCATTGTGAATACGTACTTATAGCTCCAGTGCGGTAATACGCAATTTGGTTGGTGACTCGAAATTTGCATGTATATTGGATAAACTCACCTGTTTGACACCGATAAGAATCACAAACGAAAATAGCCTTATCCTACCTAATTTTCGGGATTCTTTTTTATTTTTAAGAATAAACCGTTATAACAACCGCCAGAGAAGAAAAACATAAGTTGAAGAGAGTATCGCTTAGTTGCGTACTTAACAACAAATAAAAAAGTTATTTTATGTATAGGTAATAATGTTTATTATACGAGTATACTTATAGCCTCACAGCTCTGCCTTCTGCGCTGTAGGTTGTGGGTTCGATCCCTAACCGGGATAAACATTTGTGTGATGAACATAGATGTTTGTTCTGTGTCTGGGTGTTATGTATAATAAATATGTATTTACAAAAAAAAGTATATATGTATTCTATCAGTTATCTGGTTCCCATAGTACAAGCTTTGCTTAGTTTGGGGCTAGATGGCGCTGTGTGAAATGTCCACCAATATTAATTTATTTTATATAGATTTTTTTTTATATAGTGTCTTATATTATAAGGTAAAATATTCAAAAAGACATCAAAAAATTCCCTATTATCTTCATTAGTACACCCATGCGAAGCCGGGTCCGGACTGCTATAAATAAAATAATAAATATGATCACGACTGTAATCCCCAAGTATGGTAGACATCCTCTCAGATCTTCAGACGCTTAGATCATTTGAAGATGTCTAGTGGGGGTAGTCAGAGGCTCGTCCAAACATTATATTTGGCACATGCCCACATTTTGCAGTAGTTAGCATTCCATACGTGACAGGTTGCAAGCCCATCGCCGCTTATAAGAACACTAACTGGTTTCATCACGATGTTTTCCTTCACCGTTGTAAGCACGTGTTTTTGATGCGTATATAAACTTTCGAACAGAAAAATCCATTGATGCTCGCCGGGATTCGAACCCACGACCTTCAGATTGAAAGTCGAGGTATATCCCACTCCAGACTGCTAGTATTACATAAACAATATTTCTGAGTTTGATTCTTCTAGGCATGGTCGCAAGGAACAAGCGTAGCTTCACCTAACTCCTAGGATATTTCAAAGTGATCCTTGCGATTTTGTTGAAATAAATACCTCTTAATTTTAACACCAGCTCAGCATACGCTCCGTCATGTTACCATGCCGCACTAATTTCGTCGTAATTACTTTGGGGAGAGACTCATTGCTGTAGGTAGAGTACTTACCGGCATATATTTTCAAGGTTCATTTGTCACTGGTAAGTTTGGTCTACCTGCTTGGTGACCATAGGACCGATTTAGAGCTGTAGTTCTAATGAAATTTGGTACTAAACAACATAATTTCCCGTTTTGTTTTTAGATTTTTTAATGTTATTATTATACTAGTTGACCCGTGCCCGCTTCGCTGTGCGTAAGACATTTCTAATACCATCGTGAACTTTTTTGTAGACGTTTTTAAGGTGTACAATACTGTAGTACATTATTTTGATATATCTCGTGGGGTTCAGCCAGCATTTGCAATGTAAGCGCAAAAAAATGTGTTTATTTACGACATCACATTAGAAACCTCTAAAATTATCAGTGTTTCTCTACTACATTATGCATTTATTATACATATAAACCTTCTTCTTGAATCTCTCTATTTATTAAAAAAAACCGCATCAAAATTCGTTGTGTAGTTTTAAAGATATAAGCAAACATACATACGCGGGAAGCGGAAAGCGACTTTGCTTTATACTATGTAGTGATATAGATAGATATTGTTTATTTAAATACATTTCCTATCTTTTTAATAGATCACAAGTTAAAAGGTGATAAAACGTAGATAAAATCACCAACAACAATAATTAATATAATAAAAATAATAAAACAAGAGACACTTTTCAACAAAGTTAAAAATAACCTTTTTTAAAACACTCTCTTTCAAAGAGGAACGTGGACACGAAAAGTCTGAACAATTGTTACTACCTATGGACAAAATAAGATTTTTTAAACGAAGCCCATTCCTAATAACGGTCGGTGGCGAGATTACCCGCCGGTAGGGTGGCTATAACGCCTGAAAAAAGAAAATAAAAATAAGAAATATTAAGTATTTTTACAAATAGAAACACAATAGTGTATAGTAAGATATACATAATAGTGATAGGCACCTAAGTAGGTAAGCAGGAACCTATTGGACAGTACCCATAATATAATAGATTCAAAAAAAAAGTCTTGGGTACCTATAGTCGTGATGCAATTACAAAAAAAAGAAAAAATTGTTGATACATAGGTACCTACTTGCAAATAAACTTAGTATCTTATTATATTACTAGCGACCCGCCCCGGCTTCGCACGGGTAGCATGTTATTATACATATAAACCTTCCTCCTGAATCACTCTATCTATTAAAAAAAACCGCATCAAAATCCGTTGTGTAGTTTTAAAGATATAAGCAAACATACATACATACGCGGGAAGCGGAGAGCGACTTTGCTTTATACTATGTAGTGATGTGTGATGTATGTATGGAATGTTATCTACTACACAATTTGGGCATGTGCCAAATCGTACGTATCTCAGATTACACCTTTTAGTCACGCCTGGAGATCTGTGTAGATGTATACTGTATGTGGGGTTTATAGTCGTGGTTCTATTTATATTATATATTTGACAAATATTTGTATGATAAACATGGATGTTTGTTCTGTGTAGGTGTTAGTATCATAATGTATGTTTCAAAGTGATCCTTGTGATGTTATTGAAATAAATGATTTTTGAATTTGAATTTGAATATGTATTTACAAAAAAAAATATATAAGAATTATATCAGTTATAAACGGGAACTAGTCCCATAGTACAAGCTATGCTTAGTTTGGGGCTAGATGGAGCTGTGTTTAAAGCCCGCCAATATATGTATTTTTTTTTATTATATAATTATATTAATTTGTCCCAGTTTTGTCTCGCGATGGTCACCCCACCTGCCCCAATCTCGGCAAAGGAGAGGGTTTGTAATTAGTTACAGTCATTTGGCCGCATCAGGCCATTGTTCGAGATGTACGATTTTCCACCTAATTTTCAGTTTTAGTTGTTACTGAGTGGAGTATTTCTTTTATCTACATTACTAATATTATGAGGTAAAATTCGTATTTTTGTTTCTAATGTATAAAGTAAAAACTACTAGAGCAATTTAAAAACTCTTTTACTTATCCAGAGCTACATTATCAGCGAGTAATATAGACTATATTTTATATTCAAAAAATTAGAGATCCCCACTAAAATTGCAATAATGTAACCAAAGGTATCAAAAAATTACCTATAATTTTCATTAGCACCGTGCAAAGCCGGGGTGAACAGCTAGTTCATAATAATTTATTATATTTAAATACATGAATATTGCATGAATATTTCTCAGTAACTATTATTTGCATAATTTGGTCCGATTATTATGCTTTAAATGGCTGTAAATAAAAGAATAAATAAATAGAAAAAAGTATTTAATAACAAAGGTTGAACATGTATTCAATTTTAAGGTATAATTCTGTAGCTGGACATTTAATTAAGGACAGTAAACTATAATGAAAAATAGAGTTAAACAAAACTAATAATCTGCAGTATTATAATATCTTTAACAGCTCCATTTTATTACGTGTAAAATCAGTACCCAGTAGCAAAACCTTTGTTAGTAATTACCGCTTGACACCGATGTAGCATAGACATTATCAGTTTCTGGCATGTTTCGACAGGAATGTTTGCCCATGCCTCACAAAAAGCTTCATTAAATTCATCTAAAGTTGTGGTACGATAAGTGGCTACTTTTTTCTTGATTTCGTGCCAAAGGTGCTCGATTGGGTTAAGGTCCGGGCTATTTGCTGGCCAATCTAGCACCGATACTGACTGACTGGTAAGAAACGACTTGACTGAACGGGTGGTATGTTTCGGGTCATTATCATGCTGAAACGTCCATATAATAGGGAGATGCTCCTCAGCATAGGGAAGCATCGTTTCCTCCAATATTGCCTTGTATTGATGTTGGTCTAAGTTACCCTGAACTTTCCTCACAGGTCCCACTCCACGTCCAGAAAATGAACCCCACATTTTAATGTTTCCACCGCCATGTTTCACCTGCTTTTTTGTGAATCTTGGATTCATTTCCGCTTTTACTGGACGCCGTACGTATTGCCTTCCATCTGAAGAAATCAAATTAACCTTGGTCTCGTCAGAGAATAATACATGTTGCCATTGGGCGTAGGTCCAATGTTCATATTTTCGTGCAAACGCCAAACGAGCATTTCTATGTTCTTTCTTCAACAACGGTACTTTGCGAGCCACTCTTCCGAACAACCCTGCTTCTACCAGACGTCGTCGAACGGTCCTCGCTGAGACACCAGCTCTTTCGTCTGTCCCAAACACTTCGTGTTTAATTAAAATAGAGCCTAGAAACGGATCTTTCTTAGCTAACCTGGTTATCATTCTATCTTCTTGCGGGGTTGTTTTTCTCGATCTTTTTGTTCTGGGCACATTTAAATCTGTGTTATTGGGTCTGACATGTTGCACTGCATTGTATACCATAGTTTTTGAACAATTTAAATGTTCTGCTATCCTTCGGTATGGCCAACCATGCTCGACAACAAACTTCATGATAATTTTTCGTAGTGTTGGATCGCAACTTTTATTTTTACCCATTTTTCTTCAAAATATTTTTCAAAACTTAAAATAAATATCGGGATTGCCGCCAAAACTACCACGAAACAATAAGAGAAGAAGTAAAAAAGTATTGAGATTCAAATTTTGAAAATAGAACGCAATATCTCAGTGTCCCTAATTAAATGGCCAGCCAGCATTATTTGAACAAATAGCACTACGATAATCTATCAGCTATACTGTAAAGAGGTTTAATGTTTAAGAAGTTGTTATTGTTTGTATAATCGGGCACATAAATGACTAATTATACTTACATGTAAGAGATATGGAATATGGTTTAGACTCGTTGGAAAATAAAAAATAAATTCACAATTCGGTTTATCCAAAGAGTGTCCCTAATTAGTTGACCACGACTGTATATATGTAGATAAAAACATGGAGTGGTTTATAATCCGAAAAACGTCCCCTAAATTATAAAAGAGAATGAAAAAAGGAAGATTTTGGTATAGATGGCGCTGGTGAGCAAAAAACCTGACATCAGTTTTGACTACACAGAATAGGATAAAGTCTGTCAAGGGTCGGTTATTGCAAGTATGTATTTATAAAAAAGTATTTATGTACCTTTTCCATTAGTTTTCTGGTACCCATAGCTTTGCTTAGTTTGGAGCTAGGATGCCGCAGTATGAAATGTCTACCAATATTTGTTTGTAAGTAGTCCACCTGCATAAATCGTCTAGAAAGGTCTTACTACTGTAGACCCTGGTTTCGAGTACTTTGTAGCCATACCTAACCACACCTAACTACAAAGGTACGAGTACAAACCTACATAATGCGTGTTCACAATAAATCACACGCGTTTGACGTCTCTACGTGCGATAAATTCGCGATTTGCCGTGATAGTAGAGGTGGTGGGTATTACTCGACCAGGTTTGTAAACCAGGTATAGGCGTAAAAACATACTTACCAGGTATGACGAGTAGTTAGAACTTTAAAGTATTTTAAATCTATAAATAGAATTCTCGTGTAACAGTGTTTGTAACCAAACTCCTCCAAAACAGCTTGTCCGATTTTTATGATTTTTTTGTAATCACTAGGTCGTAAAGTATAATTCGAACTCATTTTTTTTAATTAAGCGTAATGTCGGGAACAACTGAATGTGCTTTTTTCTTTGAAATCATTGAAATTTGACAGGACAACATCTGTTGGGACAGCTAGTATGCAAAAATATTTTTGTACTTGTAAGTAGCTGGCTGACTTAGTTCGAGGCGCGTAAGTACGAAAAATGTTATAGCCAAAAATTTTGTTCGTTCGGCTCAATCTCTTCAATTCTCGATGGCGACTTGTTGACCTGGTATTTCTTCAAACTAGTATTTGTGAGACCCGGTACTTGAAAACGATACGACCCACCTCTACATGATAACTCTGGCGCCAACCAGGATAATTGGAGAGGGCATTGTTCATGTTACTAGTTCTCTCTTGGTCCTCTTTCATTGAGTAGATGATGGAGAACTAGCACCAAGCACTAGGTATACTAGGTACTTTTAATTATTATTCTTGTTTGAGCCTTCACCTTGTTCGATTGGCACACTGGAGCTCTACATAGCATTAAGGAAAGGATCATTAAAAAAAAAGGTAGACCCCAAGCCGTGTTTGTTGCCTGATTCTTCTAGGCTTGGTCGCGTGGAATCGGCGTAGCTTCACCTAGTTCCTAAGACGTTTCAAAGTGATCCTTGCGTTTTTATTGAAATAAATGATTTTTGAATTTTTTGAATTTTTTTGAATTTTTTTGTATCGTATCGACATCGTATCGTTCAAAGGTGAAAGCCGACACTTTTACAATACAAAAAGTGTCTGTCACAAGGCTATTATCTCTTGAACCGTGAAATCTAGACTGTTGAAATTTTCACAGATTAGATATTTCAGTTGCCGCTATAACAGCAAATACTAAAAACAGAATAAAATAAATATTTAAGTGGGGCTCCCATACAACAAATGTGTTTTTTTTGCTGTTTTTTATAGATAATGGTACGGAACCCTACGTGCGCGAGTCCGATTCGCACTGGGCCGGTTTTATTTATAGTAAACTAGCGACCCGCCCCGGCTTCGCACGGGTAGCATGTTATTATACATATAAACCTTCCTCCTGAATCACTCTATCTATTAAAAAAACCGCATCAAAATCCGTTGTGTAGTTTTAAAGATATAAGCAAACATACATACATACATACGCGGGAAGCGGAAAGCGACTTTGCTCTATAGGTACTATGTAGTGATAGTGAAGTGCCAGTTTTGACATTTGAACAATAATACTATGTCGATACGATAGTGGTTTCGTGCTCTTGAAAACGAACAACGAATGTATGATGTCTATGATGTCTATTGTCAAAGGTAATGTCGGTCGTTCCGTTCAAACTATAGTCGAAACGATGCAACTTTGAAATGATTATCGTTACGAAATATCGTTTTCAACACACTTGCTCGTTAAGTTAACCTTATTACATCGTTCTTAGGGCCATAAACCGAGCTATAACACTCGTGCATAATAATATTACACTAGTGCATAATACAATAATTCCTACAAAGTTAAGTTATTACCTAACTGTAAATTATATGCGAGTAAACAGAGCATTTTCAATATATTCGGGTAATACAGTTTTTTTTTAGAACAAAGAGGTTTTATGCCGGTGAAAATCCATTTACATTTTTGTAATAAATAAATGTGTGTGTAAATAAATTATGCCGAAAAAAAAATATTAGTATAAAATTATTTTTAATTAACATTATTTTTTTTATAAAATATTAAACAAAAAAAAAATTGCGCGCCATTTTATTTGTATCGCATTTGTTGCTGTGTGGTAAAACGATTTATGCAATACATGTTTGTTTTTTCCTCGCAAGTGTGTTGAAAAAGTGCGTATGAAACTCGTGAGCTCATTGACACTCGGCTGATTTACGCCTTCGCCTACGGCTCGGGCAGCAATCCACAGCCTCGTGTGTGATTAGCAACTTAGCTCACTTGTATCATAATATACTATTTCGGTTTGAGTAGAAGCTCTAACCAGATCCAAAATTCGTAGCGCAAAGTTAAGCAATAAATTATCATAACTATGACACGACATTGACAACGATACCGCTTTGCCATTTTGCTAACTGTGCTGTATATGTAACAATATTACATTATTTATGACTGTTTCGTACTTTACAGCTTATTTTACTTGTATTTCAGTTGGTCGTGTTGGCCGAGTGGGAGGTACTTTGACTTTCATTTCGAAGGTCGTGGGTTCGAATAACGACGTGCATCAATGGATTTTTCTGTCCGCATCATAACATGTGCTCTAAACGGTGAAGGAAAACATCGTGAGGAAGCCAGTTAGTGTTCTTATAAGCGGCGATGGGCTTGCAGCCACGTATGAAATGCAGTTAGCATTCCACTGCGAAATGTATGCATGTGCCAAATATAATGTTTGGACAAGCCTATGACTATCCCCTTTAGACATCTTCAAGGAGCACCTGGAGATCTGATTCTGATAATATTTATTAATTTCATACAACTGTTCTGTAAATCATCCTTTAGACCATCTTCAAGGATCTAAGCGCCTGGAGATCTGAAAATATATCTACCATACTTATTGGGAATTACATTCGTGATCCAACTTTATTTCATTTGTTACATGAAATGAGTAGCTATTTTTAGAAAACCAAAGTCTAAACTAAATTCTTCATCAACATAGCGTTGAAAATAGAATTTAAAGCAATTTAGAACGGAATTGTATTCAAAGGACACTATTACCACTACGACCTGACCCTCCGTAATTAAAACTGTTTTGTCTAAATTGTAGTCGTTTGTTTCTTTAGTATGTTTGTAAATCGCCATAATGATGGATGTAATCATTTTTAAACGACGAAAAAAGAGGAGGTTCACAGTTCGAATTGTAATGTAAATAATTTTTGTTGTTGTTTTTTGGGGTTCCGTACCCAGAGGGTAAAATCGGAACCCTATTACTAAGACTTCGCTGTCCGTCTGTCCGTCGGTCCGTCTGTCTGTCACAGGGCTGTATCTCATAAACCGTGTTACAACTTTATTTTTCATCATAGCAACCAGTTATGGTATATGGTAGATTATTGTGAGAATCGCAGGCGCCGGCCTCTTTAAATAATCTTAGGCGTTAATTTTTTCGCTAGTGACGTCACAAATGTCAATGGAACATTCTAGTGAAAGTAAGAATGTTGCTGTGTCTTTGAAGAATCTTCCCATTTTTATATTAGGGTGAATCTAATATGTAATTATTTACAAAAAGCGATATAAGTAACTTGTTTTGTGTGGATTAATGTTCGTCTCGCTATTTCAGTCGACGAGAGCATTCTGGAATATATGTGTTGTTATTTTTGGTCGGGAAGATGATTTCGTTTTGGGTAATCGTTGTGAATTCTCCCCGAGTTTTTGGGAAATAGGTTGAGAGCTGACCTCACCATTGCCGGCAAAGGATCGTTTCTTTTCTGGGGTCGCCACCACGGCGGAAGGCCGTGGAGGCCTATTCCTTTTTGGGAGGTCAGGAAGCCCTGAGGAAGGGTTATGTTGCGTAACCTGTGAGCGGCCTGGTGCGGGATTTCATTCGAAGGGGAAACCAAACCCCGCAGAACTTGAAATCACGGGATGTCCGGCGCTTAACCAGGATATCCGAGGCTAATCACCTGCGCACACACACGTGCGATTGTAGGATAGAAAAGGTAAGCGTCTTTTACCAAACCAGTGCCCGCCGAGGATCGAAATTGTGGTTCGATGGGTAGAAATCATCCAGGATTGTTTTGTTTTAGGTTGCCTAGCTGTCGTGGACGTTTTGCTGGGATGCTGAAGCTGTATTGCCGATATACTATCGGTGGTGTACAGGCGTTGAACACCTTCATAAAGGTGTGTATTGATATTGTCTGCAAGGTGAAGAATGTGCAAACCCGAAATATTTCCCATTGGCTGTTCCGGTGTTGTGCTAATATCTTACTTTTGTCCTTGCAGAAGGTGTTTTGGGATACCCCGAGAGGTGTTTTGGGATACCCCGAGAGGTGTTGTTGGGATACCCCGAAAGGTATTTTTGGGATACCCCGAGTGACCTGACCATGTACTTGGTCACCCGAGGTTGGCGTTGGAGTTTTCTGGGCTGTGGTTGGATTGTGGGTAGGAGTGGAACCCTCGTGGTGGTTTTCTTCTCAGTACCTTAGTACTGAATCTACTACCTGATATATCCGTGAGTAAAGTGCTGTTTGTGGAAGGATTTTTTTTAAACGGTCTCTCACCCGTAGTGAGAGTGGCGTCCAACTATATTTACTTTTTTATTTTAAAACCCAATGGTAAATGTTATCTCTGACATCCTACCTACCCTGAGTCTAGCTGGCATAAAATAGATAGGTTAAGGTGTACCCTATTATTATAGTAAGTGAACATTGTATGTAATAGCAGCTGTCCTAATATGTGTTAATGTAACCCTAATTTTAAAGAAACAAGTGTAATCTAACTACCTATAAAATTAAGAATTAAGTTTTGTTTATTCTGAGAAATTCTCTCCCATCTCACTGCCTCTGTATTGTGTTTTTTTTTGTAAATTAGAATAATAATTTCAGTTTAAACTTATCAAGCCTTGTTTATTCTTACCCGACTACTCAAACCTTACCCTATAGGTAGGTAGAAAAATATTTGTAACATTGTCGCCTAAAACGTGGGGCCAAGCCAGAGATAATCGTTGTGTCAATCAGCTACAACGAAGCGTTGCCATTGGGTTTTCTGTTTTCTGTTTTTTGTTTTATTTTGTTTTATTTTTGTTTTTTATTTTTTTTATTTTTGTTTTATTTTGTTTTTTGTTTTATTTTTGTTGTTTATAACTTTTGATAATTGTTTTTATAACTAGGATTGTTGCTGAAGGTGCGAAGGAATAAATGCACCCATTTAAACTAGTAGTTTCAGAAAAATAATTCATCCTAAGTTTTTTTTTGGTCGGTTAACATTTTTGTGTGCTATATTCCTTTAATTTTTAGTAATATCTCAACTTTTGGTAATTGTTTTATAACTAGGACTGTTGCTGAAGGTGCGAAGGAATAAATGCACTCATTTAAACTAGTAGTTTCAGAAAAATAATTCATTTTAAGTTTTTTTTGTTCGGTTAACATTTTTTGTTTGCTTTATTCCTTTAATTTTTAGTATTAGTTTTCACACCTATTACATCCACTGAAGGTGTGAACGCATAGTTTAAGTAAAATAATTTAATTTAAGTTTTTCCATCCGCTTACCATTTTGTTGTGTTTTGATTATTATAATTTTTTGTAATTGTTACCACACCTGATACACATTGTGAAGGTGTAGTGAATAAGATTTACTTAGTTAGCAGTCTAGGATAAGAAAAATAATAGTTTTTAAGTTTTTTTTTCTTTTTGTGCTACTTGCATACTTGTGGGTAATTAATTATAAGTGCCAGCTCGACTGCCGTAGGCCGTCTATCCTGCATAGGTTCCCGTGGGTTTGTGATGCCAGGGTGTTATGTATTTCCTATAGAACACCGTAGGCCTAGCTGCGCACACCCTCGTGACCTATGATGCCAAGGTACTTTATCTCTTCTTCTTCCTTCTTCCCCCTTTGTTTCCATTTTTTAATTGCATGTTTTTGTTTGAGGTATTTTGTTTTTCTTTTTAATTCTGTTTTGTAGCTGGAGGGCCAGCTGGAATTTTACGCTAGACCGCGCAAAATTCTGGCGACAAGGGAGGAATTGTTACAACTTTATTTTTCATCATAGCAACCAGTTATGGTATATGGTAGATTATTGTGAGAATCGCAGGCGCCGGCCTCTTTAAATAATCTTAGGCGTTAATTTTTTCGCTAGTGACGTCACAAATGTCAATGGAACATTCTAGTGAAAGTAAGAATGTTGCTGTGTCTTTGAAGAATCTTCCCATTTTTATATTAGGGTGAATCTAATATGTAATTATTTACAAAAAGCGATATAAGTAACTTGTTTTGTGTGGATTAATGTTCGTCTCGCTATTTCAGTCGACGAGAGCATTCTGGAATATATGTGTTGTTATTTTTGGTCGGGAAGATGATTTCGTTTTGGGTAATCGTTGTGAATTCTCCCCGAGTTTTTGGGAAATAGGTTGAGAGCTGACCTCACCATTGCCGGCAAAGGATTGTTTCTTTTCTGGGGTCGCCACCACGGCGGAAGGCCGTGGAGGCCTATTCCTTTTTGGGAGGTCAGGAAGCCCTGAGGAAGGGTTATGTTGCGTAACCTGTGAGCGGCCTGGTGCGGGATTTCATTCGAAGGGGAAACCAAACCCCGCAGAACTTGAAATCACGGGATGTCCGGCGCTTAACCAGGATATCCGAGGCTAATCACCTGCGCACACACACGTGCGATTGTAGGATAGAAAAGGTAAGCGTCTTTTACCAAACCAGTGCCCGCCGAGGATCGAAATTGTGGTTCGATGGGTAGAAATCATCCAGGATTGTTTTGTTTTAGGTTGCCTAGCTGTCGTGGACGTTTTGCTGGGATGCTGAAGCTGTATTGCCGATATACTATCGGTGGTGTACAGGCGTTGAACACCTTCATAAAGGTGTGTATTGATATTGTCTGCAAGGTGAAGAATGTGCAAACCCGAAATATTTCCCATTGGCTGTTCCGGTGTTGTGCTAATATCTTACTTTTGTCCTTGCAGAAGGTGTTTTGGGATACCCCGAGAGGTGTTTTGGGATACCCCGAGAGGTGTTGTTGGGATACCCCGAAAGGTATTTTTGGGATACCCCGAGTGACCTGACCATGTACTTGGTCACCCGAGGTTGGCGTTGGAGTTTTCTGGGCTGTGGTTGGATTGTGGGTAGGAGTGGAACCCTCGTGGTGGTTTTCTTCTCAGTACCTTAGTACTGAATCTACTACCTGATATATCCGTGAGTAAAGTGCTGTTTGTGGAAGGATTTTTTTTAAACGGTCTCTCACCCGTAGTGAGAGTGGCGTCCAACTATATTTACTTTTTTATTTTAAAACCCAATGGTAAATGTTATCTCTGACATCCTACCTACCCTGAGTCTAGCTGGCATAAAATAGATAGGTTAAGGTGTACCCTATTATTATAGTAAGTGAACATTGTATGTAATAGCAGCTGTCCTAATATGTGTTAATGTAACCCTAATTTTAAAGAAACAAGTGTAATCTAACTACCTATAAAATTAAGAATTAAGTTTTGTTTATTCTGAGAAATTCTCTCCCATCTCACTGCCTCTGTAT
Organism: Hydriomena furcata; assembly: GCA_912999785.1. Lineage (NCBI taxonomy): Eukaryota > Metazoa > Arthropoda > Insecta > Lepidoptera > Geometridae > Hydriomena > Hydriomena furcata. Next base: position 23,065,450 of record OU538820.1, read on the forward strand.
TGTGTTTTTTTTTGTAAATTAGAATAATAATTTCAGTTTAAACTTATCAAGCCTTGTTTATTCTTACCCGACTACTCAAACCTTACCCTATAGGTAGGTAGAAAAATATTTGTAACAACCGTGATAGCTAGACAGTTGACAGACAATTAAAATTTTCACAGATTACGAGTATGTATTTCTGTTGTTGCTATAACAACAAATACTAAAAACAAAATAAAATAAATGTATTAGGGGGGCTCCCATACAACAAACGTGATTTTTTTGCCGTTTTTATAGATAATACGGTTTTTATAGATAGTACGGAAGCCTTCGTGCGCGAGTCCGACTCGCACTTGGCCGGTTTTTTTATGTAGGGTGAGAGCGCTGGTGAAAAAAACTATTTTAGTTGTAAGCATTTTAAATACCCACAATCTTTATTTATTTAAAATAAAACTAGCGCTCTTACGCTACATACAATTTTAGCAATATTTTAATTTTCAAATAAACAGTTTATATTGAAAAAATGATTAATACAACGATTTTTAAGCAAAATAAATATATTTTCATCACACACATGTCCTGGGTGGGGATCGATCCCCCAGCCTGCAGCGCAGAAGGCAGAGTTACTACCAACTGAGCTGTGAAGCCAGTCAGTATTTAAATAGTGCCATTGTTTGAACTAGAAATATAAACATGAGTACTTATAGGTATTTTATTTCATTATGTACTACATTTAATTTCGGTCCGAGCTTTTGTAAATGATTCAAAACAGTAGCACTAACTTTCTACTTGAGATTTATATCAAGTTGTAACTCAGTTGTGGGGCTTGTGGGCAAGCATGGGACACACAGCCGCTCCGAGAGTAAAAAAATAGGATCACGACTGTAATCCCCAAGTACGGTAGACATTCTCTCAGATTTCCAGGCGTTCAGATCTCTTTGAAGATGTCTAAAGGTTAGTCAGAGCATTACATTTGGCTCATGCCCACATTTTGTAGTAGTTATTATTCCACACGTGGTTACAAGTTTTCTTCACCGTTTTAAGCAAGATCCGAGAGTAAATCTGATATTAATGTCTTCCTGTCATCAGTGACCAAAGGGTCTACTCTTGGTAACGATCGTCGATATATCGGTACCAACGTCGTGTCGTTTCCGACTGCGTCAGAAAATGGGTAATGTTTTTATTGCGAATGTATGTATGTCTATTTATTGGGCACGATCTACACCCCAAACGACTTGACGAATCACAATTAGACAATTAGATTAGACACCACAAAATAAAATTATGTGGTGTCATTGGATTTCTTTTTCCGATTTTGATGATTTTTTTTCCATTATGTAGAGAATAGCCAATTAAATTGTATTTACGTAGGACTAACAGTTCCTTCATATAACCTTAAAAGTCAGCCAAGTGCGAGTCGGACTCGCGCACGAAGGATTCCGTACCATTATCTATAAAATTAACTAAAAAAACACGTTTGTTGTATGGGAGCCCCACTTAAATATTTATTGGAACGAAGTTCCTTATGGCGCGTTGCGAAGGAAGCTAGACGGAAAAAATTCAGACGAAAAGTTGTCACGACATCTTTTCTGCCGTCCGATCACTAAAAGGCCGTTATTTTATTTTATTTTATTTATTTGGGAAGAAAGACGGTCACACATTACAATATTTGTATTAAATCTAAGGTAGGTATAGTATTGATTAAAAGTATGACCCACAACATCATCCACATATTGAATCCGTTATGTAACATTTGATTTTGACACGGGTCTTTATCATGTAATTACCTTTAATTTACTTTCCCGACGTTTCGGCTATGTTACAATAACCATGGTCGCGGTTATCATGGTCTGCCCCGGCAGTTTTGCTATAGTGTAGTAAGCCGTGCGGCGTGCGCATGTTTCTCTGTCTGTCTTTCTCTCTCTCTCATAGAAAGCAAGCCAATTATTTTCGTTTCGTCTTTCTATTTCGCTTTGAACAGTGTAGTGTCGCGACGATTATTTTTGTTTTGTTAAGTACAGGTTTTTTGTACATAATAAATAATAAAAAATAATAGAAAATAATAACAATAATGAATCCTGACAGTGTTTCTGCACAAGTTCCGGATATTGCTGATGGAGTAGGTAGGTACATTTTTCGAACAGAAATATCCACTGATGCACGGCCGGTATTCGAACTCGAAATTAATAATATATACCTATTTACCTAACTACATGAATTAAATAATTCAATTTTAAACTTTTTAGTCGCTTATGTAAAGTACCACCTATTTACCGACTTACTTTACGGATAGTGGTAAAATAGCGCCATCTGCCAGCGGAATTGCAAACATATTTCATCATTGGTTTACTTCAGAAACCCCGAGCGGTCGCATGAGACCGCGAAAAGTACCTATAATAACGTAGTAACATCAAATGAAACTAGATGGCGCTAGAATGCGAAAATCACGTTTGTTGTGTTTTATTCTGTTTTTAGTATTTGTTGTTATAGCGGCAACAGAAATACATCGTCTGTGAACATTTCAACTGTAGCTATCACGGTTCATGAGATACAGCTTTGTGACAGAGAGACAGACGGACAGCGAAGTTTTAGTAATAGGCTCCCGTTTGGACCCTTTGGTTGCGGAACCCTAAAAAACTAATATCGTCTCTTGACTTTTCGATTGATCGAAACTTTTTCGTCGGTTTTATCGAGTTATTTTTATTATTTTTACCAGGATTATAGTAAGACAAGTAATCAATGTTTTTGATTAATGCAGAATCGTTTTTTCTCAATAACCGCAAAACATACAGTTTTGTTTTTTATGACAAAGATAACTTAAGGATTTAATCTAGATAAATTACAGACAGAAACACGATTGGTGAAACTTTTCTCGATAGATTTATTTTCCTAAGTTGGCTCTTCAAAAACACTAGTTTCATTTTTAATCAAAACTATGAATAGCTAAATAGTTCATTTTTATATAATTCGTTAGATAATCATATCTACCTAAATAAAAAACATATTTTTTTTGAATTTGATGGTTTTCAAGATAATGCCGTTTTATCACTTTTTCCGTCTTATCCTGGTAGACTCAGCCCATACAAAACGTCAAAAATGTCACTTATCACCTTATATAATTCTAAGTACCTCTTTACGCTTACCGGTTTCTGATCGAGTTCAGCTCTTAGGAAAAGGTCAAGAGTAACCTAAACCAGCGAGCATGAATGTGATGTGTGTGAAAGAGGTTTGTCAGGGTCGTGTCTGCACCCTTACGGGCAACAGGCGTTATTTTATGTATGTATTGTATGTATGTATGTATGTGGACTAGGGTTGCGATGGCACGCGTCGACGAATCTGTAATTTATCTATATCTATACTAATATTATAAAGAGGAAAGATTTGATTGATTGTTGGTTTGCATCGAATAGGCTCCGAAACTACAGGACCGATATGATAAATTCTTTCACCATTATAATACTACATTATCCCTAATGAACATAGGCTATAGAATATATAAAAAAAATGTTAGGGATCCGTATGAAAACTTCGAAGATGTAAGCCGACGTGTGAAAAAAAAATCCTTATTTCGCTTACGCTGCGGAAATTATTGACAATAGAGCAAAGTAATGTACTACAGTTTTATAAATATCATCAATATCTACAAAAAGTCCATAATACCATATGTCTAACTATTAGGGATCCGTATGAAAATTTCGATAATGTAACCCAAGGTGTAAAAAAATTACCCATAAAATCATTATTACACCCGTGCGACGCCGGGGCGGACTGCTAGCTATAATTATAAACTAGCAGTCCGCCCTGGCGTGGCACGAATTTTTTTTTATGGCTATTTTTTACACCTTGGGTTATTAATATCTATGTTCTATGTTCTTCAGGGATAATGTAGGATTCTAATGGTAAAAGATTTTTTATATTCAGTACAGTAATTTCGGAGCCTATTAAATGCATACAAATAAACAATCAAGTCTTTCCTCTTTATAATATTAGTATAGACTAGTGGAAACCTTCGCGACTTCGATCACGTAAAGTTATTTTCAAACAGACATTCACTACCTCTGCCACCCATTCAGTAGCCCTGAGCACGAACCACTAACGTATCGACAACGTATCGTCCAAATGTCAAAACTGACTCTATTTTTATAGTAAAAATGCCAGTTTTGGCAGATCTCCATACGCTTAGATCCTTTGAAGATGTCTGCTGTCTGAGGCACGTCCAAACATTATATTTGGCACATGCCCACATTTTGCACTAGTTAGTTTTCCATACGTGACAGGTTGCAAGCCATAAGACTACTATCTGGTTTCCTCACTCTTACACTGTAAGAATTACTGTCTAACTTTAGCTCCTGTGAGTCAGTTACTACGTCGGATAGCCCCATTACTGCACGGGGCGAGTTCGCCAACTAACCTCTAAAGTTTGATTAATAAGTGCCGCCACAGCGCAGGTTCTTGCTGCAAGAAATGCTTGTTTGTTGTTGACATGGATAAGAAAACAAAAACATTAAGGCGATACTTGAAATTTTTGACTTTTTGTATGGGCTGAATCCACCCGGATAAGACAGAAAAAGTGATAAAACTGCATTATCTTGAAAACCATCAAATTTAAAAAGAAACTGTATTTCATTTATGTAGTGTAGCTAGTATGATTATCTAACGAACTAGATTCAGCCCATATAAAAAAACCGGCCAAGTGCGAGTCGGACTCCGAAATAAATATTTAAGGGGGTCTCCCGTATGGGAGACCCCCTTAAATATTTATTTTATTCTGTTTTTAGTATTTGTTGTTAGAGCAGCCACAGAAATACATAATCTGTGAAAATTTCAACTGTCTAGCTATCACGGTTCATGAGATACAGCCCTGTGACAGACAGACGGACAGACAGACAGACGGACAGACGGACAGACGGATAGCTAAGTCTTAGTAATAGGGTTCCGTTTTTACCCTTTGGGTACGGAATTCAAATAGCATAGAAATGCACTGTCAGTTTTCCAATAAATCCCCTACAATAATTACGAATTATTTACCTTAGTAGGTTCAACATTCCTGCTAAAATAATACCAGTCGTCAGACCAGATAAATCGATGTAGCAATGGAAATTGCCTCCGTACACCTTATACCAGTTTATGAATCTCATCAGAATTGTATTGGTATCCTACCAATATATTTATTATTTTCAATGGCTGTACTACCATGGTTTCTGTTTACTGATTGATTTTCATCGAATTAATCTAAAAGAAAATCGTACAATATCTTTATTATTTGAATTGCTATATACCAATACATCCTACCTGTTTGATAATGTTGAGGACTTACAGGTTCTGAGGTTCGCAGGGTAGGCAGGGAACAGGAACCACTTTGGATGAGTTTTGTATGAGTAATTAATATTTTTGTGATATTAGCATGCGCATGCGACCGGTGCTTTTTTTGAAGAGAAAGAAATGAATAGGGGGGGGACATAGAAAGGATGCGAGATACTAGGGTGGTCCCCTCAATCAAACAATATGCGATTAATCGAGTCAAAAATCAGTAGTGTTTACGAGAATGCATGAATACGTAACACTACCCTAATAATATTATTAATGCGAAAGTACATGTAAATGTACAGTTTTTTTTTAAATGTCTGTTATCCCGGTGGGGATCGAATCCTCAACCTACAGCGCAGAAGGCCGAGCTACTAACAACTGAGCTGTGAGGCCATACACCATGTATAATGTCTAGCTAAGTATAAATAAACCACATTTGTTAGACCACTCCATGACTGATTGCGAAGCGCCTAATGATGCTTCGTAAAAATTAAATAAATACGTTCACGACTATAATTTCCAAGTATGGTAGAGCGTGTATACTGTGTATAGACACGCTCTGATCCTTGAAGATGTCTAAAAGAGGTAGTCAGAGGCACGTCAAATCATTATCTTTGGACTTTCAGATTGAAAGTAGAATTACCTCTCACTTGGCCAACACGGCTTTTCATAGATGCTTCAAAGAGATATTAAACCTATCTAAGCGTTGATTTGAATCCGTTCACTGCGCGATTTTCAAAGGCCGATTGATACGGTATTTTAGGGGCACGTCCCTCAAAAGGAAAAAACGAAACCCTTTAGGAACACCCGTATGTTTGTCTTTCCATCTGTGCACGACAAAGCCTTTTTTGTGGTTATTTACAAAAACCTTTTTGAAATTTTGTGAATTACTTTTTTGGAAGAAGTAGAACGACAGGCAGTTGTGTAAAAATAACTACATTGAACTACATTGCCTAAAATAAAAGTATAAAGTTTGTACCTTTTATTCTCTTGTTTGTTTGTGCCTTCGATGCACGAGTCCAACTCGCACTTGTCCCGTATTTTTGAACAAAGGAGCGGATTAATAAATCATCGATGCTTGCGACAAGCGTGAAACACGCCCAATTCGTCCGCTGTCGGCTAAAATCATTCAGCGTCCGTCAGATCCTGATTATTCCGTATTTCTATCCGATTGAATGCTTTGAATTCCGTATTTTATGCCGTTTCATTTGCTAATTGATGTTAAGCTTGATGCATGATGGACGGAAATGTTTGATGCGAGAGTTTGTTAAAGTGTATTAAAATATCTACCGATATTAAAGTAAGTTTTTTTTAAATATGCCGAATTGTTTTTTTCAATAACCGCAAAACTTACAGTTTTGTTTTTTATGACAAAGATAACTTAAGGATGTAATCTAGATAAAAACTCTACGCGTAGATATGGCTACGCTATGCTACGCGCGTAGCGATGTGCTACAATGGCATGCTACACACTACGTAGAGGCGTACGAGTACTTTACGGACGGCGAATTTTACTTATTTTTATTCTAATTCAAAATGAAATAGGATCACGACTGTTATCCTCAAGTACGGTAGATATCCTCTCAGATCTCTAGGCGCTCAGATCTTTGAAGATATCTAAAGGAATTACTCAGAGGCACGTCCAAACATTGTATTTGGCATAAGCACATTTTTTTTTAATAATCAATTTTTCGATGTACTGACCGTCGTTGTTAAATTGTTTATTACATTGTTCATTGTGTAACTAGCTCAATGGCGTTGAGGTATAATGGTGATAAAAAGGCGTTGACTGATGGCATGATGGCAAAAGAAACAATGGTGAATGGAGCGTACCACAAAAGCCTTTTTGTACTCTTCCGAAAATATAACCTAACTGTTGTTTTCTGCCTGAATTTTAGGCCTGGTCTTTAATATTCAGGACGATTTATAATGATCCTTGTGATTTTACATAGTAAAGATTAAATCTGTACTAATATAATAAATTTGAAGAGTTTGTTTGTTTAAACTCTGGTGTGACCGGATTTGAAAAAAAAAAAATGTTTGTATGTGATTGCCACATTCATGAGGAAGACTATAAGCTATTTAATATTACACTGATGCGGGTGAAACCGCGGGGCAACAGCTATTAAAGATATATGTATATAAATGATTGTTGGTGGAAATTTCACAGGTAAAGCTTTGATTTTGTAACTTTAGGGATTTATTTATCCAGATTAAAGGCAAAAACACGAATGTTAAGCTTTTCTGAATAGATTTATCATTCGACTAGCTGACCCGTGCCCGCTTCGCTGGGGGACAGATAGTTTTAAGACTTCATATTAGAAATCTTAAAATTATCAGTGGTTCTCTAATATATTAAGCATGTTATTATACATATAAACCTTCCTCCTGAATCACTCTATCTATTAAAAAACCGCATCAAAATCCGTTGTGTAGTTTTAAAGATATATGCATACATACAGACGCGGGAAGCGGGAAGCGACTTTGTTTTATACTATGTAGTAATGTCTCTAATTTTTTTGTTTGTTTCAGCTTCAAGTCAAAAACCTAAGCGAAATACTGTGTTTGATGGATTTTAAGATAATGCATTTTTATCACACTGTGCGTCTAAAGTAGAGTGCACTTACAAAAAACGAAAAATGTTAAGTAGTCAAGCCTTAGAGCAACACGGGCTTCCTACAGAAGGGAGTAGTCATAGCGATAGATTACTATTAAAATAGTTCTGGCGTTTGTTGCGGGGGGAAATGAAATGAAAATGAAATGAAATGAAAATATTTATTTGACACAAACACACACAGAAGACAGAGGGATACAATATATAAAAAGAAAACAAAAACATCCAAAACAAAAAATAAAAAAAAATAAAGTAAAACAAAAAAATAGGAAGGAGTCTACTGTGCTGCGTGGGCCAAAAGGGTGCAGTCTCAGCATATAAGCCGCCACATAAACATGAACACTATCGTGTCATGTCTATGCAGCAGCGCTGGTTTTCAGACTGACCACTGGAAAAGGGTGACCTCACAAACACAAAAACAAATATTTATTTAACAAACTAAAAACATAAGCAACATACTAAAAACGAAAAAATAAAATAAAAAAATAAAAAAACCCTAATACAAAAATTATCTAAATTAAAAAATATGCTACACTAATACATACATAGATTAAATAATAGAAAAATAAATAAAAAATATCATATAGGTACAAGAAAATGAAAAGGAAAAAAAATTAAAAAAATAAAACGTCGTGAACAGCTCTCGAACGCATCAATAAGCACTGCCAGCACAGCACAGCGGGTGTCACTGTCACTGTCAATGACACTGACACCCGTACACCGGCGGCACGAGAATCACACTTTTGATGTTGGAGGCAGAAAATAAATATTGATTGTTAACAAAATTTTAAAGGTCAATGATACCTACCCGCCAAGGAGTATAAACTACACCATGTGCATAAAACGTCCGTAAGTACCTACACACACTCTACATGCACTGTTGCCTTAGTATAAAATCTCTCTTGAGTGACAACCTAAATGTACTTAATGATTTTAGGGCACGGATTGGTGGGGGGATGTCATTCCAGCACCGAGACGCTGCGAATCTGAAGGAACCGCGAAAAGCCACCAATTTATGTCTCGGCGTTACAAACACGTTAGTGCAATCCCTTTTTACGAAGCGAGAAAACTCTTGAACCCTTTTAAGCTTCTGGAATAAATAAGGTGGCATTTTATTTTTTACTATACCAAACATAAGCGTAGCCATGTGAAGTATTCTACGCGCTTTCATTCTGAGCAAATTAGATGAAATAAGATAAGGTGTAACGTGTGTACGGGGAGGTATATGAAAACAGAATCGTGCACATGCATTTTGCACCCGTTGAACCAATTTTTCCGTCCTAGCTAATAAACAAGACCCATAAACTACATCACAATAATTGAGTTTGGACAGAATCAGTGACTCACATAACATGATACGAATTTCTTGGCTTAAATATGGACGAATTTTATATAAAGATTTTAATCTATAAAAGCAGTTGCGCACACAGTCAGCAATATGATTCTCAAAGTGTAGGTGGCTATCTAGGGTCAGACCCAGGCTTTTAGCCTCAATCACCCTCTCAACATTCTCTCCCCCGACCTGAATATTGAATTGGATGTTAGAAAGTTTATCAATACCAGCCCGAGTACCAAACACCATGTACTTTGATTTTTTTGGATTAAGCACAAGAGAATTAGAATTAGACCAAAGCAAGACTTGGGCCAAATCACTAGTTATCCCCTTCACAGCGTCTGGACATTCATGAGGCAAGAAGGAATGGTACAACTGTACATCGTCTGCATAAAGATGAAACTTGCAGAGCTTAATGGCCCGAGTAATATCAGCACTGTAAAGGATAAAAAGGATCGGCCCGAGAATTGATCCCTGGGGGACCCCTCGAGGAACTGCTTGGAGAGAGGATCTGAGTGTGCGACCATTGGGCATCTTCAGTTCGACACACTGCTTTCTCTGATCCAGGTAACTAGAAAACCAATTAATCGAGTTAGAGTCAAACCCATAGTAAGCTAGTTTTGAAAGAAGAAGAGGAATACTGATTGAATCAAAAGCGCGTGAAAAATCAAGAAGGACTAAAATACTACACATGCCCTGATCCTGAGCAGCTATCAGATTATCCACCACATCTAAAAGGGCAGTAGAAGTGCTATGTCCGCGGCGGAAACCTGATTGACATTGCGGAAGTATGTGATGTTCTTCAAGATACTTTGTCATTTGTAAACAAACTACCTTTTCCAATAACTTAGAAAGGCAAGGTAGTAAGCTTATAGGCCTGAGATCACTCAAAGTAGAGGGCTGACTCTTCTTGGGAATGGGTTTCACAACTGCTTCCTTCCAAGACTCAGGAAAAATACCACTAACAATGGATTGATTAATGATAGCAGTAATTGCTGACAAAGATTGAGGCAAGGTCATGAGAACCATATCCAAAGAAATGCCATCCACACCTTGGGCATTTGATTTAAAAGATTGAAGAATTTTTAGAATAGTGTAGTCATTTACAGAATGTAAAGCAAAGCAATTAGAGTCGGAGCTGTACCTATGATGCTCAAAGTAGGTAAGCTGGGATATTGGGACAAGACCATCACCTGGGACATTGAGGAAATGTGAATTGATCAAGTCAGGATCGTCAAACTGTAGTGGTAACTCACCAACGTTTTTTTTATTAGGTAATATATTATTTTTTAGATTTTTCCAAAGCTTTTTAGGATTCAAAATATTTTTGTTTATATGCTGTGTGAAAAATGCTGTTTTTTCGCTCTCAATAGCTGCCACCACTATATGTTTCATGCTCTTGTAACAATTTTTGAGTTTATCTGATTTATGAAGTCTGTGCCTTACATGATAGTCATCTCTGATTCTCATCATTTCCTTAACCGTGTCAGTAATCCATGGGTGAGGGGGACCTTTGAATTTAGTAGTTCTCAATGGAGCATGAAGATCGAAAAGGGTGTTAAAAATAGAAGCTAGGGCTAAAACTTGTTCATTAATATCAACAGATGCCAGAGGGTAATCCCACCTGACTGAATCAAGGTCTTTGGAAAATAACTCCATGATAATGCTCTTCAGGGGCCTATAAGTAACAATGCGCGGAGATGGCTTTTCTTTTTTGATCTTAAACTCAACAACCAACATTGCATGACGGCCTAAATCAGGCGTGTGTAGAATAGCAACTTTTTTAACAGGAGTATTTGTACAAACAATATCAATCAGAGTCTGGGTGCAATCATCATAAAAATGAGTTGGCTCAGATATTACCTGCTCAAGGTCCAAACAGTGTAAAAATTGCTCGAGTAATGGACGCTTGCTGTTGTCAGGGTCAAGCAGGTCGATATTGAAATCCCCAACCAGGATAAGATGGTCACATTTAGGAAAGGAGGCAATCGAGTCAGTAATAGCATCAAAGTAAGTTATCACATTTTGCCAAGGTGCTCTGTAGGCTGTACCAACAATCACAATTTTACCAATTATACTCAGACGCAACCACATTTGCTCCACAATATTAACAACAGGGTGAGGGCATACACGCGCATTAACACCTTTCCGAATATAAAAACCAACCCCCCCACCACGACCACCTTTAATGCTACAGTGTCTTGGCAAAAAAACGAAACGGTATCCAGGAATAACTGGTGCCTTATCTTCCTGACCGTTTTTTACAAAAGTTTCATTGATTGCTAAAATATCAGGGTTTAACTTTTCCACGGCCACAACAAACTCATCTTGTCCAGTATTCAGAGAACCCGGATTGAAAAGACCAACTTTTAAAAGATTTAAAGGAAGTGTAAATTAACAAATTGACCACAGACACAGAGTAAAAAGTTGATTGATGCAGGGACATAATTTATGTATAAATTTAAATGTAAATAATAAACATATGTAAATGACATATAGGATAGAATAATATATTTATCTATAAATATGAAAATTGGATAAAAGTAGATAAAATTAAACTGTTTATAAAATATAATATAAAAGACTTTATAACATATAATTGTAACCCAAGTAGGAGATAATAAACAATAAATATTATATGTTATCAGTGCAATTTTTCTTTGAATATAAATCCCTAACAAATTAAGAATAATTAAACAACCAATTTTCAGACACACAAGATTAATGATGAGCACCCAGGTTTGAACAATTTTATATATATCAACTAGAGAAAAACTGTAATCAATAAATAGTAGTAGTAGGCTAAGATATGAAGAGCAGTTTTGAGTATTTTTACATAAATCAAATATAGAACAAATAAATAGAAGTAGACTAAAATATAAAAAACAAAAATTTAAATTACAGAGCTTCACAAAATCAAGTTGAGTTGAGCCCAAAAACACGGTCCAAGTCCGACTCAGTTCTGATGGGATACGCCTGCTTTCCATCGCTCTGCCGCACGAAGACTCGGCCTCGTCGGGTCCAGGAGTACCGCCACTGAAGTCTACGGCTTTCCTCGCGAACCCGATGAAACAGCTGGCGGTTGATTCGCGTCAGCCGCTCGTTGATGTAGATGCGGGCTGGCGGTCGCGCATCATCGCAGCCGGCATCAGCGGCCGTCAGCGTGCGGCGCACGCGCGCGGCCTGAAGCATCTGGTCGCGCAAGTGACGGCGCGCCAGGCGCACCACGACGCGACGCTCGCGCGGCGACTCGCCCGCGGCCCCCGCACCCACCACCGCGCCTACGCGCTCCGCGAACACTATGTCGCGTTCGTCGAGAGCCAAACCCAGCCTAGCGGCCAGCACGGAGACCGCATGCACCACGTTCTCGCCCTTCTGTTCCGGCAGGTGACCTATCTCCAGATCGGATAATAGAGCATCCTGGTCTCGGTCGTTGAGCTCCTGCTGGAGCAGCGTAATTTTGCACTGGAGATCGGCAACTTCGGGAGGAGATTCCTCACGCTTCCGCTCCACCGACTCGAGGCGTAACTCGATGGAATCCATGCGCGAAGAGAGGCCCGAGACGGAAGCGCGAAACTCCGCCATCTCACGACGAAACTCACGGATCTCCGCCATCCACTCGGCCAGCTCCAGACGCATGTCGTGCAGATCGTCGGCAGACCCGGGCGCGACGGCAGAGGTCGGGGTGAGGGGGGTGACGGAGGCAGCGGGGGGCGCGGCGGCAGGGGGGGCGGGGGCGGCGGCAGCGGCAGCGCGCGAAGCGGTCATCCGCGGAGCCGAGGCATCCTGCACCGCTCTCACAGGAGTATTGTCGCCCTTCCGCGTCCTCGTCACGCATCCGGGACACACCCAACTTTTGCTGACAGGAGTTGAATCCGGGAGCATTACGCAAGCTTTGTGATATGTGGAGGGGCATACGCTACAACTGGCCACACCTGTCGTCGCCAGGAATTTTCCGCATGCAAAACACTTCGCCATTATCGAGCTGATTCGAGCTGGTGGTGTGATTCCAGTAAACGCCGACGGAAGGCACAGGTAGAAGAGGATCTACTCAACGATAGATGGCGTAACAGATAGTAGGGCAGCAAGCATCAACCGCTACTCGACGCTAGATGGCGCTATTTTCAATTTTGGTGATTAGCCAGCATCAACCGCTACTCGACGCTAGATGGCGCTGTTAGCAATTCTGGTGATTATTAGAAGTGCTAGAGATGAAACTACCCTATCTGTTAAAATAACAGACAGAAAGTCAAGATAGATTCACGATTAATTAACGCGATTAAAGGTGAAACACAGCTTCCAAAGTCACAACAACACTTGCACACACGTATCAAACAACAGTCAATGATATGCACACAATCACTAGGCGATACAACTGATAAATTCTATATAGTCAAAAATAAAGTTGCGGAACGAAACGAACAGTTTCGCATTCGTGACGTCACTCATGTGTCACAAATGTGCACACAAGTGCAGTTCCGCACACTTACATGCAAAATAAAACTGCCAAATGACTGTAATGATGACGTTAACACATAAACAATCCAACAATACACTAATAATTCGTGTACAAATGACTCACACATTGAAACGTTTTATATAATGTGTATGCCCACTTGGGCTTGTACTTTGTAACAGAGGGGACCGCGGCGAATGGCTACTCCCTTCCGTAGGAAGCCCGTGTTGCTCTAAGAGTCCAGTAGGTAAAATGTAAAAGGTGCAATGTCTAACAACCTATCTTATTCAGATCACAACTTCAAATGCATCATAGACTATCTAGCGCTATGATCCCCCCTGATTCGAAACCACTCGACTAGGTTTTTCAAGGGTTTTTCTATTGTTTTTTGAGGTTTATACATTGCCATCTTGCCCTAAATCAAGCAAAGCTACTATGGGAACGAGATTAATTATATAATACTTAATACTTTTTTTGTGTATACATATACATACATACAGATACATTGTAACACCCAGACGCAGAACAAACATTCATGTTCATCACACAAATGTTTGTTAATAGGGAAAAATTTAAAGGACAAAGGTTGAAATGAAAACATGAAAAACTAACATCGTCGTGACTTTTAGATTGGTCGAAATATTTTTATTACCTTTTCAGTTACTAAAATGTTATTTCCAACAGATTACATTAGTTATTACCTGACTACAACAAACAAACCAACCACTATATAACTTTTAGACCTACATACATAAAATCACGCCTGTTGCCCAGAGGAGCAGGCTTTCCAATTGCAACGATCCTGACTGACTTGCATCTTTTGCTTCATTCACTCTCATCACATTCCTCATGCATACCTGTCGGTTTAGAGTACGTGACCTTTACGCAATAAGAGAGTTATAAGGAATTATCATCATCATTTTCTTCGTCTTGTCCCACTTAAGGTGAATTTCCACCTAAGCGGAGCAGTACGGAGCTGCGCTAAACTGTGCGGAGCCGACCAAACACAGCGCTCGACATTTTTAAACTCGAATACTTGAGCGCTGTCAGGTCCGCTCCGCTTAGGTAAAAATTCACCCTTAATGTGGGGTCGGCACAAGATGTTGACAATTCTTGACGACAAGTCACAAGTCTATCTATTCCTATCTTCGTATAGGAAAGCATAATGCTGAGCCAGAACCTTTTTGCTGCTGTAGCACATAGCATTACATATTTTTTTTTTGTAATTCAGTTTTTTTCTTTCTCTACTTGTTTTTCTAAGTGTACCTATGTTAGATCTAAGTTTAAACTGTTTTTAATTTATTTTTATTTATTTCCTTTTTATGTTATGTTATGTGTTGTGTGCTAAAGTAGTAACTAAATAATTGTATATGTCTATGTTTATGTCTATTGTTGCGAGAAGATTTGGCTTATGTTTTACAACCGGCCGCCTTAACCCTCATTGGGAAAATAACAAAATTATATTACTAGTCATTATTGCGAGTATAGTTGTGTCAGGTGAATCGAACGGTTTTCAATCAGGAGGCAGACAAAGTAGGCAGGGTAGGCTCAGAGGAATTGCATTGATATGCTAGACAGACAGTCACGTTGATTACATTACTGGATTGGAATAGAGCTTCAGTACACACTGTTTCCACACCAATGGAGTGCGTACAGGGTGTCAAAGGATTATAATTTAATTTGAAAAGGAATTTGATTGGTCTCACAGCTCAGTTGGTAGGCGGTTTTTGCGCTGAAGGTTGTGAATTCTATTCCCACCCGGTGGCCTGAGCACGGATCACTATCGTATCGACATTTCAACGCTGCGATAGTGAGTTATAGCCTTTACCTTATTGAAACTACACTGGAGCTCTTTAAGTTTAATATAGGGTTAGTTCGGTATTTCGAAGGTGTGTTAATAAAATCACAAGGATCACTTTGAAACTAGTGAAACTACGCCTGTTTCTCATGACCAAGCCGTCAGGCAACAAACACGGCTTGGGCAATTTTTTAATGATCCTTACCATAATGCTCTTGTATGCTTAATTGCTTATGTAGAGCTCCAGTGTGGTGCAGATCGAACAAGGTTGAAGGTTCAAACAAAATCATTGATAACTGAAAACACACTTTTGACAGTTATCGAGAGCGATACTTTTACACCCTGTGCAATCGATGTAAACTTAGACTAAATACCGTTCGTATTACGTCGTTCGTATTTCGTCAAGCCGATTCAACTTGTTTGTACTGTGATTTCTCACTGCTAATGAATACGTTGCTTAACTATTGATTGCTGTGAATAGATTGGAATCGGTTTCAATGTGGCTTTCGATAACTATATAGAACTGGTAACTAAGTGGTTGGTAACTAAGTAATTCTATGTGCGCGATGAATTTGCATTATATAGGGTTATCTTTGCATTACGTAAAGCTTAGTTTAGTTAGGGCGACAGCAGTCTTTGAATCTACAATTCTATTAGTGGTAAAATTTGTATTTTTGTATGTTTTTTGTAATGAATAAACTCAAAACTACTGAAATAATTTTAAAAATTATTTTACCTATCAAATGAATAATTATTAGCGAGTAACATGGGCTACATTTTATTTATAAAATATATTGAGATTCCCACGAAAATTGCAAGAATGTAACTTAAGGTTTCTAAAATCTATTATCTTCATTAGTACATTCGAAGCTAGGACAACAAAATAGATTTAATAATTAATGAAACAAAACAAATGCTCTCAAAAAATATATTTGTTTGATATTCCCTAATAAACCTACAAACATACATTCCCATCTGTCACCGATATTTGACACAATACAAAAAAAACTTATCGTTAAAATTCTTAAAAAAGTTCTTCTAAAAACAGATTGATAACGAATAAATTATGAGTTCATACAGCCTACCACTTACTTATTTTACTATAAAATTCACAAATCCCGGTTATATGCACTATATAAAATAAGGGGCCCAAAGCATGCCCCTGTGGGAAGCCCAAAACTTATGAATATTATGCTTGGTACTGGTGTCGCTGTGACAATACCTTATCCTAAACTAAATCTAAAACTACAAAATAAATAGTCTATACTACGGTCAGTCACTAAGTTACTTTAAATACGGCCATCTATAATTATTTTAATATTAGTCAATCAAATGTTAATCTAGATCCTAATTATCACAAATCTAATTTTATACTATAAACCTTTTCCATACATAGAGCAAAGATAATAAAACATTGAAAAATACATTTAAGACAGCAGCCATTTTCGTATAGCTTATATAAAAAAACATTGTCATTTTGTAATTATTTAAACTTGTACTTCGCGCTGGTTCTCAACCATGCTAGTGACGACGTTTTCATCAACCTTGCTCGGATCTTTATCACTATCTAGAATGATTCTGTTGATGATATTGGCACAGTCCTTATTCTCAATAATAGTAACATGGTTACCTTCAAGATAATGCACCGTGACGCTCGACTCCGTAAACTTATCTAGACCGTAATTTTCTTCAACAACCACGTAAGGTGGGTTTTCTTTCGGTCGCAGAAGTATTATCGGAGATTTTAGCTTTGTTGCGGTCTTGGGGTTGTAATTGAGAACTACTTTGAGACGGTCGAAACATACCGCGGCAACGGCTGATATAAAGTTGTTGGAATATTTGCTTGGTGGCGCTATTTTGGTTGCGTACTCCACTCTCTCCTGATAAGACTCGATTCCATCTAACTTCTCCAACAAGTCTTTAGAGATATCATTGTTAGGAGAGATTATGTCTATGGTGTGACAAAGTAGGTTGTTTTGGAGTTGTGTGTCGTTTTTGAAACTGATGGTCATAGTAAGAATGGCGTAGAGGAAGTCTGGCGCACCATCGAGGCAGAAAACTGTTCCTCTGAGACCTAGAATAAAACACTTACATTAGGGTATATAGACATCCGAGATTCCGACGCCTAAGCGTACAGATTATAGAAACCGATTTTTTTGGATTTGGTATTAAAAAAATGCTTACCTTCTTTTTCGAGTCTGGCTGCCAACTCGAGCATGAGCAGGGAACCGAAGCTGTATCCCAGTAACCAGAATGGAGCACCCGGGGCCAGTCTGGATATCACCGACTGTAACAAAAAAGTTGTTTTGACAAACCCACTTTTAAAAGACCTATCCAACGATACCCCACACCATGGGGTACGAGAGAAAAAAATAACATCGCCTCTTTAAATGTAGGGTAGGTACCCTTTAAAAAAAAGTTATTTTAAGAATCTATTTTACCACTTTGTTGGATTGACTTATATGCATATTCATGAAAAATTACAGCTTTCTAGCACTAATAGTCTCTGAGCTAGGCTGCGGGCAGACGGACGGACGGACGGACACGACGAAACCGTCAAGCAAATTACAAATTCTTCCTGTCCAATTCTTGCTCACATCCTGTGTCAAATAAAAACTACGAAACCCTAAAAAAGAGCCTTACCTGGTGCAGTCTTTCGACCATTTGCTCGAGAGTCTCATTCTTATGCTCAACTCCTAGCTGCAGCACGCAGACCTTGATCTTCAATCTCTTGCAGATCGGCTCCAGAGCCGATGCACAGCCTTCCAACCCTGGCACCATGAACATAACGCGTTCCATCACGTGGATAGCCTCTTCACCCTGGGAGGTAGATTTGCGATTAATCAAACCATTGAAATAAGTAAAGGAGGAGAATATAGCGTGGAAACGATGAAAGGCTGAGGAGGAAAGGTTAAGGATATACCTAAAAGGAACGTATGTATAGTAAGAAAAATAAGAAATATAAATAGGATCACGACTGTAATCCCCAAGTACGGTAGACATCCTCTCAGATCTTCAGGCACTTAGATCCTTTGAAGATGTGGAAGAGTGGGGATAGTGAGAGGCACGTCCAAACATTGTAATTTTATGGAATACTCTCTCTCTCTATATGAACTTAGAAATTAATTAATGTCTCCCAGAGTTGGCTAGTGTTTGTCTCAAATGATCAGCATTGCCATTTAGCGTGTTAATACCGTTAGTATCATAGGAGCGATAGTGATCTGGATCATTTGAGCTACTTATTGACCTTTTATTCAAAGATACTTAGATCTACAAAGCCTTGAGATCTGGATGTCAGATATTTGCAGATTACAGTCGTGATCCTATTCAATTATTTTTTCTGGGAATTTTGAAAACTTACCTCAACCGCATCGGACACCATAGTCGGCATGTAGATGAGTGGCTCGGAGACAAGGTTCTCGTCTCCGAAGTTCCTCATCATTACCCTCAGGCCGACCGTGCCATCGATGTTGACGTTTTGAACTACGGAAGTAGACGCTGCTGCTTCACGTTGCGCTGTTAGCTCCACAAGTCTAGGACATAAAGAAGCTCATGTCATCTAAATATATAAATCTCTTGCGTTACTGACCGACTGACTGGCACAGCCTAAATTAGTCCTAACTAAGAAAGGAATTCCCAAAACTCAACTTCTAAAGGGAAGTGGTTGAAGTATGTTTGAAAATACCTTCACACGAACAAAGTCGATGGTTCGGAGTGTTTCCACTTGTCATTATTATTTTAAGGGTGGTCTAATTGGAGGTACCTCATCTTTAAATAGACGATATATCGCGTGGTGAGAGGGTTTCACTTCTACTATATGTCCCTGCACACATTTCACTTATTTCTTACCTAGCGAAGGTCAAAGTCCTAATGTCCTGGGCGGTGAGGAAGATCTCAAACTCTCTCTCAAGGGTCTGCTTAATTTCGACAGCCATCATACTGTCCATACCCAGCTCGGCGAGGGACACTTGTTGGGAGACCGTCTTTAGATCCTTGATACCTGGGGAAAATGAAGATTTTTTTAAATTTTTTTTAACACGTCAGTAATCAAGTTTTGTCTAAACAAGGAAAACAACTTCAAAATCTTAAAGTGTATGGAAGTATTATCAAGCAAATCCTAAGTTTGATGTCGATATAAACGTAATCTTTACATTTTTAATATTGAGAATTAGTATAGCAGTAACCATGAAAGCTGTTATTGAAATACCGACAAATCTTGCTAACTCTGATTAGAAAAGTTTTGTTACACGAAACCTTATAATCTTTTTTTCTGAGAAAAAAGGAGCTTTCCTGTTGTTAAATCGTCTCTTTGAAACGGAACACAGTAATGCTTGGCGGCAGAAATAGTGGTACTTCTCCGGACGTCCCTCTTCACAAGGAACTTCTCTTAAAACTCTTAATGGCTTACCCATAATTTGAGCGACAGCATCAACAATGCTGCCGCAGCCAGATCCTCCAGCCTTCTTTTCAGCAACGACAATGGATGAGACGATAGGATTGTCTTGCTTCATGAACTTGTCCAATGCAAGGAGACAGGAAGATATCCTCTGTTGGAGGGTACCACCAATCTCTAGTTGGACATCTTCGTCTTGCATGTCTGCGACTAGACCCACCTTTTAAAACAAATATTTTGATAAATACATGACTTCTTTAGTAGCAGGGTCGGATTTCGGAAAGGGCAACCGAGATCCCCAAAGTGAAGGGGTTCACAAAATAAATTAAAGATTAGTATTGCAAATGTTTACTGATTTTTATTTTTAAATTTATGATTTAGTCACTCTAAAGTAATTACTCGTATGCAGACCCACACACGCACATTATTTATGCCACTTTTCGTTGTAATTTTATAACTCAAGAATGGGCTATCCTATACAAACCAAATGTTTAGGCTTTGTTCGGACTATTTAGTAGATGGTTTATGTGAAGTTTGCACAAAATCGGTAGAGCGGTTCTTCATTTATCACATTTTTTGTAACAAATGAATTAAATAAATGGCGGATCATTTTGTAAATGGGGATTTTGCTGTCAATCAATTATTGAAATTTGACAGGACAACGTCTGTCACGGGTCGGCTAGTATGTTATGTATTAGAGAATCTAGTTGAAATTGAAAGACTTACATCACCAACGGCACCCCATTGAACAGCTAATGCCGGGAGTCCGAGCTTCTTCCTCCATTCGCAAATCCTCTCCATCACAGAGTTGGAGAGACCGTAGTTGGTCTGACCGGCGTTACCACGACCGCAGGATACAGAGGAGAAAACGACAAAGTCCCTGCATAAACAAAAATATGTATGACAATCAATGGTTCTCTTTGACAAACTCCAACATGACAATAGGCTAGAAAAAAACATTTTTAAACTTTTAGGATCTAGTCTTGAACCTACAACTATCACGTTCTAATTGAAAATACACCTGCCAAGCTACAGACTTTCTTTGAACGAATAAATAAGATGAAGTTTGTCACAAATGTAAATAATCAACAGAAACGAAGCTAGAACTCTGCCTTGAGCTACTCCACACTTGTGGATGGAAAACTTCTTGGTAATATTGATAACAAAACGATGAAGATCCTCGTACGAGGTATCCATCTCAAACAGGGGTGTAATATCAAATCACTTACCTCAAACTAGGACAGTACTTCTTCGAGAGCTTGTCTAAGTGCATAGTAGCCAATGCTTTAGGGCCAAAGGAAGTCTTGAAAGTTTCCGGCGTCTGGTTCTGGAAGATGGAATCTTTGAGGATCACGGCTAAGTTGAAGATGGCATCCACAACACCCATACTGTTGGCCTGTTTGAGCATGTCTTCGCACCCGGATTCGGTCGTGATGTCGTGAGTTGAAATTTGTATTTCTGCTCCATAGCCAGTCCACGCCCTGGACAAGAATGAATATTATCACTGGTCTCTAACAAAAAATTACCACTAAAATGGTTCATGTAACCTCCTAATAAATCTTCTTTACTTTTTTTTTATTAGGTTATTCGCAACATTTTATGAAGCTATAATGGTTTTTGTCTGACTTCAGACTCTTGTAAGCATTATTATTTACAAAAAGAAGATAAATATTGATTATCTAGCTAACTTGCTAAGTAATAAAACATATAGAGAACATTTACCTAATTCTAGAAGACTGGTATCCATTGACAATTCCACGGCGGGATGTTAGCAGTAGTTTCCTGGCACCTCGCATGATCAGCCAATCAGCAAGTTCCAAACCGAACCCACCAAGACCTCCAACAATGACGTAGACGTGATCTTCATGGCAGATATACCTGTACAAGTAAATAATAATTTATTAAAAGAAAAAGACTATTAAATTATAAAACATAATAAAACTATGGGCAATCGCCGCTACGTCAGAGTCAATGATAATACAATACATACTTAGGCAGTGCGTCAACAGGCATATGGGTAGGCTTGACGGGACGGTTGCTACGCTCCTCGTCGCGGATCTTGATGATAACCTGTCAAAGGAAGCAATAGTAAACTGACAAGTATTTTTTATAATGTACGCGAGTTTGTAAGCTCTATGAACCGTAACAAGCATAGTGTTCATAGAACAAAAGCTACTGCAACACCAGAAATATTTAAAAAAGAAAAAGAACTGAAATGAGGATTCAAAGTTATACTATTAAAAGTCAATCGTGGCTTTATCGTTGATGTGTTTCTTTACCTTGCCGATGTGTTTGCCGGCAGCCATGTACCGGAAGGCGGACTCGACTTCGTTGTTAGCGAAGGTGCAGTAAGTCAGGGGACGGACTGCTCCGCTTTCAATTCCGGTGAGGAGGAGGTCTTGCAACTTCTGCATGGGTATAAGCGAATACATTTTTAAATGATTCAATATGGAGTATAAATATGGAAAAAGCAAGTAATTTAAATAATTAAAAAAAATACAACTAAAAGAAGAGCTTGACAAAAAACAGCAAAAAGACGTCGGCATTTTAAATAACAGAATCGATGATATCATATAAATGAAAGTAGAATCTAAGACAAAAAGAACAGAACTACCACTTATTATTATAAAAGTTTAACATAAACTAACCTTTCTGAACTCAAAGCTCTGGTCGAAGATGTAGTCCAACATAATACCGTGGAAAGAGGTCTCCTTCAGGAAGAAGTACATTCCGATGGGCGTGTTGTTGCTGATGTCGAACTTTCCGATCTCGAGGAATCGGCCGCGGTAGGTGAGACATCTTACGGAAGCCTATTGATAATAACATTTATTAAAGATACTGAATTGCAATTAATGGAAATGAGACATCGTGATACTGTTTGTTTTGATTCATATGCAGACTATACATAAACTTATTATACATTTACATAAAAAATAAGTAATGGTGTCTTAATTATTATGAAACTACCGAATCATTTTCTGTACAAAATTTTGATAATCAGATAGAAAAAAGAACTTTCAGTATTTTCCAAATGAATATTATATTCCTAGAAACTTTTCTAAAACTATATTCTACATTATATACAACAGTAACAGTATCTGGATTGCGTCGTAAACTTACTTGTAGTTTCTCGTCAGACAGAGAGTTGAGGACTAAATCCACACCCCTGCCGTCTGTCTCCTTTCTGATCATGTCTTCGAAGGAAGCGTCACGGGAGTTGCCAATGTGACTGTCTAAAAGAATATGAAAATGTAAAAATATAAAGTGATTTCACACATAATATTACTGCATTGGTTATGTCTAATAAGAATTTTTTTATAACTTTTTATGGTTTCTTCTTCTTCTTCATTATGATAAAACACATATAATTAGGAAAAATTGTGAATAATGGTTGAACCGGTTCTACCACCATCATCATCATCATCTTCCTGCCTTTATCCCATTTAAGTGGGGTCGGCACAACATGTGTTCTTTTTCCATTTCCCTATATCAGCCGTCATCTCATCACTAACTTCTTTCTTACCCTACAAATCTTCTATCTACCTTTATTGTGTGTAGATGAACGTGGCACATTGTTTCTGTGTGCGTAAGCTTGTTAGCGTACGGTATCAGTCACGCACACAAAGCGCGTGCCTGTGCACATCAGAACTTCAAGTACTGCTAACCCGTCTTCATGAATTAACAACTATACCACCTAAAGACCTTGGTTGGACTTAGTACCTTTGAGTTGAGGGAAAAGCTTCTTGATGAACGCCCTCTTTTCTGCAGTACCAACGGTGGTGAAGACTTCGCAGCCGTAGTGCAAAGCCACATTAATAGCAGCTTGCCCAACACCACCGGAGCCGGCGTGGATGAGGATGGATTCACCACGTTGCATTTGACCGACCATCACCTAGAAAACGATGTAATCATTTTATATTTAAATACGGCTAATTATAAAAATAGGATCACGACTGTAATCCTCCAGTACCGTAGACATCCTCTTAGATCCCCAGCTCAGATCCTTGAAGATGATGAGCGGCGACCGGCTTGCAATCTGTCACTGTATGGAATGATAACTACTGCGAAATGCGACCATTTGCCGAAGGTATAATGTTTGGACGTGAATCTGACAACCTTTAGACATATTCAAGGATCTATGAGCCTGAAGATCGGGGAATAATGCCTACCGTACTTGGGAATTACAGTCGTAATCCTATATCCTAGGATAAACATTTGTGTGATGCACATGGATTATTGCTCTGTCTGGGTGTTATAATTATGTATAATAAGTATTTATTTACATATAAAAGAAGTATTTTACGTATTCTATCAGTTATCTGGTTCCCATAGTAGCCCCAAGCTTTGTTTAGTGTGGGCCTAGATAGCGCTGTGTGTAAAGTCCGCCAATATTTATTTATTTACTAGCTGCTCGCCCCGGCTTCGCACGGGTGGTACTTGGATAAAAAGTAGCCTATGTGTTATTCTGATGTATCACTATCACTAAATAGTATAAAGCAAAGTCGCTTCCCGCGTCTGTATGTATGTATGCTTATATCTTTAAAACTACACAACGGATTTTGATGCGGTTTTTTTAATAGATAGAGTGATTCAGGAGGAAGGTTTATATGTATAATAACATGCGTAATATATTAGAGAACCACTGATAATTTTAAGATTTCTAATATGAAGTCGTAAATAAACACATTTTTTTGCGCTTACATTGCAAACGCTGGCTGAACTCTACGAGATAGATCAAAATATTGTATACCTTAAAAAGGTCTACAAAAAAGTCTGCGATGGTATATGTTGATCTCTTAGGGATAACCCACAATAATCAATTTCTATCCTTTACTTTTTACCGCGACATTTTTTTTAAATTTAAATTAAATTAAATGCTGTTAACGAGTATACAAAGACATTCTGTAATATATTTTGGTATCAGCCCGTGCGAAGCCGGGGCGGGTCGCTAGTAAGCTATATTACTGTAAAGCTTCATTTTAATCCGTTCAGTAGTTTTTGCGTGAAAGAGTAACAAACACACACAACCACAAACCTTCGCATTTATAATTTTAGTAGGATTTTTTGTTATATCAAGCAAATACAATACAGGGAAGTCGGAATGGTCAACTTACCAAAGCGTAGTAGACAGTTCCGTAAGCAACGGGCACAGTGGCAGCTTCCTCGAAGGTCCATTCATCAGGGATGGCCCAAAGTAGAGCCTTGTCTCCTTCAGCCACGTTGGCCAGACCGCGACTTCTGATCATGCCCATGACACGAGCACCGCTGCGAGGAAAGGCAACAGTTAATGATATATGACCTTTATTCGACATTTTAGACCTAGAATTGATGTGACCTATGGGACCCATGAGACAAGAGAGCTGAGAATCATTTACACTTTTACGCTAAAACGAGTATTACAAGGAAGTAATTATATTTTTGTTTGTATCGGATAAACTAAAAAACCACGGGACCAATTTTAAAAATTATTTCACCAATCATAATCTACATTATCATCGAGCAACATAAAGCTAAGTTATCAAAATATTTGCCTATAATCTTCAATAGGGTCAAAGATCCAGTTTTGGTCATTTTCAATTTTTACAGTCAATAACTAAGCATAGCAAACAAACTTGTTTAAAATCTATAATACAATTCTTTGTCTATGGTCCGTTTTGATAAATGACAGTTGTGATGCGTCATACCTATAAATTATATTGACCACAACCAAATATGTCATTTATATATGAATAATTAATAAATAAATATAGCCTGTTACAAAACCTTTGCTTAACTTAAAAGATAAAGATATTTATAAGATAAAGATATTTTATTTCTCAACAAACGTCCTAAAATGCATAGATAAACAAAAGTATTTCTTATATAGATAAACAAGCTGACCCCGCGAACTTCGTATCGCTTTAGAATTAACAAATGTTGTCTCCCGTTCCCGTTACAATTCCCGTTCAATAGTTTTTGTAGCGCACACGAAGAAAGCAAAATTTTTAGCAATTTTTTACACCATGCTTCAAACTATCGTCATTCTTATAAAGAATTTATTACTTTTTCAAAATAAAAAATAGCCTATGTTACTCAGGGATAATGTAGCTTGGTAATGGTGAAAGAATTTTTAAAATCGGTTCAGTAGTTTTTGAGTTTATCCATTACAAACATACAAAAAAACAAAAAATCAATACTTTTCTCTTTATAATATTAGTATAGAAGTATAGATAAATACTCTATTCTATGTTGTTTAAAAATCGTCGTTTTAATCATTTTTTCAATATAAACCTAAAATGTTGTTAAAATGCCTACAACCAGCACTCTCCTCCTAGTACCCGTGTGAAGCCGTTGGGGTATCCTAGTGTTGAATAAATTTGACATATCGTGTGGATAATATTGGTGCATGTTAAACATCCATACTTTTGCATTTATATTAGCAGAATTTAACAAACAAACCCATAAATATTAATTTTAACGCGCGCGAACGATGAAAAGCAACCATTAATATAGGAGATGTGGGTCGGATTTCGCCATATTTTTTGTACATATAGTAATTAATATGGGTAAAGCCAAGCGCTTATTGATACCTTTTGGCAGAAAAAGCGGATTTATATTTTCGGGAGTGAATGTTTTGACTCAGTTTCACGACAGAGGTCACCACGATGTCAGAGTAGATTAATAAAATAATTTATTTGTTGGTATTATTAGTTGTTGTTTGGTAATGGGCTAGTTGACAAGATTTTGAAAACCATTCTAGATTATTCAGTAGTGACTGTGGAACCCATAAAAAATACTATTTTCAATTCTGTTAAGTATTGGCCCTAAAAATGTAAATTTAATATTGACAACCCGTAAAAACGCTATATTTATCTTAATATAGTATATATTAATAAATTAATATATTATTTGGTGTAAACGTAATTTTATTTTTAATGTAACCCAAGGTATCATTTGCCTATTTTTATTAATACCCCCGTGCTAAACCGGGGCGAACTGCTAGTCTATAATATACTAGT
The DNA here is from genome assembly GCA_912999785.1 of Hydriomena furcata. Taxonomy (NCBI): domain Eukaryota; kingdom Metazoa; phylum Arthropoda; class Insecta; order Lepidoptera; family Geometridae; genus Hydriomena; species Hydriomena furcata. The sequence goes on from OU538820.1 coordinate 23,092,328, forward strand.
TTATATCTCAAACGTTATCAGAATGTCGAAAGGTCTTGATTACCGTAGATTGACTTCTGGAATTAGTAGGGGCATTGTTGCTACAACGCTACAAGTACCTACTTATTACACCTTTATACAATGCCGACAGGTAAATTCAGATGCACCCTCACAGCCGAAATAGCTCAGTTGGGAGAGCGTTAGACTGAAGATCTAAAGGTCCCTGGTTCGATCCCTGGTTTCGGCAACTTTTTGCGTTTATTTTTTTTGTCGATGTAATTTTAGTATTACAATGATTGTCGAATATTATACAATTTATTGGATCACAGATGAAAGTCGTTTGTTTTTTTTCTGGTCGATTTTAGAACAACCGGGTCATCCTAATAATTAATAATAAATAACTAATAATTAAGTTTCATAATCAGAAATATTTTTTGTAAACAAAGGAATAACAAAAAATTATAACAGTGCAAAAAATTTAATATAAAATTGTTCAATCCGTAATTTGATGATAGATCATTGTTATTCTTAATTTAAAGAATAAAATGTCATGCAATAATTATTATATAATAATAAAGGCTTACTTTTGCATGATTGCATGTAGTCTTAAACAAATTTATAATAAGTGAAAAGTTTTTTCGTGCAATAATTTTTCGACAACAGCTATTTTCACAAGTGAAAAATGTTTGAGATTCACTGGATTTACACTTTGACATTGACATTACTTTGTTTACAAAAACGATATTTGATTAAGGAACGTACTATAGACACCTGTCAAAAGATATGGTATTTCCTGGGTTGAAGAATACGTACTTGGGAATTTTGCCCACGATTTCGAATCCCTGCACGCACTCTTGGGCTAAGCGACCGCGGGCGACCGCGTCGACTGTGACACGACCGGTAGCCGTCATCACGTCACGGAAGTTAAGGGCTGTACAGTATACCTGTGGACAAGTAAACATCTCACCACTGTATTCTTTAAGGCCCTGTATGTCGACGATTGCTCTTTTTAGAAACCAAAAAAGAAATACTTCTGAACAAGCCACATCTCCTATTTTGATAAATATATTACTTCAGGTTCCTACCTAGATTTCTATTAAGCTGAAAACATAATAGCAGAAACTTTCACGATAAAGATATAATTTCAAAATGATACGTTTTAGAATTTATGATCGAAATACTTTGATACCTACTATTAAGATCAACTTGTGATTTATTGTTAAAGATAGGTAATATATGTAGATCTAGATTTCTACTAGAATAGGTTTTTGATAAGTAATTATACATAATTTATATCATTAATTTATTCGAAAAGCAAAGGCGGACCTCGCGCCGACGTGTGTTTGTCGTCATTGCAACGGTCGGTCGGTAGGATTATTTATCGAAGTGATTAAAGATGGGTACATCTTTATTCACATATACTATACATTATAAAATAGGGGAGATGTGGCTTGTTCAGAAGTATTTCTTTTTTTGTTTCGAAAAAGAGCAATCGTCGACATACAAGGCCCTAAGGACGTCTAAGAGAAGATTTATAAGCGCGTCTGTGCCAGTCCAGTGCCTTTAGTTGGTAGACAGGCCCGGACGGGACACGGATCAGGCACTGTTAATGTAAACTGCTTCATACAAAATGTTTTAAACTTTTCAAATCCGTGCCCCGTCCGGGCCACGTATACAGCACGACCCGGTCTGATATAAATCTATCCTTATGGGACTGTATCTTGAAAAAAAAAACCAGAAAAATGCGACTCGCACGGAGAAGGTTTCTATGGGTTATCTAAAATAGTTGATAAACATTAAATTAAAAATCTAAATAATTGGCGCCCCTGAAGGCACATGATACTAAATTTTTAATCGATCAGTCCAGTAGATTACTTTTGCTTGGGGGTTAAAAACAAGGTCTCTCTCATTACTGCAAATGTAAGTTTGTACGCACAATATGTTGTTAATTTAAGACCTTAATAAGATCAGTACAGGTTCTCATGTAAACTATAAGTAAATAATTGTATTTATATATTTTTCTTCAAAATTGTATGCTAAGTAGTTTCTGAGATAGATAACTCACATGGACAAGAATCCTTTCTTTGTCTTTGAAGACGTGGTCTCTTCTGATGGCTCCTTCGATCCAGCGCAGCGAAGACAGATCTCCGATGGTCAGAGTGTTGACGTAACCGTGGTCAGCGGAGACAGTGTCCAAGTCTCCGAGGAGGAGATGGCGATAGGTTCCCCATTGACCCTGATGAAGAAAAAACAAGAATCAAAACTATGACCCCAAGTATGGTAGATATGCTCTCAGAACTCCAAGCGCTTAGATTCTTAAAGATGTTGCAGAGGGGTAGTCAGATGCTTAACCTAAAATTTGCAAGTCTATTGCCAGTTATCAGAATAACTAACTGATCATTTCATGATGTTTTCTTTCACCGCTTAAAAAAAAAAAAAATATATATATATATAGGATCACGACTGTAACCCCCAAGTACGGTAGACATCTTCTCAGATCTCCAGACGCTTAGATCCTTTAAATATGTCTAGTGGGGGTAGTCAGAGGCACGTCCAAACATTATATTTGGTACATGCCCACATTTTGCAGTAGTTAGCATTCCATACGTGACAGGTTGCAAGCCCATCGCCGCTTATAAGAATACTAACTGGTTTCCTCACGATGTTTTCCTTCACCGTTTTAAGCCGTTTTGAGTCATAAAAATATTGATACACGGTCGAAATTTGAACCATGACCTTCAGATTAAATGTCAAGGAACCTCCCACACGGCCAACAAGGCTCATATAAATAAATCTCACTCAAATTTGACACTTACATCTTGGTAAACGTTCATAGCTAAATCCTTATCCAGTTGATCTTCATAGAAGTCCAAATCAGGGTTAAACTTCGGCGCAGACGGATCAGCAATCAGCAGACCATACAGGATCTCACCTCCCGGTTCCCTCCTAAGACAGTTAACCAATCCCAGAAGACCATTGATAGGCTCATCTTGACTGTACAAGACCACTTTCTGACCATCCTTGATTTCTTCCTTGACCTTATCAACCCAGTCGAAGGTTTGATCGGTAGTGACGATTTTAACGAACTTAGCGGGTTTAGCGCCGATCCTCTTTCTGAAGAGCACCAAGTATTCGACTCCCGTGTCGTGGATACAGATGATATCGTATTTGTCAGCGTAGACTTTGGGGTCGGGGCTTTCCTTTTCGCGGCTGATTATGAAGCATTTGTTGCGAAGGGTCACTACGGCTTGGGAGAGTACCTGAAGTTAGAAAGAGGTTAAAATAACAATAAAAAGGCCGAATATTCTATGAAAAAGTTCGCTATAACCTATAAACTCGATATTTACTGAAAGTTGGTATAATCAATAATTAAATTTTTGATAATTTCAATTCTATTTACCTCAGGTCTAGACAGCATATTAGCACCAATAAACATAATTGCATTGGATTCTCCACTCAGTTTCTTATTTTCCACTGTTATGTTCTGGGGCATTTCGATAGGCTCTTCAGAAATCACCAGTAGCTCTGCCTGGACCAGCGGCAAGTCTTCCAAGACTTCGCCTACGGCTTCAATAATAGGTGAGAGTTCATTCGATTTGTATTCTTCGTCAACCAGCTCGATGACTTTCACTTTATAGGTTTGGATATTTTCTAGGATCAGTTGGATATCGGAGCGGAGAACATCTTCGACCTAGAATTTTTGTAAGAAATAATGCAAATTAATTTTGATACTTTTATTAAACATCCAGAAGCTGGTTAAATACTCTTATCAGATATTGTATCACTGGTTATCACTGTAATAGGTAAATTTAACTAATAATCAATAGTACACAACAGTAAAATGGTATATTGGATCGAAACTTCTCGTATTAATACTGAGAAAGGGGTATATTTTAATACAATTGCAATCTATAAATTCATAATGACCTTCATCTTGTTCTTTCCAAAGTTGGCAATAAACTCGTTCTTCTCGAGAACAGGCACGCCGAGTGGGATCCTCTTGGTGATGGGTGTTGCGTGAAGACCACGGATTTCGACACCACCAGCCCTATAATATTCATTTATGACTGGTTAATAAACAGTACATTTGCAAATTGTGCTTCAGAAATCGTCCAGTGAAGTATTGGTAAAATATATATTGCAATAACGATCAACTCAGGATATTTTTACGTTACGATCTCATCTAAAATCATATTAGGACAAAATTAAAAAAAGCTTAACAAAGTATCTCTAGAAGGAGCAATTTAGTTGCTATAATAGGAATTAGGAGTTGACTGCCGTAAATTGAGTGTAAAACCATTAAAAAACTCACCTGATAACATCAACATCAGGGTACACCCTGACTTCGAACGAGTTCCTCGTAGAATCTGGGTTCATCTTCGAGATGGCATTGTAATGCATGGCCGCGTCGATGGACAGCTTCTCGATTCTGGTGGGGACAAAGAGACCGCGCGTGTCGTTGCCAATTATCTTGAGTTGCAGCATACAATCCATATAGGTGACCCAGTTGTTGACCCATTGGAGACGGCCGCGGGTACCTTGGACGTTACAGCCCAAAACGCCTCGGAATAGACCACTGTGGAAAGAGGTATACAATTAAAAAGAGAAGACTGCATTACCTACAAAAACATCGGCATAGAAGTAAAGGGTCTAGCTAGAGTCAAAAAGAGTATCTATACTATATGAATGTAGGGGTTCATTCATAGCTCAGTAAGGAAAGGTATTGCAGAGGGGCTAGTGAGAATATGAAGAAACAATTATGATCCTTGCGCATTGAATTACATGATTTGACCCTAAGTTTTATGGACAAAATCAATTTACGGGTGTTGATTTAAAGTCTCAATTCAATCTGGTTTAAGAAACCTTACCTGTATTGGTATCCTCTGAGACGCAGCTCTTTGTAGAAGTCTTTGGTAAGCAAATGCTTGATGTTGGGGCCAGTGACCTCTGCGGGTGATGGAAGGACACGGTAGTCTTGTCCCACGTTCTTCTTGGCGTAAATTCGACCTGTGACGACGGAGGCTCCACTTTCTACGATCTAGAAGAAAGATAAAATAAAGAAGATGAGCTTTTATAAGATTACGAAAACCTTCACTTTTCCATAGAGTTCACTTGAGCGAACTGCGTGAATTACTTTGCGTTGATTACTAATATTAATATATCTGCACTGTAGTCAATTTATGAAGAGCCATCTCGTTACATTCACCAATGTGTCTGCTGTCGATAAGAGCTTCTTTTTTCTTTGTAATGTCTAGGTTTGACGGCTTATGTTATCTGATATATCGAAAGTAGGTCCAGACTGGTCTATGAACTCCATTATCAGATTTATCGCCAGCTCATACAAACTTACCTCAAAGTTACCGCTGCCTTTCTGGATCATGATGATAAACTCGAGGTTTCCATCCTTGGGGATGTTGGTGGCTCTTTGGAAGCGGACGTTCTCAAAAACTACAGATACTTCGGTGAAAAGTTCTCCCATCATCATACCGAGAGTCTCCCATACAAGGACTAGGTAGCCAGTGGCGGGGTATAAGTTGCGACCTGTGAAAAGAAAATCATAGTTTCAAAGCTTTTCTTAGAATATATAGATGTGTTTTACCAAACAAAGCTTACACTAGGCCTTGAAAGGCCTGGTGTGAGAACTGATACTAGACAAGATAAACTCTAGATATTATGTCTATTTGTTTTTAAGGGCCTAGCCAACAACAGGATTCCTTAGTCTACCGCACTAAGGAATCCTGTTCCTTAGTGCTGCTTCTCTCTGCGAGTTACTACACCCCTCCACCGCACTGGTTTACTTCATGTTTTCCAGTCATTTGATTGCATTTAAACCTGTCACAGATTTAATAGGATGACCAAGAAACACGTCCATCAAATAAAATAAACTTGTCTGTTATTATTGAACGTGATATAAAAATGAAATTAAACAGGATTACGACTTTAATCCTTAAAGTTATGCTTAGCCAGTCGGCTTGTTTCGTAAAAATCTATGATTATCATATTATGGCTCTCAATGCAGTTTAGATACCAATACCTACATAGATTTTTAGTTATTTTGATATAGATATTCTCCAAAAAAAGGTATAACCAATTTTATAGTAACTATAACATACCTAACTGCACTGTACCTAGATTTTTACGAAATAAGTCAGTAGTTTACTAACTAGTTTAACTTACCGTCAACAACGTGACCGGCCATGTACTCGCTGTCCTCATCAACGATGGACATCCTGACTGTCCTCTCTCCGGACTTCATCTTCTCCTGAGCCTTGTAAGATGTTACATACCTGGTAACAAAATAGGTTTCATTAACACAGTTTTCCTCATTTTATAAATATAAAGAAAAGTTTCTAAAAGCGTTCGATGTTACGACCGTTTTGTTACAAAGTTTTGTAGATACTAATCTACGAAAGTTGAGTACAAGTATCGGGGGTTATTCTTCACTAGCCAGACCCCACAAAGTTAGTCCCGCCTGGGGTTTTGTGCCTAAACAATTAATCATTAATATTTTGTACTACAGCTGCCTTTTTAACCCCTGACGCAAGAGGGGTGTAAGAAGTTTAACGTATGTATCTGTAAATCTGTAGGTATGTCTGTGCCATCGTAGTTCTAGACGGATAAACTGATTTTGATTGTTTTTGAAGTTGTTTTTACGCGCGGAGGGGGTAGACGTTATACCGCGTGGCGAGAGGGTTTCACTTCTAGTATATGTCTCAGCACACATTTTTTATAAATGTGACTTGATCGAGATCTTATTTAATAAAAAACAAAATTTAGTACCCGACCTCAGAGTCGAGTGTTTATTATTTTTTACTAACCGAACCGAGACAGACGTTGTTCTGTCAAATTTCAATAATCGAATAGAAAAGACTGAATTTTTTTAGTTTGTGATGTCAGATTTGTTGCACACCAGCGCCATCTACACAGAAATCATCCCTTTTGAGTTTTTTTATCGTTTTGGGGGATGTTTTTCATATTTTAAAGTAGTCTATTATTTATTCGGGCATTATATCTACATCTACAGCAAATTTCAACTTAATCCATTTTGTCGTTTAGGCCTGATTGAGGAACAAACATACACACACACTCACAAACTTTCGCATTTATAATATTAATATTAGGATTAGGATTCAATGCTACATTTGTTATCATTATACTCATCTCCAATTTGCCACTTGAAGTCCTTGCGATGGTCCTTCGAGACTTCCAACTCCCCTGTTCCTCTAAATTATTAAATCTTCATTGTGAAGTACGGTAATTTAGTTTAAATTTTAGGCCACCTATATAATGTTTAAATGGTTATTGTTCATGGCTGGGTCACCATACGCATGGGGCTTTAAGTCATTATCATAAAATATTCACACATGAATGGAGCTAGCAACTCGTAAACTCCTGCGACACAATTTTCACGTGTATACGCCATAATCTCTTCTCATCTCTGATATAATAAACTTAAATGTTTCTAACCCTCGTATTCAAGAACGACACTATGAGAACAAACACCTACAGTGGACGAAATCTGTTTTCATAAACATTACTTTATGTGTTACTAGCGTGTTCTCATTGTGTCGTTCTTGAATACGAGGGTTAGTGTCGATATGTTTTTATCAATCTTTCTTCATCTATCTTCTTTTTACTTAGTCAAAACTGCGTTGCTATAACGACTAATTGTTTTTAGTCTGTGATGTCAGATTTGTGGCACACCAACGCCATCTATACCAAAATCATCCTTTTTGCGTTTTTTATCATTTAGGGGTTGTTTTTCGGATTATAAGTTCCCCCTTTTTTATATCTACATACAGCAAATTTCATCTTAATCCGTTTTGTCGTTTATTTTTGATTAGGGATCAAACATAGCAGCCTTATCACAAACTTTTGCATTTATAATATTACTAGCGACCCGCCCCGGCTTCGCACGGGTAGCGTGTTATTATACATATAAACCTTCCTCCTGGATCACTCTATCTATTAAAAAAACCGCATCAAAATCCGTTGTGTAGTTTTAAAGATACAAGCAAACATACATACATACATATTACATAAAGACGCGGGAAGCGGAAAGAGACTTTGCTTTATATGTACTATGTAGTGATTAGGATACCTACATACCATTTTTTCCCCAATTAACAGAAAAATAGCAACCGTTTCGACTATCGTCATGTGTATGTTCCAAGGCGCTAGGAGAGTGAGTGTTTTGCGTCGTAAACTTCGTAATGCTGTAAAATTCGTAATATACGACCGTAATATGGAAGTTAGATCGAGTTTGTGCAACAGTCTTAGCTCCATTATTGTATACTAGCCGACCCGTGACAGACTTTGTCCTGCCTAAATTTCAATTATCGCATAGAAAAAAACAATTAAAACTTCCAATTTTTCCCTATAAACCTTGCCCTGATAAAATAAATGACGAATATCGGTAGAATGCGTATCATTCAGTAGTCAAAATTAATGTCAGATTTGTTTGATCAAATAAATTTTATTGCGAATTTTGGTAGTATGCAGTAATCATTCGGTAGTCAAATTGATGTCAGATTTTTGTGGCAAAATGAATTTTCAATACCGATCTTGGTAGGATTCATCCTTTTTGGTAGAATGCGTAAAGGGGTTGTTTTTCGGATTAGAAGTTCCCCTTTATTTATTCTGATTTTTTATCTACATACTACAGCAAATTTAATCAATGCTGTTTTAACGTTTATTTTTGATTAAGGAACAAACATAGCAGCCTTATCACAAACTTTCGCATTTATAATATTATTAGGATGTTTACAATGTGTCTTCGTCTGTACGAGTATTTAGATATCAAATGTTAATTATTTTTCTAAATGTTTCCATTGTGTCAAGTCAAATAAAGTGTAGCGTGTGCTGCTTTTAGAATTTGTGCTAAAGCTCTTTAGTTAATTATTTTATTGTTGCACGTACTTATAATTATTATTCTTGTTTGAGCCTTCACCTTGTTTAATTGGCACCACATTGGAGCTCTACATAGCATTAAGGAAAGGATCATTGAAAAAAATTATAGACCCCAAGCCGTGTTTGTTGCCTGATTCTTCTAGGCTTGGTCGCGGATATCGGCGTAGCTTCACCTAGGTACTTCCTAAGACGTTTCAAAGTGATCCTTTTAATTTTATTGAAATAAATGATTTTTGAATTGTATTGTGTCTTCTGTCTGTGTTTGTCATTTCATTACATCTACCCCATACATTACCCTCAACTCAAATAGTCCCACAAAAATGCAATACGGACATAAACACCGTCCTTAATCTTGCTTTCACCCACACTTATCACTAAATCCACCTGCAAAACGACGCACACACACAAAACGCAATAAAGAGCCGTCCTTTATTAATTGCCTACGATCATTCACCAGCCACAAACAAATACCCTGCGTGTGATGTATAGCCCGCGTTTCTATAACCTTTATTGCGAGGGGATAGGGTTCAGTTTGATAATATATCGACAGTCATTGACTGGGGACGTTAGCGAGCCATTTTTCAAGCATTTAGAATGTGGCTAGTCGGTCAGGCTTGTGATGAATTGCTCGATTATGGTGCAATGCGTTTGCAATTGAAATTATGAGTCCCTATGACGTGATGTGTTGGCCGTGTTGGCCGAGTGGGAGGTACCTCGACTTTCAATCTGAAGGTCGTGGGTTCGAATCCCGGCGTGCATCAATGGATTTTTCTGTTCGAAAAATTTATATGCGCATCAAAAACACGTACTCAAAACGGCGAAGGAAAACATCGTGAGGAAACCAGTTAGTATTTTTATAAGCGGCGATGGGCTTGCAACCTGTCACGTATGGAATGCTAACTACTGCAAAATGTGGGCATGTGCCAAATATAATGTTTGGACGTGCTTCTGACTACCCCCACTAGACATCTTCAAAGGATCTAAGCATCTGGAGATCTGAGAGGATGTCTACCGTATTTGGGGATTACAGTCGTCACCCTATTTATTTTTATTTTATTTATCTATGACACCCTGCCTCTCTTTCTACCCCTCTGCCTCTCTGCCTTCTGTGCTGTGGGTTGTGGGGTCGATTCCCACCCAGGGCAAACATTAGTGTGATGAACATCGATGTTCGTTCTGTGTTAATGTATTATATGTACCTACTAGCAGACCCGCGACAGACGATGTCCTGTCCAAATTTCAATAATCGCATAGAGTAACGCACGTTGATATGACGAATGATGTCAACACGAATGTCAGATTTTAGCACACCAGCGTCATTTATACTATAATAATCCCATAGGTGTTTTTTATCATTTTGGGGATGTTTTTCGTATTTTAAAGTAGTCTATGTTTTATTCGGGCGTTATATCTACATCAACAGCAAATTTTATCTTAATCTGTTTTGTCGTTTAGGCCTGATTGAGGAACAAACATACATACAAACTCACAAACTTTCGCATTTATAATATAGGATGTAATTACAAAGAAGTCTTGTATCATTTATTTGGTTCTCATAGTACAAGCTTTGCTAAGTTTGGGGCTAAATGACGCTGTGTGAAATGTCCGCAATTAACACTTATTTTTGTAAAATACGTTATCATTATTATAGGTACATTTATACAGATCGAACATCTTTTTCATCTCATAAAATTAAATCTTTGTGGGAATCGATCTAACAATATATTGCTACCTTCCTAACTTCCGTTAGTCATGTGGGATTTAGGAAAATGGTAGTCAATTCATGTTACTAGCTTTTCCATCTAAATATATAAAACTATTGGGTTACTGACTGACTGATCTATCAACGCACAGTCTAAATAAGGTTCTAGAAACTTGCTACTTTGAAAGGGGTGTAAGTATTCCTTTTGGTGTGTAGGAGTGCACTAAAAAAGGAATTCCAGAAACTCGGTTGGATTATTTTGGATTCAGATTTCATTTATTCATAAAGTTTTAAGTTTGTATTTAAATTTTAAAATTATTGTTAAGGCGCTCCCAGTCGACGATTGTTTTTGTTCGAAACGAAAAAATAAATACTTGTGAACAAGCCACATCTCCTATTTTATAATGTATAGTATATGTGAATAAAGATGTACCCATCTTTAATCACTTCGATAAATAATCCTACCGACCGCTGCAATGACGACAAACACACGTCGGCGCGTGGTCCGCCTTAGCTTTTCGAATAAATTAATGATATCAATTATGTATAATTACTTATCAAAAATCTATTCTAATAGAAATCTAGATCTACATATTACCTATCTTTAACAATAAATCACAAGTTGATTTTAATAGTAGGTATATAAAATATTTCGATCATAAATTCTAAAACGTCATTTCATTTCGAAATCATTTTGAAATAATATCTATATCGTGAAAAGTTTCTGCTATTATGTTTTCAGCTTAATAGAAATCTAGGTAGGAACCTGAAGTAATATACTTATAAAAATAGGAGATGTGGCTTGTTCAGAAGTATATCTTTTTTCGTTTCGAAAAAGAGCAATCAGCGACTGGGAGCCTCTTAAGGTGTGAACAGACATTGCGCGGCAATTGAGCGCGGTGCCAGCCGCGAGCTACCTGCCGCGCTCAAACGGTGTTATTGTTCGTTCGCACGACAAACTTGCCACACATTTATATATATTTTTTTTTAGCCCATATATCGTCCTTCTGCAGGGCAAAGGCCTCCTTCCCTTCTTTCCACACCTTTCGATCTCCAGCTAAATTTCGCCAGTCATTTAAATGACTGTCGAGATCGTCCCGCCATCTCTTCCGGGGTCCCGTTCCCGTTCCCGTTCCCGTTGCCGTTCCCGTTCCCGTTCCCGTTCCCGTTCCCGTTCCCGTTCCCGTTCCCGTTCCAGTTCAAAAGTATCCTATGTCCGTCTCCTGGTTCTAAGCTACTTCCCCACCAATTTTCAGCCAAATCGGTTCTTGAGTTATAAATAGTGTAACTAACACGACTTTCTTTTATATATGTACTAGCGACCCGCCCCGGCTTCGCACGGGTAGTATGTTATTATACATATAAACCTTCTTCCTGAATCACTCTATCTATTAAAAAAAACCGCATCAAAATCCGTTGTGTAGTTTTAAAGATATAAGCAAACATACATACATACAGACGCGGGAAGCGGAAAGCGACTTTGCTTTATACTATGTAGTGATATAGACTACTAAAAACTGCCTTTACAAGCGTATAAATTTTAGATAATAAATGAATGAAATGAAAATACCTTCATGTAAACAAAGTCGCGAGGTTTTCCACTAGTATGGGTGGATGTGAATGTGTAGCGAAATTTCCTTTATGAACTAAATACAATTCAGATTGAATTAAGTTTCATCGCAATGAATATACATGCTAGTGTCAGGACTGGCTCTGGGCCAATTTTTACAGGCCCGGATCTTAATTTTTTTAGTTTTTGCCCCCCCTAAAATAAATTGATAATGTTGGTGCCCAGAGTAGGTGAAAGTAACGATTTATTCAAATTCAAATTCAAAAATCATTTATTTCAATAAAATCACAAGGATCACTTTGAAACGTCTTAGGAACTAGATGAAGCTACGCCGATTCCACGTGACCAAGCCTAGAAGAATCAGGCAACAAACACGGCTTGGGGTCTACCTTTTTTTTAATGATCCTTTCCTTAATGCTATGTAGAGCTCCAGTGTGGTGCCAATCGAACAAGATGAAGGCTCAAACAAGAATAATAATTAAAAGTACTACTCAAGTACGTACAACAATAAGAAAACAACTAAAGAGCTTCAGCACAAATTCAAAAAGCAGCACACGCTACACTTATTTAGAAATAAAACCTAAAGATAAAAGAACTATTATGAGTTGTCCATTCGTCTGTAAAGTGTGAATTTGGCCGCCCCCTGAACATGGGCCCCGGTATTGCCCCCCCTAGATTCGGGGCTGAATTTGCAGTGGATTTTAACTGTTTTTTCCCTTTTGCAGCTGTCAGGGAAATAAGTTTAGTGCTGGCTAGGCAGCATTTAGTGCAATGCTGCGATACTTTATTTCTTTTTAATAAATTCGAGCATTGAAAAATTCTAAATGAATTTAGAAATCCGCAATAAATATTTTTTTTTGTGTTTTATGGAAAAACTATAAAACTACAGGACCGATTTTAAAAATTCTTTCACCTATCAAAAGCTACATTTTCAGCGAGTAACATGGTTTATATATTATTTTCAAAAAAATTACCGATTTGAAAAATTATTTTACCATTAGAATCCTACATTATAGAGATAATGTAGAATTCTAGGATTCATCAGAGGATGAACATAGGCTATAGAATATTTTCAAAAACGTTCAAACTGACCTGTAACTTGGTGTTATGAATAAATTATTTGTATTTGTATTTGTATTTGTTAGGGATCCGTATGAAAACTTCGATAATGTAACCCGACGTGTGAAAAAAATCCAATAAAAATCCTTATAACGCGTTTGCTGCGGAAATTATTGACAACAGAGTAAAGTAATGTACTACAGTTTTATAGAAAACATCAATATCTACAAAAAAAGTATGTAATACCATATGTCTAACTATTAGGGATCCGTATGAAAACTTCGATAATGTAACCCAAGGTGTAAAAAAATTACCCATAAAATCATTATTACACCCGTGCGACGCCGGGGCGGACTGCTAGTGTTGAATAAAGGTCGAAAAGAGGTCTTGTGCTAGACATTTAATATTTATCACGTCAGTATTGTAACGTGTTCTAGACGTGAAATGGATACGAAGACATAAACTAAATCTTGTCTTCTTCTTGGCTATTATTTTAGCATTTTGTTTAAATAAAGTCAAAATAGAAAGGATCGCGACTGGTGTTAGTCAGAGGTACGTCCAAAAATTACATTTGGTCCAAAAATACATTTTGCAGTAGTTAGCATTCTACACGTGATAGGTTGCTTACAAGAATACTACGGAAAAGTTCATTGATGCACGGCCGGGATTCGAACCTACGAATGAAAGTTGGGGTACCGGGGTAAAACATCTTCAAAATTATAAAAAAGCAAAAGAGATGATTTTGGTACAGATGGCGCTGGTGTGCAACAAATCTGACATCACAGACTAAAAAAATTCAGTCTTATCTATTCGAATATTGGGCAGGACAACGTCTGTCACGGGTCGGCTAATCTTATACATATAGATAAAAGAAAGTCGTGTTAGTTACACTATTTACAATTAATTCAAGAACGGCTAAACCGATTGGGCTGAAAATTGGTAGGGAGTTAGAACCAGGAGACGGACATAGGATACTTTTAATAACGGGAACGGGAACGGGAACGGGAACGGAATTGTTAATTCTAAAGCGATACGAAGTTCGCCGGGTTAGCTTGTGTATAAATAAATAAAATAATAAAAGAAAAACTTACCAGTCTTCACTATGCTCCCACTCCACCAGATGGGCCAACATTGGTGTTCCCTGCGCGACGGGGTATTGGACGTGAGGGTAGATGTTGGCTAGGTGCGGGTTCAAACCCACCTCGTACAATCTGATAAAGAACGAATAAATCAGTCTTGATATTTTATTCGTTCAAGCAAGGCGTGGAGGCATAAAAAAAAGTTGTATGTTTGTTTGTAATGAATAAAATAAAATACCGGCCAAGTGCGAATGCATGAAGAGTTCCGTACCATTATCTATAAAAAAAGGCATAAAACATCTTTGTTGTATGGGAGCCCCACTTAAATATTTATTTCATTCTGTTTTTAGTATTTGTTGTTATAGCGGCAACAGAAATACATAATCTGTGAAAATTTTAACGGTCTAGCTATCACGGTTCATGAGATACAGCCCTGTGACAGACAGACGGACAGCGAAGTCTTAGTAATAGGGTCCCGTTTTTACCCTTTGGGTACGGAACCTTAAGAAAGATTAAAGGTCTTGAAGAAAATTGACATAATGTATAATCAATAATAATCATAATAATCATTATTGCGAAAGTAACTCTGTATGTCTGTGACGTTATCACGGCCAAACCACTGGGCCGATTTTGATGAAATTTCATATAGAGATAGCTTCAAGTCTTAGGACGGATATAGGCTACTTTTTTCCCAATTTTTTTTATTATTTTTCTGAAATTCAATGTTTTACGATTGAGTCGTCATACATTTTCTGAATCTACGCGGATAAAAGCTAGTTTTAAATAAAACAATTGTTTTTGTAAATAGGTACTCACTTTCCTAGAGCGTTGAGCATGTACTGAACATTATCTGTATTGTTCCTCTGCGTTAGAGGAATGTTGAAGACGTCCTTCTTCAAAGAACGACGCAGGATAGCCTGGAGAAGGCCATGTGGGGCGATCTCGATCGTTATCGCGTTGTGGTGGATAAGACGCGATGTCTCTTCGAAGAGGACAGGGCACTGGAAGAGGCATGATGTTATCACTACATAGTATAAAGCAAAGTCGCTTTCCGCTTCCCGCGTATGTATGTATGTTTGCTTATATCTTTAAAACTACACAACGGATTCTGATGCAGTTTTTTTTAATAGATAGAGTGATTCAGGAGGAAGGTTTATATGTATAATAACATGCTACCCGTGCGAAGCCGGGGCGGGTCGCTAGTTGAAAATAAAATAGGATTACGACTGTAATAATTCTGCGCCGTAGGTTGTGGGTTCGATCTCCATCCAGGGCAAATAATTGTGTGATGAACATAGATGTTTGTTCGGTTTCTGAGTATTATTATGTATAATACGTAGGTATTAAAAAAAGTTATCTGGTTCCTATAGTACAAGCTTTGCTTAGTTGGGGGCTAGATGTCGTTGTATATCCTCTTAGGGCCAAGCCATGCAACACTTACAACAAGTATCAGTTTAGACGTTTGGACGATACGATGTCGATATTATAGTGATTCGTGCTCAGGCCACAGATCTCTCAGACCATAGCAGTATCTAAAAGGGGTAGTCAGAGGCACGTCCAAACATTACACTTAGCACATGCCTAAAGTTTTCTCAGAACAGTGAAGGAAAACATCGTGAGGCAGTTAATATTCTTTAAAACGAAAATGGACTTGCTACAGTTAATTACTGTAAAATGTGGGCTTGTGCCATATTATAACAGGTTAAGGGGCTCCCAGTCGCTGATTGCTCTTTTTCGAAACGAAAAAAGAAATACTTCTGAACAAGCCACATCTCCTATTTTTATAAGTATATTACTTCAGGTTCCTACCTAGATTTCTATTAAGCTGAAAACATAATAGCAAAAACTTTTCACGATAAAGATATTATTTCAAAAAGATACGTTTTAGAATTTATGATCGAAATATTTTATATACCTACTATTAAAATCAACTTGTGATT
Source organism: Hydriomena furcata (assembly GCA_912999785.1). Taxonomy (NCBI): domain Eukaryota; kingdom Metazoa; phylum Arthropoda; class Insecta; order Lepidoptera; family Geometridae; genus Hydriomena; species Hydriomena furcata. The sequence continues at coordinate 23,108,567 of OU538820.1, forward strand.
TATTGTTAAAGATAGGTAATATGTAGATATAGATTTCTATTAGTATAGATTTTTGATAAGTAATTATACATAATTTATATCATTAATTTATTCGAAAAGCTAAGGCGGACCACGCGCCGACGTGTGTTTGTCGTCATTGCAGCGGTCGGTAGGATTATTTATCGAAGTGATTAAAGATGGGTACATCTTTATTCACATATACTATACATTATAAAATAGGAGATGTGGCTTGTTCACAAGTATTTATTTTTTCGTTTCGAACAAAAACAATCGTCGACTGGGAGCGCCTTAATTGAAAAATGTACCTTATTACTATATCAATAAGACTCACCAGCAGATTGTTAGTGTGGTATTCAGCAGAAGACAGCTGAGCCTTAGCGTCCTTCCATTGCGCTTGAGGGACAGAAGTGGAGACCCATTTCTCAGAACGCTCTTTCGGAGACTTGATGACTTGCTTCAAGTACTTCAGTAGAGTTGGTCCTAGAGATAATGATTGATATTACATAAATAATAGCTGATCCGACATACATTGTCAATTCAATAATTTAAAATAGAAACCGGCCAAGTGCGAGTCGGACTCGCGCACGAAGGGTTCCGTACCATTATCTATAAAAACGGCAAATAAAAAAAACACGTTTGTTGTATGAGAGCCCCACTTAAATATCTATTTTATTCTGTTTTCAGTATTTGTTTATATAGTGACAACAGAAATACATCATCTGTGGAAATTTCAACTGTCTAGCTATCAATGTTCATGAGATACAGCCCTTTGACAAACAGACAGACAGACGGACAGACGGACAACGAAGTCTTAGTAATAGGGTCCCGTTTTTACCCTTTGGGTACGGATCCTAAAAAAACATAATATTCAGTCGAGCCATTTCGGAGGAATGCGACCACAAACACCGTGACAGAACAAGGTCTACTTACCAGCTTCAGCAATATATTTGGAGTGGTAAGCGATGTTGGAGCATGGCACCTCCTTGGCGAAGATACCTTCCGCAGAAAGCTTGGATACGAAGCTCTTCATCACTTCAGCAGGTCCTGAGATGGTGCTGGAGTCAGGGCCATTGTGGCAGGCCACTTCGATTTCTGGTGGGCACATCGGTTTTACCTAAAGGGAAATGTGATCATTATTTGTTCTGATATAGCAGCCGTGTTGGCCGAGTGGTAGGTCGTGGGCTCGAATCCCGGCGAGCATCAATGGATTTTTCAGTTAGACTAATTTATATGCGCATCTAAAACGGTGAATGAAAACATAGTGAGGAAACCAGTTGGTATTCTTATAAGCGGCGATGGGCTTGCAACCTGTCACGTGTGGAATGTTAACTACTGCAAAATGCGCCAAATGTTATGTTTGGACGTGCCTCTGCCTAACCCCTTTAGACATCTTCAAAGGATCTAAACGCCTGGAGATCTGAGAGGATGTCTACCGTACTTGGAGATTACTGTCGTGATCCTATTTCATTTAATTTAATTTCTTACCTGAGTGTAACCAACTCCAACCGCAGCCATGGATCCCTTGATGAATGGAGTCTCAATGGAAGCCAGCCCTCTGCTGTAAGCTGATAGGATCATCTCCTCAGCTGTGAAGCAGCCATCGGCGTAGGCGCAACCAAGCTCACCGACACTGTGTCCTGTGGAGTATATCAATTGATGAGTAATACTAAGAAAAATACAAATTAGAACTACCACACACAATGGGCTACTTGACAAGATTTTGAAAACCATTCTAGATTATTCAGTAGTGACTGTCAAACCCATAAAAAAATATTATTTTCATTTCTGTTAAGTATTATTATATTTCATTTATGTTAAGGCGCTACCAGTTCCTAAAACCGCGGCAGAAACGACTAAGACAGTTAACAACGGCAAGCTCTAGATAGAATAGGGGTAGCTTTACGCACCCCTCAATAACCTTTTTCTCTTTGTCCGCCTTTGCTTTTCGAATAAATTAATGATATAAATTATGTATAATTACTTATCAAAAACCTATTCTAATAGAAATCTAGATCTACATATTACCTATCTTTAACAATAAATCACAAGTTGATCTTAATAGTAGGTATCAAAATATTTCGATCATAAATTCTAAAACGTATCATTTTGAAATAACATCTTTATCGTGAAAAGTTTCTGCTATTATGTTTTCAGCTTAATAGAAATCTATGTAGGAACCTGAAGTAATATATTTATAAAAATAGGAGATGTGGCTTGTTCAGAAGTATTTATTTTTTCGTTTCGAAAAAGAGCAATCGTCGACATACATCCCCTTAAGCAAAAACGCTTCTTTATGCAAATAGTTTCTGTGACGTTACATGCTTGTCAACAAATAAACAAACGTCAAGTTTTTCAAGGCAGGCGATGACATATTGACAAGCATGTTACGTCATCGTTGATTCGACCAATCCTGACCGTTTTGTGCCACGTGACTGGCGTTTTTAAACAAGTTTTTTTGCTATTGCTATGTTAGCTAGTGACTACCAAAATTTAAAATGCCCAAAGCCGCGGTAAACTAGGCATCACAATCGGGTCTATGCACAATATCACTACATAGTATAAAGCAAAGTCGCTTTCCGCTTCCAGCGTCTGTATGTAATATGTATGTATGTATGTATGTTTGCTTATATCTTTCAAACTACACAACGGATTTTGATGCGGTTTTTTTTTATAGATTAGAGTAATTCAGGAGGAAGGTTTATATGTATAATACATGCACAATATAGTAGAGAAACACTGATAATATTAGAGGTTTCTAATGTGATGTCGTAAATAAACACATTTTGCGCTTACATTGCAAATGCTGGCTGAACCCCACGAGATATATCAAAATAATGTACTACAGTATTGTACACCTTAAAAACGTCTACAAAAAAGTCCACGATGGTATTAGAAATGTCTTACGCACAGCGAAGCGGGCACGGGTCAGCTAGTTTAAATGATATAAACTTACCAATGATGAAGTCAGGTTCAATACCGATAGCCTTGAGGATGTCAGTGAGACCAATCTGCACCGCTGCGATTCCGATAAAGGAGTTGAGAATGTTGTCATAGATCTTAGGGTCTGCTTCGGTGATGATCTTGGTCAGGTTGATGCCTTTAGGCGCTAGAGCTTTGTGGCATCTGGGATGAAACAGTTATTTTAGTTGATCAATGGTTCACATTTTTTTTAATAATTTTTATTTACACATATAAATAACCGTAAGCCGTGTTGGCCGAGTAGGAGGTACCTCGACTTTCAATCTGAAGGTCGTGAATAACACCCAGAGATAAAACAAACATCTATTTTCAACACACAAATATTTGTCCTGGGTAGTGATCGTACCCTCAACCAGCGCAGAAGGCAAAGCTACCATCTGAGCTGCGAGGTCAAACATCATAATGATGTTGATACTTCTGAAAAAATCTATGAATTATCATAATAAGTTGAATGTGTATCAGTTTGAGTGTGTGGATGTTCACTTACTTCTGGATAGCAGCAGCGAAGATCGGGATCCTCATAAGTTCAGAGGCCATGCCAGCCCATTGAGAGCCCATGCCTGAGTAAACGAACCAGACGGGACGCTTAACTCCAGAGAAGTACTGGATGTCTCGTGCAAGGGGCACGGCTTTGGTTGGTGTTGAGGCTGTAGGGAGAAAATAAACATTATCAATGTACCTAATTATCTGGATATTTATATAATTCTTCCTTTAACAATTCGAAAGATTGTGGGGATGTTTGTGGTTCAATCACGCTCAAACGGTGTTGGATGAAACTTGGAATATACATATCTTTACCACCTAAAAGTAATATTCAAACAGTACTCGCGGTGTGAAAGTGATCTAACGTAATGCGTACTTGTGTAGCGTTGTCCAAGTAGTCTAACCCCCGTATTCAGGAACGACACTATGAGAACACGCACCCACAGTGGACGAAATATTTTTTATAAACATCACTTTATGTGTTGAACGACACTATGGCGCACACTACCGTGTACCATAAAAAAAGATTTCGTCCACTGTGGTTGCGTGTTCTCACAGTGTCGTTCCTGAATACGGGGGCAAGTTTCGTCCAAATCCGTTTGATCTTTAAAGCGTGATTGAACCACAAACTTCCAAATGTCCACACAAACTTTAGAATTTACCTATACCTATAAGAAGAGGATATGTAATATTTATTATACAGGTAATCTGTCAATGGTACTTAACCATTTACAGGTGTATACGACGGTTGAATTTTCCTAGACATGTCCTTTCACAAATAAGGTGTGACCAAACATAGCGCGGCATTTGAGCGCGGCAGCCGCGCTATGACTGGACGGGCGGCCGCGCGTAAATTTACTTCTGTCTAAACTAGTTACGCGGCAAACTTGTGTCCTGCGAATGCCGCGCACCTTGTGCGTTGTGTTTGGACACACCTCTGTTACCATCAAATTTAAGCACCCTTGGTTGTGTCACCTACCCAAAAGTGTATAGCCCCTAACAACATGACCAGTAATATCTTCGTCATGGATTGCATGTAGAAGACGGATGAGGTCCACATCCACTGTCCTCGACTCCAGGTCGTCCAGGATCTTGGCGACGGCTGACTCCGTGCGGCCTGACGCGCAGACTAGACGGGGCAGGTCGTCGAATGGCATACCCTTGTTAACCTGGAAATACCTTGGTTTAAATCAAAAAGCCGTGTTGGCCGAGTGGGAGGTACCTCGACTTTCAATCTGCAGGTCGTAGGTTCGAACCCCGGTGTGCATCAATAGATTTTTCTGTTCGAAAAATTTATATGGGCATCAAAAACACGTGCTCAAAACGGTGAAGGAAAACATCGTGAGGAAACCAGTTTAACTACTGCAAAATGTGGGCATGTGCCAAATATAATATTTGGACGTCCCTCTGACTATCCCCACTAGACATCTTCAAAGGATCTAAACGTCTGGAGATCTGAGAGGATGTCTATCGTACTTGGGAATTACAGTCGTGATCAACCATTTACGACTTACTTGTATGTGTGACCACGTTTGACATGCTAGTTTATCTCGTAAGCATACTATTCTAATCATATTGACTGGTCTGACAGCTCAGCAGTTGGTAGTAACTCTACCTTCTGTGCTGTAGGTTGTGAGCTCGATTCCCACCCAGGATAATCATTCACAGTTCTGATTATAAACGAAACTACCCAACTTTGGAAAATAAATCTATCGAGAGAAGTTTCACCAATCGTGACTCTGTCTATGGTTTATCTAGATTATCTTTGTCATAAAAAACAAAACTGTATGTTTTGCGGTTATTGAGAAAAAACGATTCTGCATTCATCATAAACGTTGATTACTTGTCTTAAGTCCCGACAGTGGCCAATTACTTTCGCCAATCATTCAATTAAACTTCATTTTGGATTCTATCTCAACACGTCATTACCATCTGATTAGAAATCTCACCTTATCCTTAGCAATGTTCTTAAGCAAGACATGAGCGTTAGCACCTCCGAAACCAAAACTGTTGATTCCCGACATGCCCTTGCCCCAAGGGTGTTTATCGGTGATAACTTGGAGACGCTTCTTCTCCAAAGCATCAACACCCTCACGAGGGATGTTGTAGTTCAAATTGGGGGGGATGTAGCCGGTTGTGTAGGCAATGCACATCTAAAAAATGGAAAAACAACAAATCAATTGCATGTTAACTACTGCTAAATATAATGTTTGGACGTGCCTCAATCATCCAAATCCCCAGGTGAATATAATGCGCGGTCATACCGAAAAATATATACAACGTGTTACAAAATACCGTAAAAAATATAATCTATACTAATATTTTTTTAGTTTTTTTTTAATGGATTAACTCAAAAACTACTGAACCGATTTCAAAAATTATTTCACCATTACCAAGCTACATTATCCCTGAGTAACATAGGCATATTTTTTATTTTGAAACAGGAATAAATTCTTTATAAGAATGACGATAGTTTGAAGCAAGGTGTAAAAAATTGCTAAAAATTTTGCTTTCTTCGTGTGCGCTACAAAAACTATTGAACGGGAATTGTAACGGGAACGGGAACGGGAACGGAAGACAACATTTGTTAATTCTAAAGTGATACGAAGTTCCGGGGTCAACTTGTTAATTATAATTTTGTCAACCCTAGTAAGCTGTCATCACTACATAGTATAAAGCAAAGTCGCTTTCCGCTTCCCGCGTCTGTATGTAATATGTATGTATGCTTATATCTTTAAAACTACACAACGGATTTTGATGCGGTTTTTTTAATAGATAGAGTGATTCAGGAGGAAGGTTTATATGTATAATAACATGCTACCCGTGCGAAGCTGGGATGGGTCGCTAGTGTTCTATATAGGTACCTACTTTTGTCAAAAAAGAATGATTAAAATATTAGAGAATCTATTGGTTGTAATTAGGTTAAGTAGGTACCTTAGCAACAGAGCAAAGACCAGAGGCTGGCTCGCTGTGTCCCAAGTTGGACTTGATGGAGCCAATCAGCAGTGGTTCTGAGCGGCCAGTACAGAAGATCTCGTCGATAGCCAAGAGTTCTTCGGGATCTCCTACTCTGGTGCCTGAAATAGAAATAAATAATTACGTTTTGATTACAAAATTAAAAAATTACGTTTAAGAAACTAAAACGAAAATGTATTGACCAATCGCGAAGACAAGGGACGATATTCGTTTTTAGGGTTCCGTACCCAAATGGTAAAAACGGGACCTTATTAATAAGACTTCGCTGTCCGTCTGTCTGTCACAGGGCTGTATCTCATGAACCGTGATAGCTAAATATTCTGTTGCCGCTATAACAACAAATAATAAAAACAGAATAAAATAAATATTTAAGTGGGGCTCCCATACAACAAACGTGTTTTTTTGCCGTTTTTATAGATAATGGTACGGAACCCTTCGTGCGCGAGTCCGACTCGCAATTAACCGGTTTTATTTTAAGTTTTTGATGGATATGACAGTCCTACATAAATAAAATTTAAATGGGGCCATAAATAAAATTTAATTGGAACTATACAATAAAAAAAAAACATTGAAATCGGGTAACCAGGTAAAAAGATAATGCGTGGACATACAATACATAAAAAATAATATATATACACGTTGACAAGGGCTATACCTAGTTCTAAATAATTAAATGGAACTATTCTCTAACTATTCTCAATCGAAAAAAAAAAAATATCACCATTTAAAACATAAGAAAATTATTTTCTCGAACGAAGTCTAAATATTAAAATAAATAATATTACCTACTAATACATGTTATTAGTACCTAGAAGACTGGTTTTTAAATCGTACTCAGAATTCACTAGATCGTTACGAATCCGAAAACACATCAGTCAATTTCAACAACCACGGGAATAGAACCTATTCACTTGTATTTACCCAGGTACTTACTTATGTTTCCCAAATTCCCAATGGGGTTTCTCCTATAATGGATTCAAGTGCTACGTAGCGTAGAATTGCGCGATTCATGTTGACAGCCTCGCAAAATCAAATCCTATGCCCTATTTCTATTCCCTCATCGACCACGTAGCCTACAAACTCCTCATGCAAGGCGAACACTTTCTCACAACACATTAGGTTTATACTGCTGATATAAGACACCGAGCGTGATCCACGACGCGGCTTTTGGCCAATCAGAATGCATTATTTACCGCTCAACACGCACATCTCAACGGTTTGACAGAATTGTTTGTTTGAAGGAATGCAGCCGTTAGGCGTCTAATGGGGTTTGTGGTTGATGCCTCGCCCGATCAAAAGGAAAGTCGTAATGACACAAGAGTATTATGGACTTACTTAACAAATACCACTGAGAAATAACTAGATAATTACAATGGTAGTATATAATAAAGCCGAGTGCGAGGTACCTAGACTTTCAATCTGACGACGTTGGTTCGAATCCCGGCGAGCATCAATGGATTTTTCTGTTCGAAAAATTTACATAAGCATCAAAACACGTGCTCAAAACGGTGAAGGAAAACATCGTGACCTATATTTTTAGGTTATCATATTTTTTTTTATTTACATCAATATATCTATACTAATCTAATATTATAAAGAGAAAAAAAAACATTTATGTATTTTTGTATATATTAAATGGATAAATAAAAAAACTGCTGGACTAATTAAAACAAATCTTTTTCCTATCAAAAGCTGATAATGGGAAAAATGGACTATTTTATGTATTTTCTAAAACTTCGCGATCCTATCAAAAATTTGCAATAAGATATCAAAACTTATTACATCTTAGCGAAAATAAGTCGAGGTACAAATAGAAATAAAGAGTTTTATCATAACCGAGTTAAAAAAGCACTAAAAGCATAAAAATGCACTAAACAAAATGGAAGGAGCATTAAAAATAGACGGTGCAGAGTCGGAGGGCACTCAGCAATAAAATTCTCAGCTTTTCTCGAGTTAGTTTCATTGTTAGAAACACAAAGAGGTATAGCTTTGTTTTGCTGACAGCTTGTTAGGGAAACCAGCTAGTTTATACAACAATATGATTTAAACAATTTTAAATAGAAATACAATTAATTAACACCTTTCAACTTGTAATGCTGACGTTTCGAGACATTTTAACTGAATTTGAAATGTGCTAATTAGCCGTGTTTGAAGGTGATAATGTGAAATGTTTGGTTTTTTGTATGGGCTGAGTCTACCGGATAATACGGAAAGAGTGATAAAAATGTATTATTTTGAAAACCATCAAATTTAAAAATAAACTGTCTATAATTTACTTAGCTAGCATAATAATCTAACGAATTATATAAAAATGAACTATTTAGCTATTCATAGTTTTAATTAAAAACGAAACTAATGTTTTTGAAGAGCCTACTTTGAAAAATAAATATATCGAGAGAAGTCTCACCAATCGTGTTTCTGTCTATAATTTATCTAGATTATATCCTTATGTTATCGTTGTCAAAAAACAAAACTGTATGTTTTGCTGTCATTGAGAAAAAACGATTCTGCATTAATCCAAACATTTATTATTCGTCTTTATTTAAAATGATTAAAAAAACACAATAGTTTCCATTTTAGTATAATAATTAACATGTTGATGATGTTATGTACATTTAACTATGATCTTTTAAATTATGCTAATCACTACATAGTATAAAGCAAAGTCGCTTCCCGCTTCCCGCGTCTGTATGTATGTCTGTATGTATGACTACACAACGGATATTGATGCGGTTTTTTTAATAGATAGAGTGATTCAGGAGGAAGGTTTATATGTATAATTACATGCTTAATATATTAGAGAACCACTGATAATATTAAGATTTCTAATATGAAGTCGTAAATAAACACATTTTTTGCGCTTACATTGCAAACGCTGGCTGAACTCTACGAGATAGATCAAAATAATGTACTAAATATTGTATACCTTAAAAAGGTCTACAAAAAAGTCTACGATGGTATATGTTTATCTCTTAGGGATAACCCACAATAATAAATTTCTATCCTTTACTTTTTACCGCGATTTTTTTTTTTAAATTTTAAATGCTGTTAACGAGTATACAAAGACATTCTGTAATATATTTTGGTATCAGCTTTGCACCCGTGCGAAGCCGGGGCGGATCGCTAGTCTTATATATAACTAGCGACCCGCCCCGGCTTCGCACGGGTAGCATGTTATTATACATATAAACCTTCCTCCTGAATCACTCTATCCATTAAAAAAAACCGCATCAAAATCCGTTGTGTAGTTTTAAAGATATAAGCAAACATACGCGGGAAGCGGAAAGCGACTTTGCTTTATACTATGTAGTGAAAATGAATCCTTATTTCTCTTGGTCATAGCATCACGCGTAAAACGGCTGGACCGATTTTGCTAATTCTTTTTTGTTGTAATCGTAAGTGTCAAAAGCTACTTATGGAAAAAAAATTGACAGGACAACGTCTTTCGGAATAGCTAGTACGTGATAAAAACACCACAAACTATGTTATTTTGTAGCAATATTTGTTTTATTTTTTTAAGATAATAATCGTACAAAAAGTCATAGATGGTCATGAATTCTATTTTCGGTAGAACACAAATATATTTTTGTACCAACACGATGAACTAACCTATATAGTATTCGTTTATGCGGAGATGGGCTTTTAACCTGTCACATATGAAGCATCAACTACTGCAAAGTTTAGACATTCGTCAAAATGTATGTCCGGTCGTACCTCTGATTACATTAAGACGTAAAAGCGTCTATGATACTTGGGAATATCATTACCTATTTCTATTGGGAACGTTTTTCAGAGTGAGTTTAAATAAAAGCAGTTAAAGTAATTGTACCTGTTCCATGAGCCTCAACAAACTCCAAGCTGGATGGTGGTACGGAGCACTCCTCGTAAAACTCTCTGAGGAGCAGCTTCTGGATGTGGCCAGCGGGGTATGTGATACCCTGTTCTTTGTAGCCATCGCAGTTGGTTTTGGCGTGGAGTAGCTGAGCGTAGACCCTGAGGAATTCCACCAAATTTTGAAGACTAGTTATACCTCATATAACATGAAATTACCAATTCTAAATTATTGTTTACAAAGATAAAGATAAATATAGTTTATTTGCTTGAACTGCAATGTAGGTTACACAAATGTTAATAAATAATATTTTAGATTCAATTATGTTCTACTATAAATAATTAGCATGCAAATGTTATAGTAAGTTAAAATCAATCTTGTAATCTAATCAGTGTCAAAAATTTCAATAAAAAAAACAATATGAACGGGTTTAATTCTAAAATATGGTGATGTCAAAAAGTATCTAAATAAAATAATTAAATAAATATTGGCGGACTTTACACACAGCGCCATCTAGCCCCAAACTAAGCAAAGCTTGTACTATGGGAACCAGATAACAGATAGAATACTTAAGTACTTTTTTTTGTAAATACATACTTATGTTATTATACATATTAACACCCAGACACAGAACAAACATCTATCATTATTATAGCATTTTGGATTAATAATTGTTTCAATTTAGTCCTAAATATATAGTCGTCAAGATCTTTTAATGATTTAAGTATTTTGTTATAGATTTTACGTGTCATAAAGACTACACTGTTTTGAAGATAAGCTGTTTTAGTTTTAGGCATTTGGAGTTTACTGCTATCACGTCTTTACGGAGAAGTTATTTAAATAACAGCAAACCAGTGACATATCAAAAAATGCTACTAACTTGCAATTTGTTAGGTAGATTCCTCACAGGATTTTCTTTCGGGGTAAAAAAGAGATTTATTGACATAGACATTTTGTTGATACAAAAATAATGAACCTCGCGGGTACGATGGTGCGATACCCACCAAATACAAATTGATAAACATTGATGTTAGTTTTGTGTCGGCACTAAACGTCAACCAAAATTATGAATGATGCCTAAAGTGTATCATCTATCACTAAAGTGCTCTAGTGACGTCACTTATGTTAAGATACATACCTCCTGGAGTCCTTGGCCTTTTGCAGGAAGACAACGACTATAGCCTCAGAACGGGCATACCCGTTAGCGCTGTTGTCAAAACTCTTGCAACTGCCATCTGGTGACAACACTCCCAATCTAAGAAGAATTTGACATCATTAGAATCATAATTACGTTTAAAAAACTAAAAACAAAACAGACTTCATGTTTAAAAATAAAAATTGTAGTGCTTTAAATTACATGATGAAAAACCAAGGGGTTCTGTTATCTGTGACTTATAGGTGGTTCAAATTCGTGACGTCAACTCGAAGTGTTTATGATTTCTATTTCGAACGTCGGGCGATCTAGGGGCCCCTACCCCAGCTAGCCCTCCACTCGGTGTATTCCAATGAAAGAAGGGCAAGGTCTATAGTTGAAAACCACTATCAATGCCCATAAATTTTGAAGGTTTCTCTCGATTTCTCTGGGATCCCATCATCAGATGCTGACTTGGTGATAATGGTGGTCCAATTATCACCAAGTCAGCATCTGATGATGAGAAACCTTGAACCTATCCTCGAAAGTATAGGCAGTATCAAATAAAAAAATAATTTTGTAAATCCGTCCACAAACGCCGGAGTAATCGCGTAACCATATAACATACACACAAAAAATAACAGAATTCTAGCTCAAAATCTTACAAATCCTGGGAAGCAGAAGGTTTTTAAACAATCTATTTTTTATTTTTATATTTCAGTCCAGTTTTTGTCTAACAGTTTTCGTTAGTGCGTTACTAATACCGCACTTACTTAATTCTTTGAGAAGACCCCAGTCATTGGCAGCAGTCCGCAGAAATGTCAACTCTCTCATTCTAAGAGGTTTTTCTACGTATTGGATTCCACTACGAATCCACCTCTCCAGAAACTTCAATTATGTCATGAAGATACTTAGATCTGAACTACCATTCAGAATTGGAAGAAATTTTGCTGTTCTACTAGCTTAAATTAGCATTCTATTACAGTTAATTTGTCTCCAACTTTGGTTCTCTGAGAGGATTATACTGACCTGGAGAATTGAAGAGATACGTAAGGATGGAGGCACAAGTTGGAGCCTCCGACAATGGCAGCGTCGCAGTGGCCGTCACGTATAGCCCTGAACGCGTGTTCCAGTGCGTAGAGAGAGCTGGAGCAGGCAGAGTCCACTGTGTATGAGGGACCGGTAACTCCGAGCCAGTAGGAGATGCGGTTCGCTAACATGGCGCGGGAGCATCTGGAGACAAAAGCAAACAGTTTTGAAAATATCCTATAAATTACATAAATTAATAAATATTAGTGCACATTACACACAGCGCCATCTAAGAAAAGCTTGTATTTTAAGAACTACCTATACCTACAACATTATTTTTCAAACTATCGTGATTAGTAGACATAACTATAGATGTTGACACGGGTCTTAATCACGTAATCACTACATAGTATAAAGCAAAGTCGCTTTCCGCTTCCCGCGTCTGTATGTATGTTTGCTTATATCTTTAAAACTACACAACGGATTTTAATGCGGTTTTTTTTAATAAACAGAGTGATTCAAGAGGAAGGTTTATATGTATAATACATGCATAATATAGTAGAGAAACACTGATAATTTTAGAGGTTTCTAATGTGATGTCGTAAATAAACATATTTTTTTGCGCTTACATTGCAAATGCTGGCTGAACCCCACGAGATATATCAACATAATGTACTACAGTATTGTAAACCTTAAAAACGTCTACAAAAAAAGTCAACGATGGTATTAGAAATGTCTTACGCACAGCGAAGCGGGCACGGGTCAGCTAGTTACCTTTAAATTAAATTAAATTTAAAATATATTAAAGGTAATTACGTGATTAAGACCCGTGTCAAAATCTATAGTTATACCTATACAACTTATACATAATGACACATTTTAACACCCAGACACAAAACAAACATCTATGTCAACACTAAATGTTTGTCCCGGGTTGGGATCGAACCCACAACCTACAGCGCAGAAGGTAAAGTTACTATCGACTGAGCTGTGAGGCCAGTTAATAGGAACATGACTGTAATCCCCAAGTACGATAGACATTCACTCAGATATCCAGACGCTCAAATCCTTGAGGATTCCTAGTTAGAGGTATATCCAAACATTACACTTGGCACTGTGTGCACTGTGGGCAAGTGCCCACATTTTTCAGTAGGTAGTTAGCATTACATACTTGACAGGTAGCATCTCGTATAAAAATACTAACTGGTTGACGAGTAATAAATGTTTTTGATGAATGCAGAATCGTTTTTTCTCAATAACCGCAAAACATACAGTTTTGTTTTTTATGACAAAGATTAACTTAAGGATATAATCTAGATAAATTACAGACTGAAACACGATTGGTGAAACTTTTCTCGATAGATTTATTTTCCAAAGTTGGCTCTCCAAAAACACTGGTTTCGTTTTTAATCAAAACTATGAATAGCTAAACAGTTCGTTTTTTTATAATTCGTTAGATAATCATACTAGCTAAGTAAATTACAGACAGTTTATTTTTAAATTATCAAATTCAAGATGGTTTTCAAGATAATGCAGTTTTATCACTTTTTCCATCTTATCCGGGTAGACGCAGTCAATACAAAAATTCAAAAATTTCACTTTATCACCTTAAAATATTCGAAACCAAATTGTGTCGTAAAAGCAATGGTGTTAATAATGTCAAAATCTACGTTAAAAGTTGTACCAATCGTATTTTTTCGTTTTTAATTTGAATAAATAAAACCCTAAAAGTTATTTATGCCATAAAATCAAAGCTACCTTTTTCAAATATTGATACAAACACGATATAAATTACAAACAAATTAAACCCTCACCTTTAACGAAATGGCCTTATTTATTGAATGTTTTTTTACTTAATGAACCCTTGATTTTAATATAGGTAATTAGATTATATTAAATTACTCTGTATATTTAGAAATAATTGTATAATGTTTATCAATAATAGCAGACCTGCGACAGACGTTGTCCTGTCCAAATTTCGATAATCTCATAGAGTAACGCACGTTGCTATAACGACTGATGTCAACACTGATGTCAGATTTTTTACACACCAGCGCCGTCTATAACGAAATCATCCCTTTTGCGTTTTTTTATCATTTTGGTGATGTTTTTCGTAATTTAAAGTAGTTATTCGGGCATACAACAAATTTCACATGAATCCGTTTTTGTCTTTTAGGCCTTATTAGGGCACAAACATATATACAAACTCACAAACTCTCGCATTTATAATATTATTAGGATATTAGAAGATAATATACCTAATCTTTATTTCAGTCAATTAGAGCCATATAAATAAACCCAGTAAGTATATAAATAAATAAAATAAATGTATGGGCTATGTTAGTAAAATTCGAGATGTTACTTAGGTACTTACTATATAAACCACTAACCACCCCATTAAAGACCCAAAGAGCCTTAAGATTAATCTACCAACTCGCAATAATTCCCAACACAAGAACTTTTAAGCAATAATTCCCGACACAAGAACTCTAAACGGCATGAAACTTGACGCGACGACAGTTGTACATTTTAATAAAGGAAAATTGCATATAAGTGAGAGAGCAGAGAGTTTTGCGTTCCATTGTGTTAATTTAACTTGATATCCTTTGTAGTTCTTGCACTGCATTTTTTGTCAAACTCAGAAAAAAGAAGGTTCTAAATTCGACGCGTACTTAAACATATTATTTATGACGTTTTTTAGGGTTCCGTACCCAAAGGGTAAAAACGGGAAGGGTCCCATTTAAGTCCCGTTAGAAGTCTCAGTAATAGGGATTACTAAGACTTCTTTGTCCGTCTGTCTGTCACAGGGCTCTATCTCATGGCAACCGTGATAGGCTAAACAGTTGAAATTTGGTTCTTGAGATACCTGTGACAGACAGACGGACCCCGTTCCCGTTTTTACCCTTTGGGTACGGAACCCTAAAAATTAGCTGTCAAATGGCTTGAAGAAATACAATAATTCGTATTTTCGATTATTCGAATTATTCGACGGTCAATATAATAAAGCTGTGTCCAGACATAGCTCGGTATTTGAGCGCGGCATTCGCATGACATAAGTTTGCCGCGTGACTAGTAAATAAAGGTAAATGTGTACGCGCCCGACGTCCAATCATAGCGCGGCTAGTCGCCCGTGGCTGCCGCGTTCGAATGCCGCGCTATGTTTTGTCACACCTTAATAATTTAGCTTACCCGGTGATACCGAAGCCGTTGACCTGCATTTTCTCGTAGAACCATGTCTTCTCAGACTCGGAGAAGCAGGCTCCAACGAACACGCCGGTCTTGGTGTCGCGCAGTTCCTTGGGGTTTACACCTGGAGACAAAACATTACTGCATGAGTCCTTTTTCTTCACCTTATCCCACGTCCTCGTGGGGCACGGCACAATAAATGACAACAGATGTTGCCTGTCTGACGTCAACCCTCTTTGGGAATTCCTGTCTATACTAATAATATTATAAAGAGGAAAGATATGATATGATATGAGATATCGTTTGTTTGTTCATTTGTTGGTATTATTTGGTTGTATTTTATGGTATTATGGACTTTTTTGTAGACATTGATGTTATCTATAAAACTGTAGTACATTACTTTGCTCTATTGTCAATAATTTCCGCAGCGTAAGCGATATAAGGATTTTTTTTTTCACACTTCGAGCTACATTATCGAAGTTTTCATACGGATCCCTAACATTTTTGAAAATATTCTATAACCTATGTTCATCAGGGATAATGTAGGATTCTAATGGTAAAAGATTTTTTCAAGTCGGTCCAGTAGTTTCAGAGCCTATTCGATGCAAAAAAACAATCAAATCTTTCCTCTTTATAATATTAGTATAGATAAGTTGTAGTAAGACGAAGTAAAATGTAGTCTCGTAGTCGTACTAAAGTTCGACTCATACACTTGCGTCTCTGGTGCCTTAAATTACACTGCTAAGTATTTAATTTCATCAATATTTGAAAGTTCGAACATCTGGCGGTCTAATAATTATTATCATTCAAAATTCCACCCCCAAGTACTTCAAATAACAGAAAGGATGAACGAGGTCGGTTCCATCAATACCCTCTTGATATATCAATGTCGAAATCTTTCGGAAGACGGCGACCGTCGCTTTGCGGCCGTAAAACAGCGGAACTACTGCAAAATGTGGGCATGTGCCAAATATACTCTGACTACCGTCAGAGGCACGTCCAAACATTATATTTGAAGATGTCTAGAGCGGGTACTCTAGTCATCTTCAAAGGATCTAAGCGCCTGGAGATCTGAGAGGATGTATACCGTACTTGGGGATTACAGTCGTGATCCTATTTATTTAATTTTTTTACAAGCTTTTATTTAACTTGCAATGTATGTATGTATTAGTATGTTTCTTAAAGGTGGAATCTTGCAACTCAATTTTGAAGCAGTGATTCCCAACAGATTGAACTGAAATTTTAAGCTGATCTGATAATGAAGTCAGGAGCTGTTCAACAGACACTCACAATGGTAATTACAAATCCTTAGTAATTACTTCGATTGAGTAAAAACTTTGCATAATTTTAAGTTAAGATGACAATGTTATATAATGTGAGAGGTGATAGCGCGCTGGTGCTCGATGGTTTAAATGATTTTACAAAAGAAAACTTTTTTCATGTGAAAATGGCATTTAAGTGAAACTTTTGACTTTTTGTAATGCTGAGTCTACCCGGATAAGACGGGAAAAGTGATAAAACTGCATTATCTTGAAAACCATCAAATTTAAAAATAAACTGTCTGTAATTTACTTATTTAGTATGATTATCTAACGAATTATATAAAAATGAACTGTTTAGCTATTCATAGTTTTGATTAAAAACGAACATAGTGTTTTTGAAGAGCCAACTTTTAAAAATAAATCTATCAAGAAAAGTTTCACTAATCGTGTTTCTGTCTGTAATTTATCTAGATTATATCCTTAAGTTATCTTTGTCATACAAAACAAAACTGTATGTTTTGCGGTTATTGAGAAAAACCGGCCAAGTGCGAGTCGGACTCGCGCACGAAGGGTTCCGTACTATTATCAAAACGGCAAAAAAATCACGTTTGTTGTACGGGAGTCTCACTTAAATATTTATTTTATGCTGATTTTAGAGAAATACATCATCTGTGAAAATTTCAACTGTCTAGCTATCACGGTTCACGAGATACAGCCTGGTAACAGACAGACGGACAGCGGTGTCTTAGTAGTCCCGTTTTTTACCCTTTAGATACGGAACCCTAGAAACATAAAAAATAATTCATAATATCTCGTAACCTACCTATTTACCTAACTACGTAGTTAGCATTCCACACGTGACAGGTTGCAATCCCGTCGCCGCTTTCAAGAATACTAACAGGTTTCATCACGATGTTTCCTTCACTGTTATAAACACGTGTAACGCGCATATAGGTACATTTTTCGAACAGAAATATCCATTGATGCACGGCCAGGATTCGAACTCGAAATTAATTGGAAATTAATAATATCTACCTAACTACATGAATCCAATAATTCAATTTCAAACTTTTTATTCGATCATGTGAAGTACCACCTATTTACCGACTTACTTTACCGATAGTGGTAAAATAGCGCCACCTGCCAGCGGAATCGCAAACCTCTTTCATCTTACCTCTCAAACCCCGAGCGGTCGCATGAGACCGCGAAAAGTACCTATAATACGTAGTAACATCAAATGAAACTAGATGGCGCTGGAATGCAAAAATCAAGTTTGTTGTATGGGAGCCCCCCTTAAATATTTATTTTATTCTGTTTTTAGTATTTGTTGTTCGAGCAGCAATAGAAATACATAATCTGTGAAAATTTCAACTGTCTAGCTATCATGGTTCATGAGATACAGCCCTGTGACAGACAGACAGACGGACAGACGGACAGACGGACAGACGGACAGACGGACAGACGGACAGACGGACAGACAGACGGACAGCGAAGTCTTAGTAATAGGGTTCCGATTTTACCCTTTGGGTACGGAACCCTAAAAAACGATTCTGCATTCATCAAAAACATTTATTACTCGTCTTAACGGTGTTATTTTTATGAAGGCATGATTTCACTGAAAAGATCTTCAATCACGCATCGCGGTCTCACAAAAACAATGGATCTGAGCCCCTCGGTTCCTGCTATAATAATATGTTTTCAATATTCCATTACAAGTACTTGGGATTACGGTATTCAGAGCTGCTGAATTATTCAGGATATAATACAGAGTGATGGAAGTTACGTTAGCAACGCACTGTCGGTATGAAAAACGATTCAGTTTTTGAAAGTATTTTAGTCCTAATTTCAATAATGCAATAAGGATGATTTTAGTATAGAAGGCGCTGGTGTGCAAAAAATCTGACATCAGTCGGCATAGCAACGTGCGTTACTTAGTAACGCACGTTTTTTTTATAATTTAGAGGTTGTTTTTCGGATTACAAGTTCCCCCTTTATTTATTCTGATTTTTTATCTACATACTACAGCAAATTTCATCTTAATCCGTTTTGTCGTTTATTTTTGATTAGGGAACAAACATAGCAGCCTTATCACAAACTTTCGCATTTATAATATTACTAGCGACCCGCCCCGGCTTTGCACGGGTGCAAAGCTGATACCAAAATATATTACAGAATGTCTTTGTATACTCGTTAACAGCATTTAAAATTTAAAAAAAAAGTCGCGCTGATTTGAAATCTTAAAATTATCAGTGGTTTTCTAATATATTAAGCATGTTATTATACATATAAACATTCCTCCTGAATCACTCTATCTATTAAAAGAAACCGCATCAAAATTCGTTGTGTAGTTTTAAAGATATAAGCAAACATACATACAGACGCGGGAAGCGGAAAGCGACTTTTCTTTATACTATGTAGTGATTAGGATACGCGTCGACTTCAGAACCTCCTCCGTTTGTCGTCGGTTAAAAATACTAATTCTACTTCTTTGTAATAGAAGTAGATGTGTTCGTAAAAGTAGTTTGAAAAGGATTATCTAAGAGTATGTCTACTGTTGGGGATTAGTCATAAAGTAATCCTATTTCGTTTTACAGATTCACCAACAACAGAGCGCTTTAATTAATTAAAATCTCGTAAGACGCTACATACTGTATAAACCAAACACTTGCGTAGTACGTTTTCATTCCTGTAAAATACGGTTAGGCATGTTACTCGTAGTTCTGTGGTTTTCGCAAAACAAACGACGCTGTGGAATATCTACATATATATTTAGTACCTAAACACGTACTCGTACTATAAGTATTTGACACAAGGTACCCACGTATGGTCCAAATGCCAAAACTGACTCTTTTACTATACAATAATTACGTTTAAAAAAGTAAAAAAAAACCGACTTCATGTTTATATATAAAAATTGTAGCGGGGGAGCTCCCCTCTACAATTCCGCGAGATCTAGAAGCCCTACCCCGGCTAGCCCTCTGCTCGGTGTATGCCAATGAAAGAAGGGCAAGGTTTATAGTTCAAAACCACTATCAATGCCCATCAATTTTGAAGGTTTCTCTCCATTTCCATCATCAGATGCTGACTTGGTGGTAATGGAGGTCCCATTACCACCAAGTCAGCAAACCTCGGAAGTATAGGCTTTCAAATAAAAATAATTTTGAATCCGTCCACAAACGCCGGAGTAAGCGACTGGACTTTAGTTAGACTTCTCAGATTGCATATCCTTGAAGATGCCCACATTTTGCAGTGGTAAGCTTTCCATACGTGACAGATTGTAAGCCTATCACCGCTAACTGGTTTCCTCAATTTTTTTACGACATCGTTTCGAACCTATCGTCTCGGATCGAAAATTATACTTTGCCAAAAACGGCTTAATATACAACAAAATTCAAATTCAAATTCAAAAATCATTTATTTTAATAAAACCACAAAGATCACTTTAAAACGTCTTAGGAACTAGGTGAAGCTACACCGATTCCACGCGACCACCAACACCTCTTTTTCAATGATCCTTTCCTTAATGTTATGTAGAGCTCCAGTGTGGTGCCGATCGAATAAGGTGAAGGCTCAAACAAGAATAATAATTAAAAGTACTACTCAAGTACGTACAACAATAAAATAAATAAGTTCAGCTTCAGCACAAATTCAAGCTGCACACGCTACACTAACAACAAAATATACAACAGATAATAAAATACTACAACAAAATAATATAAAGGACCTAAAAGCGAATTACAACTCGCACCTCTCACGCTTGGCCGATTTCTCTTCCCTCCGCGAATGATGCTATTCGTTTGCAACTGTCAGCGTATTTTAATTAACTTGCAGATAACAAGATCTTTCTTCGTAGGCTATTTTTGTCGTTTGGAAAAAAAGTTTGGGAAATAAGACAGTTTTAGCGACTAACTGAAGGGAAATTTGTCGGTTCTTTCTTGGACATTCTGTTTTATGAGTTACTAAAATCTATTGCTACACGGCCGGGATTCGAGCCAACGACTATCAAAAGTGTTTAGGAGTCAAGATAAAAGATAAAATTCAAAAAGTCAAAATAAAATTCAAATAGTCTTTAATATAAAAATGAATCGCTGAATGTGTTGCTAAGCGCAAATCTCGAGAACCGATTTTGCTAATTATTTTTTTGCTGTAGGTATTCGTTATTATCAGGAGAAGATTCTTATGAAAATTGACAGGACAACGTCTATCGAAACAGCTATTTATTAAGGTGATAAGTGAATTTTTTTACTTTTTGTATGGGCCGAGTCTACCCGGATAAGACGGAAAAAGTGATAAAACTGCATTATCTTAAAAACTATCAAATTTAAAAAGAAACTGTCTGTAATTTACTTAGCTAGTATGATTATCTAACGAATTATATAAAAATGAATTGTTTAGCTATTCATAGTCTTGATTAAAAACAAAACTAGTGTTTTTGAAGAGCCAACTTTGGAAAATTGATCTATTGAGAAAAATTTCACCAAACGTGTTTCTGTCTGTAATTTATCTAGATTATAATTATCCTTAGGTTATCTTTGTCATAAAAACAAAACTGTATGTTTTGCGGTTATTGAGAAAAAACGATTCTGCATTCATCAAAAAAATTGATTACTCGTCTTAATAGATAAATAGATAATACACAATTGACGAATTTATAAATGATAATATCTCATAAATTGATTTACCTACTAACTAATGAAAAATAATCTACCTAACATATTTTGACGTTATAACATAAAATTGTATATTATTTATAATATGTCATGACCATATAATAAATAATGTACCATCTCAAACAAAAATGTAAAATCCTCTTAGATCTCTATTCGCTCAGATTCTTGAATATCAAAAGGGGTTAGTCATGATAATGGGGATTGAAGACCACAATTTATTGTAACCAAGGACCTACTAAAACTTATTTCCCCACTACAAGGGAACGTTGATGTTGAACACTGATTTATAGGGGCCGTACCACAAGCTCAAAAGTAATATTAAAACAATACTACCAGTTAGTGTTCTTATAAGCGGCGATGGGCTTGCAACCTGTCACGTATGGTATGCTAACTACTGCAAAATGTGGGCATGTGCCGAATATAATGTTTGGACGTGCCTCTGACTACCCCCACAAGACATCTTCAAAGGATCTAAGCGTTTGATGATCTGAGAGGATGTCTACCGTACTTGGGAATTACAGTCGTGATCCTATTTATTTTATTTTTTTACTACCAGTGCGAAAGTGATAACGCAATACGGCCTCACATTTCAGTTGGGAGTAACTTTGCCTTCAGCGCTGTATGTTATGGGTTCAATCTCCACCCAGGGCAAATATTTGTGTGATGAACATAGATGTTTGTTCTGTGTCTGGGTTTTAGTATGTATCACTATGTACATATTTACAAAAAAAATATCTATGTATTCTATCAGTTACCTATCTATTTTCCATAGTACAAGCTTTGCTTAGTTTGGGGCTAGATGGCGATGTGTAAAATATCCACCAATACTTTTTATATTTTTAATACGAACTCGTATAGCGTTGTCGCTTTCGCACCGCGAGTAATATTGTTTTAATATTACTTTAAGAGATTTTGGTATGGCAAAAACACCCGAACCAAGTCACCATTGGGGTCACACATAATTTAGAAGATTTATAAGGTACTAAGTGAAAACCCTCGTAGGTACTACATTCGCGTTTTTCGCATAAACTTTGACGTCCAATTTCAATCCTTAAAACGTTGTTTTTCTAAATAATAAGTATTTTATATTTTAGTATAAGTTACGTTTTTAGTATAAGTTTAGTATAAGTTATATTTTAGTATAGTTATTTTATATTTTAGTATAAGTTTGCGCAGTTGACACCCAGGCACGCACACTAAGTAACACAAACCTTGGTTTTTGGTAACATTAACGTGCAACGGTAACAGTTACATTATGTTACGTTTTTATATATTTTTTTGTCTTAGTCCAGAAAGTCATAAATTTGAAAGTGTGTTTATAACGAACCATTTGAATGCTACATTATCACTGTTAATATAGGCTATAATCATTACAGGGAAAAAATAAGAATCCTTACTAAAACTACAATAATGTAACCCAAGGTGTAAAAAAATACCCATCAAATCATTATTACACCCGCGACGATGGGGCGAACTGCTAGTCTTTTATTATCTATTATTCCATCTATCCTAATAATATTATAAATGTGAAAGTTTGCGAGTTTGTGCCTCAATCAGGCCTAAGCGGATGGATTAAGTTTAAATTTGCTGTAGATATAGATATAAAGCCCGAATAAAACATAGACTACTTTAAAATATGAAAAACATCCCCAAAATTATTAAAAAAAAAGGCAAAAGGGATGATTTTGTTATAGACGGCGCTGGTGTGCAACAAATCTGAAATCACAGACTAAAAACATTCAGTCTTTTCAATTTATTATTGTAATTTGACAGGACAACGTCTGTCACGGGTCGGCTAGTTTATTATATTTTCTATCGTATCAACAGTATATTAGTTACGACTCGCTAGTGAGTGCCCAGCTTAACTGAGGATCAAATGAACAAATCTGAATTGGCTGGGCCAAGTAAATGTCTTTAAAGGCCAATATTGAGTAATTATACCAAAGTGGAAGTTTTAATGGATTTTGAGATAACAGCGGAGATGCCGGTGTTCGACGTGAAGCTCACCTCGGGTCATGATTTAATTTGGACAATATTAACTTCGTTTTGTACTCAATTACACTGAAAATCAACTGATTCTTATAACGAATTCCGGCTACGACTAATACAATAACGGCAATGATACTTGGAATAAACTTGGTGACCTATGATAAATAAATAAATAAATATTGGTGGACATTTCACACAGCGCCATCTAGCCTCAAACTAAGCAAAGCTTGTACTATGGGAACCAGATAACTGATAGAATACTTATATACTTTTTTTTGTAAATACATACTTATTATACATATTAACACCCAGACACAGAACAAACATCTATGTTCATCACACAAATATTTGCCCTGGGCCCCACCCAGGGCAAATATTTGTGTGATCGAACCCACCTACAGCGCAGAAGGCAGAGTTACTACCAACTGAGCTGTGAGGCCAGTCGGTAGTAAATGATAAAAAGTCTAATCCCTATATTTTTAGTTGTAACCTCGAAATATTCTCATCTCGACTCGACCTCTAAGCCGTGTTTTGGTAGTTGTAGTTGAATAAATTATCTCGAGTTTGCCTCTAGCCGAGGATTCCTCAGTCAACAGAACTGTCAACTCAAGGTACCTCGAGATGTACCTTGACATTGCACGACAGCTTCTGAATGATGCATGCATGTGACGGTTTGTTTGATGAAAATCATCTCGGATTGATGACGTAATGACGTAATTGAGGAATCTTCAAAATATCGATTATATACCACACATGAGGTACTTTTCGAGGAGCCTCGATAAAGAGTTTGAGTTATAGTAGAGTCGAGATTACAACTAAGAATATGGGGATAAGAGTAAGTTTGTAAGTACTCAGTTACACAAAAAACCAACAGATTATTTTAAACGAATTCAGACTACAACTTATACAATCACGGCAATACTTAGATAGAACTTGGAGTAACTTGGTGAGCTAAATCTCAGAAAGTCTAAGTCAAACTTTGATGAACGAGAAGGGACATATTTTTCTTTGGAACTGCCTAAAAAGGTTTGATACTTTGGTCCATTACATATTATATTTATACTTTTTTTATTGGTTTATATCTTGCCAGTATTTCCCAAAATGTGTTTCAGACTTTTTTTTTGCAATTTTCAGCTATCTACAAATATGAATAGAACCATTAACTTTTTTTTATTCTTTAAAAAAAGGTTAGAAAAGTGTCAGTCTTATAGAACTTCTTTCTTCCATTTGACAGACCAAGGGTTCCGTACCATTATTATCTATAAAAAAACCGGCCAAGTGCGAGTCGGACTCGCGCACGAAGGGTTCCGTACCATTATCTATAAAAACGGCAAAAAAATCATGTTTGTTGTATGGGAGCCCCCCTTAAATATTGATTTTATTCTGTTTTTAGTATTTGTTGTTAGAGCAGCAACAGAAATACATAATCTGTGAAAATTTCAACTGTCTAGCTATCACGGTTCATGAGATACAGCCCTGTGACAGACAGACGGACAGACAGACAGACAGACGGACAGCGAAGTCTTAGTAATAGGGTTCCGATTTTACCCTTTGGGTACGGAACCCTAAAAACGGCAAAAAAAGCATGTTTCTTGTATGGGAATTTTTACTTGAATATTTATTTTAATCTGGTTTTAGTATTTGTTGTTATAGCGTCAACAGAAATACATTATCTTTGAAAATTTCAACTGTCATAGCTAGACGGTTCATGAGATACAGCCCGGTGACAGACAGACAGCGGAGTCTTAGGGGAGTAATAGAGTCCTGTTTTTTCCCATTAGGTACGGAACCCTAAAATCACACAAATAGACAAATATATTTTTGACCCCCATACCGTACCGTAGCGTGCCTAGGGTAGCATAACTTCTTAAACCTGTGATCCTTGTGATTTTATTGAAATTAATGCCTTTGGAATTTGACTGAGATTCCGTGTCAATATTTATAGGGTATACAAACATTTGTACAGCGGTGATGCAGGAGTTGAACTTGCACTCGCCCGACAGTCGCTCGTCATCGCCGACGTGGGAGGGAAACACGGGTTGACAGACAACCTGTTACTTTTGTCATGTCAAACAAAGTTAAAATTAGACATTTGGTTTCTAAATTCAGCGACTTGTCAGTTGTGCTTGACAGTTGGACAGGTAACCGGATTATATTGCAAAAGTAATTTATAAACAAAAAATAAATTAGATAAATGAAATAGGATCACGACTGTAATTCCGTACGAGACATCCTCTCAGATCTCCAGGCGCTCAGATTCTTGAAGATGTCTTAAGGGGGTAGTTAGAGGCACGTGCCAACATTACATTGACATTTCCTCACTTTGCAGTGGTTTATTGGGCGCAACATCAAATTTTTTCCTCTACAAACCTTGTACTGATAAAATAAATTGCGAGTTCGAAGTGAGTTGCTACGACGACTAAATGTTTTTAGTCGTCAGATGTCAGTGTGATGTCAGATTTGTTGCACACCAGCGCCATCTATACCAAAATCATACATTTTTTTATTATTTAGGGGTTGTTTTTCGGATTATTAGTTCCCCCTTCTGTTTATCTGATTTTTATTTACATACTACAGTAAATTTCATCTTAATCCGTTTTGTCGTTTATTTTTGATTAGGGAACAAACATAGCAGCCTTATTACAAACTTACACATTTATAATATTATTAGGATTAGCTTCCGCCAGCGGCTTGACCCGCGTGGTACCTGGATAAAAAGTAGCCTATGTGTTATTCTGATGTTTAGGCTATATTACTGTAAAGTTTAATCTAAATCCGTTCAATAGTTTTTGCGTGAAAGAGTAACAAATACACACACTCACAAACTTTTGCAATTATTAATTAGGTGTCTGTGACAAAACATGTAATATTTTATGAAGCGAAGGTGAGCCATATATGTATCGTATAAATCAGCATCTTTTCTTTACTCAATAAGGCGGAAAACGTCCCGAAATAGGCACCGTGAGAAATTTAATTCATCTGAGTGCGCCCAGACTTTCGGTGCCAGATAAATTGGTCTCATTACTGCCAAAGAAAGGGAGGTCGTATTGATTGGAATACGATAAAAAGGTTGCAGTCACACCGTTTTATTTATCACAGACTTCTATATATCTATACTTATAATAAAACTAGAAGAGTTCAATTATATACATTGAATAAAAACAAAAAAAGTATTTAAACAAGTAACAAGAGACAAAAAAAAACATTTTGAAATTTTTATCTGTCTGTCTGTCTGTTCGGCTTTCACGCAAAAACTACTAAACGGATTTTGATGAAACTTTTTTTGTTATAAAGCTATTAGTCCTCGGCAAAATATAGGCTATAATTTATTTTGAAGATTGGAATACCAGGTGTGAAACTATCTGTCGCCCAGCGAAGCGGGCTCGAGTCAGTTAGTTTCTATATATTTAGCAAAAGCCGTGTTGGCCGAGTGGGAGGGGACTCCACTTTCAATATGAAGTTCATAGGTACGAATCCCGGCCGTGCATCAATGGATTTTTCTATTGAAATTTATGGAAGGAACGGTAAAGGAAAACATCGTGAGGAAACCAGTTAGTATTCTTATAAGCGGCGATGGGCTTGCAACCTGTCACGTGTGGAATGCTAACTACTGCAAAATGTGGGTCACAATATTTGGACGTGCTTCTGACTATCCCCTTGAGACATCTTTAAGGATCTAAGCGCCTTGAGATCTGAGAGTATGTCTACCCTGTCTACCCTACAGATAATAGTCGTGCTACTATTTATTTATTTTTCACAGTTTAGCTGTACTTTATGCTTTGCGATACAGTTGCTCTATCTCAAGAATGCGTGTTGGTCTTGATTGTTTGTGTGTTAGCGCTCAGTACTGTCCGAGTGTACTTATAGACACGCACACAAAAGCTCGTGTCTATACATATCACAACTACAAGTACTGCTTTCCCGCCTTCGTATAATAGAACAATTGTATCTTCGCCAATTGTAGGTAAACCGATTTTAATGATGTCGTTATCCTAATAATATTATAGTTAAATGCGAAAGTTTTTGATAAGGCTGTATAAAAAAATTGTGTAAAAAAAACGCAAAAAATATGATTTTGGTATAGATGGCGCTGATGTGCAAAAAGTTAAACGTCTTAGACCGATAACATTGAGTTGTCATAGCAACGCATTCTACTAAAAAGGTTGAATCCTACCAAGGTCGGTATTGAAAATTTATTTAGTCAAGAAAATCCGACTTCAATACCGTTAGATTATCGCATTCTACCAAAATAAGTAATAAAATTTATTTTTTCAAAAAAATCTGACATCAGTTTTGGCTACTGAATGATACGCATTCTACAAAATTTCGTAATTTATTTTATCAGGACAAGGTTTATAGCGAAATAATAGCTGTTAAGGCCCGGCTCACACTTACACACGTATTTCAATGATTTTCAGGTACCGATTTAAAAACCAGGAATCACAATTGTGAGGATATAATGATACAAAATTACTGATAATATATTCATCTTTAATAGTAGATAATAAAAACTGGCCAGTTCTATACAATATTTTCAAAAAAATACGTTTTTACCGTCGCAAGAACCGCTGAAAATGTCGAAAAATGGGGTCTGGTTAGGTACCAATATCTTTAGACCCACAGCATATTTTTATTTGAAAATAATACAAAATTGTAGATTTTATATTTCTCTATACCGCGTGGCATTATCTTGTTTTCAAATAATTTACTTTTTCATTTATGAACAATATAAAATGCAATAAAACTTCTCCATACATTTTTTCCATACAAAACTCACATTCACCTCAAGTCGGCACGTCAGTTAGCGCTCAGACGCGCTCGGGGAAGCACGTCCACGTCACATTTTTCTTCGAATTTAGAGGAGGTCTTACATAATGGCATACCGGGGTAAAATACTGGACATGCAAAACTAATGATAACATTTTTATAATATATTGCCTTGAAGAATTTAGTGCAAGCCACACAGATGAAGGTTAGGTACAATGCATGATTTGTTGAAAGAGTTGGATGGTTTTTTTTTGTAGAAGATGCGTTTCATCGAGTTTGGTTTCGAAACAATATGATAATAGTATACGGTTTTACCTTTTTGCATACGTCGCGTCGGAGCAAAATCGAAATAAGCCGATGTTTCGTATTTGATTGTTATTTTAATAAAAATATTAAATTTCAGGAAAATGTGAACCTGGTTGTGTCCCTAATTAATAATAAATAATAAAAGCTTTTATTTCCTTGCACAATATAAAATTAACTTAAATATGTATCTATGCATAGGTATATAAAATTATGTGTAAGGACCGCTTTCAGCGGTAAAAGCCTCCTCCAGCTCTATCCATTTTTCCCGATCTCTAGCGGCTCTGCTCCATGTTTTGCCTGCTACTTTCACGATGTCATCATCCCATCGCATAGCAGGCCTTCCTCATCTTCGTTTTTTATGTATTGGGTCCCAATTCATAATTGTTTTAGATCACCTCTCATTTTGTAATCTTTGGATGAGCCCGGCCTATTTCCATTTTAGTGATAATACTTTCTGGACAACGTCTTTTGCTGTGGTTTTTGAAGTGTCCCTAATTAGTCCTATTAAATAAATATAAATGTTGATTTGATACATTTCTGTTTTGAAATGAAAGATCTAAGGTACCATGATCCTTACCTGTATCGTTTAGACCCGATCTACCCTATATTACCAAGCGTGTTTTTTTATACATGGATGGAAAAAAATGATACTTTATCTATAATTGGATTTAGAAAAATTACATAAATTTCAGATTATGAACATAATTTATAATTATTATTTATCTACCTTTAATATTATAAATCTAAAAGTTTGTGCGGATGTTAAGTATGTTTGGATGTTTGTACCTCAATCAGACCTAAACGACTAAACGGATGAAATTGAAATTTGCTGTCGATGTAAATATACCTCTAGCTTATAAATAGGCTATTTTTAATTAAAAAACATCCTCAAAACTATAAAAAGACTCCGAGTGCTGGTGTGCAACAAATCTAGCATTAATCAATTTTGACGACTGATGAATGACTGACGAATGATACGATACGCATTGAACCAAAAATGTTGAACCTTCTAAAAAGGTCGGTATTTGTTATTATCAAAGCAAGGTTTATCTGGGGGCACGGTAGTGCCCCCGTCAAGCAAAAAAGCGGCACAGTCGTACCATCCTTTTCTCGAAGCAGTTCAGGCCATTTTTTAGACAGACAGACAGACATTGAAATCTCACAACTTTTTACGATAGAAGAACTGATGGGTTTTTGGTTAAATTATATACGATCTGGGTGATATATATGGATTTTTTATTGTAGAGATATATAACACGACCAGCCGTAACAAGCGAACAGGGAAGAGAGACTGACATCGACAGATTATCTCTGGTCATCTTAGGCTACTTATACAATATCTCACAAGTTAAGTTTACTACACACGAGCATAGTTCCAACAAAAAAAAGACAAAAAAAGAAACTGAGTTGCGTTGCGAGAATTGGCTTTTTATTTTTATTTTTACAAGTTGTTTTTGATGGCATATACTTAAGTTTAAGTACATGATGCAAATAATTAAATATTTAAAAAAAAATAAAGTGTCCTGAAAAATTGTTTAATTCTAAATACTGAAAGTGCTCTTTAGTGTTTCGTAGTTTACAAAAAACCCTTATAGTTTTGCCATTTTCGTCCATGCGTCCGCAGCTTAGCTCAGATACTCTTAGTACTAGAAAGCTGTAATTTGGCATGAATATACATTAGTCACGCCGACAATGTGGTAGAAATAAATACATATTTTTTTTTTCTCGCATACTCTCCATGTCTTTGGATAGGTCTTAAAAAGTATTGTAGGTTTGTGATGTCATTTAGTACAAATACAATGGAAAATATGAATTTTTAAAAAGAGCTGGTCATCTCTTTTTACAAATTCATATTTGATTTTTCTGGAAAGAAAATATTATGGAGGGTTATTTAGTAAAGTTTTACAATAACTGTTTAATTAAAGAACTTGTTGACCCTCGCTACGCGCGGTCTATGGATCTTCGAGATCATAGCTCGCACACAATATTCAAAAGCATACCTACATATTTTATCAGTATTTCACTTTCAAAACTTTCTGTGAGTGGTACTCGAAACGTTGACGGTGCCGTCATCGATTTTAGATGACAATAAGTTTTTTTATTAAATATATATTTTTTAAATCAAGCTTTTGTAATGTCTAGTGCTCTAGTTCTCGTCAAGATAAAAATAACGAGCCCAAACGCGACGTGGTTATGGTTGTGTAGTTGAGGAGTTCCGATGGCTACATCCGACCTCCATCATCAGACCAGCTCGCTAGTACCATAATTTTACAATGTCATTGAGATTGATAGGTATGCAAAGTTTTGCCTCAATTCGACTATTTAGTGAAGGGTTCCGTTGAACAGCTCCTGACTCCATCATCAGATCAACTCGCTGTCACCATATTATGTATGCAAAATTTCAGCTCAATCGATTGGGGATAACTGCTTAAAATTAAGTTGCAAGATTTCACCTTATCAAACATACATACATAAATATGTACATAAACTGCAAGTTTAATAAGAGCTTGTAAAAAAACGATACTTACCGTTTTGTCATAATGTATTTTATTAGTAGGTACCTAACAAATATTTTTTGCACAGTCAAATATTAGTAACTGTGTAGTAGCACTTTACGATTTGTAACCTGTCTTATAATATATATTAATTTTTTCTATATTTATTTTCTTTTTGTCAAGTGCAACCTATAAAATTATTAAGTACATACCTACCTATACAAATATGACATACCTATTGCACCAAATATTTTCAAGTATCAAGACTAGTTATTTAGTCTTGGTAAATGAAGTGTGAAGTAGTTTCAATGTGTGCGTTTGCACTATTCTTAGTGTGCGGCCACAGAATACGACCGAGTACAAAAAATGCGAGCTGTCATAAATTTAACAGCAACCTTAATAGCATTAGTTAATAGCATTTGTATTTTCTATGCGACTATTGAAATTTGGGCAGGACAAAGTCTGTCACGGGTCGGCTAGTAGTACATACCTAATTTAATGCAGAACCTTCAAGAAACATTTATATTGTTGTTTTTCGTAATATTACAATTGTAATATTATAATTGTGAGAATTGTAAATAATTTACATTTAATTTTGAAGAGTTGTTTTTTTTATTTTCTTTGTTATTATTATAATATTTTTATAATAATAACAAAGAAAATAAACGGAATATCAACACGCGGGCATACGCACGCCATATTAGTCCGTTCCCGGTTGAGTTCAGTTTGAATTTTGTACGGAAGCCGAGTGCACGCCACTTGCGCTCCTACACAAATTTTTTTTTGTATAAACATTTACAGAAAAAAATATGTTTTTTTTTAAATTTGTTGTTATATTACTTCATAAAAAGACGAGTGCAAATTCACATTGGACAAACATGAACAAACCAACAAGATTGTATAGAACTCTCGGTGTGCAAGACAGACTCGCACTTATCCGGTTTTTTTTAAAGGTGCTACGTTTCGCCGTTCTGATTTCAGTAACTGTATTGAACTTAATATTATGCTGACCGACCAGCCGCATACCTTTTCCAATTTGTCGTCAGCAAATAGACCCATTCGATGGTCCCAAGCTAATACGATTTTCATGGGACTTTAATTCCGGCTTAGACAATGTGGTGGGCTGGGACCTTTATCTAGTGTTGGTTGTTTTCAATTCTCAAAATTATTTTACTGGTTTGATAGTCACATTATTTAGAATGGTATTTAATTTACAATCTAAAAATATAATTATTTACAATCTACATTTAAATTATACACTAATGTATAATATTATAATGAAAAACATATATAATTTTGTATTTCTGTTTATATACGGATAAGTCAGATTATTTAGGATGGTATTTACAATATACATTTACATTATACACTAATGTATAATATTATAATGAAATACATAATTTTCTATTTTTGCAGGGTGTCCAAGAACCTGGCGTCCAACTGGATTCCCACGATGCCCCAAGTTCTAACAGTACTCAGAAAAATATTTTAAAAAATCCACCCCATGTACTTACAGAATTATACTGATTTCAAAAAAAAAGGGGAAATGAGCACCCTGTGACATACTTTTGAATGCTGTGACTGCTAATGCTGATAATTTCGATATTTCTTGGAGGTTTTGTAATCTAGGGTATTGCTGTGTCTAAATAGAATGTAAAAATAAAGTACTTATTGTACTATTTTAAAATAAAATATTATTTTAACTAAAGGTGATATGGAAAACTATTGAATTTCGCAACTTTGACCGACTGTAGTGTAAAAAAAATGTACCAAAATAGTATGGCAAGTGACGTCAAATTTTGACGCGTTTATTCCTCTTTTTAAAAAGGTATAATACTTACACATTAATTTGAAAAAAAAAATTTTGATAATATTTTTACTCAACAACCCAATTTTTACGATGTCTTACAGAATTCTTAGAAAGAAAAATTTACGACGAATTGAATCTAACCTCTAAAGAATTACTATTGTATGCTCATAAAAATAACAACAGGCCTCTCAAAAAACAGGTTAGACCGTAAGGGACGGTATGTGCATGCATCTCACCATAGTGATTCGTTATTACAACAGGAGGGAGCAAGACAGAAACTATCTTTGCGATTTGCTGGTTCTTCTTTATGGTACCCCATTATTCAGGTAAGAGTGAGGGAGAAAAAGGTTTAGGATAACAGTACGGTCAGTACGCGTCACTGCCTCCTGCCGTTACTACGCACCTCTCTCTTATTGTTACCATTGATCACGTACTACGATTTAAAGCTTTGTTTATTGGACTCGATTACTCTTTGTGCTCTGGACTTTGAAACGAACTCTTTACGACGACCTTTGCCTGTGTTTGGACAGTTTGTGTTTTGTGTGTGCTACCATGGCGACCTACACTCCGCAAGAATACGCAAATATGCACTACATTTATGGAGAATGTAGAGGTAATGGACGAGCTGCAGCGAGACTTTACAGAGAAAGGTATCCGAGGGTTTTCATTAATGTGCACAGATCACTATGTGACGGGCGGTTCCCCAATCAAGTAGCTGGTGAAGGACGACCCGTAAATGACTTCATACGCGATGAAGTTTTAGAGGCGGTGTCGGCAAATCCAAGCATCTCTGTGCGAGGAATAGAAGCTGATACGGGGATACCGAAGAGCACAGCACACAGTATTCTCCAAAAAGAAGAATATCATCCGTACCACGTACAGCGAGTGCAAAGTCTTTTACCTCGAGACTATCCGAGCCGAGTCGCGTTTTGTGAAACAATCCTGCAAAAACATCGAAAAGACGAAAACTTTATCGACAAAATTTTGTGGTCAGATGAATCAACATTTAAGAAGGATGGCTACATGAACCTACACAACTTGCACGAGTGGCATGTGGAAAATCCGCACTTGATGCGAGAAGATAGATCCCAGTACCGGTTCAAAGTGAACATGTGGACCGGTATTCTCTGTGGGAATATTATTGGTCCATTTGAGATGCCCGAGAATTTGACTGGCGAATCATATTTAAATTTTCTTCAAAATGATTTGCCAAACTTACTAGAAGAGACCCCACCAGATATGTGGTTCCAACACGACGGCTGTCCAGCACATTTTCGCGTATCCGTTAGAGAGTTTTTGGACGAGCAATACCCGAACAGGTGGATTGGGCGATCAGGAACAATCCCGTGGCCAGCCCGCTCACCTGACTTAAATCCGCTGGATTTTTTTTTCTGGGGAACTATGAAGGAGCTCGTTTATGCGAAGCCCATTAATGACATCGCTGACCTTCGTGAGAAGATAACACAAGCAGTGCAGGTGATACGTCAAAAAAGTTACTCGCGAAACATAAAGCGGTCCTTTTTAAGGAGAGTGAGAGCTTTTATTGCCGCGGGTGGTCAACATTTTGAACATTTATTGTAATAAAATATCTTTAAACTAACATTCTTTGCTTTTATTCTACTGGGAACCCATCTACCTGTGTGTATTTCCTTCTTGCTCACTCTTGGAACCGAAGTAAATAATAGTAGTAACATAACAGTTTCTAAGATAAGAAAGGGTCCGACAGTTACCGTTAGTAGGTAGGCACTTCGTAAAAATTGGGTTGTTGAGTAAAAATATTATCAAAATTTTTTTTTTCAAATTAATGTGTAAGTATTATACCTTTTTAAAAAGAGGAATAAACGCGTCAAAATTTGACGTCACTTGCCATACTATTTTGGTACATTTTTTTTACACTACAGTCGGTCAAAGTTGCGAAATTCAATAGTTTTCCATATCACCTTTAGTTAAAATAATATTTTATTTTAAAATGGTACAATAAGTACTTTATTTTTACATTCTATTTAGACACAGCAATACCCTAGATTACAAAACCTCCAAGAAATATCGAAATTATCAGCATTAGCAGTCACAGCATTCAAAAGTATGTCACAGGGTGCTCATTTCCCCTTTTTTTTTGAAATCAGTATAATTCTGTAAGTACATGGGGTGGATTTTTTAAAATATTTTTCTGAGTACTGTTAGAACTTGGGGCATCGTGGGAATCCAGTTGGACGCCAGGTTCTTGGACACCCTGTATAAGTAGGTACGGATAAACTAAAAACTACTAAACTAATTAAAAAAATTCTTTTACCTACTAAAAGCTACATTATAAGTGAGTGATATAAACAATATTTTATTTTTAAAAAATAAGAGGTTTTAATTAGAAATTGCAATAATTGTAACCTAAGGTATAACCTATAATCTTCATTAGTACACCCGTGCGACTGCTAGTCTGTCTTCTTTTCCTTACTTATCAAGTGGCAGTAGGTATTTATATCCGAAAATCGTGCGTGGCACAAGGCCATATGGATCCACGTCCCGACACGCCGCCGCACTGTGGATCGAAAATCGACTTTCAAAGACATAGGCGAAAAAAAAAATTTTGGTCGGTTTTTTGCTTGAAACGGCTTCCATTAATCATTAATATGCCTAAATATATCATGATATACAATTTGGTGGGAAAATTGTCGAGTTATAATTATTTTTACGAAAAAAATGTATGAAAAGCATATAAAAAATCCAGATATCTCCGGAAGTGCAAAGATAACCGTTATATCCTTGCATACAGTTATAGTACCAACTATTATTGATTTTTTGGCATACAACATATATCTCGAACTACTGCACATTTTGAAAAAAAAAAATATCAAAAAATTTAATTTATTTTTGATCTCTCTCAAGTGAAGACTTAAGGAAATCGGTTAAAAAAGGTCCCCATCGGCAAATTGTATGCTATAAATAATAACAGACACGTGTTTTCTTGTTTGGCTGACGTTGAAATACCAAAAAACAAAGCTCAATAGCAAATTCAATTTAGGAACTATTTTTAATGTTATTTACCTACCTAATTAGGCAAGATTAGGTTTTGTCAGGTCTTTTAGTCATCGTTCCAACTGATGATGACGATGAAGGTTCCGCGGTGGTAAAGTCTTCGGTAATCGATCTTTCTTCACTTGGTCCCTGGGTGAGAAGACTAGTTTGAACGCAGCTTGGCCAATCAACATTTGCTTGAAGCCAATCTTCATAATCTTTTCTGAATGCTCTTGTGTTTCTGCCGCAATTTTTCCATCTCTGTGAAGCAGCTCGTGAAAATCTATCTTTGCAACATCACATAACTGAAGTCAGTAGGAAAATGTATGGTGCTATGCATGCCTTAAAGTGTATGCAAAACTTTCTGCCTTTTTCCGCTAAATCCATCCTTGTCAACTCCATTCTACTCCCCATTCTAGATTACGCTGATGTGTGTTATCCCGACGCCACTGAAGAGCAACTTAACAAGCTGGAACGGCTGTTGAATCTCTGTATTAGGTACATGTACGGTCTGCGTAAGTACGACCACATCTCACACTATCGGACACAACTGAAGTGGCTTAACATCCGCCATCGTCGGAACACCCATATTCTCTGCCTCCTTTACAACATCCTCCATCATCCCCTCTCACCTCACTATCTTAAAGAACGTTTCACTCCCCTCATCCCTCCAGACCGTCCTTCTCGCTCCTCTCAACACCTTCTTCCATGAGAAGAAGGTGTTGAGAGGAGCGAGACGCCTCAACATAACACAAACTTTTACACCGACTCTTTCACGGTTACTGCGATCCGCCTATGGAACTCTCTCCCTGTAGACATACGCAAAGCCTCATCCATGGGAATCTTCAAGTCCAAATTATACCAACATTATCTCTCTCTGCAAAATACTCATCCAATTTGAGCACCTATATATATTTTTTTGTAGATACTAGGTATTATGGTATGGTATATATGTAAGTTTATGTATTTTTTAGTAAGTATGTGTATAAATATAATAAATTCAAATTGACGGCCTCACAGTTCAGTTGGTAGTAACTCTGCCTTCAGCGCTGTAGGTTGTGGGTTCGATCCCCATCCAGAGCAAATATTTGTGTGATGAACATAGATCTTTGTTCTGTGTCTGGGTGTGTAGTATGTATCATAAGTATGTATTTACAAAAAAAACGTATATAAGTATTCTATCAGTTATCTAGTTCCCATAGTACAAGCTTTGCTTAGTTTGGGGCTGGATGGCGATGTGTAAAAAATGTGTAAAATGTCCACCAGTATTTATAATGATTTCTCTCTTACAAAGCACTACCATTTCCCTTTCCAAATTACACAAAGGTTAGCTGGAAGAAAATGCTAACTAGCATTAAGTTCGCCTATGTACATGTTCTTGTATTGTGCAATAAAGAATTTTCTATCTATCTATCTATCTATCATCATTAGAAAGGTGATCACCTAGACGAGATAATACTGCCTCGTACAGAACTTCATGATTTTGTAGCGAACCTGCACCTTGAAGAACAACAACCAAATCTAAGTTAGTGCTTAAACTTTCCATTTTAATGATTAAAAAACTGAGAGATGTTCACTAGTAAATAGTTCAGAATAAACTGAAGTAAAAAATATTTCCGGTGCAGTTTTATGCACTTAATTAGGTAATAAATAACCTAAGTAAGGTATTTTTGTACCTAAGCTACCTGTCTTTTGTTAACTACCGCTCATTGTTAAATATTTCCGGTGCAGGTTTATGCATTTAGGTAGGTAATAAATAATCTAAGTAAGGTATGTTTTTAACTTTGTACATAAGCTACCTGTCTTTTGCTAACTACCGATCATTGTTAATACATTCCTTGAAATTTGAACAATAAGCGGTCTGACAAAACCTAATCTTGCCTAATTAGGTAGTTAAATAACATTAAAAATAGTTCCTAAATTAAATTTGCTATTGAGCTTTGTTTTTTGGTATTTCAACGTCAGCCAAACAAGAAAACACGTGTCTGTTATTATTTATAGCATACAATTTGCCAATGGGGACCTTTTTTTAACCGATTTCCTTAAGTCTTCACTTGAGAGAGATCAAAAATAAATAAAAATTTTTGATAATTTTTTTTTCAAAATGTGCAGCAGTTCGAGTTATATGTTGTATGCCAAAAAATCAATAATAGTTGGTACTATAACTGTATGCAAGGATATAACGGTTATCTTTGCACTTCCGGAGATATCTGGATTTTTTATATGCTTTTCATACATTTTTTTCGTAAAAAAAATTATAACTCGACAATTTTCCCACCAAATTGTATATCATGATATATTTAGGCATATTAATGATTAATGGAAGCCGTTTCAAGCAAAAAACCGACCTAAATTTTTTTTAGTTAAACTAGTCTTCTCACCCAGGGACCAAGTGAAGAAAGATCGATTACCGAAGACTTTACCACCGCGGAACCTTCATCGTCATCATCAGTTGGAACGATGACTAAAAGACCTGACAAAACCTAATCTTGCCTAATTAGGTAGTTAAATAACATTAAAAATAGTTCCTAAATTAAATTTGCTATTGAGCTTTGTTTTTTGGTATTTCAACGTCAGCCAAACAAGAAAACACGTGTCTGTTATTATTTATAGCATACAATTTGCCGATGGGGACCTTTTTTTAACCGATTTCCTTAAGTCTTCACTTGAGAGAGATCAAAAATAAATAAAAAATTTTGATAATTTTTTTTTCAAAATGTGCAGCAGTTCGTGTTATATGTTGTATGCCAAAAAATCAATAATAGTTGGTACTATAACTGTATGCAAGGATATAACGGTTATCTTTGCACTTCCGGAGATATCTGGATTTTTTATATGCTTTTCATACATTTTTTTCGTAAAAAAAATGATAACTCGACAATTTTCCCACCAAATTGTATATCATGATATATTTAGGCATATTAATGATTAATGGAAGCCGTTTCAAGCAAAAAACCGACCAAAATTTTTTTTTTCGCCTATGTCTTTGAAAGTCGATTTTCGATCCACAGTGCGCCGTCACGCGCCGTCACGCCCTACATGCACTATTTCACCTATATCTCGTTATTTTGCATGAAAAGGTATAGACATCTATATATCTTTGGATTCTCCGTGAAATTTCCTACAAACTTATCTAAAAACGCATACTAGAGTGTAAAAAACATTTTTAGGAAAAAAAAATAGGGTAATAAAAAAAAATATTTTAGAAAAAAAACCTAAAAAATTCATAAAAAAAAATCAAAGCAATTTAAATGAAGTTTCTTTTTTATATCATATCTATAGCTATTATTTACCATTTAAATAAGAAACTTTATAATAAACTAAATAAATGTATTTTTAGTGATTTTTTTTAGTTAAAAAAAAATCGCGCAAAACAAAAAATAATTTTAAATTAAAGATAAGATAAACATAGATGTTTGTTCTGTGTGTGTGTGACAATAAAAAATATAAGTATTCCATCAGTTATGTGGTTCCCATAGTACAAGCTTTGCTTAGTTTGGGGCTAGATGGCGCTGTGTATAAAGTAAAAAAAAGGAAAAAATGTTTTTTCTTTGGTATTATTGAAAGTTAGGACAGCGTCTGTCGGATGAGCTTAGAACCTAATCAGGTAGGTAGGTACTTACCAGCATCGATGATGGCTTCATACGCTTTCTCCAGCAAGATCCTGCACATGGGATCCATGGTATGTGCCTGTTTGTAGTGAACGCCGAAGAAGGACGCGTCGAATTTGTTGACATTGTTAATTTTTCCAGTTCTTTGCGGGATTTCGGGATGGGCCAGCTTCCAGCGTCGTGTGTCTGCTGATATTAAATCCACCTGGAGATCAAAAACAAAGGTTTTTTTTTATGTTAACCGACTTAGCACAGATGACAATACAGATACCTACTTTATAACTTTTTAAATAGAAATACGGCTAATTGTATTGCTGACGTTTCGAGACAATTCAGATTCTCTTCATCATGCAATAATTAAAAGTAATAACCAAGTACATACGTCCAACAATAAAAAAATAGTAGCTAGTAGTAAAATCCCAGTGCCAGAAACGCGACGGCTTTATTCCGAAGGTATGACACATTCCGTCATACCCTCGGAAATAATTCCCAAGATGTCATGCGAGGGTCATCATTCGAGTGCAAACATAATTTTTCAACGTCAACGGAAACATTATGGGGTCAGAATAATGAATAACGAGAAATAATCGTCCCATAGGATTATTGCCAACTTGGCAAAATTTCGGATAGATCTAGCCATTTAACTATAGCGCAAATTCAAATCTGCCATTTTCTTCAACAATTTTAGATTATCAGGTAAATTTTGTTTGGTAGCTTTTTATTATAGTTAATTGATTAAAGTGTCTTTTCGTAAATCCATTTTAAAATTTAGGTTTCTTGCAGAGAGGTACAATTAATTGTACTTCGTTCAGGTTCTCTGTTGAAGAGTGTCGACTGAAAGGTGTATGTAGTTTGCCTGGGGTTGGACTCTTTGGTTAGCGAATTTGTTACTACATATCTTTGTCCGTTTAGTATTTTTACTTTTATTATATTTTCTTACTAGCGACCCGCCCCGGCTTCGCACGGGTGTAAAGCTGATACCAAAATATATTACAGAATGTCTTTGTATACTCGTTAACAGCATTTATTTTTTATATTTTTACTTATTTATTTTACTTTTACAATTAACACAGAATCTCTCTATATACAACGTTCACAGCTTTCTTTTAATTAGACAATACAAACATGTTTTCTTTAGATGTTACTCTTGAAAGAGCGACTTATAATTGTATTTAAGGCACTTAATTAGATAAGGATTGATGCTGTATTGCTTAAAATCGCTTCGTAAATAAGCCACTGTTTCTCGTAAAAAGTAAAGGATAGAAATTGATTATTGTGGGTTATCCCTAAGAGATAAACATATACCATCGCGGACTTTTTTGTAGACCTTTTTAAGGTATACAATATTTAGTACAGTTCAGCCAGCGTTTGCAATGTAAGCGCAAAAAAATATGTTTATTTACGACTTCATATTAGAAATCTTAAAATTATCAGTGGTTCTCTAATATATTAAGCATGTTATTATACATATAAACCTTCCTCCTGAATCATTCTATCTATTAAAAAAAACCGCATCAAAATCCGTTGTGTAGTTTTAAAGATATAAGCATACATACAGACATACATACAGACGCGGGAAGCGGGAAGCGACTTTGCTTTATACTATGTAGTGATGTATAAAATTCTCGTAGTCTCCTAAGTGTTTGTAATCAAACTCCTTCGAAACTTGACCGATTTTTATGACTTTTTTGTGTTTTTGGTAGGTATGAGATTAGGTCGTAGGGTATTTTTATACCCCTAAGTGTATAAAAATACCCGAGATGCGATCCGACCCGATGCGAGATGTAAGCTATCCTATCTTTCAAGTTGGATCAAATTGCACACGGTGTGCAAAGTTTGATTAAAATCGGTTAAGTAGTTTAGGAGTCCAACGTGGACAAACAACGCGACGCGAAATTTATATATATATAAGAAGATTATACAGTTATATATAACAGTTTTCTGGTCATTGTTTTATTGCACCTGTTTTTTCTTTGGGAGACAATAAAGTTTGATGTGCCTAATCCTTTTGGCAAAATTAAATGATTCTTTTTAAAACCGGAGCTGGCAACATTAAGGACCGAACGTTTTCCTCAATCAATTGCCATGTTTAGGGTACACTTCCAGTTTCCTAAGGAAAATGTGGACAAACTAATGAAATTAGATTTGAGAGTTGTTTGTATTCGTGATTGACTGCGGAGAAAGGGCTTTCGTCCGCTTACTACAGTAAAAACCAATTATCTGTAACTTATAACAAAAAGGTAGGTTGTCAAAATAATCAAAACTTGATAATTAAAAAAATATGTTATAAGCTAACCCGGCGAACTTCATATCACTTTAGAATTAACTCCCGTTCCTTTTTCCGTTATAAAAAGTTTCCTATGTCCGTCTCCTGGTTCTAAGCTACCTCCCCACCAATTTTCAGCCAAATCGGTACAGCCGTTCTTGAGTTATAAGTGTTGTAACAAACCCGACTTTCTTTTATATAGTAGAAGAATAATTAAGGGACCGTAGACCTGAGTACAAACATCAGACTTCAACTCTCGCTGCACCCCCTTACAGATTGAATTTAGAGAATTCGTTTCTTAGTCAGCCCCTACAGACCAAAATAAATGTACACTGCAAATTTCAAGTTTCTAAGAGGCTGTGCATTGATAGATCACTCAGTCAGGAATGTAGGTAAACTGTATGACAGAAGTAGGTAATGTTTATTATAGTTATATTAAGTTATAGTATAAAGCAAAGTCGCTTTCCGCTTCCCGCGTCTGTATGTATGTATGTTTGCTTATATCTTTAAAACTACACAACGGATTTTGATGCGGTTTTTTTAATAGATAAAGTGATTCAGGAGGAAGGTTTATATGTATAATAACATGCTACCCGTGCGAAGCCGGGGCGGGTCGCTAGTTAATAAATAAACTATGAAAACGTAAATAACGTAACCATACCTTATTAAAAAGGTTTTCTTGCAGATGCACCACTGAGTCAGAGTCAGGGAAGTACCCTGATATTCCGGTCATGAGGACCTCATCTCCGGGCGGGGGGTGCGACAGCCGGTGTCCTGATGTCAGCCTGTCCTCGGCAACTGGTGTTGGCGTCATCTGTGGAAAGAGCTATAGGTTAGAACGAGTTAGCGATAAGAGATGGCATGGCATGATAGTAATTTTTAGGTTTCCGTACCCAGAGGGGAAAAACGGGACCCTATTACTAAGACTTCGCTGTCCTAACTATAGATTTTGACACGGGTCTTTAAGGCGCTCCCAGTCGACGATTGTTTTTGTTCGAAACGAAAAAAGAAATACTTGTGAACAAGCCACATCTCCTATTTTATAATGTATAGTATACTAGCTGACCCGTGCCCGCTTCGCTGTGCGTAAGACATTTCTAATACCATCGTGGACTTTTTTGTAGCCGTTTTTAAGGTGTACAATACTGTAGTACATTATTTTGATATATCTCGTGGGGTTCAGCCAGCATTTGCAATGTTAGCGCAAAAAAATGTGTTTATTTACGAAATCACATTAGAAACTTCTAAA
This sequence comes from Hydriomena furcata, assembly GCA_912999785.1. Lineage (NCBI taxonomy): Eukaryota > Metazoa > Arthropoda > Insecta > Lepidoptera > Geometridae > Hydriomena > Hydriomena furcata. The sequence continues at coordinate 23,151,621 of OU538820.1, forward strand.
ATAATCAGTGTTTCTCTACTATATTATGCATGTATTATACATATAAACCTTCCTCTTGAATCACTCTATTTATTAAAAAAAACCGCATCAAAATCCGTTGTGTAGTTTTAAAGATATAAGCAAACATACATACATACGCGGGAAGCCGAAAGCGACTTTGCTTTATACTATGTAGTGATGTGAATAAAGATGTACCCATCTTTAATCACTTCGATAAATAATCCTACCGACCGCTGCAATGACGACAAACACACGTCGGAGCGTGGTCCGCCTTAGCTTTTCGAATGAATTATGTATAATTACTTATCAAAAATCTATTCTAATAGAAATCTAGATCTACATATTACCTATCTTTAACAATAAATCACAAGTTGATTTTAATAGTAGGTATATAAAATATTTCGATCATAAATTGTAAAACGTATCATTTTGAAATAATATCTTTATCGTGAAAAGTTTCTGCTATTATGTTTTCAGCTTAATAGAAATCTAGGTAGGAATCTGAAGTAATATACTTATAAAAATGTAATTATGTAATAGAGACCCGTGTCAAAATCTATAGTTATGTCTACTAATCATGATAGTTTGAAAAATAACTTCGCTGTCCGTCTGTCTGCTTGTCACTAGGCTGTATCTCATGAACTGTGATAGCTAGACAGTAGAAATTTTCACAGATGATGTATTATACTAACTGGTTCATATAAATTAGCGCATACTAATTTTTCGAACAGAAAAATCTATTGATGCACGTCCGGGATTTGAACCAGCGACCTTCGGATTGGAAGTCAAGGTACCTCCCACTCGGCCAACACGGCTCTAGATCTATTTACCCATAAATATAAACCTATTTCAAGAACATTCCACATTAATAACCATTTTGGACTTTGAAAGTTGACAGTAAACGGTAACCTATTTAAATATTGAACTACCCCACATAATGGTTAGTGACCTATTCAAATGTCATCAGGAACAATGTATTTTGAAACCGTGCAGTCAACATTTTATTCTGATTTGTGGTAACACAGGAAATTAGAGTTGAAACGACGGTTCATTTAATTAATTATTCATTTTCATTTAAAACCGCTGTTTCCTTAAACTAGCTTCCGCCCGCGACTTTGTTCTCTTGGTTCTTAGATAAAAAGTTAAATGCTATTCCAGGATATAGGCTATGTATGTTCCAAGTTTCATCTAAATCTGATTAGTAATTTGGGCGTGATTGAGCAACAAACATCCTCAAAATCTTTCGATAGGATTCCCTAGTTATAAATCTTATTATTCAGGCGTCGTCGTCGGTTTTAATTTCGTAAAATGGAAAAGTGAATAAAAAATATAAATTATTTAGCTTCTAGCTCGATGACTTCGTTGGTGTGGTGGGCGTGGGGCAGATTGAAACGCAGGAGGTATGGTTTCAATTTCAGCGGTATAACAAATTTTATATTTTATGCAAAAAATGGATAAGGTCTTTAGAAGTAAGTAAGAAGTATACTGGTTAGTATTGCATATCACCAGTCACGTGTAGAATGCTAACTACTGTAATATGTGGGCATGTACCAAATGTAATGTGTTGCCTCTGACTACCCCCTTAGATATATTCAAGGATCTGAGCGCCTCGCGATCTGTGAGAATGTCTACCGTACTTGGGAATTACAGTCATAATTCTACGTCATTTCATTTTCAATAATATGTATACCGTCCTTGGGGATTACAGTTTTTTTCTTCAATTACAAGTACCTATCTGCTATACTGGGAGATTATCATATTGTTTTTAGGGTTTCGTACCCATAAGGTAAAAACGGGACCCTATTACTAAGACTTCGCTGTCCGTCTGTCCGTCTGACTGTCACAGGGCTGTATCTCATGAACCGTGATAGCTAGATAGTTGAAATTTTCACAGATTGTGTATTTCTGTTGTCGTTATAACAACAAATACAAAAAATCTAATAAAATAAACATTTAAGGGGGGCTCCCATACAACAAACGTGATTTTTTTGAGTGAATCCGACTCGCTCTTGGCCGGTTTTTTTAGATAGATACCGTCTTTCTTTTACCTTACCTTACCCACACTTAACTGGCTCTGTCTGAAAACCAGCGCTACTGCACGTCATGGTTCATGCATGTGGAGATGCTCAGATGGGGCCTGTTAGACCCACGCAGTAGTCTGTGTTTTTATGTACCCGTATCTTCTTCTGTTATGTGTACCTACCTATTTATGTGTGTGTCAAATAAATTTATTTTATTTCATTTTGATTTTAAACATATTACTGCAGAAAAGAAAACCAACGCCGTATGTCGTTTCTACAACATTCTAAATAAAATAAATAAATAGTATCACGACTGTAATCCCCAAGTACGGTAGACATTCTCTCAGATCTCCAGACGCTTAGATACTTTAAAGATGTCTAGTGGGGGTAGTCAGAGGCACGTCCGAACATTATATTTGGCACATGCCCACATTTTGCAGTAGTTAGCATTCCATACGTGACAGGTTGCAAGCCCATCGCCGCTTATAAGAACACTAACTGGTTTCCTCACGATGTTTTCCTTCACCGTTGTAAGCACGTGTTTTTGATGCGCATATAAATTTTCGAATAGAAAAATCCATTGATGCACGCCGGCTTTCGAACCCACGACCTTTAGATTGAAAGGTACATCCCACTCGGCCAACACGGCTTGTGTTTCCACAACATTCTATCCTGTTTGTATAAGAATTCTTACAGCTTATGTAAATAGCATACGTGCGTACTGTAACATGAACTCGCGGGTCAAACTGTAATTTATTTTTATAATCAATTATTCATTGAAACGAAACGTTTCGATAAACTACGTTTGAATTTAAATCAGGGAGCGAATAAACAAGTTCAATGGCGAATTGAGGTAAATTAAATTTGTTATTGAATTTATAATTTCGAAGCGAATTTGGAAATAAATATTGTTGTGTGATTTAGTATTCAAATAATTACAAGTAAATATATAACAAGCTGTTTTTTTAAGCCAATTATACAGACAGCAAGCGTTTACGGAGCTTTTCAAGAAAATAGAAACATTTTCGATTTAGTAACAAATACAGTAAGGTCATCATTCTGTAATCCCCAAGTACGGTGCCTAGGCATCCTCTCAGATCTCCAGGCGCTGAGATTCTTGAAGATGGCTTATTAGGGTAGTCAGACACGTCCAAATATTACATTTAGCACGTGTCCACATTTTGCATGACAGGGATTTACAGTCGTGATTCTATTGCATTTACAAATTGAAATTATAAAGGCGCAGGGGGCCTGCGACTATTATTTCACCACACTGGAGCTCTACATAGCATTAAGGAAAGGATTAAAAAAAAGGTAGACGCCAAGCCGTGTTTGTTGCCTGATTCTTCTAGGCTTGGTCGCGTGGAAACGGCGTAGCTTCACCTAGTTCCTAAGACGTTTCAAAGTGATCCTTGTGATTTTATTGAAATAAATGATTTTTGAATTTGAATTTGAATTTGAATACATTACATTACATGATAAGTTTTGAGAAAAACTGTTACCTATTTATTTTGGCTTTGTTTTCTTTATTTCAAAACTGGTTAGGTTACCTAGGTTTTTTTTGCCAACAATAGCATAATTAATTTTCTCACGACTTTTTGTTATCTTCTTATTAACATTGTGTTATTAATTATATTTCTGTCTAAGGTTATTTTATTTTGTTGTTATTATAACCTTGCCCTGGTATCAAGGGCGGATCCAGGGGGGGGGGGGTCATGGGGGTCATGACCCTCCCTGGGTTGGGACCAGGTCCATGTAAAACTCTTGTAAAATGACTTTGAAGTTTTGCCATAGTTAACAAAATCCTGAAAATCTCTGGAGTCTTTGGACACACAGATTAAATTTTTTGGCTCATAAGCACACACAAAGCTACACTTTACACCCTTTATACCTTAAAGCTAACCTATTAGTTAGTTTTTGGCTACTTCCATTATTTCGATAATATTTTGCCAGAATAACGATACCGCCGCAAAATGTGTATTTAGATAAGTATCATTTTTGTCTTTGGACACTCGAATTTAAAAAGTGTATCTTTTTTGTCTTTGTATACTCGAATTTAAAAAGTCGGTCACAATTACACGAAACCATGGTCTACATTACTGCATACTTCAAATGCTGATTAAAACCAACATTTTACCCTAGCTATGTTCACGTGACCCCTGGCGCCAAAGCTGGATCCGCCCTTGCCTAGTATCCTTATATCTCGTCCATACACCGACTAAAAACCGTCGCACCACCGCGCTTCGCCTACTCCCTTGGTTCCAAGTCCCTGTGCCTTGAGTATGAATATATTTAAATTTGACATTTCAGTATCAAAAACTATAAATAATAAAATAAATAAATAAATAAATAAATATTGGCGGACTTTACACACAACACTATCTAGCCCCAAACTAAGCAAAGCTTGTACTATGGGAACCAGATAACTATGTGAACAATAAAACCAAAAAACTCAGAAAAACTATACACAGGACTTGCCGAATACAAGAACGGGAACCAAACTTGAACAATGTACGACTACGATCATCTCTACCAACTGCCATAGCTTCTTTGGGCTAGCAACCTGTCTGTATGGAATGCTACTACAGCAAAATGTGGGCATGTACCTAATATAATGTGTGGACATGCCTCTGACTAAATATACATCTTCAAAGAGCGTAGCGCCTAGATCTGAGAGTATGTCTACCGTACTTGGGGATTACAGTCGTGATTCTATTTCGTTAGTTCAAGAACTAAAGGTACATAGGTACATAGCAGCTTAAAAACTGAATCTCCATACATGTTTGAACCTACCAAATTTTAGTATAGGTAATTCAAGTTACTAAATATACTCACATGCGGTGCTATTAATAAAAAATTACTTATCCAAAGATCATCTGAGGTTACACCAAGACTTGTTAATACCAGCTTAATGTAAGCAACTCCATTTCTAATCCTTGTTTATTAATATTGAATTCGACTAGTGCAAACGTAAGCGTTGTACTAAATTTAATCCTGCGCTAGTCTACGTTTATTAATAAGCAGGATGATGTTTATCACTACATCACTACATAGTATAAAGCAAAGTCGCTTTCCGCTTCCCGCTTCTGTATGTATGTATGTATGTTTGCTTATATCTTTAAAACTACACAACAGATTGTGATGCGGTTTTTTTAAATAGATAGAGTGATTCAGGAGGAAGGTTTATATGTATTAAAACCAAGCAAAGCCGGGGCGGGTCGCTAGTATAAAATAAAACCAATAAAATATATCAATATCTCTTCATCAATCGGTTCCTACCATTCTTTTTTCTTATGTCCTTTTCAAAATTGGAACTTGACTAAGGAGTTTTAGATTATTTTACCTAAATACAAGGAGGCTGCACTATTCCGCCGACGGTAACTACAAGTCGTTTTTTTCTTTTCAAAATAGGAACTTGACTAAGGAGTTTGCGATCATTCCACCTAGATACAAGGAGGCTGCACTATTATTGCGACAATAAGTCTAATTAATTTAAACATAAATAAATATAATAGTATAAAACTTTAATAAAATAATATATTATGTAGATAACACATTTTTTCTATATTATTGAATATAATTCAATTTGTTAGCTTACCTTTTTTATAAATCCTTGGTAACTACAAAACAACGTGCGTGGTCACCGGCTACCACTACTCTTCTGCTTATCGTCACAGTCCACTGTTGTATATAAAAAGGACAATTAAAAAATTTACATTAACAGGGCGATTTTAAATAATATTATGACGCGCGACTTCTGATACCGCGGACGGCAATGCAATAGCTTCGACTTGCCGACCCGTGACAGAAGTCCTGTCAAATTTCAATAATCGCACAAATAAAGGTAATTTTAGGCAATTTCAAATTTTTCTCTATAAACCTGATAAAAAAAATCATTCATTAGTCGAAACTGCGTTGCTAGATTTAGATTTTTTTTGATTTGATTTGATTAAATTTTTCTTGTGTCTAGGTTTTTCTGTGTACATAATAGTACCTACTCGATTGAAGGTATATCTACTCGATAACGTGTTTTTTTTAACTTGTTTTAAAAAAATAAAATCGAACAAGTGCGAGTCGGAATCGCGCACCAAGGGTTCCGTACAAACTTCTTATAGTTTTTCCTGTAATCCTAATATTATAAATGCGAAAGTTTGTGAGTTTGTATGTATGTTTGTTCCTCAATCAGGCTAAAACGACAAAACGGATTAATTTGAAATTCGCTGTAGATGTAGATATAATGCCTGGATAAATAATAGACTACTTTAAAATATGAAAAACATGTAAAAACGATAAGAAAATCGCAAAAGGGATGATTTCTGTATAGATGGCGCTGGTGTGCAACAAATCTGACACCACAGACTAAAAACATTCAGTCTTTTCTATCCAATTATTGAAGGACAACGTCTGCCACGGGTCGGCTGGTCTCAACTAAGGTAAAGAACTGTATAATTAAATTCCGTATTTTTTTCATAATTTTAGGCCAAGTAGTTTCAGTGATTTTATTAATTTCGGAGTTATCCAATAGGTTTATTTTTTTCTTTTGAGGTTATTACCCTAAAAATTAAATAGAATCACGATTGTAATCCCTAAGTACGGTAGGCATCCTCTCGGAACTTCCAGACGAGATCAAGAGCATCAAGTTAGTCCAAAGTTCATAATTCAATAAACGGAGCGAACTTAAATCCTCCTAACATAAACGGATTGTTTTGGTACGGAGTTAATCGATAGAGAATGTGTAGGAACTTCTGTATCGCTCTTAGTAGGTAAATACATAATTCCTAATCAATACTATCAATAAGTACATCAATAGCTACTCGTACTAATATTATAAACGCGAAACTAACTATCACATTTATGAACGACACTATGAGAACGCACAGTAGGCCACACCGAGTAAGTACCGTCTAGGCAGGTCCGACCCACAGTGGACAAAATCTTGTTTCATAAACATCACTTGAGAGTTGTGTGATACTAAGCGCATACTACGTGTGCCTCTAGCCAAAGTTGAGCTCTAGATTTTGTAGGATCTTGACAGCGTGGTGAATGCTTTTGGCAAATATGTTTTTAATAAGTAAAAAAATAGAATTACGACTAACCTACAGTAGATAATCTTCTTAAATCTTTAGACGCTCAGATCCTTGAAGATGACTAAAGGGGGCAGTTAGAGGCATTTTGTAGTAGTTCGCATTTAATACGTGACAGGTTGCAATCGCATCGCCGCTTATAAAAATGCCTAAGTAATTCTAGTCGTACCTACTATACTCCTTAAGTACTAATAGTTACTCGTACTTACCTACACATGTTGCAGTCATCGTGTGTGAGAGAAATATGATAAAGCTAAGTCAGACATTTTAGTAAATTTGTGGTCATCCTGTAGATTCTATTACGTGGGTTATGCTCTAACTCTATGTTGCAGTCAATGTGAGAAACGATCAACCAACACATGCTACACACACTTGAAATCCGATAAAAAAAATATTTTTTTCTTACTCCGCTCAAATCCAGGAAGATATCTAATCGGGGTAGTCAGTCACGTTCAAACATTACAACTAGCACATGCCCTTTTGCAGTAAATTCAAATTTCAAATTCAAAAGGCATTTATTTCAATAAAATCACAAGGATCACTTTGAAACTTCTTAGGAGCTAGGTACTAAGCTACGCCTGTTCGCGACCAAGCCTAGAAGAATCAGGCAACAAACACGGCTTAGGGCCTATCATTTAGTAGTTAGCAATCAAACTAACTGGTTCTATCCAGCTCACTCACAATGACTTCCTTCACCGTTTAAAGCACTTGATAATGCGCATATATACATTTAAAAAAAAAAAAAACTTTCCATTCAGCTAACTTTCGCTGAGTAGGCTGAGGTAGCCGAGAAAGAAAATTGGTTCAAATTCGAATTCATATTCAAAACTCACTTTGAAACGTCTTAGGAACCAGGTGAAGCTACGCCGATTCCTCGCGACCAAACCTAGAAGAATCAGGCAACAAACACGGCTTGGGGTCTACCTTTTTTTTCAATGATCCTTTTCTTAATGCTATGTAGAGCTCCAGTGTGGTTCAAATATTTCTAACAAAATCCTTGCTTTGTTATACCTATCTGTTTCCCTCCTTGCCTCGCAACATGTCTTTGTATTGTAATAAGCTATTTACGCTGATGGTAGACTGACCCATGGCATCGGTATATACTTTACATAATGTGCACGCCGACTTAAAGTGTTCTATTTATTGATTTGAAACAAACCGGCACCTACGTCATTCTGCAATAAATATAATTAAGTTTAAAAAACTAAAAACAAAACCAACTTCACTTTATCTATCTGAATCTCGGAAACGGCTCCAATGATTTTTATGGAATTTTGTATGCAGGGTGTTTCGGGGGCGATAAATCGATTTAGCTAGGTTTTATTTTTAGAAAACGTCGTTTTATTCGTGTTTTCAGGCAATGAAATACTGAGCAAAGCTCGGTCATCCAGGTATTTTTATTTTATTCGGAAAACAAACAGTTATAGTCTAAAAAACACATACAAACTAATAAACTAAAATAGGAAAATACTTGTTTGAGAGAAAATGAAAAACCTGAATATCTTATTAGAAAATAAGTACATCATGTTGATAAAAGTCAAATAAAGATTTCATCCTTTCATAATTCAATTTCATAATTCATAATTTTTGACCCTTAGAGGTGGAATTTTTTCCTCAAATTTAAATGGGACCAAACGGGATGTAGGTACATCCTCTCAATAGAGAAAAAAATATTAAAAATCGGCTAATAAATAACTGAGTTAAATGCAATCGCATTGAGAACCTCCTTCTATTTGTAAATCGGTTAAAAATGTAATAGGATAATCCCCAAACGGTAGACATCTTCTCTGATCTCCAGGCGCTCAGATCATCGAAGATATATAAAGGGGTTAGTCAGAATCACGTCTTAAAATTACATCTGCTCACATTTTGCGGTAGTTAGCATTCCATACGAGACGGGTTTGCCCGTTGCCGCTAATAAAAATACTTCTTTTAATTTTTGACAGATCTATCAACGCACATCGAAAACCAGGAGGGGTTGGAGGGTTTATTCCTTTGATGTAGGGGTGCACTCAGAAGGAATTTCTATTCAACCCCCAGGGGGATGCAGTGGTGGTTGAAGTCTGTTAGGATAATAACATCACATGAATGAAGTCGCAATCCTATATAGAAGACTAGTTGAAACCCACTAGTCTTCTATATATATAAAAATGAATCGGCGAAATGTATGTACGCGCATAACTTCCAAACGACTGCACCAAATTGGATGATATTTTTTTTTATGTTTCTTATTATCAGGACAAGGTTTGTATGAAAGAAAATTTCGGAAAATCCATCGTAAAATTGTACAACTCGGGAAAAACTGAAAGTGTTTTTTTCTACGGGACTATTGAAATTTGACAGGACAACGTCTGTCGGGACAGCTAGTAAATAATAAAAATGTTGTTCTTATAGAATTACAAGACTTAGTTTATTTGTTTTTATACAAGTGCGTAGCAGCTACCTATCTACGTAAACGATCGAAATAAATTAATTAAGATACATTAAATTTTGCATTGTCTATCCAGTAGCAAGCTTAGTTAGGTATGATCGTTCAATGTAACAAAAAACATTTGAATTTCATACCAATTTGGAGGTTAAACAAGCAGCCATGCTGCTAAACATCATTATCTTACTGCCCTATCCCACTTAAGTGGGGTCGGTACGGTATATGTGTTCTTCTTCTATTCTTCCATGATGGGTTCAATTCCCAGGGTAAACATTTCTGTTATGAACATAGGTGTTTGTTCTGTGTCTGGGTGTTAGTAAGTATCAATTGAATATATTAAAAAAGTGATATGTGTACTGAGACACATAGTAGATATTATATCGTCTACGCGACCTTAAAACGAGTAATAAATGTTTTTGATGAATACAGAATAGTTTTTTCTCAATAATCGCAAAACATACAGTTTTGTTTTTTATGACAACGATAACTTGGATTTAATCTAGATAAATTAAAGACAGAAATACGATTGGTGAAACTTTTCTCGATAGACTTATTTTCCAAAGTTGGCTCTTCAAAAACTCTAGTTTCGTTTTTACTCAAAACTATGAATAGCTAAATAGTTCATTTTTATATAATTCGTTAGATAATCATACTAGCTACCTAATTAAGGACAATTTTTTTTTAATTTGATGGCTGTATGATAATGTCCACCAGTAATTAATTAATTTATTGTTCCGTTATACTCAACACACACATTGTGGGTACACAATGCTATGTATTTATACTCATAAATAAAATTTAAATAAAAGGCTATGAAAACTTAGGATATGCTCCCCGCAGCTCAACTTGAAGTGAATTTATGTGCTTCATAAAACATAATTTTGCATATAAGAAAAGCACTATATATATTTTATTATGAGAAAAATACAACCAGGGTAAATTTCACTTTTCTACACTTACAACGGAAAGACGGGTTGAATAAAATAGAATAATTATACAATTATATAACAACAAGATTTATCTATATATATAAAAGAAAGTCATGTTAGTTACTCAAGAACGGCTGAACCGATTTGGCCGAAAATTGGTAGGGAGGTAGCTTAGAACCAGAAGACGGACATAGGATACTTTTTATAACGGAAACGGGAACTTAATACAACATTTATTAATTCTAAAGCGATACGAAGTTCGCCGGGTTAGCTTGTTTATTATAAACTATAACTTCAAAGAAAGTTATTGAAACTTTCTATAAAATGTATTTTAGTACAAATCTCTAATTCCTATACCTTAGAAGAAATTGCAAATTGACTTAGTTTTGAAAGCCAGTATATTTTATTCAATTGTTGCAGACCGGGATTCGAAGAAGACGATTGAGTCGAAGCACCACTAGGCCATCGCGTACTCTGCAAACGTGCACTGCTTTGACCCCTCGTAACTTTCATTTACAAACAGCTTATGCTAAACTCATGTATGTTCTTACCCCTACTTAGGGGTTGTTGGGGCAAACTGTGACGTCACGCTTGTCACCGTTTGATAAGCTTCACTCCACTGCTCTGGTAATTCAATAAACCCCTGCTTATTTCGCAAATATTCCCTTGTGGTAGAGTTGAAAACTTTAGATATAACAAAATATGTTTTATTAAATTTCCTTTTACCTTTGGAGGATCAAAGATGAATTCCCCATGTGCGGTGGACATGCTCTCAAATCTCCAGGCATTCAGGACCTTGAGGATGTCATAAGGGGGTAGGCAGAGCTAGTAGGTCACTACCTACTAGCTCAGCCGACTAGCTCAAAATGCTTACTAGCATTCCATTGCTCTTACATCTTTACGTATAACTTATTAAATGGATAGGTATATAGATAGATAGATAGATAGATAGCGATTTATTGCATGCCATATAGCGATAAGTTTATTAAATTATAATTATTATAAACCCACTTTGTTAATGCCACGCATACCTTTTCTTTATTGTTTATTTTATACACAACAACCTCACAATTTTTCTTTAGTAATCTGAGGATAACGTAGTGGGTTGTACATTTACTTCTTTCTTCATAGTGTATACTTTATTTAATACTAGCGACCCGCCCCGGCTTCGCACGGGTAGCATGTTATTATACATTTAAACCTTCCTCCTGAATCACTCTATCTATTAAAAAAAACCGCATCAAAATCCGTTGTGTAGTTTTAAAGATATAAGCAAACATACATACAGACATACAGACGCGGGAAGCGGAAAGCGACTTTGCTTTATACTATGTAGTGAAGATCCTAATGTATCAACTGTTTGTTGTTCCGAATAAAGTAAAATAAAATAAAATAAAAATAAAACTTAATAACATAATAACAGAACAGACTCTGTCTATATGTCTGTTGAAAATTTAACCCTGATTCTTCTAGGCTTAGTCGCGAGAAACCTAAGACGTTTCATAGTGATCCTTGTGATTTTATTGAAATAAATACCTACCTACTTGACATTGACTATTGACTATTGATTATTGACATTACCTACATTGACTTCGACTTTTGGCTTTGTGAATCCATTATTCGTGACGTCATCGCGCGACTGTTTTATATATTCTTAGTTGTAATCACGAGTTCACCTTGACTCAAACTCTTTCGAGTCCCCTCGAACTTCCTCGAGGTTCCTCAATTACGTCATTACGTCATTAGTCCTAGGAGATTTTCATCAAACAAACCGTCACACGCATGCGTCGTTTTGACATTTCTGTTGACAATGGCATCCTCGACAAGAGGCAAACTCGAGATAATTTTATCAACTAAAGCTACCAAAACACGGTTTCTAAGACTAAGAATAAGTCTGAGTCTGATATAGAGATAAGTCTGACTTTCTGCCACATTCTTAGCTCTACGAGTAAGGTAAACTAGTGTGTACACAGTATGTCAGTTCTCGTTTCTTAATGATGGTCTGCCCGCGCCTCCACGTGCGCTCTCAGCCTACCCCCATTCATTCGGCTTGCCTTTCACAACTCATCTCCTACTACAGTTATTCGTTCGACATTCACTTCTTCAGTTTCCGTGAGGAAACGGGATCCATCGAGATTTCAAAATTATGAGAATACCTAATAATAATAATATTGGTAGACATTTCACACATTGCTATCTTGCCCCAAACTAAGCAAAGCTTGTAGATAGCTTAACTGGTTCTCGTTTATTTCAAAAAAGCCGTGTTGGCCGAGTGGGAGGTACCTCAACTTTTAATCTAGAGGTCATGGGTTCGAACCCCGGCGAGCATCAATGGATTTTTCTGTTCGAAAAATTTATATGCGCATCAAAAACACGTGCTCACAACGGTGAAGGAAAACATCGTGAGGAAACCAGTTAGTGTTCTTATAAGCGGCGATGGGCTTGCAACCTGTCACGTATACAATGCTAACTACTGCAAAAAGTGGGCATGTGACAAATAGTTCGGACGTGCCTCTGACTACCCCCACTAGACATCTTCAAAGGATCTAAGCGTCTGGAGATCTGAGAGAATGCCTACCGTACTTGGGGATACAGTTTTAAGTTTATTTCATATATTCTGTAATATAAGTTTTAAGTATTAGATGTTTTTTACTTCTGTATTTTCTATAAACTTTAGATAAATAAGATAAAATAAATGGAAAAATAATAAAAATAGTGTTTTTATGGTAGGGTCTCATACTTCAAACAGTCTGGCGAATTACATAAATCTATTTATGTAGAGCCGACCGCAGTCAGAAATATGCTGTTTTTCAAGTTTTACAGTAATTTCATGATGGGCTTGCGGTTTTTCAGCGGTTAGAGTTAGCACCAGTTCGTAGGTGATTGGTGTTATAACGAGACCTTCGTAAATGTAGGAACCAGATAACTGATAGAATACCTACTTACCCTAATCAAACCTAAACGACCAAACTGATTAAGATGAAATTTGCTGTTTAATGTAGATAAAAAAACAGAACAAAGATTAGGGGTACTTATAATCTGAAACACAACTCCTATAAAAAACGCAAAATGGATGATTTTGGTATATAAGGTCCAGCACCTTTTATATCAAAATCAAAAAATTAGACATCTCAAACCAAAAACATTGAGCTGTCATAGCAACGCATTTTACTAAAAAGGTTGAGCTACTAAGGTCGCTCGGTACAATGTATTTTATCAAATAAACCTAACATTAGCATTGACTACTGAATGATACGCATTCTACCAAAATTCTACCTAATTTATTTTATCAGGACAATGTTTTTGAGGAAAAATTGGAAGTTGCCTAAAAGTGCTTTTTTCTATTCCATTATTGAAATTAGGACAGACAAAGTCGGTCACGGGTCGGCTAGTAGATAAAAATAAATAAAAAATAATAATAAATAGTAGCGCGTAAAAGAAATAAATCGCGTAAAATAAATTAATGCTAGTTAGCATTTTCTTTCAGCTAACTTGTGTAATTTGGAAAGGGAATGGTAGTGTTTTGAAAGAGAAAGATCAATTAATCAATATTAAGTATACAAGAAAGTCGTGTTAATTACACTATTCATAACTCAAGAACGGCTGAACCAATTTGACTGAAACATGATGGGGATATAGGATACTTTTTATAACGGTAACGAAAACGGGAACTTAATACAACATTTGTTAATTCTAAAGCGATACGAAGTTCGCCGGGTTAGCTTGTTATTTATATTTATATACATACTTACTAAAAAATAAATAAATACATTTACAAGCTAGTACAATATAACACCCAAACACAGAACAAACAATGTTGCGGAATACTGCAAACGTTGCAGCGTCACGTAGTTCGAGTGTTGGGCGTCACGTTACGGAAAAAAATGTAGGTATTCAATGACGTAGAGGCGTGATTAGACAGAAATAGATCCATAGGATCAAGGGGACTTCCGACCTGTATGTTCCTTCGCTTAGTCATCGTGAGTGGAGTTTTTTAATGGTACAATATTAGGGTGAAGTTTCGTCTACGCGCTTTGCGAAGCGAACCAATGACAGCGCTTATATCCACTAATTTGTAATAACCAAAAAAAATAAAAACGTATTATCAGTGTCTGTTACTAATTACATTTCGATCGTTAAACCCTAAATTAAATAATTAAAAAGAAAATCCTTAAAAAACATAATATTGAGTTAAATTAAACTTTTATCCGTACGCACCTACTACATAGCTACTCATATTTTCACGATTCTATCCATTCATAAATAGCTCGTCGTCTCACTCGCGCGCGCCGTATACGCTGTGAACAGCCTTTCATATCGCCCACCCGCCCGATTTGATAATTGACAAATCGCGAAACAATGAAGTACATACTTACTTATGATACATATTAACACCCAGACACAGAACAAACATCTATGTTCATCACACAAATATTTGTCCTGGGTGGGGATCGAACACACAACCTACAGCGCAGAAGGCAGAGTTACTACCAACTGAGCTGTGAGGCCAGTCAACTGAGCTATGGTTATGAAAATCATAGATTATTTAGAAAAAGCCAGCATCTTAGCGCAGCTCCGCAAAGCGCCGCGTAGATGGAAACTACCCTTACGCAGGAGGGATGAGGTATCTGAAAATCCTACTAATATTATAAACATGAAAGTTTGAGGATGTTTGTATGTTTGTGCCTCAATCACGCACGGATGATATTTGGTAAACGAGTATATCCTTAGCCCATACAAAATTCCAAACGTTTCATATATCACCTAT
Organism: Hydriomena furcata; assembly: GCA_912999785.1. Lineage (NCBI taxonomy): Eukaryota > Metazoa > Arthropoda > Insecta > Lepidoptera > Geometridae > Hydriomena > Hydriomena furcata. The sequence continues at coordinate 23,166,851 of OU538820.1, forward strand.
GTGAAACGTTTGGATTTTTGTAAGGGCTGAGTCTACCCGGATACGACGGAAAAAGTAATAAAACTTAATCTTGAAAACCATCAAACTTAAAAATAAACTGTCTATAATTTACTTAGTTAGTATGATTATCTAACGAATTATATTAAATTATATGAAAATTAACTGTAGCTATTCATAGTTTTGATTAAAAACGAAACTAGTGTTTTTGAAGAGCCAACTTTGTAAAAAAAATCTATCGGGAAAAGTTACACCAATCGTGTTTCTGTTCTGTCTATAAAAACAAAACTGTTTTTTTTGCGGTTATTGATAAAAAAAGGTTCTGCATTCAACAAAAACATTTATTACTCGTCTTAAAAGATAGGTACATTTTTACCAGACATCACAAGCGAAACCGCAGGCGGAAGCTTCAGGTAGCGAGGTCATCGATATAAATTCTAATAGATATAAATATGTAACGATTCTGGTAAATAAGTAAGAAAGATTTCAAAGCGTCTTACGGTGGATACGAAAGGAATAAACATGTTTGAACTAGTGCGTTCTCGGTTAAAAACGGTAACAGGCTACGAATATCTAAAAGTATACATAATCCTAATCCTAATCTATATCTACTATATCTAATATTTTATCTATAAAAGTGTTGTAGCAAACCCAACTGGTTTGTTACAACACGAATGGCTGTAACGATTTGGCTGAAAATTGGTGGGGAGGTAGCTTAGAACTAGGAGACGAACGTTTAATAAAGGGAAAAAATTGGAAGTTTGCTGAAAGTGCTTTTTTCTATACGATTATTGAAATTTGGGCAGGTCAACGTCTGTCGCGGGTAGCTAGTACTCAATAAGAAAGTCAAAATTTCACTTTAGTCAACACTTTTTTACATGCAGACAAAATTTACGTAGATTTACGTAAAAAATCGTTAAAATAACTTAAAACTACCCTAAGTTCTACCTCTGCTAATGTAGATTGGTAATTTTTTGATACCTTAAGTTGCACTATTGTAATTTTCGTGAGAATATAATATATATTTTTTTAAATTAAAATATTACCTATTTTCTTCGTTGATAATAAAGGTGAATAGGTAAAAGAATTTTTTAACTTGTCCAGTTTCCCATTCAATCCAGTTCTGGTTTCACGACAGGGCTATGCCGCGGGTCAAATACTCGTATTTCACTCATGTCCTACCTTACAGCCGTAATATTACTGACCCGGTTTATAGGGAATCAAAGCTTATACAGCAAACATAGGCTTTCAACTCGCTGGACACCCCTATTGGTAGAAGATAGTACGAGGGACAAAACAAACTGAATATTGGTACACTGAATTATATATTATAACTGAATTATGTATATTGATAACTGAATATTTTATCAGGACAATTTTTATAGGAAAAAAATTGGAAGTATCCTGCAAGTGCTTTTTTCTATACGATTATTGAAATTTGGGCAGTACAAAGTCAGTCACGGGTCGGCTAGTTTCAGGTATTATATTTTTTACGATGACAACATACATAAAGATCTAATTTGTTTTTTTTTATTTTAGTTAAAACTCAAAGACTATGTTAACCTATGACCTACGCCCCGGTAGGAAAATTTTCAATGCAAATTGAGTCCGTAAATTAGAATTTTAAGTAGGTGTAGTCGGTAGAACTAACTCCTCCATGACTCTATTAGTCCGTGTTCGTCCACACTGCCGAGCCTAGCGCGGCAGCGACAACAGGCGCTGTTGTCGCTGCCAAGTATCAAACCAAGTATCAAACACGAAACGCGCTTTTGCGTACACAGCTGACTTAAGATTTCGTAAAAACTATGATTATCATATTGACTGGCCTCACAGCTCAGTTGGTAGTAACTCTGCCTTCTGCGCTGTAGGTTGTGAGTTCGATCCCCACGCAGGGCAAATATTTGTGTGATGAACATAGAGTTTTGTTCTGTGTATAAGTATATAATTACAAAAAAACGTATATAAGTATTCTATCAGTTATCTGGTTCCCATAGTACAAGCTTTGCTTAGTTTGGGGCTAGATGGCGCTGTGTGTAAAGTCCGCCAGTGTGTATTTATTTATTAATATCATATTATGGCTTTCAATGCAGTTTAGGTATACCAATTTCATAGTTACTATTATAGAATCTATGTAAAGTGAAAGACCCTGTTGTGGTACCTACCCCAGTTTTGGTCATTTTCAATTTTGGCAGTCAATAACTAAGCATAGCAAACAAACTTGTTTAGAATCTATAGTTGATACATTTGTCTATGGTCCGTTTTGATTAGTAACAGTTGTGACGCGTTATACATATAGACTTGATTGACAACAACTAAATATTTTCCGTTTTATCTATGTAATTTGAATAATTAATAAATAAATATCGCCTGTTACAAAACTTTTGCTTAACCTAAGAGATAGATACATACTCTATTCTATGTTGTTTTTAAGTCGTAGTTTAAATTATTTTTTCATTTAAAGCGTTTATTTGAAAATAAAAATGTTTTTAAAATGCCTACAACCACCCTAGGTATATAATACTTTAACTGCATTGAAATCCATAACACGATAAACATAGTTTTTACGAAATAACACAGCTGTGATAGCGCGTTTCATTTGTTTGACACATCGCGTCCGTCGCCGCCACCGCGCTAGGCTCGTAGTGTGGACACACACTAACGATTTTTAGGGTTGCTTTGTAGGTAAAGGTTAATTATTTTGATTATGTTAGAAATAATTAAAAAGATATTTGTTTCTTCAGGAAAAACGAAATTATATTGATCTAGCTTCCGCTTCACTCGTTCGGTACCCTTATAAAAAGTATCATATTTATAATTCTAGGACATAAGCTATGTATTATTATTCCTAGTTTTATCCAAATCCGTTAAGTCGTTTGGGCGGAATTGAGGCACAAACATCCAAGCATTCCCATACACTTTCAGATATAAGATATAATATTAATAGGTAGGATTATCATTTTGGCAAATGCCCACATTTTGCAGTGACAGTGTTACCTTTTAGTTCAAATACGAGTTGTTTTTCTGTAAATATAGATGTAAACTAGCCGACCTGTGACAGACTTTGTCCTGTCAAATTTTAATAATCGAATAGAAAAGACCGACCCTCGTATCTTGAATACGAGGGAACGACACTACCTATGAGAACACGCACCGACAGTGAACGAAATCTTTTTTCATAAACATCACTTTATGTATAGTGTCGTTCTTGAATACGAGGGTGAATTTTTTTAGCCTGTCATGTCAAATTTATTGCAAACTAGCGCCATCTATACCAAAATCATCCCTTTTGCGTTTTTTATCATTTAGGGATGTTTTTCATATTTTAAAGTAGTTTTATGTTTGATTCGGGCATATATCTACATCTACAGCAAATTTCAACTTAACCCGTTTAGTCGTTTAGGCCTGATTGAGGCACAACATATACAAACTCAAAAACTTTTTATTACTAGTATTTCATACATATTTGCCATCATAACGAAAACGAGTCTCTTAAAACTTTTTATCGAACGCTCTTGGGCAGATAACAGAATAGTTGGCATTGCAGACCGACTGATGGCCTATCACATGCATACAACAGCCGCCCAACAGCACAAATTCGTATAAATATATATAGATATATCCTACTAATATATATATTACTAGCGACCCGCCCCGGCTTCGCACGGGTGCAAAGCTGATTCCTATACACCTTCCTCCTGAATCACTCCATCTATTAAAAAAAACGCATCAAAATCCGTTGTGTAGTTTTAAAGATATAAGCATACATACAGACGCGGGAAGCGGGAAGCGACTTTGCTTTATACTATGTAGTGATACAAACATTATAAGTAAGTATTCTATCAGTTATCTGGTTCCCATAGTACAAGCTTTGCTTATTTAGCGACGAGATAGTCTGTAGTCGAGTTTCTGTGTGTAAAGTCCGCCAATATTTATTTATTTAATTATTCAATTCAATTCTTTTTCCCTGGCTGCTGTGACTGATTGTCACAATTCTGCCAATGTCCGTGTCATTCTAGTTTGTAAACCTTATTGGAGATAGTGTTTAAGAAATATGGCTTTTTACCATATGACGCCAGAAATATGGCGACCATATAATTTAGGTTGGTTTATCCAAGAAATATTTAACACTAGCTTAGCCGGCGAACTTCGTATCGCTTTAGTTATTCTGCTATTCGGGACGGATACAAATCCAACAAAACTAAAATTAGAAAAATTGGTCCAGCATTTCTAGAGTTATAAGTGTTGTAACAAACCCGACTTTCTTTTATATAGTAGACTAGCAAACCCGCGACAGACGTTGTCCTGTCCAAATTTCAATAATCGCATAGAGTAACTTTGCTATGACGACGACTATGTTAGATTTTTTGCACACCAGTGCACCCATCTATACCAAAATCGTCCCTTTTGCATTTGTTTATCATTTCGGGGATATTTTTCGCATTTTAAAATAGTCTATTGATTATTCGGGTATTATATCTACATCTACAGCAAATTTCATCTTAATCCGTTTTGTCGTTTAGGCCTGATTGAGGCACAAACATACATACAAACTCACAAACTTTCGCATTTATAATATTTTTAGGATTAGGATTAGTTTACCGAAATCAAAGAGTGAATATTTGTAACAAACATTGCACAGTGACATTTGCATGTATGAAGGCACTGACAGTCTGAATTTCAGGAATGGCAGACGGTTTGAAACTCAGCTAAAGGGACGGAATACTACATTTTGAATCGAATGCACTATTTGGACGCTGAGAACAATTTCACAATGTCCCGATGATTGCTTGAATGGTTATTGGAGAATGCATTTACGTGTTAAGACGAGTAATAAATGTTTTTGATAAATGCAGAATCGTTTTTTCTCAATAACCGCAAAACATACAGTTTTGATTTTTATGACAAAGATAACTTAAGGATATAATCTAGATAAATTACAGACAGAAACACGATTGGTGAAAATTAACTCGAAAGATTTATTTTTCAAAGTTGGCTCTTCAAAAACTCTAGTTTCGTTTTTGATCAAAACTATGAATAGCTAAACAGTTCATTTTTATATAATTCGTTAGATGATCATACTAGCTAAATAAATTACAGACAGTTTCTTTTTAAATTTGATGGTTTTCAAAATAATACAGTTTTATCACTTTTTCCGTCTTATCCGGGTAGACTCAGCCCATACAAAAAGTCAAAAAATTCCCTTATCACCTTAATAATAAGTTTTCTGTTGAAAAATATATTTCAATGACAAGCTTTTGTAAAATCATTCAAACCATCAAACACCTGTCACATAATATAACATTGTCATTGGAACTTAAAATCCGAAAAACAACCCCTAAATGATAAAAAAAACGCAAAAAGGATGATTTCGGTATAGATGGCGTTGGTGTGCAACAAATTTGACATCACAGACTAAAAACATTTAGCCGCCATAGCAACGCAGTTTTGACTAATGAATGATACGCATTCTACCAAAATTCGTAATTTATTTTATCAGTACAAGGTTGGTAGGGGGAAAATTGGAAGCTGCCTGAAATTGCTTATTCCTATGTGATTATCACAAAAAAAAATTACAGTACAACGTTTGTCACGGGTCACGGGTCGGCTAGTAATTCATAACATTCGCATAAACTATTACAGAAATGGCCGCGAAGACCGTACACAAGAGAAAATAGGACACATGCTTTCTAAATTGCACGTTTAATAACTGGGAAAGGTGGTTTGATCTTAGAGTAAAGAGAACAACCTGCGCTTTAGGCGGCTGGGCGATTCACATACTGTAACTGACATACGAATCGCCCGCAGCGAGCACAGGTAGGGTTGCCAACGTTTATTAGAAGAAATAGAGTATAATCTTCTTACAAAGGAGGTAAATAAAAAGTACAAACTTATAAAAAAGTGAGTATTTTATTGAACATTTTTAAAAAGGTACTTTTTGGTACTTTTTGCGGCACATAACAATATATCAGTAATTCAATTTTTCAAATCAGTAAATAGTCGACCTTTTTGGTTACGATAATAGTAATGCATTATATTTATGTGGCTGGCACTAGTATAGTAAACATTGATTAAAAAACCGGCCAAGTGCGAGTCGGACTTGCGCACGAAGGGTTCCGTACCGTAAGATATAAAAAACGGCAAAAAAAACACGTGTAATATTTACATGGGACATAAATATTTGTTTTATTATATTTTTAGTATTTGTTGTTAAAGCAGAAACAGAAATGGATCATCTGTGAAAACTGTCTAGCTATCACCGTTCATGGGATACAGCCCTGTGACAGACAGACGGACAGACGGACAGCGAAGTCCTATTAATAAGATCCCGTTTTTACCCTTTGGGTACGAAATAATTTAAAGGATAATTTAGTGTCCTCCATTACTGTTATAGATGTACGCCTAAATGACATAGAGTAAAATACTCTATTTTCGAGTACGGTTGGCAACCCTAGGCATCGATGCGAATCCAATATTGTACCTAAAGTGCAGTGTGTGCCTGCAGTCCACTGATTCAACAAACGGCTAATATATCATCTATCTTTTGGTATACTTACTTCTACCTGCGGCTTCGCTCGCAAAATACCTAAATAAAAAGCAGCCAGTTTGCTATTCCAAGGCAGGTAGTTAAGTACGGTCTTTGGGCGTGATTGAGGCACAAATAACCAAATTTTGTCTATTTATAGGATTTACTGCGTAGTATTCATCATAGTTTTTATTTGGTCCTAGTCTATAAGTATATAATGAAAACGAACACCCACCTATTAACTATCCATAATCTTATTAACATATATTATAATATCTTATTAACAGTCCATCCTAAGGTTGCCTGGTAGAGATCACTTTTAGCGATAAGGCCGCCCTTTGTACTACATTTAAGCATAGTATTCAACTAATTAGGGACATGCAAGATAGTGAAGAACAATAACCGGTTATGTACATACAAATATAAAACCCTATTGATTTCTCAGTAACTATTATTTGCATAATTTGGTCCGATTATTATGCTTTAAATGGCTGTAAATAAAAGAATAAATAAATAGAAAAAAGTATTTAATATCAAAGGTTGAACATGTATTCAATTTTAAGGTATAATTCTGTAGCTGGACATTTAATTAAGGACAGTAAACTATAATGAAAAATAGAGTTAAACAAAACTAATAATCTGCAGTATTATAATATCTTTAACAGCTCCATTTTATTACGTGTAAAATCAGTACCCAGTAGCAAAACCTTTGTTAGTAATTACCGCTTGACACCGATGTGGCATAGACATTATCAGTTTCTGGCATGTTTCGACAGGAATGTTTGCCCATGCCTCACAAAAAGCTTCATTAAGTTCATCTAAAGTTGTGGTACGATAAGTGGCTACTTTTTTCTTGATTTCGTACCAAAGGTGCTCGATTGGGTTAAGGTCCGGGCTATTTGCTGGCCAATCTAGCACCGATACTGACTGACTGGTAAGAAACGACTTGACTGAACGGGCGGTATGTTTCGGGTCGTTATCATGCTGAAACGTCCATATAATAGGGAGATGCTCCTCAGCATAGGGAAGCATCGTTTCCTCCAATATTGCCTTGTATTGATGTTGGTCTAAGTTACCCTGAACTTTCCTCACAGGTCCCACTCCACGTCCAGAAAATGAACCCCACATTTTAATGTTTCCACCGCCATGTTTCACCTGCTTTTTTGTGAATCTTGGATTCATTTCCGCTTTTACTGGACGCCGTACGTATTGCCTTCCATCTGAAGAAATCAAATTAACCTTGGTCTCGTCAGAGAATAATACATGTTGCCATTGGGCGTAGGTCCAATGTCCATATTTACGTGCAAACGCCAAACGAGCATTTCTATGTTCTTTCTTCAACAACGGTACTTTGCGAGCCACTCTTCCGAACAACCCTGCTTCTACCAGACGTCGTCGAACGGTCCTCGCTGAGACACCAGCTCTTTCGTCTGTCCCAAACACTTCGTGTTTAATTAAAATAGAGCCTAGAAACGGATCTTTCTTAGCTAACCTGGTTATCATTCTATCTTCTTGCGGGGTTGTTTTTCTCGATCTTTTTGTTCTGGGCACATTTAAATCTGTGTTATTGGGTCTGACATGTTGCACTGCATTGTATACCATAGTTTTTGAACAATTTAAATGTTCTGCTATCCTTCGGTATGGCCAACCATGCTCGACAACAAACTTCATGATAATTTTTCGTAGTGTTGGATCGCAACTTTTATTTTTACCCATTTTTCTTCAAAATATTTTTCAAAACTTAAAATAAATATCGGGATTGCCGCCAAAACTACCACGAAACAATAAGAGAAGAAGTAAAAAAGTATTGAGATTCAAATTTTGAAAATAGAACGCAATATCTCAGTGTCCCTAATTAAATGGCCAGCCAGCATTATTTGAACAAATAGCACTACGATAATCTATCAGCTATACTGTAAAGAGGTTTAATGTTTAAGAAGTTGTTATTGTTTGTATAATCGGGCACATAAATGACTAATTATACTTACATGTAAGAGATATGGAATATGGTTTAGACTCGTTGGAAAATAAAAAATAAATTCACAATTCGGTTTAACCAAAGAGTGTCCCTAATTAGTTGACCACGACGTATATATCTATCTAACTATTAAACCCAGTGGTGGATTTACCACCAGGCTGAGGTAGGCTGGAGCCTAGGGCGGCAAATTTGAGTTAATTTTTTCAAACATCTTTTTAGGGTTCCGTACCCAAAGGGTAAAATCGGAACCCTATTACTAAGACTTCGCTGTCCGTCTATCTGTCTGTCCGTCTGTCTGTCAAAGGGCTGTACCTCATGAACCGTGATAGCTAAACAGTTGAAATTTTCACAGATTATGTATTTCGATTGCTGCTATAACAACAAATACTAAAAACAGAATGAAATAAATATTTAAGGGGGGCTCCCATACAACAAACGTGATTTTTTTGCCGTTTTTATAGATAATGGTACGGAACCCTTCGTGCGCGAGTCCGAATCGCACTTGGCCGGTTTTTTTTTTTGTTTTTTTTTATTTTAACCTTTATCGTTCCACTGCAGGACAGATGTTTCCCTCCCTTCCATCCACACATCTCGATCTCTAGCTAATTTGGCTAATCACTTGATTTTGCCAATGTCTTACAGGAATTTAAAAAAAAACATTTTGTTATGAAAATTTATTAAACAACTAGCCGACCCGTGACAGACTTTGTCCTGCCAAAATTTTAATAATTGCATAGAAAAAAGCAATTTCGGACAATTTCCATTTTTTCCCAACAAACCTTGAACTGATAGATTAAATTACGAATTTTGGTAGAATGCGTATCATTAATTAGTCAAAACTGTGTTGCTATGACGACTAAATGTTTTATGCTGTGATTTTAGATTTGTTGCACACCAGCGTTATCTATACCAAAATCATCCTTTTTGCGTTTATTTATCATTTAGGGGTTGTAAGTTCCCCCATTATTTATTCTGATTTTTTATCTACTACAGCAAATTTCATCTTAATCCGTTTTGTCGTTTATTTTTGATTAGATAACAAACATAGCAGCCTTATCACAAACTTTCGCATTTATAAAATTATTAGGATATATGTTCTGATTGCCAAAGTTGAAAAGACTATTCCAATTTAAGTTTATCAATGTTTAAAATAAAGTTTATCAGCCATAGCTGACTGTACCTACTCTTAGCACGCTACGCCCGGCACACTACGTTACATAAGTAATGAAGGCGAGTGTACCTCCTCTCATTACAAAAGACTAACACGGAACAGGAAAATTTAAAAGACCAACATTTGAGTTCAAACTGAAATTCAAATTGAATTTTGTTAACTTTACCTTTTTTAGTATGAGTTTTTGCTGTTTGTCGGTACTATATAAAAATTAAAAAATAAATATTGGTGGAATTTACACACACATCTAGCCCCAAACTAAGCAAAGCTTGTACTATGGGAACCAGATAATGAATACAGACCCAGACATTTCAAACATCTGTGTTCATCACGCACATGTTTATCCTGGGTGGGAATTGAACCCACAACCTAAAGCGCAGAAGGCAGAGCTACTGCCAACTGAGCTTTGAGGCCAGTCAATAATATCCCGGGTGCATCAATAGATTTTTCTGTTCGACAAAATGCTAACTACTGCAAATTGCGGGCATGTCTCAAATATAATTTTTGGACGTGCCTCTGCCATCTTCAAAGGATCTAAGCGCCTGGAGAACTGAGAAGATGTCTACCGTACTTGGGGATTACAGTCGTGATCCTATTTCTACTATATATTTACTTCGATATGTAGGTAGGTGCCTACCACACAATGGAAAAATTCACAAATGTACTTACAAAGGAAACTCTCGCGACTTCGTTCATGTGAAGTTATTTTCAAACAGACTTTAACCCCGCTGCACCAGAGGTAGAATTTCGGGAATTCCTTTCTTAATGCACTCCTGGACTACACATTATTAATTAATTTTCCAAATTTCAGTGGCTTAGGCTGTGCGTTGAAAGATCAATCAGTCAGTCAGTCACATTAAGTCAATAATGTTCTAAAGCGAGTATTTTTAGATGGATTATTTATCAAAACACATCTTATTTCCTTTTTCTAACTAAAACACGTCCACATTCCGCTACCATTTTCTTTTTTCTCTCCCGCCAACAAGACAACTTTTTAAAATTGGAACTCGACTATGGAGTTTTAGTGTAATTCTTTATAATACAAGGAGGCTGCAATATAATGTTTTTCTCTCTTCCGCCAACTAGACAACCTTTTAAATTGGAACTTGACTATTAGTGTCCTTCTTTCTAGTAAGTACAAGGAAGCTGCAATATTGTTTTCCTCCCTTCCGCCAACTAGACAACTTTTTAAACTTGACTAAGGAGTTTTAGTGTCATACTTTACTTTTAATTATTATTCAAGTACTTTTAATTATTATTCTTGTTTGAGCCTTCACCTTGTTCGATTGGCATCACACTGGAGCTCTACGTAGCTTTAAGGAAAGGATCATTAAAAAAAAGGAAGACCCCAAGCCGTGTTTGTTGCCTGATTCTTCTAGGCTTGGTCGCGTGGAATCGGCGTAGCTTCACCTAGTTCCTAAGACGTTTCAAAGTGATCCTTGTGATTTTATTGAAATAAATGATTTTTGAATTTGAATTCATAATAACTACAAGGAGGCTGCAATATTGCACCGACGATAATAATTAGATGAGGCTAATGGCGGAGACACACTTACGTGTCGTGTCGTGGCGCGACACGCCACTAGCGTGGGGTGGGTGTGCACACTAACGTGTCGTGTCGTGTCGCGCTCTGGCGTTTTTTCTGAACAGAACATAACGAACCTTTGCAGGGTTCAAACATACATAAGTAATGTTTTCTTCTGATTTGGATAGTAATTTTGATGAAAACCTTCAATTTCTCTTAGCAATGAAACTCCTAGAGGGCAAAAAAAAATTTTCGTTGACGTTTAAGTTCAATAAGGTCGTCAATCATTATGCTGCAAATTAAATTAAATATGTCTGCTAGGTGTTCGCGCCACGAGGCACGCGCCAGTATAGAAACACATTTGCCTGTTGTGTCGTGTCGCGTCATAACCCCCACCACCGCTCTGGCGCAATCGGTGGCGAGCTGTCGCGCCACGACAGATAGCGCTGCGACACGATACGACACCCAAATGTGTCTCTAACCATACTAAATGTATGAAAGCGATTAGCTAGTGGCGTGTCGCGCCACGACACGACACGTAAGTGTGTCTCTGCCATAGACATAAACATGTGCAATAAAGTCTTGCACAGTCATGTTTAGAAAGAGCTGAATTTTTGTACAAACCTACATAATATGTATAAGTATAAGTATTATATATATTTTGGTCGAACTTTTTGGAGTTTTTTGTAACCTAACCATATTTATAATGTCACTTGAGCGATATTTAGGCCATCATCCTTTTTATGTTCGAACTAAAGTTCAAAATAACATACATTTTACAGTAACATAAGAATATGTTATTTAATAACGAATTGACGTGTTTCCGTGTGGAATTTAGAAATGACAAAACTATTTGTCGTCATGTAAATTATTGATGTCGCAAACCAAATTAAAATGGTCGTTTTAATTAAAAACGTCAGTATAAATACTTGACAAATAAATACGATTATTGGTAAACATGTCACACAGCGCCATCTAGTATCAAACTAAGCAAACGTTGTACATGAACCAGATAAATTATAAAATACATGCTTGAAGGGATTTTTGTTACTACTTTACTCTACTTTATACCCTGAATAATAATTATAATTTACACATATTATGTAAAATCACGCCCATTATTATTTCCCACATGGGTAGGCAAGGCAGAGACCACGGTTTTCCACTGGACTTCCTGACATCGGTAGGTAGGTACTTCTTTTGCTTCATTTACTCTCAATAATGTTCATGAAATGTCACTGTCAAAGTCATGTGTTGGGAATGTCATTGTCAATGTTAAGTGTCAAGTAAGTGTTGGGAATGTCACTCTATAATGTCAAGTGGCAAGTAAGTGTAGAGCTGTCAGACATTTCCCACGATTTTCACTTACATACACTAACTTAAAGGTTATTTTGTGTTTTACGGTGCTTGTATATTAAAATTTTGGACCAAAACTGTTGATGAAATAATTAATCCTCTTATAATATTAAAATGCGAAAGTTTGTGAGGATGTTTGTTATGTTTGATAGTCAAATCAGACAAAACGGATTATGATGATGAAAATTACTGAGGCTGAGAACGAAGGTAAAAAATCAAAATAAAAAATAGGGTAGGATAAAAAAAATCTGAAAAACAAAAATAAATGGTAAGAAAACACAAAAAGGACTATTTTGGCATAAATGGCGCTGTTGTGCAACAAATCTGATACCACAGACTAATTCAGTCGTCATAGCAGCACAGTTTTGACTAATGAATGATACGTATTCTACCAAAATTCGATAAATAAATCATTACAAGGTTTTTATGGAAATAATTATAAGTTGCCTGAAATTGCTTTTTTCTATGCGTTTATTGAAATTTGCACTGAACAAAGTCTTTAAATACTTTATGTATTACAAGTACGAATTCTAGTGACTCTGTAATGACGGCCTTATCAACGCGGAGCCAGAAATATCAAACACTTTTTCTAAAAGTGTTTGATAGTGTGTAGATGGTAAGTGGCAAAAGTTTATCAAAAACAGAACTAGATGTCGCCACAGGTAAAATTAGAACGCGCTATCGTTACGTTTTGGCTTCGTCATAGGAATATCTTGTTTTAAAGGATAAGGCGATGAGTGGGATTCTTATTATCACAATGTTTTAAAGTGTTTTTGCGTGGTTCATCATAGCTTGATATTGCTATGCCAGCCATCATCTAATCTATAATCTATCAAATCAACTTTGCTATGCTATGCTATGCTATGCTATGGTTGGTTGGAGGTGGGTCGTACTTCTGTTTTGATTTGACGTACCAGATCTCAGAAATACCAACTCAAACAAAGGTTTCAAGTATAAAAATACTTTGAGTATAAAAGTACTTGTACTTTAGGGTACGAAATACGCGTTCAAACTGTGACGTCATACTTGGTACGTATTTTTTTATGCCTAAACCAGGTTTACAAACCTGGTCGAGTAAATACGCACCACCTCTATTCTATTGGTTAACGGCCGTTAACCCGCCGAACTTCATACCGCTATACTATATGGTGATTTTTGCTTTTTGTATGGGCTGAGTCTACCTGGATAAGACGTAAAAAGTGATAAAACCGCATTATCTTGAAAACCATCAAACATAGAAAGAAACTGTCTATAATTTACTTAGCTAGTATGATTATCTAACAAACGAATTATATAAAAACCGGCCAAGTGCGAGTCGAACTCGCGCACGAAGGGTACCATTATTAAAATTTATAAAAACGGCAAAAAAACACGTTTGTTGTATAGGAAAGATTTTATAGCGGCAACAGAAATACATTATGTAAAATTGTGAAAATTTCAACTGTCTAGTTATCACGGTTCATGAGATACAGCCCTGCGGGGTTATTTTGTAAAAACATGATTATCATGTTATGGTACTGAATGCCATAATACCTACGCTTTTTATGCTGTTTAAGCACCTATACCTACGCTTCCAATACAATACCTACGCTGTAGCGTAGGTATAGGTGCATAAACTGTGCATAGTTACTAAAAGTGTACAGATTAGGTATTCTCTAACATTAGGTATTGTTTTCAACATCATAACATGATATTCATGTTTTTTACAAAATAGCCCCACTGTTTGTCACAGGGCTGTATCTCATGAACGGACAGCGAAGTCTTAGTAATAGGGTCCCGTTTTTACCCTTTGGTTACGGAACTCTAAAAATTAACTATTCTATTTGGCAACGGCTGTTTTCGGTACCATTGCCAAAACTATCGCTGCATAAATGAACTTTCGTACAACAATGAGCAACGCGTTTGGGAACGGTTGTTTCCGTTGCCATTTCCAAAGCCAGCGGCGATGGGCTTGCATCCTGTCACGTGTGGAATGCTAACTAATGCAAAATGTGGGCATGTGCCAAATATAATGTCGGACGTGCCTCTGACTACCATCACTAGACATCTTCAAGAATCAGAGCGCCTGGAGATTAAAGTATGTCTACCGTACTTGGGAATTACAGTGAAGGAAAACATCGTGAGGAAACCAGTTAGTATTAAAAGCGGCGATAGGCTTGCTACCTGTCAGGTGTGAACGCTAACAACTGCGAAATGCGGATGTGCCAGATGTAATGTTTGGACGTGGCTCTGAATAATTTAGTCACTAGGATCAGAGCGCCTGCAGATAATAGTATGTCTACCGTACTTGGGGATTACAGTCGTGATCATAGAATTTCAGGAGAAATATTTTACAAAATGGTAGAAAAGAAAATGGCAGATGAAGATTAAAGACAACTAGTTTTTACCCGCGACTTCGTTTGCCTAGATTAAAATAATCGATTTTATCAAAAAACATTGAAATTCCTGAAAAACAAAAGAAATTTGGGGGAAAAATAAATAATAAATAAATATTGGTGGACTTTATACACAACACTATCTAGCTCCATACTAAGCAAAGCTTGATGGACACAGATGATGTATTTCTGTTGCCGCTATTGTTGTTATAGCGGCAACAGAAATACATCCTAAAAACAGTATAAAATAATTATTTAAGTGGGGCTCCAATGAAAAACGGCAAACAAATCACGATTGTTGTATTAAACAACACTAGCAGTCCGCCCCGGCGTCGCACGTGTGTAATAATGATTTTATGGCTATTTTTTTACACATTATCGAAGTTTTAATAAGAATCCCTAATAGTTAGACATATGGTATCTATGACTTTTTTTGTAGATATTGATGTCCTCTATAAAACTGTAGTACATCACTTTGCTCTATTGTCAATAATTTCTGCAGCAAACGCAATATAAAGATTTTTTTTCACACGTTGGGTTACATTATCGATGTTTTCATACGGATCCCTAACGTTTTTGAAAATAATCTATAGCCTATGTTCATCAGGGATAATGAAGGATTCTAATGCTAAAATAAATTTTCAAATCGGTCCTGTAGTTTCGGAGCCTATACGATGCAAACAAACAAACAATATTTCCTCTTTATAAAATTAGTATAGACACGTGATTTTTTTTGCCGTTTTTCATAGATAATGGTACTGCGACGCAGCGTACTTTCGTGCGCGAGTCCGACTCGCACTTGGTCGGTTTTTTTTTTACTAAATAAACACGCACTTTATTTTCCAGATGTTCAATAATCAATAATCATTTTTTTTTTTTTATTATAAAATTTGGTATATAAGGGTTAAGATGACTTGATAGTATTAAACTATATAGCCATACAAAAAGACTTAAGAATCGAACCCGCAACCTCTTTACTTGTCACAGTAAGAGTCACGTTAAATAAAGAAGCGCTTCGAAAACGCCCTATTGCAGAGCCAAAACGCAACGATAGCGCGTTCTAATTTTACCTGTGGCGACATCTAGTTCTGATTTTGGTAAACTTTTTACTACGCTTTTTTATCAGATGTTTAGACCTATGTTTAAAGTTGTTTAAATACTATATAAAATGCTCAAATAAGTTATTATGTGTAATATTTATTATTTATTTTAATAATTAAATAAAAATTACGTAAACAGTCCGCCACAACTTTGAATAGTGTACATATAATGTAATACAAATGAAGTTTAGAGGCAAATTTTTGTTGACTAAAGTTACATTGCATTGCAGTTTTGTTGGGAATCTCTATTTTTTTTAAATAATATTTAGCCTACTTTACTCGCTGTTATTGTAGTTTTTGATGGGTGAAATATTTTTTTAAAATGGTTCAGATGTTAATAGTTATCTAGTACAAACAAAAATACAAATTTTACCTCCTTAAAACATATGTGTACGTAGATTAAAATAAGAACCAACAGATTTCTTTTTAATTTATTTATGATGCCATCAATATTCAATAATGAGGTGATGCTTAAAATATTTGTTTTTTTGTATGGGCTGAGTCTACCCGGATAAGACGGAAAAAGTGATAAAACCGCATTATCTTGAAAACCATCAAACTTAAAAAGAAACTGTCTGTAATTTATGTAGCTAGTACGATTATCTAACGAATTATATAAAAAAAAACTGTTTAGCTATTCATAGTTTTGAGTAAAAACTAAATTAGTGTTTATGAAGAGCCAACTTTGGAAAGTAAATCTATCGAGAAAAGTTTTACCAATCGTGGTTCTGTCTATAATTTATCTAGATTAAATCCTTAAGTTATCTTTGTCATAAAAAACAAAACTGTATGTTTTGCGGTTATTGAGAAAAAACGATTTTGCATTCATCAAAAAAATGTATTACTGGTCTTATATGAAAGAAAACTGGTGAGAAAATGCGGGTCGAAAACGGACTACACTTATTAAATAACCTATCTAGATATATATAAAATAATTTTCCATTTTAAAAACCCATAAATTGTTTTAATACCAAAGTTCTAAAAGCTGTAAGAATTTAACTTAAAAGTAGCTGAATTATTAAGTTTGTAATAGATCCAGAAGTTACTAAGCTGCCAGTCGACGATTATTTTTGTTCGAAACGAAAAAATAAATACTTGTGAACAAGCCACATCTCCTATTTTATAATGTATAGTATATGTGAATAAAGATGTACCCATCTTTAATCACTTCGATAAATAATCCTACCGACCGCTGCAATGATGACAAACACGCGTCCGCAATAGCTTTTCGAATAAATTAATGATATAAATTATGTATAATTACTTATCAAAATCTATCCTAATAGAAATCTAGATCTACATATAACCTATCTTTAACAATAAATCACAAGTTGATTTTAATAGTAGGTATATAAAATATTTCGATCATAAATTCTAAAACGTATCATTTTGAAATAATATTTTTATCGTGAAAAGTTTCTGCTATTATGTTTTCAGCTTAATAGAAATCTAATTAGGAACTTGAAGTAATATACTTATAAAAATAGGAGATGTGGCTTGTTCAGATGTATTTCTTTTTTCGTTTCGAAAAAGAGCAATCAGCGACTGGCAGCCTCTTAAGGCTACGGCTCTCTACATGCAGATACCGGTATATAACGACCGTAATATAGCGGTTAAAGCTTACACGAACGACTTCAAGGCCTCACAGCTCAGTTGGTGTTCTGCCTTCTGCGCTGTAGGTTGTGGGTTCGATTCCCACTCAGGATAAACATTTGTGTGATGAACATAGATGTTTCTTCGCTTCTCTCTTACTACCTTTATCTACATCTTCAAGCATCTGGGAGTATTTCTACCGTACTTTTCGATAACAGTCGTGATCTTATTTAGTTTATGTTTTGTGAGTGGATAATAAAAAATTATGAATAAATAAATATTGGCGGACGTTACACACAGCGCCATCTAGCTTGTACTGTAGGAACCAATTAACTGATAAAATACTTATATACTTTTTTTGTAAATACCATCTTATCACTACATAGTATAAAGCAAAGTCGCTTTCCGCTTCCCGCGTCTGTATGTATGTCTGTATGTATGTTTTCTTATATCTTTAAAACTACACAACGGATTTCGATGCGGTTTTTTTTTAATAGATAGAGTGATTCAGGAGGAAGGTTTATATGTATAATAACATGCTTAATATATTAGAGAACCACTGATAATTTTAAGACTTCAAATCAGCGCGATTTTTTTTTAAAATTTTAAATGCTGTAAACGAGTATACAAAGACATTCTGTAATATATTTTGGTATCAGCTTTGCACCCGTGCGAAGCCGGGGCGGGTCGCTAGTTATACATATTAACATCCAGACACAGAACACAATGTTTTACACTTACACACAAATGTTTGCCCTGGGTGGGGATCGAACCCACAACCTACAGCGCAGAAGGCAGAGTTACTACCAACTAAGCTCTGACGCTAGTCAAAGTCAATTCTGTTTTTAGTTTTCTAAACGTAATTTCTTCTGTCGTATTTCTTACCACAAGTTATTTAATATTACATCCAGTTAAGTTTTCGACAAGCAAACCCACAGCATCAAGTAGTATCAGCTACTTAGAACTTTGTCGATGGTAATTTGCAATTTGCACCAATCGTACGTTCACAGTGGAGCTTGGGTTAGGGTTGCCACTGGCCCACTTTTTATTTTATAACATGACTAGCTTACCCGCCGAACTTTGTATCGCTTTATTATGTTAATTTCCCGTTCCCGTTCCAGTTAAAAAGTATCCTATTATGTCCGTCTCCAGGTTTTAAGCTACCTCCCCACCAATTTTTTGCCATATCGGTTCAGCCGTTCTTGAGTTATAAATAGTGTAATAACACGACTTTCTTTTTTATATATAGACTAACAATGAAGAACCGCCCTACCAATTTTGTGCAAAATTCACATAAACCATCTAATAAATAGTCCAAACAAATCCTAAACATTTGGTTTGGATAGATGAGCCCGTTCTTGAGTTATACAATTACAACGAAAAGTGTAAAAGTGATTCGGTCAGACGTCCAAAAGTTAAAATAAATAGGATCACGACTGTAATCCCCAAGTACGGTAGACATCCTCTCAGATCTCCGGACGCTTAGATCCTTTGAAGATGTCTAGTGGGGGTAGTCAGAGGCACGTCCAATTATTATATTTGGCACATGCCCACATATTGCAGTAGTTAGCAGTACTGACACAGCTGCGAGAGTACCTATATTGACTGGCCTCACAGCTCAGTTGGTAGTAACTCTGCCTTCTGTGCTGTAGGTTGTGGGTTCGATCCCCACCCAGGACAAATATTTGTGTGATGAACATAGATGTTTGTTCTGTGTCTGGGTGTTAATACGTATAATAAGTATGTATTTACAAAAAAAAAAGTATATATAAGTATTCTATCAGTTATCTGGTTCCCATAATACAAGCTTTGCTTAGTTTGGGACTAGATGGCGCTGTGTGTAAAGTCCGCCAATATTTAATTTAATTTAATTTAATCTGTCGTTGTGACGTTATCACGGCCAAACCGCTGGGCCGATTGTGATGAAATTACATACAGAGATAGTTTAAAGTCTTGAGACCGACATAGGCTACTTTTTCTCTCAAAATTTAGTTTTGATTATCAAAAAAATCCCTATTTTACAATAAAGATCCACGCGGATGAAGGGGATCGAAGGGCATTTATTTCAGTAACATCACAAGGATCACTTTGAAACGCCTTATGAGCTATTTGAAGCTACACCTGCCATCTTTTGACATCGATACAAAAACAGTCATAAGTTATATCCTTCAGGGTGAAGCAATTTGTTTGGTAGATTAACCCTCGTATTTAAGAACGACACTATGAGAACACGCATCTACAGTGGACGAAATCTTTTTTCATAAAAATCACTTTATGTGTTGTGACACTGCATAGTGTGACTAGAGGCACATTGTCGTGTGCCTCTAGCCAAAGATGAGCTCTAAAGGCACACGGTAGCGTGCGCCATAGTTCCGCTCAACACATAAAGACTAAGTGATGTTTATGAAAAAAGATTTCGTCCACTGCGGGTGCGTGTTCTCAAAGTGTCGTTCTTGAATACGAGGGATACAAGACTATACTTTTCAGTAGGTAAGTAGTCTAAATACACCCGATATTACGGACATCCCTAGCTAGTTGGCTGCACTGCAGCAGATACAACTAATCACAGTGAGTTGCCAACTTCGCTTGTATTGAGTGCCGTCACTACGTTGATGGATAACTGGAGCAGGTGTTTAGTTAACAGTCGACAGAATATCTGTAACTATTACGAGTTCTTCTAGCAACTCTAGTTTGGAGAACTCGTAATAGCTACAGATACGTTATAGAACTGAGCCGTGTTGGCCGAGTGGGAAAATCCCCAACTTACAATCTGAAGGTGGTGGCATCAATGGATTTTTCTATATGAAAAATTTATATGAGCATAAAAACACGTCAGTAAACCAATCAGTATTCTTATAAACGGCGATGGGCTTGCGACCTGTCACGTATGGAATGCTAACTACTGCAAAATGTGGGCATGTGTCAAATATAATGTTTGGACGTGCCTCTGACTATCCCCACTAGACATCTTCAAAGGATCTAAGCGTCTGGAGATCGAAGAGGATGTCTACCGTACTTGGGGATAGTCGTGATCCTATTTTATTTATAATAGAACTAGAGTTGCACTCGACTATCGTTAGCATTTTTTGTATGGGATCTAGCAGGGCTGTCTCTACCCGGGGGTGCAAGGGTTCTAGGTGCCCAGGTCCTAGGGTCTCCACCGACTCTCTGATGAGAGGCGTCCTCAAAAATTCGCTGAGGTAGAGTTCTCATATTTTTACTGCGGTGTGGGGCGCCTAGGCCCGGGATACCATAACTCAACTCCAAACTTACTACTAGCGTCTACTAGCGCAGTGTTCCGCAAAGTGTGTACCGCGGCACACTGGTGTACCGTGGTCATTAGATGGTGTGCCTTGGAAAAATAAGGATATCTTATAAACGTATTTTTAGCAGCCCTGTCAACTAAACAGGCTCATGTTTCGCATTAGATACCTTTTCTGCAATATAAAGTTTAGTTTTGTTGTTTAATAAAAAATATTATTTCGTTGATTAATAATAAATGTTGATTAAAATTACATAATTATAATTTAATTTATTTATTTATTTATTTATTTGACATAAAGAAATGTTACACAATTTATTTTGACATAAAAACTGATTTTTAATTTGTGGTGTACTTACCTCAAAAAAATTCATTTTCCTAAATGTACCTACCTACCTTGAACACAAAATGTTTGCGGAACACTGTACTAGCGCATCTACGCAAAATTCAATAATTTACTCATTAGAAAGAAGAGAAAGAAAAAAAACGTTTTTAATTGTGACATGACAGAACAGAACAAAGAGACAAATAAAACCGGCCAAGTGCGAGTCGGACTCGCGCACGAAGGGTTCCGTACCATTATCTATAAAAACGCCAAAATAACATGTTTGTTGTATGGGAGCCCCAATTAGATATTTATTTTATTCTATTAGAGCAGCAATAGAAATACATAATCTGTGAAAATTTCAACTGTCTAGCTATCACGGTTCATGAGATACAGCGCTGTGACAGACAGACGGACGGACGGACGGACAGATAGACAGACAGACGGACAGCTAAGTCTTAGTAATAAGGTTCCGTTTTTACCCTTTGGGTACGGAACCCTAAAAAGCGAGAATGGGAACGTGACAATATACAATAAAAAAATAGGTTACCTATACAACTAATAAACTAAAGGTGTGTCTCTCAGTACCATCCACATAATGACGTCACAAAAATGAAATCCGACTCAGCTTGATGTTGCGTTTGATAACACAACGCTGATCTTCCGCCGGAACCAGACAAGTGCATAAAATGACAAATATAAACTAAAACTAGTAGAACTGGAGATCCTGTCACGTATGTTTAGCATTCCATATTATGTGACAGGTTGCATAATGTGGGCATGTGTAAAAGTCCAAACAGGACTTGCCTCTGACTACCTAATTAGTCATCTTCAAGGATCCAAGCACCTGGAGATCTGAGAAGATGTCTACCATGGCAATAAAGTCATTTAATGAAATAACAGACCCATATCATTCAAGACAACATTTCTATTACCACAGCCGATGTCAAAACAAAATTATATAAACTGTCAGATTTTGACAACCGTAGTTAGCAACTCCCAGCAGTGGTAAGTAAATAAGCCCACGATCATTTCATTCTTCCAGAGTGTTTGGCCATAATCCATGTCAAAGATAATTTGATGCATCACCGTGTTTATGTCCATGCCACGAAAGTGGTATTTACCCTGGAAATTCGTAAAAATGTCAACAAGATAAAACAAATTATTATAAACTAGCTGACCCGTACCCGCTTCGCTGGACGACAAACATTTACAAAAAAAAACAAACAAACAAAAAAACAAATCTATATCTATTCTATATGTTGCCGAGGACTAATAGCAATGTAACAAAAAAATTTAATCAAAATCCGTCCAGTAGTTTTTGCGTGAAAGCCGGACAACAGACAGACAAAAATTTCAAAAAGTTTTTCTTTAGCTTGTGTTACTTGTATGAAGACCCCTAGAAGTATTTTTTTTTTGTTTTTATTCAATGTACAGAATTGAACTTTTTTACCGTTTTATTATATGTATAGATGTATAGATATTTTTTTGTTGAAAAACATTATTCAATGACAAGCTTTTGTAAAATCATATATAAACCATTGAGCACCAGCGCGCTATCACCTGTCACATCATATAACACTGTCATCGGAACTTAACAATGCAAAGTTTTTACTCAATCAAAGTATTTACTAAGGAGTTCCAATATGAGTGTCTGTTGAACTGAGTGTCTGTTGAACAGCTCCTGACTCCATCATTAGATCAGCTCACTGTCACCATATTATTGCATTGTCACCGAAGTTACATAAGTATGCGAAATTTCAGCTCAATCGGTTGGGGATAACTGCTTTACAATTGAGTTGTAGATCAAACATAGTTACATACATACATTGCAAGTTAAATAAAAGCTTGTAAAAACATACAACCTGACTGCTAAAAAAGAAGTAGTCAGAGTAACTATATGATTTTGACACGGGTCTTTCCCTCGTATTCAAGAACGATACTATGAGAACAAGCACCCACAGTGGACGAAATCTTTTTTCATAAAAATCACTTTATGTGTTCAATTACGTGATTAACCCTCGTATTCAAGAACGACACTATGAGAACATGCACCATGTTCTCATAGTGTCGTTCTTGAATACGAGGGTTAATCACGTAATTACCTTTAATTTTAATAAAGACCCGTGTCAAAATCAAATAATAGTTTTGTCTACTAATCACGATAGTTTGAAAAATAATGTAGTAGGAGTAGTTAGCATTCCAGCAGGGCTATTTTGTAAAAACATGATTATCATGTTATGATTTTGAATGCAATACCTAATGTTAGAGAATACCTAATCTGTACACTTTTCATAGTAACTATTCACTGTTTATGCACCTAAACTAAACCTTCTGCGTAGGTATTGTATTGGAAGCGTAGGTATAGGTGCCTAAACAGCATAAAAAGCGTAAGTATTATGGCATTCAGTACCAATAAATGAAACACTATTTTGTAAAAACATGATTAACATTCAACGTTTTTACAAAATAGCCCCACTGTCTTGTTTTACCTTCAATGTAAGGCAATTTTTTGTATCAAACATTGAAAAATTGGTGGCTTTACTAATCAAATCTATTAGTATGCTGTGACAATTGATTATGTTCATCAGATACGTCAGCTTCCACTTCCCACCTGTCCACAGGAAACTCTTGATTTTTATCTGGAAGTAATATTATAAACTTCAAAAACAACATCATAATACCAAACGGATAAACATATAGTAATAAGAATAAGTGCTTTTAAATAATAAGTTTATTTTATACTAGCTGTCCAGACGTTGTCCTGACAAATTTCAATAATCGCATAGAAAAAGCACTTTCAGTCAACTTCCAACTTTTTCACTACAAATCTTGTACTGATAAAATAAATTACGAATTTTGGTAGAATGCGTATCATTCATAAGTTAAAACTGCTTTGATGACTAAATGTTTTTAGTCTGTGATATCAGATTTGTTGCACACCAGCGCCATCTATACCAAAATCATCCTTTTTGCATTTTCTTATCATATAGGGGTTGTTTTCGGATTGTAATTTCCCGCTTCTGTTATTCTGATTTTTTATCTACATACTACAGAAAATTTAATCTTAATCCGTTTTGTCGTTTAGGATTGCATAAGGCACAAAACATTATTTTATATACAAACTCACACACTTTTGCATTTATAATATTACAAGCTGACCCGGCGAAATTCGTATCGCTTTAGAAATAACAAATGTTGTGTTAAGTGCCGGATCCCGTTCCCGTTCCCGTTAAAAAGTATCCTATGTCCGTCTCCTGGTTCTAAGCTACCTCACCACCAATTTTCAGCCAAATCGGTTCAGCCATTATACAGGGTGTCCAAGAACCTGGCGTCCAACTGGATTCCCACGATGCCCCAAGTTCTAACAGTACTCAGAAAAATATTTTAAAAAATCCACCCCATGTACTTACAGAATTATACTGATTTCAAAAAAAAAGGGGAAATGAGCACCCTGTGACATACTTTTGAATGCTGTGACTGCTAATGCTGATAATTTCGATATTTCTTGGAGGTTTTGTAATCTAGGGTATTGCTGTGTCTAAATAGAATGTAAAAATAAAGTACTTATTGTACCATTTTAAAATAAAATATTATTTTAACTAAAGGTGATATGGAAAATTATTGAATTTCGCAACTTTGACCGACTGTAGTGTAAAAAAAATGTACCAAAATAGTATGGCAAGTGACGTCAAATTTTGACGCGTTTATTCCTCTTTTTAAAAAGGTATAATACTTACACATTAATTTGAAAAAAAAAATTTTGATAATATTTTTACTCAACAACCCAATTTTTACGAAGTGCCTACCTACTAACGGTAACTGTCGGACCCTTTCTTATCTTAGAAACTGTTATGTTACTACTATTATTTACTTCGGTTCCAAGAGTGAGCAAGAAGGAAATACACACAGGTAGATGGGTTCCCAGTAGAATAAAAGCAAAGAATGTTAGTTTAAAGATATTTTATTACAATAAATGTTCAAAATGTTGACCACCCGCGGCAATACAAGCTCTCACTCTCCTTAAAAAGGACCGCTTTATGTTTCGCGAGTAACTTTTTTGACGTATCACCTGCACTGCTTGTGTTATCTTCTCACGAAGGTCAGCGATGTCATTAATGGGCTTCGCATAAACGAGCTCCTTCATAGTTCCCCAGAAAAAAAAATCCAGCGGATTTAAGTCAGGTGAGCGTTTTATAGAGAGTTCGCTGGATTTTTTTTTCTGGGGAACTATGAAGGAGCTCGTTTATGCGAAGCCCATTAATGACATCGCTGACCTTCGTGAGAAGATAACACAAGCAGTGCAGGTGTTACGTCAAAAAAGTTACTCGCGAAACATAAAGCGGTCCTTTTTAAGGAGAGTGAGAGCTTGTATTGCCGCGGGTGGTCAACATTTTGAACATTTATTGTAATAAAATATCTTTAAACTAACATTCTTTGCTTTTATTCTACTGGGAACCCATCTACCTGTGTGTATTTCCTTCTTGCTCACTCTTGGAACCGAAGTAAATAATAGTAGTAACATAACAGTTTCTAAGATAAGAAAGGGTCCGACAGTTACCGTTAGTAGGTAGGCACTTCGTAAAAATTGGGTTGTTGAGTAAAAATATTATCAAAATTTTTTTTTTCAAATTAATGTGTAAGTATTATACCTTTTTAAAAAGAGGAATAAACGCGTCAAAATTTGACGTCACTTGCCATACTATTTTGGTACATTTTTTTTACACTACAGTCGGTCAAAGTTGCGAAATTCAATAATTTTCCATATCACCTTTAGTTAAAATAATATTTTATTTTAAAATGGTACAATAAGTACTTTATTTTTACATTCTATTTAGACACAGCAATACCCTAGATTACAAAACCTCCAAGAAATATCGAAATTATCAGCATTAGCAGTCACAGCATTCAAAAGTATGTCACAGGGTGCTCATTTCCCCTTTTTTTTTGAAATCAGTATAATTCTGTAAGTACATGGGGTGGATTTTTTAAAATATTTTTCTGAGTACTGTTAGAACTTGGGGCATCGTGGGAATCCAGTTGGACGCCAGGTTCTTGGACACCCTGTAGATAAGGAATTCACCTGCCTTTTGTTATTTTATATGAGTTCTCTAAATATTGTTTGCAGTTATGTTTTTGGACCTAGTTGTCTGAAAGAGATTTGAGTTTGAATTTGAAAACATACCCTGACTTGCTTAGTATCACTCAGAACAGAAATGTTGCCACCCAGAAGATGAGACGGTTGGATATCTATGCTATTCGTTGTAAATAAGTCCAGTAGTATCGATGGGTTCTTTTGCAGAGGGTACGTAGAGTTTTGACAGCGTCTGACACTAGCAAGAACTGTCTTATAAGGGCCCTGGAAGGTAACAAAAAGTCAGATTTTTAAGACTAGGCTGAAGTATGATGGCGTTGTTTTCCTTATTAATAATGATGATGTACCTAAGTAATGATGAAAAATCATTTATTTCAATAAAATCACAAGGATCACTTTGAAACGTCTTAGGAACTAGGTGAAGCTAATACGCCGATTCCACGCGACCAAGCCTAGAAGAATCAGGCAACAAACACGGCTTGGGGTCTACCTTTTTTTTAATGATCCTTTTCTTAAAGCTATGTAGAGCTCCAGTGTGATGCCAATCGAACAAGGTGAAGGCTCAAACAAGAATAATTATTAAAAGTTAGTTGATAGTTAGATGTTAAATTACCTACGTTTTAGAAACTAAAAACATAAATTAGGTCACGATTCACGACTGTAATCCCCAAGTACGGTAGACATCCTCTCAGAACTCCAGACGCTTAGATCCTTTGAAGATGTCTAGTGGGGGTAGTCAGAGGCACGTCCAAACATAATATTTGGCACATACCCACATTTTGCAGTTAGCATTACATACGTGATAGGTTGCAAGCCCATCGCCGCTTATAAGAATACTAACTGGTTTCCTCACAATGTTTTCCTTTACCGTTTCGAGCACGTGTTTTTGATGCGCATATAAATTTTTCGAACAGAAAAATCCATTGTTGCACGCCGGGATTCGAACCCACGACCTTCAGATTGATAGTCGAGGTACCTCTCACTCAGCCAACACGGCTGAGACAAATTTGACAAATCGAAAAATAAATACATATATTGAGCTTTTGTTTTGTTTATTTTTTTTTAATAGGTACAGTAGTTTCTTAGTTTGTTCATTACAAACAACTAACTATTTTATTTACCAACAATAAAATGCAATGGCCTAAAAAAACCGATAATGCAAACAACATCACCAATACATTATTACAACAACGGGAAATTACTCACGTAAATGATAAATTGTCAATGTAATAATGTGTAATAATGTGTACCTAGTACAACTCACGAAAGTTTTGAAAGTGGAACATCACCAATGTTTAAAATAGAAATAATTACGTTTAGGAAACTAAAAAAAAACCGACGAAAATGTTTAGATCAATCGAAAAGTCCTACGAAGTAACTATTAGTCCTACATTAATTATAATTTAAATGGGACCAACTTGGGACTATTCACTACACAATAAAAAAACCGGCCAAGTGCGAGTCGGACTCGCGCACGAAGGCTTCCGTACCACTGTCTATAAAAAACGGCAAAAAAACACGTTTGTTGTATGGGAGCCCCACTTAAATACTTATTTTATTCTGTTTTTAGTATTTGTTGTTATAGCGACAACAGAAATACATCATCTGTGAAAATTTCAACTGTCTAGCTATCACGGTTCATGAGATACAGCCCTGTGACAGACAAACAAACAACGAAGTCTTAGCAATAGGGTCCCGTTTTTACCCTATGGGTACGGAACCCTAAAAATCATTCAAATCGGTTCTCCAGGTAAAAATGAGAGCCATCCTTCGTCAGTTAAAAATAAAATAAAATGCTTTCTTCACATTTAACATTATTTTCTCTGTATCAAGTGAGCGAGTCTATGATATCTACTAACCTTTTTCTCATTTTTACAATCCACAGCTCTTGCCAACATCAACAGCAAAAACCACACAATCTTCATAATTCTGTAATTACTTGCAGATGTTACTATTCTACCATTATCCACGATCCAATCACCATAAATTGTATTCTATCCTATCGTCATAGTACCTTTACCATAGCTAATAGATACTATGACAATATTTCAGCTCATTAAGATCTAGTGATAGGAATCCAGTTAAAATAACATCAAGCAAATTGTTGTCTGATAAACGTTTTAAAATAGGTTTAATCTAGAGCGATAATGATTATTATGCCTAGGTTGGTAATGATTACAATGATTACCGATGGTAATCACAATGTACCTACTAAATTTAAAGAACTTTAAGTATTTACCTATTTACAATTAATTACGTTTTAAAAACTAATAACTATGTTTATAAAACTAAAAATTTACCTACAAAAATATGTCGGCCAATCGAAAAGTCAGGAGATATTGGTTTTGTTAAGTTTTAAGAGGCTCCCAGTCGCTGATTGCTCTTTTTCGAAACGAAAAAAGAAATACTTCTGAACAAGCCACATCTCCTATTTTTATAAGTATATTACTTCAGGTTCCTACCTAGATTTCTATTAAGCTGAAAACATAATAGCAGAAACTTTTCACGATAAAGATATTATTTTAAAATGATACGTTTTAGAATTTATGATCGAAATATTTTATATACCTACTATTAAAATCAACTTGTGATTTGGTAAAGATAGGTACTATGTAGATCTAGATTTCTATTAGGATAGATTTTTGATAAGTAATTTACATAATTTATATCATTAATTTATTCGAAAAGCTAAGGCGGACCACGCTCCCACGTGTGTTTGTCGCCATTGCAGCGGTCGGTAGGATTATTTATCGAAGTGATTAAAGATGGGTACATCTTTATTCACATATACTATACATTATAAAATAGGAGATGTGGCTTGTTCACAAGAATTTATTTTTTCGTTTCGAACAAAAACAATCGTCGACTGGGAGCGCCTTAAGAAGGAACTTTTAGTCCTACATGAATATAATTTTAATGGCACAAACTTGGGACTATTCTCCCATACATACTAACCCGCACTAAGGGTTCCGTATCTATAAAAAACCGGCCAAGTGCGAGTCGGACTCGCGCACGAAGGGTTCCGTACAATTATCTATAAAAACGGCAAAAAAAACATGTTTGTTGAGCCCTCTTGAATGATTCTGTTTTTAGTATTTGTTGTTAGAGCAGCAACAGAAATACATAATCTGTGAAAATTTCAACTTTCTAGCTATCACGGTTCATGAGATACAGCCCTGGGATAGACAGACGGACAGACAGACAGACGAACAGCGAAGTCTTAGTAATAGGGTCCCGTTTTATGGGTACGGAACACTAAAAACGGCAAAAAACACGTTTGTTGTACTTGTATAAGAACCCCTATTTTTCTGTTTTTAGTATTTGCTGTTATAGCGGCAACAGAAATACATAATCTGTGAAAATTTCAACTGTCTAGCTATCACGGTTCATGAGATACACAGACAGACAGACGGACAGCGGAGTCTTAGTAATAGGGTTCCGTTTTACGATTTGGGTGCGGAACCTTAAAAATCATCAAAATTAGATCACTAGGTAAAAAGGTCATACATAAAAAGAGCAACAAAATAGACAGTCGGATGATAACTTCCTCTTTATTTGTCGGTTAAAAAAGGCGTTAGGTAAACTAGTTAGGTACTATATTCGTTCAGTGATAGTGCGAAATTCCCAGCAATGGTAAGTGGAAAAACCCACGTTGAGCTCACACCTCCATATGACCTGTCCATATTCCATTGTGGAGGCCACCGTGTGCTGGATAGAGTTTATGTTCATGCCTTCGAAGGTGAAAGATCCCTGGAAACAAAGTAGTAACCAATGTATGTAAAGTGGACATCCTGTATTTATTACATCGTACTGTGAAAATACATATTCTTTTTTCCATATTCAGACTGTCTGATTGTATGTCCGCGATTTACTCAAAAACGACTAAATAGATTTTGATGGACACAGCTTGTTGCTGTCATCAAAAAGATTAAAAAAAAATGTATGCACAAAATACTCAGTATTGGTCATTATGCATTCAGCATGAATCCATATTTTGATACGTTTTGCTTTCTTCTTTCAGGTTACCACTGACGCGGAGCTGTGCCAATCACAGTGCTCGAATTAGTTGACCCAAAAATTTCGAGCGCTGTTTAGGACGATTGATCACTGCTTCAAAGTGGTGGATGGGTCTGTGCAGACCGCTACGCTCCCGACAATAAGACCATGCTCTTTGCCCTGCGTTACAGCAGTTTCATTCAAACTATACCTACACTATCAAGTTGATAGTTAGCATTATCAGCTAGGTATTTAGTTATTAAATTGTAAGTGTACTGTCAATATTTTTTTTTTCTTTATGTGATTCTTCTCTAGTGTGCTATTTTGTGTTATGTTATAGTTAATTATTATTATAAATGGTGTTTAGGTTAATGTGTGTTATATTGTTTTAAGTTCAGCTACCTTGTGTCATAATGTCCGTGATATCAAAACTGGTCTCAGCAGAATACCAGCGCTGCAACAATGGTAACATGTTGTAGCATAATATGCTGAGCTGAAGACCATTTCACCACCACACAGAACTAATAACCGATTTTTTGTTGAATTTATTTATTTTGTTACATAATCACTATCACTACATAGTATAAAGCAAAGTCGCTTTCAGCTTCCCGCGTATGTATGTATGTATGCTTGCTTATATCTTTAAAACTACACATTTTGATGCGGTTTTTTTTAATAGATAGAGTGATTCAGGAGGAAGGTTTATATGTATAATACATGATGAAATGTCTTACGCACAGCGAAGCGGGCACGGGTCATCTAGTTAGATATAATATATAAGGTAATTAGATTTACATCTGTTTTTAATTTCATTTATGTTTTCTTTTTATATTAATGGTGGTTTGAATAAACGTTTTTCCTTCTTTCTTTCTTTCTTTTCTTTCTTACACGTATGATAACCAACTATAGACATAACAATAGTAAAACGTAAGTACCTTCTTGAATGAACAGTTAGTCGGATCAAGTAACGAGAAACCGACTGTTTTAGAGAGCAGATTCAGCAGTATACCGTGACAACTGATGCCATTCACCATGTATGACAACTTCCATTTACCATATTGCAAGACAAAACTCTTCAGTTTCAACTAAAAACAAAAACAAATTAAATTCAAATTCAAAAATCATTTATTCCAATAAAATCACAAGGATCACTTTGAAACGTCTTAGGAACTAGGTGAAGCTACGCCTGTTCCTCGCGATCAAGCCTAGAAGAATCAGGCAACGAACACGGCTTGGGGTCTAACTTTTTTTCAATGATACTTCCCTAATGCTAGAGCTTCAGTGTGGTGCCGATCGAACAAGGTGAAGGCTCAAATAAGAATAATAATTAAAAGTACTAACCAAGTACGCGCAACAATAAAAAAAATAACGAAAGAGCTTCAGCACAAATTCAAAAAGCAGTACACACACCAATATTTTGTCGTGCCTCTGACTAATCCCGTGAAACATCTTAATAGATCTGGGGGGCTAAAACTAATCACTATCGTATCGTACTTATGTCAAAACTGACACTTACATGCTAGATTTACACTCTCGTCTCGTGCTTCGTCTCGTGTCTCGGCTCGCACCTCGCGTGATCGATAGTAAAGGAGAGAGGCGCGAGGCGAGCCACGAGCGTCTATTCACACTCTCGTCTCGTGGTTTGCCTCGCACCTCGTCTCGCGACTCGTACGCGAGTGTAAATCTAGTATTACAATACAAAAAGGCCACGGGGAATTATCGAAACCATTTGACAGGGCTCCGACCATTCCGACATTCGACCAAACCGCACTCTTAAAAATCTTCGTCTGTCTGTGATGATAATAAACAAATCAATGTCGATCTTTCCATCCTGCTACAGGCGGAAACAAAGTGACGTCTGCCCCGATATATTATTAATCTATATATATAAAAATCAATTGCTTTTCGTTAGTCTCGCTAAAACTCGAGAACGGCTGAACGGATTTATCTTATCTTGGTCTTGAAATGTTTGTGGAGGTCTAGGGAAGGTTTAAAAGGTGAGAAAAATTCGAATAATTGCCGGGAAAACCCTACAGCCCTTTTCTTTTTCCCATACAAAAGTTTAAAAAGTAGAGTCAATTTGAGCTTTATTGCTATTGTATAAAGTTCACTGTTGTCTAAGCAATGTAGGTGTGTTCCTAAGAACGGGAACGGGAACGGGAACTTCAAACAACATTTGTCAATTGCGATACGAAGTTCGCCGGGTCAGCTTGTAAATGATAAATATTAGTTTACATTTTTACACAGCGCCATCCAGCCTCAAACTAAGCAAAGCTTGTACTATGGGAACTAGAAAACTGATAGAATACTTATATACTTTTTTTTTTGTAAATATATCTTATGATAAATACTAACACCTAGACATCACAAACATCTATGTTCATCACACAAATATTTGCCCTGTGGATCGAAACCACAACCTACAGCACTAAAGGCAGAGTTACTACCAACTGAGCTGTGAGGCCGTCAATATATAACGTTGATCGTTTTCAAAGTAGACCCCTGGCCACAGAAATACCACATACCCTGACTTGCTTAGTTTCCTTCACCACAGTTGTGTTTCCATTCAGCAGACGGACCTTTTGAGTCCCTGAATTCGTCGTCCACATGAACATCTGTATCGAGGGGTCCTTCTCCAGGGGGTACGTGGTGTTCTGACAGCGCCAGACGCTAACGAGAGTGACTTTATACGGTCCCTGAAACACAATATTAAAGTCAATAGGTTTTAATCTTCTTATATAAAAACAGACGGACAGACAGACGGACAGACAGACGGACAGACAGACGGACAGACGGACAGACGGACAGACGGACAGACGGACAGACGGACAGACGGACAGACGGACAGACGGACAGACGGACAGACAGACGGACGGCGAAGTTTTAGTAATAGGGTCCCGTTTTTACCCTTTGGGTACGGTAACCCTAAAAATGAATCGCTGAATGTGTTGCTAAGCACAAATCTCGAGAGCAGCTGAACCGATTTCGGTAAATCTTTTTTTATAATATTCCTTGAAGTTTAAATTTAAAAAATTGCCTGAAAAAGTCTGAAAACTATATTTTTCTATATTAGCATACAAAAGATTCGTAATAATAATTAAAAGTCAATTTGAACTTTAATATCTATATCTATATCTACAGCAAATTTCAACTTAATCCGTTTTGTCGTTTAGGCCTGATCGAGGAACAAACATACATACAAACTTTCGCATTTATAATATTTATTAGGATAGGATTTAGTTTTTATTCTCTTGATGTTTTCCTACACTGTCGTCAAAGGTACCACTTACCTTAGTTGGTGTTGCATCATTGTTTTTCGATGTCACCACTATCTTTAATAGTAACATCGAAATAAAAAAAACCTTCATTTTGTATATATCCACCTAGAAAAGTATTTATTTCCCTTCTGTTGCCATTGAAACCCAGCAACCATTTGATATTGTATTGTTAACCAATATTCATACGCCTGTTACCTTAGTGACATTACACATTCGACGTTTTTTAGCTGCTTTTGGAGTACGAACCACTATCGTATCGCCATCGTGTCAAAATCAAAAGTATTTATTTCAAGAAATCACAAGGATCACTTTGAAACGTCTTAGTAGCTAAGCTACACCTTTTCCCCGCGACCAAGCCTAGAAGAATCAGACAACAAAGTTTAGATTTTAGAGGGGGCGACACTCGTTTCTAACAAAAATTAGCACTTTAGCAGCTTAATATTTCACAAACGAATCGAAAAGTTGTTTTCACAAACTATACATACTTTTTGAAGGCCTATCTAACGATACCCCATAATATGGGGTACACGAGAAAAAATATAAACATCCCCACTTTAGGTGTAGGGGAGGTACCCTAAAAACAAAGGTTTTTCAAGATTTAATTCTACGACTTTGTTAACATTACTAATTATGTATATAGATGCCAAATTCCAGCTTTCTAGCACTGATAATCTCTGAGCTAAGCTGCGGATAGACGGACGGACGGACATGGCGAAACTATAAGGGTTTCTTGTAGACTCGAAACCCTAAAAACGAGCGCAAATGCGTCAAAAATACGCCCAATGTGTAATACCAGTAAATCTAGTAATTACCATTACGATGATGACGATCCAGTTATAATCACATTTACAAAATTGTTCCCCGATAAACGTTTAAAAACAAGTCTAAATTCTAATGTAGATCCTAATCCTATATAATATAATATTATAAATGTGAAAGTTTGTGAGTTTGTATGTATGTTTGTTCCTCAATCAGGCCTAAACGACAAAAAGGAATAAGTTGAAATTTGCTGTAGATGTAGATATAATGCCCGAATAAATAATGAAATGAAAAACATCCCCAAAACGATAAAGAACGCAAAAAGGACGATTTCTGTATAGATGGCGCTGGTGTGCAACAAACTGACATCACAGACTAAAAGCATTCAGTCTTTTCTATTCGATTATTGTAATTTGACAGGACAACGTCTGTCACGGGTCGGCTATTAATGTCATAATGTTATTATTCTGATCCTTTCTAAATATAGGTACTTCGCTATATATTTTTACGCGGGTGTTTATCACGTAACCTTTAAAACTTTACTTACTTTTAATTACTAATTAATTGACAAATAGTAGGCGAATCCCAAATGTTATGCTAGAGTTCTTTAAGAGGTAAAGACCCTCTGATGACTTGGAGGTTGTGAGCTTTTTTTTAAACATTTTAATACTGCATCGTATAATAAACCTTAATGCTTATACACGTTGACTCGCGGGCGCGGTGGCGGGCGCGGTCACGAAATATCAAACGTATGACTAGTTAGCTCGCTACTTAGACCGCACGTGCGTTTTGAACGTGAACACTTGGAAATCACGTCATACGTTTGATATTTCGTGACCGCGCCCGCCACCGCGCCCGCGAGTCAACGTGAATAAGCACTTATTATTATAGCCGTAGCAAGAGAGCTATTAAAGCTTAAATCCTGCACGAAGGCTCTACCATACCATCCATGAATCTGTACCTAATTCTAATGCCCATCAGTTTGCTATACATGACCAATGACTATGCAAATCAACGTGGAAAAGATCATTTCAGCCGTTGGATCTCCACTGACTAACTGCTAAATATAGGCCTCCATACATTTCCAGTGACCATAATGATTCATGCAGACCATAGCTTTTAATCTGTAACCTATTTGTAAAGAATTAAATAATTATCATCATCTCAGAAATAAAAAAATATATATATATATAGCCAAATATTACAGATACATAAACAAGGTTGGAACCTTCTTTTAAGTACAGAGTACTCGTGCCAGTGAGTTCCGCTCTTCCATAGCCATATTAATGGTTACAAAGTCGAACTATTACAATTTACATAAGACGTCCACTGCTGGACATAGGCCTCCCCCATTGTCTTCCATAAAAACCGTTTGGAAGCAGCTCTCATCCAGAGCGTCCGGCGGTCTTCATTAGGTCATCTGTTCACCTTGCGGATGAATGCCCTACGCTGCACTTGCCGATACGGCCATCAGTTCTCCGAAAATAATTATACCAGGGAGATATTTACTAAAAGTAAAATTAATAAAAAAAAATGCAATACATCGATCAAGCATTTATTTAAGCTGGTACGCTCAACGTCTCGAATTCCCAGCAGAAGACGGTTCCAGTGAAGGAGAACACCTCGATCTTCCACAACACTTTACCATAATCCTGGGTCTTCATCCAGACGTGCTGCATCTTGTTCACGCTCAGATCATCGAAGATATAAACACCCTGAAACAAAAATACCTAATTAGTAATCACTACATAGTATAAAGCAAAGTCGCTTTCCGCTTCCCGCGTCTGTATGTATGTTTGCTTATATCTTTTAAACTACACAACGAATTTTGATGCGGTTTTTTTTAATAGATAGAGTAATTCAGGAGGAAGGTTTATATGTATAATAACATGCTACCCGTGCGAAGCCGGGGCGGGTCGCTAGTTACATATATAAAACTAATAAGTTTTCTGTTGAAAAATATTTGTTCAATGACAAGCTTTTGTAAAATCGAAATATAATATTATCTTCGACACTTGACAAAAATGCAAAGTTTTTACTCAATCGAAGTAGTAAAAACTGCGAGCTGATCTGATGATGGAGTCAGGAGCAATTCAACGGAACTCCTCAGTTAATAGTCTGATTAAGGTTAAACTTTGCACACCTATCAATCTCCAATGACAATATAATATAATGCCATCAAAAACATAACTTGTAAAAAAAGCCAAGTCTCGCAACGCAACTCAGTTTTTCTACCGTAAAAAGTAGTGAGATCCATGTAATACCAAGTCGGTTAATTTATTCAGTCCCTACTTTAAGGGTCCTTCTGTCTTAAGTTATTACGTAAAGGTTAGCTAATTACGCTAATTACTAAAAACAGAATAAAATAAATATTTAAGTGGGGCTCCCATACAACAAACATGATTTATAGATAATGGTACGGAACTCGACGTGCCCGAGTCCGACTCGCACTTGGCAGGTTTTTTTAGGATTTCTACACTAAACACTAATTATGTTTCAAATTTGAAGCTTCTATGTCTGCTAGAAGTGCCTTAAACTTTTGATGATCGGTCAGTCAGTCAGTCAGTCAGTGAGTGAGTGAGTGACAAAATAGGAAACTTTGACTAGTTATAATTCTTAAACTACTGGTTCAAATTGAATGAAATTTGAAATATACCGTGTTTATATAGTGACTGCTTGGTTACTGAAAATTCAGGCTTCTAGTTTTATCCACAACGAAGTTATAGGGGGTCGAAAATGGCCTGAACTGCTTCGAGAAAAGGATGGTACAGCCGTGCCGCTTTATTGCTTGACTTGGCGGGGGCACTGCCGTGCCCCCAGATGGTACTAGCGAGCTGGTCTGATTATGGAGCTCGATTGTAGCCATAGGAATGGCCTAACTACACAACGTAACGTCGTGTTCGGGCTCGTTGGATTTGTCTTGACGAGTACTAGAGCCCTAGACTTTATAAAAGCTTTATTTAATAAAAAAAACTTGTTTTTAAGTTTTACTTATCCTGCCTTAAAAAATGAGCATGTCTGAGAGTCGTATTTAACGCCAGTGGCCGCTACAAGTAAAGGGAAAAAAACTCGGTTGCAGCCCATGTTGTTAATCATGTAGTTCATTTTCCACCTGTTCTTTTCCCATAGATAGCTCTTCGCTTTCATCTGGAAACACAGAAGTTAGAGTACGATTTTAATGCTACCTAAAATACAATCCACATCATAAGAAAATTATGACTGTGGCCTGGGGGGTTAGCATGAACCAGTATCGTATCGACAATGTATCGTTAAAATGCCAAAACTGACATTTTTCGTATAGTAAAAGTGTCCGTTTTGGCATTTAGACGATACAATAGTGGTTCATACTAACCGCACTGGACAAATTACCTATTAAAAGAATTCTCGTCAATAACCAAAAAAATCGGCCAAGTGAGAATTAGACTCACGCACCATTATCTATAAAAACACCAAGAAATACACGTTTGTTGTATGGGAGCCCCACTTAAGGCCCTGTAAGTCGACGATTGCTCTTTTTCGAAACGAAAAAAAAAATACTTCTGAACATACTACAACAAATTTAATCTTAATCAGTTTTGTCGTTTACTTTTGATTAGGGAACAAACATAGCAGCCTTATCACAAACTTTCGCATTTATAATATTACTAGCTGACCTGTGCCCGCTTCGCTGTGCGTAAGACATTTCTAATACCATCGCGGACTTTTTTGTAGACGTTTTTAAGGTGTACAATACTGTAGTACATTATTTTGATATATCTCGTGGGGATCGGCCAGCGTTTGCAATGTAAGCGCAAAAAAATGTGTTTATTTACATCACATTAGAAACCTCTAAAATTATCAGTGTTTCTCCACTATATTATGCATGTATTATACATATAAACCTTCCTCTAGAATTACTCTATCTATTAAAAAAAACCGAATCAAAATCCGTTGCGTAGTTTTAAAGATATAAGAAAACATACATACATACATACATATTACATACAGACGCGGGAAGCGGAAAGCTGACCTGTAACTTGGTGTTATGAATAAATTATTTGTATTTGTATTTGTATTTGTATTTGTTTGCTTATATGTTTAAAACTACACAACGGATTTTGATGGGGTTTTTTTTAATAGATAGAGTGATTCAGGAGGAAGGTTTATATGTATAATAACATGCTACCCGTACGAAGCCGGGGCGGGTCGCTAGTTTATAAATAAAAATTGTAGTGGGGGAGCTCCCCCCTTCCGCGAGATCTAGGAGCCTCTATTTAGCCCTCCACTCGGTGTATGCCAATGAAAGAAGGGCAAGGTCTATAGTTGAAAACCACTATCAATGCCCATAAATTTTGAAGGTTTCTCTCGATTTCCCTGGGATCCCATCATCAGATGCTGACTTGGTGGTAATGGGACCACCTCGGATGTATAGGATTTCAAATAAAAAAATATTTGTAAATCCGTCTACAAACGCCGGAGTAATCGCGTAACATACACACACAAAAAAAACGACATACAGGCGAATTGAGAACCTCCTCTTTTTGAAGTCGGTTAAAAATTAAAAATCCGTTATCAAGTCTTTCGTATACGGCAGTTGTTTTTAACCAACGAAAAACGTTAGAGGTTCTCAAGTCGACGCGTATATATTTTTAGTAGAGAATGATCTTAAGTTGATCCCATTTAAATTTATATTAATGTAAGACTTATAGTTACTTTATAAAACTTAAAAACTAATTATTGTCCCTTGACTTTTCGATTGGTCAAAACATTTTAGTCGGTTTCCTTTTTAGTTTTTGAAACGAAATTATTTTTTATAAGTATAGATTTTAATAAATATAAATGGGAAGGACCATTTGAAACAAAGATCATGGAAAGCTTGTCAGAGAGAAATAACAAGTTAATTTTTATGCTAATCACGAAAGTTTAAAAATTACTTATCTGATAATTGAAATATATATGCTTTCAAAACAACAGTACATACTTCAGATTAAGTATTCTGAGCAATTTATTACTGCACAGACTTTTAAAATATGTATATATCTATAAAATATTTATACGCACGGACTTGACCCCCTTAATCGAAGCGACGTGTAATACATATAGGAAAACCGACGCTAATTTCAACCCCATCATGTTTATTCAAAGAATAATATAATAAATATTGTTATATTATATATCCACTATGTTTATTCAAAGAATCCAATGGTTTGTTGTCAAAATGCTTGATCATTATGATTATGGAAAGTTTGTTAAAAATACATTAGTAACAAGTACGTTTAAACTTATATGATAATTATTTTATGGACATCGGAAATAGGTGTAATTATGGACAATTCAAAATCGCTCCGTTTTCAAGTTTAGAGATCAATAATGATAAATGCATTATTCTCATCTAAAAAAAATATTGTCCTCTGAATTAGACTAAGTCAATCACAATGCGCGTCTAATACTATCTTTGCCACTATAAATCGTTATTGTAAGCTACTGTAAATACAACTTATCATCGTAGTTATGTTTTAGCATAGCGTAGGTGTGCAACAAATCTGACATCACAAACTAAAAACATTTAGTCGTCATAGCAACGCAGTTTTCACTAATAAATGATACGCATTCTGTCAAAATTCGTAATTTATTTTATCAGTACAAGGTTTGTAGGGGAGAAATTGGAAGCTGCCTGAAATTGCTTTTTCCTTTGTGATTATTACAAAAGAAAATTGACAGAACAACGTTTGTCACGGGTCGGCTAGTATTACAAAAAAATATCCAAAAAAATATCCACCAGAAAATCAAAAAGTGATTGTGATTTGACATTCAAACGTAAAATTTTGGTTAGTTGTAGAATTCGTGGCTTATATTGAGACTAGCTGACCCGTGCCCGCTTCGCTGTGCGTAAGACATTTCTAATACCATCGTTGACTTTTTTGTAGACGTTTTTAAGGTGTACAATACTGTAGTACATTATTTTGATATATCTCGTGGGGTTCAGCCAGCATTTGCAATGTAAGCGCAAAAAAATGTGTTTATTTACGACATCACATTAGAAACCTCTAAAATTATCAGTGTTTCTCTACTATATTATGCATGTATTATACATATAAACCTTCCTCTTGAATCACTCTGTTTATTAAAAAAAACCGCATCAAAATCCGTTGTGTAGTTTTAAAGATATAAGCAAACATACATACAGACATACAGACGCGGGAAGCGAAAGCGACTTTGCTTTATACTATGTAGTGATGTTGGCGCTGTAATTGAATAGGCTATTTGACAGTATGAAAAATAAATTGTTATTGATAGTAATCTATGTAAATTATGCCTTCATAAAGCGTTATGTAGTAAAATAACTTGAAAATAAACAATGATTTATAAAAAAACAATAATTCATATTATCTATTTTTAAACGCTAGTCACGTGACACAAAACGGTCAGGATTGGTCGAATCGACGATGACGTAACATGCTTGTCAATATGTCATCGCCTGCCTTAAAAACTTGACGTTTGTTTATTTGTTGACAAGCATGTAACGTCACAGAAACTAGTGCGACGCCATTTGCTTAGAGAAACGTTTTTGCGGGTTATTTAAATTGTCGATATTTAATTTACATTTTTTTTATGGGTTCCACAGTCACTACTGAATAATCTAGAATGGTTTTCAAAATCTTGTCAAATAGTTATAGTTAGTCATTAAGTCAAATAAGTAAGGATTTAGTTTCTAATAAAAAGTTCTTAATGTATACATAAATTTGCCTTATATTGAACTTTAGTAGGCTCCAATTTCCCCCTAATTTACTAACTCAGCCACGGATTCTATAACTAACCAAAATTTAATGTTTTACAGCTTCATTAGGTTCCTCAACTTAGAGTGACAAAAACAATCTCTGTCTCAAAACAGTTACCTGTGTATATTACGAAACCCTACATTGCGCGTGGTCCGACACTCACTCTTTTTTTGGGCTTTTTATCGGAATACTCGAAGCGAACGACACCTCATCCTAATATCCTAATCCTAATCCTAATAATATTATAAATGCGAAAGTTTGTGAGTTTGTATGTATGTTTGTTCTTTAATCAGGCCTAAACGACAAAACGGATTAAGTTGAAATTTGCTGTAGATGTAGTTATAATACCCGAATAAATAATATACTACTTTAAAATATGAAAAACATCCAAAAACGATAATAAAACACAAAAGGGATGATTTAAACGATTTAAACGACAAAACGGATTAAGTTGAAATTTGCTGTAGATGTAGATATAATGCCCGAATAAATAATAAACTACTTAAAAAAATAAAAAACTCAAAAGGGATGATTTCTGTATAGATGCACTGGTGTGCAACAAATCTGACACAGACTAAAAAAATTCAGTCTTTTTATTCGATTATTGAAATTTGACAGGACAACGTCTGTCACGGGTCGGCTAGTGTCATAATCCGTTTGGTCGTAGGCTGTAGAGCCTGCCAAAGAAATGGACATGCATACATACGCTCAATAAACATTACCTCCGCAGTCGGGTTATAGTTATTTGTTATACAAGAGTGCAAAGTTGCTTTTTAACCGCGTGTTCAATTTTGATGACCGAGCAAGCGAAGGATTTAAAATTAGAATCCTGAGCGTTAGCGAGGGAATCAAAAGAGCACGAGGTGAAAAATCTTTGCACTCGAGTGCAACACGTAACTTTTCATTCCACCTCAGCGAGGAAATGACTAAATGCAAAAAAAAAACGTTTACAATCACAAGATAGGTACTTTTATTTCAGTTTAGGTATTAACTAATACATTATGACAGGTAAAATGAAAAAAGAACACCAAGAAGGTTCCGAGTCTGAGTTTTTAACAAATTAAAAAAAAGTTGTATGATATATTCGGCACCATAGAGGTAGCAGAAAAAAAAATCATTAAACCTTATAGGTTTAATGATTTTTTTAATTCACAAACTTAGTGCGCACCATGTTCTAAATTCAATTTACTTTATCCTTTAGAGAATAAAAACGGCTTTTGCACTCAGATATTGAAGAGCAAAAATACTCTTTCCGAGATGGTGGAATGAAAAAAGTATTTTTGCAATACATCGATCAAACATTTATTTATACTGGTACAATCAAAGTCTCAAATTCCCAGCAGTAATAGACGGTTTCTGTGAAGGAGAACGCCTCGATCTTCCACATCACTCTGCCATAGTCCTGGGTCTTCATCCACAAGTGCTGTATCTTGTCCACGTTCAGTTCATCGAAGGTATAAACTCCCTGTAACAAAAAAATCATCCTAGCAGCAGCAGTGCTTAGCCATTTATACCTCACTGACGAAACAGCGAATATACTGAAAACTCCCGAATAAACAAACAGTAGGGCTATTTTGTAAAAACATGATTATCATGTTATGGTGCTGAATGCCATAATACCTACGCTTTTTATGCTGTTTAGGCACCCATACCCACGCTTCCAATACAATACCTACGCTGAAGCATAGGCATTGTATTGGAAGCTGAAGCATATATAGGTGCATAAACTGTGAATAGTTACTATGAAAAGTGTACAGATTAGGTATTCTCTAACATTAGGTATTGCATTCGACATCATAACATGATATTCATGTTTTTTACAAAATAGCCCTGCAGATCTTCTCTAATTGCACACAGACTTAACTTAATTCATACACATACACACATTAGGTTCTACTTTTGAACAATTATGTGCCTAAGAGGCGGGCGTTGATGCTGCTACACAGTTTTTCTAACTTATTTGGTTCTCATTGTTCCATTAGTAACCTGTTTTCTTTGTACTTTGTTCTGAATAAAGGATTTTGAATTTATGCGCTCGGTGCGTAACTAGCTTTTATAACTGCGCCCAGGGCCATATAAATAGGACTAGCAGTCCGCCCCGGCGTCGCAAGAGTTGTAATAATAATTTTGTGGGTAATTTTTTGATACCTTGGGTTACATTATCGAAGTTTTCACACGGATCCCTAATAGTTAGACATAAGGTATTACATACTGTTTTAGATATTGATATTTTCTATAAAACTGTAGTACATTACTTTACTCTATTGTCAATCATTTCCGCAGCAAACGCGTTATAAGGATTTTTATTGGATTTTTTTTCACATGTCGGGTTACATTATCGAAGTTTTCATACGAATCCCTAACGTTTTTGAAAATATTCTATAGCCTATGTTCATCAGAGATAATGTAGGATTCTAATGGTAAAATAATTCAGAATCCAAATCGGTCCAGTAGTTTCGGAGCCTATTCATTACAAACAAATAAACAAACAATCAAATCTTTCCTCTTTATAATATTAGTATAGATATACTCTGCCTTGACTGCGCTTTATTTCTGGTAATTTCTACTCCTCCCAGGGTCTGCGCCCTGTGCCTGAGCACCGCTGGCTGTCACCGCCCTATTTACGGCACTGCTGGTCTGCCGCAACATCGCACGGATTGATAAAGATTATAGGCAATTTTTTTACCTTAGGTTTTAATATTGCAATGATCGTAGGGATGTCTAATTTTGAATCAAAGCCACATTATCTCGAGTTACATGGGCCATAAAATAAATAAATAGGATCACGACTGTAATCCCCAAGTACGGTAGACATCCTCTCAGATCTCCAGGCGCTTAGATCCTTTGAAGATGTCTAGTGGGGGTAGTCAGAGGCACGTCCAAACATTATATTTGGCACATGCCCACATTTTGCAGTAGTTAGAATTCTATACGTGACAGGTTGCAAGCCCATCGCCGCTTATAAGAATACTAACTGGTTTCCTCACGATCTCACGATCACCGTTTTGAGCACGTGTTTTTGATGCGCATATAAAATTATCGAATAGAAAAATCCATTGATGGACGCCGGGATTCGAACTCACGACCTTCAGATTGAAAGTCTTCCACACGGTAAAATTTTTATTTTCTGAAAAAATAGAGATCCCCACAAAATTTGCAATAATGTAACCTAAGGTATCAAAAATGTTCCTATCATTTCCATTAGTAGATACACC
This sequence comes from Hydriomena furcata, assembly GCA_912999785.1. NCBI lineage: Eukaryota > Metazoa > Arthropoda > Insecta > Lepidoptera > Geometridae > Hydriomena > Hydriomena furcata. The sequence continues at coordinate 23,211,157 of OU538820.1, forward strand.
CTGCGAAGCCGGGCGGGCAGTTACTATATTAATATGTATTCTATCAGTGAACAGATTCCCTTAGTCCAAGCTTTGCTTAATTTAAAGCTAGATTAAATATCCACAAATATTTCGAAGATAAACTTGTCTTGCCTTCAAATATGTACATGTCTGTGAATCGTATTTCACGCCATTTATCTCCATCAGTAACGGGATGAAAGCTCGACTGCATCCCATATTGTTCATCACGTAGTTAATTTTCCACCTGTTGTTGTCCCAAAGATAGCTCTTCGCTCTTAACTAGAAACACAGAAGTTAGGGTACGTTAATATGCAACCCAAAGAACAATTAACTACCAACTACCATTTTTTTTTAAGGATGCACGATCGTTTTTCTCAATAACCACAAAACATACAGTTTTGTTTTTTATGACAAAGATAACTTGAGGCCCTGTATGTCGACGATTGCTCTTTTTCGAAACGAAAAAAGAAATACTTCTGAACAAGCCACATCTCTATTTTTATAATGTATAGTATATGTGAATAAAGATACCACCCATCTTTAATCACTTCGATAAATAATCCTACCGACCGCTGCACGTGATACTGATCCATGGGCGGCGCGTGGTCCGCCTTTGCTTTTCGAATAAATTAATGATATACAATTATGTATAATTACTTATCAAAAACCTATTCTAGTAGAAATCTAGATCTACATATTACCTATCTTCACTACATAGTATAAAGCAAAGTCGCTTCCCGCTTCCCGCGTCTGTATGTATGCTTATATCTTTTAAACTACACAACGGATTTTAATGCGGTTTTTTTTAATAGATAGAGTGATTCAGGAGGAAGGTTTATAGGAATCAGCTTTGCACCCGTGCGAAGCCGGGGCGGGTCGCTAGTTAACAATAAATCACAAGTTGATCTTAATAGTAGGTATCAAAGTATTTCGATCATAAATTCTAAAACGTATCATTTTGAAATAATATCTTTATCGTGAAAAGTTTCTGCTATTATGTTTTCAGCTTAATATTTAGAAATCTAGGTAGGAACCTGAAGTAATATATTTATAAAAATAGGGGATGTGGCTTGTTCAGAAGTATTTCTTTTTTCGTTTCGAAAAATAGCAATCGTCGACATACAGGGCCTTAAGGATTTATTCTAGATACGTTATAGACGGAAACACGATTGGTGAAACTTTTCTCGATTTATTTTCCAAAGTTGGCTCTTTCAAAACACTAATTTAGTTTTTACTCAAAACTGTAAATAGCTAACAAGTTTATTTTAGATAATTCGTTAGATAATCATACTATCTACATAAATTAAAGACAGTTTCTTTTTAAGTTTGATGGTTTTCAAGATAATGCGGTTTTATCACTTTTTCCGTCTTATCCGCGTAGACTCGGCCCATACAAAAAAACGAAAATTTCAAACATCACCAATGATTATACAAAGCATCGAAGCGACTTACTTTTGTTTTTTAAAGTAATATGTGTATTTAATAGATTAGAGATTAATTTCAGGAATTCCTTTCTGACCAATGATTTACGCTGTGCTCAGTCAGTCAGTAGCGCAAGAGTTTTTTAGCTAACCCGGCGAACTTCGTATCGCTTTAGTATGTTAATTTCCAGTTCCCGTACCCGTACCCGTTCTCGGTCCCGTTCCTGTTCCCGTTCCCGTTAAAAAGTATCCTATGTTCTATAAAATCCCCATTTACAAAATGATCCGCCATTTATTGAATTAATTTGTTACAAAAAATGTGATAAATGAAGAACCGCTCTACCGATTTTGTGCAAACTTCACATAAACCATCTACTAAATAGTCCAAACAAAGCATAGACATTTGGTTTGGATAGGTGAGCTCGTTCTTGAGTTATAAAATTTCAACGAAAAGTGGCATTGATTTTTAGGGTTCCGTACCCTTAAAACGGGACCCTATTACTAAGACTTCGCTGTCCGTCTGTCTGTCACAGGGCTGTATCTCATGAACCGTGATAGCTAGACAGTTGAAATTTTCACAGATGATGTATTTATGTTGCCGCTATAACAACAAATACTAAAAACAGAATAAAATCAATATTTAAGTTGGGCTCCCATACAAAAAACGTGATTTTTTTGCCGTTTTTTATAGATAATGGTTCGGAAAACTTCGTGCGCGAGTCCGACTCGCACTTGGCCGGTTTTCTTTTATTATTTAAATGAAAGATACCTTTTTTAGCTTATGATCACGCACCACATTGACTTTTACTCTCAGTAAGTTGGTATCCTTGGTTGTGTTGTACAGTTCAACAAAGAGTATAACGTCGGGGTCGCTGTCGAGAGGCAGAGTCGGGTTGGGGCATGGTTCTACCCGCGTGTACGAAGACTTAAAGGGACCCTGGAAGATAAATCGACTATAGCACAGTTTTTAGGGTTCATTAACAACAAGTACTAAAAACAGATTATAGTTGGGCTCCTATACAACAAACGTGACTTTTTTTGCCGTTTTTTATAAATAATGGTACGGAACCCTTCGTGCGCGAGTTCGACTCGCACTTGGCCGGTTTTTTTTTTAAATTCCTATCTACATCTATTACATCTACCTACACTAATACTATGAAGAGATTTATTTGTATATTCTGTTACAATGAATAAGCTAAAAAACTATTGAACCAATTTTAAACATTATTTATCTTATTAACATTATCAGCGAGTAACATAAATAAACTATTTTTTTTTTTCAAAAGATCCCCGCAAAATTTACCAAATATGTAAAAAAAATTTAAAAATAAAATCTATTGTAAACTAGCTGTCCCGACAGACGTTGTCCTGTAATTTTTTTTTCCATAAGAACCTTCTCCTGATAATAACAAATACAACAAAAAAAGAATTAGCGAAATCGGTTCAGCTCTCGAGATTTGCGCTTAGCAACATATTCAGAGATTCATTTTTAGGGTTCCGTACCCAAAGGGTAAAGACGGGACCCTATTACTAAGACTTCGTTGTCCGTCTGTCTGTCACAGGGCTATATCTCATGAACCGTGTCTATATATCTAGACAGTTGAAATTTTCACAGATGATGTATTTCCGTTGCCACTATAACAACAATAGTTATTTGTTATACAAGAGTGCAAAGTTGCTTTTTAACCGCGTTTTCAATTTTGATGACCGAGCAAGCGAGAATCCTGAGCGTTAGCGAGGGAATCAAAAGAGCACGAGGTGAAAAATCTTTGCACTCGAGTGCAACACATAACTTTTCATTCCACCTCAGCGAGGAAATGACTAAATGCAAAAAAAAAAGTTTACAATCACAAGATAGGTACTTTTATTTCAGTTTAGGTACTAACTACTACATTATCCCTCGTATTCAAGAACGACACTATGAGAACACGTACCCACAGTGGACGAAATCTTTTTTCATAAAAATCACTTTATGTGTTGTGCGACACTGCATAGTGTGACTAGAGGCACATTGTCGTGTACCTCTAGCCAAAGTTGAGCTCTAAATGCACACGGTAGTGTGCGCCATAGTGTCGCTCAACACATAAAGTGATGTTTATGAAAAAAGATTTCGTCCACTGTGGGTGCGTGTTCTCTTAGTGTCGTTCTTGAATACGAGGGTTAGACAGGTAAGTATTACAGAATAATCTTAATAATGACGTGAAAAAATGCCGCGTAAAGAACCGCGTACAAAGCAAATTGAAAAAAGAACACCAAGAAGGTTCCGAGTCTGAGTTTTTAACAAATTAAAATAAAGTTGTATGATATATTCGGCACCATAGAGGTAGCAGTAAATAGGTTTAATGATTTTTTTAATTCACAAACTTAGTGCACACGATGTTCTAAATTCAATTTACTTTATCCTCTAGAGAATAAAAACGGCTTTTGCACTCAGATATCGAAGAGCAAAAATACTCTTTCCGAGATGTTGGGATGGAAATACTAAAAACAGATTAAAATAAATATTTAAGTGGGGCTCCCATACAACAAACGTGTTTTTTACCGTTTTTTATAAATAATGGTACGGAACCCTTCGTGCGCGAGTCCTACTCGCACTTGGTTTTTATATTATAGACAAGATTACACCCTTACGAAGTATTAATGTAATACTATATAATAATACTTACGGACTTGACCCCCAAAATCAAAGTGACGTGCAATACATGCAGGAAAACCGACGCCAATGTTAACCCCACCATGTTTATTTATAGAATCCAGTGGTTTTTTGTCAAAATTCTTGATCCTTATGACATTAAGGGACATCTGTTAAAAATACATTAGTAACAAGTATGTTTATATTTAAATATTATTGTATGAACATCGGAAATAGGTGTAATCATGGACAATTAAAAATCGTTCCGTTTTCAAGTAGAGATCAATCTTTACTAATACTATAAATGCGAAAGTAACTCTGTCTGTTTGTGACGTTATCACGACCAAACCGCTGAGCCAGCAGATTGTGATGAAATTCTATATAGAGATAGTTAAAAGTCTTGGGAAGGACACAGACTACTTTTTTCCTCAAGTTTTCTTTTGATTTTCGGGAACTTCAGTGTTTTCTAAATTTCTCAAAAATCGATTTTCTGAATCTACATGGACGAAGTCGCGGGTAAAAACTAGTTCATAATATTTATACCGGAAAAAAAAAACTGAAACTGGATGTTCAGACTTTTAGTTTCAGACCATGCATGTTAATTGGTTATCACTGAAAAAGAGAGACTTCTCTGTCCGTCTGTCTGTCACAAGGCTGTATCTCATGAACCGTGATAGCTAGACAGTTGCCATTTTCACAGATGATGTATTTCGGTTACCGCTATAACAACAAATACTAAAAACAGAATAAAATAAATATCTAAATGGGGCTGTTTTTTTGACGTTTTTTATAGATAATGGTAAGGAACCCTTCGTGCGCGAGTCCGACTCGCACTTGGCCGGTTTGATTCAAAATACCGATTACTATATAAAAGTACCTCATTATTTTAGCGTGGTGGTTTTGAATGATTCCTTCCAAAAAAAATGTGAAATGTGTGCTGGGACACATAGTAGAAGTGAAACCCTCTCATCACGCGATATATCGTCTACCCTCTCCACACGGCCGCAACGCTTTTTCGTGACAGAAAAAATCCTAATACCCCCTTCGTTAAAGAAGTTTAACTTCAATAATACAAAACTTTTTGGTTAAATGATAACCATCCGTCATATGTTGTCATTAGTCATCTCCATTCACTTTTTGACCATTATTCTTTTAATATTAACAAACAGCATTTATCAAAATGCCTAAAAGTGAAGACTACACAAAATCTAGTGACAAACGGCCACGCAGTACCAGCAGGAGTACTGTCCAAGTATATAGTTATAATCAGTATGAGGATCTCAGATATGTCAGATATGAGGAGGGAAGAAAGTCATGTAAAGGTGTGACTAGACATTGCCGCACTATGATTGGACGACGGTCGCGCGCACATTTACCTTTATGTGTTAAGACCATTGTAACCAACTGGAGCAATAAATAAATGAGTATGAATATGTTTAAACTAGTCACGTGGCAAACTTGTGACCTGCGAATGCCGCGCAATTTCTGGTCACACCTTAACTTGGATGGATGTAGACGTGGATGGATGTAGAATGTGGATGGATGTAGACTTAAAGGTAGACCAAATTAAAGATGGATGGACTGTGTGAAAGATGTGTAAGAAAGGAGTTAGTGATGAGATGACCGCTTATAGAGGGAAATGAAAGAACACATGTTGTACACATGTTGTTCCGACCCCACGTAAGTGTGATGAGGGCAGGAATATGATGAATCTGGGTCAGAAATAGTGGAAGTCATCATGCCTTCTGAAAACAGACTAGACTTAAAGCACAGTTGGTAGTAACTCTGCCTTCTGCGTTGTAGTTTGTAGGCTGGACAAGGAAAAACATTTGTGAGATGAACATAGATGTTTGTTCTGTGCTGAGTGTTGTAAAGTATAATAAGTATGTATTTATAAAAAAACCGGCCAAGTGCGAGTCGGACTCGCGCACGAAGGGTTCCGTACCATTATCTATAAAAACGGCAAAAAAAAACATGTTTGTTGTATGGGAGCCCCCCTTAAATATTTATTTTATTCTGTTTTTAGTATTTCTTGTTAGAGCAGCCACAGAAATACATAATCTGTGAAAATTTCAACTGTCTAGCTATCACGGTTCATGAGATACAGCCCTGTGACAGACAGATGGACAGACAGACAGACAGACAGACAGACAGACAGACAGACGGACAGACGGACAGCGAAGTCTTAGTAATAGGGTTCCGTTTTTACCCTTTGGGTCGGAACCCTAAAAAAACGTTAAATCATGTATTTGGTACTTGTAAACCAACCAAGGAGTCCCAGTGTAGGGATCTCAGGACTATAATAGGCTATTTGACAGTATGAAAAATATATATTGAAAGTAATCTATGTAAATTATGCCTTCTTAAAGCGTTATGGAGTAAAATAACTTACAAATAAGAAATGATTTATTAATAAACCCATAATTAAAATTATCTGTCTTTAAACGCCAGTCACGTGACACAAAACGGTCAGGATTGGTCGAATCGACAATGACGTAACATGCTTGTCAATATGTCATCGCCTGCCTTGAAAAACTTGACGTTTGTGTATTTGTTGACAAGCATGTAACGTTACAGAAACTAGTGCGACGCCATTTGCTAAAGAAGCGTTTTTGCGGGTTATTTAAATTGTCAATATTTAATTTACATTTTCAGGGCCAATACTTAACTGAAAATAATACTATTTTATGGGTTCCATAGTCACTACTGAATAATCTAGAATGGTTTTCCAAATCATGTCAAATAGCCCATTATGAATATTTGACTAGTATGTAGTTATGTTTATTTAATTTCCTCAGGTACCCTTTCATTTCGCTGTCCACAAGCCAGGTTGTCACTTCGAGAGCTGCTGCGGCATCTGCAACCTGTTCCCAGGAGTTCTCCTGATAGCCTTCACCCAGGTCCTGGTCGGTTCTGTGCTGCTGACGCTGATACTGACGCATGGGAAGCAGTATGATGATATGCATCAGACACCAAGGAGTCAAAGTATGCCTGTAAATTACTTGTCAGTTAATTCTTGAAAATATAAATAGGATCACGACTGTAATTCCCAAGCAAGCGCGGATCCACCGTTGAGGGCACTATGGGCATGCCCATAACCCTAATAGGCTTGTGACGTCACAATTAATTTTTGCAAATTTATTATAGTGTAATTTTTTCATTTCACTATAAACACTGTGGTTGCCCGGGTGCCCATAATGGGTGTCATGCTACCGCTGACCACTGAAATCAAAATCAGAAAGGGGGGTCTTTTGTGACTTTGACCACAACCTTTTTTGAGGGCTGGATCCGTGACTGTCCCCAAGTGCGGTAGACATCCTCTCAGCCGCTTAGATCCTTAAGGATTTCTAAAGGGGGTAGACTGAGGCACGTCCATACATTACATTTTGGCACGATACCCACATTTTGCAGTAGTTAGCATTCCATACGTGACAGATTGCAATATGGGGTCTATAACGCGTCTATGAATGCATTTATTGTTGCAGTGATGAGTATGGCATCAGGAGCAGTTCTGACAGGTGTCACCGGCGCAGGGGTCCTCCTCATCATCGTGGCCCTCACAGAGAACTGCCGAGCTATGCTGGTGAGTTTGAATGAGCTAGGGAGCTTTGTGACGCAGTTCAGAGGCTAAACGACTGCTGGAAGAGCCTGACGAAGTTACTCTACTCACAAACATACTTGTTTATGATATCAGGGTAGATAACTCTTAAACTGTAAATAACTGCTCCAAGCATGGTAGACATTGCAGAGTTTAAACTATAGTGGTTGTTGATCATTTTAAGGTTTCGAGTCAACAAGAAACCCTTATACCTAGTTTCGCCATGTCCGTCCGTCCGTCCGTCTGTTCGCAGCTATACACATAAGCAATGTCAACAAAGTTTAAATTTTACAAACAATTTTTGTTAGGGTACCTCCTCTACACCTAAGGTGGGGATGTTTTTTTTTTCTCGCGTACCCTATAAAGGGTGTTGTTAGATAGGTCTTTAAAATGTATGGAGGGTTTGTGAAAACAACTTTTGGATTAAGAGACCCGTTTGTGAAATATTAAGTTTTAAAGTGCAAATTTTTGTTAGAAAGGAGAGTCCCCCTCCCCTCAACCCATCTAAAATCTAAACTATTGGGTTTGGACTACGAAACCCTACATTGCGCGTCATCCGACATGCACTTGGGCCATTCACCACGTTTTATCTTAAACGCTGACGCTTCGATCGGCGTTTCGCGAATTCGCCAATATACCGTTGATCACGGGCGATGCTCATCATGATGGAGAGCATCTGAATTACCTCGAAACGTCAGAAATACAAGATAAAACGTGGTATTAGTCGTATTTCTATGTAAAATAGTTAACATTCTGTGAGATTTCCTGGCGTTAGCTGGTTACTTTCCTATCAACAGGTCTATTTACTAGTGGCGTCTTTGGTCTGGATGGGGATCATGTCTCTTGCTCTTGCTAAAATTGGACGCTCGTGCATCAGATTCAAGGATGGTAAGCGACACCTTTATGGTAGGCTTGTCGATTAAATATCGATACATCGATATATCGATATTTTCAGTTCCATATATCGATATTTTTGGGCGATACATTTTTTAACGATTATATCGATATCAAATATCCAATATCGAAATTGTATCAAAAACGATATTTTCTTTTGTTTTTATTTGGCGACTCTGCTTTTTAATTTGGTATTTAGGTTGGTTTTTAAGTTGGCAACTCTGTATTTAGACATACTGAACTGAACTGACACATGAAACATGTCATGTGTATTGGTTTAGTTAATTTTTTTTATTTTTTATCGTTGTTCTTGATTTATTAAAAATTATGTCTATTGATTATTATTTATCTAGTAATGTACCTAAGATGACTGAAGTAGATTAGATATTATAGATCATATTGTACCGATATATCGATATTTTATAATAAAAATTTCGATATCGATATTGATATTTTTAAAAATATCGATATCGATATATATCAATACGTTATTGCATTTCCGACATCCCTACTTTATAGTATAAAAAAACCTGGCAAATGCGAGTCTGACTCGTACAAACTTCTTATAGGTGTTCCTGTAATCAATAGTTACAGAACTATTTTCTGCATTTTGATCAAAATTCTAGGATGAAACTTAGAACATACATAACCTAAGTCCTGGAATAGCATTAGTTTTTCAGGGGTTCCGTACCCAAAGGGAATAAACGGGACTCTAAAGACTCCGCTGTCTGTATGTCTGTCTGTCTGTCTGTCTATCTGTCTGTAACAAGGCCATATCTCTTGAACCGTGGTAGCTAGATAGTTGAAATTTTCACAGATGATGTATTTTTGTTGCCGCTATAACAACAAATACTAAAAATAGAATAAAATTAATATTTAAGTGGGGCTTCTGAATACAACAAACGTGATTTTTTGATGATTTTTTATAAATAATTCTTCGTGCGCGCGAGTCCGACTCGCACTTGGCCGTTTTTTTAATCAGGTACCGCGCGAGCGAAGCCTTTAACAAAAGCTTTTATAATTTAATTTCAGCTCCCAAAATAAAAGATGAATACCACAGATTGGCGAACCTGGCTTGCGTCAGCGGTCTCTTCACGTTTCTTGGAGCAGGTATTCATCATCATCATCATCGTCATCACCATCATCATCATCATCACCACCACCACCATCATCATCATCATCATCATAATCATCACCATCATCATCACAGTCGTCGTCGTCGTCGTCGCCTTCATCATCACCACCACCACCACCACCACCACCACCACCACCTTATACTAAACATTTAAACTGTTTACAACACAATGCCTACATTGGTGTAATAATATTAATATAAGCGTATAGGCTTTTTATGGGTACCACGCAACTAAAACCGCAGTTGGGAGCTAGTAACAAATATATTTTCCGATAAATTCGTAATTTTAATTAAATTAATGTCTGTCGGCGCAATAACTAAAATGGATTTCCGCACATCAAATTATTTAATTACTTATGGTGTAAGTGAAATTTTTGACGTTTTGTATGGGCTGAGTCTACCCGGATAAGACGGAAAAAGTGATAAAACTGCATTATCTTGAAAACCATCAAATTAAAAAAAATTACGAATTATATAAAAACTGTTAAGGCGCTCCCAGTCGACGATTATTTTTGTTCGAAACGAAAAAAGAAATACTTGTGAACAAGCCACATCTCCTATTTTATAATGTATAGTATATGTGAATAAAGATGTACCCATCTTTAATCACTCCGATAAATAATCCTACCGACCGCTGCAATGACGACAAACACACGTCGGCGCTTGGTCCGCCTTAGCTTTTCGAATAAATTGCTGATATAAATTATGTATAATTACTTATCAAAAATCTGTTCTAATAGAAATCTAGATCTACATATTACCTATCTTTAACAATAAACCACAAGTTGATTTTAATAGTAGGTATATAAAATATTTCGATCATAAATTCTAAAACGTATCATTTTGAAATAATATCTTTATCGTGAAAAGTTTCTGCTATTATGTTTTCAGCTTAATAGAAATCTAGGTAGGAACCTGAAGTAATATACTTATAAAAATAGGAGATGTGGCTTGTTCGAAGTATTTCTTTTTTCGTTTCGAAAAAGAGCAATCGTCGACTGGGAGCCCCTTAAGCTTAAAAACTATTTAGCTATTCATAGTTTTGATTAAAAACGAAACTAGTGTTTATGAAGAGCCAACTTTGGAAAATAAATCTATCGAGAAAAGTTTCACCCATCGTGTTTCTGTTATCCAAGTTATCTTTGTCATAAAAAACAAAACTGTATTTTTGCAATAATTGAGTAAAAACGATTCTGCATTCATCAAAAACATTTATTACGCGTCTTAAATGCACTGCGATAGTTTGTTCGAGCTAAATCAAACACAATTTTTAACCGACGAAAAAGGAGGTACTCCGTATTAGAATTTTTTTTGTCGCGTATAATATAGTCCCAAGTTGGTCCCTTTCAAATTATATTAATTTAGGACTAATATTCATTTATTCCGTCGGTTTTCTTTTTAGTTTTTAAACAGGCACATGGACCTGGTTGGTGCCTATGCCTACCCTCTCTTTGGGCATTTTCAATTTTGGCAGTCAATAAATGCTCTATTCTATGTTGTTTAAAAATCGTCGTTTTAATCATTTTGTCAATATAAAACGTATAATTGAAAATTTAAATGTTTTTAAAGTACTTACCCACAACCAGCGCTCTTGTCCTATTTACAAATACTGTTTTAGATCGGCTTCTTCAATGTTCACAAAAACATATTCTGAGTTGAAGGGTGACCAACAAAGAACTAACTAGACAAACGAACGAAGCAATAAATTAGATTTTGCCCGAATATGTCCGCCCGCTGCGTTTCGGTTACTGTCATCGACCACACAGCCTATAGACTCCTCATGCAAGGTGAACACTTTCAAACAACACATCAGGCTTCTATTGCTGATATAAGACACCGAGCGCAATTCACAATGCGCCCCGCGGCGGGCTGTGACATTGAACCGGATAATCAGATTGCATTTTTAGGGTAGATTTGATATTAGACCGGGCCGTGCCCGGGGCGTGCTTTTTGTATTAAGCAGTTTATATTAAACAGGTGTCCCGTCTGGGCCCGTCTACTAACTAAAGGCCGGACCGGCGCGGACACGGCCCACTCTAATATGAATCTTTCTTTAACCGCTCGACCCGCACACCTTAACGGTTTGACAGAATTGTTTATTTGAAGAAATGAAGCCATCAGGCGTCTATTGGGCTATGTGGTCGATGGTTACTGTCCGGTCCCGGCTATAACTGCCGCTAAGCCATGATGAACTGCTTATAAAGCCACTGGCTTATACTCGTAGGTATGAGTGCGTACTTAACTCAATAATATACAATGGTCGCAATCATGTTGTTACTGACCTAAATTTCGTAAAATACGATCAATCTTATTCCTTTTAAGGGGCTCCCAGTCGACGATTGCTCTTTTTCGAAACGAAAAAAGAAATACTTCTGAACAAGCCACATCTCCTATTTTTATAAGTATATTACTTCAGGTTCCTACCTAGATTTCTATTAAGCTGAAAAAATAAGGGCAGAAACTTTTCACGATAAAGATATTATTTCAAAATGATACGTTTTAGAATTTATGATCGAAATATTTTATATACCTTACCTACTATTAAAATCAACTTGTGATTTATTGTTAAAGATAGGTAATATGTAGATCTAGATTTCTATTAGAATAGATTTTTGATAAGTAATTATACATAATTTATATCATTAATTTATTCGAAAAGCTAAGGCGGACCACGCGCCGACGTGTGTTTGTCGTCATTGCAGCGGTCGGTAAGATTATTTATCGAAGTGATTAAAGATGGGTACATCTTTATTCACATATACTATACATTATAAAATAGGAGATGTGGCTTGTTCACAAGTATTTCTTTTTTCGTTTCGAACAAAAATAATCGTTGACTGGGAGCGCCTTAAGATAAAAACTAAATTAGCGTACAGTAATGACAGGTCTAAAACTTTTTGGAAACAAAATAAATGCCACCTATTTGGTACACAAATTAGAAAGGAGTCTCGAAGTAAGTTCACGTCTACGGCGTAGAGGTTGACTACACCGTAGAAGTCTACGTCGTAGATGTATCCTCTTAAAATATTTTTTTTTGTTTCATAATTTTTGTTGTTTTTGCTGCAGTATAATATTATTATTGTTGTCTGTCTTCTATATAATATACGTCTCTCACGGCTATATCGGCATCAGGCTAAAGTTTATAGGGTAAATAAATTGAAAAAGTTGGCCAAAGCATTGAAAAATTCGGTTTGAACTAAAAATGCTTTTTTTCTATTAGATTTCGACGTCGTCTTTTATAATTTTACAAGCTTTTATTTAACTTGCAATGTATGTATTTAACTATGTTTGATAATGTGGAATCTTGCAACTCAGTTTTGAAGCAGTTATCCCCAACCGATTGAGCTGAAATTTCGAAGATGTAACTTCGGTGACAATACAATAATATAGTGACAGCGAGTCAAGCTGTTAAACAGACACTCACAATAGAACTCTTTAGTAAATACTTCGATTGAGTAAAAACTTTGCAAGTTATGTGCAATTTGACAGGAGATAATGCGCTGAAATAAAAATTTAACAGAAAACTTAATTTTACCCTCTCATGATGGCTAATCTAAACAATTGACTGGCCTCACAGCTCAGTTGGTAGTAACTCTGCCTTCTGCGCTGTAGGTTGTGGGTTCGATCCCCACCCAGGGCAAATATTTGTGTGATGAACATAGATGTTTGTTCTGTGTCTGGGTGTAATAATATGTATAATAAGTATGTATTTACAAAAAGAAAAGTATATAAGTATTCTTTCAGTTATCTAGTTCCCATAGTACAAGCTTTGCTTAGTTTGAGGCTAGATGGCGCTGTGTTTAAAGTCCGCCAATATTTATTTATTTATTATTTAATTTTATTTTATTCCTATAGATATTGACACGGGTCTTTATCACGTAATAACCTTTAATTTATTTTCCCGAATTCATTTTAATTTTCAGATGGTTTGTTTATTTTTAGGGTTCCGTACCCAAAGGGTAAAAATGGGACCCTATTACTAAGACTTCGCTGTCCGTCTGTCTGTCACAGGGCATATCTCATGAACCGTGATATCTAGATAGTTGAAATTTTCACAGATGATGTATTTCTCCAAAAACAGTATAAAATAAATATTTAAGTGGGGCTCCCGTACAACAAACATGATTTTTTTTGCCGTTTTTATAGATAATGGTACGGAACCTTTCGTGCGCGAGTCCGACTCGCACTTGGCTGTTTTTTTTTTTACTTTAAAGATTCTTTCTGTTTTCAGTGCTGTACTTTTTTTCCTTCGTGGTGGTGTTCAGTTTCTACCACTTCCGGTATGTGCGCCGCGCCATTTTGCTGCACGAAGCCGAATGTGAATGAATTACATATATTCTATTGAAATTATACATTTTTATCGAGAATTTATCTTAAAACCATAATCATAAATAATTGTATTATTTTAGCCTTAATTTTTAATCAAATAAAAATAAATAGGATCACGACTGTAATCCCCAAAAACGGTAGACATCCTGTCAGATCTCCAGACGCTTAGATCCTTTGAAGATGTCTAGTGGGGCTAGTCAGAAGCACGTCCAAACATTATATTTGGCACATGCCCACATTTTGCAGTAGTTAGCATTCCATACGCGACAGTTTGCAAGCCCATACTTCTATCTATACATATAATAAAACTGTAGAAGAGTTCAATTCTGTACATTGAATTAAAACTAAAAAAAATACTCCTTGAGGCCTTTATACAAGTAACGCAAATCAACAAAAAAAAAAATTGAAATTTTTGTCTGTCTGTCTGTCTGTCTGTTGTCTGGCTTTCACGCAAAAACTACTGGACGGATTTTAATGAAACTTCTTTTGTTATATACTTACTAGCGACCCGCCTTGGCTTCGCACGGGTAGCATGTTATTATACATATAAACCTTCCTCCTGAATCACTCTATCTATTAAAAAAAACCGCATCAAAATCCGTTGTGTAGTTTTAAAGATATAAGCAAACATACATACATACGCGGGAAGCGGAAAGCGACTTTGCTTTATACTATGTAGTGATTAGTCCTCGGCAAAATATAGGCTACAATTTATTTTGAAGATTGGATTACCAGATGTGAAACTATCTGTCGACCAGCGAAGCGGGCACGGGTCAGCTAGTAATTAATACCCACCAAAAACATTCTGTAAAAAACTAGCCAAGTCTCGATGAAGCTGCTTGTTTATCTCTAAAAAGTAATGAAATCTAGACAAAGTCGTGTCAAGTCTGAGGTTCTTTACTGCGATTTCTTTATTATTATAGAATGTTGTGTGACTTGGCCGTTGAACATTCTTTATACGTTAGTGGGTACAAGTCAATTTTGTTTACACGTAATGTTATATCTGTTGTAACTACAGATAATAGCCAATACAGGTATTGGTAATTGGACGCTAGTGTCTTATTTTAGGTTGTTGTTGATCTTGCAACACATGCATTCAGCATTGACAATGCTGACTTCTGCTGTCTTCTTTTTGGGGCGTCAAATCGACCACCGATCTAACATAAAATAGACGTATTTTTTATACTGTTTGTTTCAGGCTCGCCTTTACATAAGTATTATTGAAATACGCAGCTTTATCAAGCCTACAATTGACTGGTTATTGAATCAACGTTTTCTAAGTGGCAATTTTCCATCGTTAATTTAAGCTGTTCTGGCGACAGATTGGTGCAATGGTGTCATGGAGCACCTGGTTTTGTACCCTTGTGTACTCTTCAACGGCCAAGTCTCATAACATTCTATAATAATAAAGAAATCGCAGTAAAGAACCTCAGACTTGACACGACTTTGTCTAGATTTCATTACTTTTTAGAGATAAACAAGCAGCTTCATCGAGACTTGGCTAGTTTTTTACAGAATGTTTTTGGTGGGATTTCACTTCTTTTTGTAGAAACGTGGGCTTATTGATTTATTTTATTAGATTTTCTTATTTGACACAGTTTTTTTTCTTTTTATGAGTAGTTTTTTATTATAAAAACAAATCGTAAGCGCGTTTAAAATACAGTCAGCGCCATCTAGCGACGTGTGCGGGTATCACCGCCACTCTTAATCCAATGCATTATATTTTGATCAAATTTTAGTGAAATTAATATTTTAGTTTATTTAATTTGTTAATTTGTTTATTCAATTTGTGTAATGTTCGAGTAGAATAAAGTTAATCGTTCGACTATTTCTTCTTGTAAACTTGTAAGTATAAGTAAGTATAAAAGCCAGTCTAGTCTTATCCAGAGTTTTCCTTTAATTTTATAGCGTACTAGCAGTCCGCCCCGGCGTCGCACGGATGTAATAATGATATTATAGGTAATTTTTTTACACCTTGGGTTACATTATCGAATTTTTCATAAGGATCCCTAATAAAACTTTTAGTATCGCAGACTTTTTTTGTAGATATTGATGTCCTCTTTAAAACTGTAGTATATCACTTTGCTCTATTGTCAACAATTTCCGCAGAGTACGCGATATAAGGATTTTTTTGGATTTTTTTCACACGTTGGGTTACATAATCGAAGTTTTCATACGGATCCCTAATAGTGAGACATATGGTATTGCATACTTTTTTGTAGATATTGATGTCCTCTTTAAAACTGTAGTACATCACTTTGCTCTATTGTCAACAATTTCAGCAGCGTACGCGATCTATGGATTATTTTGTTTTTTTTTACACGTTGGGTTACATTATTGAAGTTTTCATACGGATCCCTAATAGTTAGACATATAGTATTGCATACTTTTTTGTAGATATTGATGTCCTCTTTAAAACTGTAGTACATTACTTTGCTCTATTGTCAATAATTTCCGCAGCAAACGCAATATAAGGATTTTTTTTTAAATTTTTCGCACTTTGGATTACATTATCGATGTTTTCATACGGATCCCTAATATTTTTGAAAATATACTATAGCCTATGTTCATCAGGGATAATGTAGGATTCTAATGGTGAAAGAATTTTTCAATTCGGTCCAGTAGTTTGAATATTTTTTGTAAAGGCGGTATGTCGATCTCTAATTTCTTATCAGGGTCACCAGGTACTCCAGATCTTCGATTATTCTAGTTTTTATGGTTTTCCCTTTATGTGGCCATTAAACCCTAACTCTGTACCAAATTTCAGCTCTCTGAGTTTATGGGAAGTACTAGTTCTATTCTGATGATCATGAGTGAGTGAGTGAGTGAGTGAGTGTCTGTCTAAAATGCGAAACTTTGCTTTCGCTTAACTTCGTAACTAAATGACCTACAGACTTGAAATTTTGGATTTTAAGTATGTGATTATGGCTTACTGGATGACGAAAATTTCAGCGTTCTGGTCTTATCCAGAGGTTCTCAAATAGGGGCCTGAAAATGCGGCGAAATGGTTCCAGTAAAGGATGGTACGGCAGAGTTTGCTTCGCGCTCGACTTGGCGGGGGCACTGCCGTGCCCCCAAATTCATGTTGTGAGACCGAGCTTCCGCCTTTTTTCGTGAGTATGTGTGGGTTTGTGAGTATGTGTGTATGATAATTATTATAAATAATATAAAATCATTATGCTAATAATAACTAAAATCTCCCAAGCATTTATTATTAATAATTTAAAATTCCAGCGTATTAGGTATCTAAAAGGGGCTGTCAGGGGACTTCCAAACATTAAATTTGGCACAATATATATACTTACTTACTTACAGTTATTATTTCATGCGTGACAGGTTGCAAGCCCATCGCTGCTGCGAGAGTTTTTGGTTTTGTTTTGATTTGGACAATGTTTTCTTTACTGTTAAATTCGCATTTATTTTTAATCTATCTGAGCAATTCTTGATATATAATCTGAATCTCGGAAACGGCTTCAACGATTTTGATGAAATTTAGTATGCAGGCGGTTTCGGGGGCGCAAGGAAATACCGAGTAAAGCTCGGTCATCCAGGTACTATTATTAATTGAAACAAGGCCGGGATTCGAAGCTACGATCTTCGGTTCTAAGGTCCAAGCACCCACTAGGCTAACGTACAAGAATAATCACCGGAAAATAGAGAAATAACTTTGTTATTTCGGTTTTCCCTTACGATGTGATAACACTCAATTCTGCTTCTTAGTGCGGCGTCTACTAATCTTAGGCCTTATTTAGACCGATAGCGTGTGTTATCGAATACTCCATCCAGCTATATAATAGGCTATTTGACAGTATGAAAAATAAAGTGTTGTTGATATAATCTATGTAAGTTATGCCTTCGAAAAGCGTTATGGAGTTATAACTTGAAAATAAACAATAATTTATTAAAAAACCCATAATTAAAATTATCAATTTTTCAACGCCAGTCACAATGACACAAAACGGTCAGGATGGTGGTAAACGGTGGTCGAATCGACGATGAAAAAGCATGCTTCGCATACATGTCTTCGCCTGCCTTGAAAAACTAGCCGTTTATTTACTTGTTGACAAACATTGTGACGTCACAGAAACTAGTGCGACGCCATTTGCATAAAGAAGCGTTTTTGCGGGTTATTTAAATTGACGATATTTAATTTATATTTATAGGGTCAATACTTATCAGAATTTCAAATAATATTGTTTTATGGGTTCCATAGTCACTACTGAATAATCTAAAATGGTTTTTTAAATCTTGTCAAATAGCCCATTGTTAATTGCCCTATTATGATAAGATATTGCTGCTTTTTGAATTTGTGCTGAAGCTCTTTAGTTATTTTTTGTACGTACTTGAGTAGTAGGTACTTTTAATTATTATTCTTGTTTGAGCCTTCACCTTGTTCGATTGGCACCACACTGGAGCTCTAGGATCATTAAAAAAAGATAGGTCCCAAGCCGTGTTTGTTGCCTGATTCTTCTAGGCTTGGTCGCGTGGAATCGCGTTTTTAAGTAGCTCTTAAAACACACATACACATCCACGCAGCACGCACACCTGCGGACGTTTGTTGTTATAAAGACAGACAGATTTTATACTTTTTTACAAAATCATAATCACAAAAAAAACATATGTATATACACATGCAACCTCTCTGCTCGGTGTGACCTCTCCCTATATCGGTATGTCGTACACCGACCGTCCCTATAAATCACAATACCCTCGATAAGGATTTGTGACTTTGTACACGCAACCTTATAATCCCTATTTTCTCATTGATAAGCTCCCCCCTTATTATATTCCGGGTATTTTACTCTGGCGATATTTGTAGGAGATTTATTTGTTGGCTAAAAATGTATTGGACAGCAACTAGGGGATATAAATTAGGATATTATTGATATGAAATACACTACGTGGTATTTTGTTTTAGAAAGTATAGCTAGTAAAAAAATTGAGGGATATAGGGTCATAGAACCGGTTGTGGTGCCTACCCCGGCTTTGGTCATTTTCAATTTTGGTAGTCATTGCTAAGCATAGCAAACAAACTTGTTAAAATCTATAGTTAAGTCGAGTAATTAATGTGTTTGATGAATGCAGAATAGTTTTTTCTCAATAACCGTAAAACATACAGTTTTGTTTTTTATGACAAAGATTTATGACAAAGACTTATGGATATAATCTAGATAAATTACAGACAGAATCACGATTGGTGAAACTTTTCTCGATAGATTTATTTTACAAAGTTGGCTCTTCAAAAACACTAGTATCGTTTTTAATCAAAATTATAAATGGCTAAACAGTTATTTTTTATATAATTCGTTAGATAATCATACTAGCTAAATAAATTACAGACAGTTTCTTTTTAAATTTGATGGTTTTCGAGATAATGCAGTTTTATCACTTTTTCTGTCTTATCCGAGTAGACTCAGCCCATACAAAATGTCAAAAATTTCACTTATCACCTTAATACAAATCTTTGTATAGAGTCCGTACAACCATACAACCTGTCACAAATGAAATGCTAACTACTGCAAAATGTGGGCATTTACCAAATATATTGTTTGGCGTGCCTCTGACTACCTCCTCTAGACATTTTCAAAGGATCTAACCGTCTGGAGATCTGAGAGGATGTGATTACTCCGTCTAGACATCTTCAATGGTTCTAAGTTCTAAGCGACTGGAAGTCTAACCCTCGTATTCAAGAACGGCACTATGGCGCACGCTACCGTGTGCCTTTAGAGCTCAACTTTGGCTAGAGGCACACGACAATGTGCCTCTAGTCACACTATGCAGTGTCGCACAACACATAAAATGATGTTTATGAAAAAAGATTTCGTCCACTGTGGGTGCGTGTTCTCATAGTGTCGTTCTTGAATACGAGGGTAAGAGGATTTCTACCGTACTTGGGGATTACAATTGTGATCCTATGTATTTTATTTTTTATTTTTGAGAAAAAACGATTCAGCGTTCTTCAATTTTTTTTATTACTCGTCTTAGATTCGTTCTATATTTTCATAACTGATTTCTCATCCTAAAACTTCTTATCATTAACTTTCTGATTTACGTTATTAGTATTAGTAAGATAAAGTTATTATGATATATGATATATTATGTATGTGTTTGTGTAATTCTTGAATAAAGAGTGAATCTTGGTTTCAATCAGACATCCCATAAATGCAAAAGATTCGAAGAAAAAGAGTAGACTTCCATCCATTGAACGAATGAACAAGATACGTCTAAAATTCTACCGTAAGTACATTATCTCTCATCTGACAGTGACAGTGACAGTGACAGTGACATGCCATCATTGGGGAGCAATTTGTCAGTTGGCAGTCAATCTGAGTTGGGTCGGTATCACGACCACCTTACGTCAATGAGATTACGCTTCAGGTCGAGGCTTGTCACTTTCTCACCGCTAGTAGTACTGTTTTAACCAGGAAATATCAGCATTAAGTGTACATTTCCACTGATGCGGAGCGGACCGTGAGTTAACCAATCACAGCATTCTAAATTTTGGGTCAATTATTTTAAGCTCTATGATTGGTCAATTCACAGTCCACTCCGCATAGCTCCGCTTAGGTGGAAACTGAAACTTACTGGAATACCGTGGTTTTAGGGTTCCGTACCCAAAGGGTAAAAACGGGACCCTATACTAAGACTTCGCTGTCCGTCTGTCCGTCTGTCTGTCTCAGGGCTGTATCTCATGAACCGTGATAGCTAGACAGTTGAAATTTTCACAGATTATGTATTTCTGTTGCCGCTTTAACAACAAATACTAAAAACAGCATAAAATAAATATTTAAGTGGGGGTTGCCGTTTTTTATAGGTACGGAACCCTTCGTGCGCGAGTTTGACACGCACTTGGCCGGTTTTATTAACCTTTGACGTGCCTGCGACTACCTACCTCCACAGACATCTTCAAGCATTCGAGCGTCTGCAGATCTGAGACTATATCTGATCTACCGTACCTGGGAGTTATAGTCGTAATTCTACATATGTCATTTTGATTATCTACAGGTTATTTTTCAAAGCTTATATTTACCTTGCAATGTATGTATGTAACTATGTTTGTTAAAGTGGAATCTTGCAACTCAATATTGAAGCAGTTATCTTCAACTGAATGAGCTGAAATTTGGCATAATTGTGTAACTTTGGTGACAATGCAATAATATGGTGGCAGCTAACTGATCTGATGATGGAGTCAAGAGCTGTTCAACGGAACTCCTCAGTAAATAGTCTGATTGAGATAAAACTTTGCATACCTATCAATGTCCAATGACAATATAAAATTATGTTACTAGCGAGCTGGTCTGATGATGGAGCTCGAATGTAGTTATAGGAACTGCCTAACTACACAACATAACCACGTCGTGTTTGGGCTCGTTGGATTTGTCTTGACGAGTACTAGAGCCCTAGAATTTATAAAAGCTTGATTTTAAAAATATATATATAAAAATAACTTATTTCTATCATTCGTAGCAAAGTACGGATCGTACTTTGAATTAGGAACACTTATTAATCATTCTGCGTCTAAAAGCCTGTTTAATTGGCGTTCGTTCCCTTTTCTGACTGGTTAATTGGGTCATTTAAAGAACCACACAGTTCCGCCATTGTACGTACTGAAAAATTGCAGGCTTAAGTAATGCTGAATTTATTTCGTGTAGGCCGGGAAGCACGTATTTTTCTCATTTTAATCCTATCACTACATTAGTATAAAATAAAGTCGCTTCCCGCCGTCTGTCCGTATATGTATGGTTTAGATCTTTAAAACTACACAACGGATTTTGATGCGGTTTTTTTTAATAGATAGAATGATTCAAGAGGAAGGTTTATATGTAAAATACATGCATAATATAGTAGAGAAACACTGATAATATTAGAGGTTTCTAATGAGATGTCGTAAATAAACATTTTTTTGCGCTCAAATTCAAACGCTGGCTGGACCCTACGAGATACATCAAAATAATGTCCTACAGTATTGTACACCTTAAAAATCTCCATCCAAGCCATACACTAGCCATATAGCCATAACCATCCAAATTTATCACAATTAGAAATGTCTTACGTACAGCAAAGCGGGCACGTGTCAACTAGTTATTATTATAAATACGAAAGTCTATGAGGATCTTTGTTAGTTTGTTTCTCAATCACGCCCAAAGAACCAAACTGAGTTGGATAAAACTTGGAATTTACATAGCCTATGCCTTGGAATAGCATAAAAAAATTTTTTTATTTAGGTATCACACGAGCAAAACCGCGGGTGAAATCTAGTTTTTACACGTCTTTCTTTTTATCTATAAATATAAAAGAAAGTCGTGTTAATTACACTATTTATAACTCGAGAACGGCTGAACCGATTTGGGTGAAAATTGGTGGGGAGGTAGCTTAGAGCCCGGTGAAGAACATAGGATACTTTTTATAACGGGAACGGGAACGGGAACTTACACAGCATTTTGTTAATTCTAAAGCGATACGAAGTTCGCCGGGTCAGCTTGTATTTAATAAAAAAACGTACGTAAAAATAAATTTACGTACTTACTATTAAGGCCCTGTACGTCGACGAATGCTCTTTTTCGAAACAAAAAAAGAAATACTTCTGAACAAGCCACATCTCCTATTTTTATAAATATATTACTTCAGGTTCCTATCTAGATTTCTATTAAGCTGAAAACATAATAGCAGAAACTTTTCACGATAAAGATATTATTTCAAAATGATACGTTTTAGAATTTATGATCGAAATACTTTGATACCTACTATTAAGATCAACTTGTGATTTATTGCTAAAGATAGGTAATATGTAGATCTAGATTTATACTAGAATAGGTTTTTGATAAGTAATAATACATAATTTATATCATTAATTTATTCGAAAAGCAAAGGCGGACCACGGAAAATGTTTATGAGGGGTGGGTAAAACTACCCCTATTACCTACGTAGGTACCAGCAACGCGATCTCATAAAAACTGTCGATAATATTTACGATACGCATACGCCATCTAGAGCTTGCCGTTGTTAACTGTCTTAGTCGTTTCTGCCGCGGTTTTAGGAACTGGCAGCGCCGTAAGTAGGTTTTCTGTTTAATAAATAATCGTTTCATACATCCATAGGCCTATAGCCTATAGACCTAAGCAAGAGCGAAATCTCCTATGACAAGTATTTTTTACTTAAAAGGAGATCTCATCATTGTTCATAATATTGTACTTTTGGAAACGCAATAAAAACATTTATTATTATTATTATTATATCTAACCTAGATAAATAGTCAAGGACAAAAGGTGCTACCCGTGCTACCCGCTACAATAAACTTTTGAAACTACATTGTTTATGACTCATAAACGTGCCATGTGAAAGCTGCCAGCTTTTCGCATTTTTATAATATTGAAAAATACCTAAACTGTTTTATGGTTGGCGGAGAATGCGTTAGTTCAACTTTGTACTTTACGAGGGGTGTTTCATAAAATAAGTTTCAATAGAAAAATATTTTTCATTGACAAGCTTTTGTAAAATCTAAATTTTTGTAAATGAAAACTATAGACAAATTGATACCTTAGGTTACATTATTGCAATTTTCGTTAGGAACTCTAATTTTATGATAATTAAATATAGCTTATGTTACTCGCTGATAATGTAGCTTTTGAAAGGTGAAAGAATTTTCAAAAAGTCCAGTAGTTTTTAGGGTTCCGAACTCAAAGAGTAAAATTACTAACCCCCGTATTCAGGAACGACACTGTGAGAACACGCATCCACAGTGGACGGAAATCGCTTTATGTGTTGTGTGACACTGCACACTGTCGTGTGCCTATAACCAAAGTTGAGCTCTAGAGGCACACGATAGTGTGCGCCATAGTGTCGTACAACACATAAAATGATGTTTATGAAAAAAGATTTCGTCCACTGTGGGTGCGTGTTCTCACAGTGTCGTTCCTGAATACGAGGGTAAGACATCGCTGTCTGTCTGTCTGTCCGTCTGTCTGACACAGGGCTGTATCTCATGAACCGTGATAGCTAAACAGTTGAAATTTTCACAGATTATGTATTTCTGTTGCCGCTATAACAACTAACGCTAAAAAAAGAAAAAAAAATATTTAAGTGGAGCTTTCATACAACAAACGTGTTTTTTTGCCGTTTTTTATAGTAATAGTACGGAACCCTTCGTGCGCGAGTTCGACTTGCACTTGGCCGGTTTTTTAGTTTATCCATTACAAACAAAATTACAAATTGTACCTAAACAAAACAGTAGTGTTGAGGTACCGTTATATTTAACATAAAAATAGTTTTAAAGCCAACTTGTGTTACATTACGATTAAATTAACTAAGTAATCAGTGTAGTGCACCCGCTAATTAAGCTTATAGCTTTGTCCATCATTGCTAACCAGTTTGCGTATGCGCCTAGAAAATACCTACATCTCTTTCACACTCATAGCTATTGAGCTGATACGTTAATTTTCATCTCGCTCTTGCATATGACTATAGGAAACTTGACCTTTAATTATTTTTATATCTTGTTTCTTGTCATTCGCGAAGTACCACGCCGAGAAGTGCACGCATTAATAAGAAAACATTTTTTTGTGTCAACAAATAGGTGTATTTTAGTGATATTAAAATGGTAAGAAGGCTTTTTTATAAACAGTGTTTTTTGTGGTTTGGACTCTTTAAACGGAGCAATCATTATCGGACGAGGAATATAAGGTTGTAATAAAAACATACGTCGTACCTAGTTGCGAGCAAGATGATGGTAGGTAAACTGGTTTGTGGTGCTCTTTATAGTTGGGAACCCGTTTTAGGACCAGTTCAGTATATTTATAAGTCCTAAGGTGGCGGCCAAGACCTAACTTCTTTCTTTGCTGTGTTCCTAACTCTGTCAGATCCAAAGTCTAATCTTAGATACAGTTAAAATAACATAGCCGTTGAGAAGCTCCTAAAAAACCTAAGCAAATCTTCTCAAAGAGGGTCAGGCAGGCGGCCGTCTGTAAAACCCATAAAACCTTCTACAACATGTAACATTGTGCCTACCCCATATGAAGTGGGATAGGGATATCGACAAGGAAATAATTATGATGGTAATGTCAAAAAAAACTATGTTTCTAAGTTTTATTAATAATTTTAAACGTTTATAAAAATAGAATCACGACTGTAATCCTCAAGTACGGTAGACATCCGCTCAAATCTCCAGGCGCTTAGATCTTTTGAAGAGGGGTTAGTCAGAGGCACGATATATTAACAGGGACCTCTAAATCAAAGTTTTCGTCAGAAGACTAATTAAACTAAGTATTCTTTCTTCCTTTGCACTCAATGAATTCATGCAAGTACTATCTATATATGGCGAGTAAATTCTTCTCGAAAACACTAAAGGAAATTAATTTGTCATTGATAAATTCGCCATCTGGTTTCCTTAAAGTCAAAATGTCAAAGGTCTTGAGAATCGGGTTTTCAAAGTCATTGTAATTTTCTGTTTCACCAAGTTAAACCAATGTTAATATTTATAAAATTGCGCTTATATGTAATATTAAAAAAAACCGGCCAAGTGCGAGTTGAATGCGCGCACGGAGGGATCCGTACCATTATCTATAAAAAACGGCAAAAAATCACGTTTGATGTATGGGAGCCCCACTTAAATATTTATTTGTTGTGCTGAGGCTCTTTAGTTATTATTATTATTATTATTTTTTATTGTTTACGTACTTGAGTAGTACTTTTAATAATTATTCTTGTTTGAGCCTTCACCTTGTTCGATTGGCATCACACTGGAGCTCTACATAGCTTTAAGAAAAGGATCATTAAATAAAAGATAGACCACCAAGCCGTGTTTGTTGCCTGGATTCTTCTAGGCTTGGTCGCGTGGATTCGGCGTAGCTTCACCTAGTTCCTAAGATGTTTCAAAGTGATCCTTGTGATTTTATTGAAATAAATGATTTTGGAATTTGAATTTGAATTTATTCTGTTTTTAACATTTGTTGTTATAGCGGCAACAGAAATACAACATTCTATGAAAATTTCAACAGCCTAGCTATTTCGGTTCATGAGATACAGCCTTGTGACAGACAGACGGACAGCGGAGTCTTAGTAATAGGGTCCCATCTTTATCCTTTTGGTAAGGAACCCTAAAAAATGTAATAGAATAGATGAATAGAAGTTTTCCTTCACCGTTTATAAATATTGCGGAAAGAAAAATCTTTTGATGTACCTAGTAGATTGATTTGATCGATCCAGGATTTTATACCGCGATCTTCGGATCGAAAGTTAAGGTCTCCGTCTCGGACAACACGGCTCATTCTTGTAATAATATCTATACTTATGTAACATTGTATGAATAAATCTACTTGTGTATCTAGTAGAACTATTTATATAAAGAAACTAGCTGTCCCGACAGTCGTCCTGTCAAATTTCAATAATACCACACAAAAAAGCACTTTTAGTTTTTCCCGATGTTTAAACGAAATTAGACGCGTAAGGAAGCGCTGCAGTGCCCTTATCAGGCCCAGCATAGTTTAAGACGGCGTTGAGGGTATCCACTACTATCCAAATAATTTAACCGACAGACTACGAATAACAATCTCTTATCGTAACCGACAGATACAAATAAAACCGGCCAAGTGCGAGTCGGATCGCGCACTAAGGGTTCCGTACCATTATTTATAAAAAACGCCAAGAATACATTTATGTTGTATGGAAGCCCCCTTAAATATTTATTTTCTTCTATTTTTAGTATTTGTTGTTGAAATACATAATCTGTGAAAATTTCAACTGTCTAGCTATCACGGTTCATAAGATACAGCTTTGTGACAGACAGACGGACAGCGAAATCTTAGTCATAGGGTCCCGTTTTTACCCTTTGGGTACAGAATCCTAAAAACATTATAATTGCCCGTCAGATTAATAAAACACAATCTAATAAACAAAAACACACGTTTCTCCGTAGCATAATATCGTTGACCCAGTTTGCTTGTAATAAGCATTTATTTTTAACCTACAAAAAAGGAGAATCTCAATATGACGCGTAAGTTATTTTTTGTAAGTAGTACATTTTTATCTGGTGATCCGATTTGGTTGTTTTTTTCTATGTAGATTAGTCCAAAGTCGGTCCCATTTTAATTCTAAATAGGATAAGGTGCAATTAATTTGCAGTCTTGAAGCATTTCATACATACACATACACTAGCTAACCCGGCGAACTTCGTATCGCTTTATTATTTTAATTTCCAGTTCCCGTTCCCGTTAAAAAGTTCCTATGTTCGTCTCCTGGTTCTAAGCTAACTCTCCACCAATTTTCAGCCAAATCGGTTCAGCCGTTCTTGAGTTATAAGTGTTGTAACAAACCCGACTTTCTTTTATATAGTAGAAAAGATAGACTAACAATGAAGAACCGCTCTACCGATTTTGTGCAAACTTCACATAAACCATCTACTAAATAGTCCGAACAAAGCCTAAACATTTAGTTTGGATGGGTGAGCCCGTTCTTGAGTTATAAAATTACAACGAAAAATGGCATTGATTTTTATATAGGTACAAGCTAACCCGGCCAACATCGTATCGCTTTAGAATTAACTCCCGTTCCCGTTAAAAAGTATCCTATGTTTATCTCCTGGTTCTAAGCTACCTCCTCACCAATTTTTAGCCAAATCGGTTCAGCCGTTCTTGAGTTATAAGTGTTGTAACAAACCCGACTTTCTTTTATATAGTAGATATGGATACATTACATACATAAAATCACGCCTGTTTCCCAGAGGAGTAAGCTTTCCACGAACATGACATACTTCTTTTGCTTCATTTACGCTCATCACATTCCTCATGCATGCTCGTCGGTTTAGAGTACTCTTGACCTGGCCTTTTTTCAAAACATTAATTTGGTCCAAGATAACGTTTAAAAACTAAATTCAAAACCGACTTCATGTTTATAAATAAATATTGTAGTGCTTTAAAATACATAGTGAAAAACCCAGGGGCCCTGTTATCTGTGCCTAGTGATTCAAATTCGTGACATCAACTCTAGGTATTCATGATTTCTATTTCGAACGAGATCTAGGGGCTAGCCCAGCTAGCCCTCCACTCGGTATATGCCAATGAAAGGGCAAGGTCTATAGTTGAAAACCACTATCAATGCCCATAAATTTTGAAGGTTTCTCTCGATTTCCCTGAGATCCCATCATCAGATGCTGACTTGGTGGTAATGTGACCACCTCGGAAGTATAGGCTTTCAAATAAAAAAATAATTTTGTAAATCCGTCTACAAACGCCGGAGTAATCGCGTAACATACACACAAAAAAACATACAGGCCGAGGTCTTCCTCTTCCAACTCATTCACACATTTCAGCATTTCCATGTCTAACCCTCGTATTCAAGAACGACACTATGAGAACAAGCACCCACAGTGTGACTCTGACTTTGAGCTCTAAAGGCACACACACGGTAGCGTGAAGCGCTCCACACATAAAGTGTCGTCCACTGTGGGTGCGTGTTCTCATAGTGTCGTTCTTGAGTACGAGGGTCAGCCCATACAAAAAACCAAACATTTCATTCATTTAGGCCTGATATATCCTACATACAAACGTTCTCAAACTTTCGCATTTATAATATTATTAAGATTCCCAAACAGGACAAATATTTGTGTGATGAACATGGATGTTTGTTCTGTGTCTGATAACGTACCTATTATAAGAACCAATATATTTGTGTAAGTATAAGTTACTCTCCTCTTCACGCCTGAACCGTTGAACAGATTACGATAAAACTTAGCAAGGAAATAGATAGCATCCTGGGGAGGCATATAGACCACCTTTAACACCACGCGGACGAAGTCACGGGCAATGTGCCTCTAGCCAAAGTTGATCTCTAGAGACACACGGTAATGTGCGCCATAGTGCCACTCAACACATAAAGTAATGTTTATGAAAAAAGATTTCGTCCACTGTGGGTGCGTGTTCTCATAGTGTCGTTCTTGAATACGAGGGTCATTCTCGTTAAGTTTAAAGCTGAAAATTCATTCGAAAACGCACAATACTCGGACTCATTTCGATTTGAATCGAGGAAACTGTAAAACCCAACGCTACTTTTGACAGATGCAAACACGTCACAAACTCCGTCACTACATCTCGTCAGTGGCCATACCACAAGGTCCGAAATTAATAAAACCGGCCAAGTGCGCCAAGTGGGAAATATCCCCTCCCATACAACAAACATGATATTTTTTGCCGATTTATCACAGAATATGTATTTATGTTGCCGCTATAATAAAAAAAACTAAAAACAGAATAAAATTATGTGGGCACATAAATATTTATTTTATTCTGTTTTTAGTATTTTTTCTTAATACAACATAATATGTGAAAATTTCAACTGTCTAGATATCACGATTCATGAGATACAACCTTGTGACAGACAGACGAACAGACGGACAGTGGATACAGAACCCTAATAAAAACAATATTACTCGCGGTGCAAAAGTGACAACGCTTTACGAGTTCGTATTGCGTTGTCACTTTCGCATCGATGATATTGGTTTAATAAGACTTTGTATCTTGTGGTACGGCTCCAGTTCGTACGAAAACGTGACGTGTGTCAGTCGTGCATGACGTATGTAGTCGTGCATGACGGGTCTAAAGTACAAACTTCTTGATCGTATGGGTAAGGACCATTAGTTATTTTTAGAATTGGAAAAAAGGTTTGGAATTAAACAGAAGGTCATTGAACGAACTCTAAAGGACCTCGTAAACCTCGTAGACCTAGGTAAACGTGGCAGATAGACTGGGCAACTTGTTTTTAGTTTACTTGTTTAGGTTTATAACTATCTTGGGTCGTACGGTAAGTCCTAAATTCCTTATCCAAAGACATAAGGTCATAGATCCGGTTGTGGTTCATACCCCGGCTTTGGTCATTTTTAATTATGGCAGTCAATAACTAAGCATAGCAAACAAACTTGTTCAAAATCTATAAGACGATAATAAATGTTTTTGATGAATGCAGAATAGTTTTTTCTCAATAACCGCAAAACGTACAGTTTGTTTTTTATGACAAAGATAACTTAAGGATTTAATCTAGATAAATTATAGACAGAATCACGATTGGTGAAATTTTTCTCGATAGATTTCTTTTTAAAGTTGGCTCTTCAAAAACAGTAGTTTCGTTTTTAATCAAAACTATTATATACAATTTTTAATTCCTACCATCAGCGATCATTATACATATTTACTCATTACTTATATTATCATAATAATATTTTCTGTCATATTTATTTTAAATCTAAAGCTAAAATTATATTATTAATATTATCCGGGTAGACTCAGCCCATACAAAACGTCAAAAATGTCACTTATCACTATTACAATTCTTTGTCTATGGTCCGTTTAAGGAACATAATATAAATAAAAGTAATAATAACTTTTAACTTAGCTGTCAACAGAGGTCAAATATAATCTATATTACATGTCAACCGTGCCTCTAGGCCCCACGTTACAGAGATTGTGGGGATTGTTAGATTAAACTATATTTAAAACCATCTTAGCATAAATTCTCAATTCTCATCTTCAAAATAAATACTGTACTAAGTCTGACCCCCGTATTCAGGAACGACACTATGAGAACACGCGCCCACAGTGGACGATTTTTTTTTCATAAACATCACTTTATGTGTCAGGAGTTGTTCAACGGAACTCCTCAGTAAATAGTCTGATTGAGATAAAAAGTTGCATATCTATCTCCAATGACAATATAAAACTATGGTACTAGCTAAAATTATGAACAACTAAAGTTATAAAAATTATGAATCAACTTAAGTAATTTATTTATTTATTTATTATCTAAGTTGTTTATGCCCAAGAAAGACTTTTTCATAGTTTGGTATTCCTGTATTTTCTTCATGGATAATAATTATTAAAAAATAATAATTACTTAATACCATTTCATACGTGATAGGTTGCAAGCCCATTACCGCTTTTAAGAATACTAACTGGATCCTCACGATGTTTTCCTTCGCCGTTTTGAGCACGTTGTTGTTGATATTGTTGTTCTTAGTATTTTTGTATTCTCCGAAGGCAGTACTTGTACTTGATAGACACGCTTGGGATACGTAAGACACGGACTCGTGTGCGTGACTGATAAAGAGGCCGTAATACAAGCTCAAAAGTAATATCAAAACAATATCACACGCGGTGCGAAAGTGACAACGCTATACGAGTTCGTATTGTGTTGTCACTTTCGCTGAGTGATATTGTTTTGATATTACTTCAGAATATTGTGGTATGGCCCCTGAGCGCTCCCGAGCTTACGCACACAGAAACAATATGCCACGTGCATTTACAGTTTTACACACACACAATTAGAGATAGAACACTGCTGCCTACGTTATTTACGGGTTTTAAATTGTCAATTTTTAATTCCTATCATCAGCAATCATTATATATATTTACTTTACATTACATATATTATCATAATAATATTTTCTGTCATATTTATTTTAAATCTCAAGCTAAAATATATTATTATTCCGTGTTTTAGGGCCGATTTTTCAATCATCAGATAAGTGTTAACTGTTGAATAAATTTGACATATCGTATGGAAAATTGCAATTTTATTCCACAGTTAACACTTATCTGATGATTGAAAAATCGGCCCTTAATTACCTATTTTTATGTTGGTAGAAAATGCCTCGGCATTTAGTCCGCCATTTTCTATTTATTTTTAAGTGCAAATGTTCACTGTCAAAAATACTTCGTAAACTGCCTAGTAGCATTGACACAGACACTAATTTCCTAATGCAATGTTAGCTCACCCCTTGATACCATGTTAGTAATTAGCAATACCATTAGCTATGAAACCTTCTAATTATGTTATTGCGGTCGGTGATTGCCTTACACGATATGAAACACATTGAGATGTTTCTCTTTACACAGACAGATCTAAAATTTTGAACTAGGATTCCCATCATTAAAGTGCTCTTGTGACGTCACAGAAGGTAGAAAAGGAGTAGTATAGGGTGAGAGCGCTGGTTGTGGCCATTTTAACAACATTTTAATTTTCAAATATACGGTATATATTGAAAAAATGAAAACAAAGATTTTTAAACAACATAGAATTGATGATTATTTATCTATATCTTAGCTTATGCAAAGGTTTTGTAACTGGCGATATTAATTTATTAATTATTCATACTTACATAGATAAAACGGGAAAAATTTAGATAAGACATAATTGTATTAGTTTGTTTGCTATGCTTAGTTATTGACTGCCAAAAATGATAATGCCCAAAACCGGGGTAGGCACCACATTAGCATTTTTTGAACCCCCTCCCCTCCCCCCACTCAAAATCACGTGTATTTTTTAGTACCTACAATTTTTTTTTATATTATCTTTAAATACTACTATCTTATCTTAATCTTACTACACCCCCCCCCTTGTGATATTTACCTATATATATATATGATATTTACTACACCCCCCCCCCTTTCGAGCCTCGCGTGATTAATGGACGGCCTCATACGGGTTCATGTACCCACCATGGTGAAATCAACAACTGTAGCAGTATTATTATTTCCAGATCAAAGCGCTCTGCGGGATTCTGCTGGTCTTCGCTGCGCCCACCCATGAGCAGGGCACGCCCATCTCGCCATGCCCCAACGTGTTCTCATACGAGCCCCCAGGGTCGGAAGCGGGACGGTGGTATGGTGTCGTCAACCTCTCTACTGACAGCACCCTGCATTCACTCTGGCTGAACATCGTGCTAGATTCCAAGGCTGATATATTAGGGGTAAGTGGAACTAAACCTGTGGGGCTATTTTGTAAAAACATGATTATCATGTTATGATATTCATACCAATATTTATTGGTACTGAATGCCATAATACCTACGCTTTTTATGCTGTTTAGGCACCTATACCTACGCTTCCAATACAATATCTACGCAGAAGCGTAGGTATAGGTGCATAAACTGTGAATAGTTACTATGAAAAGTGTATAGAAGATGGACATATAGGATACTTTTTATAACGGGAACGGGAACCTAACATGTTATTTTGTTAACTCTAAAGCGATACGAAGTTCGCCGGGTTAGCTTGTAATAATATAAAAATCAGCAGTAACAAGTAACAAGATTGAGATTCAATAATATCATTTAAAAAATACCGGTATATAACAGGAAAATGCTACAATAATTAATGGAGTGCTGTGCGGTTTTGGCGATTGCGATTAAACTGTTTTTTTTATATTTTAAAGGCTATAAGAATATTCTCTGCTTAAAATACTTTTTACCCGACTGTGTTAAGGAGGGTAATGTTTTTCGGATAACAACTTTACGAGGTGTCGTTGGATTTGTCTCAATTGTGGGAGTGACATAGGCTAGGTATTTTAAATATGGTGCCAAAAAATTGGGGCTAATCATTTTTAGGGTTCCGTACCCAAAGGGTAAAAACAGGACCGTATTACTATGACTTCGCTGTCCGTCTGACTGTCACAGGGTTGTATCTCGTGAACCGTGATAGCTAGATAGTTGAAATTTTCACAGATTATGTATTTCTGTTGCCGCTATAACAACAAATACTAAAAACAGAATAAAGTAAATATTTAAGTGGGATTCCCATACAACATACGTGTTTTTTGCCGTTTTTGTACGGAACCCTACGTGCGCGAATTCGACTCGCACTTGACTGTTTTTTTTAATTAATTTACTTTATAGTGGAGGAAAATAACATTTTGCGAGATATCGATCATTGTTTTTACACTTTAGTATGAGTTTTTATATAGATACCTGATTACTACACGAGCTAAATCGTAGGTCTAGATTCCTACATCAATTATACGAGTACCAACAATCATACAAGTAATTATCATCTATCTTAGTTATGCTATATCATAACTATTAATTTTCCACGGGTTCTTATCACGTTTATTTATTTCCCCGACGTTTCGACTACGTATGTTTCAAATGCCATGGTCGCGGGCACTGGGTTGCAAGCGCGGATCCACCGTTGTGAGCGCTAAGGGCATGCCCACAACCTTCAATAGACTTGTGACGTCATTTCACTTTCAAAACTTTCGTGAGTTGTACTACACATTATTACAACAACGGGAAATCACTCACGTAAATGATAAATTGTCAATGAAGACACCGACAATGTTTCGATTCATCTAGAGAATCTTCTTCAGGGTGAGTGGACCATTAAACGCGCGCGCTACCCGTTATTGTAATAATTGTGACGTCATAATATTTTTTGCAATTTTAATAAAGTGCCGTGTTGATTCCGCTGTCCGTCTGTCTGTCTGTCACAAAGCTGTACCTCTTGAACCGTGATAGCTAGACAGTTGAAATTTTTACGATGTATTTCTGTATTTAAGTGGGGCTACTATAATACAGCCCAAATTCAAAATGTATGGTTCTTGCATTTTTTTTTAATTTTTTATTCTTATGTTGTTCATTAAATATCGCCTGTTACAAAACATTTGCTTAACCTAATAGAGATAAATACTCTATTCTATGTTGTTTATAAATCGTCGTTTTAATATTTTTTTCAATATAAACCGTTTATTTGAAAATTTAAATGTTGTAAAGTGCCCGAAACCAACGCTCTCACCCTAATTTATGTATGGCCCTTATATGCCAGGTAATGCCACTAGAAGTCACTCGTCCAAATATCGACCATCCTGAACGTTACTCCATTTGTTCCAGAACTGGGTGGGGGATGTTTCTACCTCGGACAACATCGACTTTAAGATCGAAAACACAGAGATGAAAATCAACCCTGGACCAGCCACCGCTGTCAGGTACCTGCTTGATTATAAAGACATTATTTTTTACCGTCGAAAAGATGCTGGACTGTGTGAAAGATGATATGGGTATTTTTTTTCTTATTTTATTTGATTCACATTTAGAATTTTAATACAATACCATATTGGGGTTACTTAAGGTTATTCGCATGTGAATTCTTAACAGGTGGCGCTATTGGATACGTACTAAGATTTAAATTAAAGCGCAATTTCAATACAATTTTAAAAATACAAATAGAGAAACATTATGGATTAGAAAGGAGTTAGTGATGAGATGACGGCTATAGAGGGAAATGGAAGAAGTACACATGTTGAGCCGACCCCACTTAAGTGGGATACGGGCAGGAAGATGATGATGATTTTTAACCGACGAAAAAAGAGGAGGTTTTCAATTCGACATGTATTTTTAGGGTTCCGCACCCAAAGGGTAAAAACGGGACCCTATTACTAAGACTTCGCTGTCCGTCTGTCTATTTGTCCGTCCGTCCGTCCGTCTGCCTGTCATAGGGCTGTATCTCAAGAACCGTGATAGCTAGACAGTTGAAATTTTCACAGATGATGTATATCTGTTGCTGCTATAACAACAAATACTAAAAACCGGCCAAGTGCGAGTCGGACTCGCGCACGAAGGGTTCCGTACCATCACTACATAGTATAAAGCAAAGTCGCTTTCCGCTTCCCGCGTCTGTATGTAATATGTATGTATGTTTGCTTATATCTTTAAAACTACACAACGGATATTGATGCGGTTTTTTTTAATAAATAGAGTGATTCAAGAGGAAGGTTTATATGTATAATACATGCATAATATAGTAGAGAAACACTGATAATTTTAGAGGTTTCTAATGTGATGTCGTAAATAAACACATTTTTTTGCGCTTACATTGCAAATGCTGGCTGAACCCCACGAGATATATCAAAATAATGTACTATAGTATTGTACACCTTAAAAACGTCTACAAAAAAGTCAACGATGGTATTAGAAATGTCTTACGCACAGCGAAGCGGGCACGTGTCAGCTAGTTATCTATAAAAACGGCAAAAAAACATGTTTATTGTATGGGAGCCCCCCTTAAATATTTATTTTATTCTGTTTTTAGTATTTTTTGTTAGAGCAGCCACAGAAATACATAATCTGTGAAAATTTCAACTGTCTAGCTATCACGGTTCATGAGATACAGCCCTGTGACAGACAGACAGACAGACGGACAGACAGACAGACGGACAGCGAAGTCTTAGTAATAGGGTTCCGTTTTTACCCTTTGGGTACGGAACCCTAAAAACAGAAAAAAAAATTATTTAAGTGGGGTTCCCATACAACAAACGTGTTTTTTGCCGTTTTTATAGATAATGGTACGGAACGTAGCGAGTCCGACTCGCACTTGGCCAGTTTTTTATGTAGGTATGACCGGTATGTCACATTTAATTTTACCTGGTAATTCGATTTTAATGTTTTTTACATTTATGTAGGTAGAGAATAGTCCCAATTTGGTCCCATTTAAATAATTCATGTAGGACTAACAGTTCATTCATAGAACTTAAAAAACTAATATCATCCTTTGACTTTTCAGTTTTCTTTTTAGTTTTTCAAACGTGATTATTCCTGTCACAGGTTCTTTGTTCAGTATAACCAGCTCAACAAAACTCCAAAACTGCAAGCCATCAGACTGAACGGGAGGGATATCTGTAATGCAAACATTCGCCAACCTTCCGCAGATGGGCAAAATGAAGAGAGGTGAGAATATTTTAATACTAGAAAGAAAATAAAGAAGAAGAAAGAGACACACCATTTATTTAGCTAAACAATATTAAAAATATGTCAGACGTCGCTGGACGCCTGGCATGGGAATAATCGTATTTATTTTGTACAGGTATTATGCAAAAAAGGATAGTCAAACAAATATGTCAAAATGAAAAAAAAAATATATATATATATCCATATATATGTATATACATATATTTTTTAAGAAAAATATTACATGTGTCGGATGTGTATATTAATTAAACATTTGTAATCTTGAAATACAAATTAAAATAAATTCTTCAAATTTTCATTCAACTTTGCAAAATGAATATTATACAGCTGATACATATTAGACGCGTCGCCACAGCATACGTCGCCAGGCCAACAGCTGTGGGGCAATTTTGTAAAAACATGATTATCATGTTAAGGTACTGAATGCCATAATACCTACGCTTTTTATGCTATTTTAGGCACCTATACCTTCGCTTCCAATACAATACATACGCAGAAGCGTAGGTGCATAAACTGTGCATAGTTACTATGAAAAGTGTACAGATTAGGTATTCTCTAACATCATGTTTTTACAAAATAGCCCTGCTGGTCTGACCCGCCGCTATAGATGTTTCACATCAAATGATCTGTTTATATAAATATATAAAATTCTTGCGTTACTCACTGATTGAGCGACTGATCTATCAACGCCGACCCTAAACCACTGGCCTAGAAACTGGCCTCCTTTTGGTGCACCAAGAAAATCTGCAGTCTGATACGCCGCCAGCGACGCACGTCGCCATGCCGCGTCCGGTCCAGTTGGCGATATGCTGTCACTCTCTTTTGTACTAAAATAACTTTCTATTTCACATCTGCCAGGCGTCCCGCAACGGCTTACATTTTTTGTTATCTTTAAGTCCGACAAGAAACCTTTACAGCTACCTCATATTTACCCCACGTGTCTGATAATAGGCCCATCACACGCAAGCCGGTGACCAAGCCTGTAGATAGGCCCTACCCCAGGCCTACTTCGAGCAGTAGACCTTCTGATGAAGGACCCGTGTATAGGCCTAATCCACCGCAGCATGGTGTCTCCGGTCCTCTAAGCATGTGAGTTTATTACAAGCTTTTATTTATGTGTCGCGTTTTTTAAACGTGCCGTCGTCGCGCGTTTGTTGTGTTTAAAACCAAACTTCTCCGAAACAGCTTGACCGATTTTTATGAAATTGTTTTTTTTTGTATATTCGGTAGGTATGAGAACTGATCGTAAAGTATACATCGTACTTACCGTTTTTTGGAAAGCCGGGATGTCTGTCGGGACATCTAGTATTTCAATAAAATCACAATTACTTTGAAACAACACACATTCATTCTCTAAACACACAGGTAAATTCATTGATTATTATCTTTAACTCACTCTTTGCAAGATAGTTACATTGTAAGTAGTGAGATCTCTGATGCCAGCTGATGTAGGTATTATACCTACTACTTAGTAGGTAGGTACTTAGCTACATCAAGGCGATAGTATATAAATAGCTGTTTACTCAAACCTACTGTAATTTATGTACCTAGTCTGTGTTTTTATGTAGGTACTTATCTTTCTTCTTGTATGTGTACCTAGGTACCTACCTATTTATGTGTGAACACAAAAAAAAACACGTGCCCTAAACGGTGAAGGAAAACATCGCGAGGAAACCAGTTAGTATTCTTAAAAGCGGCGATGGGCTTGCAACCTGTCACGTATGGAATGCTAACTACTGCAAAATGTGGGCATGTGCCAAATATAATGTTTGGACGTCTGGCTACCCCCACTAGACATCTTTAAAGTATCTAAGCGTCTGGAGATCTGAGAGGATGTCTACCGTTCTTGGGGATTACAGTCGTGATCCTATTTATTTATTTTTATTTTACTTATTTCAATACTAGCTTGTGCCGTGGTTATAAATCACTACATAGTATAAAACAAAGTCGCTTTCCGCTTCCCGCGTCTGTATGTATGTTTGCTTATATCTTTAAAACTACACAACGGATTTTGATGCGGTTTTTTTTAATAGATAGAGTGATTCAGGAGGAAGGTTTATATGTATAATAACATGCTACCCGTGCGAAGCCGGGGCGGGTCGCTAGTACTAAATAACATTAAGCGATGTTATTCCAAGTTCCATCTAAATCCGTTTCAAGATGGAGCCTAACAGGTTTAAAATTGAAGGCCCTGTATGTCGACGATTGCTCTTTTTCGAAACGAAAAAATAAATACTTCTGGACAAGCCACATCTCCTATTTTTATAAATATATTACTTCAGGTTCCTACCTAGATTTCTATTAAGCTGAAAACATAATAGCAGAAACTTTTCACGATAAAGATAGGTATTTTAAATAGAAATACGGCTAATTACCACGTTTTTCCTTTGTATTGCTGACGTATTTCTATTTAAAATGATTAACAACCACGATAGTTTTAATTCGATAAAGATATTATTTCAAAATTATACCTTTTAGAATTTATGATCGAAATACTTTGATACCTACTATTAAGATCAACTTGTGATTTATTGTTAAAGATCGGTAATATGTAGATCTAGATTTCTACTAGAATAGGTTTTTGATAAGTAATTATACATAATTTATATCATTAATTTATTCGATAAGCAAAGGCGGACCCCGCGCCGCCCATTGTGCCCCGTGTGTTTGTCGTCATTGCAGCGGCTGGTAGGATTATTTATCGAAGTGGTTAAAAATGGGTATTTCTTTATTCACATATACTATACTTTATAAAATAGGAGATGTGGCTTGTTCAGAAGTATTTCTTTTTTCGTTTCGAAAATGAGCAATCGTCGACATACAGGGCCTTAACTGAGAGTTCGTTGATTAGCGATAAGACTGCCCATTGTTCAGCATATTTTTTTTGTATGCTTATTATTATTATTTATATAGTGTGCTATAAAGTATTTTCTATCTTCTATCTATACCATTACCACAGGAAAGATATGGTCAATCGTACCAATCCGTGGGTTTCTTCGCGATGTTTTCCTTTGATTTGATTTTTAAAACGGAAAAATCCATTAATTGACGCAAACTCGAGGAAATCGAATCGAATGTCGAGTCGAGTCGACCAACACAATCATTATCTTCTAATTTGTATTTATCTATAAACACCTAGGTACCTACTGCTGATACGACAACCACATAACGAAGTTTTTAGGGTTCCGTACCCAAAGGGTAAAAACGGAACCCTATTACTAAGACTTCGCTGTCCGTCTGTCTGTCCGTCTGTCCGTCTGTCCGTCTGTCCATCTGTCCGTCTGTCCGTCTGTCCGTCTGTCCGTCTGTCCGTCTGTCTGTCTGTCACAGGGCTGTATCTCATGAACCATGATAGCTGGACAGTTGAAATTTTCACAGATTATGTATTTCTATTGCTGCTCGAACAACAAATACTAAAAACAGAATAAAATAAATATTTAAGGGGGGCTCCCATACAACAAACTTGATTTTTGCATTCCAGCGCCATCTAGTTTCATGTGATGTTACTACGTTAATATAAGTACTTTTCGCGATCTCATGCGACCGCTCGGGGTTTGAGAGGTAAGATGAAAGAGGTTTGCTATTCCGCTGGCAGGTGGCGCTATTTTACCACTATCGGTAAAGTTAGTCGGTAAATAGATGGTACTTCACATGATCGACTAAAAAGTTTGAAATTGAATTATTGAATTCATGTAGTTAGGTAAATAGGTACCTACCTAGGTAGATATTATTAATTTCAAATTAATTTCGAGTTTGAATCCTGGCCGTGCATCAATGAATATTTCTGTTCGAAAAATGTACATGCGTGTTACACGTGTTTATAACGGTGAAGGAAAACATCGTGAGGAAACCTGTTAGTATTCTTGAAAGCGGCGACGGCTTTGCAACCTGTCACGTGTGGAATGCTAACTACGTAGTTAGGTAAATAGGTAGGTTATGAGATATTATGAATTATTTTTTATGTTTCTAGGGTTCCGTACCTAAAGGGTAAAAAACGTGACTACTAAGACACCGCTGTCCGTCTGTCTGTTACCAGGCTGTATCTCGTGAACCGTGATAGCTAGACAGTTGAAATTTTCACATATGATGTATTTCTCTAAAAAGAGCATAAAATAAATATTTAAGTGGGACTCCCGTACAACAAACGTGATTTTTTTGCCGTTTTGATAATAGTACGGAACCCTTCGTGCGCGAGTCCGACTCGCACTTGGCCGGTTTTTTTATTATTAAATTCATTAGAGAGAAGAATATTATTTAAGTAATAATTAGTTTAATAGTTTTTTTTTTACGAGATAAACTTTTCCATAGTTTCACATTAGAGGTCCCCAAACTTTTTTATCTCGTACCACTTGCCATATTTTTTAGGGTTCCGTACCCAAAGGGTAAAAACGGGACCCTATTACTCAGACTTCGCAGTTCGTCTGTCCGTCTGTCTGTCCCTCTGTCTGTCCGTCTGTCTGTCCGTCTGTCTGTCTGTCTGTCTGTCACAGGGTTGTATCTCATGAACCGTAATAGCTAGACAGTTGAAATTTTCACAGAATATGTATTTCTGTTGCTGCTATAACAACAAATACTAAAAACAGAATAAAATCTATATTTAAGGGGGCTCCCATACAACAAACGTGTTTTTTTTGCCCGTTTTATATATAATGCTACAGAACCCTCCGTGCGCGAGTCCGACTCGCACTTGGCCGGTTTTTTTATTTTTAGTAGACCTAATAAATATGCTTACCTAATAAATAATTACCTAGGTATAAACGAATAATCTAAACTAATAAACGATTTTTTTTACAAATATAAAACATTACACGCTGAGAAATTAAAAATTGTGTGTCACGAACTACTTAAATGAGATGTAGGTACTAGTGATGTAACGAATATTCGCATTCGCATTCGCATTCGCGAATATTCGCATATTTTTGCATATTCGCATTCGCATTCGCATTCGCAAATTTCGAGCGAATGTTTTGCGAATATGTATATTGGAAAAAAATATAATTTGGAGATAATACCTACTAGGTTAATAAAATCAAAATCCATTCATTTCTTATTTTTGTATTATTAGAAAAAATAAGTTAACCTCGTAATCACATTAATCAGACTTTACTTTATCATTTGGTATTATTTATTTACCATCTACTTTCAGTAATTAAGCTTACGATTCAGATTTATACTAAATAACAATTAACTTCTCATTAGAACTTAGACATTAAAAAAATATACAATGCAATGTAAACAAACAAAAACCAATTCTTCTCTGAAACTTTTATTAGTCTTTACATAAGTTTTAAATGTTAGATAATCATCTTCATGAACGAAACTAAAAACATTAAAACGAGTAATAAATGTTTTTGATGAATGCAGAATCGTTTTTTCTCAATAACCGCAAAACATACAGTTTTGTTTTTTGTGACAAAGATAAATTGATATAATCTAGATAAATTAAAGACAGAAACACGATTGGTGAAACTTTTCTCGATAGATTTATTTTCCAAAGTTAGCTCTTCAAAAACACTAGTTTAGTTTTTAATCAAAACTATGAATAGCTAAATAGTTCATTTTTATAGAATTCGTTAGATAATCATACTAGGCTACCTAAATTAAAGACAATTTTTTTTTATGGTTTTCATGATAATGCAGTTTTATCACTTTTTCGTTTACCTATTTGTCTATTTAATAATTAAACTTCAGTAGCGAAATATTAAACATTAAAAATAAAAGCTTTTCTCCCTCAAGTCAAGTAAACGGATTATTCGCATTCGCATTCGCATTCGCGAATGTCAGTAGCAAATATTCGCATTCGCATTCGCATTCGCGAATGCTCAAGAAATGACATTCGTTACATCACTAGTAGGTACTGTCGTTGACCCCCATTTATATTTCAACTAGCGACCCGCCCCGGCTTCGCACGGGTAGCATGTTATTATACATATAAACCTTCCTCCTGAATCACTCTATCTATTTAAAAAAACCGCATCAAAATCCGTTGTGTAGTTTTAAAGATATAAGCAAACATACATACATACATAGTACATACATACAGACGTGGGAAGCGGAAAGCGACTTTGCTTTATACTATGTAGTGATGAACCCTATTTTTTTTTTCACTGACATATGGACCTTTTGGTTGTCGTCGTCGACCCCTGGGGTAATAATGATAATGCCTTGTTTTTTTTAGGCAAGAGAGGAAACCAAGTAAACCTACGGTTCTGGCTTTGGCTCCATTAAATAATTATTGTTTTTTTTTACCAGTTCCGGAGGTGAAGTTCCATCCCAATCAACCAACAACTTTGGGAGCAGGCCTTCCTCCTTCGGCTACGACTTCACGCCCTCGCCATCTTTGCCTAGCTCATCCGTAAGGTAAGATAATAATAACAAGGTAGGGTATTCGAGTTAAAGCCTGATAAAAAGTAATGTTTCAATTCATGGGAGCTGTTGCATAACAGAACTGGTACTGGCAATCGACTTCAACTGTCAAAATCTTACTATGTTTTGACAGTTACAGAAGAGCCGAAACCGATTAATTACGATCACCAGTTCGGCTAGGCAATAGCCCAAATCACAATGTACTCGTCTATACGTACAACAAATTTCATCAAAATTGTTTCGTGACGTATTCGCCGACGTGATTGAGTAACAAACAAATATCGTCGAAGCAAGGTCATGGTTTTAATTGGTTCCTTTTAATTTGAATTTATTGAATACAATGTAGGTGTAGATATAATACACAATTGAAGTTGATGAATTTGCAAAAAAAATAGTAATAGTTGTAAATAAATAAGTATAAGGGGGTCTACCCAAAACGGTCATCTAAATGGCCAAGGCAAAAAAGTTTGGAGGCCTTTGCCCTAGTCTAGTGTTTACCTGGGTTTTATCACTACATAGTATAAAGCAAAGTCGCTTTCCGCTTCCCGCGTCTGTATGTATGTCTGTATGTATGTTTGCTTATATCTTTATTAGAATTACTCTATCTATTAAAAAAAACCGCATCAAAATCCGTTGTGTAGTTTTAAAGATATAAGCAAACATACATACAGACGCGGGAAGCGGAAAGCGACTTTGCTTTATACTATGTAGTGATAACATGCTTAATATATTAGAGAACCACTGATAATTTTAAGATTTCAAATCAGCGCGACTTTTTTTTTAAATTTTAAATGCTGTTAACTAGTATACAAAGACATTCTGTAATATATTTTGGTATCAGCTTGCAACCGTGCGAAGCCGGGGCGGGTCGCTAGTTCTACTATAATATAATGTTTAATAGGCCGTGATGGACGTTTATAAGGTACCTCGACTTTCAATCTAAAAGTCGTGGGTTTGTATCCCGGATTTTCATCAAT
Source organism: Hydriomena furcata (assembly GCA_912999785.1). Lineage (NCBI taxonomy): Eukaryota > Metazoa > Arthropoda > Insecta > Lepidoptera > Geometridae > Hydriomena > Hydriomena furcata. The sequence continues at coordinate 23,255,007 of OU538820.1, forward strand.
GGATATTTCTGTCTAAATAATGATTAAGCGCATCGAAACACTTGCTCATAACGGTGATGAAAAATATCGTGAGAAAACTAGTTAGTATTCTTATAAGCGGCGAATGCACTACTGCAAAATCTGGGTATTGTGTCAACCATGTTCGGACGTGCCTCTAACCACCTCCTTTGGATATCTTCAAGGATCTAAGCGCCTTGAGATCTGAGAGTATGTCTACCGTACTTGGGGATTACAGTTGTGATCCTATTTTGTTTTTATTATTTGTTTTTTTGTTCACAGTACGACCACTGAAGATGAATACTTTAATGGACCTAGTATAATTTATGTAGGGGGTAGTTCGACTAACACTAACTCGGTAAGGTCGCAGGTGAGCAACTTTTTTTGTGTACTTATGAACTTATATTAAAGTATAAAGTCTTTCAGCAAGGACGGTCTATTTTTTAAATATTAAATAACATAAGGCATGTGTGAGGAATCCTCATTTTTAGGGTTCCGTACCCAAAGGGTAAAAACGGGACCCTATTACTAAGTCTTCGCTGTCCGTCTGTCTGTCCGTCTGTCTGTCACAGGGCTGTATCTCATGAACCATGATAGCTAGACAGTTGAAATTTTCACAGATTATGTATTTATGATTATGTAAATATTTAAGGGGGGCTCCCAAACAACAAACGTGATTTTCGTATTTTAGCGCCATCTAGTTTCATTTGATGTTACTACGTTATTATAGGAACTTTTCGCGGTCGCATGCGACCGCTCGGGGTTTGAGAGGTAAGATGAAAGAGGTTTGCAATTCCGCTGGCAGGTGGCGCTATTTTACCACTATCGGTAAAGTAAGTCGGTAAATAGGTGGTACTTCACATGATCGACTAAAAAGTTTGAAATTGAATTATTGAATTCATGTAGTTAGGTAAATAGGTACCTAAGTAGATATTATTAATTTCAAATTAATTTCGAGTTCGAATCCTGGCCATGCATCAATGGATATTTCTGTTCGAAAAATGTATATGCGCGTTACACGTGTTTATAACGGTGAAGGAAAACATCTTGCTAACAAATGCTAACTACGTAGTTAGGTAAATAGGTAGGTTACGAGATATTATGAATTATTTTTTATGTTTTTAGGGTTCCGTACCTAAAGGGTAAAAAATGGGACTACTAAGACACCGCTGTCCGTCTGTCTGTCACCAGGCTGTATCTCGTGAACCGTGATAGCTAGACAGTTGAAATTTTCACAGATGATGTATTTCTCTAAAAACAGCATAAAATAAATATTTAAGTGGGACTGACTCCCGTACAACAAACGTGATTTTTTTTCCGTTTTGATAATAGTACGGAACCTTTCGTGCGCGAGTCCGACTCGCACTTGGCCGGTTTTTTTATAGATAATGGTACGGAACCCTTACGTTTTTTTTTTATTACTATCTGACACAGTAACTTCGTACTGCTTATTAGTTATTCTGGTATTCGGGACGAATCGAATCCAACAAACCGAAAATCATGAGACTCGGTTAGCAGTTCTCGAGTTATAAGTGTTTAAACAAACCTTACTTCGTTTTATTTTAATAGATAATTTGAATAGACATACAATTTAGGGCTGAACCCAGAGTTTTTTAGAAAATGTAATTTCTCATTAATATTTAAATACTAGCTGACCCGACAGACGCCCTGTCCAAATTTCAATAATCTAAAAATAGACATTTAGTTGAAGTACTCGTATTTAAAAAAAATCCAGTGGATTTTGCAGATAAAATATTTTTTATGATAACTAACCCGACCTGACACTTCAAAAAAAATCAGCCTACTTTACATAGATGAAAGAAAGTTTTAAATTGGTCCAGTAGTTTTTTAAGTTTATCCATTACAAAGAAAAATGTCAAATAAAAACAAATCTTTCTTTTATCTTTATAATATTAGTGTAGAGTAAGTATAGACTAAAAAAACTGACTTAATATTTGACGCCTATACACGTTTTTATCCTACAGAGTAGTTTGTTGTCGTTTGTATCGATACAAACACGCGTTAGCATCGCGTCTGTATCGCTACACACGCGCGTCTGTATCGATTCAAACGCGCGTCGACTGCGACGGCGCGTTTAAAAGCTGCATCTGACTCACTTGCTTATCGCATATGTATTCGTTTAAAAAACGCGGTGTGCACAGGCACTTACCCTCGTATTCAAGAACGACACTATGAGAACACGCACGCACAGTGGACGAAATCTTTTTTTCATAAAAATCACTTTATGTGTTGTGCGACACTGCATAGTGTGACTAGAGGCACATTGTCGTATGCCTCTAGCCAAAGTTGAGCTCTAAAGACACACGGTTGCGTGCGCCATAGTGCCGCTCAACACATAAAGTGATTTTTATGAAAAAAGATTTCGTCCACTGTGGGTGCGTGTTCTCATAGTGTCGTTCTTGAATACGAGGGTAAGTATCGCCGTCTTGCCGTCACGAGCTATTAAGATTTTCCAAACCGGATTCGATTGTAAATAAATACCATGATGATGTGTTTTTATTGTATTACACAGGGAGTTTACCGTGACGTATCAATATACGAAATCATCACAAAAATGTTGTATGTCCTATATCCTAAATAGTGTAGGACTGTAAGATTATGCTTTGAAAAAAAAAAATTCTTATAAGCTCCATTTCAAAATAATAAACGAACAAAGATATGGGTTCAAAGACCCAGTTGTGGCACCTACCCCGGCTTTGGGCATTTTCAATCTCTTAGGTTATGCAAAGGTTTTGTAACAGTCGATATTTATTTATTACTAGCTGTACACCGCGGTTTCACTCGCGTATAACTTGAAGAATAAAATAAATATTCTATCTATCGGGAGTTACACGTGTTATTGTGAGTCAACCATAAAAGATAAACATATGCTGTCGTGGGATATTTTTTATATAATTTTAAGGAGAACATTTCCGTCATACATGATTTCTGTGTAGCTTTAACCATTAAGGTTGCACACGCGACGGAAGCTTAAGAAATGCAGTAACTACTCCCGTTTTCCCAACATTTCCCTTCACTGCTCTGCTCCTATTGATTGTAGCGTGATGAAAAGTATACTATAACCAGCTCAGGAGTATAAACAATAATTGTACCAAGTTTCATTAAAATCCGTCCAGTAGTTTTTGTTTCTATAATGGTTATACAGACAGACAGACAGACAGACAGACAGACAGACAGACAAAAATTTTATTGATTGCATTTTTGGCATCAGTATCGATCCCTAATCATCCCCTGATAGTTATTTTTGAAATATATTTCATGTACAGAATTGACCTCTCTACAGATTTATTATAAGTATAGATTTATTCATATTTAAATAGACAAAACGGGAAATCATTAAATCTAGAGGTATAACGTAACGCGTCACAGCTGTCACTAATCAAAACGGACCATAGACAAAGAATTGTATTAACCATAAATTTTAAACAAGTTTTTTTGCTATGCTTAGTTATTGACTGCCAAAATTGAAAATGCCCAAAGCCGGGGTAGGCACCACAACCGGGTCTATGATCTATCTTTATCCGTTTAGTATTTAAAAAACGTGTTTTCCGAGTGTGGGGAAACTCGACTTCAATTTGAAGGTCGTCCACTGTAACAATGGTTTTTTACTACTCAATAATACTATATGCGCATGCGCAGAGACACGTGTTCAAAACAATGAAGGAAACCAGTTATTCTTATAAGTGGCGATGTGCTTGCAACCATGGAATGCTAATTATCTACTCCAAAATGTGCCAAATTTAGTCAGTCAGGCAGTTTTATATTTAGACCACAGGATTCGAGGAAGTTAAGGAAGTGGGTAAATCTAGAAGGTCAAGTAGACGACTTTCTAAAAAGTAAATCTGTAGTACATCCGGTTTTTAGGAATTTCTCGTTTGACATTTAACCGAGTGTTGAGGAAAACTCGGTTCTGATTTCTGTTTAATAAGCAGTGTAAAAATATCTTAAAATTATTTGTTTTTTTTCAAAGCATACAAATGAAAACACCATAGCATTTTGAGAACCGAGTTCTCTCAGCACGCCTAGCATTAAAGATGTCTACCTAGAGGTCAGAGGAACGTCCAAACATTCAACTTGGCACACACTTAGAGGTACATTTTGCAGTAGCTACCATTCCACACGTGACAGGTTGAAATCGCGTCACCGCTTATAAGAATACTAACTGGTTTCCTCACGATGTATATTTCACCTTTTTGATGTGTCAATGCGTATATAAATTTTTCGAACAAAAAATTCATTCTATAACAACCTTAGAACTATCAAGGTGGTACCTACTACCTCCCACACGGCCAATATAGCTCTACTTTTAAACTTGAAGAAATAAAGTTTAACTTAGGTAAAAGGTAGGCAGAGGCATCTACTAAAAAAAAATCTTTTATGAACGACTTTGGTATTTTAAATAGAAATATGACTAATTACCACGTTTTTTCTTGTCGTTGTTGCATCGTCCGCGACCGCGATCAACGGCAGATCGACGAATAAATACATCATGATGAAGAGCATCTGAATTGTCTCGAAACTTCAGTAATACGAGAAAAAACGTGGTAATTAGTCATATTTCTATTTAAAATTCTCCTATTCATCCCACACGGACAATACAGCTCTACTTTTCAACTTGACGTAATAAAGTTCAACCTAAAAGGTAGGCACCTACCTAGATACCTATTATTTCAACATCCGGGATAAAGTACAAAAATAACGAATAAAAATAACCAATAATAATATAATAAAGATGTTAATATGGCTATTGTGAGGAGAGGAACCTAACAAGGGTTTGCATGATCTGCTAATATTAATTATTAATATTAATAGTAATTTACTGACTTAAAGTAAATTTCCATTATGCCCGGGAATATTCCCTTAACTTTATCTTCATTTAATTTGTTTAATCGAAGAATCACATTTAATAACTTTGAGATACCTAATGCACAACTAAAATAATAATATTTTATTAATATGTAAGTAAAACATAATAAAGAATTTTTTGATCTCATTAGTAGTTAGTTTTGTCAACATTGTGATCGCCTGTTATTGGCTTTTGTATCGGAATTGTTCTCATACACATTAAGGCTGTTGGCAGTCCATTTTAATAAATAAATTAATTAATTAAGTAGTTAATTAATCTGAAATAGCAAGAACTATTGAAATTGACTCGGAAAATTCAGATTTAATAATCAACTTTTAAAATAGGTAGCTAGAGGTACCTACCTACCTGAAACTTCTGCTATCTGCTGAAACTTATTTACATGTAAGACATTAAAAAACAATATATTTATTGAGCAATCATGTATTTATAGGTTAGAAATTTTGGGAATAGGTACCAAAGCCATAGGTATTACCAAAACTTCTAGCCATAGGTCCTATGTTATTATGGTAGGTATTTGCTTCTTGTACTCACGACTCACGATACATAAATGGGTGTTTACTTACTCTATAACATAACTAGTTTACGCCCGGGGCTTCGCTCACGTGGTACCTGGATAAAAAGTAGCCTGTTTGTTATACTAGTCAAGGGCATTTCATCCAAATCCGTTCGGTTTGGGTGTGATTGAGCCAAAAATATTCATATATAATCACGATTTTACGGATCTTTAATATTAGTAGGATGTTGACTTAAGACTTAGTTTTAATATAACCTTAACACAAAGTTTGTACCTGCTTTGAGGGATTCCCCCTTTTTAATAAACGGTAGATATAGAATTAGACTGTTGATAACGGTCTTTAGATAACTCAACTGTTTCGGTATTTTGCAAAATAATATAATAGGTATAATGATTATTAGATGTTATTTATTTCGTAAATAAAACTAAAATATAAACGCTTATCCAAATCTAATAAGGTTTCGCTTGGGATAAGCTTGTACATAATAAAATACATTTATAACACATACACTTAATTATAGCAATATATATGCCTTATCATAATTGTTAACGCACTTTCAGCAATGTGGGGTTGTGTCCAAAAATCCGGTACCACTTGTGATCAACGGCACACCCACGCTGGAGGGCCAGTGGCCGTGGCAGGTGGCACTTTACCAGACACAGGTAAGTTTTACTTATTTACTAGCTTTCCCGTGTGATACTACCCAGCCTAACCCATAGTGGTTAAAGGATTCATTTAAATGCAGTTACACAAAGATAAGGAATCGTATGAATTGTACTCAAAAATCAGGAATTGTACTAGAAGGGGTCCCGAGATATTTACGTTTGAATGGGGTCAGGCTAGGAAGTATCTTAATTGTCGGGTGATCAAAGGTGTCGACAGACGTTGTCCTGTCAAATTTCCATAATTAAAGTTGACTGTTGTTTTATCACTGTTGGATATCCTTATAAATCTTATATTTTCTTATAGGGTGAGGGCGCTAGTTGTGGGCATTTTAACAATATTTTAGTTTTGAAAAAATGATTAAAACGATGATTTTAAAACAACATACTATACAGTATTTATATACCTCTTAGGATAAGCAAAATCCTCGTATCACAGTGTTTGTAACCAAAATCCTCCGAAACGGCTCCAACAATTTTCATAAAATTTAGTAAGTATGTAGGGGTTTTCGGGGGCGATAAATCGTCGTTTTATCTGTGTTGTCCGTCAATGAAATACCGACCTAAGCTCGGTCATCCAGGTACTTATAATAATAGTAAATAGTTTTGTCACCGTTAAAACCTATTTAAATCTCTTTCCAGACAGTGGACAATAAATACATCTGCGGAGGGACCTTAGTCTCGCACCTACACATCATCACAGCTGCCCACTGCGTCACCAAGAAGTCGTCTGTCAGACCGGTGCTGAAGAACACCCTGACTGTATACCTGGGGAAACACAATCTGAGAACGTCGGTGGACGGAGTGCAGATAAGATTAGTGAGTTCATAATATCTACGTATATCCAGCTAAGTAGGGTGAGAGCGCTGAAGTGGGCATATTAACAACATTTAAAAGAAGGTGGGTATATGATGAGCCAGCTCTGCCAATTTTAGTGACGGAGTTCTTAGTTCAAATAACAAGGCGTTGTTGGTGTTGCCAACATTTTTATGGGCTATTTGAATGAATGAATGAATGAGTTCGATTTTTTGTAGGATTCTTGGATAAGTAACTAGGTAAGTACTTAGGTTTATTCATATTCATATTCATTTACTTATTGCTCCAGTTGGTTACAATGCTCTTAATATATTGCATACAGAGTTTCTCAACGTGGACCCCGCTAGGGCACTACAATAATCTATTAATTAGTTTATTTACTTTGTACCTATTATTCGGTAAGGTTAGGGTTTTTATAATTTTATTGATTGCTTTAATGCGTACTTTCGTGAAGTGGCATTTTGTTGGGCATACTTATGATGAATAGATAGATTACCTACTGGATAAGTTAATTGATATTCAATTCAGTTCATAGATATTTATTCTCAAAAAAGATTTAAAAAATCACTTACATGAGAATTTGGTTACAACATTTCCTAAATATAAAATAAGAGTAAAAAGTAAAATGTACCTAATAAAAAGTAAAAAGTAAAAAGCACCTAGTTATATAAATGTGGCTTGCACCTATTCAAATTAAAAGTAATTTTCAAAAATATGATGTGACAATTTGTTTTTAAATATAGTTAGTGATTCGATATTTTTTATTGATGAGGGTAGTTTATTATAAATCTGTGCGCCTTCAAAAGTGATAATTTTTTTGCCGTAGTTTGTTATATTTTGTTTACCTACTTATATTTTAATATCTCAATCTTCTCTGCATCCAGGTAGATGATATCATTATCCACCCGAACTACAACGCGTCGGTCTTCAGCCGCGACATCGCCATTCTGCGCCTGCGCGAGGCCGTGACATACACCGACTGGGTAAAGCCCGCTTGCTTGTGGCCCGACAACCAGGTGGAGATCAACAATGTCGTCGGCAAACGGGGATCTGTGAGTTTACTTATCTACACTTATGATTGGCCTGTGGTTAGGGCGGCCAACCGTCCCGCATTCTGTTCTGCGGACCGTCCCGTAATGATGGCTGTAATCCCGCTTTGCAATTAGTAAAATAATTCCGCAAAACGTTGGAAGCGTCCCGCATGTCCCGCATTCCTATTTATTCAATGCATTACGTTACGTACCTACCATGCCTATTTTTCAAGCTACTACATAACCACACGCATAATAGCGAATATTTTTACGAGATTCTCAATAAAAACCCTGACCTTGTAAAAAAAGTGTCACTCTAGAGATAAATACGATTTTAGAAGATAAATGACTTCAGTAAGTTTACTTTTTTATTTAATTTTGGTAGGTACCTATACCTACCTATACCTACTGACAAAACTTCGTACTTCGCATTCATCCCATACCCTACCTATCCACAAAAAGTCCCGCATTCAATTTCCATATTGGCTTTTGTATCAGAACAATTATATTACCACACAGTGCCCTACCTAGCCTTTTAAGCGCCAGGTGCTAGCTTCTATAACGGGGCCCCCTAGATGCACTGTAGGTACTATATTATTCGTAATAATCTCCCGCCCGGCGCTTACCTACACCCCTGAAACCTCGGAGCCCCCAAATTTTGAGGGTACCCCGCATCATCAAAGGGTCGGCGGCGGTGCGCCTTTCTATTCACTTTTGCGCCCTTCCAGGGTCTGCGCCCTGTGCCCTGTGCGGCACACCCCGATTTACGGCACTGATAGGTATCATTCATGTATCATGACTATGTTGGTAGACCGATAATAAATAATTTTTAAAAAATACACTAGACTATCGTAAAGTAAAATTGTATTTGTGTTTGTAGTGGATTAATTATGAAACTACTGAACCAATTTTAAGAATTAATTCACGTATCAAAAGCTAGATTATCAGCGAGTAACATAGGCCATTATTTCATTTCCAAAAAGTTAGAGATCGTCACGAAAATTACATAATGTAACCTGAGGTATTAAAATTTGCCTATAGACTTCATTAGAGCTCATACACATGGACGGCACGATGTCGACGGCAGATGTAACTTCAGCCGTCAACCAATAGCGTCGCTTGCAGTTGTTTGTGTTTGTAGCGTGCCGCGTCCGCCATTTTGTCACTGGACTGCACATAGTCCAGGAGTGCGCACGCGTCGCGGTTTTGTAAGTGGATAAAGCGTAAAAAAATGTCCATCTTGTTCTCTATTCATTAATATTTCTAAAACCCACGCACGTGTTTTTCTTTTTCGTTTTTGTCGACGTCGACGGAGTAAAAGCAATAACAGTGTTTCTTCTTCGGAATTCATTTTGCAACTGGCTCCTGTACAAAGAGAGTCGACAATGGCTGCCGTCGACGGGTGTCGACGGCTGAAGTTACATCTGCCGTCGACATCGTGCCGTCCGTTTGTATGAGCTCTTAGTAGTTAAACCCGCCCGAAGTTGGGGCAGACAGCTTTGTTTAGTTTAGATAAGCTAACTAAACCTACACTGGTAAAAGTTATCTTATTAATAATCATGCTAATGACGTCTGCTTCGGTTACCTTTTAGGTGGTAGGCTGGGGCTACGACGACACCGGCGTGGCTACCGAGGAGCTATCGCTAGTGGAGATGCCTGTCGTCAGCCAGGAGACTTGCATCAGATCCTACAGCGATTTCTTTGTCAGATTCACCTCTAACTACACCTACTGCGCTGGATTCAGAGACGGTTAGTGATATTGCTTGATTATTTGCTAAACTAGAGTCAGCTGACCTAGCGCGGATAGTTCTCTACAGAAAATATAAATGAATCGACGAAAAGACGAAGCTAAGTATATTTAGTTGCTTTTACTAAATAGCTAGGTACCTAGATATGGCGCATATTATTTTATCCGGGGATGCACGGCTCGGCACGCCAGAGATGAAGCTTTTTCTAGGTGGGCCCAAAAGATATTGTCGGGGGGCGGTGTGGTCATTACTTTTGTCGACCCACGGCCAGAAAAGTGTGACGAACTGGCTTATTGCTATCTCTCTGTAGGTATATTAGTTCCGCACATAACCGCTAGGAGCGCTAATGTCAAACGGTTTTGGCTGAGAATATACTGCGCACACTAACTTAAATATGTAAAGCTATGTAAATCTAATTCGCTAGATAACGGCTACATGTTGTGTTGATTCACAGGATTCGTCAAAACAAACTCTGGAAAACGTCAAAGTAGGTGCCTAGTTTATGTACTTATCGGCCTAAATATTGCACGATTGGACGGTGCAGGCTTCACTAACTAGAGAAATCTTTTAGGGCTTTCCTATCTAAAGCATACCTAACATAAACTAAAACACACGCTTTTTTAAATAGTGGTCGCAGTTCTGTTGTTACCACAACTGACTAAAATTTCGTAACAACGATCGATCTTATTCCTCTTACGTCAAAGTCATATTAGCTCGAAGTGACATTTCTAAAACTTAGAAAAACGCAGTTTTAGCAGCGTTGACTAGCACTCCTCGCAGCCCACGGAACGCCAGATCTAAAATGTCTATTACACTTGGGGATACAGTCGTTATCCTTAAAGTGCTGCATGCTTGTAAAAATTGATTTTTCGTTTTTTTATTACCAAAGCTCTAAACATCGATCGAATATAGAGAATACCACATTCATAGTAGGTAATTAGTAATGACTATACATTGAATGATTACCTATATCGATAAATCAACAAAACGAAGATCGATTTTCATTGCCACATCGATCGAAATTAGAAAATACAACTTTCTAACTATTATAAAATCATTCACTCTATTCTAAGATTCTATAATAGTTACTATGAAAGTGGTATTCTCTATATTCGATCCGATGTTCAGAGCTATGATCATGAAAATCGACGGCCTTCTGATGTTAGTATTACAAATGTCACTGTCAAAAGTGTCAAATGTCATTATGATTTCAGGAACGTCAGTATGCAATGGCGACAGCGGCGGCGGTATGGTCTTCAAGATCGGCAGCGCGTGGTACGTGAGAGGATTGGTCTCCGTGTCTGTGGCTAGAGAGAACGAATACAGATGCGATCCTTCGCATTACGTCGTCTTCACCGACATCGCCATGTTCCTACCTTGGATTCGGGAGAATGTCAGCGATTATTAGGGTATTGCCGTACTGAACCGATATACCTGGCAACATTGAGAAGTTTCGGATATAAGGGAGAAATTTTCGATAGCTGTAATTTTACCGACGAAATTAATTCATGCCTCTTCGGTGGGCCTCAAACTATGCCTCCTACTGTAGGTTGTGGGTTCAGTTCCCACCCAGGGCAAATTTGGGGACAAATTTAACCCACAAGGCGGGTCAAGAATCGATTTTATTGTAACCATGTACTTACTCATAATAATATAAGTAGCATCAAAAAATAGCTGTTATAATAGTTGTATAATATTCACTTGTTTTTGCTCAAATTGTATGAATGATTAGTATAGATGTAAAACTGAAATAATTGATATTATGTAAATTATGGTGATATTTCAAAAATTAAAACAATAAAAAGGGTTTTAGGAAGCCAATTTCAAATCTATTTAAAAAAAATAATATCAATTGTGTTTTTTTACTTTGAATAAATATTGCCCTTAAGTTATTTATGCCATAAAATAAAAACTGTACCTTTTGAATATTATACTTTTATAATGAGAAAAACACGATTAAACTCTCAAAATAAAGAGGTGAGTGTTATCAGTTTTTATAAGTAAGCAGATTTTGATACATTGCTCTCTACAACAGTCCGTCCTATTTAGATATTTAGTATTGTCAAGTCTTAGATCAACACGGGCTTCCTACTGAAGGGAGTGGTCTTAGCGATAGATTACTATTAAAATAGTTCTAGCGTTTGTTGCAGGGGGAAATGTGCAAACAAGTGCAGTACCGCACACTTACATGCAAAAACAAAACTGTCAACTGACTGTAATGATGACGTTAACACATAAACAACACTAATAATTCGTGTACAAATTACTCACACATTGACACGTTATATAAAATGTGTATGTCCACTTGGGCTTGTACTTTGACAGAGGGGACCGCGGCGAATGGCTACTCCCTTCCGTAGGAAGCCCGTGTTGCTCTAAGGTCATAGTTTAAGTAGTTATTTTCGTAACTAATAAAAAATGAATTGCAATTTACTAAGACACAAAAGTTTAAAAAAATGGTTTTATTTTATTATCCAGAGAGGAAATAGAGATACGATTATATGAAACTAGCTTTCGCCAGCGGCTTCGCTCACCTGGATAAAAAGTATCCTTTGCTATTTCAAAACATAATTATATTCTAATTCCAGTTATGTATATTCTAAGCTTTGTCCAAATCTGTTGGGTCGTTTGGATGTGATTGAGCCACAAACATACATTCTTATAAACTTTCGGATTTATAATATTAGTAGTATGTTTCTTCGGACTTCGCGCACGAAGTTAGAAGGAATAAAATCACGTTTGTTGTATGAGATAATATTTATTTTATTCTGTTTTTAGTATTGTTATAGACAGGCAACAGAAATACATCATCTGTCAAAATTTCAAATGTCTAGGTATCACTGTTCATGAGATACAGCCTGGTGACAGACAGTCAGACAGACTGACGAACAGACGGACGGATGGACAGCGGAGTCTTAGTAATAGGGTCTCGTTTTTACCCTTTGGGTACGAAACCCTAAAAATGGCTTCAATGGAACTGAGCAAAATATGAACAAACTAACAAAAAGAAATGTGACTAGTTATAAAGTCGAGGCAAAATGCACCGGAAGTAACAAAAAAACTCAATACTTTTAAAATCTATATTACAAATAAGAAACTTAGTAACAATAAAAATCCTTACATACATAAAAAATAAAAATAAATATACAAAAAAAATTACATCTGTAACCAAAGTTACTATTACAAGCAAAAATATTATTTAAAGCAATCTTAGAGAAAACAGAAAAAAAACTTATACCCAAGTAATACTAAACACAAAATAAATCTCACTCAACTTAAAACTTAAAACTCATTCTTTGAAAAATGTAAAATTAAAATGACTATTCACATACACAATAAGGGTGAGTTTCCATCGCGGAGCTGCGCGGAACTATGCGTAGCGGACCTAACACACCGCTCGACATTTTCAAACTCGAATATTTAAGCGCTGTTAAGGGCTTCACACACGACAGCTACACTTAAATTCAAATATCATTTATTTCAATAAAATCACAAGGATCACTTTGAAAGGAACTAGGTGAAGCTACGCCGATTCCTCGCGACTAAACCTAGAAGAATCAGGCAACAAACACGGCTTGGGGGTCTACCTTTTTTTAATGATCCTTTCCTTAATGCTATGTAGAGCTCCAGTGTGGTGCCGTAAGAACAAGGTGAAGGCTCAATACTGTATATTAATGTACATTACATTCCGGGATGTATAGCTTTAAATTAATTAAATGTATCACACACACAGCAGGTAATATACCCTCGTATTCAAGAACGACACTATGAGAACACGCACGCACAGTGGACGAAATCTTTTTTCATAAACATCACTTTATGTGTTGAATGAGTGGCACTATGTTGCACGCTACCGTGTGCCTTTAGAGCTCAACTTTGGCTAGAGGCACACGACAATGTGCCTCTAGTCACACTCTGCAGTGTCGCACAACAAATAAAGTGATTTTTATGAAAAAAGATTTCGTCCACTGTGGGTGCGTGTTCTCATAGTGTCGTTCTTGAATACGAGGGATAATGTATCTTTCCCATCGTTCAATTATACGGAAATGTATTGTGTAATGTAATGGGAACGGGAACGGGTACGGGAAATTAAAATTCTGTTCGCCGTGTTAGCTTGTCTTTACAATAAAGCTGCTGTGTGTGAAGCCCTTCATTAGTGCGCTCCGCACAGCTCCGCGTTCATGGGAAACTCACCCTAAATGCAAAAAGTAACAGGGCGGAGGATTCCTTACAAACAAGGCCAGTCGTATAGAAAAATAAATTTAGAATAAACGATAAATGCAGTCAAATCGATGCCAACAAACATCAAAAATAAAAAAATACATTTTCAAACTAGCTACTTCTAAAGCGATAACTTTTTTTGGCATCTTCATACTTAATTTCATAATACAATCAAATTATGATAGTTCAATATTAATATTGATGTTATAAAATGTCTCCACCGACTGCAAGGTACCATAATATGACTAGACCATAGCAGGCTAAAATATTCTTCACATAGATTACTACTAGTTTCCGCCCGCGGATTCGCTTGCGTGGTTTTTTATACCCAAAAGTGATAAGTTTTGTCCAAATCCGTTTGGTCGATGATTAAGCAACAAACAGACAAGCATCCTCACAAACTTTCGGGTTTATAATATTAGTAAGATTGAGAACTATATCCACTATACCGTGATAAAGCGTGCCATGATCGGGCTAACGCTAAGGGCACGTTTCCACTGAAGCGGAGCTGCAGGGCTATTTTGTAAAAACATGATTATCATGTTATGATGTTGAATGTAATACCTAATGTTAGAGAATACCTAATCTGTACACTTTTCATAGTATTGGTTCATAGCTTATAAGAACACTAACAGGTTTCCTCAAGATGTTTTCCTTCACCGTTGTAAGCACATGTTTTTGATGCGCATATACATTTTCGAACAGAAAAATCCATTGATGCACGCCGGGATTCGAGCGCACGAAATTAAGATTGAAAGTCGAGGTACATCCCACGCGGCCAACCAATAAATATTGGTATGAATATCATAACATGATAATCATGTTTTTACAAAATAGCTCCACTGGACGAAGTGGAGTGGAGAAGATAAACGCTAACTGGTACGTTCTAGTACATAGAGAAGTAAACTACCTCAATGGAAAAACATGATACAAAATAATACTATTTAAAGTTTCATTTTTGGTTAAAAGTATACCTTATGATCATTATCAGTTTATATTCCATTGGATCTTATTTATTTTACGTTAAAGTCTAAATTAGAATAGCCTTAAAGTGACAGTACCAATTTTTTTTATGTTTTAGTCATTTCTATAATTTAATTCGCATTTTGTACACAGCCAAGTGTTTTATTAAATTTTGATAAATTTTTCTAAATCGCATTTTAAAATCATAAATTTAGTCAAAGCTATCCTAAGTTTTAGAACTGTCATTTTGAGGTTACGCTAATTTAGACTTTAACATAAAAGAAATATGGTCGATCGTAATTCCTGTCAAGAATACTTACTGGGCCATCCACCAAAGCAATGATGTTTATAACCTAATCTAATATATAAAATTCTCGTGTCACAGTGTTTGTAACAAAACTCCTCTGCAACGGCTTGACAGATTTGATGAATTTTTGGTAAGTATAAGAATAGGTCGTAGGGTATTTTTTATAACCCTAATTGATAAGGGTGGCGTAAAGTTCGGGGAAAACTGAAAGTGCTTATTTTCTGTGGGACTATTCAAATTTGACAGGACTACGTCTGTCGGGACAGCTAGTAATAATATAATAGTTTCAAATCTAACAACCACGTTTAGTACTGTTTTATAGTACTGAGTTAAAGATTGAATGCATATTAAAAGTTTAGTGTTCGCCGTTATGGAGTTCCCTCGTGAGGAACTGATCCTGGCTGCATCATACTGATATCATATTATTCATATTATTTCATTGTCATCAAAACTTCACGACTGCCAAATCCGATAATGATCCAATAATTAAAAGTTGGTAAATTAGATTCCCATCAAATAAGTTAAAAAACCTACCAAGTGCGAGTTGGACTCGCGCATGAAGGGTTCCGTACCATTATCTATAAAAAAACGCCAAAAAATCACGTTTTTTTGTCTGGTAGCCCCACTTAAATAGTTATTTTATTGTATTAGATGTTAACGCGGCAACAGAAATACATAATCTGTGAAAATTTCAACTGTCTAGTTATCGCGGTTCATGTGATACAGCATTGTGACAGACGGACGGACAGCGAAGTCTTAGTAATAGGGTCCCGTTTTTACCCTTCAGTACGGAACCCTAAAAATGGAAGCCAGGTAAATCGACCCTAATTACCAAAAGTTGATACGAATCTGTTTGTTGATTTAATAGATCTTTTCGCTCCGCTTTGGTGGATGACGCCCTTTTCGAGGCCACTTTGCAAGAATCATAATAATTCTAATACGATTCATAGCAAATGTCCTATTAGACTCTGAAATCTCCATCTCCCTCTCATTCACAAAGCTACCTACATAATTTAAGACCATCCTTGCAGTCTATTAGCAGTCCTCAGCACTAAAGAACGCACTTAGCGATATTTCCATGCAAGTCTAAGCGCGTCCTATAGAGACACTCGAAAGCACGAACTTATAGTTCGTTGCTGTTTGAAATTAGCCTCTTTACACAATCACAATCACAAAAATTGCGATATTTCGTCGATAAACCACACTTACTGCAGATATAGCTCCATACTACCAATAAGGTGACGGTCCGTTCCTACACCGCTGCCCTTTAAACCTCTGGTCGGGGAACTCCGGCGCCCAGGGTAGGTTCCTGCCCCGATTCGCACGGGGATTACCCTTACCTGGCACGAAGTTGGGGTACGACACCCTGCAGGGGGGTCGGCATCCGTTTCGGGGGGTGGTTGGGTGGCTGGTGGGGTGGGGTGGTGAGGGGTACTGGTCCCAGGGTTCCACGCAAGTGCCGCAATCCCAGGTGTAGTCATCTGTAATTGGAACAGGTCATATTTCTAATATTGATAAGGTCACTGTAAGATGTTGTTAGGTTAGCTAATTAAGTAATAACTTAAGACAGAAGGACTCTTAAATAAATGAACCGACTTGGTATTACATCTCACAACTTTTTTATGGTAGAAGAACTGAGTTGCGAGACTTGGTTTTTTTACAAGTTAAGTTCATCAAGTTCATTCAGAATCAGGCCTGTAATTCCCGAGTACGGTAGACATCTTCTCAGAACTCCAGGCGCTAAGACACTACCTCCTTAGATATCTTCATGAGGCACGCCCAAACATATTTGGCACTTGCCATCACCATTTGATACGTGACAGGTAGCAAGTCCTTCGCCGCTTACAAGAATAATAACATATAAACTTTCATAGAATACTATTGCGTACTACACACGACCGGGTATCTACCGCAAGATGTAATAACTATAATAAAATTCAGTTATCATGAATAATATTTATTTCCACATAACTATTACCGTTTGGCCTTAATTTGGAAGAATACCATCGCAGCGTCACTGTTTAGTCCTACATTTTATTTAAATACAATCTCAAAATACCACAAGTCGAACGTTATTTTAAATATGCTATTTTTGTAAACAAAAATAAATATATTAGTTTTTGAAACGTTTATTTCGATTCAATACAATTTGCACAGTGAATACATTTTTCAACCACAGATATTTTATTTATTGCTTTTTATAGTTTGTTTTAAGTTGTACTTTTATAGAAAAATATTTCATAAGAAACACGAATGCCAATTTTAAACATTTTTTCTTTAGTGAATATACTTTTATTTAACTCCGTCGAGTGAATAAAAGAATATTACACTTCAGATTTGTCTGTTTATTATCATTTTGATTGTCAGCTGCCTTAGTACCAGAAGCATTTAAAAATATTCACTTCCCACTAGAACTATGTAACACTAAAAAAAATTAAGAAAAATCGTATTTCATAATTGATTCAGTATCATAGGATTACAATATCAAACTAAATAATACAATTATTATTATTTTCGTAAGGCCAATATAATGGTAGTTATTATTTTTATGTTCTAAGAAAATATTTTTGCTGAATAAAAGTTTTTTTCAGGCCAAACATTACAAATAATAGTTTCGAATGTATAAAGCTTATAAATATTTCGAAGATCGCGGATAATGCTAAAAGCAACAGGAGCCATACCACAAGGTAAATAATACGAACTCGTATAGCGTTGTCATATTCGCACCGCGAGTAATATTGTTTTGATATTACTATTGAGCTTGCGGTACGGCCCCAGCACGGAATAAAAACTGTTATACCATATTTTATTCTAGAATAACTAGTTTATAACTATTCGCGTACCGTTTCGTAATTTCTATTGAGCAATCTATTGAAAACGTCGTCTATTGTAATCACATAACAGCTTCGATAATGCATTCAATTGTGGCGATTCTGTTGTATCCACGCTAAAAGCTAGAATTAAAAAAAAAACTCAAAAATCGCTCTTATTCCTTTTATCGTTAAAGTCTAAATTAGCGTAACCTCAAAATGAAAATTCTAAAAATGTAGTTTTAACTTTTAAGTGTTTTTTTTACGTAGTTTAAGGTAAATTTAGTCACCATGTAAAAAGGTGTTGACTAAAATGACATTTTGACTTATTTTTTTGTACATGCGAAACATGCGAGGAATAAAATACCATATGGCTAAAATATTATAAATTTAAGAACTACAATTTTGAGGTTACGTTAAGTTAGACTTTAACGTAAAAGTAATAAGAGCGATCGTTTTTTAGGAATTTAAGCTTTTAGCGTGGTCACAATAAAATCGCCACCAATACCGAAATCAAGAGTGTGACAAATGTGAAAAAATAACGTTAACTTACTTCTATCCTAAGAAATTCAAAACTTTATAAGCTAATAATCATATAATAAATTACTATAAATAATTAATTGAATTCAAATAAAAAAAACATTTTTTTTACTGCCATTTCGCGTCGTATTGAGACAGCTAGCACCCCCAAGTTAGGGTGAGTTTCCAACTACGCGGAGCTGTGCGATAACTGCGTTCGAAATATTCAAAGTCGAATATTTGAGCGCTGTCATTTGTCCGCTCCGCATAGTTTCGCTCAGTTCCGCGTAGGTGAAAACTCACCCTAATAACGTGTCATATCGTGCTATTTAATAACGATAACAGTTAGAACTCCGAAACAACATGATAACTCCAAATCACACTTAAATTATTCTATACATAGGCACAATTCACATTTTGAATCTAGTTCTAGCATTCTAGGCCTACAAGTATTCGTCCAGTGAGGATATTAACCGTTACTAAAACAAAACAGTTGCAAAAACCATTCATTTATGTTATTCATTTATATAATTCGTTATTCAATCGACTTTATTTTCGTTATTTTGATTATAGAAAGATTTTTTTTTGTTATATTCTATTTTTATTAGTCAACCTATAGCAACTATGCTATTATTTATCGCTTATTATATTTTTTGTTGCATCAACCATTTTCAAAGCAAGGATTCAAAAATATCCTCACTGAACTCGTGTCCCTTATAAAACCGCTAAATATCGATACTTAGTTAAATGTACAATATTTTGTATTATTTATAATTATTTCACTTGTTATATCCTAGGAAAGGGGGACGAGAAACTTTACGATGGGTATCAGATATTAAATCAATTAAAAAGCCTAATAAATAGTTCGATTTAATTTTTGAAAAAAAAAAATCATATTGCCTCTTCCTACTTTACTACTAAGTTTATTCGTTAGTTCTACTAGTCTGTTTCGAGCTGGTTTTAGTTTATTGTCTCGACAAACTAACTTAATCTTAGTAAAATACCGATTCCGACCGATCTTATTCTGTTAATGCTTAAGTCTAAATAAATGTAAGCTTTAGAGTAACTGTTTTAAAATTTCGATAGTTTTGATAAGATTTACGAATTTCGTAATGTGATTTAGAAACGTCGACCTAAATTAAGTCAACATGTAAACTGGTGTTGACTAACACGTGTATATCGGTGCGAAATACGAGTAAAATAGAAAAAATACTAAACCATCCTAGTTTTAAAACTAGGATGGTTTAGTATTAACTCTATAGTTTTAGCTCATTTATACTTTGGCGTAAACAGAATGAGAAAGTTAGTATTTTACAACATTTTAGTCACTATTCACACGTGTGAATTCTTTGTGTTTCATATAAGCAATCCAGTTAGCAAGCGCCATGTTTGCGTAGTTAAAGATTGGGCGTATTTAGAGCACGTTTTTGATGCTGCTTAGCGTGCCAAAAAACAATTTTCTACGTACTTAAAATCGCTCAAGCTATAAAAGCACTGAATTGAATAAAGCAGTAAGCAGCGTTTCCCAAAACTCAAGAGATATGATCTGAATACCCATCATACGGAGGAACGGGGCAGCAAAGGTATCAACACTCGTAGACTCCAAAACTACAGAACAAATCACCAGTTGTATTGTCACTGTGACGACTCTTGCTGTATCGAACGCTTAATCAGTCCATACACAAATTTCCTAGAATACTAAGACGACCCCAGGGACCCTGCGGGCTAGTGCCCGGATAAAACTCAAGAAGCAGAGTTCGATCCGGACGGCGAGACAAATGTTTGTATGACCTATAATATACAAACATTTTACCCACAACACATTAATTCTGACTGAGGTCTGAACTTTTCAGAGAAATATTATAAATAGTATTATAAGTCCAACAACCATTATTTGTTAGAGCAGTATTCTTAACCACCTTTCTAATGTTGGGGCCCACTACTAGTGCACAAAAGCACATCCCGTTAGATATCAAGTCTTCTTAGATTTGACGTGAACATCATGTCTGTAAAATTGACACACTAAGACTTAGGTTATAAATTGTGTAAAATTGACACCTAAAATAATAAGCATTCGATACGGCAGGCGCTTAAATAAACTAACAACGATATACAGAAATAAATACACCAAAACATGTAGCTTACACTATCCAGGTTCAAACCACACCAAAAACGTTAACGTTACCAATACCATATAACAGTTATAACTAGTTATTATAACATGCGTTACTCAGTTACCAATAACGGATATAACTAGTTATGACATGCGTTACTCGTTATTAGTTTTAATAACGAAAAGAAGTTATTACTTTTAAACAAAAGTACTCAATACCTACTCATGTTATGTAATTATTTTAAAATGGAACAAATAGGGTAAACCATTCAATAACTGGATCTCATACAAATGTTAAAAATATGTAACTGGTTTTACGTATGAGAAAGGTTATGTTTTTTTATGATTTCATTATCCCCAAATCGAGTATCAGGTATTCTTATAATTAATTTTATTTCTATATTTTACATAAATTATGTAATTTCAATTATTAATGAATAATTTTAGTTTTAAATTTTCTTTTCCCATCTATATTTTATATTGTAAATTTGGGTGTAGCGTAAAGAACAACAGCAACTCGAAATGTCTAAACCGTGGACAGTTACCGAATGGTTTACCCTAGTTATTAACAATTCAAATAATGTTTTTCAAAATGGTGCTTTTTCATAGGATTTACAGGGAAGATTACTATAAACAGTGCACAGAACTACCAATACTAATTCTAGAACATTCTAGAAATTTAGTTAACAATTGAACTTGTGCTGAGACAGGGTCCCTTAGTTCTTACATTAATATTTTTATTATAAATATTACAGTTTTACAAACCTACGTGTGTAAGCCCATTCGGCTTGGTTACTTCATGATTTAGTTTCAATAATTTTTTTTCTTCCAATTTCGATATAATTATAGAATTAAAACTATCGTGGTTGTTAATCATTTTAAATAGAAATAGGGCTAATTACCACGTTTTTTCTTGTATTGCTGACGTTTCGAGACAATTCAGATGCTCTTCATCATGAGCATCGCCCGCGATAAACGGCATATCGGCGAATCGGGTATTTCTATTTAATTAAAATCGATATAACTAGTTTTGGCTTTCGATTTTTACTTGTAAGCGTCCGCCCGCGGCTTCGCTCGTATTATTCTCGTATCTGTAGAATATACTGATGTCCAAATTCCAAGTCAAACTATTACAGACACATGAGGCTTATAGCCATATGCCTCAAGTTAGCGGACGGAAGGCAGTACATCGTAGGGTTATAGGCAGTGGCGGACTTACACATTTGGCGCCAGTGGGCTATTGAACCCAAGAGATTATTTATATAATCCAACGATTTAGTTAAAAGTGGTGATTCCTGTAAGACATTTGGCAAAATCAAGTGATTAGCCAAGACGGAAGGGAGGGAGCATCTGTCCTGCATTGGGACGAAAAAGGCTAATAAATAAGATGTTTGAAAAAATTAACCTAAAATTGCCGCCCCTAAAATCTGCCGCCCTAGGCTCCAGCCTACTCAGTCTGGTGGTAAATCCGCCACTGGTTATAGATAAGGTTTCGTATATTCATGATCTACGAATTAGTGTGTTATTGTAGATGTTACGCCACATACATCTAATAATTATATAAAATTCTCGTGTCACAGTGTTTGTACCGAAACAGCTTGACCGATTTTTATAATTTTTTTTGTGTATATTCAGTAGGTCTTTATAGCCCTAAGTGAGAATGTGAAAGTGCTTTTTTCTGTGGGATTATTGAAATTTGACAGGGCAACGACTGTCAGTGTTTGTATAAATGAAATAAAATACAATTAATAATTTAATTAATCAGCTTATTATACTTGTACGGGTAATTTGGAAGAGAACTAGGTATTTGATCCTAATCTTCAGTTATATCGATAAGTTTGTAAAACTGAATATTTTCATCACAATTTTTCTATAGATTTAAGTATTAATAAAAACATAATTGTATTTAATATCTAAATAGTCATGTATTTCATTTTGATTTAGAAATATCTAACTCTGTATTTAAAACGGAATCGAACCTGCGCCTCAGACGTCTCTCGTTATCATTAATCATTTGACATTTTGTACACTACAATAGTTGTTCTATCTCACGAAGGCGGGTGAACAGTACTTGTAGTTGTAATGTGTATAGACACGCACTTTTGTGTGCGTGTCTGATACTGTAGCCCTTCCAAACTACAGTCGCTATCGAGTATCGTAAGCTATTTGTATGGAGGACAGCGCCTCTAGCGGTAACTACACTGAACTAAAATCTTCCATACATAACTAACGATTGGAAATCTTATAGCTACCGGGCTACCGCTACCGAGTTTACGCACACAGGAACGATGTGCCACGTGTTTACACACATAATGGGCTATTTGACAAGATTTTGAAAACCATTCTAGATTATTCAGTAGTGACTGTGGAACCCATAAAAAAATATTATTTTCAATTCTGTTAAGTATTGGCCCTAAAAATGTAAATTAAATATTGACAATTTAAATAACCCGCAAAAACGCTTCTTTATGCAAATGGCGTCGCACTAGTTTCTGTGACGTTACATGCTTGTCAAGAAATACACAAATGTCAAGTTTTTCAAGGCAGGCGATGACATATTGACAAGCATGTAACGTCATTGTCGATTCGACCAATCCTGTCAAGTTTTGTGTCACGCGACTGGCGTTTAAAAATAGATAATTTTAATTATGGGTTTTTTAATAAATTATTGTTTATTTTCAAGTTATTTTACTCCATAACGCTTTATGAAGGCATAATTTACATAGATTACTATCAACAACACTTTATTTTTCATACTGTCATATAGCCTATTATGACCAACCCGCCTTCGTGAGATAGAATAACATCAAATGACGCCATAAAAATGGCGCATACGCACACGCGAGTCTTATTATTTATTATTATTATATTACAAAAGCATTGGAATTTAACAGTGGATAGGGTTCTACGCAAATTATCTTAAAAAACGTTGCAGGAATCATCACAGGAAAGTTATGTCAAAATTCCCAAGGAGGGTTGACGTCAGGCAGGCGGCTGGCTGTAAGCACACACCGAGCCAAATCCATTTGCAACATCTGTTACGCGGGATAAGGTGAAGAAGAAGTTATGTCAAAATACTAGAGGAAACCCTCGGAGTTATATTCAAACAGGATTCAACCACTGCGGCACCCCCTTAGGGGGGAATTTCGGCAATTCTTTTTTTAGTCAACCCTACCAAAATATACCCTTTAAATTTCAAGTTTCTAGGACCATTGGTTTGGGCTGTGCGTTGATAGATCAGTCAGTTAGTCAGTCGCAAGAGTTCCGACTCCACAAATACCATAGACATCCTCTCAGATCTCCAGGCGTTATATCTATAGTGTTATTATATTGGTGTTCGAGGATTTTATATGCATATCGCAATAGTTTATACATTTTATTTAAATTAACATTATTTAATATTCGAAAATTTCATTTGATGTTATTATAATAAATATTTCTGACGTGTTCGTTTTTACCAATAAATTAATTAGGTTAGTGAGTGAAAGGTACCAACAGATGGCACCACTGCCGCTAGTTCCGAAATCAGCCAACAGATGGCGCTTACAAACTTCACGCCCGCGCCTAAAATTCCAGCAAATACCCGCAACGTCGCAAAAAAAAAAAGTCACACAACACACGTAAAATGTCCTCCGCATCAGATCCTCGTGTCGGACAAGCGGAACTTTTTACAATAGACCCCTTTTCAGAATGGGCGATGGTGGGCGGTGTACCCCGGCTGGTAAAGCTCCCGCCGCTGGTACCGACTGTGGGGGTACACGGAGTAGTTGGTGCTGGACCATTGGTCCTGGCGATGGATCATGTCCAGCTGGTCCAGGCTGTGGTGCCGTTGGGGGACCACGGGAGGAGCTGTTCCGAGCAGCGTGCGCAAGGATCGGATATTAGGTAATGGTTACTAGCTACCGCCCGCGGCGTACGCGTGTTACCTAGGTAAAAAATAGCCTAGCGCTATTCCAGCCGGATTATTGCGTTAAAATCGATATCCACCCACAAGCTCAAAATTAATATCAAAACAAAATTAATTCCTATTTCCATAGCATCACGCGTGAACGGCCGGACCGATTTTGCTATTTTTTTTTTTTTGTAATCGTTAGTGTCAGGAGAAGGTTCCTAAGGAACAAAAAATGACAGGACAACGTCTGTCGGGACAGCTAGTAAAATTATACTCACGGTGCGAAAGTGACAAACTCTTATTTATGACCTTGTGCTATGGCTCCTGATTTTCATTGTCACAGCTTTCTTGACAATACCAATGTCATACTGTCTATTATAGAATCATTCACTATATTCCAAGATTATGTAATAGTTACTATAATTGTCTGAATTCGATAAAAATCAGCGGGTGAAGATCGCTTTTTAAGCAATAAGCCAGCAGGGCATAGGCTATGTATATTCCGTGTATTTAACATACAAACATCATCGCAAACTTTCGTATTTATATTAAGGCGCTCCCTTTCGACGATTGTTTTTGTTCGAAACGAAAAAAGAAATACTTCTGAACAAGCCACATCTGTGGCTTGTTCAGAAGTATTTCTTTTTTCGTTTCGAAAAAGAGCAATCGTCGACTGGGAGCCCCTTAAGTAGGATAATATAATATCTTACCTCGATTGTGATGAAAACCAGCAGTCCATCCTGCATAGTAGGCTGCTTTCTGCTTTCCATGTTCTTCGGCCACCTGTAAACAAACAAACTACTATTAAAATCAACTTGTGATTTATTGTTAAAGATAGATAAATATGTAGATCTAGATTTCTATTAGAATAGATTTTTGATAAGTAATTATACATAATTTATATCATTAATTTATTCGAAAAGCTAAGGCGGACCACGCGCCGACGTGTGTTTGTCGTCATTGCAGCGGTCGGTAGGATTATTTATCGAAGTGATTAAAGATGGGTACATCTTTATTCACATATACTATACATTATAAAATAGGAGATGTGGCTTGTTCACAAGTATTTCTTTTTTCGTTTCGAACAAAAATAATCGTCGACTGGCAGCGTCTTAAGAGCTGTGCTCTTGTCGGTGTAATTGATGCAGCTCTCTCCATCTATTTCTCTCCAGCGCCGTCTCTTTAACTTCCTTATACGACACGACAGCTATTTTCTCCTTTATCTGGCTCATGTAGCTTATTCGTGGCCTTCCTCTTCCTCTCTTCCCTTCCATTATAGTCTTTATAAAACTGTCGTGCCGTATAAGGTGGCCAACCATCTTCCCTCTTCTGTTCTCAATCGTTGTTAATAGGATCCTTTTTTCCTGTATTCTACTTGTGTAATAATGAAGATTTTGATACCTGGTTACATTATTTAAATTTTAGTGGGTATACTTAATTTTAACGCTTATAGTTTCGCCATGTCCGTCCGTCCGTCCGTCTTTCGCAGCTTAGCTCAGAGACGCTTAGTGCTAGAAAGCTGTAATTTGGCATGTATATACAAAATATACATATATTAGTAATGTCAACAAAGTAGTAGAAAACATTTTTTTAGGGTACCTCCCCTACACTTAAGTGGGGATGTTTTTTTTTCTCGTGTACCCCATGGTGTGTGGTATCGTTAGATAAGTCTTTCAAAAGTATGGGGGGTTTGCGAAAACAACTTTTCGATTAAGAGATCCGTTTGTGAAATATTAAGCTTTAAAGTCCCAATTTTTGTTAGAAACGAGTGGTACAAACACCAATGAGAATTACTTATTATAACGTTGTTCAACTACAAAACCCTACATTGCGAGTGACCGACACGCACTTGGCCGGTTTTTTAAATAAAATATTATATGCTCGATGATAATGTAGCTTTAGAAAGAATTTTCAAAATTGGTCGAATAGTTTTTAGGAGACAGACAGACGAACCGCAGAGTCTTAGTAATAGGGTCCCGTTTTTACCCTCTGAGTACGGAACCCTAAAAAAACTTACTTTTACGCTTAGCGGCTCCGTCCCACCTTCTGGTATCACGTTATTTAGCGCAGCTATAGCTTCTTGTGCTTCCTCTCGTTTGTCGAATCTGTGTACAAAACAAACATAAATATAATCTTCTTTTCTTTTTTTAGGGTTCCGTACTCAAAGGGTAAAAACGGGACCCTATTACTAAGACTTCGCTGTCCGTCTGTCTGTCACAGGGCTGTATCTCATGAACCGTGATAGCTAGACAGTTGTAATTTTCACAGATTATGTATTTCTGTTGCCGCTTTAACAACAAATACTAAAATCAGAATAAAATAAACATTGAAGTGGGGCGCTCCCATACAACACACGTGATTTTTATGCCGTTTTTTATAGATAATGGTACGGAAACCTACGTGCGCGAGTCCGACTCGACTCAAATTTCAACTGTCTAGCTATCACTGTTCATGAGATACAGCCCTGTGACAGACGGACGGACGGACAGACGAACAGACGGACGGACGGACAGCGTCTTAGCAATGGAGTCCCGTTTTTACCCTTTGTCCGTACCCAAAGGGTAAAAACGGGACCCTATTACTAAGACTTTAAAAAATGGATATACAACAATTGCCTTACCTCACAAAAGCCACTCCCCTCGGAGTACCATTGTTCTTGTCCCGCAGAATGTGTTTCTGCACTATCCTGCCGTACTTCCCGAAGATAACCTCAAGCTGCTCTTCATTGATGGCTCGCGGCAGATTCGTCACATACAAGTTAGTCTCCTTTATGTCTTCTCCGGAAGGTCGCGCGTACGACACCTGGAAAATCGTAACAGATGTGTCAAAATTATAGTCAAAAGCTAAAAAAAAAAAAACCGGCCAAGTGCCTAAATCTATAAAAAAAATGGCAAAAAAAAATCACGTTTGTTGTATGGGAGCCCCACTTAAATATTTGTTTTAATTTGTTTTTAGTATTTGTTGTTATAGCGGCAACAAAAATAAATAATCTGTGAAAATTTCAACTGTCTAGCTATCACGGTTAATGAGATACAGCCCTGTGACAGACAGACGGACAGCGAAGTCTTAGTAATAGTCCCGTTATTACCCTTTGGGTACGGAACCCTAAAAAAAGGTGGACTTTATCACACAGCGCCATCTAGCCCCAAACTTAGCAAAGCTTGTACTATGGGAGCTAACCGAGTTGTGGGGCCAGTCTTACTACCATATAGCTTTTAAAATCACAAAAAAATCATACCTTTAACCGTTTATTTCGAAGCTGGTATCCATTGTACATTATATCTATAGCCCGCGCCGCGTCCTCTTCCCTCGTGAAGTTCACGAAACCTTGTTTTAATATTACTTTAAGTGCTTTTGGTAAGGCCCCTGGATGGAAATCGAACCAACCGAGTTGTGAGGCCAGTTTTTCTACCATATAGCTTTTAAAATCATACCTTTAACCGTTTATTTCGAAGCTGGTATCCATTGTACATATCTATAGCCCTTGCCGCGTCCTCTTCCCTCGTGAAGTTCACGAAGCCGAAGCCGTAGCTATAGCCAGTCTGAAACCCAATGTAATTTAAGCTCATTACCGAATTACCATAAATATGGATTTATTAACACTTTAAACAATGTCTTCATTAAATAACGTGAAACCCCAGATACCCCAACAAATTTATTTAATTTAATTTAATAGTATTATGACTGTAATCCCCAAGAACGGAAGACATCTTGTCATATCTCAAGGCGCACAGATCTTAGAAGATGTCTAAAGGTAGTCCAAATATTACATTATGCACATGCCCACATTTCGCAGGGGGGTTAGCATGAACCACTTTCGTATCGACAACATATCGAATGCCAAAACTGACACTTTTACTATACAAAAAGTGCCAGTTTTGACATTTGGACGATAGGTTGTCGATACGATAGTAGTTCGTGCTCAGGGCACAGTAATTAGCATTCCATACATGACGTCCAAGCCTATCGCCGCTTTTAAGAATCTCTAACTCGTCTTCGTAAACATGAAAATAAAATGAAATAGAATCACGTTGTAATCCCCAAGTACGGTAGACATCCTCTCAGACCTCCAGACGCTCAGATCCTCGAAGATATCTAAAGGGGTCAGGCATAGGCACGTCCAAACATTACATTTGGCACATGCGTTCGTTAATATAACATACCTTAAAATCCTTCATGACCCTGCAACTTTCGATCGGGCCGATATTCATAAACATTCCGTACAGGTCTTTCTCAGTCATGCTCTGAGGTAGATAGTTGACTATTAGATTGGTTTTGCAAGAGTCCCCCCCCGCGTTGGAGACCCCCCCGCCCTCGGACATGCTTCCCCAGAACCGCGGCGGCCCGCTTCTGCCTCTGTACTGATGTTGGATTTGCTGTAATAATAAATAAACAATAACTTAGAATACAGATAATTACCACGTTTTATCTTTTAATAGCAGTTTCACCCGGGTTTATCGCGTTCCCGTGGAAAAAAACACCGTCTAAACCGTCGTCTTCTACCGTCAAAAGTTGTGAGATACCATAATCAACATTAAAAACCGGCCAAGTGCGAGTCGGGCTCACGCACGAAGGGTTCCGTACCATTATCTATAAAAACGGCAAAAAAATCACGTTTGTTGTATGGGAGCTCCCCTTAAATATTGATTTTATTCTATTTTTTGTATTTGTTGTTAAAGCAGCAACAGAAATACATAATCTGTGAAAATTTCAACTGTCAAGCAACAACGGTTCATGAGATACAGCCCTGTGACAGACAGACGGACAGACAGACAGACGGACAGCGAAGTCTTAGTAATAGGGTCCCGTTTTTACCCGTTAATCCTAAAAAAGTAAGTAATTCCTTGATGAATCCCTTTCTCCCGTGTCTAAAAGGGTTAGTCAGAGGCACGTCCAAACATCACATCTGGCACATGCCCGCATTTTGCAAAAAATCCTTGATGCACGGCCGTGATCGAAACCACGACTTTCGCATTGAAAGTCGAGGTACCCCACTCGGCCAACACGGCTTACGATTCGAATCATCTAAGCCCAAAACCTCAAATATACTAACAAAATTGAAGGCAATCACGCAATCACTACAACGAAATTCCCTGCCGAGACGAGGGTCTGAAACTTTAATAGCGCACACTAACCCCGGAAAGGTACAAAATGCCACAAGCATAAAATTAAACTCTTCATCCAGCGGTAACCACAAAACAATCAAATAACAGTACACCTTGCACGCAAAGCCACAAAATGCGGTCGGATTAAAAAATAAAGCTCGCACGCAAATAAAAGCCATCGCAGGCAATGAAACCGCCAATTTACAGGGGGGACGGAAATGGGCGGAGGTGGTAGTGATTCAAAGAGCTGCTGGTCTAGCATAAGCACCAGCAGGCCTTGCTTATCAAACCGAGAAATTGATTTGTCTATGAAAGAAGTTTTAGTCAAGGCAAGTTTAGAAATATATTGTTTCGTTCATTCTTGCGATTACATAGAAAAATAAATGCTTTTGACACAATATATTTATGTCTATACTTCTGTAAAAGAAACTTTTCTTGAGTCATGCTTACAGACAAATATAGAAGTAAGGAAATACGTTTATTTACTCCACAACATGCACAATGAGTACGATAACTTAGGTAGCACATTGTGCCATGTGGAGGCAAATGGGTCTCAGCATTGAGCTACACAGCACTGAACCGAAGTAGGCGAAGTGCAGTGCGGCGCTGGTTTTAAAGATGTAAGTTTCAATCAACAGAAGAGTAGACAAAAAATAATTATTGAACTATCGTCGTTAGTACACTACACATACGTAACTATAGATTTTTAAACGGGTCTTGATCACGTATACCTTTAATTTATTATCCTGGTCGCATATTATGGTCGCGTGCAGACTGGAGTGCTCAAAGAGAGTGAAAAACTAAAATAAAAGGTAGTACGCGATAAAGACCTGTCTAGAAATTGCTATAGAAAATGGAACTGGGGATCCAATGGAAGAAATATCTACCTACTGTTGTTTCTATTTTGTTATTTGTAGAATAGAATCCAATTCAACTCGGGATTATGTTGACTAACCATTTACTTTGTCTACGTAAGAGTAGACAAAAATTGCATTTGGATATAGAACTCCGCGCCCGTTGTCGAGCGTATCGTATATAGAAGCCTTAATTCTTGCGACAGTAGATTATCGTTTCATTCGACACAAAACACGAAATAAAGATTTTGGATTGAAATTAGTGTTTTTTCTACTCTTCTGTATCAAGACATATTTCTCGGCAACTAATGCTAGGACTGCTTGTCGTTCGTTTAACATAAGATGGAATGAAACAATTTGACTACAACTAGGCGTTTTCGTGCTTCGGAAGACATACATTCAGGCGACCTATCACTATGTCTTTAGGGCTGACGCCTTTATATCGTGCGTCAAAAGCAATTATGCAAATTAAAAGCTTTACACCACCTCTCGTTTCCCCAGTTCCGTAATACAAACAAGCCGGAGCGAGTTACTCGACAATCGTACAAAAAAAAATGGGGGCGAATCGGTGAACGCCTTGACCCAGAAACCCGATATTATATTAAAAACTATAACTTTGAATACCGCGTCTTGTGTGATAGAATTGACTATTGGGTAATGCAGATGCTTTTTAAGATTTCGTAGTATACAAGTAACCCTTATAGTTTCGCCAAGTCCGTCCGTCCGTCTGTCCGCAGCTTAGCTCAGAGACTATCAGTGCTAGAAAGTTGTAATTTAGCGTGTATATACATATTAGTAATGTCAACAAAGTGGTAGAATAAAATGATGAAAAACATTTTTTTAGGGTACCTCCCCTACACCTAAACCAGGGATGTTTTTTTTCACTGGTACTCCATGGTGTGGTGTATCGTTAGATAGGTTTAAAAAATATTGAGTGTTTGTAAACACAACTTTTCGATAAAGGGATTCGTTTGTGAAATATTAAGCTTTAAAGTACCATTTTTTGTTAGAGTCACGTTTAAAACCCCTAAAAGCTAAACTGTTGGATTTGGGGGAGTGAAAAAAATCACGGTATTAGTACATATACTGAAGTTAAAAGCAAAACTATCACAGCAAAGTACGCGTTACAAGTTTACGAGTAATAGACGTAATAGTCGACCAACTTATAAAATGGACTTGAAGAAATAATAATAAAAATGTAGTAAAAATACCATTGAAAATTACTTATTTTTAAGGTTGTTAGCTCTGCAATGACATGACATGCACTTGGCCGGTTTTTTTTTCTTCACTAATATTATAGTGGTAAAATTTGTATTTTTGTTTGTAATAGATAAACTAAAAACTAACTGGACCAATTTTAAATATTCTTTTACCTATCAAAAGCTACATTATCAGCGTGTAAAATAGGCCATGTTTTATTTTCAAAAAAAAAATAGTGATCCTCACGAAAATTGCAATAATGTAACCTAAGGTAACAAATAATTTCATTAGTAGGTACACCCGTGCAAAGCCGGGACAGACAGTACCATTGAAAACAAACACAAAAATTCATTTTTATTAGAGTACGAAGGGTAAAAACGGGACCCTATTACTAAGACTTCGCTGTCCGTCTGTCTGTCACAAGGCTGTATCTCATGAACCGTGATAGCTAGTCAGTTGATTTTTTTACAGATTATGTATTTCTGTTGCCGCTATAACAACAAATACTAAAAACAGAATAAAATAAATATCTAAGGGGGGCTCCCATACAACAAACAGTTTTTTTGCCGTTTTTATAGATTATTGTACGGAAACCTTCGTGCGCGAGTCTGACTCGCACTTGGCCGGTTTTTTCTCCTTATAATATTAGTATAGCTATAGATTACTAGTACCTAACGTCAGTTACTAACTACCTCAGTGAGGAGTTCTAATCAAAAAGCAACGCCCGGGGAATCGTTTACGTTCTGGGGTAATTTAATAAATTGTCTGTCACAGTTGTTTATTATAACACCCTCGTAGAGCTCTCCCGATTATTGGGGAGGGCATGTCATTTTTGAGGGTAACGGTTATAGGGCAAGGTTTTTCATCTTGTAGTCTTTGCCAAGAATGTAGGCTGTGGAAAGACAAACCCACAGTACACAGCGTACTTCATTGAATACTAAAATCTGCTTTTGAAACAATACTACGATCATATTTGAGTAATCAGACGCGTCTCGCCTGAGATTAATAAAATGACATTTCACACAGCGCCATCTAATTCCAAACTAAGCAAAGCTTGTACTAAAGGAACCAGATAATTAAACATTCGGAGTTCAAATTATGATTAAGATTGGGGTAAAAGTGATTCCTGCGAAGTTATATACCAAATATCAATATCAGAATCAAGTGTAGCGTGTGCTGCTTTTAGAATTTGTGCTGAAGCTCTTTAGTTAATTTTTTATTGTTCATGCTTGGTACTTTTAATTATTATTCTAGGTTGAGCATTCACCTTGTTCGAGCTCCACACTGGAGCTCTACATAGCATAAGGAAAGGATCATTGAAAAAGATGATAGACCCCAAGCCGTGTTTGTTGCCTGATTCTTCTAGACTTGGTCGCGAGGTACAGGCGTAGCTTCACCTAGCTTCTAGTTCTAAGACGTTTCAAAGTAATCCTTGTGAATTTATTGAAATAAATGATATTTGACTTTAAAATTACAGGTCGTAATAAACGTTAGTTTCTGGTGACATCATTCCCAAGTAGAAAAGGGCCACATTATTGTAATTAAAAGTTCCCAAAACAAGCTAATTATAAACACATTTTCTGTGAAATTCAATCCATGAAAAAACTAATTGACTTTCCAAAGTTTATGTGGACTTTTAATTCCGGCCTCATTGGAAGTTTGAAACTGACACCGGAGCTTCGCCAAATATGATAAAATACTCCGCATTATATGACGTATTTAACTGTACACGCCGAGAGACAGAAAAAGCTATTACTAAATAGCTATTACTACTAGCTTCCGCCCGCGGCGTGGTACTCGGATAAAAAGTACTATTCCAGGACTTAAGCTATGTATATTCCAAGTTTCATCCAAATCTGTTTGGTCGTTTGGGCGCACAAACTTTCGGATTTCGAAAATTAGTAAGAATAGCTTTTACCCGCGACATCGTCCGCTTAAACATGGAAATTCGATTTTTGACGACTTTATCGTAAATCATAAAAAAAATCAAAAATCAAAAGAAAAATTTGAGGAAAGAGTAGTCTATGTCCGTTTAAAACTTTAAACTAACTCTATATGAAATTTCATCATCATCGGCAGCGGTTTGGACGTGATAACAACACAGACAGACAGAGTAACTTTCGGATTTTAACATATTAGTTAGATAAGTACTGGAGCTCTACAATCTACATAGCATTAAGCAAAGGATCATTGAAAAAAAATGATAGGCCCCAAGCCGTGTTAGTTGCTTGATTCTACTAGGCTTGGTCGCGAGGAACAGACGTAGCTTCACCTAGCTCCTAATACCTTTCAAAGTGATCCTTGTGAATTTGATATCACTACATAGTATAAAGCAAAGTCGCTTTCCGCTTCCCACGTCTGTATGTAATATGTATGTATGTATGTTTGCTTATATCTTTAAAACTACTCAACGGATTTTGATGCGGTTTTTTTTTATAGTTAGAGTGATTCAGGAGGAAGGTTTATATGTATAATACATGCATAATATAGTAGAGAAACACTGATAATTTTAGAGGTTTCTAATGTGATGTCGTAAATAAACACATTTTTTTGCGCTTACATTGCAAATGCTGGCTGAACCCCACGAGATATATCAAAATAATGTACTACAGTATTGTACACCTTAAAAACGTCTACAAAAAAGTCCACGATGGTATTAGAAATGTCTTACGCACAGCGAAGCGGGCACGGGTCAGCTAGTTGAATATAATTGTATAGTTTAGAAGTAGGTATTCTTTTAGGGTTAAAGAGGACGTAGTGTCGCGTCAGTCCAGGTCACAGTGCTTTGCCCAAGACCTCAAAATACGCAAAAAGTACTAGCAATCAGAACATACAAACAAGTACAAGCAAAACCGCCTTAAGACTTTGAAATCGAAATCGCTAATGACGTACTTGACAACCCATTATTTACTAAAGGCTTCCATTTCGCATTGGAAGTCTGCCAGCCAGCCCCCTTCGAGTAAAATCTTGGGGGGCATTAGACTTTGGTAAAAGGAATGCAATTCGAATATGTTAAGGTGAATCTTGGCGGAAATTACGAGGCGCAAGAGGGTTCGAAGCCCGCGGCGGGACAAATGTTTTCGTGCCATGGTACTCGTAATTCGACTGGCCTCACAGCTCAGTTGGTAGTAACTCTGCCTTCTGCGCTGTAGGTTGTGGGTTCGATCCCCACCCAGGGCAAATATTTGTGTGATGAACATAGATGTTTGTTCTGTGTCTGGGTGTTAATATGTATAAAATAAGTATTTAAAAAAAAAAAGAGTAGGTATATAAGTATTCTATCAGTTATCTGGTTCCCATAGTACAAGCTTTGCTTAGTTTGGGGCTAGATAGCGCTGCGTGAAAAGTCCGCAAAAAAAAAAAAAAAGTTCATCATACAAGGAGTCCTATAAGGATATATTATCTTCACCTTTTCCCACTTAAGTGGGGTCGGCACAACATGTTGGAAAA
Organism: Hydriomena furcata; assembly: GCA_912999785.1. NCBI lineage: Eukaryota > Metazoa > Arthropoda > Insecta > Lepidoptera > Geometridae > Hydriomena > Hydriomena furcata. The sequence goes on from OU538820.1 coordinate 23,290,098, forward strand.
GGCATGTTGAATTTGGCTCCTGTTTTACAACCGGTGGTCTGCCTGATGTCAACTCTCTTTGAGAATCTTTCTTACTAATTTCCTACAAAATTCAAAAGTTTGAGAGGACATTTTTGGATAAATAACGTGGAATTTACATAGCTTATATCCTGGAATAGCATTATATACTTTTTATCCAGGTACCACGCGAGTGAGGCCGATGGAAAAAGCTAGTTAATTAATATTTCAAGTGGGTTTTAATCGCGCTTTGATGTTTTATTTATTTCGACGTTTCAACTGTGATATGCCGGGGTACCACGGCCCGCGTTTTCACGCGCCAGACCGCGCCACGGCGGAGCGTCATCCGGCGCGGCGGCCCGTGGTTTTACGCGCCGTGGGACCCCGGCTTTACAATGCTTGTGACATACAAGTAGCAAATCAGGAACCTAATTATTTTTAGTTATAAGATTTGTACCTACAAAAACTATAGAACTAAATAAATTATAAAAACTTACATGCACAAAATAGAATCCTTAATGAAAGTAAACTTGAAATTAAATTAAAACTAACACTATCAACTAATAAAGATAAATAATTGGAAAAATTGAAAAAACCGGTCTCACCCGAAGAAACAAACAACAAAAAGTGTTTTATTTTGTGATAAGCCAACTGGATTTAATTTTAAAATCTATTAGGCCATATTCTGAAAATAAGGTTTTTTTAACACTCAATTCATTGCCTGGAATTTGAACCCAAAACTATAAATAAAGGCCACAAATAAAGCAGGTTGCCAACAAAAACCTCAATAACTTATGAAATAAAAGTGCTCTTGGGGCTCCCAGTCGCTGATTGCTCTTTTTCGAAACGAAAAAAGAAATACTTCTGAACAAGCCACATCTCCTATTTTTATAAGTATATTACTTCAGGTTCCTACCTAGATTTCTATTAAGCTGAAAACATAATAGCAGAAACTTTTTACGATAAAGATATTATTTCAAAATTATTAGAAACGTTTATTACGTTTTAGAATTAATGATCGAAATATTTTATATACCTACTATTAAAATCAACTTGTGATTTATTGTTAAAGATAGGTAATATGTAGATCTAGATTTCTATTAGAATAGATTTTTGATAAGTAATTATACATAATTTATATCATTAATTTATTCGAAAAGCTAAGGCGGACCACGCGCCGACGTGTATTTGTCGTCATTGCAGCGGTCGGTAGGATTATTTATCGAAGTGATTAAAGATGGGTACATCTTTATTCACATATACATACATTATAAAATAGGAGGTGTGGCTTGTTCACAAGTATTTATTTTTTCGTTTCGAACAAAAACAATCGTCGACTGGGAGCGCCTTAAATAGTGAAGGAAACCAGTATTTTCTAGTACCTAAGAAATTAAATTCTCTTTAAAAAGAATAAGATAGCAAGAAGAGCAAAAAGATTATTCTATTCTATTCCTTTACTCTTTTATGGTTTTTCACAACAGTTATAGAAACCATCCCTCTTCTCTTCATGACCAAGCACAGGACATAGCTAGGTTTATTTAACTGGCCTCACAGCTCAGTTGGTAGTAACTCTGCGCTGTAGGTTGTGGGTTTGACCCCCCCAGTGCAAATAATAATGTGATGAACATAGATATTTGTTCTGTCTGGGTGTTACAATGTAACATTTTTATGTATGTCTTCACAAAAAAAATGTATTTAAAAGTATTCTATCAGTTATCTAACTCCTTTAATACAAGCTTTGCATAGTTTAGGGTCTAGATAAGTGTGGTATGGTCCACAAATATTAATTTATAAAAACAGTAATTACTCACATTCTCCATTGTGTTAAAACTCCTGTCCCAGCTACTGACAGGAGTTCCGCCGAATAGGTACCCGGGATATCGATCACACATCTATAGAACTTTCCCGCACACTTATTTATAACTACTGCCTACTTACAACTTTATATTGAGCATTGAATCACGTTTATCATTTCATTGCTAATTAATTATTGGCTAATTACTATCCAGTACCTGAAAATATAAAAATACACTTACCAATTTGAATTATGATTCGGGAATAATGGATAAAGAATTACTGGATTTTTATGTATACTTTTCACAATAAAAAATAACTAATTGAATGGAAGTCTTAGTGGATTTTTTTACAATGTATTTCTCTACATGGTGGATTTTTTTTTTGTAGTTACAGAGCCGGGTGTCTAGATGGTCAAGGAACATTGACCTCAAACTAAGGTCAGCGACCGCGAAAATTGTGCGATATTTTGAAATATTTTTTTTTATTTTTTCCCAAAATATCACCCAGTGCTTTATTATTGAGGTTCCGTAATTTAAACGTGAATAATTTTAATTATTTATTTTAACAAGGAATACTTATGGCCCATTTATAAATTATTTTATTAATAATTTTGCGATTGAAGCTATGGGAATCCTTACAACTAAAGCGGTAGGTTTCCCCGTTCTGATACTTTTGCAGTACATAAATGTTCCCGCGCCTTAAAATACGTAATTTTTATTACGTAAATAAGCGGGTATACAATCAAAAGCACAGTTTTATTCAATTATTTACTGAATCTCTAACCGTGTAATGTTACAAAATGAAATGTGGCCGAATGTAATGAAAAGTCATAATGATATGTGCGTATAAATTGGATAACTTACGATTAACTATATTAGTATAACTAGACCTTGTTTTAGTTTTGTAGAGATGCACAGTATTTCTTACTTTTTACGATTTTTTGGAAGACATTTCGCAGAGACAAGAAACGAAACGAACGGCCGACCGAAATTCGATTCGACAACGAACGAATCTAAATCTACTAATGAATGAAAATGTTTCTATTTGACATTTTGTTGTATTGTTCAGCACAGATTATAAAATAAATTAGATAGATATGTAAATGTAAAGGTAAAGATTACCTACTGGTACAACTTTTAATAGTAATTTAGCAATTTTTATTGAAAAATTTTGCTGGCAAATGGGCTTTCTTTTGCGGTTGTTATAATAATCTTTTTAGTGTTGCCATCCTTAGTAAGAAAGAGGAATGAGTGGAAACTGAAGCCTGACTGAAGCTATGACCGCCATTTTGTTTACTATCCTTCCCCTTCATGTCAGTCGTCAAGTCATTGTCATTCGTTCGTTTCGTTGCGTGATCTATGAGCTCCGAAATTTGGATGATTTTGAAATTTGCCTTGTGTTATTTCCATATATTGTGATACTTTACGAATACAATGTCCTACCTTTGCTAAATGCGTGATTAAGTGCACAGTTTTAGCGTAACAAATAGGGTAAGTCAGTGAAATGATTGAAACGATGTCCGTGCCGTGGTACCTAGCGCGCCATGGATGGCGTCACATTTTTCCTTTTGGTACATAAATCAAATTAGGAACATGGGCTTACGTTGGTGTTTACCTGGTTGTTCGAGTCGTAATATTACCACGAAATATACGAAACTACCTTGAAACTCTACTCGGTGTGACCTAAATTCTTCAGAAATAATGCTGATGGAATTCGCATCGGTTGTCTTTAGGAGTAGGTAAACTTTGTCAGAAATAATCGTTAACTTCCTGTATGCTGATGAGCTTTATCCACTCTAGCTCACTTCATTTAATGATACTTTCATCATCATTGATAAAGTACCTCGTTACTATAGGATATGACCAGTCTATGACTAGAAAGTAAGTATATTAGGACTTCAAGAGTTCTTAGTACAAACACAGTGTACAGCTTAGGTATGCAAAGCAAGCAAGTTATCTTTGCATAGGTAAAGTGTCTTAATTGATATAAACTTTTGGTATTATTATCATAATTCTGACACTTTTGTTGTACAAAAAATGACAGTTTTTACATTTGGATGATACATTGTCGATACGATAGTGGTACATGCTCAGGCCACTGAATAGTGATGTAATAGTGTGCAACTTTGTGTTAATTACTACAGAGTACTATTTAAGCATCTGTCGGAGGATAATTTAAACTCAAAAATGTATGAAACTCTTAACTACCAGGCTCTGGCCAGCCATCATACTAGGTACTGGCATTCCATGTCAACACTATACTATAATTATGATTATACAATCTAGCCATACCAGAGGTGCTATTGCATATCTGAACTGGTGTTCGTAATTGGTTTTAACTGTCAAACTTCCATTGTGTAACTCATAAAATGATGGGATTTAAAAAAAAAATAATATGCTGCAGTGAGCATTTGCAACATGACAGCTTGCAAGCAAAATGTGACAGTTAAAGCTGATTAAGATTTGCAGATTTTTGATTTTATGCAATAGGAATAATGACACTTTGAAACATCACAACACCAAGAATCCCGCTTCTCCACAAGGTGTTAAAATTGAATTGCTGGTGATATTCTACTAACAAAACCTCGATATACATACTAGTAACACTCTCTAGCCAGTAACTGGCTTATGTGACAATTTGCTTGGCATCAAAAACAAAAAAAAATCTGTATGTTGCGTCGACTCGCCTGACCACCAATGGCTCATTATTCACAGCTTATCCTTGGTGGTACAGGGGTGTTAGCATTACCACTATTGTATCAACAATGCATTGTCCAAATGCCAAAACTGACACTTTTACTATACAAAAAGTGTCAGTTTTGACATTTGGACAATATCTTGTTGATACCATAGTGGTTCGTACTCAGGCCACTGACCTTGTGCCCAACAGAGGTGCAAGAGGTGCATATTTGATCCTCGCAGTGGGACAAATGTTTGTTTGTGATCTAGTACCATGGTAGCTGTAGTTTCTGATATCCTTGGCACAGTATCCTAGTATGGAATCTGGTCTATGAGTATCAGTATGACTAGGTATTTATTTATTTATTTCTACATGTAATTAATATATTGAAAATTTTGCTCCTAACTTACAGTCGCACTATAGGCAAATCAAGATCGACCTTACATTACACTAGCCAACCTGTGACAGACTTTGTCCTGCTGACTCAGTCAAAGGTGATATCAGATTTTTTGTACACCAGTGCCATTTATACCATAATCATCTCTTTTGCATTTTTTATCATTTTGGAATGTTTTTCGTATTATTATCCAAATGTTTTAATTAAGCATTATATCTACATCTAAAGCAAATTTCATCTTAAACCGTTCGTCGTTTAGGCCTGATTGATTTTTAACATACAAATATCCTCACAAACTTTCGCATTTATTATATTATCAGGATTATTTATGCTACATTTTGTATAATATCTTAACTCACTCTTTCTCTGTGGGTGCGTGTTCTCGCAGTGTCGTTCCTGAATATGAGGGTTAGTCACTCTGTTGGGGTTAGTCTGAGGGTTAGTCAACTAAGTTGATGTAGGTACTTCAATAGGTATGAAATCTTCAACGCCTTGTAAGACTCAGCGTTACCAATTAGTTTGTAACTTTAGTTACTAACTTATTCCGTCTCTTTTAGATTTGTGATTAGTACCGTGGATAACGGGCTTTTGTAGGTGACCATAGTGATATTCTGTTTAAAAGTTTACACTGGTAAGACAATGACCTTGCTGAGCAATGTACTCGTTAAAACCACTGGGAAAATGTACAGCACATCGCAAGACTTCAGAGCACCCAACATAGATGACCTAGATTCTTCCTAGATGCTGTGAAACCAGGAATAGCTCACAAATATGCAAAACCATACAATGATAAACTGATCATTTTGATTCACATTATATTTCTATACGGATTTTTTATTGAATCAGTAAAGGTGTGACCAGACATTGCGCGGCAACCGAGCGCGGCCGCCGCGAGCTACCTGCCGCGCTCTAATGGTGTATTGTTCGTTCGCATGGCATACTTGCCGCGCAATGTTTGGTCACACCTCTGTCTTAACACACTTTGCCGAAAATACGCGGCTGAAGTTCGGCGCAATTACACCGGTAACGCTATTTGAATTACTAACGAAACACTTTGCTGCCGCGCGTTTTAGTAATACAAATTGCAATTGCGCCGAACTTCAGCCGCGTAATTTCGGCATAGTGTGTTTAGATCATCGACTACATAGCCTAATAGACGCCTAATGGCTTCATTTCTTCAAACAAACAACTCTGTCAAGTCAGTGAGGTACGGGGGAGTGGGAAAAAATGCATTCTGATTGGCCGATTCAAGATGACGTGATTCACTAGGGATGGGAAGTGTTGTCGATAGCAGTCAGAGGCACGTCCAAATATTATATTTGGCACATACCCACATTTTGCAGTAGTTAACAGTCCATACGTGACAGGTTGCAAGCCCATCGCCGCTTATCGCGGGATCAGGATCGGGATCGGGATCGGGATAGTTTAATTTTTCTAAGTACGTAGGTACTATTGACAACTTAATCTTAATAATATTATAAATGCGAATAGCAAATAGGTTACTTCATATCCATGTAGGTACAACGCAAGCGAAGCCGCGGACGGAAGCTAGTTGGCAATAAGTAGTTGTACTAGTTACTACCAACTGTTGCTGTTACTACTATGTAGGTTTATCGAATCGATCATCAATTGAGTAGTGGTAGGTACAACACTATTGACTTTCGACAAGGAAAATAACCAGTGTAACTTGAGCTCTAAACAAATTTGTTCATGAAATGATTATCTTGAAATAGCTTACCTATGAAACGTAATCCCATCTTTTATGTAACTAGATGTATCGCTATAATTACCACACCATCTATCTGAACAAGGGGCCATAATTAAGATTTGTGGTAATGGTTTTTTAGAATAAACCGACGAGATGTGCACGGGTCAAGGAAGTGGTCGGTACTACTGCAGGTTTGACGCGCGATATTTTTTATCGGCCGTTTAAGCCTGATGTTTTGGATGACAGTGTTCGCCTTGCATGCGGTGTCTTCTGGGCTATGTAGTCGATGGTTTAGATCCTTGGGATGAGTTTCGCGGAGCTGTCCGAAGCTCCGCGTAGGTGGAAACTCGCAACTATTACATACTCCAATACACCTATTCACATAACATAGAGACAGGACTAGGACACTTTACAACCTACGTATCTCAATCCTCTCTTGAACTTGAGGCAACGGATGGAACACGCTTATCACGTTATTGTATCGCTAGTCTACTTTTAATAGTAAATAATATAAAAACCTCTATTAGACACTTGTTTTTATTAGGTTTATGAAAATTTAAAGGAGCTCTTGCTAATGCGATATTACTTTGTAAAACCGTGTTACACGCTCAAAGTGTATTCTATAATTAGTTTAGTTGTTTATGGAATTCTAAAACGTACTTTAAGAGCATCATCTCCGCAAGTTGCAAGACCACGCCAGTTAATTGTACCTTAAAACATATTATATTACTAGCTGACCCGTGCCCGCTTCGCTGGTCGACAGATAGTTTCACATCTGGTATTCCACTCTTCAAAATAAATTGTAGCCTATATGTTGCCGAGGACTAATAAGTATATAACAAAAAAAAACATTAAAATCGGTCCAGTAGATTTTGCGTGAAAGCCAGACAACAGACAGACAAAAATTTCAAAATGTTTTTTTTTTGCTTGTGTTACTTGTATAAAGGCCTCTAGGAGTATTTTTTTTAGTTTTCATTCAATGTACAGAATTGAACTCTTCTACAGTTTTATTATATGTATAGATATTAAAACGTCAGCAATACAAGAAAAAACGTGGGAATTAGCCGTATTTCTATTTAAAATATTATTATCTTCTCTGTATGTACCTAACCTAGTAAATTAAACCTGTAAAAAGCAAGTGACGAGGGTTTTATTGTGGTTTACTAAGAACTTTTAGGTTTATAGATAGGATAGGTATATACAGTCGTGGTCAACTAATTAGGGACATGCAAGATAGTGAAGAACAATAACCGGTTATGTACATACAAATATAAAACCCTATTGATTTCTCAGTAACTATTATTTGCATAATTTGGTCCGATTATTATGCTTTAAATGGCTGTAAATAAAAGAATAAATAAATAGAAAAAAGTATTTAATATCAAAGGTTGAACATGTATTCAATTTTAAGGTATAATTCTGTAGCTGGACATTTAATTAAGGACAGTAAACTATAATGAAAAATAGAGTTAAACAAAACTAATAATCTGCAGTATTATAATATCTTTAACAGCTCCATTTTATTACGTGTAAAATCAGTACCCAGTAGCAAAACCTTTGTTAGTAATTACCGCTTGACACCGATGTAGCATAGACATTATCAGTTTCTGGCATGTTTCGACAGGAATGTTTGCCCATGCCTCACAAAAAGCTTCATTAAGTTCATCTAAAGTTGTGGTACGATAAGTGGCTACTTTTTTCTTGATTTCGTGCCAAAGGTGCTCGATTGGGTTAAGGTCCGGGCTATTTGCTGGCCAATCTAGCACCGATACTGACTGACTGGTAAGAAACGACTTGACTGAACGGGCGGTATGTTTCGGGTCGTTATCATGCTGAAACGTCCATATAATAGGGAGATGCTCCTCAGCATAGGGAAGCATCGTTTCCTCCAATATTGCCTTGTATTGATGTTGGTCTAAGTTACCCTGAACTTTCCTCACAGGTCCCACTCCACGTCCAGAAAATGAACCACACATTTTAATGTTTCCACCGCCATGTTTCACCTGCTTTTTTGTGAATCTTGGATTCATTTCCGCTTTTACTGGACGCCGTACGTATTGCCTTCCATCTGAAGAAATCAAATTAACCTTGGTCTCGTCAGAGAATAATACATGTTGCCATTGGGCGTAGGTCCAATGTCCATATTTACGTGCAAACGCCAAACGAGCATTTCTATGTTCTTTTTTCAACAACGGTACTTTGCGAGCCACTCTTCCGAACAACCCTGCTTCTACTAGACGTCGTCGAACGGTCCTCGCTGAGACACCAGCTCTTTCGTCTGTCCCAAACACTTCGTGTTTAATTAAAATAGAGCCTAGAAACGGATCTTTCTTAGCTAACCTGGTTATCATTCTATCTTCTTGCGGAGTTGTTTTTCTCGATCTTTTTGTTCTGGGCACCTTTAAATCTGTGTTATTGCGTCTGACATGTTGCACTGCATTGTATACCATAGTTTTTGAACAATTTAAATGTTCTGCTATCCTTCGGTATGGCCAACCATGCTCGACAACAAACTTCATGATAATTTTTCGTAGTGTTGGATCGCAACTTTTATTTTTACCCATTTTTCTTCAAAATATTTTTCAAAACTTAAAATAAATATCGGGATTGCCGCCAAAACTACCACGAAACAATAAGAGAAGAAATAAAAAAGTATTGAGATTCAAATTTTGAAAATAGAACGCAATATCTCAGTGTCCCTAATTAAATGGCCAGCCAGCATTATTTGAACAAATAGCACTACGATAATCTATCAGCTATACTGTAAAGAGGTTTAATGTTTAAGAAGTTGTTATTGTTTGTATAATCGGGCACATAAATGACTAATTATACTTACAAGTAAGAGATATGGAATATGGTTTAGACTCGTTGGAAAATAAAAAATAAATTCACAATTCGGTTTAACCAAAGAGTGTCCCTAATTAGTTGACAACGACTGTATGTTGGATATTGGATAAAAGTTATGTTGGAGCTGGACGATCCGGAAAAGTTATTTATTAATATTATTTAATAGTACCTCTGACAAGTTATTTATATTCACTACTGATCTAACTACGTAGGTAGGTAAGATCTAACGCTCTTCAAATATACTTAGGATACCTACCTGGTCTTTTGTGATATCATTCAACTGACTAGCCTCAGCTCATTTGGTAGTAGTGTCTTCTACGCTGGTTGTGGGTTCGATTCCCAACCAGGACAAACATTTGCGTGGTGAACTTGGATGTTTGTTCTGTTATATAGAAAGTGTTTACAAGAAAATGATTTTTATTATATCAGTCATCTGGTTCCCATAGTGTCTTCGCTTAGGGGCTAGATGACGCTGAGTAAAATGTCCACCAGCATTTATTTATTTATTGAACTATTGGCAAAAATAGCCATTAAGTACTCTGAATTTTAAGTCTAGAATATAATAACCGATGCGGTCCTGGTAAGTGACCAGTTCAAGTCCCTGTTCGTAACTCTGCAGCACCTTCGCTTGACCGAATCCTTTTAAGAAAGACTGGGTAGGTCCCATTTGTTCTATAAAACATGACGTTATAGAACAAAGACACAGTTTTTTACCAATTGGTTTCATGGAACAGTTTTGTTTTATGACCACAAAAAACAGGACTCTGGTGTGAAGCTTGCAGGTAGTTTTATGGTAAAAACTGTGTCTTTTTGTCCTATGATGTCATGTTCTATAGAACAAATGGGACCTACCTGAAATACTTCTATTAATAAATTGTGAAGTGACCCCCCAGATCCATTGCTTGCAGTGTGGCTAGTTCTGGATTAGCCAACGAAATTGGTGATCGGCATTTCATTGGTCAAGGCTACCGTGAAAAAAAACCCAACCATAAATATACCAATCAATTAAATGCCGACTACCCTAGAATTGATTCAAGTGTCATGCTGCTTAATGACACACCTGAAGAACATTCTGCAATAGCCACTATGAAACACGAAATGGACAGTTCTCTTTCTTTCTTTATAGATCAACATCATGAGTGTCATCATACGACTGCAGAATCTGCCGTGGTCGGCGAACGCCCTGGACATTAGAAATTATTTCCGAGGCCTCTCCATTCCGGAAGGGGGCGTTCACATCGTAGGAGGCGAACTCGGAGATGCGTTTATTGCGTTCAGGTAGCTATACGACTTCAGATATTACGGATGTTTGGGAAGGGAATCTCGTCTGTTCACTATTTATCAGTGTTCCCGGTATGCTACTCTGTCATCAAAGATTTCATCTTCATTTTCTTTTCCTATCTCGACGGAGATAGCATTATTGGGTACTGCCTGCAAGTCTGACAGAGACAAATAGTGAACTGGATGGAAGGACGCTTACGGGACTGTATTTTGACTTCAGGCTATCGGCATTGACTCTTTAGTTATCTATGACATCGTGATAAACGATTGTGTCTTTAATCTCTTGAGGAGGCAAATGTAAGTATGTCATCTATGGTGAGTATGATATGGATTCTCTATGGCTCATTAGCGATTCTGAATACGAGACTGAGGAGCCGGCCAACCATTCTTGCATTATAGACGACGATGATGCTCCTGCTAATTCATATAGGATGTCCTTATTGGCTATCTAAAAACCTTTGAACGACGAGCTCGGCGTAGAGATCGACAAAACTAGTAGAAACTCCAACGTGAAATGCCGTTGTCTTGCAGCCGAAATGCAGTTCTCTGTAAACATCTAAAAACTTCACGAACTACGAGTAGTTTTCTTTGAACACATTTCATTGGAAAAAAAAACTCACTGGTGCTTTGATCATTTTGTGAATGATCACATTTATTTTTAAGACTGATTTAATTAGCTCTATTTAGGTTAATAATCGTATTTTTTAATAAATGAAACATTTTAAAATAACGGATGAATTTGAATCAAAATATTGGTACTAAAACACAAAAGTCTAGCTAGCCGCAAACATAAGTATACCTAATGCGACTACGATAGCTGAAGACGCTGCAAATGACATCTAGAAACTTGCTATCACCTTCTGAATAGGTAAACCTACACCAACCACTTACGACGTGTTCGAGTTACTACATGCGTTTAATTCTGCATATCCGTATCTCCCTACCGTCTACAGACGAAAACTAACACCAAGCTGCTGCAGCAATGAAGGGCTATGGTAACTGCGGATCTATCTAGCTGTGTATTCACAACAGAGACTTATTTTATTACGCAAGTCAACGAGGGGTAGGATATGGTGTTCATTGAAGCCAATCCCACTCATACATCTTCCACCATCTTCACCTCTAATCTAACAGCTTAAACAGGCTGACGTGCTACTGGACTAGAAACAGAAGCAAAGAAATAACCAATTACTACCGCGAATTTAACGACAAACAGTGGGGTATGTTTATTCTCCAACTTTTTTAAATTAAAGACTAGGCTATGAGGATGCGTCTTTAGGGACCTGATCATTCGTCAGATGGTAAGTCTTAGAATTTTAATCCACAGTTCAATACTTTACCATTTTAGTTACCTATTACCTGGGCTATGTTAAACATGTATAGTATTCCTACATATATATTTTATTACTTATGCCACAACAGTATTTTTATGTGAGAGACTCGTCAATAACGAAATTAAAAAGCGTAAAGCTGAACCTTTAACGAACAACTTACCTAAAACTTGCAAAATAACACTGCCTCAACCGGTTGCTGGGCGCGGCAGGCGGCATCTTCCTCAACACAACAGATTTACGTGAATTTTCAATTAAACTAGAACTATTGAATTTTCTACTTAAGACTTGGCGCGTGCCAGATAAACCTAATATCGAAGCGTGCTTACGAGTAATCACGCGTTCGCCTGAGTAGGTACACGGTTTCTGTAGATTTTGTTAGCTTGATTTGGTTGAACTCTATTTAGTTTATTTACTCGTATCTCCGAACTCTCCATCATTCTCCAGTTTGTAGACGCTTTCGTTGCAAGTATGTTTATGCAAAAATTATTATCCTGTAACGTTATTTATTGTTCTAAGATCTCGTGCAGTAGGTTCATTCTATGGTATAACGCAGACAGCAAATCATCTCAAATCCTTGTTCATATTTTGTTAAACTACGAGTCCTTCAACTGTAACTTTTGCAAGTGTTACACTTATTTTGAATGAAACTAAAGCCATGCTCTTATAGAACACTCATAATTTAGGGGAACTCGTTTTCCCCATTTGCAAATCTGTGTTACAACTTCATAGGTAGCATGAACTTGAATTGAAAATTACAGAGTAGATAATCTACTGCAAAACTAAGACAGGGACAAGCTTATTACCTGTACCTATCTCTAGGTAGGTACTTTTTTAGTCCACAAAAAACATCTCTGAAAGTTAATCGTATATATCTAAATGTTACAGTTCTTTCAGAGTAGTCTATAATACTAATAAATGGTGCTTTCAACTGATGTATAAGCTTCATAAAACAGCTAAGAAGCTTAGAATACGAAATCTAAGTTACAACACAACACATACAATGTATTATCTTATCATCACTCCTAGGTAGGGTAGAAGTATATTTATCATATTTTGCTCATATGCCTGTTGAATAATGTAGGAGTAGTCTAGTAATATTTATCTATAGGTAGGCTATATCAGCCTCACAACCTAGTCTAAAGCCTTAGGTAAAGACAAGGTTCTATAGTAGATTTGATTTCTTCGAACAGACATGAGTATTGAGTACATATTTATATCTAAACACGATGGAAGACTAACTTTGGCGTAGTAGCAGCCTCTTATATTAAAAAAAATATTGGTATCATTTCAATTGGATGTTTTTACTAAGTATCGGCACCTCAAATTACATCCAAACATGCTTGAGCCTCAAGGAGTAGGCATACCCACGTAGCTTCGAGTTCCATGTACCTATTGGTTCTTTCAAATTCTTGCCTATTTCAAAATGAACTTCACAAAGCTACGGCCGCCATATTGGGTTTCATCAGATGAATCCAATAAAATCTTATTATCAAAATCTGACATGCCGTTTGGGCTACAGGATGAGCCAACGGAACAGACACACACCTGGGCAAGCTGGTAAGAAGAACCGAACGAAAAACATCTTCGCAAAAAGTGAATTCTTTATGTGATTATGCATCTCGACAGTCTGAAAGTATTCGTAAGGTTATTTGTATTCTCCAGGCGGATTCCTATAGCAAAAACGGCATTGGACCAAGGACAGTGCCCCACAACACTCCGTCAATAACTGTGTGAATTATACTTCTATACTAAATCATATCCTTGCATAAGTAATGGTACTCGTAGGTTCTTGGTATATTGATCAAGTTTATTGTATGCTGAATATTTAGGTATTATTTCGATTGGGTTCGACTCCCAAAAGGCTCTATACTAACAACTGAAGAACAATTTGGTTTAGGTAAACACGATGAAGGCTTATCAACAAGGCTTAGGTACTTGACCACTAGCTCATAAAAACGTACTTATTAACCTACTTCTTCGCTTTGTGATTGTGGGAGGAAATAGTCGAGCGCATAGTTTGTTTCTGCTTATGCTTACCTTCGTTAGTGGCTAAGGCTTTAGATGATGTCTTGCCCCAGGTTAGGTACCGTTGTGGTCAATTTGGATGTCGATCGCGTTCAGGAGAAAATCACAATCTAACTAAGTATGGAAATGGGTAATACATTCGACACTAAACATCCTACTCTTTTTAAACTTCTGATCCTTCTAGGACGGGACGTCGATTGTAAATTTGTCTCTATGAGACCTATCGATTGCGAAACAAAATATCCAATCATTACAGTTCTTAAAACATTCAGTTTTTAAATAATTACTAGGCTGTTCCGGATTACCTCAAGGGTTGCATTTAGGTTTAGTTTTGTTTGTTTATTTTAAATAACCTATTAGGTATATGTATTTTAATATAATGTAAATATAACATTTATTTTATAGTTGTCTACTTAGATAGAACTCCTAAGATGCGTTAATTATAATATACATATATATAAATGCATTAGTGATTAGTGTAAAAACTGTGTCGCGCTTTCCAATGCCCGTCCTTACGACTAATTGAAGAACCAGATGCTCCTGATAATAATTAGGTACACCTGCTTACTACTTTTATGGAAGAAGTAACCGAAGTACCTACCTCGAAAAGTTAGAGCCTAGCTTTTATTTGCTGCCTACCTGCCTAGCCTAGCGTGGCTAAGAAAATAAACGCATTTAACATGTTGAGATTCGATATTTCATAAAGCCATAAGTATCGTTTCTAATTTTTTGTGGTCTATTGATTAAGCTTCGTACAAAAAATGGTGGCTCCAGTGTGGTGCCAATCGTTTGTCGGCTTCATCATGCTGAGAAACTGCTTCGGGGACAGTCCTACTTCAAAAGGTTGTCTGATAGGAATTTTATAACGCTATACCTAACTACGAAAATTATTCGAAACGAAAAAAGCAAGCAATCCAGGCACTAACAACCATTGTGAAGTCCCATCATCAAATATCTCGGTTGAGGTGGTATTTCAAAGCAACCTAACCTTTGAGAAGTTCCCCAATCGAGACTCCTATTCCATCGTTAGGTAAACCCTGATCGACACAGACTTTAAATTAGAACATTGCCTCTCAGCTGTCTCTCTTTCTGCCTCTCACCACTCTCTTCCTTCTTGACACTGGTTATTTTCTTAGTAAAATTGTATCGAAATTATGTGATCTGAAAGAAGCTTAGATCTGCCAATCTAAAATTGAGCGCCTCATACCTATATTCGTCAATTCCAATGTAAAACAGTAACCTACTTTATTAAGCATATGTGTGGAATATCAGCCATCGGTATTTTGCTCGACTGATCGCTGGACAAATCTGGGAACCGGTAACGTACGTAACTGACATGCCAATGAGAAAGCAGAGCGTTTTGTGTCGTTTTCTCAAGTAATGAATGTTTATTCATGTGTGCTACTTCAGACTGGAGGACTAATGAATAACCAATGTGATGAAAGGATTTATGCTGCCTGCAGCGAGGCTACTTTCATGCCCAATCTACCGTAGATATCTAACTGTTGAGGAGATGCGGCGAGCTTGCTGCTCATCATAATAGATGTCTTACATATTTTGTAACTCTATAAGAAAACCTAACGTATGTAGGTAAGAGCCTACCCTACTTAAACCGTAGGTATGTTAATTTTCACCTTCGAAGTAGGCACTAACCTACTCCAATTTCATCACGACTAGTGGTCTGCCTCAGTTGTACCTACCTAAGATGTTTTAAGTCGAACGGACTTGTAATATAGTAGTTACTCGTATATAGTTGTAAAAAAATAATTATCGTTTCTGTAAAGAATCCTCGCTCCTTTTCGTGAATTGACTTGTGCTTGAACGATCTTATTGCGATAGACCATCCACACTCAGTCTCGGCGAGAATACGACAAGTATGAGAACGAGAAGCTAGCTTACGCCCGCGACTTCGCTCGCGTTGCACCTGGATAAAGAGTAGTAGGGTCTATGGGCTACTTTGGCCCTGAAATAGCCTATGGCATACCTAACCTAGGCTATGTAGATCTAGATTTATTCCAATTTATATCAAACATACAAAAGATCCTCTCACACCTTCAGATTTACCTATACCTACCTAACATCTGGAACTAATAGGGACCTGTGATACCTAGGTACCTACTGCTAAACAAAGTCTCATAAAATGCCCGACCGCCGCGCCCACACTACGGCTTCAATTTGAATTATGCCCTTGTGGGTAATATTCACCGTAATTCATTTACCTACATTTCCATTCGAAAGCTCGCATGTATGGTGGTTTTTTTTGTAATTAGGCTACTAGGTAGGCACATGCTGCTGGGCAGCAACCATCGTTTACAATAAAACACTACCTCGTAGGCCACGTATAGATAGGTACCCGTTGTTTTATCTCACGAAGGCGGGTGAACAGTACCTACTTATAGTTGTGAAGTGTATAGACACGCTTATGATGTATACATAGCCACGCGCTTTTGTGTACGTGACTGATATTCAGCGCTCCCGAGGTTAAAGTTACGCACACAAAAACAATGTGCCACGTACATCTAGGTACCTACCAATTATGACCAATCCGCCTTCGTAAGATAGAACAACTGAAACGCCCCTTACATCACACGTACGTATGTAAGGGGTCCGCCATCTTGAGACATAAGTTAGTACCTACCTACCTATGTAAACGGTACAACTGGGAATAAACGGATGCCTGGTATCTGTAATTTGTTTCATGACAACCATACGACAACTCTTCAAACTGCTTTCTAACACAACAATACTGCTCGGCCGCAAAAAATATGATGGTAGATTCCCTAGGCGAGTCCCTTCACATCTCTACCTACTTAGTATTACAAATATATTTCGCGGTCGAGAGAGAGAAATGTAATAGGGAATAAGATAAAGGCCTTGACCGTGATAGTGAATAATCCACTATTGCGTCATCTGTGAAATCGAGAGCAGTTGGAAGCCAGGAATCAGAAAACAAAACTATCTAATATGGGTCCGCCGCAACGGCTGCCATGCCAGCAGCAACTTTACACTCTAAAATGCTATGTAATTTCATATACGTCGTCGTTTGTTAAGTCGTAATTGCCCTAGGGGACATAATGTCGGGTGACGTCACGCGGGACATCGAGACTCGACATATCGGACAATATGTCCCTTAGTGCAAATTCGGCTTTAGTGTCTGTTGTAAAAGAAGTTACTCAGTTTAAAAGCGTAAAACGTTACATTTAGGGACAAATGGAATGATGTTTCTCAATAACTACGTAAATGTTTCAAAGACAATGTTGTGGTACTTTTTACATTCTACAAAATAATGTTGCAGAAAGCAACATCTCTCGCGTCACGTAAAATGTTGCATGACACTGTGGAACGTTGCAGCGTCACGTAGACCTAGTGCTTTGGGACAAAATGTCCCCTATTGTATCCGTGCCTACCTACACCGGTACACGACACATCATGGGGTAATAGATGTATGCAAAATAAGCTCAAGCTGCCCAGTAAGTTCACAGATGATAATTCAAAATTTATTCGGTAATGTCTCTCGCAGCTATCGTAGCGGCCCTCTACGGCGTAGCCCGTAGCTGCCCATTAAACCGCAAAACCTACTTAGCTGTGATAGTTTTGCTTTTAACTTCATTATACTACCGTGTTTTTTTTCACGCCTCCAAAACCACTTCTACCACTTTGTCGACGTGACTAATATATATTCATACCAAATTACAGCTTTTTAGCACTAAGCGTAAAATCATAAAATCTATAGTTTTGTCTATTTGTGCCTCAATCAGGCCTAAACGACAAAACGGATATAATTCCCGAATACAGCATAAACTACTTTAAATACTTACGAAAAACATCCCCAAAATAATTAAAAAACGCAAAAGGGATGATTTTGGTACAGATGGCGCTGGTGTGTGAAAAATCTGACATCAGTCGTCATAGCAAGAACGTGCGTAACTCTATGCGATTATTGAAATTTGGACAGGACAACGTCTGTCGCGGGTCTGCTAGTATCCTATAAAACTCAAGCACAAATTACGAGATCCATATTAACATTCATATAAGAAATAGCCTGAAATTCTGTCTAATAGGATGCAAAACTGTGCGAAGACCTACTAAGTAGGACATGTACCTCGTATTTAGCTTGCCTAAGACTCGGACTTCTCTCTAAATAATCCCATAGGATGATCGCTGACCTTCGCGGCGGAGTTGTGGCGAAACGACAAAACTGAAAACAATTTGATACTAGGGTTGTAACAAAAACCTTAAGAGGTGAAAGTGGAAAAAAATGTAAATCATGATTATAATAAATAATCGGATCACAACTGTAATCCCCAAGTACGGTAGACATCCTCTCAGATCTCCAGGTGCTTAGATCCTTCGAAGATGTCCAGTGGGGATAGTCAGAGACATGTCCAAGCATTATATTTGACACATGCCCGCATTTTGCAGTTGTTAGCATTCCATACGTAACATAGGTTGCAATCCCATCGTCGCTTATAAGAATACTAACTGTTTTATGATATACTAGCGACCCGCCCCGGCTTCGCACGGGTAGCATATTATTATACATATAAACCTTCCTCCTGAATCACTCTATCTATTAATAAAAACCGCATCAAAATCCGTTGTGTAGTTTTAAAGATATAAGCAAACATACATACATACATACAGACGCGGGAAGCGGAAAGCTACTTTGCTTTATACTATGTAGTGATTGAAGTGATAGAAAGTCAAAAATTATTTATTCAAATAGGAGTACTTACAATAGTAGGTACATTAATTCATATAACCTAGTACCTACACTTTCATGAAAATACAAACAGTACTTAAGTAACTAGTAATCAAGCATCTGAGCGTCAAGCGGCCGCGTGTCGTCGAGCGTTGTATTACGTAGTTACCTAAGGTAAGACGTAAAAAAACCTAGGTTTCAACTCCGCAAAAAATTTACGGAGGAGGTTTAAATTCTTGCGGAAGTTCCGCAGTAAAGCCGGGGTCCCACGGCGCGTAAAACGACGGGCCGCGCCGGATGACGCTCCGCCTGTGTGCGTCCGGCGCGTCGCGTACAGAGCGTTCCGAGCACGGGCCACCAAGGATGCATCGTTCCTACGGCGCGTCCATCCGCCTTGGCGCGGTCTGGCGCGTGAAAACGCGGGCCGTGGGACCCCGGCATAACAGAGGCGGAGGCGAAGTTCCGTTACAACACTTATACTTACCTACTGGATTACGGTTGAAATTAGACTCGAAGACTTAAAACGCGACTTATCTCGTTCGATTTCCGCACTCTTCGTTGCTACTACACCAGCAGGGCTATTTTGTAAAAACATGATTATAATATTATGATGTTGAATGCAATACCTAATGTTAGATACTACCTAATCTGTACACTTTTCATAGTAACTATTCACAGTTTATGCACCTATACCTACGCTTCTGCGTAGGCATTGTATTGGAAGCGTAGGTATAGGTGCCTAAACAGCATTAAAAGCGTAGGTATTATGGCATTCAATACCATAACATGATAATCATTTTTTTACAAAATAGCCCCACAGACGCGGATCCAGCCCTCAAAAAAGGCTGTAGTCATAGTCACGAAAGAACCCCCCCGTCAGTCAGCGCATTATTTAGATTTTATGACTGTGTGGTCATGTCACTTATTACGGGTTGCAATAGGGACCCGTTTTTACCCTTTAGTTAAAAGTAGTTTAGTACCCATTAGTTAGGTACGGGACCTTAAAAAGGACACTATTAAAATTGCAAAAATAAAATATGACGTCACACAGGGATGTGGGCGTGCCCATAGTGCCCACAACGGTGGATCCGCGCTTGTACTACACCTGTCTGGGCTGGCCCTTATACAACAATTACCACATCCACCTTGCTAGGTAAATTGCTGTCGTTCATCGACTAGCTGGAAGTACTTAGATATTTACCGCTAGTTGGTTAGGTACAGAATACTCTACTTCTACTCTTCTTCTTGACGGAATGGGGTAGGTAATATAGTTCGGAAACGCGCGACACTCGGTTCATCTGCACGGGTCCTAGTAAGGAAGGGATCCATTGACTTTAGTCTGTATTTATTAGTGTTCCGTATCAAGTTTCGAAAAACACACGTTTTATTTTTTATTCAGAGAATTCCTCACGTAGCTGGCTCTACGGCGTAGCTGTTTATCGTAACAATAAATTAATTGTAGTGACTCGTAGGCACGCGACCCGTATACAAGCGATTGTAGAAAGGAATAATGGTTAAGAATGCAAAATTATCAAATACTAGGAACCTATAGCTGGATAGTAGATAGAAAATACTATGTTACTATACCAACTAAACGATTGCCTATTAGACTAGACTGGCCTCACAGCACAGCTCAGTAGGTAGTAGCTATGTCTTCAGCGCTGTAGTTTGTGGGTTCGATTCCCACACATGATAAACATTTGCGTTATTAACATAGAGGTTTGTTCTGTGAGTGGTTTTTTACTTCTTATATAATAATCTGTGAAAATGTCAACTGTCTAGCTATCACGGTTCATGAGATACAGCCTTCCAGCTTGCCATCCAGTGGTACCTTAGCTGGACAAACGGACAGCGAAGTCTTAGGATCCCGTTTTTACCCTTTGGGTACGGAACCCTAAAAATGAATTGCTGTTCGCTTGTCTCGCAAAAACGGCTGGACTGATTCGGTTAATTTTGGTTTTAAAATATTCATAAAAGTTCAGGGAAGGTTTCAACGGTGAGAAAATACGAAAAAAAAGCGAGGACAATAGTAAAAATTAAATTTTTCTTTATCCATACAAATTGTATATTTGTCCCGTTTGGTACATACAGTTTACAGCAATTATTTTATATTAATATTTTTCAGTAATTAAAAGCCTAAACTTTTATTTGTTAGGTACCTATACCTAACCTACCAACTTACCTAACTAACCTATATTATTTAAAGTCGCGACTATAATTTTTTATTTAGCGAGGCCTATGTTGAGAAAAATATTATTATAAAACCATTATAGGTATATTATATACCTACCAAATGGAATTCAATGGCTGATTCAGAACCTGTTGTGGACACTTAAACTATCAAATAGTGCGTAAGTGCACACATAATATGAATTTTAGGGCCAAAAGTTAAAAAGACATGATTTTTAGGTAGGTACAGAGTCTAACCAGTTAGTATAGAACGCCCTCCCCATTGTTACAGCACGGACGAAGATGCGCGTCAAGCAATGATGCTAAACAGCGGTAAAATCAAGGAGATCCAGGTGAAACTGCATCTCAGCTCACGCTCTGAAATGCACAAGGTCATCGAAGCAGCCCGGCAGACCGTGCCGCTGCTGCTTGCTCCCGCACCTCCTGTGGTGTCCACACCACCTGCACCCCTACCCGCACCGACCTCGGCTACACAGAAACCCCTACCTTCTATTTCACCATTCCAAACAGTTCTAGGCAGCAGCCTCCTTTCTAACTTCGGTATTCCTGGTCTAGGGAACCCTTCAGAGATCCCGCAACCTGCAGTAATAGCTCCACCAGCACCCCTAATAAGCCCTAGTGATATTCCTAACGATGAAGAGAAAAAAGAAGATGAAGTTGAGAAGAGGCGCAAGGACAAAGAACGGAGACGATCCAGGACTCGATCAAGATCGCGCGACAGAGAACGTAAAGATAGGAAAAGAGATCGGAGAGATAGGTCTAGGTCCAAAGAACGTCGTCGTAGGGACCGTAGCAGGAGTAGGGAAAGACGCGGGAAACGGGACAGGATCAACCGCAGTCGCTCACGAGAACGCTCTCCATCACTACGCTCCCGGAACAAACGAGGTAAATCTCCCAACATTAGCATTTCTCAGGAAAAAGACAGCCCGAACAGGGAAATAATGAAGCCGTTCATGAATCATTTCGCGAATCCTGTCAACTTGAACATGCCTCTCTCGCAAATGATGACGCCAAATATCATGAAAAATGCTCCTATTATACCCCTTAACCCACCAATGAACTCATTCAACGATCCTGCTATGTTTGAAACGATGAATAAGATGCAGGAACTAGCTAAAAAGCGTAACCCGAATGCATTCCAAAACAGGATGGATACTGAGCAGAATGGGGGGAAAGGTCTGGGCCGAGGAGGCATTGCTCGCGGTGGAGCCAGCTTTAGGGGCAGGGACGCACGCGAAGGACGTATGAATAGGTTCGAAGACCAGCTAAATAACTGCTGTGTGGCCATCCGCAACGCCCCGAACCACACTAGCTACGGTGACGTGCGCCGATTCTTTCCGTTTCTTATCGACAAGCACGGCATTAAAATGATCAACGATAATATGGGGCGTCGGACCGGCAACATCTTTGTAAGATTCTGCGAGATAAGGTCCAAGCAGCTCGCGTTGCAACGTAAAAACAATGAGTTGAAAGGGGCTCATGTTGTCGTAGAAGATTTAGATGATGAAAGTTATGACGGCGCCGTGGACTCGTTTCTACCGTTCCGTGATGATAACGCTGAGGACATAGTAGCTAACATCCCGGAGCCAGAACAAGTGAAACCAATTTTCACTGTTCTCAAACTAACAGATCTGCCCAACTACATCAAAGAACACGATATCATCAAAACTTTCGGCGATTTCTCTCTGCTATCGATCACGCTAAGCGATGACAAAACGACACGCAGTAGAATTGCATTCGTGCAGTTCGCTAAGCACGAAGACGCAAGGGAGGCTTTCGAGCGGAAAGACCGTATTGCGTTTGGGAGAAGACAGACGACTATAACAGTAGTTTCAGATGAGGAGTATAATGAGGTGAAGAACTCGCCGTTCGAACCGGAGCTAAGAGAGATACGCCAAGAACGACAAGAAGAGATGGGGCCCCCGATACGGGAACAAGAAAACAATGGCCCAAGAGATCCGAGACAAAGACGCCCGTTCGATAGTGGAACGCATAACGGTCCTCAGAATATGGGTGGGTCCCCAGGCGCGTCTTTCTTCGTATCCCAATTCGGGCAACAGGGAGCATTCCCAAGTGGTACCTTCGGTGGTCCACAGTTCCCCAGCGGGTTCCCGGGACCAGGAACCATGGATCCGCGCACCGCTGCCACCAACTGGGCCAACCGCCCACCCTTCCCCAGCCAGGTGGACAACATGGGTGGCAACAACCGGGACAACGCTGTAATTAATCTTGATGACGAGCCTCTTGACTGTGTATTGATGAAAGGACTTCCCCATGATGCCACCGACAGAACTATTGTCAACTTCTTATCGGACACTGGTGCTGTTCCCGCTAGGATACACCTAATGCTTGACACCAACGGTATGCCGTCCGGCGACTGTTTTTGCGAGTTTCGTTCCACTCAAGAGGCAAGGATGGCGGTCGCGAAACACGGGAAGAATTTAGAAGGCTGTCGCGTCACTATAGACTTAGTTCCACGCGGTGTCGTAGAAGAGGCTCTTGATGGACCCAAACAGATAGATATGGAAGAACCGAACGGACCACCACAAGGAAACATTCCTCCTCCCTATTTCGATCAAATGCGAGGCGGCGGTGGTTTTAACAATAATCGTGGCGCGTTCAGAGGTCGCGGTGGGTTTAACGACCGTGGAGTTTTCAATAGAGGAGGTTTTGACAGGGGAGGTTTTCGCGGGCGGGGAGTATTCGACCGCGGCGGGCCGCGAGGGTTTGATAATCGCGGACGGGGAAGGGGGCGCGGTCGCGGTGGCTTCGAAAACGGCGGATCACGAGAGGAGCCCGACCCTGATTTGGATGACTTTGGTGCACCCGGTTGCGTAGTTTCCATGGAGAATGTACCCTTCCGCGCGACAATCGAGGAAATCCTACGATTCTTCTCGGAGTTTGAGCTGACCCAAGATGATGTTATCAGACGATACAATGATCGAGGACAGCCGACGGGCGACGCTAGAATCGCATTTAGGACCCCCTTCGACGCGCAGCGCGCTGTCAAAACCCGACACATGGACACTATCCACGAGAGACGAATAAACTTGAATATTATATAACATCCAGATGGCGAAATATGCCGAGGATTAAATAGCACGGCTCTATCCGCGCTCCTTTTTTCGCTCAGTGTTATCGCCTAACGATAATGACAAAATAAACTTTGAAACAATAGATTATTGGTTGAATGTGATTGTGGATTTACAGTGGATGTGAACATGTTTTGATTTGTTATACTAACTGCCATTTTTAGTTATTGATCCATACTTTATCTGAATCTAGTAAATATAGACCTAATTGGAGACAGTTTTTTTATTAATAATGTGTTTAAATAGTTTAAAACTCAATAATTACATACACAGTTCCTGACTACATTAGGATTTTGTGTATATCAGGAAAGTACCATAATAAATATGCAATTTTTCACGCCGCGAATCGAACCCGTTACCTCTCGCGTTCCAGCGCGGCACTTGCCCTCCACGCCACGGAGGACTATGTTGCCATCGTAGATAATAAATGGATTAATTATTAAAAATGGCCAAGTTAATCGTACTTTAAAACTTGCAATAAGCAATAGGTGTATTTTGTATTCAGCTAAGCAAGTTAGCTATTTAGAAATGAATGAGTTTCAATTTAATAGGTTATTTGAATTAAAAGAAAATAGACATTTAATTCTTTGTTTTATTTCACAAACCCAACACAATATAAATATGTAATAATTTGTTCATATCATAAGCAAAAAGGCAATAACTACAAATATGTAGACATCCACCATTTCTAAACAGTAAAATAGACTTACACTCAATTTCAGGGCTTGCCGACTGCCTTACCGACAATTCATCAATAAGACAAATTTATTTCAACACAAGATGAACCCAACCTTCCCTTAGATATGGAAATACGCTAACAACTGAGCTACCGACCTCAATACCAGCTGTTATAACGATTCGTCAAACCTGCCCCATACTACAACCTCTAAAGTAATATTAAAATAGTACTAGTTCATATAGCGTTGACATACTTTAAGAACTTGTGGTAAGGATCTACATAACAGGTTTGACAGTTTCATAGTGACTATGGAAACCCTTATTTTAGCCATTATAAATTGAGACTGGTAGCTTAGTAGACAGTGCTTATAAGGTAGTGGGTGTAAATTCCACTCTGTCGGCAACATTTAGGACCTTAAAAATCTTAGTAAATTTCCTCAATAGATACACATTGTATAGAAATAAAATGATAAGACAATTTTCAACCGCTTGTTAATGCATACAAAATAGCGTGATGTGTCGGGTCGGTTATTATAGAAGCGACAAATATTTTGAATTCGTAACAAAACTAATGTTTTAAAATTCAATACCTAAATTATATCTTAAAATATAAAATCTAATCTAATTAAATAAATAAACAAAAATAACCAATAATTAAGGTCTCATACACAGTTGAGACTAGACTGTTATTAATTTAAAATAATATCATTACATAATTTCATTGTTGAAATAAATTCCAATTTCATAGTTAATATAACAAGTTCTAAATACAAAACAAGATGTGTATGAGACTCTTAAAAATACTTGTTCTCACAGACTTACCTTTACAATAATGCAATGGACTATAAAATTATGTTTATGTAAAATTGAATGCTGATAAGTTAAACTATAATTCTCTAAGTAATACATAATACCAATACATACACAGTAGGTACCATACAAAAATAAAAGTAGCTTTAAAAAAAATATACAAAAAATAATGTTTACCAAAATATCAATAGAAAATATACAAAATGGAAAGTTACCGAAATGCGTACAAAAATGCAGAGATCAGTAAAAAAACGTGATTGAAGAACCTTGATTATATAAAATAAGTATATAATTATTATGGAAAGATACAGAAATATATTTAAATATACGGAAGATCTCTCATACATAACACAGTCATCACATAAGCCTTTTTCGGTAGTCGGTTAAATACAACGGTACTTACTACATTTGATAAAACTTTGTGACTGAAAATAATCGAATACGAAGTCTATTCAAAGTATTTGTCCCGTTTCATATAAAACCAATTATCTACCAAAATTTATGGAAGACTGCTATAACTTCTAAACAAAGAGATTTAGTTGAGTGCTTTTAAACTATCTAAAAACAGAAAAGAAGAAATCACTTGTAATTATTAAATACAAGTGTCATTGAAAATCAGGTACCTATTAAATCTTGTGACAATTAATTTCATAGCGTACAACATAATCATGATAATATTTGAAGTAAAAAGTGAAATATTTTGTAAAAATCCACCTAAAATATAAACATTTGCTCGATTACACAAAATACACAAGCTAATATAGCGTAAAGTCCAGCATCCATCGAAGCGTAGAGGTCAGTTATCAATTACATTGCGACACTCTAAAACTGTGATTTTTGATTCCTAGAGGGTTGACGTCAAATCCTCTTCATAACATGTTTGTCAACGTGTTGTGCCGACACCACGTTAAAGGCTAGAATCGGTTTGGGAAAATGAGATGAAAATTATGACTCTAAAATTGAGATTTTTATGTACGCATCTTTACTAGTTTGATAGTTTGACCTTCAGCTAACAAACACCAGATGGTCGCATTATAGTCACGACCCACACTATAATCCATGTGGGAATGTAGCGATATTATGAGATATCCACACCACAGTCGCTATCGAGTATCATTAGCTATTTGTATGGAAGATTTTAGTTCAGTGTAGTTACCACTAGAGGCGCTAGATTACATACACATTGTTCTTACGGCACCACACTGGAGCTCTGCATATCATTAAGGCGAGTAATGAATGTGTTTGATAAATGCAGAATCGTTATTCTCAATAACCGCAAAACATACAGTTTTGTTTTTTATACCTACAGACAGAATCACGATTGGTGAAACTTTTCTCGATAGATTTATTTTTCAAAGTTGGCTCTTCAAAAACACTAGTTTCGTTTTTAATCAAAACTATGAATAGCTATACAGTTATTTTTTATATAATTCATTAGATAATCATACTAGCTAAATAAATTACAGGCAGTTTCTTTTTAAATTTGATGGTTTTCGAGATAATGCATTTTTATCACTTTTTCCGTCTTATCCGGGTAGACTCAGCCCATACAAAATGACAAAAATTTCACTTATCACCTTAAGGAAGGGATCATTGAAAAAAATGATAGCCCTTGGAGCTCTTATTTGGATTTTATATAAATGCCTTTTGAACGATATTCGACAGCGACTGTTTGAAAATCTCATAATAGGACTACAGAAACTATGAACCAATACAACAGCGATGGACTGGCCGACATTGCCACAGTTAAGATAATAAGCATTGTGATGTTTACGAAACACAAAATAGCGTATTTTAAAACTTAAACACTAAATTATTACTAACAAGTAAGCTATACAAAATACAAGTCGTCCCATAAAATTGTCAAGCGGAAAGAGGTATCAAGAGCACCTTGATACCCAAAAATTCTGCGTCCTTGTCTATCACGTGACGAATTATATGGCTACACCTGTTACTCACCATTGTTGGTAGCCATTTTGAATTAGGTAGACATCATTATCAGAACAAAATGTATATCATTTATGGATTCATGATTGAATTGGACGTAGGTATGCAAACTAGAACCAACCAGTGTTTATAACACTCTTAAGTATTTACTAAAAAAAAAGTTTAAGTATTTATCAGTTATCTGTACAAGCTTTGTTTGGGGCTAGACGGCTGTGTAAAATGTTCACCAATATTTATTTATTTATTTAACCAATAATATGAGTGAAATTGAGTTTCATAGGTAGAATCCCAATCGCGTCTTTTTCATATTCAAAAAAATATATCTCAAAAGTGATATTTTGTGGGTTGGTTCTAGTTTGCATAACTACGTCCAATTTTAATGCAATACATTAAATTAAAATAAAATTATAAGGGCTTACATCTATGCTTGGCAATGTGTTTAACCTGGATGTAGACAATTTTTTTGTTGTACCATTATTCATAATATTAATAAGGACATAATATAGAGATGTTTCTCATAAATATTCATTGATTCAGGCAGCGATATCACATTTTATCTTGAAATTGTACATGTAAAAAATCTAGCCATACTCATTCTAATAAGTTATAAAAAATTGGAAATGATTTTTTTAAAGGTTTTTTACTAAAATCTAATAGAAAATACGTTTAGTTTGTATTACTAAAAAAAAACGTTATTAATCTTCAAAAATTTGAGATGTCTACTTGGGGATTACAGTCGTGATCCTTTTTTTATCCAAGTTTTTAAGTATATTTTCTGGGATGGTGGATTAATACAGGATGATTGACAAAACCCGCAATAAAGTTTGGCGCGACTACAATAGTGAATTCAAACCATAGTGTCTAGAAGTTTTACATGTAAACAAGTAAAAAAATATTACTACCCCGTGTACATTGTGCTAAGAAAATCTTTTTGGTTTGGGCATAAACACCTAATAACTACATAATATGTTCTAAATAGCTAGATAGGTACATAATGTAAACCGCTTCTCATGTTAATCATAGTTAACTAATGGTTTTTTTGTACAAGTCTGATTATGTGGTGTATAAGAACAGAATTATATAAAAATATACATAAATGTTGTAACAGCTCTAGATAAATATCGTCTCAACTTCAATCGTAATACATTATACATTATTATAACAACGGGAAATTACTCACGTAAATGATAAATTGTCAATGAGGACACCGACAATGTTTCGATTCATCTAGAGAATCTTCTTCTGGGTGAGTGGACCATAACGCGCGCGCTACCCTGCTCGCATTGCCGAGACATTTCAGTGCTTCGCATTGTCAGTGCGAGACGGCAATGCGAGCAGGGTAGCGCGCGCGTTATGATCCACTCACCCTGAAGAAGATTCTCTAGATGAAACGAAACATTGTCGGTGTCCTCATTGACAATTTATCATTTACGTGAGTAATTTCCCGTTGTTATAATAATGTGTAGTACAACTCACGAAAGTTTTGAAAGTGAAAAAGTAATACATTATGTTCTTGAAAATACTATTACTACTATTTTTAAAGAACATTCGATATTTAATTAGAGCTGTTACAACAATCATGTATATTTTTTAATATTGTAATCGTGTTTGAATAGTTAAGAAAATAGAATGGTTTAGTAATTCAGTTTTTTAATGAATACATAAAAACATTTAAAAAAACACGCACCACATAATTAGACCTAGAACAGTAATTAATGTTTTAGCTAAATTATATTAATTATATAATTTATAATCTGAAATTAATGTTTTAGCTAAATTACGTTTCCCGTTAAATTAGTGAGAAATAGTGAGTGGAAAGCTTATGTCTGATTTTATAAGATTAAAAACAAAAATTGTGTTTTAAGCATACGCTATTCATGAAATATACTAGTGGTGATAATTCTGTTGTTATGAAAAACTGTCAAACATTTTGTTTAGTTTTAGTGACAATTCAAAAATTGGGGTCGTTTAGTAATTTTTCAATTTTATTTCACATTTTTAACATCGCGGTTTTAAACGTGCTGTCGACGCGCGTTTGTAGCGATACAGACGCAATACGCACGCGAGTCAAACGCAGCCTGTAGACCTTGCGTCATAACGCAAGAAAAACGCAAAAAAAAACGCGGTGCGCATACGCACTAACCCTCGTATTCAAGAACGACACTATGAGAACACGCACCCACAGTGGACGAAAACTTTATTCATAAAAATCACTTTATTTGTTGTGCGACACTGCATAGTGTGACTAGAGGCACATTGTAGTGTGCCTCTAGCCAAAGTTGAGCTCTAAAGGCACACGGTAGCGTACGCCATAGTGTCGCTCAACACATAAAGTGATGTTTATGAAAAAAGATTTCGTCCACTGTGGGTGCGTGTTCTCATAGTGTCGTTCTTGAATACGAGGATAAGTGTCATTAGTAAAAACTAAGTTCCACGTAGACTTTTAGTTCGACGTACCTACATCACAATACGAAAATCGTAGACATTATCAAAACTAACCTCTTTTTAGGTCTGTCACTTTAATGTTACGGTGTGACCAGACATAGCGCGGCATTCGCAGGTTTGTTACCTGCCGCGTGACGAGTTTAAATATAAATGTGCGTGCGGCCATCATCCAATCATAGCGCAGCTGTTGCGCTCGAATGCCGCTCTATGTTTGGTCACATCTTTAAAAACTTATAGACTTTAAATTGAACAGAATAAGATCGATCATATTTTACACAACGTTTAGTTTTTTAGTTAGATTGTGGTAAGAACACTAGTGTAATAATTAATAATAATTTTGTATATTATAACTGAATTTATAATATAGCTAGAACATTGTAGATTTTTTTAATTTTTTTCCTTTTTTTACGAATAACAACATCAAGAATTTAAACTCATTTTATATGGTAACACTGAAACATAAAAAAGGAAGTAAATTCTTAGTGGTCCCTGTTTCCTAACAGTTTGAACGAAAATCGACCGAAAGCACAACGGAATAAGGTTGTAAATTCGATGGTAAGTTTAGAATCTCATTAAGAACTTCATCGCTTGAAGTTTATCAATTCATGATACATTCAAACCGACGCGGGAACGTCGATCATTAGTGTTATTAACCATTTATTCTCCATTTTCCCTTTAAGGCCCTGTATGTCAACGATTGCTCTTTTTCGAAACGAAAAAAGAAATACTTCTGAACAAGCCACATCTCTATTTTTATAATGTATAGTATATATATGTGAATAAAGATGTCCCATCTTTAATCACTTCGTTAAATAATCCTACCGACCGCTGCCCGTGGTACTGTTCCATGGGCGGCGCGTGGTCCGCCTTTGCTTTTCGAATAAATTAATAATATAAATTATGTATAATTACTTATCAAAAACCTATTCTAGTAGAAATCTAGATCTACATATTACCTATCTTTAACAATAAATCACAAGTTGATCTTAATAGTAGGTATCAAAGTATTTCGATCATAAATTCTAAAACGTATCATTTTGAAATAATATCTTTATCGTGAAAAGTTTCCGCTATTATGTTTTCAGCTTAATAGAAATCTAGGTAGGAACATGAAGTAATATATATTTATAAAAATAGGAGATGTGGCTTGTTCAGAAGTATTTCTTTTTTCGTTTCGAAAAAGAGCAATCGTCGACTTACAGGGCCTTAACCTTATACTGTAAATTCGAATTCGATTCGAATGGCCATTATAGATTAATATGCGTGTTTTTAATAATAGACGTTCGCGTCGGTTTAGAAGTAGATTTGGGCTATATGAAACTAATGGCCTGCGCACATTGGCGGAAGGGAAGGTAGAGGATTTATAATGTATCAGTTCAATTTAATAGTTATTTAAGAAAAATAAAATAAATATTTCAATGCCTCGGATTGGCCTCGGAGCCTCAGATACATTTTAAATCCTCTACCGTCCCGTCCGCAAATGTGCGCAGGCCATTATCATTTATTTAAAAGTTAAAAACAATGACATTTATACACCGACGTTATTTAAGAGCAGAAATCTGTGGAAAAATCCCGTATAAGCTGTGAATATAATCTAGAAATTAAAATCTTACAAAAATAAATATACTCTATGCACACCTAGTCAATTCGGAAGAGAAAAAGGCGTAAGTGTGAAAGCTATATCTTTCTCTTTCTCTCACAGTATGTAATGCCATAGACGTTTAAGTAATTTGATCAAGCAGGCTTAACAATTTATCAAATTAGAATGAATATCCGTGGGAAAATTAAATTACGTTGAAAAAACGAAACCTACTTCATGTTGTTTTAGTCCAATACAAAATTTCATCCTCTATTCATACAAGCTTTTACTTAACTTGCAATGTATGTATGTATGTAACTATGTTTGTTGAGGTGGAATCTTGCAACTCACTTTTGAAGCTTATCCCCAACCGATTGAGCTGAAATTTTACTATTTTATTTTTAAGTTTTTCCTCAATCAGAGTATTTACTAAGGAGTTCTGTTGTGAGTGTCTACTGAACTGCTCCTCCATCATCAGATCAGCTTGCTGTCACCATATTATTGCATTGTCACTGAAGTTACATAAGTATACAAAATCTCAGCTCGGTTGGGGATAATTGCTTTAAAATTGAGTTGCAAGATTCCACCTTAAGGTGATAGGTGAAATTTTTGACATTTTGTATGGGCTGAGTCTACCCGGATAAGACAGAAAAAGTGATAAAAATGCATAATCTCGAAAACCATCAAATTTAAAAAGAAACTGCCTATAATTTATTTAGCTAGTATGATTATCTAACGAATTATATAAAAATTAACTGTATAGCTATTCATAGTTTTGATTAAAAACGAAACTAGTGTTTTTGAAGGGCCAACTTTGAAAAATAAATCTATCGAGAAAAGTTTCACCAATCGTGATTCTGTCTGTAATTTATCTAGATTATATCCTTAAGTTATCTTTGTCATAAAAAACAAAACTGTATGTTTTGCGGTTATTGAGAAATAACGATTCTGCATTTATCTATTCTATATTATTCTATTTTTATTAATTACTCGCCTTAACAAACATAGTTACATATTATGTATATTGCAAGTTAAATAAAAGCTTGTAAAAACACAATCGACTTTGAGAACTTCGTTCTGTTTGATCAAAATTTAAACATCTATGGTCCGCTTAAATGTGAATGTGCTTCACTGGAAATTAAACTAAATCCTTATACATTAAGCCTAAACCTTATAATAAATCTTCATAACAATATATTTGCATCAAGCTGTATAATAATGCTCATTTATTTAAAAGAACATCGAAATTTTCTAAAATTATTAATTTATATATTGTAACTATATTTCCAAATTATTAAAACTTTTTTAAAATTTAATATATGCTATTATTTTGTTCTTGTTAAACTTAATATATTTATAAGAATTTCGAATGGATAACTGAGAAGTTGCTGGGGTTAAGTTACTTTTTCACACGCCTCAGCATAGCGCTTGAATTTCGATTCAGGTAAGTTGTATGTAGCCTTTTAAATTGTTACGTTTTGAAATGTATCTTTATCTCAATACAAAACACAATTTACGCTGTGCTGAAACATGCGATTGTATGTAGCCTGACCCCTTACATAATATTTTATGGAATAAATAATTTTAAATATTTATTATTCCCATGCCTGAAGTAGTCTGATGTGTCTTCAAGTTATGTGACCCTGGGACAAAAAATATTTTATTAGGTACACAAGCTTTGCTTAGTTTGGGGCTAGATGGCGCTGTGAAAAGTGTCCACCGATATGTTTAATATATATTTACTAGCACAACATACATACATCCTCGCAATTTTCCTTTCGGATTTGTAATACTAAAATATCTAATATATAAAATTATCATGTCACAGTATAAGTAACCAAACTCGTCCAAAACGGCTTGACCGATTTTTATGATTTGTTTATTTTCGGTAGGTATGAATAGGTCGTAAGGTATTTTTTATACTAAGTGATAAAAGTGGCGTAATGTTAGGGAGAAAATGGATGTGCTTTTTTCTAAGTATTGAAATTTGACAGGACAACGTCTGACGGGACAGATAGTCACGATATAAAACTCACTTTTTGCTTTTAACTTTAGGAGTTCCATGGTTGGAATTATGAGGGCTATCACTCAGCTCCGAGCTGGAACTCCTGATATCTCCCTCCATCTGGAATTAATTACTCTATTATACTAAAAAAAGTCGTGTTGGCCGTGTGGGAAGTAACTCGACTTTCATTTTGAAAGATTTATATGCGCACCAAAACACGTGCTTAAAACGGTGAAGGAAAACATCGTGAGAAAACTAGCTAGTATTCTTGTAAGCGGCGACGGGCTTGCAAACTGGCACGTGTGGTATGCTAACTACAGCAAAATGTGGGCATGTGCCAAATGTAACGATTGGAGGTGCCTCCGACTACCCCCTCCGGACATCTTCAAGGATCTAAGCGCCTGGAGATCTGAGAGGATGTCTACCGTACACCTATATGTCTACCGTAGGGATTACAGTCGTGATCCTATTTATCATTTTTTTTATATTTTCTATTACACTATAAATCACTGAACCAATTTTCAAACGACGAAAAAATTAATGTAAGTATTCGATTGCTTTTTTATTATTAAAAATAAAATACCTGCGCCAGCGCTGACTGGTTTGCAGCCTGTCTACTTTTACTATAATAAATAAACTACTTTTAAATGTAATGTTCGACGTGACTACCCCCTTTAGACATCTTTAAGGATCTAAGTGCCTGGGGATCTGAGAGGTTGTCTACCGTACTTGGGGATTACAGTCGTGATCCTATTTTACCTGGCCAGCCTTAATAGTGATGTATGCAATCTGCAGAATCAGCCACGTCCACACAATATGCAGCACCAAAAGCAGGCAAAGTAGGGAGTTGAAGATATAGTACGCTGGGAACATCGGTAGTAGCATTGGTGCACGGATCGATGTACTGTAATATAAATAAAAAACATGGTACCAAATATATTTTAGTTTTTAAGCCTATAAGATTTGATTGTTTGTTTGTTTGCATCGAATAGGCTCTGAAACTAATAGAGCGATTTCAAAAAATATTTTACCATTAGAATCCTACATTATTCCTGATGAACATAGGCTATAGAATTTAAAAAATGTTAAAAAATGAAATTTCAAAAATGTTAGGGATCCGTATGAAAACTTCGATAATGTAACCCAACGTGTGAAAAAAATCTTTATATCGCGTTTGCTGCAGAAATTATTGACAATAGAGCAAAGTGATGTACTACAGTTTTATAGACGACATCAATAACTACAAAAGTCAGGAATACCATATGTCTTACTATTAGGGGTGCCTATTAAAACTTCGATAATGTAACCCCCCCTTAGTAACAGGGTTCCGTTTTTACTCTTTGGGTACGGAACCCTAAAAAGTAGGGCTGGGCTATCTACAAAAATAATTGAGATGCCATCAAAAACATAACTTGTAAAAAAAGCAGTCTCGCAACGCAACTCAGTTTTTCTACCGTAAAAAGTTGTGAGATCCATGTAATACCAAGTTAAAGGTTAGCTAATTACGTAATAACATAAGGCAGAAGGACCCTTAAAGTAGGGACTGAATAAATTAACCGATTTGGTATTACATGGATCTCACAACTTTTTACGGTAGAAAAACTGAGTTGCGTTGCGAGACTTGGCTTTATTTACAAGTTATGTTTTTGATGGCATATAAGTTACCTCCAAATAATGTAGAAGGGGTAGATTCCAACGCGAGTGAATATCCAGACTACGATCAGAATCAGGAACAAACTGTCGCAGAGACGTTGATAGTTTGCGTATTTGGCGGCTTTCACTGACTGCAAACAAAAAACTTATTAGAAAGTGTAAAGTGCTAAGCTGTCATAGCTATACTAGAACCTGGAGGTCAAAACTCGACCACAATAATAAATAAAAACCGGCCATGTGCGAGTCGGACTCGCGCACCTAGGGTTGCGTACCATTATGTATAAAAAACGCTTAAAAAAACACGTTTGTTGTATGGGAGCCTCAATTTTTTTTAGAGTTTGTTAATGTTGATGAACAAAATTAAACTTAACTAAATTTGACGATTCTAAATGATCCAAGTGATTTTAATGAATAAACGCTTTTTTAATTTAGATTTTTGTTGTTTTAGCGGCAACAGATTTACAAAATTTAAACTGTCTAGCTATCACGGTTCATGAGATACAGCCTTGTGACAGACGTCTGTCACACATACAATAAATGTGTTTTTTAAGCGTTTTTATAGACAATGGTACGGAACCCTTCGTGCGCGAGTCCGACTCGCACTTGACCGGTTTTTTGTATTGTTTTTTCAAAAGTACATGTACCTCAACGAAGATATCGGCACAGTCATGCAGCAGCAGTACCAAGGTGCCGATCCTGTGAAGATTGCAGACCCAGCTGAAGGAGAACAGCGCTATTGTGGCGATATGGTGGATGAACATCTGCCAGAAGTCCTTGCGGCGGACATCCCAGAACTGGGTTATGGTCAGCGACCAGTAGAAGGCCGAGGAAATGCTGTAGTACCACCAGACATCGTCTGTTATACCCTGGAAAAGAAAGATGGGGTTAGCTCAAAGCTAATGGTAAATACTCCCTGTAGACATACGCAAAGCCTCATCCATGGGAATTACAAGTCAAAAATATACCAGCACTAGCAGCTCGCCCCGGCTTCATACAGATAGTACCTGGATAAAAAGAAGCCTATGTGCTGTTTTGATGTCTAAGCTATATTACTGTAAAGTTTCATTTTAATCTGTTCAGTATTTTTTTGTGTAAAATAGTAACAAACACACACACACACATACACACACACATTAACTTTCGCATTTATAATATTTTGAAACTGTCTATAATTTACTTAGCTATGATTATCTAACGAATTATATAAAAATGAACTGTTTAGCTATTCTTATGTAGTTTTGATTAATAACTATAGTTTAGTATTTTTGAAGAGCCAAATTTGGAAAATAAATCTATGGATATAAGTTTTACCAATTGTGTTTCTTTAATTTATTTTCCCGACGTTTCGGCTATGCTACAATAGCCATGGTCTCGGGCATAAAATCAAAAAAATAAAGCATAAATAAAGGCGTGATAAACACCCGTGTTAAAATCAATAGTTATGTCTACTAATCACGATAGTTTGAAAAATAAAATTGTGTTTCTGTCTATAATTTATCTATATCTGTATTATACCCATAAGTTATCCTTGTCATAGAAAACAAAACTGTATGTTTTGCAGTTATTGGAAAAAAACGATTCTGCATTCATCAAAAACATTTATTACTCGTCTTTTGTGTAACAACAATTCAGTAATCTAGCATTTTTATTTCTTGGATGACCTCTCTTGTACTTTGTACTTTATCGTCGTTAATTCTAGAAATTAAAGTTATGCGAGTACTGACATTGTGATTACAGATGAGTTAAAGACACATAGTCATGAAGTGCCTTGCTGATGCAATAAAAATAAGTACTAAATAGCCCTACACTAACTACAGATACGTTATATGAGAACCAGACTATATGATAAGACAAACATTTGTATGATGAACATAGGTGTTTGTTCTGTGTCTGGTTGTTACAATGTATGTATGTATTCTATCACTTATCTGGTTCCAATAGTACAAGCTTTGGCTAGTGTGGGGCTAGACGGCGCTGTGTGGTCCAATATTTATTTATTCAAAATTAGTCAAATGCTACTACCCAGTTGGTGGAATAAAAACACAAAGGTACTAGGATGACATAACTTCTAAAGAGACATACCTGATGAGGTCATCCAAGTGCCTAGTTGGTGTAATTAAAACACAAAAGTACCAGGCTCCCATAACTTCTAAATAGACATACCTGATGTGGGTATACGAGTGCCAGTTGGTGTAATAAAAACACAAAAGTACCAGGCTGCCATAACTTCTAAGGAGATGATGGTATCCAAGAGTTGGTGTAATAAAAACAGAAGTACCAGGCTGTCATAACTTCTAAAGAGACATACCTGATGAGGGTATCCAATATAACACTGGTCGATATCCCAAAGCCACTCCTTATCCCACAGAACGAATAGTCCAAACGTGAAGTTGCAAAGATAGAAGGTGAACTTCCACATGTTTTCGCAGAACTTGACGAGGGTTGACGGCTTGTCCTGGCTGCGACGAAGGCGCCACCATCGCTCTACTTGCCGCTCGGTCAGGTCCGATTTTTTAGCTATAGATGATAGCTGAAAAGATTTAAAATTCGTTGTTTACGGTTAAAGACATTTATTTCTCAAAAAAGAATACAATTCACTTATTATGAGAAATACAAGATAATCTTAATTCTAATTACATTTTGCGAAGGTAGGTACTCGTAAACAAAATATAAAGTAAAGAATTTATGAGCATAATATTTAGTGTTGAGGGTACAAGGCAAAAAGTTAAAAGTTAGCGTTCTATTACGTATCGGTTTAAAGGCAAGTCTATAGCAATTGCTCGTAAATTATTTTTCTTAGTTTTAATTAAATCTAGTAAAGTAACGTACAACGTGCGCACATAGTTGTTATAATTTTGGTGTACAATAAAGTATATTCTATTCTATTCTACAGTAAACTTCATATGTGTTTACTAACGTATTGTAAACACATACGAAAGGATATTTATTGTTTTTGACATAACAGGTTGTTCATTCAAAATCTAGTAAAATCTTTTAAGATGTGGTGTTTTATGGTTTTTTTGTACAAGGTGAAGGACTGTATCTCTTTTATGTCGTTAGGTAATTTATTGTACAACTCTGCACCTTCATATAGTATGTTTTTCCTTCCGTAATTAGTTCGAGGTTTCCTTAGGCAAATGTGGTTTTTTCGTTTAGTGATGCGTTTTTGTGTTTGTCCTTTTTTTGTAAATGTTATTCTAGAATGTATGTTTTTGTTTAATAGTTTGTGTACTAATATGCATGTGTTATATTTATAAATCTGAGCTAATGACATCAATTTAGTCTCCTTGTAAATTTTTTCTGTGGCTGTTAGATATTGATAACGGAATAATCGTTTTATTATTTTATTTTGGCATGTTTCGATCTGCTTTAAATTTGTTTTAGCTGCAGTGCCCCATAGCTCTATTAGATATTCTAGGTTGGGTTTCACCATGGAGTTGTATATAATATATCTAACAGATGTTGGCAAACATCGAACAATACATCGAAGGGCGCCCATGACAGAACATAGTTTAGATTTTAGCTTATCAAGGTGCGGTTGCCACGTCAGGTGTTCATCCAAATGGAGTCCAAGATACTTTTCTGAAGCGACTTTGGTTAAAGGTTCGTCGTTTATGCATAGATTTGAATGACTTTCGATTTTTTTGTTTTTTGCTTTAAAAATAATGTAGTTGGTTTTAGAGGTGTTAATAGTCAGCAAATTGTCGTGGAACCATCCTGATAGTGTGTCCAAATCTTGCTGCGCTTGATTAATAAGCTGTTCGATGTCGTTGCCAAACAAAAATAAACTGGTGTCATCAGCATAAAGTATAATATCGCTCGACAGATTTAGGTTATGTATATCGTTTACGTATATTATGAAAAGCAAAGGGCCAATAATAGAACCTTGTGGAACGCCGTAGGTTAATGTTTCACATTTACTCTGGACATCACCAATCCGAACAATTTGCTGTCTGTTAGAGAGATAAGACCGAAACATATTGTGAGCAGTTCCCCTAATGCCGATATCGTGCAATTTTTGAAGAAGGATGTCATGGCTAATTGTATCAAATGCCTTTTTCAGGTCAATAAATACTCCAAGTGCTATGCGTTTTTCATCAATATTGTTTTTCAGGTTTGTCACAAGGTCTATAGTTGCAGCTAGTGTGTTGGATTTTGTGCGGAAACCATATTGTTTTTTAGATAAGAAGTTAATACTTTTGAGATAATTTTCTAAACGGTTATATAATATTTTCTCGTAGATTTTAGAGATTATCGGAAGAACAGAGATAGGGCGATAGTTACCAGGATCAGTCTTTTTTCCTGACTTAAAAATTGGACTAACTTTCGCTACTTTCAAAGAATCAGGGAACATGCCATTTTGTAAACAATAGTTAATACTAGTTGTGAGTTTATTTATTATTAAGTTTTTTATACTCTTTATGGTTTTGCAACTAATCCCGTCTAAACCCGTGCTAGTGTTCGGATTGAGATTATCTATGATTATGCTTACTTCTTCTATAGTTGTTTGAGTTAAGTTAAGTAATTCACCTGTGCTAGACATAGCTGTTTGTGTATTAGACTGCTTGTATGTTTTTGCCTTATGTGTTGTGATTTTACTAGCTAAAGTAGACCCAATAGTTGCAAAAAAGGTGTTAAAATGATTACATATTTCTTTGACATCTGTAATTGGACCTAGTTGTGTATCCAATTTTGAAGGAGTGGAGCATGACTTTGTTTTGTTTCCAGCTAAGTCCTTGATTAACTTCCACATCTTTAAAGGTTTCTTTTCACAATTTTTGAAAGTTTTATAGTAATAACTATCTTTAGTACTTTGGATATATTCTGACACGGTATTTCGAAGGGCTATAAAATCTTTTCTTACTAAGTCGTCGTTTGGGTTTTTCTTGTAAGTAGAAAAAAGTTCATTTCTTTTTGCTAGCATCCCAATTGTATTTTTATTAATCCAGTCTGATTTCAGTGTATTTTGTATTTTGATTTTTTGTATTTTGTTTTGATCTACTGCCTCCTTTATTGCTTGTTCTAGTCTATCGTAGTCATAATCAGGGATATTTGCAACTGTACTTTCTACTGTGTGGTAAAGTGCTGTGTAATCCAAGGCGTGATATTTTATTTTCTTTTTTGTTTCAGGTTCATATTTGCCAACTTCGAGATATAATTGTTTGTGGTCCGACATTGGTGATTCCACTATAGCCACATGAAATTTATGATTTTTCAGATTGGATGAGACATGATCAAGGATCGATTTTTTAGTTAGTGTGTCACGGGTGCTGTGTTTTGTATCAATTTTGTTCAGAATTGTATGTCCGTTTTCTAGCAGTATTTTTGTATAATTATTAATTGATCGATTTGGGTTAAGCAGGTCGTAGTTGAAATCACCGAATACTAAGGCTCTATTTCTCCTCATCAGTTGTTGCGAGTATTCCTCCAAGAAGCCATCGCTGTCTGATTTTGGAGTCCTATATATGCCGCCAATATCCAGCGAGTATTTATCTAAGTGAACCCATAGGTAGTGATTGTCCTCTTTACACATACCTTCTATGTAGCTGTGTTTTAAGCAGTCGTGTACAAATATGGATACTCCACCTCCTCTTGTGTTTTCTCTAATATTATAATAATGTGTGTAGTTTGGTAAATTTAGACTCTTGGCTTCAGGTTCTGATTTGATCCAGGTTTCCGATAGTATAATTACATGCACGGGGCTCGGTATGCTGTGTTGTATAATGCAGTTCAATTCATCTAGTTTTCCTGGTTTCACAATGCTGCGTGCGTTAGCGTAAAGAAATTTTAGAGATTTTGTATTTTTTATTAAATTATCGTATGAATCTATTGCTTCGTGAGTTAGGGTTGCGTCATCCGGATCTTGTATCGTTAGTTTTTTGGCTGAGTTTTTGTTATTCTAAGGGTTCCTTTTACATATTTCATCATAATATCCGTTTCTCCACCATCTAGTCGCCGTTTCAGTTCGTCTCTCAGATTGTTTCGATAATTTTGTTGGTATGGTGTCTCATCAGAGTAGATTTTTATATTTTCTGATTTTATGTTTGATTTATGGCGTAGTATTGATTTTGCTGTTTCAGATGTCGGAAATATGATCTTTATGGGCCTAGATTTATCAGGATTATATTTACCTAATCGTATTGTTTTAGTTGGTTCGGTGCAGTTTAGAACAGCCATTTCGATTATCTTCTTTACTTCTTCGTTGTCATGAGTGCGTCTTTCTTCCCAGTTTGAGGATTGTATTTCTTTTATTCCTCGAATTATGACATTCTTCTCTCTCTGAGATCGATCGTAAGTCTCTGATATAAAGTCTTCATAGCCAAACAAAGGTGTGGTTATAGCGGAAGCGGAACCAGATTTTAGTGATACTATTTCATTTTCAATAGTATCAACTTTTTTCTCAATATCTGCTCTAAAACTAGAAATATTGGTTAACTCTGATTTTATTTTGCACTGTTCCGTGTACAAGAACTCAGTGGTAGCCTTGATTTGACTGATTTCTTCTTTTATTGTTGAAACATCTTGAGATATTTTAGTAAGATTTTCAAGTTGGGTTTTAGCCATGTCTCGCATAAGCGATTCCATTTTGGCTTGAAACGCGTCGAATTGTGAGCCAAAGTCATCATGCGGCTGTTTTCTCTTGCCGCAAAGGGTAATCTGGCGCAGATCTGGTTGTGAGCCACCGACCTTTTCAGACCGTCCAAAAACACTTCCTATTGCTATCGAATCTCTATTGCCATCGTTACACGTATTAGGCGTCTGAGGTGGCGATCGAGCGACACTCATTACGCGTTATTGTTTTGATAGATAAGCAAATACTTTTACTTGGTAAGTTGGTTGGTTGGCTTGGTAATGTTCGGAGCTCGCCCGCGCAGCACAACGCCGAGGGCGAGATGAATATTCGCCTCGTCTCTTTTCCTGTGTGACTGAGGAGTTCTTGCCACGCTCGCTTGAGTATGTTGATGAATAAATATTAACAACTAACGAAGTTTCGTGAGTGAGTTATTGCTAATTAAGTATTTCGGTTAGGAACACTAAGTTTCACTTTTGCTCGAAGACTGTTATTTATTTATTTTGTTTAAAAAGTTATCGACACGTCCGTACCGTTCGCTTCCGTAGTTCGTTTAGTACAAGAATTAAGAGTATTTTGGGTCTAATATATAAATAGACGTGTGTGTGTACTCGTGTGAGTAGGTTAGGTAGGTATCTGTGTTTTTCTTATTGAAAAAGTTGGTTTAATTTTAAAAATAAATTGGTTCACGGCTATAGACCCAAGTACGATAGAC
Source organism: Hydriomena furcata (assembly GCA_912999785.1). Lineage (NCBI taxonomy): Eukaryota > Metazoa > Arthropoda > Insecta > Lepidoptera > Geometridae > Hydriomena > Hydriomena furcata. The sequence goes on from OU538820.1 coordinate 23,332,550, forward strand.
ATCCATTCAGATCCCTAGACGCTCAGATCCTTGAAGATGACTAATGGACCCCCATATGGTCTCTGGCATAGTCAGAGGCACGTCTAAAAATTACATTTGGTACATGCCCACATTTCGTAGTTAGCATTCTATGCGTGACAGGTTGCAAGCCTATCGCCGCTTATAAGAATGCGATGTACGAGACAAAAAGATAGAAACAGCCCCAGCTTATGTTCTTGCGATTTGTCAAGAGGACAAAAAACATTAGACAAAACTCGCACAAACTTTATATCGAACTTGTGGCCGTGAAAAACCATATAAAGTTATTTTCCAATATTTATATTTCAATAGAATTCAACCCCCACTGAACTTAAGGATTTAATTTCGGAAATTCCAATCTTAGTTGCAACCACACACTAAAAGGAAAATACCCTCCAAATTTCTAGAACCAGTATTTTATTTTAGGTTGATAGATCAGTCAATAACGAGTTTTAAATTATATATTTAGACTAGTTGACCCGTGCCCGCTTCGCTGGGGGACAGATAGTTTCACATCTGCTGGTATTCCAATCTTCAAAATAAATTATAGCCTATATGTTGCCGAGGACTAATAGCTACATAACAAAAAAAAATTTCATCAAAATCCGCCCAGTAGTTTTTGCGTGAAAGCCGGATAACAGACAGACAGACAAAAATTTCAAAATGTTTTTTTTTTGGTTTGTGTTACTTTTATAAAGGCCCCTAGGAGTATTTTTTTTAGTTTTTATTCAATGTACAGAATTGAACTTTTTTACAGTTTTATTATATGTATAGATAATAACATGGATAGATTGAGTTTCTGTTGGCAAGGGCATTACATAGTCTCGTGAGACCCGATGTCGGCCGCGGTGTACGTGTATGGGCGTCGCTCCTGCCTGCCAACAAATGTTACAATCTATTAATTTTTAAACTGGTCTTTATTAATTACCTAATTAATTTACCCGACGTTTCGACTATGCGTGTTCGTCCACACTGCCGTGTCTAGCGCGGTCGCGACGACGGGCGCGAATTATCAAACATATTATATGTATGTAAAACGCCGCGCCGCCGGCCGCTGCGTTCATACTGCAGTGATATACAATACACATCACGCCCGTCATCACAACCGCGCTAGGCTCGTAGTATGGACACACGATATGTTTTAACTAGCTGACCCGCGACAGACGTCCTGTCCAAATATAAATAATCGCATAGAAAAATGCACTTTTACGAATTTTACAAATTTTCAGGCATATTTTTCCCCCTATTTCCAATTATGATAATAATTTAATATATAATAATAAAAAAATAAAATATATAATAATTTATGGTCGCGGGCAGACTCTATTACCTATTGTAACATAGTCGAAACGTCGGGAAAATAAATTCAAAGTAATATATGATAAAGACCTGTGTAAGAATTAATAGGTATGTCTTCTTTTGTTGGATTGGCTCCACATCTCAGTTAGTAGTAACTCTACTTTCTGCGCTGCAGGTTGTGAGTTCGACTCCCACCAAGGACAAACATTTGTGTGATGAACATGTTTGTTTTGTATTAAAACAGCATTCACACTCAGGCTGTATAGGCGAACTTACGTTTCTTGTGCGAGGCGCTCCCCGATAGGCCTCCTCTAGTTTGGGGTTGTTCGGGGCCTTCCTTGGCCGCGTGTCCTTGATACCTAGCGCTCGGCCGAACGGCGCAAACCAGTATCTGAAACCAATAACTCATGCTAAATTTATAGATCCTGGGTTGAGAGGAACAAGATAAGATTTGCAACGCAACTACATTCAGCCTACTACTTCACTGACAGCCTCACAGCTCAGTTGGTAGTAACTCTGCCTTAAGCGCTGTAGGTTGTGGGTTCGATCCCCATTCCCCACCCAGAGCAAATATTTTTGTGATGAACCTTAGTACAAGCTTTGCTTAGTTTGGGGCTAGATGGCGATGTGTAAAATGTCCACCAATATTTATTTATTTATTTATTCATAAAATTACCTTTTGATTTCACGAAACAAAAATTCAATGATAAAAATAAAATAGGATCACATACCTACAGGGATTGTAAAATCCCCAAGTGAACATGTCTAAATAGAGTAGTCGTAAAATAAAATAAACCGGCCAAGTGCGAGTCGGACTCGCGCATGAAGGGTTCCGTACTATTATCTGTAAAATCACGTTTATTATAGGTACGAGAGCCCCACTTAAATATTAATTTGTTTTTTAAACTAAAAGTAACGTAGTATCGTAGTAACATCAAATTAAACTAGATGGCGCTAATAATGCAAAAATCACGTTTGTTGTTTGGGAGCCTCCCTTATATATTTATTTTATTCTGTTTTTAGTATTTGTTATTATAGCAGCAACATAAATACATAATCTGTGAAAATTTCAACTGTCTAGCTATCACGGTTCTTGAGATACAGCCCTGTGCAGACAGACGGACAGACGGACAGCGAAGTCTTAGTAATAGGGTCCCGTTTTTACCCTTTGGGTACGGAACCCTAAAAACTAACCTATTCATGAAGTTGTGTACACTAATCGTAGATTGTTTGGACTTTAGTATGAACAGAATAATATCGTAACTCACTTAATTTTAGTATTTCATGGTGACAAGAAACTATGACACATCTATACTAATGTATACTAATATTATAAATGCGAAAGTAGCTGTCTGTGACGTTATCACGCTGGACCGACTATAATAAAATTTTATAGAGATAGTTTAAAGTGAATTGAATAATGTTTTCGTTTGTTAATTACGAAATTAATGAGTTGGTACGGACGCAGACGCGCCGTGGGAACGCTATGTAGGGCCGCGCCGCGCTGCGCCCTCGGACGTATCCACTCCAGATGTAGCGGGCGGGCGAGCACGGGCCACCACGGATGCATCGTTCCCACGGCGCGTCCGTCCGCCTTGGCGCGGTCTGGCGCGTGAAAACACGGGCCGTGGGACCCCGGCATTAGAACGAACATAGACTACTTTTTTCCCACAAAGTTTCTTTTGATTTTCAGGAATTTCAATGTTGTACGATAAATTCGTATTATTAAATATAGGGTACGCGGACAAAGTCGCAGGAAAATGCTAGTTTTCAAAAAAAATGTAAACAAAGTTGAAAACGGTAAGCAGTTTATCGAGTGTAAACACAACGAAATCTTATCACAAGCAATAATTTTCTTATCAATCGTAATATTTTTTTCCGTTCCAATGAAGTATTTTGCACATTCAGTGCTCGCAAGCAAAACTAAAACCGGCCAAGTGCGAGTCGGACTCGCGCACGAAGGGTTCCCCGTACCATTATCTATAAAAACGGCAAAAAAAACATGTTTGTTGTATGATTTATTTTTTTCTGTTTTTAGTATTTGTTGTTATAGCTGCAACAGAAATACATACGTTCATGAAATACAGCCTTGTGACAGACAGACAGACTGATAGACGGACAGACAGACGGACAACAGAGTCATAGTAATAAGGTCCCGTCAGAACCCTAATAAAAAGCATGTAAAGTGTAAAGTCAATACGAAGATCGTGGACATGTGCATTTACCAAATGTAATGTTTGGACACGCCTTTTACTGTCCCCTCTAGACATCTTCAAAGGCTCTAAGCGTCTGGAGATCTAAGAGGATGTCTACCATACTTGGGGATTACAGTTGTGATCCTATTTCCAAAGGAACCATTTCCATCCTTATTTTTACACAGGTCTTTATCACGTTATCACCTTTAATTTATTTTCCTGGTGTTTCTACTATGTTACAATAGTCATGGTCGCAGGCAGACTGACGAAACATTGAGGTAATATATTAAAGGTAATTATATGATAAAGACTTGTGTAAAAAAACTATAGTTATGGGTGTGCGTAGCCTTAGAGAGTGTGGCCGGAAACACAACTTTGACTCTTACATTTATCTCACTATTTTGTATTATGGATATTCATGTTTGCGATGGGCTTGCAATCTTACACGTATGCTAACTACTGCAAAATGTGGGCATGTGCCAAATATAATGTATGGACCCCCCTAAGGATATCTTCAAAGGATCTAAGCGCCTGGAGATCTGAGAGGATGTCTACTGTACTTAAGGATTACAGTTGTAATCTTATCTATTTATTTTATGTTTTTGACCAGCAAGAGCCAATAAACATTGATAGATTTTAGTATACAGGCATAATCTAGCAAATTTTTCGATGCCACCTTGTAACTACTAGATTCATATTCACACAACAAAGTTCTTGCATATGTCGAAGTTCATATTATGTGCTAGACAAGTACAAGACAATAAAATTACCATTACTCCTACCTACACTCCAAAAGGTAATTTAAAATGTTTACTGATAGTGGAAACAGCCTTAGTCATTCTTTAACCCAGGCCATGGCCAAAGTTAGTAAAACTATAAAATACATCTCAAATTCCATACATTCAATAAACAGGAAACCGGAAGAGGCGAGTCCTAATCAGGAAAAAAATCCAGCTAAAGAAATCCATAAAGAATTATTGACAAAATCTATGCTGCCAGTATTCAAAAAATTGAAAGTTTTTAAGTTTATGAAGAATTCATTTGTTTGTTTACTTTTCTTGAAAATTCAATTTAGGAACAAGACAAGAAATTAATCATCGAAGTAAGTATCGAGAAGTATCGCGGGTTGTAGGTTATCGTTTGGCCTTCACAGGTGAACAGTTCCATAATTAAAGTATTCGGGCGAACAGATAAAGTTTACTCACTTCTCCAGTACACATCGTAGCACCATAAACACCAATGCCAACGGTATAGGATAGAAAACGTGCGTGTGGTCGGTGTATGTCACCGATTTGTCCGGCCCTGGTGCGAGATCTTCCCACGTCGAGTTCGGCGGCAGCCACACATCCTCGTTCCAAAACTTATCGAGGAGCGGTTTCAACATTTTTAGTACTAGATTTCTCTCAAATTCCTAACTTTTGTTGCATTAATTAAGTTAAAAACGTAGAAATTAATTACTCCAATCCAACCAAACTCGGCACAAGCGAAAGCAAGCCAATTCAACCAACCAAACTTGAATTGAACCAAACTGATTCATTGACTTGACTTGACGTGACGACTGACATTCCATTCTAACCATTCATTCATGAAAAGTGGGTAGTAGTCATCGACTACATAGCCTAATAGACGCCTAATGGCTTCATTTCTTCAAACAAACAACTCTGTCAAGTCAGTGAGGTATGAGGTACGGGGGGAGTGGGAAAAAATGCATTCTGATTGGCCGGTTCAAGATGACGTGATTCACTAGGGATGGGAAGTGTTGTCATGAGTTGTCGATAGCAGTCAGAGGCACGTCCAAATATTATATTCGGCACATACCCACATTTTGCAGTAGTTAGCAGTCCATACGTGACAGGTTGCAAGCCCATCGCCGCTTATAACAATACTAACTACTGGTTTCCTCGCGATGCGATGCGATGCGACTGGTTTCCACCGTTTTAAACACGGGATCGGGATCGGGGTCGGGATCGGGATCGGGATCGGGATCGGGATCGGGATCGGGATCGGGATCGGGATCGGGATCGGGATCGGGATCGGGATCGGGATCGGGAACGGGAACGCGAACGCGAACGCGAACGCGAACGAGAACGGGAACTTAAGACAACATTTGTTAATTCTAAAGCGATAATATTATAAATGCGAATAGCAAATAGGTTACTTCCATGTAGGAACAACGCGAGCGAAGCCGCGGACGGAAGCTAGTTGGCAATAAGTAGTTTTACTAGTTAGGTCCAACTGTTGTTGTTACTACTATGTAGGTTTATCGATCATCAATTATTGAGTAGTGGTACAACACTATTGACTATCGACAAGGAAAATAACCAGTGTAACTTGAGCTTGTGTTAATGGTTTTTTAGCATAAACAGACGAGATGTGCACGGGTCAAGGAAGTGGTCGGTACTACTGCAGGTTTGACGCGCGGTATTTTTTATCGGCCGTATAAGCCTGATGTTTTGGATGACAGTGTTCGCCTTGCATGCGGTGTCTTCTGGGCTATGTAGTCGATGGTAGTAGTGGTGGTGGTGACTGGTGAGTGAATGATAGATAGATTGGTGGAGTGAGTGGGGAGCTTAACGCAAGAAAGTGGGTCATGTTCATGTCATGATGAACTCATGAAACTGATGAATGAAAGGAAAAATAGTTTCACTTATTTCATTGTTGACAGTTCATATCAGTCGACTCATGATGTCTCATGTCTCATGTTGCAACCATCAGTAAAAAAAATCTTAACTTTAGAAAGCGCTAGGCTGCCTAGTGCCTACTGCCTAGGCTAGGTTAGGTTGGTTAGCCGCCACGAACCTCTAGGAATGGAGTTCCTACAGGCGCAGAGGTGATACTGCGACGTGGCGCGTCCCCAGGTTGCGGATAGGGGTTAACCGGTGTACCAATAGCGCTCGTGCGAGCGATGTTGGCACACCGGCGCGGACAAAACACGAAGATAGGGAGGTCGAGGGAAGGAGGGCTTCTCCGCGCGTCCCTTTGACTGAGCAAAGGGCGCAGTGGATGAAGTCGGGCAGAGGAAAGGAGTTCCTACTCTGCCGGGAGGGTGGGCAGGCTTGGTAGCCGCCCAACACCGCTCTTTTAAGAGCGGTGAAGACGTGGGGGTAGGGGACCCAGTTGGGCCTGCCCTGACAGGTAGGTGTCGGGTTGTCGTAGACTTCCCGACATCACCTGCCCCTATTTATAGGGGCGTAGAGAGTGGAGGCGGACTTGCCCGTCGGGGAGACCGGAGCGCCACGCCGGTCAGGCCCCGTGCGGGTGAGGGAGAGGACGTTAAACCTCTTTAAAAAATGACACAGGAAGAAAACCTCTTTAAAAAATTACACCTTGGGGGAGATCGGTGTCGCCACGCCGATCTGGACCCGTGGGGAGTGGGGAGAGAGGAAGAAAACCTCTATAAAAAATTACGGGACGGAGGCGGCGGTTTGGCTGCCGTTACTAGCGACCTTCGTTGGTAGCGGCAGACTTCCGCGGCCTGCCCCATGAGGGGCGAGAGGTAGCCCCTACCAAAGGGGACTTTCGGGTCCGTGGGTGGTCGGAACAGGGGTTCTGGCTGCTCGTAAGCGAATCCGGGATGGCGGCGGTACTTTTTGGCAAGTGCCGTCGTGAGCCCCGCGTACGCATGCGCGTATGCGGGTTCCGGGCGTGGCTGTGGGTGCCATTGCCGGGACAGTGCTCTTGGCAAAATGCGAGAGGGGCACCGGTGCGTTCCGTAGGAGATCCCGGAGCCCCTTGACATGCATTGAGGCCGGCCAACGTGGTGGTTTTAGTCGGTACGAGTCCGACCCTGAAAAAGAAGGGACCCATGAGGGTTTCCCCACGTAAAAAAAAAAAAAAAAAAAAAAAAAAAAAAAAAAAAAAAAAAAAAGGTTGGTTAGCCGAGTGGGAGGTTTAGTTTTTGTTGGCACTAACAGAATCGGCACCACTATGTCTAAATTTTTTCGCGCTGAGGTGCTATTATTAAATAAATGAAGGTATAAACATAAAAAATATAATTGTTATATATTTTATAAATCAACGTGTTTACAATAATAAGCATTTTTATAATAGGAAAATAATTACAAATGAAATAACAAATGGAATATTATGTTTATAGAAAAACAAATGCAACACTTTTGTACGAGTAGGTACCTACTAGCTCTTGAGACATCAAATAAAATATAACAAGCAAAAGAATAGTGGTAGCGAGATTTGAACGTTGATAATTTTAAAAGATCTTCTTGCGTCGTGGGATCAAATCTCGCAATTTAAAAAACCAATTTGAGGTCAAGTAATTAGTAACCCTAATTAAAATTTATATACAAACCGGTTCATTCTTTATTACTAAGAACAGGTATTTTTATCACAATATCTAGAATCTGTAATCTTATGTGTGTTATTTTTTTAAAAGTAATATTCTACTATAAATTATACATTATTACAACAACGGGAAATTACTCACGTAAATGATAATTGTCAATGAGTTGTAATAATGTGTAGTACAACTCACGAAAGTTTTGAAAGTGAAATATAAATTATACTTCTGTGATATTATTTATAAAGTTATGAAAATTACATAAATTATATAAATATTGTATAAAATACGGCTGAATTAAGTTTAAGAATATTGCACTTATATCATATGATATGAATCGTTTCGCATAACAGATAAGTAATATTATAACAAATGATAATTTTAATATTTTTTTAAATATATTTAACAATAACACGTAATAGTAAATACTTTTAAATACAAAAACCTTAGTAGTAACTTTGGGTGGTAGCGTGTTTAACGCTTATAAGATAAACTTTTATACAACCTCATATAAATTAAACAAAATATTTTATTAATGAATGAACTAACAAATTGTCCACGCATACCGCGCTTTAAACTAAAATAACAATATATATTACTAAAACTGCAATAAGAATACTAATTTAACTATTTTAGGAAAATAAATATTTGCATATCGACCGCAGGATCGCAGTTTTGTTTGAAAGACTATTGAATTATTATTTATTTTGACTTCATACCTAACTATAGGGTCACTTTAGCACCCATAGACCTAAGACGAATGAATAATAACTATTATTTTTCTTTAATATCTAAGTAATTTAGTGATGCACGCGTGGATTTAGGCACTATCTATCTATAACACGTTATATTTCAAAATATAATACACTCACTAAAAAATAAATACTGTGAATCGTTTGCCATTATAATATAATAGGAAGAAATTAATATCTAAAGAAATCAAAGGCACTTTACGGTCAATATATTTGGAGTACCTTAAGGATCTATTCTTCCTTTCCTATTTACTACACTTAACAAAAAAAGTTTCAGATACATTTCCGATCAAGAATAAACTAAAATAAACGCATGTCTGCTAAATAAAACAAAAATTTCTAATAACTAAAATAAACAGCGTAATTTAAGAGCACCATTACTGAACCCAGTACAAATTGAATAGAGAAATGTCTTTGTAAACCTTCACTACAGAACATTAGAAATAACTTAGAAAAACTACCCGAAATGCACAAAAAAATATAATAATAAGTAGATAAATTGTTTGTGTGAAATGTTTGTTATATTCGAACTTATATAATATTTATACAAGCTATACGTTATATGCTAAAGCATCTTTATCAAATAAGGTCAATTTTCATATGTTTTAATCATAAGAAAATAACATTAGAACACTTTGGTCAACAACAATCACTATTTAAAAAACGCCTATTATAAAAATATTGACGTTTTCAAAAACAACAGAGCCCGTTCGCACCGAACTTTAAGTTCTTTCCTAGCTTTCTAGGTCACACTTAGCGATGACATAGCATAATAAACTGTCAACGATTATTATAAAGATATCTTCACATAAAACATCATATGCCATAATTTCGACTGAAGTATTTTGATGGTTTCTAACAAATTTATGGCATTTTAATAAAAGCTACTAAAGAAAATAACAGCATTAGTTCGACAAAATCTAAATAAATTAAGACATAACTTAGTCAAAGCAAGGCTAAACGCACATTCATTAATCATTTGATATATTGTTCGAGGTTCCGGCTCGAAGGATATACAGTAAAATCTATTAAGTCGCATAATTGTACTACTTTTATTTTAATTTACATCAACTGACCTATTATTTCACATAAATTAAGACATTCATTTGGCATAAAATTAAGTCACGGCCAAGATTACTAAGTAACATTGTAACATTGTTTTAAAATAAGAGCACCATTCGGCCCTAAACTACTTTTCATAAATACTTTGCAAATGTATAATTGAACAATATTATAATGATAATTTTCTTAAACGCTATAGTTTCCACTATCCTTTATTGAAATGCAAAGAGCCGCTTTCATATCACCTAACAATTATATTATAACTAATGTAGATTATGTATAAAGATATTGTTCATTAATTTGCAAAATGCATTATAATAAGTACTCCCACTCAGAAGTTATACAAGGAATGGTTATTTTATTATTATAGGCGTTCAATATGCAAAATGTATTTGAATTTATAATATGTGTTATTTTCCCATCTTATTCTCAAAAGCTGGTTTACCGCAAGGTTGATCTTCGTTATTACATTTTTCTCATTCTATCCTTCGAATAAGAAAACGAAAAAAAAAACCGAGGATCAATGATGGTGAAGGGTAAACTGACTTTCAAAATAACCGCTATTGCATATGCAATCTTTTTAACATTAGTGAATAAAGACGGAATGTAAGTAAATACACCTTCTGTTTAGAAAAACACTACCGAAAATTGTCACATTATCTGCACCATTAACAAGTTTTCAAAGTCACATTTAGCAAGTGTAATCTCCCTAACCTGTCTGCAGCAAACTTCATGCCTACGTCTTTAGGATATGCTTAGCAATGTAATTTAGATATAAACTGACATCACTATGCGCATTCTAATTATGTAAGCATCAAATATAAGTTTGGTGCAGATGAGCATAGGCGCGTGCAACGTGCATGCTTCAAAAAAACACTTGACCCAAAGTGTCACTGTTGTTCCAAAGTGTCACTTTTATCCCAAAGCGTCACTTTTGTCCCAAAGTGTCACTGTCGTCGCAACGTTACACTGTTGCCCTAAAGTTACACTGTTGTCTCAAGGAGTCAGTTTTGTGCCAAAGTGTCATTTGAGAGATGTCAAAAAGGTGCGAGTCAGGAGGGTATTTTTGAGGTTCTGGCTGAAGTGACGCGGGACCGCGACCTGTGGCGCAGGCCGGGGCGTCGCGCGCGCCCCTATGTGTCCCTGGAAATAGAACATTATTTTTTAAGTGATATTTTTTTTTAATTCCTATAGGATCACGACTGTAATTTCTAAGTACGGTAGAGATCTTTAAGAGCTTGGATCCTTGAAGATGTCCAAAAAAGGGGCAGTTAGAGGTATGACAATTGGCACATGCCCACATTTTACATTAGTATTTCATATTAAGTGACAGGTTACAAACTCATATAAGATATCTTTGCATTTGAGATTCGATCAAATTATCGTGTAATTACCCACTCTGTTTTTACATCTGTATCTAAATAATTACTTTTTATTGTTCATCCGACTAGGCGTGCTGTTGTTGGACTGGTGAGAACTGTCACTGATCTCAGAGCTGGAACTCCGTATGTCACCTTCCATCTGTAGATATAGAGCAATCGTTTTATTTGACTGTTATACGTGTTACAAAATACCCCGTAAAAAACATATATATATATATAATTTTATCAACCCTAGTAAGCTGTCATGTCAGGAAACTAGATTATTTAACAGAAAGGCCTATATACGTACCTATTTTACCTAATAATTGTCTACTTTAGTAGTTTTTCTATTTTTCATTCATAAATGTTTTTTTTTGCGTTACTACTGTTCTTAAATATTGTGAATGGACTCGTTATAAGGCCTCATTTACCCTCCTTTGAGCTTTACGGGTAGTTTTGTAACACCCAGTATAAGAGGAGCTAATTTACTACTAGCGAGTCCATCGATATAAATTACGTTTATTAAACTAAAAAACAAAAACGACTTCACGCTTGTGGAGGTTTTTTGGCCGTATTATGCCCTATTGAATCTGCGGAAGAGTTAGGAGTTCCGGTGCCCAACTGTGGTCTTCTTCATCAGTTCCACATTAGCAAATCTGGGTGCACTGTACGCCAGTGCCCCCGCCAAGTCGAGCAAAAAAGCAGTTCAGGCCATTTTCAATTATCCTTTCTGAATGCCTTGACCTTGTTACTGTAAATACTAAAATCGCCTAAATACTAAAATGTATGCCTACAATATTTGAGGAGTCCTCAACTCCCCATGGATTCTATCATTCTATCCCTGTATGATTTGTTTTTGATGAATGAGCGATTATATCTCACCTGTCCAGCACTGATGGCTTTGTGAGCGACCTGAAGTATGAGCCAGGTCCAGACCAAATGCAGCGCCAGAAGTAAGCACAGAAGGAAATTGAAGATGTAGTAGGCAGGGAACATTGGCACTATCATTGGTGCTCTGATCAACGTACTGAAATAAAATCATATAAATCTATTATTAACTAGCTGACCCGTGCCCGCTTTGCTGGGCACCAGATAGTTTCACATCTGGTATTCCAATCTTCAAAATATATTATAGCCTATATGTTGCCGAGGACTAATAGCTACATAACAAAAAAAGTTTAATCAAAATCCGTCAGGTAGTTTTTGCGTGAAAGCCGGACAACAGACAGACAGACAGACAAAAATTTCAAAATGTTTTTTTTTTGTTTGTGTTACTTGTATATAGGCCCCTAGGAGTATTTTTTTTACTTTTTATTCAATGTACAGAATTGAACTCTTCTACAGTTTTATTATATGTATAGACTAGTGAAAACTCTCGCGATTTCATTCACGTGAAGTTATTTCCAAAAAGACATCAACCCCCCCACTGCACCCCCCTAGGAGTTGAATTTCAAGAATTCCTTTCTAAGTGCACCCTTACACACCAAAAGGAATACACCCTCCCAATTTCCAGTTTCTAGGTCCAGTAGTTTACTGTGCGTAGATAGATCAGTCAGTTAGTAACGTAAGATCTTAATGTAAGGATATTGTAATTTCATCAGCATTCATTTTAGCTATAAAGCCGTGGTTGCCGAGTGGGATGTACCTCGACTTTTAATCTGAAGGTCGTGGGTTCGAATGTGGTGGTTTTTACTCAATACAAGAATTTTTTGACCACATAGACTAACTTGACATTATTTTTTACTACCTTGACATTATTTATTATTTTCGACATTGTTTTACTGAAAACAATGTATTGATAATTTTAGTAACTAACTGTAGTTACTAAAATTATCAATAATAATTATTTTATTTTATCAATATTTAATCTTAACTCATTACATTGTACTTAATAATTGACAGCATGTCATCATATTAGCAAGTAAGCAATCTATACAACATTTGTACGCTAACCGCAGATCACAGTGCACACAACATTTTTGTAACAACTTTATATAACCTGTGTTTCACAAATAAAGATTTTGAATTTGAATTTGAATTTGAATCCCGGCGTGTATCAATGGATTTTTCTGTTCGAAGTTTTATATATGCGCATCAAAAACACGTGCTTACAACGGTGAAGGAAAACATCGTGAGGAAACCAGTTAGTGTTCTTATAAGCGGCGATGGGCTTGCTACCTGTCACATATGGAATGCTAACTACTGCAAAATGTGGGCATGTGCCAAATATAATGTTCTGACTACCCCCACTAGACATCTTCAAAGGATCTAAGCGTCTAGAGATCTGAGAGGATGTCTACCGTACTAGGGGATTGCAGTAGTGATCCTATTATTTTAGCTTGGATAATAGACAAGATCGATGCTTATAAAGCAGATTTTATGACAATGTCTGCACCACGTTGGGCGCCAAAGTCAGTACAATATTATTCCACAAGAACCAGCTTACCTCCAAATAATATAAAACGGATAGAATCCCAATCTTGTAATAATCCACAGCACCGTGAACACAGCGAATATACAATCGCAGAACTTTTGATATGTTGCGTACTTCGCCGCTTTCGCTGCATCAAGAAATATATCGGCGCAGTCGTGAAGTAGCAAGACTAAAGTGCCGATTCTGTAGAGATTGCAAACCCAGCTGAAGGATAGCAAGGCGATTGTCGCGATATGGTGGATGAACATCTGCCAGAAGTCCTTGCGGCGGACATCCCAGAACTGGGATATGGTCAGAGCCCAGTAGAAGGCAGATGAGATCATGTAGTACCACCAAATGTCATTTGTAACACCCTGAAAGAGGTTGAAAGTTCGGATTAGTCACACAATTTGCTCGTATCTGTAAATTGAAAGTCTTCAGTGCATGGTGAGCATTAGATACTTGTGTGATGTGTTGGTTGTGATGTGTATAGATAGACACGCGCTTTTGTGTGCGTGACTGATACTGAGCGCTACCAAGCTTACGCAGACACAAACAATATTAATGTCAAATCTACACACACAATAAGACAAACCCGCCTCTGTTAGATAGAACAACTATTCGAGGTATCGCTTAAGTACCAGGCAGTTATAACCAGCAAGGAGATCGACTTACCTGATGAGGGTATCCAATATAACAGTGGTCTACATTCCAAAGCCAGACCTTGTCCCACAGAATGTAAAGGCCGTAGGAAAAGTTGTACAAGTAAAATGTACATCTCCACATGTTCTCGCAGAACTTGACGAGGGTTGACGGCTTGTCCTGGCTGCGGCGGAGGCGCCACCATCGCTCCACCTGCCGCTCTGACATATCGAGCTGCTTTGCTAGTGCACATAGCTGGAAAGAGAAATACTGAATTTCAGAAAATCGATGCAAATATGAGACGGAATCATCGGCAAATCTACAACTAGCAAAGGACCGTGTTGGCCGAGTGGGAGTACCTCCCAGTTCGGCTTTCAATCCGAAAACGGTGAAGGAATCCAGATAGTATTCTTAAAAACGGCGACAACCTTGCAGTTTTTTACGAATAGAATGCTAACTATTACAAAATGTGGGCATGTGCCAAATGTAATGTTTGAACATGCCTTAGACTACCTCCTTACACATCTTGAGCGCCTGGAGATCTGAGTGAATGTCTAGCGTACTTGAGGATTACAGTCGTGATCCAGTCTTTTTTTTTTCTTATATAAAATACGAGGACCAAAAACAACAAATTGCCGTTTTTGAACGAGCTCTTTGGTGTTTAGATATGCAAGCTTAACTGTCAGGCTTAACAGTTAGACTTACAACATTGACTTGGCCGAAGGGCGCTGCCCCACAAGTCAAACAGTGTGACTGGCGGTAAATGAAAAATTGTATTGGGCGATGGGGCTGACTCAAAGCAAACAGTCGCGGTCGGTTGCAAAATTTTTGCAATGTGGGTCACGATACGCCCTAAGTGATTCCCTGAGTGAAATAATTTGAAGACAATAATGAAAAGACATCACATTATAAGACTTTTAATAGGGTCACGACTATGATCCCCAAGTACGGTAGAAAACCTTTTAGGTCTTTGAAGATGTCTATGTTTGATAGGACAATCGGAGGCAGCAGGCCCAGAATAAGCAGAAAATAAAACTACGGAGGCGTAGAAAATAAAATAATATAGGTAAATTTCTAGTCGTGTGAAGTATAGAAATTTCACTTAATTCATTCTTGCGACTGCCACGGCTGAACAGTGGATATATAGCTACCACTGTAGTCAAAATATATTTTTAAATGACAAGCTTTTGTACACTAGCGCGTCACTTCATTTAACATTATCATCGGAACTTGACAAGTATGCAAAGTTTTTACTCAATCGAAGTCTGTTGAACAGCTCCTGATTCCATCATCAGATCTGCTCACTGTCAGTATTATTGCATTGTCACCGAAGTAATATAAGTATGCGAAATTTCAGCTCAATCGGTTGGGGATAACTGCTTCAAAATTGAGTTGCAAGATTCCACCTTAACAAACATAGTTACATACATACATACATTACAAGTTAAGTAATAGCTTGTTAAAAACAATACAAGAATTCGAATTTGACAACGAAACAAAAGCCCCGTTATATCGTTTTTCCAGAAAACTCCCTTTACTTTATGTGCATTATCAGAGGTATAAGAACCAATTATAAAAAAAAAATTAACAAGCAGACCCAGCCGCGCCTGTGTCAACAGATATCGCCATCTGTTAGAATATTTTGGAGCTAACAGATAATTGTGATGTAGATAATTTGCGACTATAAATTGAGATGTTAGCTATCCTATCATTCAAGTTGGATCAAACTGCATACGGTGTGCTAAGTTTGATTAAAATCGGCTATGTAGTTTAGGAGTTCATCGCGGACAAACAACGTGACGAGTAATTTATATATATTAAGATTATTTTGATGATTCATATAAATTCCAAGTCACGCAGCGATCGCGATAGCGTCCGTTGAATGTAATTGAATTCAAATGGCACACTCAATTCAAGACTACAATAAACTGATTTATATACGGCGGTGAATAATAAATAATGCATCATACATAATGCTGGAACATTTTAATTACTATTTTTAATTTATTTTTTGCCTACAAATTTTGCAAGAATATGCGGGTTCCGAGCCGGATCCAAGTATCGAAAAATAACAGAATCGGAAAATAATTATTTATTTCCCGTTTATTTATTATTTATCTGTGTATAGAAATTTTATATGTAAGATACAAGTTTGTATAGCTTATTTATGTCGGACGTACAATAGAGTACCTTATAGAAACGAACAACGGTTTTTAAACACTAACCTAGCACGAAGCTAATTACTGTTGCACGGCTGTATCATGGTCCTTCGAACCGGATCCAAGTGCCGATATTAAAACTTATACATTATTTGCAAGTGAATGCTTCCAAGGAATGAGTTTTTCAAATACAAACAGCAAAGTATTGACATTATCGATAATCTTAACACAAATATGACGTAAAAGTATATCTTTTCTTATTTATATCTACATAGAAATATGACTTGTTGTATTATCGTAATCATTATCAAATCCATGGCGATACAGATAAGACGGCGAAGTTAAGAATTGCTATGGAGTTCTCTACCTATTATAAATATATATAAAGTCTCCAAGCAAACACGTGTTCAAATGATTATTGCAAATACTATAAATGACCTAAGGAGTTGAATTTTAAATTCCAATGTAAGTATTAATTATATCGTACGACTTACTCGTATTTGTAAAGTTGTTGGTAAATTTTCTTGGTAAAAAGTAAAAGGCGAAATCTATCCCGACTATACTTTTACAAGGATTTGATACGCAAAGTGAAGATGTCTTCGACTCTTCTGTTATTTATGTACATACATTATGTACATCCAACTGATAAAGACTTCATCGCAATTGATCACATATTTGGTTCGAATTTCCCGCACGACGAAATATAAGCCTAAAACGCTTATTATATTTTTTTGGGCATTTTCCTCTAGTCACTCATATCAACCCAATGTTATTTTTATCATAATTGATGACAACAAATTCCAAATATTGACTTGACTTGACATCTCCTGATGTGATTCAAATGCAAATGTTACCACTTTGATTAGTTATGCCTACCTTATTACAGTACCTAACCTACTTACTCTATAGGGTAAGCGGTAGGCCCATAACGGTAACCCTAAAGTTTAGCTAGTTCGGAAATGTCATAGCCTATATGTGCGTTTTGTTTTTGTGATAGGCTTGCGTTTATTTTTTCTTTTATATGTAAAACATCCAGAGAAAATTTAGGAAGAAGGGGTCTGCTACAATTCTTTTTAATTATTATAAGATATGGAATCTGTTAGGATTTTAAGCAGAGATGGGCTTGCAATCTGTCACGTATATATAATACTAACTACTACAAACAGTGGGCAAGTAATGTGATCAAAAATGTAATGTTTAAACGTGCTACTGACTACCTCCGTAAACATCTTCAAGAATCTAAGCTTGAGAAGATGTCTACAGCACTTGGGGATCACAGACGTGATCCTACTTTATTCCTTCAAAGTAAGAAAATGCTCAACGTCTCCCGAGCCACATATAGAAAATTAGGTCATGAAATCAAGGTTAGATTTGAGTTCTGAATACTCGCTAAGTGCATTCAATAAACGCTGATTGTCTTAATGAGTATTGCTGTACAATTTACGAATGGTGCTCTAAATGTGCTCGGACGAGGACATGCATAGGGTTGCCTCATGCTAGAGGAAGTTAGTAGAATTGTCGATAGGGATTTGTTTCTAATAAGAGGCACGAGCGCCGTGTTTGTTGCCTGATTCTTCCAAGGGCGGATACAGCTTTGGCGCCAGGGGGAGTCACGTGAATAGGGCAAAATGTTGGCTTTAATCAGGATTTGAAGTATGCAGTAATGTAGACCATGGTTTTGTGTGATTGTGACCGAATTTTAAAATTCGAGTGTCAATTAAATATACATTTTGCTGCGGTAACGTTTTTCTGGCAAAATTTTCCGGATTTTGTTAAATATGGCAAAACTTCAAAGTCATTTTACAATAGTTTCAAGTTTCACCTTACAATTTTACAAGAGGATCCGCCCTAGGATTCTTCTAGGCCTGGTCGGCGTAGCTTCAGCTCCTAAATGGTTTCAAAGCGATCCTAGTGATTTTATTGAAATAAAATATGAATAAATGAAATAAAAAAATACTTAACGGACAAAGATATACAACAAAGAATTCCGCTAATCTGCTCTCAAAAGAGTCAAACAGTACATGTATATGTAAAACAGTACATGGGTAACAAAAAATACGAGGAACGTAGTACTACAACACCCAGACCCGGAATAAATATTTACAGACATTTATTACCTACTAGCTGACCCGTGCCCGCTTCGCTGTGCGTAAGACATTTCTAATACCATCGTGGACTTTTTTGTAGACGTTTTTAAGGTGTACAATACTGTAGTACATTATTTTGATATAATTATCTCGTGGGGTTCAGCCAGCATTTGCAATGTAAGCGCAAAAAAATTTGTTTATTTACGACATCACATTAGAAACCTCTAAAATTATCAGTGTTTCTCTACTATATTATGCATGTATTATACATATAAACCTTCCTCTTGAATCACTCTATTTATAAAAAAAAACCGCATCAAAATCCGTTGTGTAGTTTTAAAGATATAAGCAAACATACATACATACATATTACATACAGACGCGGGAAGCGGAAAGCGACTTTGCTTTATACTATGTAGTGAAGCCCGCGCCGCGATGGAATTCGCCTCTTTTAACCGACGAAAAAAGGAGGTTCTCAATTCGGCATGTACCTACTTACCTATTATATTTCTTTTCGCTCCTTGCGCATATCTTTTTACCTCGTGATCCGATTTCGATATTTTTTTCCTATTGTGTAGAGAATAGTCCCATTGTTGGTCCCATTTCAATTACATTGTATATTAATATAGGACTACTTAATATTTCCTTCATTCATATAACTTACGCGCACGAAGGCTTTCATACCACCATCTATAAAAAATGGCAAAAAAAAACACGTTTGTTGTATGGGAGCCTCACTTAGATATTTTTTTATTATGTTTTTAGTATTTGTTGTTATAGTGGCAACAGATATACAGATCTGTTATAATTTCAACTGTCTATTAGCTATCATGGTTCATGAGCCCTGTGACAGACAGACGGACAGAGAAGTCTAATAGGGTCACTTTTTTACCCTTTGGGTACGGAATCCTAAAAACTAATATCGTCCCATGACTTTTCGGTAGGTCGATTTCGTCGGTTTTCTTTAGTTTTTTTAACCGTAATTTGCGTCTTACAATGCTAAAAATAATGAGTGAGGTTTGAAGTTCCCCAAGAAATAACTTTACGAATCCACTCGAACGATATCGTGGACATTCCATTAGCTGTCACAAATTGCTATCATTAGCAACACAATATTTTATGAGGCATAATAATGTATAACGCCTGCTGAATTGTCAAAGGCTATAGAGGTTTATAATGATTAGATACTACGACTTGCAATGTAGCAACGAGTATGTTGACTGAGCTTTATCTTATCCCCATATTCATAGTTGTAACCTCGACTCTACCTTGACACAAGAAAGATGAAACAAAACAGTACTCGGTGTAATTATTAAAGAAAATCAGAGATATAATTTAAATTATGAGACGAGAAATAAATGTTTTTGATGAATGCAGAATCGTTTTTTTTTTAATAACCACAAAACATACATTTTTGTTTTTTATAACAAAGATTGTATCCATCTATACTAATATTATAAAGAGAAAGAGAAAGATTTGATTGTTTGTTTGTTTGCATCGAATAGGCTCCGAAACTACTGGACCGATATGAAAATTTCTTTTACCATTAGAATCCTACATTATCCCTGATGAACATAGGCTATAGAATATTTTCAAAAACGTTATGAAAATTTCGATAATGTAACCCAAAGTGTGAAAAAAATCCAAAAAAACGTCCTTATATCGCGTAGGTACGCTGCGGAAATTGTCGACAATAGAGCAAAGTGATGTACTACAGTTTTAAAGAGGACATTTATATCTACAAAAAAGTCTGGATTACCATATGTCTAACTATTAGGGATCCGTATGAAAACTTCGATAACATAACCCAACGTGTGAAAAAAAAATCCTTATAACGCGTACGCTGCGGAAATTGTTGACAATAGAGCAAAGTGATGTACTACAGTTTTAAAGAGGACATTTATATCTACAAAAAAGTCTGGATTACCATTTGTCTAACAATTAGGGATCCGTATGAAAACTTCGATAATGTAACCCAAGGTGTAAAAAAATTACCCATAATATCATTAATATTACACCCGTGCGACGCCGGGGCGGACTGCTAGTAAGTTATAAGGATACAATCTAGATAAATTATAGACAGGAACACGATTGTTGAAATTTTCTCGATAGATTTATCTTCCAAAATTAGCTCTTCAAAAACACTAGTTTTGTTTTGAATCAAAACTATGAATAGCTAAACAGTTCATTTTAATATAATTCGTTAGATAATCATAGTAGCTAAGTAAATTATAGACAGTTTCTTTTTAAGTTTGATGGTTTTCAAGATAATGCAGTTTTATCACTTTTTCCGTCTTATCCGGGTAGACTCAGCCCATACAAAAAACCAAACATTTCACGTCACATACTTATATTACCTACTAATTTAAATGAGTTACCTGTTTCTTTAATTTTATTGCAGAACTCTTTCGAGGCCCATCGCATCGAACTTTCCCTCGAAAAGTACCTCTTGGTATCTTAAATCGATATTTTGGAGGTTCCTCAAGCACGTCATTACGTCATCAGGCCGAGGAGATTTTCATCAAACAAACCGTCACACGCATGCATCGTACAGAAGCTGTCGAGGAATGTCAAGGTACATCTCGAGGTACCTTGAGTTGACAGTTCTGTTGACCGAGAAATCCTCGACTAGAGGTAAACTCGAGGTAATTTTATCAACAAAAACTACCAAAATACGGTTTCTAGGTCGAGTCGAGGTGGAGATATTTCAAAGTGACAACCTAAGAATACGGGGATTAGACTAAAGATTATAATCAAATTTTGTGATAGGTTTTCAATATTGCAAATTTCGTGGGAATCACTTATTCTTTTGAAAATAAAATATAGTCTAAGTTACTCGCTGATAATGTAGCTTTAGAAAAGCGAAATAATTTTTAAAATTGAATAAGTAGTTTTTTAGTTTATTCATACAAACAAAAATAAGATTATCCTACTTACATTTATGTGATGAACATAAATGTTTTTCTATAACTGAGTGTAATAATGTATGTACGACTTGACAGGGACATTGCCGTGCCCCCAGATTTAAAATAAGGACTAGGGACATATCAAGACATGCAATATTCAGTTTACAAAACGCCTAACGAATGCCTTGATAGTATTTTTAAGGCTGAGCAACAACCAAATTTGCAATGGTTGAAGCCCAAATAATTTTTATCGTGAATGATGTGTACCCCGGAGCCCAAATCATTGCTGGGGCTAAACCACAAGATCCTAAGGTAATATCAAAACAATATTACTCGCGTTGCAAAAGTGACAACGCTATACGAGTTCGTATTGCGTTGTAATTTCCGCACCATGAGTAATATTGTTTTAATAATGCTTTTGAGCTTGTGGTACGGCCCCTGACATAACAAAAATCCATATCCTATTGCTGGATTGATTGAGGTCACTAGTTTCAAGGCGAGAAAGAGACGGAGTATTATCGATAACATTCGACAGACGATTAGATTACCAACAATGGATCGCTAGACCGTACCTATAGTTTATTCAAATTCTTGCGACGGATGTTTCAACAAAGGTGTAGCAACGAATCGACAGTAATATCGGGTTAGTGCCTGTGCACACCGTTTTTTAGGGTTCCGTACCCAAAGGGTAAAAACGGGACCCTATTACTAAGACTTCGCTGTCCGTCTGTCCGTCTGTCTGTCACAGGGCTGTATCTCATGAACCGTGAAAGCTAGACAGTTGAAATTTTCACAGATGATGTATTTCCGTTGTCGCTATAACAACAAATACTAAAAACATAATAAAATAAATATCTAAGAGGGGCTTCCATACAATAAACGTGTTTATTGCCGTTTTTTATAGATAATGGTACGGAACCCTTCGTGCGCGATTCCGACTCGCACTTGGCCGGTTTTTTAGGGTTACCCAAAGGGTAAAAACGGGACCCTATTACTAAGACTTCGCTGTACGTCTGTCTGTCGGTATGTCTGTTACAGGGATGTGTCTCATGAACCGTGATAGCTAGACAGTTGAAATTTTCACAGATGATGTATTTCTGTTGCTGCTATAACAACAAATACTAAAAACAGAATCAAAACATACTTAAGCGAGGCTCCCATACAACAAACGTGTTTTTTGCCGTTTTTTATAGATAATGGTACGGAAGCCTTCGTGTGCGAGTCCGACTCGCACTTGGCCGGTTTCTCTAGATATCCCTCCGCGGGATCGAACGCTAACCTCTTGCGTCACAGTTGAGCACTCGCCCACCACGCCACCGAGGTCGTTTCCAATTTAAGATTGATTAAAAGCAATGCTGGCCGCCACTTAACATTCAAACAATATTTACTTAATACATTACGGCCACTGTAATGGCACATCGCTCGTCGCGACGACGACGGCATAAAACTGTAGAGCGTTTAGTCACAAAGTTCTCCAAGTGATCTGATTATTAAAGGTTTGAAAAAAATGTTGTGTCATTATTATAACTAAAATAAAAATAAAATAATAAATAATAAATAAATAAATAAATATTGGCGGACTTTACACACAACACCATCTAGCCCCAAACTAAGCAAAGCTTGTACTATGGGAACCAGATAACTGATAGAATACTAATTTACTTTTTTTTTGTAAATACATACATAATATACATAGTAACACCCAGACACAGAACAAACATCTATGTTCATCACACAAATGTTTGCCCTGGGTGGGGATCGAACCCACAACCTACAGCGTAGAAGGCAGAGTAACTACCAACTAAGCTGTGAGGCCAGTCGATCACGACTTTAATCCCCAAGTACGGTAGACATCCTCTCAGATCTCCAGACGCTTAGATCCTTTGAAGATGTCTAGTGGGGGTAGGCAGAGGCACGCCAAACATTATATTTGGCACATGCCCACATTTTGCAGTAGTTAGCATTCCATACGTGACAGGTTGCAAGCCCATCGCCGCTTATAAGAATACTAACTGGTTTCCTCACGATGTTTTCCTTCACCGTTCTGAGCACGTGTTTTCGATGCGCATATACATTTTTTAAACAGATAAATCCATTGATGCACGCCGGGGTTCGAACCCACGACCTTCAGATTGAAAGACGAGGTACCTCCCACTCAGCCTTATTATTAACTATTCACTGTATAATAGCATTTTCATCATTATCTTCCTACCCTTATCCTAACTTAAGTAGGGTCGGCTCATCATGTGTACTTCTTCCATTTCCCTCTATCAGCCGTCTTCTCATCACTCACCCTTTCTTATCCATGTCATCTTTCACACAGTCCATACATCTTTTCTTTAGCCTACCTCTACAGCTACATCCATCCACCTTAGTTCCTAACATTCTTCTCGTTAGTCATTTCTTCCCTTCTCATGACATGCCCATACCACGCTAACCTATTGTTCCTCATCTTTTTTAAGTTTCTTCATCATAGCATTTTAACTATACATCTACATCTATATATATATAAAATAAAGTCGTGTTAGTTACACTCTTACACTATTTATAACTCAAGAACGGCTGAACCGATTTGGCTGAAAATTGGTGGGGAAGTAGCTTAGAACCAGGAGACGGACATAGGATACTTTTTATAACGGGAACGGGAACTTAACACAACATTTGTTAATTCTAAAGCGATACGAAGTTCGCCGGGTTAGCTTGTAATTATAACCCAAAAAAATCAGATCAACATATTTTTTTGCGAAAACGTCTTCAGAAGACCCTAAATACTCTAAGAAGACTGTTTGTATTTGATAACAGAGTTTTACTCGAAAACTACTGAACTGATTTTTATAAAAACTGTATTATCTGATAGCTTAGGGTCTCGGGAGTGTCTGGAGATATATTTTATTCACCTACCTTATCTAGAAATTTAATTATGAAAGAAAACGTATTTTTTTCTAAGGAATTATTGTTTAGACATGACAATCTGTCGGGTCTGCTAGTCTTCCATAGCATTAATTGAACCAATAGAATCTTATTAAAATGACATATCTTGATAAGCTTTTGATTTTTTTATACGGGTAGTCACTTGACCCCTTCTAAGTGCGTGTTACAATACATTGTAAATGAAGTCGATTTACGTGACTATATGGTTTTGTATATCAAGTAGCAAGAATATGACGACTTTGATCTACCGGCACAGCTCACTGAGTTGGTATTGGTAGTAGCTATAGCTACCTTCTACGCTGTAGGTTGTGACTTGTGAGTCGATTCCCAGTATTCCCAATCAAAGGCAAACATTTCTTTACTAATATTATAAAGAGAAAAGATTTGTATGTTTGTAAGGAATAAGCTTAAAAACTACTATACCGATTTCAAAAATATTTATTTTATTCTGTTTTTAATATTTGTTGTTATAGCAGCAACAGAAATACATAATCTGTGAAAATTTCAACTGTCTAGCTATCACGGTTCATGAGATACAGCCCTGTGACAGACAGACGTATATGTATATTCTGTATTATGTATATTAGTCTAGACACAGGTTTGTCAGCATAATTTGGGTCATCGCGTCGTGTAAATCGAAGGTAAAATCACTGAAGCATTAAATATGTCCTCACTTCACAAGATGAGGACGACCGAAAAAATTATATTGTTCAAAATTATTACGGCATAACGCAGAAATATTCCACAAGGATGGCCTCGAAAGGTTTGCTGGTAGAAAACTCTTTTATAAGCTCGCCTTTGTATATGTTCTTTTTATCATAATTGTTAATGTTTTCTGTTTAAGTACAATAAAGTCCTACTAATATTATTTAATGAGAAAGATTGTGAGTGAGTGTGTATGTGTGTGTTACTCTTTCACGCAAAAACTACTTAACGGATTTAGATGAAACTTTACAGTAATATAGCTTACTAGCGACCCGCCCCGGCTTCGCACGGGCAGCATGTTATTATACATGTAAACCTTCCTCCTGAGTCACTCTACCTAATAAAAAAAACCGCATCAAAATCCGTTGTGTAGTTTTAAAGATATAAGCAAACATACAGACGCGGGAAGCGGAAAGCGACTTTGCTTTATACTAGTAGTGATACATCAGAATAAGACATAGGCAACTTCTTAGCAGGTACCACCCGTGCGAAGCCGGGGCGAGCAGCTAGTATTAAATAAATAAAGTAATGGTAGGTTAGGCAATTAGGCATACATTTTCGTGTAATTTTTTGCAAAATATATTTTTTTGATTGAGTATTTTTACAAGCTTTTATTTAACTTGCCTTTTTAGTAAGTTATAGTGATTATACATATACACGAATAACGGTTACAACTATCAAATCATGTAAAAAAATATCTTCAGTGTCTATTTTCAGCAGTCGTTATCAATTTCTACAGCTTATCTTTTAATCCACACCTCAGTTAGATAAATGTAATGCCATCAAAAACATAACTTGTAAAAAAAGCCAAGTCTCGCAACGCAACTCAGTTCTTCTACCGTAAAAAGTTGTGAGATCCATGTAATACCAAGTCGGTTAATTTATTCAGTCCCTACTTTAAGGGTCCTTCTGTCTTAAGTTATTACGTAAAGGTTAGCTAATTACGTGAGTGAATGAGTGAGTGAGTGACATAATAGGAAACTTTGACTAGTTATAATTCTTAAACTACTGGTTCAAATTGAATGAAATTTGAAATATACCGTGTTTATATAGTGGCTGCTGAAAATTTACTGAAAATTACTGAAAATTCAGGCTTCTTGTTTTATCCACAACGAAGTTATAGGGGGTCGAAAATGGCCTGAACTGCTTCGAGAAAAGGATGGTACAGCCGTGAAGCTTTATTGCTTGACTTGGCGGGGGCACTGCCGTGCCCCCAGATATCTAAGGGCAATATTACAAAATAGGGCTTAGACAAAGCAATGCCATTAGCGAAGACGCTAGTAAAATAAGTCCAACAGTCGATTCGATGAAAAATTCGACTACATCGAACGATCACTTCCATAATTTATTTCGATAAAATCACAAGAATCACTTTGAAGGAGATAGGTGAAGCTACGCCTGTAACTTACGACCAACCCTGGAAAAAATCACGCAACAAATACGGCGCGGTTGCCAATCATTTTTCGATTCTCTTGATGGAAACGAAATAAACAATTTTTCTTCTTTTCGCATCGATATAAAGACATAGAACATTCTTCAGTATCAAGGTATTATGTTTTCACTAGATATATTGGTAAGGGATATTGCAGTAGTAAATAAAACTTTTGAAAGTTAAAGGTTTGATTAGAAAATACCACGGCAATTTGAATTCCACGGCTGAACTTGCGAGCGACTAGTGGAGTCTAACTAATATTATAAACGCGAAAGTAACTCTGTCTGTGACGTTATCACGGCCAAACTGCTGGGCCGATTGTAATGAAATTTCATATAGAGATAGCTACACATAGGCTACTCTTTATCTCAAAATTTTCTATTGATTTTCCGGAATTTTATTCCGCTTCGATATTAGGTACGATAAAGTCGTTAAACAACGATTTTCTGAATGCGAACGAAATAGCGGTTAAAAGCTAGTTTTCTCATAAACGGACTAATGATCGACTGACCCACATTCCTAGCTCGAATCACATGGACAACACAATTAAATTAATGGTACTGTACAAAAATAGATGCGATGTAATCGCAGTTAATTACCAAATCGATTAATAAAAACAGCATGCTTTGGCTGGTAGGTAAAGTACCTATAGTTTTACGATTCCTAAGCATATTTCCTATTATTACTATTGACATTGAGTCGATATCTCAATAACTATGAACGATAGGTGAAAAATGTATAGGACTTTAAGATGATAAGTGAAATTTTTTTACATTGTTCAACAGTCGAAACTATAGTAGAAACGATTCGCGAGTAGACGAAAATATTTAAATCTTTTCTAAATTTAAATAATAACGTTTTTTTTATCCGATTAAGTAATCTATTTCGATTGGTATTTACCTAGTAATTCGTTAAATTAAAAATGTTTTTTGAGATATCCTAATAATATTATAAATGCGAAAGTTTGTGAGTTTGTATGTATGTTTGTTCCTCAATCAGGCCTAAACGACAAAACGGATTAAGTTGAAATTTGCTGTAGATGTAGATATATCGCCCGAATAAATAATAGACTACTTTAAAATATGAAAAACATCCCAAAAACGATAAAAAAATGCAAAAAGGATGATTTTGGTATAGATGGCGCTGGTGTGCAATAAATCTGACATAACAGACTAAAAACATTTAAATAGTCGTCGTAGCAACGCAGTTTTGACTAATGAATGATACGCATTCTACCAAAATTCTTAATTTCTTAATAAGTACAAGGTGAAAAATTGAAGTTTGCAGTTAAAAGATGCAGTTGCTTTTTCCTATGCGATTATTAAAATTTGTCACGGGTCGGCTAGTAATTATAAAAATTCGAAAGTTTGTGTGATGAAACTTAATGCGTTAATAGTGATTAGAATACTTTAGATACGTATAGTGGATGATAGTTACATTTTTATTATTATTATTATGAGTCTGTAGTGTCCCACTGCAGGGCAAAGGCCTCCCTTCCTTCTCTCCAATCATCTCTGTTCTGTGCAACTGTGGGCCAATCCTTTAGGTAGGAGTCAATTTCAGTTACATAGAAGTTATTTATTTTATACATTCTCAGGACATTGAAAGGGAATGAAACCGGTAGGTTTTTTAAACAGAATCTACTGATAATATTTTATATAACAAAGTACAAGGAAATTAATAGGAAATAGTTACAAAGTTGTTTTCCTGTAGTATCGCGTATTTGAAAATATATTTATGAATATTAAATAAATAAATATTGGTGGATATTTCACACAGCGCCATCTAGTCCCAAACTAAGCAATGCTTGTAGTATGAGAACCAGATAACTGATAGAATATATACTTTTTATGGATGTTTGTATTATAACACGCCGTGAAGTCAGAATATTTTTAATAAAGTACCGAGTAATTATGTGTATACTGATATGTATATTACTCGGCAACTATTTAAAATTCTTTTTCCTATTTGTTTTGCCTCTTTCATTCGACAAACATGAAGCAATGTCTTCGCTCAACGAACGAGGAATTATACAGTGTAATTAAAAAAAATCCCACTGAATCCAATTTATTGCAATCTATATACTAATATTATAATTGCGAAATAACTTTGTCTGTGACGTTATCACGGCCAAACGGCTCTGGGCCGATTCCGATTAGATTTCATACAGAGATAATTCAAAGTCTTGGGATGGAAATAGGCTACTTTTTATTCAACATTTTCCTTTGATTTTCAGGAATTTCAATGTTTTACGATAGCTTTCACGATTCCCTGAATCTAAGCTAGATTTATGAAATCCTCGACATTATAGAACGCCATCTCATCGATGATTTTAATTTTAATGATGTCAGGCTGAAGAGTGATTCCTCTGTAAGCTAGACAATAAAAGCTGTCGCACACAGACACAGCGGGTGCGATTTAATGATGTATTCGCGCGTTCTTCCGCATTGCGCCATCGCCTTTACACACACCCTGTGGAGCTATTTTGTAAAAACATGATTATCATGTTATGATACTGAATGCCATAATACCTACGCTTTTTATGCTGTTTAGGCACCCATACCTACGCTTCCAATACTGAAGCGTAGGTATAGGTACATAAACTGTGCATAGTTACTATGAAAAGTGTACATATTAGGTATTCTCTAACATTAGGTTATTGCATTCAACATGATAATCATGTTTTTACAAAATAGCCCTGTTGAATTCATATTATCTATGCATTTGTAAATTCACACGCATTTATCTTAGAATGTAGAGTATCTACGTGTCTTCGCGATATCTAGGTATTGTAGACGGGTATAGGCTTATTTATTCCCAAAAATTTCTTTTAATTTTCAGGACAATCAATGTTTTACGATAAAACCGTCGTAGGTAATTCGATTACCTACATCTACGCGGATGAAGTTGCAGGAAAAAGCTAGTAAGTAAACAATTGCTTTATCATACTAGTATTTTTGGGCAAGATTATACAATAATCTTTATTATTCTACATATTTTCTGGAGTTCACTGTAGGTACAATGATACGTAATTATGATTAGGTACGAATGAGCAGTTATGTGTCACCTAACTATGTACAAGCGTAACTACAAGTGATTATACGGCGGGACTTAGATAATTACATAATGAAGCTTTGATTTAAAAACCTTGAAAAGAAACACATCATTATTAGGTAAATTTTAGTTCACAAACCTGTTTGTGTTTTATCTTCTGTGAGGTTAAATAAACCGCCTCTAGCTTGGGATTGGTTGGAGCCTTCTTTGGCCTTGTGTTTTTGATTCCCAGCGATCTTCCGAAAGGCGCAAACCAGTACCTGAAATATGAGACTTTTTTGAAAAAAATATTAGGCACATCTGTAGGACGCCCAATTATATTCTGATATATAGGTAGGTATAGGTACGTGAAATTTACTTAGATAGTTAGGGTGGATATACAGGGATAGCAGTGGATTTACACATTTGCCGCCAGTAGGCTATTACGACCCCCCCCGATGTAGTTAATAATTTTAAATGGTGAAATGTTGAATGGTGTGCTTGGACTTAATAACAGTAAATAAATGTTTTTTTTTTATTCCTGGCAGAATCAAGTGATTAGCTGGATAGAGATCGTGATGTGTGAGGGAAACATCTGTCCAGCAGTGGGACGTTAAAGGTTAAATAAATAAGATGTTTGAAATAATTAACCTAAAATCTGCCGCCATAGGCTCCAGCCTACACAGCCTGGTGGTAAATCCGCCACTGAGGGTTAGGTTAGGTGCCTGAGTAAGGAAGACGACACTCATAGAAAGGCTGCGAAGACGCTAGTGACGATCTCGGCACATAACTATAGATTATCACGTTATTACCTTAAATTTATTATTCCCGACGCCGACGTTCAATGGCCATGGTCGCGGGTAGATAAAGACCCCCATGTAAAAATCTATAGCCATGTCTAATAATCACGATAGTTTGAAAAATAAGATCTCGACACATTCCAGAGAGACTGGTGGGACTTGGAAGAGAATAGGGGAGACCTTTGCCCAACAGTGGGACAATATCATCATGTAGGTATTGTATAGTTAAAAAAAGTCTGGTTAGATTAGGAAGGTACCTACCTATAATATGAAGAAATTGATGTTTAATGCTAGATTTACACTCTCGCCTCGTGCTTCGTCTCGTGGTTCGCCTCGCACCTCGTCTCGCGACTCGTACGCGAGTGTAAATCTAGTATAAAATTATGCAGGAAATAGGTAGGTAGGTAAGGTGGGTAAGGTGACCGATAAAAATAATAATGTAACCCACAGGAAAAGATAAGAGCAAACACGCATTGCATAGCAAAAAATAATTGTAGGTAGGTAGGTAGGTACGTAGGAGTAGATACCTACCTACCAACAGTCCCGACCACACAATGGGATCCCTGTGTCGTGGGTAGGAGAAACTATAAAACAATTACCTACTTCATCATGATCATGCAAACATTTTGACCCACGACGCGACGTGCGTACCGAACCCGCATCTCTATTCACACGCTAGTCGCTACGTCACTGAGGCGGGTAGTAGTAGTAGTAGATCTACTACCTAATTAATTATACTATTTTTTACCTACATAAACAAGAGAGCCAAGAACCTCCTAAGGTGAAGTTCGGTACGGTGGGTAGGTAGTTAATTAGGTATTGTAATTTGGATTATTCTCACCCAATAAATAATTTATTTCTACACAGGTGTGTAGAATTATTTTCTGATCTACTTTCGTCAAATAGATAAGAAGTGAGTCATGCATCAGCACACTATTTAGCGAAGCGTGAGGAACACTATGATATCTATACCTACTCACTAATGCAGTTATATTGAAAAGTAGGTCGGCTTACTTATCCAGAAGAAGACGCAGGCATATCAGCACTAGGGCGAGGGGTATAGGGTAAAACAGATGCCTTGAATCCGTGTAAACAATATTTTTATTTGAACCCGGTGCAATGTCTTTCCATGTTGTATTCGGCGGCAACCAAACTTCTTCACTCCAAAATGTGTCGAACATTAATCGCAACATTTTATAAACTACTTCTGAAATTCACGCAATGCGACAAGCACACACATAAATTTACGCAATACTGAATTACGAATTTTTCACAGACACGGAAAATAAAAGCACGTCCGTCTCATAAACGACATAACACTCTTTTGAATATTTATTTATTTTCTTTTCTTACCGACCGAAAGACAGACTAAAAATAAATGAATGAAATAAGAGATTGATTACCGAGCTAGATTTTTCCGAAAACACACAGATTAAAAATCTGGACAAATTCACACCGAAACAATATTTTCTGGCGTTGTCTATCCAATACTTGATGGCAACACTAAACAAAACGAATACAATCTACCATTCATTCTATTCAGTCGGGCACAGGCACAGGTTGAGAAACTCTATATATTATTATACCAACTGGAACAATAAATGAATATGAATATGAATATGAATATGAACTTTCTTTCTACTGTCAATGCTCCAATGCTAATGCTATCACTGTCAACTTGACAGTGTCAAGCATGGCATGTCAAGCAAGCAAGATAGACGGAAAGGGACAGAAAATAACCTACAAAAGTAAACAATCTTTTTTTTCTGCAAAAAAACATGTTTTCCTCTCCTAATATTTATCAGAGTTTTTGCATTTTAACTACGTTATCTTGCAGATCGGCTTTTAACTGAAATCCTGATGTCTATGTAGATCAAGAATTCGATTTTTATTAATCAAATAAACTCTCAGATCTTTGACTGGGATAATGTTGTTCTGTCCAACGTGTGCCAACATATTGATGGTCGACGAAGGCCCGGAGGCATCACTGCGGTACTCTTGCAATACGTGTCCTTACATGTACAATATCAAGAAGACAGTCTCGTCAAGAACATACCCTAAACTAAAGGTAAGTTGGCGAAATATTGCATCATTTACTAAGTTTTGCTACAAAAAATTGGTACTACTAATTTGTAGATCTGGCTGCACAAGGTCTTATGATTATGTTCGGCTGATTATGGCTGTAGTAACTTTATCTCTTAAATTATCTGATACAACAGTTGTGTAAAATTGTAACACTACATTTCCATTACATTATGTCTTCCAGGAGCTGGATTATATTATGGGCGGTGCTGCTGCCTGGGAGAACGTAGATTCCACAGACGCTGTCTGCCCCAAATGCAGCAACGGCAAAGCCTACTTCATGCAACTACAGACCCGATCAGCCGATGAGCCTATGACCACATTTTACCGCTGCTGTAACCACAAATGTGCTCACAACTGGCGTGACTAGTTGACAAAATCGTGCCAAGTGCAGTGACTATGAATGTACTGAGAAGACAATTGCGTAGTAAAAGTTTAGTCTGTTATAAAAGTTCACTGAAAATGAAAATTGAAATGGCTCCTGTCATACCATGTGGAGGGAAGCTGTCCCCTGCTAAAGCTGCAGAATTTCTTGCCAAAGGACAAGTTATAGCAGTACCGACTGATACAATTTATGGGCTCGCTTGTAGTGCGAACTGCCCAGACGCTATAAAGAAACTTTATACCATCAAAGGGAGAGACTCGGTAAAACCTGTTGCTATATGTGTAACTCATATCTCTGATGTACAAAAATGGGGGGAAGCAAGCCACTTGCCTAACATTTTACTAAACAGCCTCTTACCTGGTCCAGTAACTGTTGTATTAGAGCGAACGAAACTCCTAGATAATCCGTATTTAAACCCTGCAACTACTAAAATAGGTATAAGAATACCAAAGCATCAATTTATGAATAAAGTTACAGGCATATTTGATATGCCTGTTGCATTAACAAGTGCCAACTTTAGCAATGAGCCGTCTACTTTATCAGTGAAAGAATTTGAACATTTATTTGAGCACCTCGGTGCTGTGTTTGATGGGGGTGTGTTGAATGAAGGGATGGATCAAAGTAGGACTGGTTCAACTGTTATCGACCTATCTGATGTTGGTTTCTATAATGTTATTAGAAAAGGAACATCATTTGAAAAGGTAATCGCAATAGTTGAAAGTCACGGCTTGAAAAGTATTGTTTGATTAGTTTTATTTGATAACTGTGATAGCATAGTTTTGTGTAATTATATGTTAATAATTTATATTTCATGTTTTTCTTTACTATTGAATGCAATAAGATAGTGTAGACACTATCTTAAACTAATTGCATTGCATTGCATTCTAGAGAATGGGGAGCAAAATTGAAAGCAGTAAAACAGTATACTTCCTTCAACAAAACTTTAATAGGTAGAAATCACAACAGGAACTCACATTTTGTACCTTAAAAGTTATAATTTGGCAATTAAACTTTCAGAAACAACACAATTTTTTAATGATTTATTTACAGGATTTTTCAGTTTTAAATAAATAAGATCTTAATGTTTCATGACATGCAGTTGATGTAAGTACAAGAATAAAAGACTAGGTGTGAGATCTTATAAAGATGAAGAGTGAACATAAATTCAGATATATTTTACTTAAGATATTTACAAGAATCACAATAGAAGCTTAGGATAAAGATAAGGCCATAATTTGAGAATTCTAGAACTGATAGATCTAAACAACCCATGATACTACATGCTATTTTATAGACAAACTACAACTACAACTAAGTCATTGTACTATACGGATTTGCTAACAGGATTTCTATTCTCGGGCAGTTTAGCTTCGAGGTTCTGCCATCTTTCTGGTGGCCAAACAATACAAACTGCTCTAGCATTGACTAAACCTAAGGAGACTGGACCAAATGTATTGCTGTCCAGCGTGTGACCAGTGTGGTCGCCTTCCACCCAGCAATGACCTTCAGGGATCTTCACATACTGGTTCTTGTAACCCAAAGTGCTCACAACGTCCCCTTGCAGACCCACGACGCGCTTAATAATTTTCTGATTAGGATCCTTCGGTGACACCAAAGATATCACGTCTCCTCTCTTCACCTCATAGTCCCTGACTGCCCACCGCGATAGAAATACGTAGTCGGTGTTCCTAGACTCGGGATTGAGCACTGGCTGCATAGAAATGCCCTCTACCCTGGCCACATAACCGATAGTATCGAGGAAGGTTACACCGATGGGAACTCCAAAGAAGACGGATCTACCAACACTCCTGAGCCACATGAATAAGCCGGTTTGTAAAAGTACAGCAAGAAAGTGCCCAGCATAGTCGGTTTACTGCATTGTTTACGTAATTATTTTAAAAACATTTTTGTACAATTTTGTAAAACAATCCAATCGGTCGGATGATTGTCGGAATTTTGTGACTTTTATTTATTTGACGTTGACATGACATCCAGCCAAGCAGCAAGCAGCGTTAATCCAACATTGTTTTTTTTTACCAGTAGGTTTACATATCGAGAATGGCATCGAACCATGTCGCGTCGCGAGCGTTCAACTTCTACTTCATTCAAAAATGAGCGGCCACAGACTATCATTCATTCCGGTCCCTACAAATACTCAAAAAAGTGTTGATGCTTTCTAGTAAATTACAACCAAACAGAATTTTATACATTTTATTTGTGCAATACGGATATAATATCAATGAAATAAGACTAAATAAACACTGCACTGCATAAAAGAGGACTCGAGAAGAAAGTTGAAAACAACATTCGACAGATGGAAGTGTTCCGTGGTCGAGA
The DNA here is from genome assembly GCA_912999785.1 of Hydriomena furcata. NCBI lineage: Eukaryota > Metazoa > Arthropoda > Insecta > Lepidoptera > Geometridae > Hydriomena > Hydriomena furcata. Next base: position 23,367,443 of record OU538820.1, read on the forward strand.
AAAACTTACAATCTGCATAATCAGCTGTCAGTGAGAGATCATCTGTCCCTGTAAATATAAAAGCTAAGACGATCACAACACGTTTCAGTATCGGACGCGCGGATCATGAGGTAAACAAGCGGCCGATGATGTGACCCCGAGGGCTCTCGACGAGCACTCGCAGCAGATATGGGGTAATAACCTATCAGAGGAGCGAGGCCGTTCACGCGATGGCGGGGCTCCCGTGAGGGCTCGCGCTGACCACCGCATCGAAGCGCCAGCAAGGTTATCATGGCCGGAGACTACTCGCACTCGAAGTTCGTGAGTCCGGCGAAGTGCGCAGAGCGGCCGTGGGATCTGTGGGTGAGCGAGTTGGGACATGGGTCTCCGCGACCGGACGACGGCGCCTTCGTGGCGCCCGCGCCGGCGGACGGGAAAGGTGGAGCGTCAAGGCGACATCCGTACAAGGCGGGCGAGCGTCGGCAGCGCCGTGCCGGCCTACATCGACTGCGGCACGACACCATGCCGTTGCACGGCCTGCTGCCGCAGCGGGACAATCTCAACGCGGCCGTCTGCCACATGTGCGGAGTCATAGTGAAGTGCAGTGCCGCGTACAGACACTTGGTGGAATCGCACGCAGGATGCGAGCCATTGCTGCCTCCTCCGCCCCCCGTGGCCACCGTCCGCAGTCGCAGTCGCCATAAAAAGGAACACCAGCCTCCTCCCTCCCCCACCCCCAACCCCACTCCCACTTCCAATCCCACTCCCACCCCCACTCCGTGCCCCCCACTCCCACTCCCCCTTAAACTGAGTTCGTCTCCCGTTCACACGGCTGCGGCTCCTCTATCCCGATTGGTTCTTCCGCAGCAGGAGCTGCAGTACCTGGAGGAGCCCGGGCCCTCCTCCGCCAATACGGGGGAGGTCCAGGTCTGCGTGGAGAGCGGGGAGCTCCCCGTGGTCAGTATACAGGACACGGAGGAGTTACCCCTGGGCGAGAACCTTACGGACGACATCTTCGCGATAATGAACTCCGAGGGCATTCAGAGCGCCGATGACATCACAAACGCGACCGACTGGAAAAATATAATTAGAGATATAGGTAATTTACAAGATATTAACTTCTCCCAGACCACCGATACTGTTCAGAGTCAAGACTTGTTCGCGCCCGGGATGCACGCGACGCCCTCGTATTCGATATCCGAGGATCTATCCACCCTGAGGTTCGCGAACACCTCACCTTTGCTCCCGCCTGTCGCCGAACCGGCGCACGCTCCGCACACTCCTCAAGCTTCAAAGCCGCCCCCCACGCCGAGCACGCCCAAGTCGCAAAGATCTAAGACGAGCAAAACGAAATTCAACCAGAGAGAGTACGACGCGAACAAGCACTGCGGCGTTATAACGGCCGAGGGCAAGCCCTGCACGAGATCCTTGACCTGCAAAGCTCACGCGTTGTCCTTGAGAAGGATGGTGGAAGGAAGAGCGAAGCCGTTCGACATGTTGCTGGCGGAACATCGCGCATCAAGAGAGGCGGCGGCGGCGGCAGCAGCGCCAGCTCCGCCGCCGCCGCCAGTCGTAGATCTCCCTCCGCTGCTAGTCAACAACCCGATCGACCTGAGCGTCTTTAACGGCCTCACCACCGAACAACAAGTCAACGACATCTACAGTCTGCTGAGCGTAGACGATCCCAACTCGCTGCTGGCGGATCCTTCCGCCATCACTTCGCTGCTGAACCAGCCGATGGGAGACGCGTTCGTGATGCCCGATGATGCGTCTCAGGTCCAACCTTCGCCGGTGGAAAGGATAGAGCGGCCCGAGCGGACGGAGCGGATAGACCGGCACGAACGGAGCGAGCGGCATGACAGGCATGAGCGGACGGAAAGGAGTGAGAGGGAAAGGACGTTTTCATCGAGAGGGAGGGAAGATGGGCCAGCGGTGGCCGCGGGCGACGTGTGTTGGTACTCGTCCTGTCCGCGCCCGTTGGCCGTCTGCACCTACAACGCGTCGCACGCCGGCGGCGCGATAACCCTAGGAAAGAAATTCGCCACCGTCCGGTCGAACATAAAATCCTCCCTATCAAGGTCGCAGTGCAAATCCACGGGTGGGACGAACAATTTTTATTACGGACAGAGCGCGCTGTCCTTGTCCAAAAGTGTGCATATGAACGCTAGCAAGACTAACAAGCCCGAAGTGCGTAGACTTATAGTGTGTAGTGGTACCAGTGCCAGTGCGAAGGAGGTTCAGACTATGAATGAGCTTTTTGGTGGCGAGCCGCGGCCGACGCAGAATGGCCACGTTGGACATTCTGGCCACGGGCCCAGTAAGCCTAGGGCGCCTCTGAGGCACACCAAGCATTCTGTCGCGCCCGTCCTAGACCTAGGATTCTCTCTAGACCCACTCCTCGCAGACGAGAAGTGCTGAGCGAAGCAATCACCGGTTGTGTACTCACATAATTGTGTATTTATTTTTCTGTAAAGAATCGAATCGGACTCACTAATTGTAAAATGTAAATTAATCACGAATTTTCCCGCAAGGAATTAAATGTTATGATAATGTTAAATCTCAATTTTTTTTTTCTTTCGTCAGAGCGAACTAATGTTTGTATTATTTTGTATATTATTTATAAGATTGTTTTTAAATCGTTCTCCGATACTGAGTCGGTATGTGTCAATGAAGAATTAAAAATAGAAGATACGGAACGGTTGTATTTTTTCGAATTGACATTCTCGTTGTTTACACTGAATTGAATACTGATAAATGGCCTAGCATTAGTATGATGGTTAATGTGATGAAAAATTTCCATGTAAAAATAAAAATACTATTAAAATAAGTATATCCGTACTAGTAAAATCGCCTCCTTTTCAAAATAAAGGCAAATACCTCAATAACTATTCAGCTTGTTTTAATTGTTGGAACCTGACATGCCATTTTGTGGTTGAGCGCGAGAATTACTTCCATTGATTCACAAACAATGCAAGTACTCTTACTAATTCCCATGGAGCCTATACATGCTTCCTAGCTTTAACACGCTTACACATAGATACATTGTTTTTTGATAGAGTGATCTTAATCTCTGAACATGTATTCGTTTTTTATGAGGGTTCTGCCTTCCCCTTTTAGGGAAAAGAAACTACTCTAATATTTATTTGGAACCAAAAACAACAATAGCATATTAAAGTATAATAACTAATAAGTATGTATAAATTACAACAAAAAAAAACGTATTTATGTATTCTATGAGTTATCTGGTTCCCATAGTACAAGCTTTGCTTAGTTTGGGGCTAGATGGCGCTGTGTGAAATGTCCACCAATATAAAAATATATATAAATATAAAAGTAGAAAACGATGACATTTGCACAAGTTTATATACTGTGTCGCAGACATCAACGCCCTCCGATGGTAGGGCACAGCACAGTTCCAATTTTAAACATAAGAATCGAAAGTTAAAAATTATAATAATACACAGTTCTTAACCCACACTAGGAATCGCGCGTCGTGGCTATTAACAAAATTTGTTTATTCAAACAATCCTACCGCGGATATCAAGGCACTACTTAGAAAAGCAGATTTTTAGGGTTCCGTACCCAAAGGGTAAAAACGGGACCCTATTACTAAGACTTCGCTGTCCGTCTGTCTGTCACAGGTCTGTATCTCACGAACCGTGATAGCTAGATATTCGAAATTATCACAGATTACGTATTTCTGTTGACGCTATAACAATAAATACTAAAAATATAAATAATTATTTAAGTGGGGCTCCCATACAGCAAACGTGTTTTTTTTGTTTTTTTTTCATAGATAATGGTACGGAACCCTTCGAGTGCGAGTCCGACTCGAACTTGGCTGGTTTTTTAAATACATTATATTTACTACAGTAGGTACCTACTTGGGGATTAGTCTATCAAAAAATACTTTGTATTTTTAATAATAGGCCGCTTCAAAATCATCAGAGTCCTAGAACCCTGGTTATTGTTACATTATATAATCAATTAAGATCACTGTAGCATAATATAAGCGGCGATGGGCTTGCAACCTACTGTAGCTAACATTCCACACGTGGTAGGTTACAAGCCAGTCGCCTAACTGTTTTCCTCACGATGTTTTCCTTCACCGTTGTGAGCACGTGTTAATGCGCATATACATTTTTCAAACGGAAAAATCCACTGACACACGGCCGGGATTTGAATCCACGACCTTCGAATTGAAAGTCGAGATTCCTCCCACTCGGCCAGCACGGCTTTCTAATTTTATGTAGATGCCTAATAGGTGTTATTTCTGTCATTTTGCGAGAAAGAACGTAAATTTTGTTGTCGTTTTTATCCAAACGTAGGTAACTTTTGGAAGGAATGCGGCTATGGTATGTAAGAATGCGTAATGGGTAAAGATAGTTGTCATAACAACTAAGCCAACGTGCGTAAATCTACACGCAGGATTTGTACCACAAGCGTGCGATGCCGCGTTTAAAGTCAAAACTACTTAATTCATTTATTAATTACGTTTAAAATACTAAAAACAAAACAGACTTCAATATTTGTGGAGGTTTGTTGGCCGTAAATGCCCTATTGAATCTGAGATTAGAGTTTATTGTCTTAATTCCCTATAGTTTCTATCATCAGAACTATATTTCGATACGATAACAATGGGACCAAAAAGGAATATCCTCTTAAAAAAGTTCGAATAAATGACGGAGTTCTGAGGTAAGTAACATAAAAAAATCGGTATAATGTATTTTGAAGTCGGTATAAAAATCATAAGCACTTTGAAACGTTGTAGGAGCTAGGGTGAAGCTACGTATGTTCCTCGCAACCAAGCCAGAAGAATTAGGCTCGCCGCAAATGGGACATCGGCCACAGCCAGTTTTCAATGCTTTATACCTAACCTACATTTTGTAGTCGTACGTAGCTCGTAGCGAGTGGCCACTACCGGCTACACGTGTGCGGCGCGGCGCGTCTGTACAAAATGTATGAAAACTACAGGAAATATGCGGCGTTTTGTGTTTGTGGCCCGTCTGCGGGTAGCCTAGAACCATTGCACATTGTCGACTGGTCGCCAGATACTTGGTCGACTGCGACTGTCTTCGTTTGCGTAGATTCGGGAAATCAATTTTTTTAATATCTTAAATATTGAAATTACTGAAAATTTTGGGGAAATAAAAGACCATAATTCCGTCCTAATACCTACTTAAACTATCTCTTTATTAATATGAAATTTAATCACAATCGGCCCAGGTGGTTTGATCTTGATAAGTTGATAACGTCAGACATAGACAGTCAGAGTTACTTTCGCATTTATAATATTAGTATACCTACCTACCTATAGTGTTTTTGCCCGTCGCCCATCTATTTTTTGGTCGTGAGACAGTGCGCAATGATTCTTCGGCAACAAACACGGCTTGGTCTAATGGAAGACCTCCCAAGTAACACAAAATTGCTGTTTAACAGCTGACTCGCGGTTCACATCGATACTATCTACCTACCTACCACCATAACATAAAACCTTCGTAGCGCCTAGGTACAGCGCCGGGTTAAGACTACTTAGGCGTGTGTAACTCGAGTCAGATCTGAATCTACAGCTCCACTCACTAGGTTGCAGCTCATAACTCAACAGCTCAAGCGCGTAGTAAGCAGCTCAAGCAGATCAAAGCAGCTGCTGAGAGCTGCTTCATTTGAACCACGTAGTCATTCGAACTGCTAAACTGAACTGAACAGACTACATGATGTCTCTCGAGTAATAATCTCCCGTGCCTGGTGCCCCCATTATCAAAAAGCCTTATCTTTCATGTGCTAGCAAGATGCCTGGTGATGTCCTGGTGCCCCCAAGACGTGATAGCCTAAGCAGTTGCTTATGGGTTAATCCGGCACTGACTAGATAGGTACCTGTTTTGTATCTGCCATTTCGATGTTCACTGGAGCACTAGCATATTCTTCAACGAAGCATACTACATCAATCGTAGGGCATACTGTATCATCATGAAATTGGCGATGCGTAACGCTATGAATGAAGCTATCACAAAGCAACTACCATTGATTATATGGTGTCAGAAATGCCAAGGATTCATAAATCCTTTAATGAACCTACTAGTTTTCGCTCGCGATTTCGCTCAAAAAGTATTCTATACGATATTCCTGGACATATGCTATGAATGTATTCCAATAATAATCATCATCCAAATAAGCAGGGCTATTTATAAAAAACATGAATATCATGTTATGATGTTGAATGCAATACCTAATGTTAGAGAATACCTAATCTGTACACTTTTCATAGTGCCACCTATACCTACCTACGCTTCTGCGTAGGTATGTATTGGAAGCGTAGGTATAGGAGCCTAAACAGCGTAGGTATTATGGCATTCAGTACCAATAAAATTTTTTTTTTTTTTTTTTAATCTTTATTAATTAAATAAGTAGGAGTTTTGTCATACATTGACTATGTCACTCCCGTTAAGACTAGGCACAAGTATACACAACAATTAAAAGAAAAATGAGAAAAAAAAAGAGAGAAAAAGTTGTAAAAACAACAACAAAAAAACAAATTATATGAAAATCCCCATTCATAATTTCCAATGGAGATCACTTCCTAGCACTCAAACCACCCGTAAATGGAGTTCTATCAGTATTTTGGCTTCTCCGGATAACGGAGAAGCCAAAATGCTATTACACGTACCTACACCATAATCGTACATACCTGGCAAATCTAACCGTTGCGGTTCCGAACACACTCCGTCAACACATGATAAACATCTTCGACAATATTACACGCCGGGGATTAAATATTGGTATGAATATCATAACATGATAATCATGTTTTTACAAAATAGCCACACAGTTTGATAGATATTGAGCACAAACATCAATTATTATTATTATTTTTGTTTATGATTAACATCAACTCGGCTCCAGAGAACCGGAAATTTACTGAAGAGCACGGGCCTAAGCCAAGTGCACCTCAGTGTTTTAAACATCTGTAATAGATGGAGGCATTTCAGATGGCAAATCAGTTTGTAGAAACTTCCTAACAATTCTACAAGTAGGTATTTAAAATGACTGCTTTTTGCAGTAATTCAAATGTGTGTCTAGGCAAATCTAGTAGGTATATTGAGGGATTAAAATAACTGGTTGGGTATTATACCTGTTGTTGATAAGACAATCGGGATTATAGACACCTTTTCCAAGCGCCACATCCTGGTTATTACGTCTTTTAAATCTACGTAGGTACCTACTTCGATAATTTTTCCGCAATTGTTTTCAGTATGTTGTGCGTGTTTGGAATGATGAAAAAATAAAAATAAATAGGATCACGACTGTAATCCCCTAGTACGGTAGACATCCTCTCAGATTTCCAGACGCTTAGATCCTTTGAAGATGTCTAGTGGGGGTAGTCAGAGGCACGTCCAAACATTATATTTGGCACATGCCCACATTTTGCAGCATTCCATACGTGACAGGTTGCAAGCCCATCGCCGCTTATAAGAATACTAACTGGTTTCCTCACGATGTTTTCCTTCACCGTTCTGAGCACGTGTTTTATAAAAAACTATAGTTATGTTATAAAAACTATAGTCCCACTGCAGAGCAAATGCCTCCCTTCCTTCCTTCCAATCATCTCTGCAGGGCTATTTTGTAAAAACATGATTATCATGTTATGATGTTGAAAGCAATAACCTAATGTTAAAGAATACCTAATTTGTACACTTTTCATAGTAACTATGCACAGTTTATGCACCTATACCTACGCTTCTGCGTAGGTATTGTATTAGAAGCGTAGGTATAGGTGCCTAAACAGCATAAAAAGCGTAGGTATTATAGCATTCAGTACCATAACATGATAATCATGTTTTTACAAAATAGCCCCACTGTTCTGTGTAACTGTGGGCCAAACCTAGGAGTCATTTTCGTCTTTCCATCTTCAAAGATTAATGCAACATTTTAATTTCGTAATTCATTTAATAAACCTATTAACAGTCAAACCATGTTTTACAGTCTAAATTAGATCGCAGACATTTTTGAGGGTACAATTGGTTTTTAGCTAAACATACTCGTAAAATACAATTTATAATAAGTCGCTCTGAAGTAAGACAAGGACTGACTGACTCACAGACAAGGGCGGATCCAGCTTTGGCGCCAGGAAGGGGGGTCACGTGAACATTACTATGGCAAAATGTTGGCTTTAATCAAGATTTGAAGTATGCAGTAATGTAGTGTAAAATTCGAGTGTCCAAAGACAAAAAATATACATAATTACACATTACACAGTACATTTTGCTGCGGTAACGTTATTCTTGCAAAATATTATCGAAATAATGGAAGTAGCCAAAAACTAACTAGTTGGTTAGGTAGCTTATTTGTATGTGCTTAAGAGCCAAAAATGTTGTCCAAAGAGTTGTAAATTGACCTGGAGTCCTGGACCCAGCCCAAGGGGGGTTCATGACCCCCATGACCCCCCCCCTGGATCCGCCCTTGCTCACAGATATTATTAGCTAAGCCTTCTGCGCTGTAGGTTGTAGATTCGATTTCCACCAAGGACAAACATATGTTTTGAACATAGATGTTTGTTCTGTGTTATAAAGTATTTGTAAAAAAATAAATAGGATCATGACTAATCCCCAAGTACGGTAGACATACTCTGAAGATCTCAAGGCGCTTAGATCCTTGTAAATGTTTTAGAGGGGCAGTAAGCGGCGAACGAACTCTTTTTCTTACATAAATGTATTTCTAGTTAAGACGCTGCCAGTCGACGATTATTTTTGTTCGAAACGAAAAAAGAAATACTTGTGAACAAGCCACATCTCCTATTTTATAATGTATAGTATATGTGAATAAAGATGTACCCATCTTTAATCACTTCGATAAATAATCCTACCGACCGCTGCAATGACGACAAACACACGTCGGAGCGTGGTCCGCCTTAGCTTTTCGAATAAATTAATGATATAAATTATGTATAATTACTTATCAAAAATCTATCCTAATAGAAATCTAGATCTACATATTACCTATCTTTAACAATAAATCACAAGTTGATTTTAATAGTAGGTATATAAAATATTTCGATCATAAATTCTAAAACGTATCATTTTGAAATCATATTTTTATCGTGAAAAGTTTCTGCTATTATGTTTTCAGCTTAATAGAAATCTAGGTAGGAATCTGAAGTAATATACTTATAAAAATAGGAGATGTGGCTTGTTCAGAAGTATTTCTTTTTTCGTTTCGAAAAAGAGCAATCAGCGACTCACAGCCTCTTAACGTTGAAATACTAATATACCATGGACAGGTAGTTATGTGTCAAGTCCAAGGCTTACTTCAGAGGCAACTAATTCGTTTGTACTGTAGTTAAGTAGTTCATATTAGGCACTTATATATTGGTTAATTTAAGCTTTAACTTAAAATAATACAAATATAACTTATCTGTATCAATATTTAAGTAAAATAGGTTGTTTTAACTACCTTTCCCTCGCGTGGAACATATTTCAAGACATATTTAAGCTTTTTAAATATAAATATGGATAATTACCACGTTTTTAAAGTTCCGTACCCAAAGGGTGAAAACGGGACCCTATTACTATGACTTCGCTGTCCGTCTGTCTGTCACAAGGCTGTATAAACGTGATTTTGTTACTGTTTTTAGATAATGGTGATAATCGTGCGCGATTTCGACCCGCACTTAGCCGTTTATTTCTTGTATTGCTGACGTTTCGGACAATTAAAATGCTTTGTTCAGATCATCAGATGTTCAATTCAGATCGCGGTCGCGGACGATGCTCATGATGAAGAGCATCTGAATTGTCTCGAAACGTCAGCAATACAAGAAAAAACGTGGTAATTAGCCGTATTTCTATTTAATATGATTAACAATCACGATGGTTTTAATTTAAGCTATGTGTTTCATCAAAAACCGTTCAGCAGGCTTATTGAGTTAACAATTAAAAAAATACATTCTATTCTTTCTCAATCTTGATGCAGATAGATATTTTTGTAATTAATATAAAGCATAGTTACGCCTAAAAACTTTTATTTAGTCTTTTTCGGTTTTCTAACACCTTTCGTCTTCGATTTAACGACTCCTTTAAACTGTTTCGCGTTTGTTGCTTTTTTCCTGTAAAAATAAAACAAATATAAATAAATAGAATCACGACTGCAATCCCCAAGTACGGTAGACATCCTCTCAGATCTCCAGACGCTTAGATCCTTTGAAGATGTCTAGTGGGGTAAGTCAGAGGCACATCCAAACATTATGTTTGACACAATGCCCACATTTTGCAGTAGTTAGCATTCCATACGTGACAGGTTGCAAGAATACTAACTGGTTTCCTCACGATGTTTTCCTTCACCGTTATGAGCACGTGTTTTTGATGCGCTTAAATATTTTTCAAACAGAAAAATCCATCGATGCACGCCGGGATTCGAACCCACGACCTTCAGATTGAAAGTCGAGGTATCGCTCACAAATATTTTTTTAAAAGAAAATATGTTATCAAAATCTGATCACCAGGAACAAAATATATGTGTCGAATTTAGAAATTTAAATAGAATCACGACTGTAATCCACAAATACGATAGACCTACTCTCGGATCTTCAGGCTCTTAGATCCTTGAGTATGTCTATAGGATAATCAGAGGCACGTCCAAACAATACATGCCCACATTCCTAAATTGGCAGGTTACAGAATTTTGTATGTTATTAATTAAACTACCTCTTGTTTAGGTTCGTCCTTGATAGGGGTAGGTAGGCGTAAGGGTCGTGTTTGCCCTTCTTCTTGATATCTCCTTTGGCCTTCTTAGATTTATACTCTGTGCCGACTGTGGTCACCACAGATGCCGCTGAGCCGGTCGGTCTAAAACAAAGGGAATTTTATAAAATGACTAGCAGTCCGCCCCGGCGTCGCACGGGTGTAATAATGATATTATAGGTAATTTTTTTACACCTTGGGTTACATTATCGATTTTTTCATAAGGATCCCTAATAAAACATTTAGTATCGCAGACTTTTTTTGTAGATATTGATGTCCTCTTTAAAACTGTAGTACATCACTTTGCTCTATTGTCAATAATTTCCGCAGCAAACGCAATATAAGGATTTTTTTTTATTTTTTTTTCACACTTTGGATTACATTATCGATGTTTTCATACGGATCCCTAATATTTTTGAAAATATACTATAGCCTATGTTCATCAGGGATAATGTAGGATTCTAATGGTGAAAGATTTTTTTAAATCGGTCCAGTAGTTTCGGAGCCTATTCGATACAAACAAACAAACAATCAAATCTTTCCTCTTTATAATATTATTAGTATTAGTATATTAGTATAGAAATAAAATACAATTTGACACGCAAACAGATAAAAGGGTACACATAATAAGAATAAGAATGATAGGTAATTAATAGTATCATCATCATCATCATCCTGCCCTTATCCCACTTAAGTGGGGTCGGCACAACATGTGTACTTCTTCCATTTCCCTCTATCAGCCGTCATCTCATCACTCACTCCTTTCTTACCCATATCATCTTTCACACAGTCCAACCATCTTTTCTTTGGCCTACCTCTATATAAATAAATATTGGTGGACATTTCACACAGCGCCATCTAGCCCCAAACTAAACAAAGCTTGTACTATGGGAACCAAGATAACTGATAGAATACTTAAAAACGTGTTTTTGTTGTAAATACATACTTAATATACATAACACCCAGACACAGAACAAACATCTATGTTCATCACACAAATGTTAATCCCGAGTGGGGATCGAACCCACAACCTACAGCGCAGAAGTCAGAGCTACTACCAACTGAGCTGTGAGGCCAGTATTTGATAATAATAAATGTTTTTTTCAGCTTAATTTATTTACACACACATTTCTTTATTCCAAAAATGTAAATATTTAAGTGTTTTAAGCCGTGCGGAGTCCGACTGGCACTTGGCCGGTTTTTATTTATAGAGGTTCCGTTTTTAGGGTTACGTACCCAAAGGGTAAAAACGGGACCCTATTACTAAGACTTCGCTCTCCGTCTGTCTGTCTGTCACAGGGCTGTATCTCATGAACCGTGATAGCTAGACAGTTGAAATTTTCACAGATTATGTATTTCTGTTGCTTCTCTAACAACAAATACTAAAAACAGAATTAAATAAATATTTAAGGGGGGCTCCCATACAACAAACATGTTTTTTTTTTGCCGTTTTTATAGATAATGGTACGGAACCCTTCGTGCGCGAGTCCGACTCGCACTTGGCCGGTTTTTGTCCTTTTGAGGTAAGGTACCCTAAAAATGTAAAGAATCCACTTACCTGTGTATACCCTTTCCACCGGTCTTGTACTTAGAGGTGACAGTGACAGTTGAGGCTCTACTTCTTGAGGACTTGCCGCTTTTAACGCTGAGGATGTCGTCATAGCGACGCTTCGCTCCGGGCTTCATGAGCTTCGATGGCTTCTTGTCTTTACCCTCATCATCTGTGGCAAAAAAATATTATTGGCGACGATTCTGGTGATGCCAACACTAAACTAAAACACAACTTAAGAAGCTCCCAGTCGCTGATTGCTCTTTTTCGAAACGAAAAAAGAAATACTTCTGAACAAGCCACATCTCCTATTTTTATAAGTATATTACTTCAGGTTCCTATCTAGATTTCTATTAAGCTGAAAACATACTAGCAGAAACTTTTCACGATAAAGATATTATTTCAAAATGATACGTTTTAGAATTTATGATCGAAATATTTTATATACCTACTATTAAAATCAACTTGTGATTTATTGTTAAAGATAGGTAATTATGTAGATCTAGATTTCTATTAGGATAGATTTTTGATAAGTAAGTATACATAATTTATATCATTAATTTATTCGAAAAGCTAAGGCGGACCACGCGCCGACGTGTGTTTGTCATCATTGCAGCGGTCGGTAGGATTATTTATCGAAGTAATTAAAGATGGGTACATCTTTATTCACATATACTATACATTATAAAATAGGAGATGTGGCTTGTTCACAAGTATTTCTTTTTTCGTTTCGAACAAAAATAATCGTCGACTGGCAGCGTCTTAAGGTGATATGTGAAATGTTTGGTTTTTTGTAGTCTGCCCGGATAAGATGGAAAAAGTGATAAAACTGCATTATCTTGAAAACCATCAAACTTAAAAAGAAACTGTCTGTAATTTACTTAACTAGTATGATCTAACGAATTATATAAAAATGAACTGTTTAGCTATACATAGTTTTGATTAAAAACGAAACTAGTGTTTTTGAAGAGCCAACTTTGGATAATAAATATATCGAGAAAAGTTTCACCAATCGTGTTTCTGTCTAAAATTTATCTAGATTACCTATATCCCTAAGTTATCTTTGGTATATAAAACAAAACTGTATGTTTTGCGGTTATTGAAAAAAACGATTCTGCATTCACCAAAAACATTTATTGCTCGTCTTAACGGCATTCATCTTCATTCGATGTTTTCCTTCACCGTTGTAAGCACGTGATAATGCGCATATAAATCTTTAAAACAGAAAAATATATTGATCCACGCCCGGGATTCGAACCTACGACCTTCGGATTGAGAGTCGAGGTACCTCCCACTAGGCCAATGCGGCTTTTATTATCAATATAAAACAATTATTGAACTTTGTATTCCCAATTGAAACTACATTGTTGCATTAAATGCATTCAATTGGATACAAATAAATAGTGCATTAGTTCTGTCACAGGTCAATTGTATGCCAAGTTCATGTTAGATGACCGTGGCTGAACCGATTGCTATGACATTTTGTGTATAGATATATTTATAACTTAGTTAAAAATATATGTTGCGTAGTTGCTACTAAGACGTTTCAAAGTGATCGAAACGAAGAGTAACGTAAGTACTACGCAAGAGAACCCGCGTGCAACACTAAGCGATCAACATACAAACCTGTGTCATCAGTGTCAGTGTCAATATCACCGCTCGGTCGGGGCTCATCACCATCATCATCGCCATTGTCTCCGAACATCTCCTCGCTGATGATGAGACGTCCGTCCGGCGCTGTCTTGAAGCCGCCGTCTTTCTTCTTCTCTGACGTCTCTTGAGTTTTCTGTTGGGACGGGTCGGTGGCTGAAAAATATATCAAATTAGTATCGATTCCAATTTTATTTTTATTTTGTTGACATAATATAAAGTGAACATATTTTGAATCCTAATCTATACTTATAAAGAGAAAAGCTTTGATTTTTAGTAAACGCTGCGAAGATGTCCGGGGGTCACTAACTCCCGGAGTCCGCGCCTCGCCGCCTGCCATCCCTTAGGTAGTAGCCCTCACCGACGACCCTCAGACGGGGCGCCACAGCCGATTGATCGTAGTTGGTTACTCTACGACCGCCCGTGTAAGAAGAAATCCAGACCAAAGAGATGTGTTGAAGGCAGTGGGCAACAACCACCGGCTCACTGCGTTCTCAATCTCCAGGATTCCTTCATCCTCCCGTACGGGTCCCCGCGCACGGCACAAACACGCGGGAGGTCATTTCTATCCAACATCTGCTGTCGCATGATGGTGGACCCGCCGAGACACAACCTCGTCATCCCTGGCAGTTTTCGCCGAGTGGTTTCAGTTATATCTATTTCTTAGGGAATTAGATCAAAAACAGGGGGCAACCACGTGAAGGATAACCACAGGACTTGCCTTTGGGATCGGCGACTGTTGCGCTACCTTCCCCTAAGACCAAAGCATCCTTACCCGTCTAGAAGAGACAGATAAGGTGGGCCTATATCTATGCTAAGCAAGCGGCTATCCCAGTTAGGCTAGAGTAGCAAAGCAACAAGCTAGGCCGTGCAAATATTAATAGCATGGATACAAACCCCCCCCAAAAAAAAAAAATCCCAAAGATTCCCATAGTACAAGCTTTGCTTAGTTTGGTGCTAGATGGCGCTGTGTGCAAAGTCCGCCAATATTTATTTATTATTTTGTAGCGCCACGGCAATCAAATCTCCACCAAATATCTTCAGATTAATAATTTACCTGTAATTTTCCTAGCAGCAGATATATCAGCGAGATCCACAATATTCTCTGGATCATCCTGGATCCAAGCCTGAGCTCGTTTCTTCGGCTTCTGCTTCGGCCGGTCCTGCTCCTCATCGAGGAACTCCATCTCGGAGTCGGAGTCAGCGAGGATGTCCTCCAGGGTCTTGGAGGTGCCTCGGATCTCGTGATCAGAATCAGAGTCTTCATTGTTTCTGAAGGAGATGTTTATTTTGAGCGAATGTTCAACGCCGGGATTCGAACCCATGACCTCAGATTGATAGTCGAGGTACCTCCCACTCAGCCAACACGGCTTTTAATTTAAATTAATGAATTTAAAAAATTGAAGAAAAACTGTTCAAAATCCTTCAGTTACGTTTTTTAGAGAGCATCGCTGTCGGTCCGGACTAAAACAGACGTTAAGCCATCAAGCCATGACGGAGGGTCGTCATGGCTTAACAGCTGATTTAGCCAGGACCGATATATTTGGTTCTATCATTAACTTACCTTTGTCCATCCTTCTGTTTCTTCTTCCTATTATCCAACTTCCTCAGATTCCGTAATCTCCTCAGCATCACCTCATCATTGCTAGGAACCAGCTTCTCCACAGTATCAGCGCCATATTTCCTTATCATTCGAGTTAGGAAGTAGCCGATTTCGAGGCGAGAATGGCGTTTGCAGTCCTCATTCATAGTTGATAGTGTTTTGAATATTAGTGGAAGGCTGCCTGCTAGGACGTCGGTTGGTAGTACTTTTGTGTATACCTATAAAAATATAAAATAGGATCACGACTGTTATCAACAAGCACGGTAGACGTCATATCAGATCTCCAGCCTCTCAGATACTTGATGTCTAAGGAGGTTAGTCAGAGGCACGTTTAAACATTAGATTTGACGCCCACATTTTGCAGTAGTTAACATTTTACATGTGACAGGTTGCAAGCCGAAATGACCTCACACCTTAAGGGGCACCCAGTCGCTGATTGCTCTTTTTCGAAACGAAAAAAGAAATACTTCTGAACAAGCCACATCCCTATTTTTATAAGTATATTACTTCAGGTTCCTACCTAGATTTCTATTAATATTAATATGTAGATCTAGATTTCTATTAGAATCGATTTTTGATAAGTAATTATACATAATTTATATCATTAATTTATTCGAAAAGCTAAGGCGGACCACGCGCCGACGTGTGTTTGTCGTCATTACAGCGGTCGATAGGATTATTTATCGAAGTGATTAAAGGTGGGTACATCTTTATTCACATATACTATACATTATAAAATAGAAGATGTGGCTTGTTCACAAGTATTTATTTTTTCGTTTCGAACAAAAACAATCGTCGACTGGGAGCGCCTTAAGGAAACTCAACGAAGCAGACACAATCTTCAAGTTCACTCAGCATGTGTCCGGTCACACCTTCAAGTAAGTCTTGTACCGCTTCGAGATCCATCTCCTCAGAATGGTTGAAGAGTATCGCCACTTATAAAAATACCAACTTGTTTCCTCACTATGTTTTAACAAATTTTTGGAATAGATAAATCCATGTGTGTGTGTGCTGTCCACTCGACCAATTATTTGAAATCACAAAAAAAAAATAGGATCACGACTGTAATCCCCAAGTACGGTAGACATCCTCTCAGATCTTCAGACGCTTAGATCCTTTGAAGATGTCTAGTGGGGGTAGTCAGAGGCGCGTCCAAACATTATATTTGGCACATGCCCACATTTTGCAGTAGTTAGCATTCCATACGTGACAGGTTGCAAGCCCATCGCCGCTTATAAGAACACTGGTTTCCTCATGATGTTTTCCTTCACTGTTGTAAGCACGTGTTTTTGATGCGCATATAAATTTTCAATCATAAAAATCCATTGATGCACGCCGGGATTCGAACCCACGACCTTCAGATTGGAAGTCGAGGTGCATCCCACTCGGCAGTCATATTATTATTATTACATTACCTAAGAGATGCATGACTGCGCGAAAGAGGACATGAATAAGAAAGGTGTGAATACTGCGATGACCCCACTTGACTAGGATAAGGGCAGGCAGATGATGATGATGATGATGATGACATTATCTCACCTTAAGGAAACTCATAGAAGCAGACACAATCTCCCTGTTCCCACTCAGCATGTGTCCGGTCACACCTTCAAGTAAGTCCTGTACTGCCTCGAGACCCATCTCCTCGGAATGGTTGAAGAGTGCAGCTGCTAACGCCCGAAGAGTAGCGCTTTGGACTCGAGGCATTGGCGCCGATAGGCCGGATTTCAACATGGTTATGTAGGACTGCATGCCTGTATAAAAAGACATCATTTAATTTTTTTTTGTTTGTTTTTTTTTTACATCATCACACAGCACCATCTTGCCGCAAACTAAGCAAAGCTTGTACTATGAGACCTAGATAACTGTTTTTTTTTTTTAAATACAAACATTATGATACACGATAACACCCAGACACAGAACAAACATCTATGTTCATTACACACATATTTTTCCTGGGTGGGGATCGAACCCACAACCTACAGCATAGAAGGCAGAGCTACTACCAACTGAGCTGTGAGACCAGATATACATGAATGAATGTATAAATATAATAAGAGAATTTTATATTTATAATATATAAGTATTCTATCAGTTATCTAGCTCCCATAGTACAGCTTTGCTTAGTTTGGGGCTAGATGGCGCTGTTTGAAATATATATAGTTATTTTATTAACTTACCTTCTTCCTTTCCCTTCAATACCTCCCCCACCGTATTGATCACATTGAATGCGCATTGTCTACATTTAGAGTTGATATCCTTGGTGCAAATAACGGACTCTGCTATGGCAC
This sequence comes from Hydriomena furcata, assembly GCA_912999785.1. Taxonomy (NCBI): domain Eukaryota; kingdom Metazoa; phylum Arthropoda; class Insecta; order Lepidoptera; family Geometridae; genus Hydriomena; species Hydriomena furcata. The sequence goes on from OU538820.1 coordinate 23,385,242, forward strand.
TCTTGAGCAGCTTGCTGTCAGGGCTCAGGGAGGGCGATGCGTTGATAAGATGCTCTATGCACCTGGGAATAAAGTGCATTATTGAGTAACTGGTAAAAACTTAATATATATCTATTCATACATATAATTGAAGAGTCGTGTAACCGGGCACATTCGAACGAGTTTTATTTGAAAACTACTGAACCGATTTTCATGGAAACTATGTCACTTGGTAGCTTAAGGTCCCAGGAGTTTCTGGAGGTATATTTTATTTTTCTATGTTATCTAGAAATCAATTTATTAAAGAAAACGTATTTGTGTGTAGTAACTATATAATATGACATCTATCACGGCTCGCTTAAGGTGTGACCAGACATAGCGCGGCATTCGCAGGACACAAATTTTCCGCGTGTCTATTTTAAACATAAAGGTGCGCGCAGACGTCATCCAATCATAGCGCGGCTAGTCACGCCCAAATGCCGCGCAATGTTTGGTCGAATTCTCACAGGTACAGCTACTATTTTAAAAAACTTTGCAAGTGTGGTCGGACTTACCTCAACCTAGCCGCTTTACTGCTATCAGCGACCTTATTCAAGCTTGTCATCAACAACTTTTTAATTTTCTTAAAGTTATTCTTCAAAAACTCTTTACAATTTTCTATCTCACTCTTAAAGAGTTCTTCTAAGATTCGATAAGCCTTTTTATGTTCCATTTCTAGTATTTTAGCCTTTTCTTTATATGTCATCTGTCCCTTTCTATCACCATCTGTTTCCATTGCCTCTCTTTCTGCCTTGCGTGCCTTCTTAAACTTCTTCGGGTCTTCTAAGACTGTTTCACACAATGGATAGACCCATTCGTTGAATAGCTTTTCTATATTTTCGCTCTTTTGGTATAAGACTAGTAATCGAACGACGTCTAGGATCGATTCGCGTTGGAAATGATTGTCTTTTGAGGACTCCAGCTGATGGAGGGCATTTGTGAAGAGTTCTTCGATTAGGCCCGGGTCGGTTATTGATAGGTATACCTAGGGAATATATTTATAAGTTAGTCTAGTTAGAAGTACACCAGATATATTTCGGTCATGAAATGAGATATGGAATGCTAACTACTGCAAAATGTCTAGAGTAGGGGTCAGCCATTACTTTCATTTGGGGACCGTTTGTTAAAATAATAAACCATCTACCTCCCCCATACCTCTACCTTCCATCGAAATAGGGGCGGGGGGGGAGTATACCTAGATACCTACGTTTACAATGCCAGTAGGTGCCTAAACTCTATAAAAAGCTTAGGTATTATGGCATATAGTACCAACAATATTGGTATGAATATCATAACATAATGATTAATAATGATACTGATTATAATCATAGTTTTTAGGGTTCCGTACCCAAAGGGTAAAAACGGGACCCTATTACTAAGACTTTGCTGTCCGTCTGTCTGTCACAGGGCTGTATCTCATGAACCGTGATAGCTAGACAGTTGAAATTTTCACAGATTACGTATTTCGGTTGCTGCTATAACAACAAATACTAAAAACAGAATAAAATAAATATTTAAGGGGGGCTCCCATACAACAAACATGATTTTTTTGCCGTTTTTATAGATAAAGGCACGGAACCCTTCGTGCGTGAGTCCGACTCGCACTTGGCCGGGTTTTACTAAATAGCCCCACTGCTCTTGGTGACAGCTTCTGCTAGTATTGATTGGTATCTTACCTGTATGGTTTCCAAAGCAGCCAGACGCTGTCCAACTGCGCTGCTGCCCTTGCTCGGAGACATGTAGATGTTCAGCAATATCGGTAGATAGTTCTTCGCGAAACGTGACAGCTCAGTCTTGTCATCTTCACTCTCGGCGCAAGAGATCAGTTTCCTGTTAGAAGCGAAATAATACAATGATAAAATTGATATATACAATGAAAAGCCGTGGTGACCGAGTGGGAGGTACCTCGACTTTTATTTTGAAGATCGTGCATCAAATGGATTTTTCAGTTAAAAAAAATTATATGTGCTCAAAACGGTGTAGAAAAACATCGTGAGGAAACCAGTTAGTGTTCTTATAAGCGGCGATGTGCTAGGAACCTGTGGAAAATGCAAAATACTACTGCAAAATGTGGGCATGTGCCAAATATAGTGTTTGGACGTGCCTCTGACTACCCCCACTAGATATCTTCAAAGGATCTAAGCGCTTGGAGATCTGAGATGATGTCTACAGTGCTTGGGGATTACAGTCGTGACCCTATTTATTTATTTTTATTGTAACAGCTAAGCGACTTACCTCAACGCCTGCATAACTGATAGTCTGAATTCCTGATTGTCCTTTAAAACACTGCCCAGAACCCTCGCTAGGGCTCTAAAGCTCTCCTTTATATCCTTAGGGCTGTTGCAGAAGCTGGGGAGTAGTGCCCACAGCTGATTGCAGAGCAGCTCGTATGTATGTGAACCTGGAAGGTACTAATATTATAAATACGAAAGTAACTCTTATAATTAAAACTATCGTGGTTGTTAATTATTTTAAATAGACATACTGCTAATTACCACGTTTTTTCTTGTATTGCTGACGTTTCGAGATAATTCAGATGCTCTTCATCATGAGCATCGCCCGCGACTAGCCGAAACGTCAGCAATACAAGAAAAAAAGTGGTAATTTGCCGTATTTCTATTTAAAATAACTCTTGTCTGTCTGTCTATGACGTTATCACGGCCAAACCGCAGGGCCGATTTTGATGAAATTTCATATAGTTTAAAGTCTTGGGATGGACATACACTACTGTACTGGACATGGCTACTTCTTTTTACAAAAAAGTCTATAGTGACTTCAAATATAGTTTTTTTAATCTACGCGGATGTAGGCGCCTGTAAAATATAGTAAGTTATTATAGATACTGAAACCAACTAACCCAACTAAGATTTTAACACGGGTGTTTATCACGTAATTACCTTTAATTTATTATTCGAACATATTTACATACGAACATGGACATTTCTATTTCTGATGACCAAGTGAGGGTAGTTTCGTCAACTGCCTCCGCTTCTCGACGGTAGCACCGTGTTCTCCAGTCTGCCCGCGACCATGGCTATTGTAACATAGCCGAAACGTCGGGAAAATAAATTAAGGCGCTCCCAGTCGACGATTGTTTTTGTTCGAAACGAAAAAATAAATACTTGTGAACAAGCCACATCTCCTGTCTACCGTACTAGGACTACAAATACCCCTTATTTCATTCATTAATTACTTGAGGCGTTTAGGGTAGAATCTAACGACATTTCGCCAAGGGGGGAAAATAAATAAACCGTTCAATCGACTTTAAGGCGCTCCCTGTCGACGATTGTTTTTGTTCGAAACGAAAAAAGAAATACTTCTGAACAAGCCACATCTCCTATTTTATTATGTATAGTATATGTGAATAAAGATGTACCCATATTTAATCACTTCGATAAATAATCCTACCGACCGCTGCAATGACGACAAACACACGTCGGAGCGTGGTCCGCCTTAGCTTTTCGAATAAATTAATGATATAAATTATGTATAATTACTTATCAAAAATCTATTCTAATAGAAATTTAGATCTACATATTACCTATCTTTAACAATAAATCACAAGTTGATTTTAATAGTAGGTATATAAAATATTTCGATCATAAATTCTAAAACGTATCATTTTGAAATAATATCTTTATCGTGAAAAGTTTCTGCTATTATGTTTTCAGCTTGATAGAAATCTAGGTATGAACCTGAAGTAATATACTTATAAAAATAGGAGATGTGGCTTGATCAGAAGTATTTCTTTTTTCGTTTCGAAAAAGAGCAATCAGCGACTGGGAGCCTCTTAAATTTAATTACGTGATAAACACCCGTGTTATAATCTATAGTTATGTCCACTAATCACGATAGTTTGAAAAATAAATTTCAACTAACCCGACAATTGTTTTTGCGTCTCCATTTCCTTCGCTTTTTTGCGACAAAAAGTCGCCATTTCCAAAATCTCCGTCGCGAAAAACTTCAAGTTCGCATTAACGATCTTCTCCTTGAGCACTGGTAGCAACCAACTCCGCTCTAGATTGATGCTCTCCGGTCCGTCGCGTAGTGGAATCACTTGGAGCACGAACTCGGGTCCTAGGGATTTTATGGCGCAGCCTGTTGGGATAAAAAATATATTAAATAAAAAAAAACTCAACAATCACATAATTACTTGCTGACTTTTACTGCCACAGCTTTCGAATTTAAAGAATAATGTCATACTAACTATTATAGAATCATATCATAGACATTGGTATTCTCGAAATTCGATCGATGTTCAGAGCTCTGGGCTTTACTCTGCAAAACGATTTCGACATTATCGACAACAGTGACAGTGATCTAATATGTTCGGCCAAACCGCACTTTTAGATATCGTCGACTGTCATAGTAGAATGTATGATGTCAATTGTCAAAAGTAATGTCAGTCGTTACATCGTTCAAAACATAGACGGAAACGATATGACGTTTGTTTCCATATGAAAATGATATTATATTATATCTTATTAATATATATAAATCTCCTGTCACGATGTTTGTCCGCGATGGACTCCTAAACTGCTTAACCGATTTTAATCAAACTTTGCATACCGTGTGCAGTTTGATCCAACTTGAAAGATAGGATAGCTAACATCTCAATTTATAGTCGCAATACTATTTTATTGCAAATTATTTCTCTATTATCTGTTAGCTCCAAAATATTCTAACAGATGGCGATATCTGTTGACACAGCAACGCGTGGCCGGGTCTGCTAGTCGTTGATAATTTTGAAGAGTAGGCAATGAAAATCAGCGAGTGAAGATCAATTTTTATGCAAAAAGCCTGCAGATTCTATAAAATATTGTGGAACATACCTGTAGTGTGTTCAACCTCTTTGTTGTGATGGAAGTTAGCTGATTCGCGGCGATCGTTTAGTTTCGTGAGAAGTGGGGCGATAATGTATGCAATCCTTTCATTGGCTATCTGTAACAATTCAAAAATAATAAATATTGGACACTTCACACAACGCCATCTAGCCATAAACTAAGCAAAGCTTGACTATGGAAACCAGATTACTGATAGAATTCTTATATTTCTTATTCTTATTCTTATATATATTTTTTTTGTAAATACATACTTTAATTATAATACCACCCAGACACCGAACAAACATCTATGTTCATCACACAAATCTTTGTCCTGGGTGGGAATCGAACCCACCTACAGCGCAGAATGCAGAGTTACTACCAACTGAGCTATGAATACCACTTTAAGAGTGCGTTTTCACTGATGCAGAGCTGAGTAGAATAGACCCTGCATTGACCAATCGCAGTGCTCGACATTTTTGGGTCAAAGGGCTATTTGACAAGATTTTGAAAACCATTCTAGATTATTCAGTAGTGACTGTGGAACCTATTGAAAAATATCATTTTCAATTCTGTTAAGTATTGGCCCTAAAAATGTTAAATAACCCGCAAAAACGCGTCTTTAAGCAAATGGCGTCGCACTAGTTTCTGTAAAGTTACATGCTTGTCAACAAATACACAAACGTTAAGTTTTTCAAGGCAGGCGATGACATATTAACAACCATGTTACGTCATCGTCGATTCAACCAATCCTGACCGTTTTGTGTCACGTGACTGGCGTTTAAAAATGGGTTTTTTAATAAATCATTGTTTATTTTCAAGTTATTTTACTCCTTTATGAAGGCATAATTTACATAGATTACTATCAACAACACTTTATTTCTCATACTGTCAAATATCCTATTATTTCAAGCGCTGTGATTCGTCAATTTTTAATCCACTCCGCGTGAGCCTAGCTCCGCGTCAGTGGAAAACCACCTTAATCGTGGTATCTTAATGCAGTGTTCCGCAAACATTTTGTGTTCAAGGTACATTTAGAAAAATAAAAAATTTTGTACTCCACAAATTAAACATCTGTTTTAAAGTAATATTAATCAACATTTATTATTAATCAACGAAATAACATTTTTTATTAATCAACAAAACTAAACTTTAAATTGCAGAAAAGGCATCTAATGGGAAACATAAGCCTGTTTAATTGAGCATAGATGGTCTAAATTTGGAGTAATCGTTGACAGGGCTGCTACAAATACGTTTATAAGATATCCTTATTTTTCCAAGGCACACCAACTAATGACCACGGTACACCAGTGTGCCGCGGTACACACTTTGCGGAACACTGCCTTAATGTATCAACTTACTCAAAACTTACCTCAAAGCACACAGCAATTGTCATAATAACATGTCTTATCGCCTTATTGAACGGATTGTCCAACCCCGTTCCGATAATTTTGAACACATTTTCGATATGAGATTTGTGTTTTTCAAAGGATTCCTCAGTACTAATAGCAGGTTTTACACAATCCATTAATACAACCTGAAATAAGATAATTTATTAGGTTTAATAATCATTTATTCTCAAAAAGATAATAAATATCACTTACATGAGAATGAAACTATGTAACTATAGTAAAATATTAAGTATAGGTCGTTCAAATTAAGGTTGGTAGGTAGGTACTCAAAAAACGCATCTTAATAAATTTCTAATTATTAAATCAAAACGGACGTGTTGTGCTGAAGCTCTTCATTTTTAGGGTTCCGTACCCAAAGGGTAAAAACGGGACTCTATTACTAAGACTTCACTATCCGTCTGTTTGTCACAGGGCTGTATCTTATGAACCGTAATATCTAGACAGTTGAAATTTTTACAGATTATGTATTTCTGTTGCCGCTATAACAACAAATACTAAAAACAGAATAAAATTAATATTTAAGTGGGGCTCCCATACAGCAAACGTCAGTCAGTCAGTCAGTCAGACAGTCAGTCAGTCATTATTTATATTGGTACTGTCCTAAATAAAGTCCTAAATAAATATAATTTAAATGGAACCAACTTCTGACTATATTCTCTAAATAATAATCGGTGAATATAGTTAAAAAAAATTACCTTCAAAGCATTAGTAGCGGCGTTCGTGATATCATTTACGTCAGAAAGCCATAACTCAGTGACGCAGATGTTAACAAACATAGGCAGATTCGGCATACATAGGTTTAGATCCAATCTGAAACGTAATATATAGATAAGTTCTTATTCTACAAGACAGAATGAAAACTACATATAGTAGTTTAAATGAATTTTAAATGAAATATGTATTAACTTAATGGCTGACCCAGCGGACTTTTTACCGTTTTAGAAATAACAAATTTTGTGTTAAGTTCCCGTTTATAATATTAGTAAATAATAAATAAATAAATAAATATTGGCGGACTTTACACACAGCGCCATCTAGCCCCAAACTAAGCTAAGCTTGTACTATGGGAACCAGATACTGATAGATTACTTATATACTTTTTTTTTGTAAATACATACTTATTATACATATTAACACCCAGACACAGAATAAACATCTATGTTCATCACACAAATATTTGCCCTGGGTGGGGATCGAACCCACAACCTACAGCGCGAAGGCAGAATTACTACCAACTGAGCTGTGAGGATAGTAGGATTAGAATAGATGTTAAAAAAGCATACTCTTGCTGTTTTAACGTACAACGCGCTGAAAACTTATCCGCGTTACTATGAACCTCGTGTCTAGAGACGTATATTTGTGAGTTATACGTGAATAATAGCGACGTAAACTAATAAATAGTGACGTCACTTACGTAGCTAAACAGGCGTATCCTTGCTGTAACACGGCACACCACGCCAAAACCTGCCCCGCGTCGTTAGCGGGCGGCCTAGCTGCTAGTAACGCGCGCGTCAGTTGCACCGCTAGTGACGCGGGCAAGTTGCTGAAGGCGGATGGCGCGAGGAACAAAGCATGGAGTGTGTGCAGGCAGCAGGTTTTTATGTAGACGTTGTTGTGTGTCATTAGTGAGAGTATTGCTTCGCAGATTGACTGGGAACAAAAAAAAACAGGTTATTATTAGTTATCTATATTTATTAAGGCGCTCCCAGTCGACGATTATTTTAGATCGAAACGAAAAAAAAAATACTTCTGAACAAGCCACAACTCCTATTTTATAATGTATAGTATATGTGAATAAAGATGTCTTATGACCCATCTTTAATCACTTCGATAAATAATCCTACCGACCGCTGCAATGACGACAAACATACATCGGCGCGTGGTCCGCCTTAGCTTTTCGAATAAATTAATGATATAAATTATGTATAATTACTTATCAAAAATCTATTCTAATAGAAATCTAGATCTACATATTACCTATCTTTAACAATAAATCACAAGTTGATTTTAATAGTAGGTATATATAAAATATTTCGATCATAAATTCTAAAACGTATCATTTTGAAATAATATCTTTATCGTGAAAAGTTTCTGCTATTATGTTTTCAGCTTAATAGAAATCTAGGTAGGAACCTGAAGTAATATACTTATAAAAATAGGAGATGTGGCTTGGTCAGAAGTATTTCTTTTTTCGTTTCGAAAAAGAGCAATTGTCGACTGGGAGCCCCTTAAGGTGATGAGTGACATTTTTGACGTTTTGTATGAGCTGAGTCTACCCAGATAAGACGGAAAAAGTGATAAAACTCCATTATTATGAAAACCATCAAATTTAAAAAAAAATTGTCTTTAATTTAGGTAGCTAGTATGATTATCTGACGAATTATATAAAAATGTACTATTTAGCTATTTATAGCAATTGCAAAAGCTCTTCCATTATATATGTTTTTTGTTTTCATAACAGTTCTCATCTAGTTACCTTAATATATTCCTTGCTAAAGACAGACAGGACATCCCTGAGCATAGTCAATGTGTGCAAGACTGTGCGATGACCAGACAGTAAGGCCTCAGCTTTGATCTGAGAGAGGCAATATTCAGCCACACGATTTGATGCAGGGTGCAGTTTAGGGACCTGAAAGCAATTATAAATATCTCATTTTTATTGTTCTGTACCCAAAGGGTAAAAACGGGACCCTATTACTAAGACTTCGCTGTCCGTCTGTTTATCGCAGGGCTGTATCTCATGAACCGTGATAGCTAGACAGTTGAAATTTTCACAGATTCAGTTTTTTTTTTTCATGAGATACAGCCCTGTGACAGGCAGACGGACAGACGGACAGCGAAGTCTTAGGGTCCCGTTTTTACCCTTTGGGTACGGAATCCTGAAATTGGATCACGACAGTAATTCCCAAGTACGGTAGACATCCTATCAGATCTCAAGGGGCTTGATGTCTAGAGAGGGTAGTCAGGGGCACGTCCAAACATTATATTTGGCACATGACCACATTTTGCAGTAGTTAGCATTCCATACGTGACAGGCTGTAAGCCCATCGCCGCTTATGAGAATACTAACTGGTTTCCTCACGAAGTTTTGTTTTGAGCATGTGTTTTGATGCGCATATACAATTTTTGAACAGAAAAATCCATTGATGCACGCCTTGATTCGAACAACTTCGAACCCACAAGCTTCGAAATGAAAGTCGAGGTACCTTCCACTCGGCCTTTTCTTCCTTCTTTAAAAGAAAGTCGGGTTTGTTCCAACACTTATAATTCAAGAACGGTTGAACCGATTTGGCTGTAAATTGGTGGGGAGGTAGCTTAGAACCAGGAGACAGACATAGGATACTTTTTATAACGGGAACGGGAACTTAACATATTTGTTAATTCTAAAGCGTTACGAAGTTCGCCGGGTTAGCTTATAAAGATTTACCTAATTTAATACAACAAACAAATAAACACCTTATTCTGCTGTTCTTGGTTAGGAATCATGAAGCAGCTGCCATGGATGATCGAGTTGATTGAGTGCTGACCAGCTTTCCTTACCTACAAAAAATTGCCATCAAATAAATAAATAGGTTTGATTGTAATTCTTGTTCTTCTTCTAATTGTGACTGTCAGATAATAAACAAATAATTTGCAATTAAATAATATTGCGACTATAAATTGAGATGTATAGCTTACATCTCCTATCTTTCAAGTTGGATCAAACTGCACACGGTGTGCAAAGTTTGGTTAAAATCGGGTAAGTAGTTTATGAGTCCATCGCGGACAAACAATGTGACGAGTAATTAATATATATTAAGATGTCACTTCCATAATTGAGACGAATCCAACGCCACCTCATATGATGTAATCCGAATCCGTCAAGGTATTTGCAAGGTACATACACTCAAAAAACATTACGCACTCCTAGGGCAGTCGGGTAAAAAGGCCCAAATTTCGAAGTTATGTACATACCTTAGGCTTTGCATGTAATGCAAAAGCAAGAACCAGATCAAAAACCCTCATGGTGGACGGCTCCAACCACAACGCATGTTCCTGCGCTCTTAAAAGCACAGTTATACATCCAATAACACCCCGTAACAATGCACCGTTCTCTGTCTGAGCATTCTTCTCCAGTATCTCCGTAAAGGTTGTGGCAGCATCGGAGAATTGTTTCCGGAGAACAGCCTGAGGGACAGACTTGATGCCCATTGAGAGGAGGGTGAGTGTGGCAACAAGGTTGTCTTCAGTTTCAGCTGCTTTAAGAGTCTCTATCTGAAAATAATATGAAGCATAATAATTATAAGAACTTATTTATTTAGGGCGTCCTACGGAAAAATCACATAATACATCTAATTAAAAACAATAATATATAAATCTACGTGTTTTCCCAGTTACAGGATGCTATAGGCTATTCAAGACTGAAATGAATATTGAAGTAGTTGAAGTTGTTGACAGCATTATCTTCAGGTACGTTCACATTCACTTAACACAATACTGTAATTTTTTTACGCATTTTATGTGCACATACAACAAATAAATTGATAAATCTTTTTTTACAAATCTGATAGTGAAATTTTGGAATATAGAAATGGTCATGCATAATTATTGGCAAGGAGTCTATGTTCACATGTTAAAATGTAATGTTTGGAAGTCCCCCTAAAAAAACTGTGTAATTCTGAGGGCTTGAATTTTTCTAGGAAGATGTGGCATCTCCCATTAGGCAAAATAACATAGTATTACTACATTTTCTTAATTGTGAGAGCTAGTATCCGCTCGCAGCTTCACCCGCATGGTATATGAATAGAAAGTATCCTGTAAGCTATTCTAAAACATAATAAGCTATGTCAAAGTTTCATCCAAGTCCATTTCGTAATTTCATTGAGGCACAAACATTCAAACGTCCTCAAAAACCTACAATTAAAGCTATTGTGATTGTTACTCATTTTAACTATAAATACCGCTAATCACCACATTTAACCCGGGCGGAGCGGGATATGCACCGTAGTATTCGCCGATCTGCCGTTGATCGCGTGCGCGGGCGATGCTCATGTGAAGAGCATCTGAATTGTCTCGAAACGCCAGCAATACAAAAAAAAACGTGGTAAATAGCCGTATTTATAGTTAAAATTAGAGATACAACGGATATCCGGTTACTATCCGGTATCCGGCCTATCCGGTCATTATTTTACTATCCGGCCGAATACCGGATAGTTGCGCACTATCCGGCCGGATACCGAATAGTGATTCTGTTTGGTATTTTACTTTGAAAAATGGTTAGTATACAAGAAAACAACAACAAATTATCAGAAGTACGAGTTCACAATTACGTATACACATTAAACACAAAAATCTTATCTATTCAGCAAAATAGGCGGGCACACGTGTACTGCATACGAAATAGTTCCGTACTGACCTATTAAAAATAGTTTCTTGCCTAGAAAACGGTCCGCGCGAACCTACAATACGTAACAGTTTAAAACCTGCACGACGCGCCCGCCGCCAAACTAAAATGTAGGTATCGTTTGGCCGGCCGAATATTAGCCGGATACCGGATATTCGGCCGGTATCCGGTACCGGCCGGAACAACTATCCGTTGCATCTCTAGTTAAAATCCTCACAAACTTTCTGATTTATCATGTTAGTAGGATATCTTACCAAAGCAGCAAAGTACTCTGTGGTACTCTCTTTTCCACCCTGCTCCTTGATGACCTCGGTGACTGCGGCCAGCACCGCCAGCATCTCTTTGTGCAGTGCATTGTTGGAGTCAAATCTGTTCAGCAATCTGTAATGAAATGCCACAGAGTATACTATTAATGAAGTACTATGCTATGTAAAGCAGCAATTATAAATAGAATATTGAAAAAAATTATAGGTATGTGCACCGTGTTTGTTGCCTGATTCTTCTAGGCTTGGTCACGAAGAACAGGCTTGTTTCACCAAGCTCTTAAGACACTTCAAAGTGATCCTTATGATTTTGAAAAAATTAATTATTTATCACAACAGTAATCCCCAAGTACAGAAGACATCTCTCAGATCTCTAGGCGCTCAGACGTTTGAAGATGTCTAAAGGGGTTAGTCACAGGCATGTCCAAACATTACATTTGGCGCATGTCCAGATTGTGCAGTAGTTAGCATTACACATGTGACAGGTGATAGTTTTGTGATTTTATTATCTTAAATATCTTTTGACATTGAGCTCAGTTGGTTGTAGCTCTGCCTGTAGGTTGAAGATTTGATTTACACCAAGCTCTTAAAGTAAATAATTACTATTAATCTCTTATCTGTCACATATAGTACGTCTAACTACTGCAAAATGTGGGCATGTGCCAAATATAATGTTTGGACGTACCTCTGACTACCCTCACTGGACATCTTGAAGGATCTAAACGCCTGGAGATCTGAGAGGATGTCTACCGTACTTGGGGATGAAAGTTGTGATCCTATTTATTTATTTTTTATATATCTTAAAGTAATATCAAATCAGTATTACTTGAAGTGTGGTATTGACAACTCTAAACATACTTGTATAGTGTTGTCACTTTCACACCCCATCCTGTTTTAATATTTATCTAGCTTTGCGGTATGGGGGCAGGATAAGCATTTAGGGATCGACTTACTTGCTAAAACTGATATTAGAACACTGGCTCCAATCAGAAGCGAATGTCTGGAAAGTTTTATAGGTCCCAGATCTCATACTAGCTGTGTAATTTGATTCTGAGTCCTCGTCCATAGTTTTAACAGACATGTTCTCGAATTCTTTCGATATGTTAATATCATTTTCAGCCTCCTTCTGCTTGTGGTGGCTGTATGTCATCATGGCATCGTGTTTTGACACTGCTTGTTGGGTCAAACCTGTGCTTCCTGAAAAATAACATTAGGAGGGTGATTTCAGTTTAGTAGCTTAGTTTTGCCTGGTGCGAGAAGTTAAGTAGCGGTGTGGTAGTATTATGGAGTTGATAGGCAGTGATAATATTAGCAAATAACTTTGGAAATTCCACGAGCACAATAAAAACAAACCTAAATTCTCTTGGAAGAACCGGGATTTCGCCATTTCTCGGTACTTTTGGACCTTCGGGTTGGAGTTGGAAGACTGTCCCTTCTGCCATCGCTTTCCCTTCGACTTTCCTTTGAGTTTAGACCTGAATTTGCCCATTTTATAGTATCATATCACGACTATTTTCAGAAAAACACACCACACGTGGTTCGAATTTGTCAATTTTCAGTGAAGTGAAGTATGCTGCGATTCGGCGTTTTGCGAATTTGGTCCTGTCAGACGTCAAACTGACAGATTAATAACAATGTAGCCAACTTCTATAAAACAAGAAATGTTGCCAGCTTCTATTGTAATTCGAATAACGAATATAACTCAAACTTGCTGGGTCGTCTGTACATAATACGTTCCATTCCACCTAAAGCCTATCCCCCAAAATTCAAATAAATTTTATTTCGTAGAATGGAACGTAATTTTCCGAACATTTTTCATTCACCTTCATTGTATCTACTCTCATTGACGTTTTTGTTGTTTGTAAATAAAAACCGCTGGAAATAGTACGCAATGTGAATATACTCGCATTCCTCGATCGATCGTACATTACGTAAACGTTACACACCAGTTAATTAGTTAAACGGGAGTAGTAATTTCATAACCTAATCGTTTCAGTGTCGTCGCGAACTTATAGTGTAATTGAACTATGATAGTGAACAATGCCTCCTTTTTTACGGAAGAAAGCGACAAAGTCATTTCCAGTTAAGGTTTGCACTTTGGATGCTGAATTGGAGTTCAACCTTGAGGTAAAATTGCTATAAATACCTATCTAAACTTTGTTATTGTTATGTCTTTGGTACGTTAAGTCAAGTCAGTGCTTTATGTACACTGATTCCCTTTACGTGTGAGTCACGGGGCTCAGAGGCCAATGTGCCAACTCGATAATTACTTTAATTAGCAACATTATTAACACTCAGCATACCAAGTTTGATGTAGTAAATAATTGTCTACAGACAAGTAGGTTCTTAGTTACAAAAAAATCTTATAAAATAATGTTTTTTTTGTCTAACAGACATGATCATAATATCTATCTACTTTATGAAACACTGAGTAATTCTTAGACTTTCCTCATAAATTCTTTACTTATCTTTCTATAGCTTACATTGTGGTTTTTATTCCATTTATGTATAAATACCATTTGTTTGCAAAATTCCAGAAAACTAAATACATTATTTTAATATTCTCCTATGTTGGTAGTCCCAATAGTTTCGGAGATAAGTAGAGGGAACAGAAAAACGGACGGACAGATTGACCTATGGAACCCTAAAAAACCACTCCTGCTTCGAAAAACAAATATTAAAAGCACATGATATTTTGTGTATATTCATTAGCAAATTCATGTCATATAACATTGTTGTATAATCAACTGAATATGTATGATAGTAATCAGTCACATGCAATTTGTAGCAGTTATTTACATCTATGTAAACTACAAGTCAAATTATTTATTTATTCAACAATACCAGAATGGCAGGATAAACTGCTAAAATTACATGAATATTGCATAATAATATTGACCAATGGATCATGTCCTACATATACCTACCTACATACATGTAACTTACTAAATAATAAGAATCATCTGAGAAAATTTCATTTGTCTAGCTATCACGGTTCATGAGATAGATATAGATGAGCCCTATGACAGACAGACAGATGTAGTAATAAGGTCCCGTTTATACCATGTGAATAAAGTTGCAGGTATAGTAATGTTACTATTTTTATTTATATAAAACTTTTGCATTACTGACTGACTGATCTATCAATGCACAGCGTAAAGTGTAACCTTTTTGTGTCTAGGGGTGCACTAGGATAGGGATTTCCGAAATTCAACCCCTTAGAGGATGCAGAGAGGGTTTTAAATGTATTTGAATCTGGTTTTCACTAGTTACATTATATATAATTATTTATTTTACATTGTCATTAATTTTATTACAGTGGCGAGCGACTGGCAGGGACTTATTTGATCTGGTATGCAGGACCATCGGGCTGAGGGAGACATGGTTCTTCGGGCTTCAGTTCGAAGACACAAAACATTTTATAAGTTGGCTGAAGTTGGATAAAAGAGGTATGTGATTCTTTTTAAGTGCTTTTGTTAATAAAAATAATTCAACAATTTGTACCTAAAATCTGTATTTTTGGTCAACAAATACATTGTATCATTTACGATAACTTTGGCCGACTGCGGCAGAAGGAGAATAATGTATATTATGTATATTATGTAAGTAAGTAAGTATATTATGTATGCCCATTTCTTTGACACACTCTACAGCCCAAACGACTTGATGGATTACATCTTGGGTTAGTCTCAATAGTGAGAGAGATATAGGCTATACATTTTATAAATGTGGCGTCCCCCTCCTCAAAAAAGGGGGCATAACCAGTTTTTTTTTGTAATAATTTTTTAGTAGTCGGTGTTTTCCAGACAAGCTTTGGATGGACAGGATAAACATAAAAAGAGGGGGGTGTACAAAAGTTTAAATACATATGCAAAACAATTCCTACAAAAAATATAATTTATTACCTAATTATATCAATAATCATATTTTTATCCCAAATGTTCTTCTGATTTTCAGGAATTTTAATGTTTTATGATAAAGACGTCAAAAATAGATTTTCTCAATCTACACGGTCAAAGTCACGGGTAAAAGCGGTGTTTTTACAATATTTCGTTTTATATTGTACTAGCAGTCCGCCCCAGCGTAGCACGAGTGTAATAACAATAAATTAATAATGAATGAATATGAATGAATATGAATATGAATAATGATTTTATGGGTAATTTTTTTACACCTTGGGTTACATTATCGAAGTTTTCATACGGATCCCTAATATTTTTGAAAATATTCTATAGCCTATGTTCATCAGGGATAATGTAAGATTCTAATGGTGAAAGATTTTTTTAAATCGGTCCAGTAGTTTCGGAGCCTATTCGATGCAAACAAACAAACAAACAATCAAATATTTCCTCTTTATAATATTAGTATAGACATTAGACATTAGACAAACCCGGCCAACTTCGTATCGCTTTAAAATTCGTTCGTTCCCGTTCTCGTTCCCGTTAAAAAGTATCCTATGTTCGTCTCCTTCTAAGCTACCTCCCCACCAATTTTCAGCCTAATCGGTTCAGCCGTTCTTGAGTTATAAGTGTTGGAACAAACCCGACTTTCTTTTATATTATTGTATATATATCCAGTGCAGGACCAATGCGTCTCCCAAATGCCCGGTACGCCCTTCATGCTGCTCTGCAAGCTGTACCCTGAGGATGTGGCCGAGGAGCTGATCCAGGAGGTTACCCAGCATCTACTCTTCCTGCAGGTGAAGGCAGCCATCCTCAGCATGGATATCTACTGCCCACCCGAGGCGTCAGTGCTTCTAGCCAGTTATGCTGTACAAGCTAAGGTATACCATCTAAGGAATATATTAAAAACAAGCTGACCCCGCGAACTTCGTATCGCTTTAGAATTAACAAATGTTGTCTTAAGTTCTCGTTCCCGTATTATCAAACCTAATAAAGCTCAAATTGACTCTACGTTTTAGGTAGAAAACTTTTGTATGGGAAGAAGAAAAGGGCTGTTTTAGGGTTTTTCCGGGAATTATTCGAATTTTTTCTCACCTTTTAAGGCGCTTCCAGTCGACGATTGTTTTTGTTCTAAACGAAAAAATAAATACTTGTGAACAAGCCACATCTCCTATTTTATATTTTATTTTATTTTATTTATTTAAGCGCACAAAACACATCACAATCACATAAGTATAAAATTATAGGTTAACAAAGATTTCCGAGCTTGATTGCAACGTAAACATATTATGTACGCACAACTAAACAACACATAAATACCGAGCAGACTACCTAACTACTTCTAACTTAAATAAGATCAGGGATCAACTAAACTAAACTTAAAAATAAATAAATATATAATAATACAATTAGGGCAAAACTGAGAAATTAGATTTCTCAGATTTATATAACATAAACTAAAACTATCTTATGCTAAGAACTACTGAGTCACTCTGATCATTAGAGTGGCTCACATTATTAGCAAAATCGAAATTGAGGATGGTCTTAACAATTTTAATAAAGTGGCTCAGCTTTGGAACGAAGATATCGAGTTCAATGTTATTACTAGCTAAGTCATTGTATTGACGAGCCATTCTAGTTAATGGATTATAGAATGAAATATTATTTCTGTATATCTGTAGAGCGAAAAGATTAGCTCTAAATTTAATGTTAAATGATATCACAGATAATAACCTAGGAGAATCAATTAAGGAGTGAATTATTTTGTAGAGATAGAGCAAATCAAAATAATAACGCCTAATTTCCAATGATTGGACCTTAAATTTAGTTAACCTCTCTTCGTAACTTAGAGATAAGCGACCAGGTTGCAAACGATAACATAATAACCGAAGACACTTTCTCTGAATTCGTTCAATATTGTGACTATGAACTTTATAGTTAGGGGACCAGACTGGACTACCATATTCAAGCACACTTCTTACAAGGGTATTGAAAAGATACAGTAAAGTACGTGGCTTTTTGAAACCTTTTGTAGTTCGTTATAATGTACTAGCTGACCCGTGCCCGCTTCGCTGTGCGTAAGACATTTCTAATACCATCGTGGACCTTTTTGTAGACGTTTTTAAGGTGTACAATACTGTAGTACATTATTTTGATATATCTCGTGGGGTTCAGCCAGCATTTGCAATGTAAGCGCAAAAAAATGTGTTTATTTACGACATCACATTAGTAACCTCTAAAATTATCAGTGTTTCTCTACTATATTATGCATGTATTATACATATAAACCTTCCTCTTGAATCACTCCATTTATTAAAAAATTATACATAATTTATATCGTTAATTTATTCGAAAAGCTAAGGCGGACCACGCGCCGACGTGTGTTTGTCGTCATTGCAGCGGTCGGTAGGATTATTTATCGAAGTGATTAAAGATGGGTACATCTTTATTCACATATACTATCACTACATAGTATAAAGCAAAGTCGCTTTCCGCTTCCCGCGTCTGTATGTAATATGTATGTATGTATGTTTGCTTATATCTTTAAAACTACACAACGGATTTTGATGCGGTTTTTTTTAATAGATAGAGTGATTCAGGAGGAAGGTTTATATGTATAATAACATGCTACCCGTGCGAAGCCGGGGCGGGTCGCTAGTATACTTATAAAAATAGGAGATGTGGCTTGTTCAGAAGTATTTCTTTTTTCGTTTCGAAAAAGAGCAATCAGCGACTGGGAGCCCCTTAAACCTTCCCTAGACCTCCACGAACATTTCAAGACCAAGATAAGATAAATCCGTTCAGCCGTTCAACGAACAGCAATTGATTTTTATATAGACTAGCCGACCCGTGACAGACGTTGTCCTGTCAATTTTTAATAATCGCATAGGAAAGCAATTTCAGGCAACTTCCAACTAGATTAGGATGTGTGGAAACCCTCGTGACTCACAGACACACAGACCCCAACCGTTGCACCCCATAATTTTGAGAATTCCTTTCTTTTTAAATAGAGATACGTCTAATTACCTCTTTTTTTAGCATGGTCCGCTTTAACAACAAATACTAAAAACAGAATAGAATAAATATTTAAGTGGGACTCCCATACAACAAACGTGTTTTTTTCGCGTTTTTTATAGATACTGATACGGAACCTTCGTACGCGAGTCCGACTCGCACTTGGCCGGTTTTTTTTATTATTATCTGAGCTGCTACGCCAGTTCACTAGTAATATTATATGCAGTCGTATTGTTTTCAGTACGGTGACTACGACGAGAGTGCGTACAAACCTGGCATGTTGGCCAGCGAGGACTTACTGCCTCAGAGGGTCATCGATCAGTACCAGATGACTGCGGAGATGTGGGAGGACCGGATCAAGATATGGTAGGTACATTGTAAAATCCTCCAGGCTTAAATAAATAAATAAATATTAGTAGAAATTTCACACAGCGCCATCTAGCCCCAAACTAAACGAAGCTTGCACTATGGGAACTAGATAACTGATACAATACTTATATACTTTTTTTTTGTAAATACATAATAACACCCAGACACAAGATCCATGTTCATCGCACAAATGTTTGTCCCGGGCGGGAAACGAATCCACAACCTATAGCGCAAAGAGTAGAGTTACTACCAAGTACCAACTGAGCTGTGAGACCAGTCAAATCACTACATAGTATAAAGCAAAGTCGCTTTCCGCTTCCCGCGTATGTATGTATGTTTGCTTATATCTTTAAAACTACACAACGGATCTTGATGCGGTTTTTTTTAATAGATAGAGTGATTCAGGAGGAAGGTTTATATGTATAATAACATGCTACCCGTGCGAAGCCGGGGTGGGTCGCTAGTCTAAAATAAAGGCAAAACGCAAGAGTTTTATATATTTTATTTCCAGGTACGCAGATCACAAAGGCATGTCTAGAGATGAAGCTGAGATGGAATATCTTAAGATAGCGCAAGATCTAGATATGTACGGTGTCAATTACTTCGCTATAAAGGTAAAAAAAACATATTTTATAGTGGTAATCAACCGACGAAAAAAGGAGGTTCTCAAATCGATCCGTTTAAATTATATTTATGTAAAGCTGTGACCGGACATTGCGCGGCAATCGAGCTCGGCGGCCGCACGAACCGTGCCGGGCCGTGCGAACGAATAATAACGCCGTTTAAGCGCGGGTGGTAGATCGCGGCTGCCGCGCGGATATCGTCCAAACATGGTGCGGCTGCCGCATTTTATTGCTGCGCAATGTCTGGTCACACCTTTAGACTGATAGTTTCTTAATAAAACTTAATATCGTATTTCGACTTTTCTATGGTGAAAACATTTTCATCGTTTTTTTTATTTTTAAAATGTAACCAGCTAACCCGGAGAACTTCGTACCGCTTTAAAATTAATAAATGATGTATCACACAACACAAATGAATTATCGTACCGTCACCGTTACCGCTACCGTTCGCGTTACCGTTACCGTTACCGCTACAGTTACAGTTACCGTCACCGTTATCGTTGTATTAATCTGAACTCGCCACAAAATCTTCTAAACAGAGATCTTCCAGCAGAGTTGTAAGCGGGTCTACTGAATAATAAATAAATAAATAATAATAATAAATATTGGCGGACTTTACACACAACACTATCTAGCCCCAAACTAAGCAAAGCTTGTACTATGGGAACCAGATAACTGATAGAATACTTATATACTTTTTTTTTGTAAATACATACTCATTATACATAGTAACACCCAGACACAAAACAAACATCTATGTTCATCACACAAATGTTTGCCCTGGGTGGGGATCGAACCCACAACCTACAGCGTAGAAGTTATAGTTACTACCAGCTAAGCTGTGAGGCCAGTGATATCTCAAGTACCATTGTTTTCAGAACAAAAAAGACACGGAGCTGTACCTAGGCGTCACGGCCCTAGGGCTGAACATCTACGAGAAGGACAACAAGTTGACACCGAAAACCACCTTCCCCTGGTCGGAGATCAAGCACATATCGTTTGATGACAAGAAATTCGTTATCAAGTTCGTTGATAAAAGTGTCACGAATTTTATATTTTTCTCGCCTAAGGGAATGAATAAGCTGGTAAGATATTATATTTATTTTAATAATTGCATCAGGATTAAAAAAACCAGCCAAGTGCGAGTCGGGCTCGCGCGTGAATGGTTCTAATACCTATAAAAACGGCAAAAACAAATCACGTTTGTTGTATGGGAGCCCCACTTAAATATTTATTTTATTCTGTTTTTTAGTTTTGTTGTTATAGCGGCAACAGAAATAATAATCTGTGAAAATTTCAACTGTCTAGCTATCACGGTTTTTGAGATACAGCCCTGTGACAGACAGACGGACAGCGAAGTCTTAGTAATTGGTTCCCGTTTTTACCCTTTGGGTACGGAACCCTAAAAATGGTATCACTGTACCGAGAAAGGTGGTGGTGACGGGAGAGGCCTTTGCTCAGAAGTGAGAAAGTGAATACTAACTAAAAAAAAACATTCTTATAAACACTTGCAACCTATGGAATACTCTAAAATCAAATAATAAATTTTGGTAGATTTTTCACAGCGCCATCTAGCCCCAAACTAAGCGAAGCTTGTACTATGGAAACTAGATAACTGATAGAATATACGAGTATACTTGTCTGTTTTTCTACATACATACTTAAACATTATAACACCCAGACACAGAACATTCGTAAAACATTATTTGTATTTGGACGTGCTTCAGACTACCCTCGTTATCAACTTTAATGGTCTGCAAAAGATGTTTGATTTATTTTGGTACATCCTACTTAATATTATAAATGCGAAAGTTTGTGAGTGGTTTTTTACACTTTCACGCAAAAACTACTGAACGGATTTAGATGAAACTTTACAGTAATATAGCTTATACATCAGAATAACACATAGGCTACTTTTTATTCACCACCACCCGTGCGAAGCCGGGGCGAGCAGCTAGTATAATATATTTTGTCAATTTTTCCAATAGATATTGGACCTCTGCATCGGTAACCATGATCTTTATATGAGAAGACGGAAACCAGACACGATGGAGGTACAACAGATGAAGGCGCAAGCTAAGGAAGAAAAACAGGTACATATCTATAGGAGTATATAATTCCATAAAAAATAAAACCGGCAAGTGCGAGTCAAGGGTTCCGTAACATTATCTATAAAAAACCACCAAATAATCACGTTTGATTCATGGAAGCCACACTTAAATATTTTATTCTGTTTTTAGTATTTGTTGTTATAGCGACAACAGAAATACATCATCTGTGAAAATTTCAACTGTCTAGCTATCACGGTTCATGAGATACAGCTTTTTGACAGACAGACGGATAGCGAAGTCTTAGTAATAGAGGTCCCTTTGGAAAAAAATGGTATTTTTAATAATAGTGTTTGTAAACATATTTTAAACAGCGCCATCTATCCCTAAACTAAACAAAGCTTGAACCATAAAATGCAGATCACTACATAGTATAAAGCAAAGTCGCTTTCCGCTTCCCGCGTCTGTATGTAATATGTATGTATGTATGTTTGCTTATATCTTTAAAACTACACAACGGATTTTAATGCGGTTTTTTTTAATAGATAGAATGATTCAGGAGGAAGGTTTATATGTATAATAACATGCTACCCGTGCGAAGCCGGGGCGGGTCGCTAGTAATTAATATAATACATTATAACACTCACACATAACAAATATCTGTATCTGTGTCTCACAGCTCAGTTGGTAGTAGCTCAGCCTACACTGTTGACGGCTGTTGGTTGTGGGTTCGATCTCCACCCAGGACAAAAAAGTATTTTTAACTGTTATCTGCCCATAGTGCAGCTTTGCTTATTTATGCTAGATGGCGCTGTGTGTAATATCCATAAATATTTATTTTTATAGAATTAAAACAAAACGTTAGCAATACAAGATAAAACGTGGTAATTAGCCGTGTTTCTGTTTAAAATTATTTATTTTAGGGTTCCGTTCCTCAAAAGGAAAAAACGGAACCCTTATAGGATTATTCGTGTGTATGTCCGCCCGTACCTCCACTCCGCCATTTATAAAAGAAAAAAATTGGGGAAAAAGAAGTCGGACTCCTGCAACAAGGGTTCCGTACATACTTCTCGAGTCTTATATGCACTTGTTCGATTTTTTATAAAGTTATTAATATTTTTTTAGCGTCGTCAAATAGAAAGAAATAAACTATCGCGCGAGAAGCAGCTTCGGGAGGCAGCAGAGAGGGAGAGGGCGGCTATGGAGCAAAGACTTTTGCAGTATCAGGAGGAAATACGATTAGCTAATGAGGCACTGGTGAGACTTAACAACCAACTTCGACTGGCCTCACAGCTCAGTTGGTAGTAGCTCTGCCTTCTGCGCTGTACGTTGTGGGTTCGATCCCCACTCAGAAAAAATATTTGTGTGATGAACATAAATGTTTGTTCTGTGTTTGTTCAGCTACAGTACAGACAGCTTGGTAGTAGCTCTGCCTTACTTTACTTAACTTAAAAAACTAACTTTTCGATTGGTCGATAATTTTCGTCGCTTTTCATTTTATTTATTTATACGTAACAAGTTAACCCGGTGAACTTCTTATCGCTTTAGAATTAACAAATGTTGTTTTAAGTTCCCGTTCCCGTTATAAAAAGTCCTATGTCCGTCTCCTGGTTCTAAGCTACCTCCCCACCAATTTTCAGCCAAATCGGTTCAGCCGTTTTTGAGTTATAAATAGTGTAACTAACACGACTTTCTTTTATATATATTGTTTTGAATTACAGCGTCGTTCAGAAGAAACGGCAGAATTATTGGCAGAGAAGGGCAGAGTGGCCGAAGAGGAAGCTTCCCTCTTGGCGCAGAAGGCCTCTGATGCTGAGAGGGAAAATGCGAGGTTAAGGCTGTCTGCTATCAGGACTGAGGAGGAGAAGGTGAAATCACTACATAGTATAAAGCAAAGTCGCTTTCCGCTTCCCGCGTATGTATGTATGTATGTTTGCTTATATCTTTAAAACTACACAACGGATTTTGATGCGGTTTTTTTTAATAGATAGAGTGATTCAAGAGGAAGGTTTATATGTATAATACATGCATAATATAGTAGAGAAACACTGATAATTTTAGAGGTTTCTAATGTGATGTCGTAAATAAACACATTTTTTTTTTCTACAATAAAGTCCGCGATGGTATTAGAAATGTCTTACGCACAGCGAAGCGGGCACGGGTCAGCTAGTGAAATATATATATGAAATATATATTTATTGGGAACAAGAACATAGGTTTAACAAACAGTCAAAAAACGATGATGCCTGCAGAAGTGCTAGACTGTATTGCAGACACCAACGCCCTCCTCTCAAGGGTATACTAATAATTGATTGACAGGCCTCACAGCTCAGTTGGTAGTAACTCTGCCTTCTGCGCTGTAGGTTGTGGGTTCGATCCCCACCCAGAGCAAATATTTGTGTGATGAACATAGATGTTTGTTCTGTGTCTGGGTGTTACTATGTATAATAAGTATGTATTTACAAAAAAAAAAGTATATAAGTATTCTACTAGTTATCTGGTTCAAATAGTACAAGCTTTGCTTAGTTTGGGGCTAGATGGCGTTGTGTGTAAAGTCCGCCAATATTTATTTATTTATTATTGATGCCAAAGGTTGTGGGTTTGAATATTTGTGCTCTAACACGTTGTCATATCAATTTGCTACATAATACGTGTAGATAAAAAGTCTGATTAACAGAAGGGGGAACTTATAATCCGAAAAACAACCCCTAAATGATAAAAAAATGGAAATTGGTATAGGTGGCGTTGGTGTGCAAAAAAATTTACATCTCAGACCGAAAACATTTTAATTGTCAACGCATTCTACCAATAAGGTTGAATCCTACTACGTCGGTATTCGAAATTTATTTTGTAAAAAAAAAACTGACATCAATCTGATTACCGAATGATACCTATTCTATCAAAATTCGTAATTTATTTTATCAATTTTCCTGAAAGTGCTTTTTCTATGCGATTATTGAAGTTTGGGCAGGACAAAGTCTGTTACGGCTAGTAAAATATATTTATAATTTTTTTGTTTTTTTCTTAGGTACACTTAGAACGCAAGACGCGAGAAGCGGAGTACCTAACTGCGCGACTCGTGGAAGAGTCTGAGAAGCGCGCAGCAGAAGCAGAGAGGTTAAGGGGGGAGCTTCTCGCTGCGCGTTCAGCAGAGAAGCAAGCGAAAGAGAAGCTCGTTAACTTCTTGAGCAGAACGAACGGTTCTTTACCACCTAATGTAAGTTTTAAGGAGCTGTAGCGCGCACGATGGATTCCGTACCATCCTAATCACTACATAGTATAAAGCAAAGTCGCTTTCCGCTTCCCGCGTCTGTATGTATGTATGTATGTTTGCTTATATCTTTAAAACTACACAACGGATTTTGATGCGGTTTTTTTTAATAGATAGAGTGATTCAGGAGGAAGGTTTATATGTATAATAACATGCTACCCGTGCGAAGCCGGGGCGGGTCGCTAGTAATATTATAAATGTGAAAGTTTGTGAGTTTGTATGTATGTTTGTTCCTCAATCAGGCCTAAACGACAAAACGGTTTAAGTTAAAATTTGCTGTAGAAGTAGATATGATGCCCGAATAATTAATAGACTACTTTAAAATATGAAAAACATCCCCAAAACGATAAGAAAACGCAAAAGGTATGATTTCTTTATATATGGCGCTGGTGTGCAACAAATCTGACATCACAGACTAAAAACATTCAGTCTTTTCTATTTAATTATTGGGTTTTGACAGGACAACGTCTGTCACGGGTCGGCTAGTAGTCTATAAGAAACGGCAAATAATCACGTTTGTTGTATGGGAGCCCCACTTAAATATTTATTTTATTCTGTTTTTAGTATTTGTTGTTATAGCGGCAACAGAAATACATAATCTGTGAAAATTTCAACTGTCTAGCTATCACGGTTCATGAGACAGCGAAGTCTTAGTAATAGGGTCCCGTTTTTACCCTTTGGATACGGAACCCTAAAAAACAAATGATTCCTCTTTATAATATTAGTATCTATGTTCATGAATATAAATGATTTATTCATTATATTTACAGGGAAAAGAACAATTACTGAACTACCTTACCATGTCCAATGGCATGTCTAATGGAATGAGCAACGGGGTATCCAGTGGCATTTCCAATGGATACCAGACGAACACTGTAAGTAATGGAGTGAATTAAGTACATACACGGGTATAGTGGTGTGGCAGGTGAGTACCAAGTAAGAGGTGGGTTCGATTCCCGGCGACAATGTTTGCATTATTTATAATATTATGAAAAATGTTTGTGTACATTTCACGCCATCTAGTCCCTAACTAAGCTAAGCTTGTACTATGGGAACCAGATTACTAATAGACCGTTTTTTTTGTAAATACATACATAACGCCCAAACACAGAACAAACATCTATGTTCATCACACAAATTATTGTCCTGGGAATAGAACCCACAACCTACAGCGCAGAAGGCAGAGCAACTACCAATTGAGCTGTGAGGCCAGTCAATAATACTATCTGGTTTTCTCAATATATCGCTACATCTACTACTACAGTCGGGTATTGAACCCTCTCTTTTATTTCCTTCTAATAAAATCAGTTAGGATTCTGTTCTGTTGCAGTCTACTGTAGTACCTTCCCTCTTCCCATCTACCTGCTCCCTTCCTGCGGAGCTTGGGGCCGAGGGGCCTGCGGGGACCCCAGAGCCAGACCACGACTCGTACCAGCTGGTGCCTGATGACACCGACCCCCATATACACAGGCTGTCTATAGAGATTGAGAAGGAAAGGTAAGAGTGATCGTTGAAAAAATAGATGGGGTTGTTGTGGATCCCATATATGAGAGGGATAAATGGGGTCGTTTTTTTTTTCCTCTTTGATTACATACTAACTTTGAAAAAATCCCTATGAACCTTCTCCTTGTAATTACGAACACAACAAATAAAATCAGCTGTTTTTAACTATTGCTATTGCATAAACGCACTTTTTAGGGTTACGTACCCAAAGGGTAAAAACGGGACCCTGTTACTAAGACTTCGCTGTCCGTCTGTCTGTCTGTTACAAGGCTGTATCTCATGAAATATCTCACTTAAATATTCATTTTATTCTGTTTTTAGTATTTGTTGTTATAGCGGCAACAGAAATACATAATCTGTAAAAATTTCAACTGTCTAGCTATCACGGTTTATGAGATACAGCCTTGTGACAGACAGACGGACAGCGAAGTCTTAGTTATAGGGTCCCGTGTTTACCTTTTGGGTACGGAACCCTAAAAATACGTGTTAATAAGCCGTATTTATAGTTAAAATGAGTAACAACCAATTTTCGAATCTATATACAAAAACATTTTCTTTCATTTTTACAAAAATTTACTTCTATTCCTGATCCGAAGACAAAATAAATTGTTTAAACAAATAATTGTTTTCCCTTCAGAGTTGAATACTTAGCGAAGTCTAAGCACCTCCAGCAGCAGTTAGACGAGCTCCGCTGCGAGTTCTCCGTGTTGCGCGTCGATGCGCCTGCCACCCTTGATCGCATTCACGAGCAACAGGCCCAGACGGGAGACAACAAGTACTCCACGTTAAGGAAACTTAAGCAGGGCTCCACTAAGACGAGACTAGCTTTCTATGAGGAGCTTTGAAGTAAGTTTGTACTTTTTTAACAATAAATAAATAAATAAATATTGGCGTACTTTACACACAGCGCCATCTAGCCCCAAACTAAGCAAAGCTTGTACTATGGGAACCAAATAACTGATAGAATACTTAAATATTTTTTTTTGTAAATACATACTTATTATACATATTAACACCCAGACACAGAACAAACATCTATGTTCATCACACAAATATTTGCCCTGGGTGGGGATCGAACCCACAACCTACAGCGCAGAAGGCAGAGTAGTAACCAACTGAGTTGTAGGCTTTAAGGTGATAAGTGAAATTTTTGACGTTTTGTATGGGCTGAGTCAACCCGGATAAGACGGAAAAAGTGATAAAACTGCATTATCTTGAAAACCATCAAATTAAAAAAAATATCTTTAATTTAGGTAGCTAGTATGATTATCTAACGAATTATATAAAATGAACTATTTAGCTATTCATAGTTTTGATTAAAAACGAAACCAGTGTTTTTGGAGAGCCAACTTTGGAAAATAAATCTATCGAGAAAAGTTTCACCAATCGTGTTTCTGTCTTTAATTTATCTAGATTAAATCCTTAAGTTATCTTTGTCATAAAAAACAAAACTGTATGTTTTGCGTATGTATGTTTTTATTGAGAAAAAACGATTCTGCATTCATCCAAAACATTTATTACTCGTCTTAAATTCATTTTAGTGTTTGGTGAAATAAAACACTAAAGTTTTCTTTTTTTTTTTCAGGTATATTAACTACAAAATGTTACTCAACATTCTGAAGCACGCACAAACAAAATGACAATGTATAAAGAAGCATAGATTAATATTTCATATTAATTTCCATAGATAGACTTATTAATTGCTTAGTTAATAATTATACAAATGACTATACTTTTAAGCCCGGCCTTCCTTTTACGCGGACGTCGGACGCGTACAGAAAAATAAAAAAAACTTTGTCGGTACGCGATCGATGTTAATAGTACGCGACCGACGTCATTGGTACTCGATAGACGTCTATGGTACGCGAGAGACGTCGATGGTACGCAATCGACGTCAATGGTACGCGACCGTCGTTGACGTAGAAAGAAAACCGAAATAATAGAATCAAATGTACAGAATATTCTAGTAAATCATATAAGTATTTTTTTATAAAACATAGGTAAAGTAGCCTACAAATACTATTATAAATCCGAAAATTTGTGGGTATGTTTGGCTGTCTGTGGCTAAGACGATTTGAATGAAACTTTGAACCGACATAGTTCGTGACCAGATCATTATAGGCATTATCTGGGTAAATCGCGAGCGAAGCTGCGGCCGTAAGCTAGTATAATATAATTTTCAAATTTTAAAAAATGTTGCATAATATAATTTTTACAACAAAAACACAATTGTAACTATTGAATCTAAAGTTGTAAGTATACAATTATCTAATGATCTCTCTTTACAACGAGACCTAGTAAACTAGGATTCGTTTGACCGAGAAACGCTTTAGGCCGGCTTTCCTACGCGTACGTACGTTGGTCGCGTACGGAAACTGACTATCAGCGATCACATAGCGCTTTATAGCTTAATGTACATAATGTACGGAGCGATCGACGTCAATTAAAAACCCGGTCACTTCACGGCGGAACGACAACATCGTCTATCTTCTTTTATTTTATTTATTTATTTATTTATTACAAGTATTATTACAAGTAGTATTAGTCTATCTTCTTCTTAATACACTCTGTATAAAGAATCTAATACTACTTCATTAAATAAATAAAAATAAATAAATATTGGCGGATTTTACACACAGCGCCATCTAGCCCCAAACTAAGCAAAGCTTGCAGATAACTAGTAGAATACTGATATACTTTTTTTTTGTAAATACATACTTATTATATATATTAACACCCAGACACAGAACTAACATCTATGTTCATCACACAAATGTTTATCCTGCGTGGGAATTGAACCCACAACCTACAGCGCAGAAGGCAGAGTTACTACCAACTGATCTGCAAGTACAGTATTACCTTTAAAGTTATGCGCATTGGCAATTTTCGTGTTTCCGAAATGTAACCAATAGACAATCAATGTCCGCCCATTCCTCGTCAGTTACTAACGAACTTAGACAATGTTCTAACATCTCTAGATGATATATCGGATCAGCTCATAATTTTAATGGTAGTACCTACTGCACTCTTAGAGCAACACGGGCTTCCTACGGAAGGGACGTTTTATAAAACGTGTCAATGTATGAGTCATCTGTACACGAATTATTAGTGTATTGTTGGATTGTTTATGTGTTAACGTCATCATTATAGTCAGTTGGCAGTTTTGTTTTTGCA
The DNA here is from genome assembly GCA_912999785.1 of Hydriomena furcata. Classification (NCBI taxonomy): domain Eukaryota; kingdom Metazoa; phylum Arthropoda; class Insecta; order Lepidoptera; family Geometridae; genus Hydriomena; species Hydriomena furcata. The sequence goes on from OU538820.1 coordinate 23,415,046, forward strand.
TGTAAGTGTGCGGAACTGCACTTGTGTGCACATTTCCCCCCACAACGAACGCCAGAACTATTTTAATAGTAATCTATCGCTATGACTACTCCCTAGGAAGCCCGTGTTGCTGTAAGACTGCACTACGCATTTTGTGATGTGACCGGGTTCAAAGAGGAAGGTCGGCCTAAACAGACAACCATAAAAACCCATTATTATTAATTTGGCATATAAATTATTTAAGCTATTATTTAGGCAAAATCATAACAAGTGTTCATAAAATCGTGTAGTTGTCTAATTGTATGAAGATTGACTGAAAAATTAAGTTTCTATTAACAATATTTAACTCATTTATTATTTAAGATCTGCATTATCTAGTTTTATTTTATGTTTCATGGCTTGTTTTTATGAATCACTATCGTATCGACATATGACGATACCATAGTGATTCGTGCTCAGGGCATCTACTCCGCAAACCGATAAACGATATTATCACAAACGTCACATCGTTTCTGATTATATTTTAAAAGATGGTATGATTAACATTACTTTTGACAATTGACATCATACATTCTACTACGATAGACGACGATTTCTAAAGGTGTGGCCAGACATAGCGCGGCATTCGCAGGACACAAGTTTGCCGCGTGACTATTTTAAACATAAAGGTAACTGTTTGCGCGGCCGTCTTCCAATCATAGCACGGCTGCCGCGTTCTAATGCCGCGCAATTTCTGGTCACACTCACACCTTAAGAGTGCGGTTTGGCAGAATATATCGGATATATTTTATATCTACTATATAAAAGAAAGTCGGGTTTGTTACAACACTTATAACTCAAGAACGGCTGAACCGATTTGGCTGAAAAGGGAGGAGGTTGATGGGGAGGTAGCTTAGAACCAGGAGACGGACATAGAATACTTTTTATAACGGGAACGGGAACGGGAACGAGAACAGGAACTTAAAACATTGCTAATTCTAAAGCGATACGAAGTTCGCCGGGTTAGCTTGTATTATCTAAATCGTTTTGCGGAGTAGGCCCAGGCCACTGATAGGATGCCTTAGTAATTGGGGATTACAGTTGTGATCCTATTTTATATTATTTCATTTCTAACGCGGAGTTTATACAGAGTTTGTTTAAAACATGTTTATAAAAAAAAACTCCATCTATATCAACTTGTGTCGTTTTAAATAGAAATACGGCTAATTACTACATTTTTAGGGTTCCGTACTCAAAGGGTAAAAACGGGACAATATTACTAGACTTCGCTGTCCGTCTGTCTGTCACAAGGCTGTATCTCATGAACCGTGACAGGTAGACAGTTGAAATTTTCACAGATTATGTATTTCTGTTACTGCTATAACAACAAATACTAAAAACAGAATAAAATAAATATTTAAGTGGGGCTCCCGTACAACAAACGTGTTTTGCCGTTTTTTATAGATAATGGTACCGAACCCTTCGTGCGCGAGTCCTTTCACTTAACCGGTTTTTTTTCTGGTTTTGCTGACGTTTTGAAACAATTTATTCATATGTATTCGTCGATCTGCCGTTCATCGCGGTCGCGGACGATGCTCATGATGAAGAGAATCTGAATTATCTCGAAACGTCAGCAATACAAGAGAAAACGTGGTAATTAGCCGTATTTATATTTAAAATGATTAACAATCACGATAGTTTTAATTCTATTACTTGTGTCATAGTTCAAATGTATTACTGAATCATTCTATTAATGTACCTTTTTTATGTTAGTTATATCCTATTTTAATCGAACGGTAACTTTGTAATGTCATTATTCATGTGGTGTGACCAGACATAGCGCGGCATTTAAGCGCGGCATTCGCAGGACACAAGTTTGCCGCGTAACTAGTATAAACATAAAGGTAAATGTACGCGTCTCGCTGTCGTTCAATCATAAATTCAATGCCGCACTATATCTGGCCACACCTTAAGACGGTCAAAACCAGTTGACGATGTTTGCATGATCCGAGAAATAGATTTGTCTACAAAAGAATAGACAAGAATGACACGGCCCGTAGATACGTACGTAAAATTAGAAAGTTTAGAAATTACTTTTTTCATGATCAAACAGTAGAGAAATCTCTGGTTTTAACATTAAAAAATATGTTTTTTGTCTATACTTCTGTGATAGGAACTTTTCTCGAGTGTTTATGCTAAGCGTGCAATTCAGTCAAACATCAGCGGCTATCCATAAGCTCCTAAAGTAATATCAAAAATATTACTCGCGGTGCGAAAGTGACAACGCTATACGGAAAGTCACAACGCTTTACGGAAGGTGACAACGCTATATGGAAAGTGACAACACTATATGAAATGTCACAACGCTATATGGAAAGTGACAACGCTATATGAAAAGTCACAACGCTATACGGAAGGTGACAACGCTATATGTAAAGTGACAACACTATATGAAAAGTCACAACGCTATATGGAAAGTGACAACACTATATGAAATGTCACAACGCTATTATGGAAAGTGACAACGCTATATGAAAGTCACAACGCTATACGGAAGGTGACAACGCTATATGGAAAATGACAACACTATATGAAAAGTCACAGCGCTATACGGAGAGCGACAACGCTATATGGAAAGTGACAACGCTATATGAAAAGTGACAACGCTATACTAACTCGTATAGCGTTTTCACTTTGCACTGCGAGTAATACTGTTATAATATTACTTTAAGATTATGTTAAGCCTCCTGGAAGGAGAATATTAGAAATTTTCTATTAGTAAATGTCCATGTACCATAACTTTATTAAAAAATGCCATGCTATTATACAGTGGCATAAAAAAGTCCTGATGTAATAATTGTGATGATAATAAATATAGGTGTGATAGGGTGGGTACTTTTTTGCTCGGATACGGTGTTTGAAGTACCTACCCACTCTAGGGTTGTCATCTACCAAAGCGAGGTATATTCAAGGGGGCGCCATTAATTACGTGAGACGTTTAGGGGGGAGAGGGGGGTCTCGGAAAATATAACGTATTTTTAAAGTGTAACTTTTATAGAGATGGGAGGATTTTTTCTGCGCTGATTTATATCGTGCAGTGAGAGGGTTTCACGGGGAAACTGGGTTAAGTAGAACATAATAAATAATTATTTTTCAGGGATAATAAAAATAATAAAGAATTTTATGTTTTTTACAAATCCAATGCGACAAATAAGCATTTTGAAAATTCACGTAAAATTATAGGGGGGAGGAAGTTTAGCCAAATCTCATGACGTCTCACGAAGAGGGGTCGAAAAATTGCCAAAATAACCTCACGTAAGTAATGAACGCCCCCCAATCTAGACTTGTTGATGTAATAATATTCACTCAGCGCTTTGGTAGACGCCATCCCTTATTGGTCTGTCTCAGGCTTATTTACCGCAATGTGCCTTGTATTTTTAATACATTTTTATAGCTATATTTTGTAAATAAATCAATTATATTTGAAGATAACATACTCGTTTTATTTTTTATTAGGGTTCCATACCCAAAGGGTAAAAACGGGACCCTATTACTAAGACTTCGCTGTCCATCTGTCTGTCACAGGGCTGTATCTCATGAACCGTGATAGCTAGACAGTTGAAATTTTCACAGATTATGTATTTCTATTGCTGCTATAATAAATACTAAAAACAGAATAAAATAAATATCTAAATGGAGCTCCCAAACAACAAACGTGATTTTGTTGCCGTTTTTGATAAATAATGGTTCAGAACCCTTTGTGTACGAGGCCGACTCGCACTTGGCCGGTTTTTTTGGCTCCGGTCTACCCTTGTATAGATATGACCTCACATCATCATCTTCTTGCCCTTAACCCACTTAAGTGGGGTCGACACAACATGTACTATTCTTCCATAGTGGTCTTCCATACTCCCGAAATGTTTCATCGAAAAAAAAAACATTTCAACATCATAATTTGGCACTTTTCCAAAATCGAATTGCTTGAATGAAAAAAGTATTTTGCATCTCTAACCTTATAACCTTATTATTTTAAGATTTAAAATAAGTTTTCCGTTGAAATATATTTTTACAATGACAAGCTTTTGTAAAATAATTCAAAGCATCGAGCACCGGCGCGCTATCTCCTGTCACTTATACATTGTCATCGGAACTTGACAATTAAGGCGCTGCCAGTTCCTAAAACCGCGGCAGAAACGACTAACACAGTTAACAACGGCAAGCGTCTAGATGGCGTATGCGTATCGTAAATATTATCGACAGTTTTTATGAGATCGCGTTGCTGGTACCTACGTAGGCAAGTAGGGGTAGCTTTACCCACCCCTCATAACCATTTTCTCTTTTTCAATATTTTTTTAGAGTTGTTACCCATCTTTAGGTGCTTCGATAAATAACTCCTGCTACCGACCGCTGAAATGACGTCAAACACACGTCTGACGTTGACAGTAGTCACGGTGGTACTGATTATACTGATCCATGGGCGGCGCGTGGTCCGCCTTTGCTTTTCGAATAAATTAATGATATAAATTATGTATAATTACTTATCAAAAACCTATCTTAGTAGAAATATAGATCTAAATATTACCTATCTTTAACAATAAATCACAAGTTGATCTTAATAGTAGGTATAAAAATATTTCAATCATAAATTCTAAATCATTTTGAAATAATATCTTTATCGTGAAAAGTTTCTGCTATTATGTTTTCAGCTTAATAGAAATCTAGGTAGGAACCTGAAGTAATATATTTATAAAAATAGGAGATGTGGCTTGTTCAGAAGTATTTCTTTTTTCGTTTCGAAGAAGAGCAATCGTCGACATACAGGGCCTTAAGCTAAATTTTTACTCAATTGAAGTAATTACTAAGAAGTTCCGTTGTGAATGTCTGTTGAAAAGCTCTGATTGCATCATCAGGTCAGCTCTCTGTCGCCATATTTATTGTATTGTCATCGAAGCTACTTATGTATGCAAAATTTCAGGTTAGTATAGGGATAACTGCTTCAAAATTGAGTTGCAAGATACCACCCGAACGAACATAGTTATATACATACATTGCTAGATAAATAAAAGCTTCTAAAAATATCATTTATTCCAGAATGTAGCACCATCTAGACCGCTATATAAGAACTACGCATGAACCACTAGCGACATCTATAAATCTTAATGTGGACTAAAAATAAGGAACTCGATATAAAATCTAATCATAGAGACGTTCATATTTTAATGTCTTGATCAAGGATAAACTCTAGTTTTTTCATTTCGCAAAATGGCGCGGGAAAATGAAGACGTGTCTGTGCCAATGTTTTCTTGTCAGCAATGGAGAGACATTTTTCATAAGGTAAGCATTTTGTTTATTACTTATAGAATTAATCATATAAAATTGACAATTCGATTTCGTGTTCGTGTAGGTACCTACTTGACTATTAAAAAATATAATATATTTTAGTTTAAAACCGGCCGCGCTTGTGTACCTATCTATTTACCTGGTAGATAATCCGATTTCGACGATGTTTTTTCTATTGTGTAGAGAATATAGTCCAAAGTTGGTCCCATTTAATTTGTATATGTTTCGGTTCTTACATAAAACTGAAATAACTCTATTGTCTATTGACTTTTCGGTTGGCCGAAACATTTTCGTTAGTTTTTCATAAAAAAAAAAATTAAATAAGATCACGACTGTAATCAGTAGACATCCTCGTGGATCTCCAGGCGCCCAGACCTTTGAAGATGTATAAAGGGGTTAGTCAGAGGCACGTCCAAACATTACATTTGGCACATGCCCATATTTCACGTCGTTTTTTTAGGGTTCCGTGCCCAATGGGTAAAAACGGGACCCTATTACTAAGACTTGGCTGTCCGTCTGTCCGTCTGTCTGTCACAGGGCTGTATCCCATGAACCGTGATAGCTAAGACAGTTGAAATTTTCACAGATTATGTATTTATGTTGTCGCTATAACAACAAATACTAAAAACAGAATAAAATAAATATTTATCCCATACAATAAACGTCTTTTTTTGGCGTTTCATATTATGTAGATAATGGCACGGAATTAACCCTTCATGCGCAAGTCCTACTCGCACTGGGCCAGTTTTTTTGTTTTATAAATATCTTAGTTATTACAACAATTAGCATAGCTTAACCGGTAGGCTACAACCGACGCAAACAGGTTATCTTGCGAGTTTTTTTTCTTTTTCTAATTACAGCTAGGTCTAGGTCTCCAGGACATAGCTAGGCTAGCTATGTCCTGGCTGAAAATATATTTTAACCTGTTGATCCGATTTCGAAGACTTTGTACTTGCCCAGTTAGTTAGTTCGTTCTTAAGTTTTTTAGTATCTGCGGGACAAATCTTGTAATTTAAGGAGTAGAGAATAGACCCAATAGGCTTCTCATTTATTTATGTTTGACTAATACCTATTACCTACCTGCCTAGTACCTTCATAAAACATAAAAAAAACTATATCGTCCTACATTATTATTTATGTACTACAGATATTTTTACACAGAATAATAAAATTCCCCATTCAATTTGTTTTTAGGGTTCCGTACCCAAAGGGTAAAAACGGGACTATTACTAAGACTTATTGCTGTCCATCTGTCTGTCACAAGCCTGTATCTCATGAACCGTGATAGCTAGACAGTTCAATTTTTTTTTGTTTTTATAACGACAATAATGACATGAATGGGTCATTGTATCATTTTCGTCGTATAATTTTATTGTTTATTGTTTCAGAGTATCTAGGTAATAGATAATGGACTAGAATCTAGCTAGTCTATTATATAATAAGTAGTAGGTAAGTACGTTGTGAAACTCGTGGTAGGTATGTCTATTGTCTAGTCACTAGATGATTGAGGAAAACAGATAGGTGTAGATATTGCTGGCGATACTGTTGTGTCCACTCTAACATTCCTAAAAATCTTATTGCTTTTATGTTTAAATCTAAATTCGCGTAACCTCAGGATTAAAGTTCTAAAACGTAGGCTAGTTTAAAGTAATTTAACGATTTTTTATGTAAATTTAGTCAGCAGTTGGCTAAAATGTAATTTTGACTTTTTTATTTTTCCTTGCACATCTGAAGTATATAAAATAAAAACCGGCCAAGTGCTAATCGGACTCGCGCACGAAGGGTTCCGTACGATATTATTATCTATAAAAAACGGCAAAAGAATCATGTTTGTTGTATGAGAGCCCCCTTAAATATTTATTTTATTCTGTTTTTAGTATTTGTTGTTAGAGCAGCAACAAAAATACATAATCTGTGAAAATTTCAACTGTCTAGCATCGTGGTTCATGAGATACAGCCCTGTTACAGACAGACGGACAGCGAAGTCTTAGTAATAGGATTCCGTTTTTACCCTTTGGGTACGGAGCCCTAAAAAACGAAATGTCTAAAAAAATCTAAAAAGAACTTTCATTTAACAGTAAAATGACGACGATTAATCAACCTACCTACTTGGTTTTACCTAATGTAGGTACTTTACCATCCAAATTCCTTTTTCTGTTTCTTGGGAAATACCACGAAATTTACTTAGGATTCTGGGTATTTCCCTAGTGAACAGATGTTCAACAGATGTTATTGAGTAGTTCATTATCATATTTATTAGTCTATAGACTCACAGCTCAGTTGGTAGTAGCTCTGCCTTCTGCGCTGTAGGTTGTGGGTTCGATCCCCATCCAGAACAAATATTTGTGTGATGAACATAGATGCTCGTTCTGTGGCTGGGTGTTATGTATCATATGGTATGTAGGTATTTACAAAAAGAAAAATAGGTATTATAAGTAGGTACAAGTACAAGCTTTAGTACAAGCTTTGCTAGTTTGGAGCTAGATTATGGCGCTGAGTGATAATGTCCACCAATATTAGGTATATTATTTATTTAAGTATGCTTTCAGTGAAGGTCGTGGGTTCAATGGATTTTTCTGTTCGAAAATTTATATGCGCATCAAAAACACGTGCTTACAACGGTGAAGGAAAACATAGTGAGGAAACCAGTTTAGTGTTCTTAAGCGGCGATGGGCTTGCAACCTGTCACGTATGGAATGCTAACTACTGCAAAATGTGGGCATGTGCCAAATATAATGTTTGGACGTACCTCTGACTACCCCCACTAGACATCTTCAAAGGATCTAAGAGTCGGGAGATCTGAGAGGATGTCTACCGTACTAGGGGATTACAGTCGTGATCCTATTTATATATTTTATATATGCTTTCAGTACGATCTTAATAATGATGGTCGGTTATCGTACATGGAACTCAAATGCATCATCCAGTCTCAAGAATGCCCCTTAAACCTGCAGGAAAACTTGATCCAAACGATCATGAAACTCGCAGACAAAGATAACTCAGGTTTGTTATATTATCTTATCTTCATCTAAATCTATAATCTAACATATATGATTAAAACAAGTTTACATCTAGCTTTTTTAGACCGATGTTTAATACTTATATAAAATTCTCGTGTTCACAGTGTTTATAACCAAACTCCTCTGAAACGACCGATTTTCATGTTTTTTTGTGTATATTCGGTAGGTAGGTATGAGAATAAGTCGTTATTTTTTATAGTGATAAGGGTGACGTAAAGTTCTGGAAAAACGGGGGGGCGGGGGGAGGGCGGGATACACTAGACTCTAACAAAAATTGGCATTAAGTGCCAATTTTAAGCTTAATATTCGACAAAAGAATCCCTTAATCGAAAAGTTGTTTTCACAAACCCTCCTCCTATCTAACGATAGCCCACACCATGGGGAAAGCGAGAAAAAAACTACCCCACTTTAAGTGTAGGGGAAGTATCTTAAAAAATTGTTTTTCAAGATTTTATTCTACGACTTTGTTGACATTACTATATTAATATGTATAAATGTAGGTACATGCCAAATTGCAGCTTTCTAGCACTGATAGTCTCTGAGCTAAGCTGCGGACGGACGGACGGACGGACATGGCGAAACATTAAGGGTTTCTTGTAGACTACGAAACCCTAAAAAGGCTACTCGTTAACCCGAAAAACATAAACCGAGGAGGACAAAGGACGATTAGGTGTTTTGGGCTATGCTTTAGGTATCTTCACTTACATAATATAATAATAAATAATAATAATAATAACTAGCGACCCGCCCGGGCTTCGCACGGGTGCAATGCTGATAGGTACTAAATATACTACAGAATGTCTTTATATAAAACGTTTTTTTTTTCACAGCTTTCATTAGATTATTTCTGTTTTTCTCGAACGTTCGGAACTGCGCGCTTGACGCCTAGCTGCTAGGCCGGTCGCGAACGTTCGAGAATGTTCGAGTTACACGTGTTATTGTGAGTCAACCATAAAAGATAGACATATGCTGTCGTGGGATATTTTTTATATAATTTTAAGGAGAACATTTCCCTCATACATGATTTCTGTGTAGCTTTAACCATTAATGTTGCACACGCGACGGATGCTTAAAAAATGGAGTAACTTCTCCCGTTTTCCCAACAATTCCTTTTACTGCTCTGCTCCTTTTGATTGTAGCGTGATGAAAAGTATACTATAACCAGCTCAGGAGTATGAAAAATAATTGTACCAAGTTTCGTTAAAATCCGTCGAGTAGTTTTTGTTTCTATAACGGTTATACAGACAGACAGACAGACAGACAGACAAAAAATTTACTGATTGCATTTTTGGCATCAGTATCGATCCCTAATCATCCCCTGATAGTTATTTTGGAAATATATTTCATGTACAGAATTGACCTCTCAACAGATTTATTATAAGTATAGATAGATTAATAATCCTCTTAATAGTATTAGAGAAAATATTTGATTTGTAGTTTGTTTGTATGTTTGTAATGGATAAACCCAAACACTACTGAACCGATTTAAAAAAATATTTCACCTTTACCAAGCTACATTATATTATCCCTGAGTAACATATTAACATAAATTATAGAATTAAAACTAACGTGGTTGTTACTCATTGAGTGAATCACTTTTTGAGTTGTTCAAATCGTTTTATTCGTTTTGAAGTTATAATGAGTTTAACAAAATGAAAATTGTCTCGATAAACTCGAGCCCTCCCAACATGTTGTGTTCTCACGGGGCCAGCAGCGGGACAACTTGCGTATATTCCACGGATCTATCTCCATTCAAGCCATACCATAGCTATACCCATCCAAATTGATCTCAATTAGAAATGTCTGGCGCCTAGCATAACGGGCACGAGACAGCTATAATAATGCTATCGAGTTAATAGGTCTGTTCGCTATTTGACCCCACTTTGCCCACGTTTTAATTAATCCCATGCAAATTGTTGATTTGTACCACCTTTTTGGAATCAGTATGCTAATCCACCTGGTGCGAGATCAAACCTACAATTCTACATGGGAAACCCGTCTACAACGCCATCGAGTTCTAATAATTTTAAGTATCCTAAGTATCTATGTATTTACAAAAAAAAGTAACCTAAGTATTCTGGTTCACATATTACAAGCTTTGCTCAGTATGGGGCTAGATGGCGATGTGTGAGATGTCCACCAATATTTATTATTATTATTAATTCTAAGCTATTTACTAAACCTACAGGGTACGTGGAGTTCAATGAGTTCATGGAAATGATGAATGACCCAGAGTTGAAGGCAGAAAACACCTTAAATAGATTCGTCTTCTACATCATACCCAATAGTAAGTGATTACCCTACTTAAAAGTCATCATCTTCCTGCCCTTATGGTGTGACCAGACATCGCGCGGCAATCTAACGCGGCAAGCTGCGCTATGTTTAGTCTAAACTTTAGAGGGTAGCCGCGCGCGGCTGCCGCGAGCTACCTGCCGCGCTCAAACGGTGTTATTGTTCGTTCGCACGACTTACTTGCCGCGCTCGATTGCCTCATAATGTCTGGTCACACCTTTATAGTGCAACTACTTATGTATTAAGTAGTGCTAGATTACTAAAATATATTTACCTATCTACAAACACTATATAAACTTTAATAAGCACATTCAACAACCTTTTCTCAATAATTCCGTCCACCACTGTTAATTTTATCTCTATGTTTTTCCCCGACTCTTATTAGAGTAGTCGTCACATTCTAAATAGAGATGGAACCATATCGCATCTCCGCTATAGAGATGGGGCGGTCGATTTTGCCAAATCTCCCCTAAACGCTTCAAATTACCACCGACCACAGCCACTGGTGGCCAGCGACAGCAACTTAACATAACACACTTTTTCATATACTATTTCGTATAGACGTGCCGCACACGTGTAGCCGGTGGCGGCCACTCGCTACAGTGTCCGATATGAAAAAGCTGGCCACCAGTGAATGTGGTCGGTTGCCCGTTTGCGCCGAGCCTTAATCAATTCGTATCGTCATTTCCTATTAGATTAGGGCTGATACACACCACTTTTTTACCCTACAGAGCAATTTATTATCGTTTGTATCGATACAGACGCGCGTCTGTATTAATTCAAGGCGCGTCGACGCGGATTCACAGTGCGTTTAAAAAAACGTGGTGTGCAAAGGTCTACATCTACTGGCTGCGACTCGCGTGCGTATCGCGTCTGTATCGCTACAAACGCGCGTCGACGACCGACGACGGCGCGTTGTAACCAGCCACTTATTTAAAACACTTTCTGTTTACCCTTTCAGGCAAAGAACAAGGTATGAAGTACACTTGCTGGCCACCTCCCGTCTGCATGTTCCTGATCTCTGTGGTGGAGATTGTTCTGTTCTGTTCTAATGTATCGCTCATGAACGACCACGGACAGGGGCCTATCGCCAAATTGTTAGCATTCAACCCGACTGAGAGGCAAGAGGCGTGGAGGTACCTGACCTACATGTTCGTTCATTCTGAGTAAGTGAAGAGCTTGCTGTCACGTTTAATTAAAAAGGTACCTACCTACTTCAAAATGTGTCATGTGCAGAATGTAATGTTTATGATGTAAGGGAACTTACCCACACTACGTGACCCATATTTTAAAAATGTTTACCCCCCTCTGGGTGACCGCCCGTAGTATTTGCTAAGTAGTACTTTTAAGTTTTAATTATTATTCTTGTTTGAGCCTTCACCTTGTTCTTACGGCACCACACTGTAGCTAAGGATCATTGAATAAAAATTGATCATTGGTTGTCTTCAAAAATACCACGCATCGTCACAGGGGCGGGGGGATGTTATTAGGTTTTCGTCACGTAACCAATATCTTCTAGAAAAATCTCACGTACTAACTATACTAACGTACACAAACTATATTCAAATTCTTACATTTATACTTACATAACTTACGTTTCTTATATTTAAGACGACGGAATGACGTGCGCCTGCATATCGTAATACTAGATTTACACTCGCGTACGAGTCGCGAGACGGGGTGCGAGGCGAACCACGAGACGAGAGTGTGAATAGACGCTCGTGGCTCGCCTCGCGCCTCTCTCCTTTTCTATCGATCATGCGAGATGCGAGCCGAGACACGAGACGAAGCACGAGGCGAGAGTGTAAATCTAGCATAATAGTTTTCTAAAATTTTTTTTAGTGTGGTCCACCTTCTAATAAATCTCCTGGTTCAGCTCTTCCTTGGGGTACTCCTCGAGATGGTGCATGGATCGTGGCGCGTGGGGTTGGTGTACCTTGCTGGGGTTGTCGGTGGTTCTCTGGCGTTCAGTTTGACGAACCCGCTGTATTGCTTAGCTGGATCTTCGGGCGGCGTTAGTGCGCTTTCCACGGCGCATATTGCAGCTGTTATTTTGGTGAGATTTATGCTAGTTTATCTAACTAGGTAGGTACACAATTAAATACATTACTTATCAAATTTTAACTTTTACTTATCTACCTACGGGAACACTACTTTATTTGAATATGTGTAAACCTGTGTTCTGTTCTGTTTCTGTGGGTACATTACATATAATAAATACATTAGATATAGTGATAGATAGAAAATACTTTATTTCACACCATAAAGTACATAAACATCAAGAAATATGTATTTAAAAACAAAAAATATTCTGTACCCACATTGGTCAATCTTATCGCTCAGCGATCTCTACCAGATAATCTTTAAATGGTGATGGTCAAAAAGAAAGATACGTGGGGCATAGCATAGATGGTGCAAAAGGTGAAACTTACAAATTCCTAAAATATATTCATATTCTTTCATTACCTAAGTACATAGGTATATCTGACCAATTAAACTCTCTAATTCCTATAATAAACACTACCTACACAACATATCTAATTAGTTACCTACTAGCTAAATATTTACCTACACCTACACAAATAATATAAAGAAGCAAGTGTGTGTGACAGGTACACCTAGTAGGTACTTCCCTTTTAGAAAACATTAAGGCTCTGCGATGACTAGGAGGTCTGAGAGGATGATGTCTACCTTGACGATCACAGTCGCGTGAACTATTTTCTCTTCATCATACTTCACGTGTTTCCTCGGTTCGCGCACGTGGTACCAGCTAAATATAGCCTATCTTCCTAGCCCATGAATTCTAAGTAAAATTAAATATTTTATTCTAGTTTTTAGTAAGTATTTGTTGTTATAGCAGCAACAGAAATACATAATCTGTGATTTCTCAACTATATATCACTAGTACTATCTCAGCTATCTCACCCTTCGGGTACGGAACCCTAAAAAGAGATGTATTTAACTACTTACAATACAAGTAGTTACTTTTTGTTTCATTCTTTTTTTAGAACTGGTCCGAAATGAAGTCCGTCATCATCCAGCTCCTAGTATACTTGTTCCTGGCCACCATCAACATCGGTTGGTCAGTGTATGGTCTTTACTACCATCATGACCATAATGTTTCATATGTCTCCCATCTGGCCGGAGCTCTGGCAGGTAAGAAAAATAGGATCACGACTGTAATCCCCGAGTACAGTGGACATCTTCTCAGATCTCCAGACGCTTAGATCCTTTTAAGATGTCTAGTGGTAGTCAGAGGCATGTCCAAAAATTATACATGCTCACATTTTGCAGTAGTTAGCATTCCATACGTGATAGGTTGCAAGCCCATCGCCGCTTATAAGAATACTAACTGGTTTCCTTCACCGTTTTGAGTACGTGTTTTTGATGCGCATATAATTTTTTCGAACAGAAAAATCCATTGATGCGTGCCGGGATTCGGACCCACGACCTTCAGATTGAAAGTCGCGGTACCTCCCACTCTGCCAACACGGCTACATAATATTTTTTTTTCCATACTGCCTCTCCTACACGTAGAGGTACGAAAGTAACTAGGTAGCTAGGTACCTATAATTGATTGATGTTCATGTACCTACACAAATACCTAATTCTCTTTTTATTGTAACAGGCCTGCTAGTCGGTGTTGTAGTTCTTCGCAACGTTAAAAAGAAGAAATGGGAGAAGCAACTATGCTGGGGGGCAGTGGTCCTCTACTTGGCGCTCATAATCGGAGGTATCCTGGCCAACATCTTCTGGAGCGAACGGTTCAACGGACCAAAATACCCTTGCATTTTCAAAAATATTTTGTATGTTCCTAAAAATGTAACATCATTCCAGACGGAAAATAGACCTCCGTAGATTTCTAGAACGATTTATCTATGGGGCCTGCATTCAACGGCTCACCACCGCCTATCAGCAGGCTTATTGCTTAAAAATCGATCTTCATTGATTTTCATTGCATTTATTTTATAAATATTGGTGTCGCCGTCTAGCCCTAATCTAAGCAAAGCTTGTAGGTACTATGGGAACTTGTTAACTGTAACATAATATGTACAGTACCTACACATGTTTGTAAATACATACTTAAGATACATAACGCCCACACAGCACAGAAGAAACATGTATGTACAATTACATCACACAAATATTTGCCCTGGGTGGGGATCGAATCGAACCCACAACCTACGCTACAGCGCAGAAGGCAGAGTTACTACCAACTGAGCTGTGAGGGAGGCCAGGTCAGAGAACCATTCACTCTATTCCAAGATTCTATAATAGTTACTATGGACATTTACACAATGAGCCTGCGGTTCCGAACTAATTAATCTACCGGCCAGAATATCAGTAGGTAAGGTCAAATGAAACAACAAAATCAACATAGGTACAATTTCGAGTTTATTTTAAAAAATATACACCACAATCTTATAACAAATTATAATATATCTCTACTAGCTCCTGACCGCGGCTTCGCACGCTTGGTACTCAGATAAAATGTAGGTACGACACTTATCTATCTCTTTGAAAAAAATCATGTCGATTTGTTGCTCCGTTGCTGCGTGAAAGAAGGACAAAACAAACCAACACACTTTCGAATTATTAATAATAAGTATAAATATAACATATTGTGTATTTATTTACAATTATATAGAATAATAATACATTTTTTTCTTTATTATGTACCTAAATACTTGCAATTTAAGTCAGCCTAGTTTTCTTTAGCTCTGAATATCTGAATATCGGGTGTACTTTATAAGACTGCTGCTGAAAAACTGAAGGCAAAAGTACCTACCTACCCCCTTCTAATGCCCCGCTAGTGGAAACAAAATTGTTGTATCAGGATGTTCAACTTTTCAGTCGTTAATTATTTTTTTCAGAAATCATATATGATAATGGCAATAATGGCCGCTAATGAAATTACTTTCCGCGATTTTTTGAAAACGGCCAAATAAAAAGTCAAAAGATCGCTTTTGTTTTTTTTGGTGATAATCGATAAGATGCATGGTCTGTCTGTCTGTCAGTTTTCGGGAGCAGTCCCCTATTACATCCAGACAGCATGTGATCAGGCTCAGGCTATATTTTTCCCTCCATAAAGATTAGGTACATAAACCTAATGTACTAAGCAACGTGCATAAAATGTAGGTAATTTTATGCACGTTGCTTGTATTGATTTGTTAAAAAGATGACATTTGATGACATTTTGGAGCGTCAAATCGACCACCGATCTAACATAAAATAGACGTATTTTGACGGCCAAGTCACACAACATTCTATAATAATAAAGAAATCGCAGTAAAGAACCTCAGACTTGACACGACTTTGTCTAGATTTCATTACTTTTTAGAGATAAACAAGCAGCTCCATCGAGACTTGGCTAGTTTTTTACAGAATGTTTTTGGTGGGATTAATTTTATCTTTTACAATTCCACGGCAAGCGATTCTTTATATCTTCCTTCAATCAATTGTATTATAGAATTTCTAAAGTAATTATCATGTGATAAATGCGTTTTCTTGTATAGATCATAATATATTATGATAGCTGATAATAGAATCATTGTTTGAACACACAACTTACCTACCTGCGATTAGCAGGCTTATTGCGTAGAATTCGATCTTCACCCGCTGATTTTCATTACCGCTTTGGAATTAAAAAAATACCAATGTCATACCAACTATTTTAAAATCATTCACTCTATTCTAAGATTACTTAATAGTTTCTATGGACAAAAATCGATGTTCAGAGCCTCTACCCTCTAGCAATAAGCCTGCAATTTATACAACCTAGGCTGCAGTAGCAAAAACTCAATAACCGTCAGACAGATGACAGTTAATGTATTAAACATCCTTCAAAATAATTAGCTATTATGTTGTCGGTTTATGGAATTAGGGTGAGTTTCTACCTACGCAGAGCTATTCGGAGCGGACCAAACACAAAACTTGAATATTTGAGCGCTGTCATTGGTCCGCTCCGCCCAGGTCGAAACTCACCCTAAGTGAACATAGCCTTAAAGCCATCCATTGCTGACGCCGCGCCGTCGGTTGCGTATATCTGGTGACTGACGCGAGACGTCGACGTCAGCGTAGGAGCAAGGCTGGCCTTAGAAAATGATTAATGTTTGTCAAACATCAGCTACTAATACTTACAAAATTATTTTTCAAATGATCGTACACATAACTATAGATTTTTACACGGGTCTTTATCATGTATTACCTAACGGGCAAACTGCCCGCGACTATTGTAACATAACCTATCAAAACATTGGGCAAATATGTGTTAAAAGGTAATAAAGACCTGTTTAAAAATCAATAGTTATATGAATATTTACATTATAATTGATAATTTACACAAATGAAATGTAACTAATAATAGCAGAGATCATTTATGATGCTACACTCCGACTATTTGTGCAAAAGTTTCATCGAGTTTACCTTAAAGGGAATACGTGAACTAACACTACAAAAGCACTTTTTTAAGGCGACCAGCCAAACCTCAATCAAGCAGTTCAGGGTTTGTTGTGGAGTCTTCGATAGCTCACTCCACTATCGCAAAACTCGTTCATAATAATTCTACACAGGAATAAGTGGAAGACAACTATCAAACATATTATAGACACCCAGAACAGAGGATTCAAACCCCCGAGGCTATGTCCGTGTTTATGCAACGCTATAACATGGTGCTCGTGGGCAGGGGCTTCGACAACCTCCTGAACATGTATAGCATGCCTCAAATCCTCCATATGCTGCTTATCAGCTGTCACATACAATATAGCTGTCAAGGGCTCTGTCAGTTTTACAGGGAAATACTTCCGGTATGGCCCTAATTGTACCGGCGAGTCCAAGCATCCGGCATCACAAGCATAGTAATACCTATCTGAGCGATCTAGAGCTACAAATATCGCTGCTTTGTTATCCTCCTGAAGAATTACACTTATGTTCACGTGTGTCATATTGCCATAGTTCACACGTCGGAATAAGAAGTCTCGGTGTAGTTTTGATGGATGGATGTTATACTCCAAGTGCTGGTTGCTGAATCGCAAGCTGCCAAAGCTTAAGATCATAGCTTGGTTAACACCACTGGCACCGGCTTTTAAAAGATTATGACAGCCAAGTTTTTCTAACGTCAAAAGCCATACGCTAGCTACAGCGTTGAGATTTGATAGAGAGTTCAACGGTTTCCACAAATTAAATGCGTCTAACGTTGAGTGGCCTTCGTAACATCCTTCTGAATATGTTAATGTTCTAAGAATCTCAGATTTTGTGTTTAGTTTAATATGTTCCTCGTGTTCATAACTTCGTACTTGAGATAGGATAGCGTAAATTGTTGCATTTATTCGATCTCCGTTGATAATTCCCTCGGCTTTTGAGTCGGAGATATAAAAGCCGGTGTACCAAAGCCC
This sequence comes from Hydriomena furcata, assembly GCA_912999785.1. Lineage (NCBI taxonomy): Eukaryota > Metazoa > Arthropoda > Insecta > Lepidoptera > Geometridae > Hydriomena > Hydriomena furcata. Next base: position 23,433,050 of record OU538820.1, read on the forward strand.
GGTCCAAACTCTAGCATGGTTATCTCTTAATTGTCTAACAGCTGGTCTATCATTGGTCAATGATATTACCTTTTCCATTTCTTCTATCGCTCTCTTCTCAACAATATCCTTATGTTTAGAGTAGTCAGATTTTTTTATTGGCTTGCTATATTGTACAGTTGTTAGTATAAGTAGGTCCATCCCATCTCTAGCATCAACTGTGATGGTGTTACTGAGTTTACGGCAGACCACAGCTGCAGCAATAATACTCTCACTATCAGGTATTGGTATCATACCTGTGACAACTTCATACTCTTTTGTGTCAACTCCTTGATGTAGTTTTATGGTCTGTTTCACAGCTGTTGGCCATTCGGATACTCTTGGTGTGGATAGCCTTAGAGATTTCGAAGTAGTGGTAGGGTTGTTGATCAAAATCTCTTGCACAAATAGAGATGGTATAGTCCTATGTGCGTAGTATTGATATGAAACTTCTAAACCAGTGTTTGAGCACTGGAATCTATTCATTATCCCATTCTTATAGTCAGCTACTGTGAACTCCTTCATCTCATAGTCATCAACAATGTACAGAGGGTGGTAGTACATTGGCAATGACAGAGTACGGCCATACTTTATGTTTAAGTAGGAGTCATGTTCTAAAGCTAAGCCAACCAGTCCATTTCCCACGTAAGGCACATAGTTATGACTCAATGAAGATAGAGTAGCTGAAGTCTCGTGTCTTAAATACGCGTCGTATTCGTTTAGAGCGTCTTCGAAGGGATTTAAAAAAGTTTTTTGACATACGTTCTGGCGGCTTGATACACTCTCCGAGTCGAAGAGCCAGCTCAACAACGTCGGTCCGACGTACAGAATAAGAAAGATGACGACCAGGACCAGTAGTATCATCTTTTTTCTGGTCATGGGGCCGTCGATGAAGCGGTTTACACGCCTGAGGACTTCTCCGGCACGTCGGCTCATGTCGCCGACGTCAGTTCTTACCCTGTCCATTTAAATGTGCCCTCGAAACTTTAATAAAATACTTAGACGCTTTTTTCACATTGATTGAATGTAGTTTTCATTTTATACAGCAAGTTATTTGGTCAAAGTATTTAAAACACAATGCCTGTACGAAACGAAACGAAAATACGATCACTTTTTCGCTTTTATCAAAGTTTTATCAGCACGGTCTGTCATTCATTGTCATGTCATGTGATTTGATATTTGTGACAATGACAAGTGACACATTGACATTTCTTGAGTGCGTAAATGGTGGCATCTGTGGCTGTATATTTCATTCGAACGAAATTCTGACATTATTTATAGCTGTCAAAAGTGCCAAATACAAATTGGTGATTCATTCATTGATTCATTCATCTCAATCTCACACACAGTCAGTCAGACCAGTCAGTCAGCCAGCTAGACTCTGTTTGCTGCGTATTCCTTCCTTTCTCACCAGTTTTATTTATAAATTCATTTAAAAGACAACATTTTTAAACGATGATTACAACGATAAACAGTGTTTACATAAACTGAGAGCCTGTAAATCCCCGGGCTTATGCACTCATAACGACAAACACCAAACATGGGTCTGTACTTTCATACGTGTGTTTTGGCGATATTTTTTTTATTTATTAGCGAGTGCGCGCTCCGCTCTATAGAAGAAGATGACGAGTCTTTCTTGGAGCACCCTAAGTATACGAAATACGATGAGATGATAAAGTTGTTTGGGGAATTCTCGAAGTCATACCCGGAACTTGTAAATGTGTACTCGATTGGAAAGTCTTTTGAAGGACGAGATTTGACGGTGCTCCAGATATCTGAAGGTGTGAGATCGCACCATGCGGACCGCCCGGCGTTCAAGTACGTGGCTAATATGCACGGAGACGAGAGTATCGGCCGACAGTTAGTTATTTACTTAGCGCAGTATTTACTCTTGAATTACGGAAAAGACGATCGGGTGACAAAGCTTGTGAATTCCACGGATATACACCTGATGCCATCGTTGAACCCTGACGGGTATGAACATAGTGAGGTAAGGATATTTTCTTTGTTTATCTTAGTCATAATTAAATTCTGAAACCTAAATGACTCACAATTAGGGTAAAGGAATTATATTTGACCATAATCTGGTATTTTCCAGAAGCACATATTTCAAACGCATTCACACAATACAAGTAATAATAAACAACAAATAAAACCTGTTTTTATTTGCCATTCTCAAATTCAATAATCATTTATTTCAATAAAATCACAAGGATCACTTTGAAATGTCTTAGGAACTAGGTGAAGCTACGCCGATTCCACGCGACCATTGTCTAGAAGAATCAGGCAACAAACATGGCTTGGGGTCTACCTTTTTTTTAATGATCCTTTCCATAATGCTATGTAGATCTTCAGTGTTGTGCCAATCGAACAAGGTGAAAGCTCAAACAAGAATAATAATTAAAAGTACCTACTACTCAAGTCCAAGATAAAATCAATATTTACAATAATTTGTATTACAAAGGCAAATTAACTTATGTACGTACCTACAAGTTAGACACACTTTATCCTTCAGGTTTTTAAATATTTTTATAACTATAGATTTTAACATTTGTGTATATCATGTAATTAACTTTATTGTCATGGTCTGCCCGCGACCATGGCTATTGTAACATAGCCGAAACATCGGGAAAATAAATTAAAGGTAATTACATGATAAACACCCGTGTTAATATCTATAGTTATGTCTACTATAGTTCGGCCGTTCAGAGAATGCATTCCTGACACGTCGCGATTGAACTTATACGTAACTTTGTAATGGCGTTGCAGTTACGATAAAAATATTATTGCTGGTTGTTTACCGTTTTAACAATTGATGAGCATTAAAACAACATTATTATATCAATAATCAATTAATGTTATAATTTTGTGCCAAACTGAGTGTCAAATAACTTGGTAAACAATATTTTTCTAAATCTAAACTGCGCTAATACAAGGTTATGTCAGCGCTTTATATTGTTATCGTTTTATATTTGTAGTGCTGTGCTAACAATAACAGGCAATAATAGTATCGTAATCTGTTCTTATACAGTTATACTTTATAAAATAATACGTTTTGTTTTTCTTTTTAAGAATTTGAAAATAATGGACTAGAAGATAACTTTTATTAAATATAAAAATAAAACTACGACCAAACCGAACGCGCGAAAGAAAGTAGCATCGGTAGTTTCCACTTAAATAACTAAAATATAAATTTTAAATAATTCCGCCAATTTAAAACGAAAATAATCTTAAAAATAAATAAATAAATAAATAAATATTGGCGGACTTTACACACAACACCATCTAGCCCCAAACTAAGCAAAGCTTGTACTATGGGAACCAGTTGACTGATAGAATACTTATATACATTTTTTTTTTGTAAATACATTCTTATTATACATATTAACACCCAGACTCAGAACAAACATCTATGTTCATCACACAAATATTTATCCTGGGTGGGGATCGAACCCACAACCTACAGCGCAGAAAGCAGTTACTACCAACTGAGCTGTGTGGCCAGTCAAAAGTGTTTAAATTTTTTTATTGCAATTCTACTAAATTTGTACACCCAAAAGTTGTAAAAATTAAGGATATTTGGATGTTTGTGCCTCAATCAAGCCTAAACAAACAGATTTGGATGAAACTATATATAATATATATAGTAAATATAACTAAATATATGTAGCTTATGTCCTAGATAGGAAAGTAGGTACTACTAGCGTTGCCTCGGGTAGTAGTACAAGATAATGGACAAGATATGTCGTAAAACAATTACAGTTAATTTTCAATTGTGTTCATGCATAGATGAGGATAATACAAAGGTTTGCAATAAGGTAATGACCATTAAATGGATCAAGTGTTGTGCAAGGCTTGTGGCAAGTAAATTAATACATTATAATAAAAAAAAAATAAGATGACAACTGTAATCCCCAAGTACTCTCAGATTTCCAGACACTTAGATCCTTTAAAGATGTCTAGTGGGGGTAGTCAGAGGCACGTTCAAACATTATATTTGGCACATGCCCACTAACTATAAATAACTAAACAGTTCATTTTTATATAATTCGTTAGATAATCATACTAGCTAAGTAAATTACAGACGGTTTCTTTTTAAATTTGATGGTTTTCAAGATAATGCAGTTTTATCACTTTTTCCGTCTTATCCAGGTAGACTCAGCCTATACAAAACGTCAAAAATTTCACTTATCACCTTAAGAAATCCACACCAACAATGCTTTATGCTGCCTTTGATTTTTGACCTTGTTTAGTGGACAGCGAGTCACTACCTGTCATACAAGTTTTGTATAACTCAGAAATGGCACAAGAAAATTATCTTATTTTACTCAATGCTAAGGAAATTTATACCCTATGCTTTTTACATAAAGTTGATTTTACAGCTCAATCATGCTATCGTCTAGCTCCCTGACCTAACTATCGGCAAATGCAAATGTCACTGCATTTATGTCACTAACCTTTATTAAATGGATGCAGATATTATAAACAAAACTATTCTATTTTATATAGAAATACGGCTAATTACCACGTTTTTTCTTGAATTGCTGACGTTTCGAGACAATTAAGATGCTCTTCATCATTCGTATTCGCCGATCTGCCGTTGATCGCGGTCGCGGGCGATGCTCATGATGAAGATCCATCTGAATTGTCTCGAAACGTCAGCAATACAAGAAAAAACGTGGTAATTAACCGTATTTCTAATGATTAATAACCACGATAGTTTTAATTCTATAAAACTATTCTACTTATATTATAAATTCGAAAGTTTAGATGTTTGTATAATGACTCAATCACACCCATACATAATTTGGATATACATAGCCTATGCTCTGGAATAGAATATAGGCTTTTAAATCCAAGTACAGAATAAATAGCTGGGATGATAGCCGTGTTGCCCGAGTGGAAGCACTACATTTCGTTCCGTAGGTCGTGGCTTTGAATCCTGAGCACGCCTCGAAAGGATTTTTATACGCAAAAGTAATATTAACATACTAGCTGCTCGCCCCGGCTTCGCACGGGTGGTACCCGGATAAAAAGTAGCTTATGTGTTATTCTGATGTATAAGCTGTATTACTGTAAAGTTTCATTTCACAAATACACACACATACAATTCACACACACACACCCATTCAATCACTTATAAATTTTCGCATTAATAATATTAGTAGGATTAACACGTGCTTGAAACCGTGAAGGAAAAAATCGTAAAACAGTTTTTTTATATTTGACCTTAGGGTTTATCAACTAGATAAGGAAAACAGTAGGTACCTACATAACATTATTTGGGGTTTTTGGGGAAACCCCTAATGACTTCAATCTACTCTTAAACACTACTATTTTAAAGAGGTAAAATTTGTATTTTTGATTGTAGCTGATTAACTAAAAAAACCGGCCAAGTGCGAGTCGGACTCGCGCACGAAAGCTTCCGTACCATCACTACATAGTATAAAGCAAAGTCGCTTTCCGCTTCCCGCGTATGTATGTATGTATGTATGTTTGCTTATATCTTTAAAACTACACAACGGATTTTGATGCGGTTTTTTTAATAGATAGAGTGATTCAGGAGGAAGGTTTATATGTATAATACATGCATAATATAGTAGAGAAACACTGATAATTTTAGAGGTTTCTAATGTGATGTCGTAAATAAACACATTTTTTTGCGCTTACATTGCAAATGCTGGCTGAACCCCACGAGATATATCAAAATAATGTACTACAGTATTGTAAACCTTAAAAACGTCAACAAAAAAGTCCACGATGGTATTAGAAATGTCTTATGCACAGCGAAGCGGGCACGGGTCAGCTAGTTATGTATAAAAAACTGCAATAAAATCACGTTTGTTGGCAGCCCCCCTTAGTTGCCCCCCCAGTGTTTTAGTGCGCATATAAATGAAGTGCGTTTTGTCTATGCGATTATTGAAATTTTGTATAATTATTATCTAATTATTTCTCATAACAGGAAGGTAACTGCGAGTCGCTCCCCGAGTTCGCCGGCCGCAACAACGCGAAGGGGGTCGATCTGAACCGCGACTTCCCCGACCAGTTCGACAAGCACAAGTCCGATGACGACGAGTATCTGTTCGCGCACAGGCAGCCGGAGACAGTAGCGCTGATGAAGTGGGTGATGAAAAGACAGTTTGTGCTGTCCGGGAACCTGCATGGTGGCGCTATTGTTGCCAGTTACCCTTACGACGATTTGAAGTAAGTGGTCGTAACTTGGCGTGGAGAGGTAATTTTTTAAGAATTTTTTGTTCCGAATTTAACAAATTTTCGTTGGTTTTTTTAAAAATGTGCAAGATGGGCATGTGTCGAATGTCATGTTTGGCCGTGCCTCTGGCTAACCACTTCTATAAAGATCTGAGCGCCTGTGATCTGAGAGTATGGGATTGCAGTTGTGATCCTATTACATTTTTATAAAAATATATTTTTTTAAATTCAAATTTTAGCGTCATCATAGACAAAAATACATAACTCTGTTTTTTTTTCTGATAAATATTATACTATTAGTCTTAATAAAAATATAGTTAAAAACTAAAAAACCGGCCAAGTGCGGGTTGGACTCGCGCACGAAGGGTTCCGTACCATTATCTATAAAAAACAACAAAAAAAACACGTTTGTTGTATGTGAACCCCACTTAAATATTTAGTTTATTCTGTTTTTAGTAAGTATTTGTTGTTATAGCGACCACAGAAATACATCATCTGTGAAAATTTCAACTGTCTAGCTATCACGGTTCCTGAGATACAGTCCTGTGACAGACAGACGGACAGCGAAGTCTTAGTAATAGGGTCCCGTTTTTACCCTTTGGGTACGGAATCCTAAAAACACGTTTAAAGTTTCAAACTAATTCGACTTTTTGAAGTAGGTCAAAATCACGATCAAAAATTCCGTTATACATACAATCCAAGCTTATAAAAGCGTGTTAAAAAGACTAGACGTCTACTTCTGAGACACCCTATATAGATTTCTGTTTATTTCAACCAGAAACGGCAAGGACTGCTGCGAAGAGAGTCTTACACCAGACAACCTGCTGTTCAAGGAGCTAGCCAGCGCGTACGCATCACGCCATGCAGATATGAGCGCTGGTAACAAATGCCCTCCAGAGAACTTCGATAAGGGGGTAACAAATGGCGCTCATTGGTATTCGGTTAAAGGTAAGTAAATACAGCCCAAAAATAAGCAAAGCTTGTTATATATGGGACTTTTTTCCTAAAAACATACTTATTATACATATTATTTTACCATTAGAATCCTACATTATCCCTGATAACCATAGGCTATATTATTTACTAGAAAAAATTAGAGATCCCTATTATAACTTTAATAATGTAACCCAAAGTGTAAAAAAAAATGTTATAATATTATTAGTACACCCGTGCGACGCCGGGGCGGACTTTCAGGGATAATGTAGAATTCTAATGGTAAAAGAATTTATCAAATCGGTCCAGTAGTTTCGGAGCCTATTCAATGAAAACAAACAAACAATCAAATCTTTCCTCTTTATAATATACTAGCAGTCCGCCCCGGCGTCGCACGGGTGTAATAATGATTTTATGGCTATTTTTTTACACGTTGGGTTACATTATCGAAGTTTTCTTACAGATCCCTAATAGTTAGACTTTAGTATCAACATTTTTTTGTAGATATTGATGTCCTCTGTAAAACTGTAGTACATCACTTTGGTTTATTGTCAATAATTTTCGCAGCAACGCGATATACGATTTTATTTGGATTTTTGTCACAATGTTGGGTTACATTATCGAAGTTTTTATACGGATCCCTAAAGTTTTTGAAAATATTCTATAGCCTCTGTTCATCAGGGATAATCTAATGGTAAAAGAATTTTTGAAATCGGTCCAGTATAGTTTCGGAGCCTATTCGATGCAAACAAACAAACAATCAAATCTTTCCTCTTTATAATATTAGTATATAAGTATAGAAGAAAGGAGTGAGTGATGTGATGACGGCTGATAGAGGGAAATGGAAGAAGTACACATGCTGCTGACCCCACTTAAGTGGGATAAGAGCAGGAACATGATGATGAATTATTATTTTGTGACCAGGTGGCATGCAAGACTTCAACTACCTCCACTCGAACTGCTACGAGGTGACCTTCGAGCTCTCATGCTGCAAATACCCCCCGGCCAAGGAGCTGGCAGACTATTGGCAGGCCAACAGGGAACCGATGCTGGTCTTCATGGAGAAGACGCATATCGGAGTGAAGGGTACCGTGGTGGATGAGAATGGCAGCCCTGTCAAGGTATATACAAACTGACAAACCATTTAAAAACAACCGACCAAGTTCGAGTCGGTGTCGCACGATGGGTTCCGTACATCTATAAAAAATAGCAAAAAAAAAAAACATGTTTGTTGTAAGGGAGCCCCACTTAAATATTTATTTTATTCTGTTTTTAGTATTTGTTGTTATAGCGACAACAGAAATATATCATTTGTTAAAATTTCAACTCACTAGCTATCACGGTTCATGAGATACAGCCCTGTGACAGACAGACGGACATCGAAGTCTTAGTAATAGGGTCTCGTTTTTACCCTTCGGGTACGGAACCCTAAAAAACTAACAGATAGGCTATCTGAAATACCAGTCTGATCAGTGTTTCCCAAAGTGGTCAACATTAACCCCATGGGGAAATAAAAAAAAATTGAGGTCTATAAGGAGGTTCATGTAAATCGGGGTTGACAAAAGTAGATCTCATTTTAGCAGGTCGTGGCTTAAGATAAATTATATCGGTTCATTGTCACAACACTATCTAGCCCCAAAATAAGCAAAGCTTGTACTATATGCGCGGAAGCCAGTATGCATAAAGGGGTTACTGCATTTATACTATTTGGCATCTTCATGGTCTGATGAACATATTATGATAGAATTCACGTGAATAATTACCAAAACAATGGTTTCAGCCCAACAATGCTGTGTTTTCAATAGAAACTGGATGTTATGTCAAAATGTCTAATTAATTTGACAGGTGCGCTGATTGTATTAAAATATTTATACTCAAAACTAAACTCTTAGATATTTTAGTAATTTACAATTGCATTAATAGTCCGTATCGGTCTAGTGGGAGGTACCTCGACTTTAAATCCGAAGGTTCAAAAGGTTCAAATCTCAGCCGTGCATCAATGGATTTTACTAATAATGATAATGATTAAAACGACAATTTTTAAACAACATAGAATAGAGTATTTATCTATCTCTTAGTTTAAGCAAAGATTTTGTAACAGGCGATATTTATTTATTAATTATTCATATTTAAATAGACAAAACGGGAAATATCTCGCTGTGGTCAATGAAGTCTTGAACATTATCGCATCACAACTGTCACTAATCAAAACGGACCATAGACAAATAATTGTATTAACTATAGATTTTAAACAAGTTTGTTTGCTATGCTTAGTTATTGACTGCAAATGACCAAAACCGGGGTAGGCACCACAACCGGGTCTTTAACCATCACTACATAGTATAAAGCAAAGTCGCTTTCCGCTTCCCGCGTATGTATGTATGTATGTTTGCTTATATCTTTAAAACTACACAACGGATTTTGATGCAGTTTTTTTTAATAGAATGATTCAGGAGGAAGGTTTATATGTATAATACATGCATAATATAGTAGAGAAACACTGATAATTTTAGAGGTTTCTAATGTGATGTCGTAAATAAACACATTTTTTTGCGCTTACATTGCAAATGCTGGCTGAACCCCACGAGATATATCAAAATAATGAACTACAGTATTGTATACCTTAAAAACGTCTACAAAAAAGTCCACGATGGTATTAGAAATGTCTTATGCACAGCGAAGCGGGCACGGGTCAGCTAGTATATTTATATTGGTTGTATATTTCAGGATGCTCAAATAATAGTTATGAATAACAACCACACTGTGCGCACAACTGAAGATGGTTACTTCTGGAGAATGCTGCTTCCTGGACAGTACAATATCACGGCGAAGGCTCCCGGGTGAGTCTAAATATCTATTATATAATATTAGCCGTGTTGGCCGAGTGCGAAGTACCTCGACTTTCAATATGAAGGTTGTGGGTTCGAATTCCGGCGTGAAAACACTTGTTTAAAACGGTAAAGGAAAACATCGCGAGGAAACCAGTTAGTATTCTTATAAGCGGCGATGGGCTTGCAACCTGTCATGTGTGGAATGCTAACTACTGGAAAAGTGGAGCGGACTACTGGAGAGTGGAACGAAATATAGAAATAATATGGAAAATTTCCTGAAGAATAGTAAAATTGTAAAAATTTTACTTTTTTAGGGTTCCGTGCCCAAAGGGTAAAAACGGAACCCTATTACTAAGACTTCGCTGTCCGTCTGTCTGTCTGTCACAGGGCTGTATCTCATGAACCGTGATAGCTAGACAGTTGAAATTTTCACAGATTATGTATTTCTGTGGCTGCTCTAACAACAAATAATAAAAACAGAATAAAATAAATATTTAAGGGGGGCTCCCATACAACAAACATGTTTTTTTTGCCGTTTTTATAGATAATGGTACGGAACCCTTCGTGCGCGAGTCCGACTCGCACTTGGACGGTTTTTCTTTAAGATTACTAGCTGACCCGGCCACGCGTTGCTTTGTCAACATTATATCGCCATCAGTTAGAATATTTCGGAGCTAACAGATAATTGTGACTGTCAGATAATAAACAAATAATTTGCATTAAAATATTATTGTGACTATAAATTGAAATGTAAGGTACCATCTTTCAAGTTGGATCAAACTGCACACGGTGTGCATAGTTTGATCGCGGACAAACAACGTGACGCTTAATTTATATATATTAAGATATTCATATACCTATTTTAATAACATTATCCCTTTTATTTCCAGCTTCACATTATCCAAACCCATCACCGTCACGATTCCCGCCAACCAAACGTCAGCTGTCACTGTCACCCTGACAGTGACGCGCCGCGCTCGCTCCCTCTCCCCGGGTAAGTCGCTCCGGCTGCACGACAACTCGGCAATGACCACGCTCACTCACTTCTCGGTGTTAGCTGTTAACCTGCTATTGGTGTTTCTGGTAGAAGCGTAATGTAAATAATATAATATTGTAAGATATAGGGTAAAGTATCCAGTTACTGGCCATGTATTGTATACCCAGTTAAGTACGTCCGTCTACACTGTCATTATAAAGAGGTAAAAATGTAATTTATGTTGGTACCGAATAAATTAAAAAACAACTGGACCAATTAAAAAAATAGGCAATAAAATCATGTTTGTTGTATTCGAGCCCCACTTAAATATTTATTTTATACTGTTTTTAGTATTTGTTGTTATAGCGGCAACAAAAACACATCATCTGTGAAAATGTCAACTGTCTAGCTATCACGATTCATGAGATACAGCCCTGTGACAGACGGACAGCGAAGTCTTAGTAATAGGGTCCCGTTTTTACCTTTTGGGTACAGAACCCTAAAAATCATAAAACTTCTTTGCATTCTTATTTTAAAAGTTTTTATATTACATGACCAGTTACTGCATAGTTTACTCTACCTCGCGACAAATATCTAATAACAAATCGATTACTGTCAAATCGTGACAAGCGTAGAGTACTCCTGTCTGATGGTTATATATTTGTCTCACTCTAACACAATGAAAGGTGCCATAGTTTGAAAATGTCCATTTACGTGTTCTTTTCTTATTCTGAGCATCTTTGTAAGCGGCGATGGGCTTGCAATATGTCACGTATGGAATGCTCACTAGTGCGGGAATGTGTCAAGTGTAATGTTTACCCCCTTTAGACATCTTCATAGATCTTTAGTGCCTGGAGATCTGAGAGTATCTCTACCATACTTGGGGATTACAGTCGTGATCCTATTTCTATTTCCGAGCTGTACAAATATCGCTTCATAGCATGCCGAATACTTCGAGAGATTTTAAAAATCGACTTGATTTGTTTTCTTCCAATTTGAAGTCAATTGTAGTCAATTGTGAATAATGTTAAGGAGAAGTCTGTTAGGAGCATCGACCACACAACCTAGACTCCTCATACAAGGCGAACACTGTCAGACAACACATATGGGCTACAGGTACTGTGTAAACCACCGAGCGCGGCCAACCGGCCAATCAGAATGCATTTTTGACAGAATTGTTTGTTTGAAGAAATAAAGTCATTAGGCGTCTATTGAGCTATGTGGTCGATGGTTAGGAGCCATTAGGAAAATATATTTAAAAGCAATATGGTAGAAATTGAATTTAAATAGATTCTGTACTACAGTGATAGTGATAAAGAAAGCTGCCATTAATTAGGTACAAGTAATAAGCACAAATTAAAGTAATTTTAGTGCATAGCAATTTACTATATGGTTGTTAATCAATTTAAATAGAAATTGTGTATTCATCGATCTGCCGTTGATCGCGGTCGCGGGCGATGCTCATGATGAAGAGCATCTGAATTGTCTCGAAACGTCAGCAATACAAGAAAAAACGTGGTAAATAGCCGTATTTATATTTGAAATGCAGCATAGTAGGTATTATATATTTTTTTCGATGTTGTCATTTTTTTGATGAAAACTATTATAGATGTTATTTTTAGGACAAATGTGCCAAAATATGAACTCAAAAGTATTCCATTTCGATCTCAAAATTAATTTAACTTATTAGGCGATTCATTTTTGTGATTTAGTCATTAGATGTACTTATATTATATCAATTACCTTATTTGGTTTGTTAATGTATTTTGAATAAAATTTAAGACAACGTAGCTAAAATAATATTTTAATTTTATAAGAAACTAGCGACCCGCCCCGGCTTCGCACGGGTTTAATACATATAAACCTTCCTCCTGAATCACTCTATCTATTAAAAAAAACCGCATCAAAATCCGTTGTGTAGTTTTAAAGATATAAGCAAACATACATACAGACGCGGGAAGCGGAAAGCGACTTTGCTTTATACTATGTAGTGAAGATATCGAAATGAACTCTGACAAAAAAAAATGAATTAAATTAGGGTACTAGAATATAAGAAGGGCTGAGAGGGAGAGGGGGGGGGGAGTCATCTGTCATGCTGTTATGTCGACAAATTGACTTAACTATTTTAGCAATCAATAATTATAAATGAAAAGTAATAAATTAGTTATAATAAGGTGTGAAGTTCACCAACAAATATCCTAAACCTAGCCTAACTTACAAATCGGCATAGCCGTGAATACATACGTCCAAACATTCTCAAACTTTGACTATGTTAAATATTTGTGGTTATTTGATTAACATGTTGGTGAACTAGCCGAATTTAATAATTGACCGGGCCGGGCCGGAGCCGTTAGTAGACGGGCCCGGACGGGACACGGATCAGGCACTGTTTAATATAAACTGCTTGATACAAAATGTATGTAACGTTTCAAATCCGTGCCCCGTTCGGGTCGCGTACACGAAACGCCCCGGGCACGGCCCGGTCTAATATAAATCTACCCTTAGTCGAACAATATTACTTGTATAAGTTTATTTATATATACATTTTCTTATGTGCAAAGGTCAATCACCATGCTTCTATTTAACATAAGGTTCTTTACCTAACTTAATATGATAAAACTTACCCTAATATATATGTGATTAGACTACTCTCGAAAAACCAAACAAACAAAATTACCAATGCCCCTAGTCAAAACAAAATTGCTTATTATTCAAGGATTATTTATGTCAGTTTTTGTTGAAGCTAAAAGGCGAAAAATAATCGCAGAAATTCTATGCTAATGAAAGCGAAAATATAAATAAATAAAGTAAGGTAAAATGGAAAATAGAGTAGGCAATAATGGCCGCTAATTAATTTATTTCAAGGTGAGAAATTATTATCTTTATTCAGGCATCGGGATTTTAGAACAGGTCAAATCGAAGTCAAAAAGTTTCACTTTTTTCGAGGTCGTTTTTGGAAATGCTATTTTGAGCACCGGTGTGGTGCCGTTCGAATTTATGAAGTTAAATAAATATTGGCAGACTTTACACACAGCGCCATCTAGCCCCTAACTACGCAAAGCTTGTACTATGGGAACCAGATAACTGATAGAATACTTATATACTTTTTTTTTGTAAATAAATACTTATTATACATATTAACACCCAGACACATAACAAACATCAATGTTCATCACACAAATGTTTGCCCTGGGTGGGGATCGAACCCACAACCTACAGCGCAGAAGGCATAGTCACTACCAACTGAGCTGTGAGGCCAGTTGAAAGATTCTTCTACTTTGTTTTTTTTTTGCTGATAATAATCGATGTCTGAACATAGGGCTGCCATCCGTCCGGGTTTCCCTGGATTTGTCCTAGTTTAGAGGGCGTCCGGGGAGCGTCCGGGCGGGGTTTCATTTGTAGTCCGGGTTTACAATTTGGCCACCCGCGAACAAGCACTGTGCCGGAATTGTGAAATCACACTTTTCGATTAAGGGAGCCGTTTGTGAAATATTAAGCTTTAAATAACACCCGTAACACCCCCCCTGTTAACATGTCCGGGTTCTGAGCTCTAAAATCCGGGGTTTTCACGTGTCTTGTCCTGGTTGCCAAAATTTTAGAGATGGCAGCCCTATCTGAACATCAAGTTTCCGTTTTCGGGAGTGGTTTAACACTGTACCCTTACACTGTATATTAATCTATGTTGGTGGCCATTTGCAATAATGATAATGTGGATTGTCACATATCTGGTATGTATTAAAGTGTAGTAAATAAATATTAACCTTTTGTAAATAAACTTTTTATTCAACTCCTTAGTGCGTCGATTTAGAGCTTTTTAAAACGTTTATTTGAGAAATTACTTTTGTTATTGTACATGAGAGATTTTGAGGCGAATTGGTTAATTAAAAAAACTACTTTTTCCAATTTGTCGAAACATTTTGTTGTTTGTTTTATTTTAAAAGTTATTTATTAGAATATCTGCATTTCCTACATTTCTATAGAAGTTTGGTTTCTGATTAAGATTTTAAGATATTCAAAACATGAATTTTCATACAATTTGAAGGGCCTATAGGTTTTGTTTAGTTGTTAAAACATATAGTTGTTTTATCTCACGAAGGCATGTGAGCAGTACTTGTAGTTGTCATGTATATATACACGCACTTTTGTGTGCGTGACCGTAGCTCTGACGATACTGAGACTCACACAAGACGTAAGACATAACCGCCTTCGTGAGATAGAAAAACTGTACCAACGACACAAAATCCTAGTGTGGGTTCTGAACGTGTTAATTATTTAACTAATAATCTATTAATTTCTGCATGAAGCTTAAGATAACTAACTATTCTCAGTTAACTATATAATTTACTTTACACCTGTTATGCTCTGTTGATTTGCCCGTTTTTTTGTCACCTCGCTTTTTATCTTCCTTCTCCCTCTTTCGTGTACATTAATTTAAATTAAACTTAGTTTATAGATCACTGCATGTATGTGTAACAAAGTCTTTACTATGTTAAAAGGTTATGAAAAATGCATTTTAAACTATTTGGAGAAAGCGTGCCTTATAAAGAGCTGCTGAAATAGAAACATCACTCACACACACACCCATACACTCACACACTCTAACATCCACATACATGCAAAACCATTTACTCAAACTTACACACTCTAACATTCACTTACATAAACAATATTAACTCATATACATACACATACCCATTCACTTACACACTTTAACATTCGCTTACGTACAAAACCATTTACTTACATTCACACCCATTCACTTACGCACTCTAACATCCACTCGCATTCACATACATTCGCTTACTTACAAAAACATTAACTCACATACACATACACAATCTAACATTCGCTTACATACAAAACCATTTACTTACATTCACACTCATTCACTCACATTCACTCACATTTACATGCACACGCTAACATTTACTTACATACAAAAACACCCAGACACATCCTTGCGGCTTACGTACATCTAACCCCGGGCGCATCAACAGTGCATAGCAGGCAGCCTCGTCACAACATCGACGGTCTATCCCCAGAGGACTTCACTCATCACAACTACACCATGATGGAGAGCGTCCTGCGAGGAGTCAGGGAGCAATGCCCCGAGATAACGAAGCTGAGCAGTGTGGGGAAGTCTGTGGAGGGGAGGGAGTTATATGTGCTGGAGATCACCAAGGATCCGGGAGTCCATAAGCCTGGTGAGATACTTTTTATAAGATTTTGCTTTTTAACTTATCTTTCTCGTGAAAAGCCGTGTTGGCCTAGTGGGAGGTACTATGATTTTTAATTCGGAAGTCGTGGGTTCGATTCCCGGCCGTGCATCAAGGATTTTTCTGTTAAGGCGCTCCCAGTCGACAATTGTTTTTGTTCGAAACGAAAAAATAAATACTTGTGAACAAGCCACATCTCCTATTTTATAATTAGGGGTCGGCGTAGGTAGTGCTAATTTGGGTCAATGAACCTGAATGATAATGTTAATGTGGACATGCCCCGGGAATTTGCCATGGAAATCCCGGGAATATTTTTCTGAATGTCAATTTAAATGAAGTTAAACTGTTTAAGATATCATAAGTACGCACGACGAATTATTATCAGACTACTAATTTCTGGTTTGGACTGGTCCCGCACAGTGCTGTTTGCCATACTGGTCAATAGGCGGGATCTTATTATACTGGAAGCGGTTGGCTTGATATTATATCGTCATTTGTACAACTACAACTGGTTTAGTTTGTTCGTTATATGTATAGTATATATTTTGACCAACTGAATTTTTTATTATTTATTTTTTAGATTTAGACGGCATATCAATATAATATAATATATATATATATATATTTTATTCTACCGACCGCTGCAATGACGACAAACACACGTCGGCGCGTGGTCCGCCTTAGCTTTTTGAATAAATTAATGATATAAATTATTTATAATTACTTATCAAAAATCTATTCTAATAGAAATCTAGATCTACATATTACCTATCTTTAACAATAAATCACAAGTTGATTTTAATAGTAGGTATATAAAATATTTCGATCATAAATTCTAAAACGTATCATTTTGAAATAATATCTTTATCGTGAAAAGTTTCTGCTATTATGTTTTCAGCTTAATAGAAATCTAGGTAGGAACCTGAAGTAATATACTTATAAAAATAGGAGATGTGGCTTGTTCAGAAGTATTTCTTTTTTCGTTTCGAAAAAGAGCAATCAGCGACTGGGAGCCCCTTAACAGTTACTTAGAACGTCGAAGAAAAACATTGTGAGGAAACCAGTTAGTATAAGTAGGTAGTATACCTTGTAAGCGACGACGAGCTTGCAATTCAAATTCAAATTCAAATTCAAAAATCATTTATTTCAATAAAATCACAAGGATCACTTTGAAACGTCTTAGGAACTAGGTGAAGCTACGCCGATTCAAGCCAAGCCTAGAAGAATCAGGCAACAAACACGGCTTGGGGTCTACCTTTTTTTTAATGATCCTTTTCTAAAGCTATGTAATAGCAAGGTATGGAATGTAGAACTACTGCAGAATGTGGGCATGTGTCAAATGTAATGTTTGGGTGTACCTCTGACTACCACCTTTTAACATTTTGGATTAAGGATCTTGGCCCCTGGTGATTTATGAGGACGATACCCAACCTTACTTATACTACCTACCTTTTTAGGGTTCCGTACCCAAAGGGTAAAAACGGGACTCTATTACTAAAACTTCTCTGTCCGTCTGTCCTTATGTATTTTTATTGCCGCTTTAACAACAAATACTAAAAGCATAATAAAATAAATATTTAAGTCCTATACAACAAACGTGTAGGGTTCCTATACAACAAACGTTTTAGGGTTCCGTACCCAAAGGGTAAAAACGGGACCCTATTACTGAGACTTCGTCGTCCGTCTGTCTGCCACGAGGCTGTATCTCATGAACCGTGACAGCTAGACAGTTGAAATTTTCACAGATTGTGTGTTTCTGTTGCCTCTATAACAACAAATACTAAAAACAGAATAAAATAAATATTTAAATGGGGCTCCCATACAACAAACGTGTTTTGTTGCCGTATTTTAATAGATTATGATACGAAACCCTTCGTGCGCGAGTCCGACTCGCACTTGACCGGTTTTTATTTAAAGAATAATATATGCCTATTCAATTCACAACACATCTAATACAACCTTCCCTCCAGGTAAACCCGAGTTTAAGTACGTAGCAAACATGCACGGTAATGAAGTGGTCGGACGTGAGTTACTACTACTGCTTGCCAAGTACCTCTGCTCGGAGTACTACAAAGGGGATCACAGGATCCAGATCCTGTTGAATACCACAAGGATACATCTGATGCCGAGCATGAACCCGGACGGATATGAGAACAGCAAGGCAGGTAAGGTACCTAACATATCTTCTGTACAACTTTGCGCAAAAGTTAATCTAAAAGCTAATCTGATTCTGATAAGAGCGTATCTACCTTTGATTCTAAATAAATAATTAATATTGTTTATGCGATGTGAGAAATGTGCACCAAATTTATATCATCGCCATCTAGCCCCAAACTACTTAATGTGTTATCTATATATATATAGAACTCTTGCGTTACTGACTGACTGCCGGATCTATCCTAGAAATTTGGATTGTGTATTCCCCTTAGTGTGTAGAGGTGCACTTAGAAAATAATTCGAAAAATTCATCCCCTAAGTGAGTAACACGTTTACTGTTGAAGTCTATTTGAAAATAACTTCACATAAACGAATTCGCGAGTGTTTCCACTAGTCTTGTATACAACATTGCACAATAAAACTAATCTGATTCTGATAAGAGCGTATCTACTAAATAATAAATATTGGTAGACAATTCTCACATCGTCATATAGCACCAAACTATACAAATCTTGTACATACTACAGGGTTTTTTGTGAATTAGTCTATACTGTCCCACTGTGCCTCCCTCGTCATTTTCCACCTTTCTCGGTGCCGTGCTATTTCTTGCCAAGTATTATGTACTTTTTTAGGGTTCCGTACCCAAAGGGTAAAAACGGAACCCTATTACTAAGACTTCGCCGTCCGTCTGTCTGTCTGTCTGTCTGTCCGTCTGTCTGTCACAGGGCTGTATTTCATGAACCGCGATAGCTAGATAGGTAAAATTTTCCCAGATTATGTATTTCTGTTGCTGCTATAACAACAAATACTAAAAACAAAATAAAATAAATATTTAAGTGGGGCTCCCATACAACAAACGTGTTTTTCTTGCCGTTTTTTATAGATAATGGTACGGAACCCTTCGTGCGCGAGTTCTACTCGCACTTGGCCGATTTTTTAATAATGGTAATTTTCTTTTAGGTGACTACAGCAGCCTCCATGGAAGACCGAATGCCCACCAAGTGGACCTAAACAGAAACTTCCCTGACCAATATGGACCCACTCGGGTAATTCTGATAATATTCTTTATCTATTTATTTAATCTATTTTGTTCTATTCGCAAAGTTAAGCACTACAAGAAGTTCACTACGTGTTAGCCGAATAAGAGGTACCTCAACTTTAAATCCAAAGGTCGTAGGTTCGAATCCCGGCAGGAAAACGGGTTTTTCTGTTTGATAAATGTGTGTGCGATAAGGTAAACAATGTGAGGAAAACAGTTAGTATTCTTATAAGCGGCGATGGGCTTGCAACCTGTCACGTGTGGTATGCTAACTACTGCAAAATGTGGGTTTTTGCCAAATGTACATGTTTGGACGTGCTTCTGACTGCCCCATTTGGCCAGCTTCAAAGTGGCTGGATCCCCAAGTACGGTAAACATTTTTAGATCTTTATAGACAACTATAGGGGATAGTCAGGTCTTATAACACAAGTATTTATTACTTAAAAGAAGGCTCCAACCTAGTTATAGATTTATGTAATTTTGGGTACAGTAATAAATAATTAAGCCGTGTTGGCCGAGTGGGAGGTACCTCGACTTTCAATCTGAAGGTCGTGGGTTCGAATCCCAGCGTGCATCAATGGATTTTTCTGCTCGAAAAAATTATATGCACATAAAAACACGTGCTTAAAACGGTGAAGGAAAACATCGTGAGGAAACCAGTTTGTATTCTTATAAGCGGCGATGGGCTTGCAACCTGTCACGTATGGAATGCTAACTACTGCAAAATGGGGGCATGTGCCAAATATAATGTTTGGACGTGCCTTTGACTACCCCCACTAGACATCTTTAAAGGATCTAAGCGTCTGGAGATCTGAGAGGATGTCTACCGTTCTTGAGGATTACAGTCGTGATACATTGATAATTTAGTTCTTTTTTTATTTTGCTTATCACTACAGGGTAATCAGAGGCACGTCCACTTTGTATTACACTAACGTTTATGTATTATTTTCCAGTTCAATAAAGTTCAAGAGCCGGAAACTCAGGCAGTGATGGACTGGTCTCTCGGCATTCCGTTTGTGCTGTCAGCCAACCTGCACGGCGGCGCTTTGGTGGCTAACTACCCTTATGACGGCAGTAAGATTATGGAGAGCGGAATCGAGAATCTGTCGCCGGACAATGACGTGTTTGTGCATTTGGCGCACGTGTACTCGGACGTGAGTGTTTCAATTACTTAGTACCTATTATAAAAAAAAACAGGTCAGTAGGGCTCGCGCACAAAGGGTTCCGTACAATTATCTATAAAACGCAAAAAAGAACACGTTTGTTGTATGGGAGCCCCACTTAAATATTTATATTATTCTGTTTTTAGTATTTGTTGTTAACGCGGCAACAGATATACATAATCTGTGAAAATTTCAACTGTCTATCTATCACGGCTCATGAGATACAGCCCTGTGACAGACAGACGGACAGCGAAGTCTTAGTAATACGGTCACGTTTTTACCCTTTGGGTACGGAACCCTAAAAAATAAGTTATGTGTTGAAATATATTTTTCAAAGACAAAAAAATGATGTCAAAATTGTCATGTCAGATTTTTTGCACACCAGCGCCATCTATACCAAAATCATCCCTTTTGCGTTTTGTTATCATTTTGGGGATGTTTTTCATATTTTAAAGTAGTCTATGTTTTATTCTGGCATTATACCTACATCTACAGCACATTTCAACTTAATCCGTACTGTCATTGAGGCCTGATTGAGGCACAAACATACAAACAAACTCACAAACTTTCGCATTTATTATATAACAAAGGTTTTTATCTGTATTCTTGCTGCTTTTCTTCAGGGATATGAAATAATACTGGTAAGGATAGAACCACTAGTATATGTGACTAGTGAAAACCCTATTTTAAAATATACAATTTTTTTTTTAATTATTATGATTATTATTATTATTTAGACAGCGCCATCTTGCCCCATACTTTGCAAAATTTGTACTATGGGAGCCAGATAACTAGTAGAATACTTATATACATTTTTTTTTACTTCTACCCCCACTGTACTCTGTAAATTGTGGGGCATTAAGGGGCTCCCAGTCGACGATTGCTCTTTTTCGAAACGTAAAAAGAAATACTTCTGAACAAGCCACATCTCCTATTTTTATAAGTATATTACTTCAGGTTCCTACCTAGATTTCTATTAAGCTGAAAACATAATAGCAGAAACTTTTCACGATAAAGATATTATTTCAAAATGATACGTTTTAGAATTTATGATCGAAATATTTTATATACCTACTATTAAAATCAACTTGTGATTTATTGTTAAAGATAGGTAATATGTAGATCTAGATTTCTATTAAAACAGATTTTTGATAAGTAATTATACATAATTTATATCATTAATTTATTCGAAAAGCTAAGGCGGACCACGCGCCGACGTGTGTTTGTCGTCATTGCAGCGGTCGGTAGGATTATTTATCGAAGTGATTAAAGATGGGTACATCTTTATTCACATATACTATACATTATAAAATAGGAGATGTGGCTTGTTCACAAGTATTTCTTTTTTCGTTTCGAACAAAAACAATCGTCGACTGGGAGCGCCTTAAGTACAATTCCACTGTACTCCAGGAATACATAGTTTTATTTTTATTAACCTTACTCTTTTGTTATTTTAGGCTCATCTTAAAATGCACTTAGGACAGCCCTGCAAAAACTATCCGAAGGAGAATTTTCCCCATGGAATCACTAATGGAGCTATGTGGTAAGTTTGAAGATATATATATCCAGACGCTTAGATCCTTCGAAGATTTCTAGTGGGGGTAGTCAGAGGCACGTCCAAACATTATATTAGGCACATGCCCACATTTTGCAGTAGTTAGCATTCCATACGTGACAGGTTGCAAGCCCATCGCCGCTTATAAGAACACTAACTGGTTTCATCACTATGTTTTCCTTCACCGTTTGGAGCACGTGTTTTTGATGCGAATATAAATTTTACGAACAGAAAAATCCATTGATGCACGCCCGGGTTCGAACCCACGACCTTCAGATTTAAAGTCGAGGTACCTCCCACTAGGCCAACACAGCACGACAAATTAAAAAAATCAAATTAATTCTGTTCGAAAAATTTATATGATCATCAAAAACACGTGCTCAAAACGGTGAAGGAAAACATCGTGAGGAAACCAGTTAGTATTCTTATAAAGCGGCGATGGGCTTGCAACCTGCCACGTATGGAATGCTAACTACTGCAAAATGTGGGCATGTGCCAAATCTAGACATCTTCAAAGGATCTAAGCGTCTGGAGATCTGAGAGGATGTCTACCGTACTTGGGGATTACAGTCGTAATCATTTATCACTACATAGTATAAAGCAAAGTCGCTTTCCGCTTCCCGCGTCTGTATGTATGTATGTATGTTTGCTTATATCTTTAAAACTACACAACGGATTTTGATGCGGTTTTTTTTTAATAGATAGAGTGATTCAGGAGGAAGGTTTATATGTATTAAACCCGTGCGAAGCCGGGGCGGGTCGCTAGTTTATATGTAATTTTATTTTATTTGTCTATTTCAGGTACGTCCTATCAGGAGGTATGCAGGACTGGAACTACCTTCACACCAGCGACATGGAGATAACTTTGGAGCTAGGCTGTCACAAATTCCCGCCGGAAGCTGACATTCCGGAATACTGGAAGGACAACAAGGAGGCTCTTTTGGAGTTTATAGAAGAGGTTTGTATCAGAACTGTATAGACATCTCAGATTTCCAAATGCTCAAAATATAGCTAAAAGGGTTAGTCAGAGGTATTTCCAAACATTGCATTTGGAAGATGCCCACATTTTGCAGTAGTTAGCATTACCACACGAGACTGGTTACAATATATAGATGTCTTAGATCTTCTTGCGCGCAAAACTTTGAATATGTCTGAATGGATGGTCAGAGGCACGTCCGAATATTGCATTTGTTGCATGTATTGCGTTCCTCACTCACGATGTTTTCCTTCACCGTTTTGAGCATGTGTATTTGATGCGCATTTACATTTTAGAACAGATAACTCTTTTAATGCACGAAAGAGATTCGAACCCACGGCCTTAGACTTAAAGTCAAGGTATCTACAACGCGGCCAACACGGCCATTTTTTATCGATCTTTGGCGACTTTATTGTACAACATTAAAATTCCTAAAGATTTAAAGATTTTTTTGGGGAAAATAAATAAATATTGGTGGACATTATCACACAGCGCCATCTAGCCACAAACTAAGCTAAAGCTTGTACTATGAGAACTAGATAACTGGTAGAATACTTATATACTTTTTTTTAGTAAATACATACATATGATAAATGTAGCCTAATTCCTTTCCAAGACTAAACTATCTCTATATACAATTTTATCTTAATCGGCCCAGCGGTTTGGCCGCGATAACATCACAGACAGAAAGACAGAGTTACTTTCTTATAATATTAGTATACATTAAGCTGTTTATTACATAAGGTAATATGTGAAATATTTGGTTTTTTGGGCTGAGTCTACTAAAGTACTAAAAAGTGATAAAACCGCATTATCTTGAAAACCATCAAACTTAAAAAGAAACTGTCTATAATTTACTTAGCTAGTATGATTATCTAACGAATTATATAAAAATGAACTGATTAGCTATTCATAGTTTTGATTAAAAACTAAACTAGTGTTTTTGAAGAGTCAACTTTGGAAAATAAATCTATCGAGTAAAGTTTCACCAATCGTGTTTCTGTCTATAATTTATCTAGATTATATCCTTAAGTTATCTTTGTCATAAAAAACAAAACTGTATGTTTTGCGCTTATTGAGAAAAAACGATTCTGCATTCATCATAAACATTTATTACTCGTCCAAAAATAAAATTAATAAATACTTTTATATCCAGGTGCACAAGGGCGTGACAGGCTTCGTCCACAGTCACATCGGAAACCCAATCGCGAACGCCACAATCACAGTGAGCGACATCCGGCACGGCGTCCACTCCGCCATAGATGGCGATTACTGGAGGATCTTGCGACCTGGCACCTATAATATCACTGCGTCCAAAATAGGGTGAGTACTCTATATACCTATACTAGCGACCCGCCCCGGCTTCGCACGGGTTTAATACATATAAACCTTCATCCTGAATCACTCTATCTATTAAAAAAAACCGCATCGAAATCCGTTGTGTAGTTTTAAAGATATAAGCAAACATACATACATACATATTACATACAGACGCGGGAAGCGACTTTGCTTTATACTATGTAGTGACTAATAGACTGGCCTAACAGCTCAGTTGGTAGTAATTCTGCCTTCTGCGCTGTAGGTTGTGGGTTCGATCCCCACCCAGGACAAATATTTGTGTGATGAACATAGATGTCTGCTCTGTGTCTGGGTGTAGTATGTATTTACAAAATAAAAAAGTATTTAAGTATTTTATCAGTTATCTAGTTTCCATAGTACAAGCTTTGCTTAGTTTGGGGCTAGATGGCAATGTGTAAAATGTCCACCAATTTTTTTTTTTTTTTAACCGCTCGGCCGATTGTGATAAAATATTCATATAGAGAGAGTCTTAATTCTTGGGATGGACATACATAGGCTACTTTTTAGGGTTTCGTACCCAAAAGGTAAAAACGGGACTCTATTACTAAGACTTCGCTGTCAGTCGCTAGACAGTTGAAATTTTTACAGATGCTGTATTTCTGTTGCCGCTATAACAACAAATACTAAAAACAAAATAAAATAAATATTTAAGTGAGATTCCCATGCAACAAACGTGTTTTTTGCCATTTTGGTACGGAACTCTTCGTGCGCGACTCGCACTTGGCCGGTTTTTTAACGTAATTATGTTCTTCCACAGCTACGAAAGTGTGACAGAGCAAGTGACAGTGCCCGAGAAAGGATCAGTGAGCCTCAACTTTACACTAATGGCTGACGATCCCCAACACTGGTCCTCGGCCTACGACTTCCGGTAAGTTGGACCTTGTGCTGTGGGAATTAGGTTGATTTTTGTGTGACTCGCTTCTGTTTTTTTGTATGCACTACTTTGTAAGGACATATTTTTAAAAGGCTTTTGGGGGGCTTGTTGTCTAGTATCCGATGTTTATCGATATTCACCAAAATTTAAAACGATTATCCGATTATTCGAATATAATGTTGGAATAGATTGAATGATTCTATAATAGTAAGTATGACATTCATTAAATTCGAAAGCTGTGGCAATGAATATCAGCGGTTGAAGATCGATTTTTACGCAAAGCCTGCTGGACTTTGTGTGATGAAGGTAGAGGTTTGTTCTGTGTGAGCTAGATAGGATAAAGCATTTTCATTCATTCATTCATCTTTCACTCACACGGCTTCAAAAACTGTCACTGTCACTGTGGTGACATCGTCGATTTCAGACAGTTATATGGGTAGTTCGGTTTTGACAGACTGAGCTTGAAATAACGATCATCCAATTGAACCTCCATCGAACATCGATGGTGAACATCGGAAATTAGACAATAAGCAAGTGTTTTGTGTGACATGATAGATATTTTGCTTATAAGCTAAAGTTTACCTACACGTACGGGTTCGTTAGTGCTTCAGATATTTTCCAGTTAAGATTATGTATTTACTAGGATAATAACTTCGATTCTGTTGTGACATTAAACTTTAGAATGAATATAACACAATAGTAACTGTTTAGCCATACCCGTCGTTCAATCATCCGTTTAGTGCTGGTAAACTTTAGCGTTTAGTTTTTGCATATTTTTATTTTTTAATGCACTATATTTTATATATACTATCACGGAATCGAATTTTATATCTTTTAATGCATTTTTGTTTAATAGTTATATCAATCTAGACTTTAGACTAGAGCTATAATTATCAGTTAAATTACTAGCGTTATACTTAAGGTGTGACCAGGCATAGCGCGGCATTTGAGCGCGGCAATCGCAGGACACTAGTTTACCGTGTGACTAACATTAAACAATGTGCGCCTGGCCGTCGTCCAATCATAGCGCGGCTGCCGCGCTCGAGTGCCGCGCAAAGTCTAGTCACACCTTTAATCTATACTAATATTATAAAGAGAAAAGTTTTGATTTTTAGTTTTTTTGTATGTTTGTAATGGATAAACTCAAAAACTACTGAACCGATTTCAAAAATTCTTTCACCGTTACCAAGCTACATTATCCCTGAGTAACATAGGCTATTTTATCCATTCTAACCATACCCATCCAAATTGATCACAATTAGAAATGTCTGTCGCCTAGCGAAGCGGGCACGGGACAGCTAGTATACTAATATTAGTATAAGGTATATAGTTAAATGAGTCTGATATCCCGATTCCCTGATGGTACTTTTAAGTTAACATTTTGTTATACTGTCCAAATGTTTTTATGCCTATTTTATGTACTTATAAATACACAATAAATATATTGCACAATGATTATCCATTTATTTATTGAGCTTTCCGCTTAACTGCATTTAATCAAATCTATAGCTTGTATGGCAACATTTATCATTAAACATTAAAAAAAATATATTAGCTGGTCACCCCGGCTAAGGACGTGTTGACTTAGTAGGAGGTACCTTGACTTTCGATCTGATTGTGGTTAGTTCAAATCCCGGAAAAACAAATGGTAAAGAAAATCATTGTGAGGGAAAAGTTAGTATTCTTATTAGCGGCGATGTGTTTGCAACTTGTCACGCATGGAATGCTACAGCATGGTGTGTGCATGCGCCAATTGTGATGTTTGAACGTGACTACCTCCCTTTAGGCATATTCAAGGCTACTTCCTTCATTCCGTTTGTAATAGCCTATTTGACAGTATGAAAAATAAAGTGTTGTTGATAGTAATCTATGTAAATTATGCCTTCATAAAGCGTTATGGAGTAAAATAACTTGAAAATAAACAATGATTTATTAAAAGATCCATTTATAAAATGATCTATTTTTAAACGCCAGTCACGTGACTCAAAACGGTATGGATTGGTCGAATCGACGATGACGTAACATGCTTGTCAATATGTCATCGCCTGCCTTGAAAAACTTGACGTTTGTTTATTTGTTGACAAGCATGTAACGTCACAGAAACTAGTGAGACGCCATTTGCATAAGAAGCGTTTTTGCGGGTTATTTAAATTGACGATATTTAATTTACATTTTTAGGGCCAATACTTAACAGAATTGAAAATAATATTTTTATGGGTTCCACAGTCACTACTGAATAATCTAGAATGGTTTTCAAAATCTTGTCAAATAGCCTATTACAGTTAGTTGTTACTTTCACTAGAAATTTGTTATAAATGTAAGTTTTCATTCTAACTAACCATAATAGTAATAATTGGTAAAACTTTGAAATTTCTAGCCGAATCTGTGATCCCCGTTTCTACATACAAGCTATAGCTTAGTTAGAACGAGGTAAACAATATTCCTACAGGTAATTTTAAGTCTTCTCCTGTTATAATTTTATAAACACTGTCTGTAACTTAAGACTTTTTTTTTAATTTAACCAAATTAATATTGTCAAATTCGGAAGTGTATTTCAAAATGACAAGGATTACTTTGTCTTAGGAGCTTCATCATGTCATTTAACAGTTTCGTTTAAACTCCATCTTTGTTTTATCGTTGAATTCCAATTCCATTTTGAAACCCATTGCTTGCCTTCGCTATCGCTGTTAATGGTGAGTATTGTTTTTTAAATAACTTTATTTTTAGGGTTCCGTACCCAAATGGTAAACACGGGACCCTATTACTAAGACTTCGCTGTCCATCTGTCTGTCTGTCTGTCACAGGGCTGTATCTCATGAACCGTGATAGCTAGACAGTTGAAATTTTCACAGATTACGTATTTCTGTTGCTGCTCTAACAACAAATACTAAAAACAGAATAAAATAAATATTAAAGGGGGGCTCCCATAAAACAAACATGATTTTTTTGGCGTTTTTATAGATAACTAGCGACCCGCCCCGGCTTCGCACGGGTTTAATACATATAAACCTTCCTCCTGAATCACTCTATCTATTGAAAAAAACCGCATCAAAATCCGTTGTGTAGTTTTAAAGTGATAAGGCATACATACAGATGCGGGAAGCGGGAAGCGACTTTGCTTTATACTATGTAGTGATGGTACGGAACCCTTCATGCGCGAGTCTAACATGCACTTGACCGGTTTTTTATTTTACTAGCCTCACAGCTTAATTGGTAGTAACTGTTTCTAGTTTGTGTGTTTGTACGTTTGTGCTTCAATCACGCCTAAACGACCAAACGGATTTGAATGAAACTTTGAATATATCACTACATAGTATAAAGCAAAGTCGCTTTCCGCTTCCCGCGTATGTATGTATGTTTGCTTATATCTTTAAAACTACACAACGGATTTTGATGCGGTTTTTTTTAATAGATAGAGTGATTCAGGAGGAAGGTTTATATGTATAATAACATGCTACCCGTGCGAAGCCGGGGCGGGTCGCTAGTAATAAATAAATAAATACTGGTGGACATTTTACACATCGCCATCCAGCCCCAAACTAAGCAAAGTTTGTACTATGGGAACTAGATAACTGATAGAATACTTATATGCGTTTTTTTTTGTAAATACATACTTATGATACATACTACACACCCAGACACAGAACAAAGATCTATGTTCATCACACAAATATTTGCTCTGGGTGGGGATCGAACCCACAACCTACAGCGCTGAAGACACAGCAACTATTTATCTTTCTAACATCGCAATTGTTTTTCAGTGTGCTAGACAACATAGTGAATACACGTTACCACACGCCATTGGAGCTATACGCGGCATTAGCGGAGCTGGAGAACAAATACCCGAATATAGCGGAGTTCCGCTCTGAAGCGGCCGTAACCGCCGCCTTCAGGCAGCTGAAAGTTACAGACCAGGTAGATAATATCTAGGCATAACTTGGCCTCACAGTTTAATTGGTAGTAACTCTGCCTTCTGCGCTGTAGGTTGTGGGTTCGGTTCCACTACAAACATCATGGATGTTTGTTTTGTGTTTGTGTGTTATTATTTCATATTTACAAAAAAAAAGTGTATAAGTATTCTATCAGTTATCTAGTTCCCATAGCTTTGCTTAGTTTGGGGCTAGATGGCTCTGTGTGATAACGTCCACTAATATTTATTTATTTTATTTATAACGATGGTTAAGTATGAATCCTACCAATATAATAAATCCGAAAGATTGTGACGATGTTTGTATGTTTGTGGCTTGATTACGTCCAAACGGATTTTGGTGAAACTTGGAATATACACAGCTTATACCTAGGAATAACAAATAGGATACTATGTCCTGGGGGGTAGGCGAAGCCGCAGGCGTAAGCTAGTAATATTATTAATGCGAAAGTTTCTGAGGATATTTGGATGTTTGTGCCTCAATCAGGCATAAACGACTGAACGGATTAAGATTAAATTTGCTATAGAATGTACAATATACCCTTGAATAACAAATATACTACTTTCGAACACGAAAAATATCACCAAAATTAAAAAAAAAATGCCTTTGTTGACTGCAAAATATTACATGACATTTCACAGTTTTGACGTCTCCTGTCATTCGACCATGCGAGCAAAGTCGCGCACGGGTATAGCTATAAATTGAAGGATTATAAAGGATCATTGAAAAAAAATGATAGACCCAAGCCGTGTTTGTTGCTTCTTCTAGGCTTGGTCGCGAGGAACATGCGTAGCTTCACCTAGTTCCTAAGACGTTTCAAAGTGATCCTTGTGATTTTATTGAAACAAATTTGAACCAGAAAATGTTTTTTCCAGGTCGGATCCCCTGAAGAGACGAAATCCCACATAGCGATAATAGGATCTCTCTACGGATCCCAGCCCCTCGGCTCTGAAATGGTTCTAAACTTCGCTCGCCACATCGCTACAGCGTACGCGATCGGCGAACCAATCCACACTAAACTACTCAAAAACTCCGTCCTCCACTACATACCCAATCTTGATCCTTTATACCCGAAAATAATGAAGCAATACGACGGCACAGACAAATGTGACGTCAAACCTTTAGAAGAGGAGTTCGGGGATAGTTTGTACAGCTTTTTAACCTCAAAGGATCTTAATCCTATGTCGAACTATACCAGAGAGAAGTTGTTCGTTAGTATGCTGCAAATGGAAAAGTATGATTTGGTACTTGAACTGTCAAGTGGGACCGAGGATGTGCTCTGTCCGGAGTTATCGAAGAATGTATACGGAAAGTTTGCGCAGAAGTATCAAGATTATAGGTCCGATAGTGACAAGTATCAATGTGGTAAAGAGGAGGATGGTAGTGCGGTGCATGGGAATCTGATTGATTTGCTGTATGAAAGGTAAGTTTTTACAAGCTTTTATTTAATTTGCCTTGATAATTCGTTAGTTTGTAAGTATGTACGTTAATTTTTTTTATTTTTTTTAATTCTTTTAATAGCATGTTATTTTTAGTTTTTAAGGTTCCGTACCCAAAGGGTAAAAACGGGACTCTATTACTAAGACTTCGCTGTCCGTCTGTCTGTCACAGGGCTGTATCTCATGAACCGTGATAGCTAGACAGTTGAAATTTTCACAGATTATGTATTTCTGTTGCCGCTATAACAACAAATACTAAAAACAGTATAAAATAAATATTTAAGTGGGCTCCCATACAACAAGCGTGTTTTTTTTGCCGTTTTTCATAGATAATGGTACGGAACCCTTCGTGCGCGAGTCCAACTCGCACTTGGGCAGTTTTTTTAACCAAGTATGAGAACTGGTGGGAGAACTCGAACGATAGGATATGGGGGAGACCTTTGCCCAGCTGTGGCACGAAATAGGTTAAGAAAAAAAAACTATAAAAAAAAGTATTCTATCAGTTATCTAGCTTCTTCAAGCTTTGATAAGTTTAGCACTAAATATCTTTGTGTGATATGTCTACCAGTATTTTATTTCTATCTAATTCTTATTTAGCGTCAATGGGCTTGCAACCTGTCACGCATAGATTGCTAACTACTTCAAAATATGTCAACTAATACATATATTTATATATTTCAGATATAATACACCGGTAGTGTCTATCGGTTTGAGTTGCTGCAAAATGCCCGTTGAGAAAGAGATTGGGATGGTTTGGAGGAACAACTTGAGAGGAATCATGAAGTTTATTGAACAAGCCAATACTGGTAAGTATATAATTTTGTGAGAAAACTAGTTAGTATTTATTTATTTTATTTATTTACTAGCGACCCGCCCCGGCTTCGCGCGGGTTTAATACGTATAAACCTTCCTCCTGAATAGTGATTAGTATCCGTTGTGTAGTTTTAAAGATATAAGCATACATACAGACGCGGGAAGCGGGAAGCGACTTTGCTTTATACTATGTAGTGAAATACAAGCTAACCCGGCGAACTTCGTATCGCTCTAAAAAATGTGTTAAGTTCCCGTTCCCGTTAAAATGTATCCTATGTCCGTCTCCTGGTTCTAAGCTTCTTCCCCACCAATTTACAGCCAAATCGGTTCAGCCGTTCTTGAGTTGTAAATAGTGTAACTAATTATTTACACATTACATTATATCACAAATCATTAAATACTAATAAATAATTACACGAATAGATACCTACATTTATGATATATTAGTATTAGTATAATCATTATAATATTATTATTAGTATCTTATATTATAATCCGAAGGGCGTGGGTTCGAATCCCGGCCGCATTAACGCAGCCTGTCACGTGTAGAATGCCAACTATTGCAAAATGTAGGCATGTGACAAATGTCTTGTTTGGACGCGCCTCTGCCTACCCCCCCTTAGACATTTACAGGCGCTCAGACCTTTGAATATTCCAAAAAGGGGTACTCAAAGGCAGATCCAATAATTAAAACTAAAAACAAAACTGAAACTGGCTTTTTATTGAACAGGCATCGTCGGATTTATAAACAACGAAGATAGCGCTCCGATACGCGACGCGAGTGTCGCCGTGACGGGTGTGGAACGACAGTACAGAGTCACCAAGAACAGCGCACACTTTCACATCCTACTACCCCCTGGGGAGTATAGGGTTATAGTACGCGCGCACACTTACGAAGATCAGGTAATGTACTAATTGTGTGTCAAGTAATTCAATCATTTATTTAATTTTCTTTATGTATTTTTATTTTATGCATTATGTACAATAATACATAGTATTTATATGTAGGTCTTATAAATAGAGTAATTAGTATTAGTACCTGTTAGGATATAACAAATAAAATATATAATTATTATTATTAACATAGTAAAAAAATATAATTAGTATTAATATATTTATACTAGCGACCCGCCCCCGGCTTCGCACGGGTTTAATACATATAAACCTTCCTCCTGAATCACTCTATCTATTAAAAAAACCGCATCAAAATCCGTTGTGTAGTTTTAAAGATATAAGCAAACATACATACATACGCGGGAAGCGGAAAGCGACTTTGCTTTATACTATGTAGTGATATTTTATAAAGTAATTTTATGGATTCAGTATAGATTCAATTTAATCATATTATATTTATAAGTATTTAATACTCACACTGGCCTCACAGCTCAGTTGGTAGTAACTCTGCCGTCTGCGCTCTATGTTGTGGGTTCGATTTCCACCCCTGAAATATTTGTGTGATGAACATAGATGTTTGTTCTTCGTATTACAAAATAAAGTACAAGTTTTGCTTATTTTGGAGTTAGATGGCGCTGAGTGAAATGTCCACAAACAAAATACTATGTTTTTGAAGCATTACCTACGCGGTTATTTTATAAAATAAGAAACCCTTGTCACTACATCCTCAATATAATAAATGTCTTGTCTTTAGAGATCTGAGTAATAAGTATGTATTTACAAAAAAAAAAAAAGTATATAAGTATTCTATCAGTTACCTGATTCCCATAGTACAAGCTTTGCTTAGTTTGGGGCTAGATGGCGCTGTGTGTAAAGTTCGCCAATATTTATTTATTTAATTTACAGATGCTGACGTGGGTTGTGGTAGACGGTGTGATGAAACGCAAAGATATTGTGATGAAACGAGCCAACACCGACACCATACCAGGCGGGGAGTTCACTGAGGTCAAAGTGGAGGAAGACCCTAACGTCGTTTATATCACTGGTAAATATTTAATTGACGACAAAAGAGGAGGTCTCAATTCTACATGTATGTTTTTTTAGGGTTCCGTACCCAAAGGGTAAAAACGGGACCCTATTACTAAAACTCCGCTGTCCGTATGTCTGTCATAACGCTGTATCTCATGAACCGTAATTAATTATGTATTTCTGTAACCGCTATAACAACAAATTTTAATAACAGAATGAAATAAATATTTAAGTGGGGCTCCTATTTATACAACAAACGTGTTTTTTGCCGTTTTTTATAGATAATGGTAGGGAACCCTTCGTGCGCGATTCCGACTCGCACTTAGCCGGTTTTTTATGTATCTTTTTATTTGGTGATCCGATTTCGATGTTTTTTTTCTATTATGTAGAGAATAGTCCCAAGTTGATCCCATTTAAATTATATTCATGTAGGACTGACAGTTCCTTCATAAAACGTAAAAAACGAATATCGTCCCTTGACTTTTCGATTGTTATTAATTATTCTAATTATTAAGAACACTGTTATATTTTATTAATTTATTAATTTAATTCAAATTAAATAATTTCACTTACGAGCTTATTAAGGGGCTGTATGTCGACGATTGCTCTTTTTCGAAACGAAAAAAGAAATACTTCTGAACAAGCCACATCTCCTATTTTTATAAGTATATTACTTCAGGTTCCTACCTAGATTTCTATTAAGCTGAAAACATAATAGCAGAAACTTCTCACGATAAAGATATTATTTCAAAATGATACGTTTTAGAATTTATGATCGAAATATTTTGATACCTACTATTAAAATCAACTTGTGATTTATTGTTAAAGATAGGTAATATGTAGATCTAGATTTCTATTAGAATAGATTTTTGATAAGTAATTATACATAATTTATATCATTAATTTATTCGAAAAGCAAAGGCGGACCACGCGCCGACGTTTGTTGGTCGTCATTGCAGCGCAGCGGTCGGTAGGATTATTTATCGAAGTGATTAAAGATGGGTACATCTTTATTCACATATACTATACATTATAAAATAGGAGATGTGGCTTGTTCAGAAGTATTTCTTTTTTCGTTTCGAACAAAAACAATCGTCGACAGGGGAGCGCCTTAAAGTCGATTGAACGGTTTATTTATTTTCCCCCCTTGGCGAAATGTCGTTAGATTCTACCTTAAACGCCTCAAGTAATTAATGAATGAAATAAGGGGTATTTGTAGTCCTAGTACGGTAGACATCTACTAAAAAAGGTTAGTTAGCACGTCTTATCATATCCTATTTAATTTTGCAGGTCTTACCTTAACCCAGGCAAGCGACCCCTTATCAAACACGAAACTAGCGGTACACCCTCTCGGCTCAAAGTCAACTATCTCTCTCAACACAAGTGACGTTAACGGAAGATTCGCCATCTCCCTCCCACGCCAATGGAAAGACAAGGAGGTATTGCTGACTGCAAGACTAGACGGGTATATCGATAAACAGAGGCATGTTATGGTAAGTAAATAATACTCGTGTAAATAATACTTTCAATCTGAAGGTCGGGGTTCGAATCCCGGCGTGCATCAATGGATTTTTCTGTTCGATAATTTATATGCGCATCAAAAACACGTGCTCGAAACGGTGAAGGAAAACATCGTGAGGAAACCAGTTAGTGTTCTTATAAGCGGCGATGGGCTTGCAACCTGTCACGTATGGAATGCTAACTACTGCAAAATGTGGGCATGTTTGGACGTGCCTCTGACTACCCCCACTAGACATCTTCAAATGATCTAAGCGTCTGGAGATCTGAGAGGATGTCTACCGTACTTGGGGATTACAGTCGTGATCCTATTTATTTTTTATTATTACTACATCTAAAAATATAAGAGCCTTGTTGGCCGAGTGGGGGGTATCTCAACTTTCAATCCGAAGGTCGTGGTGCGAGGACAGGACGAGCATCAATGGATTTTTCGGTTCGAAAAATGTATATGCGCATTAAGACGAGTAATAAATGTTTATGATGAATGCAGAATCGTTTTTTCTCAATAACCGCAAAACATACAGTTTTGTTTTTCATGACAAAGATAACTTAAGGATTTAATCTAGATAAATTATAGATAGGAACACGATTCGTGAAACTTTTCTCGACCGATTTATTTTCCAAATTTGGAAAACAATTTTTGGAGTTTACTCCTTAAGAATCGGTTTTTGATATAAGGCGCCCGGTATGAGAAAAATGTGAGGTGTAAAATCTACTGAACGAATGACCTCGTTACGTTTTTGGTGCGCAACTTTCTAATTTGTGTGAGCAGTGCAGCTAGATCGTGGGTAGTGTGTACCCTTACTTTGCCTATACTTTATAATGCTTTCTCTCACTCTTACTGATGGCAAAACATCTTATAGTGGGGGTACGCTCTACGCACGATCTGGTAAACTCCAGTCGTGCGTCGGAGCTGACACACACAAATTTTTATTTGAAAACTACTTCACGTTAACAAAGTCGCGAGAGTTTCCACTAGTACCCACATCTTTTTAATTTGTCCAACAGTTAAGCAGTAACGTGAACCCAAACATCCTCTTCAAGTTGGAAAATGACGACCTCGTGCTTGGAATGCCGCGCCTGATCTTCGTCATGGTAGCTGGTGAGTAGATGAATAGTTTTTGTAACTACCTTTGAAAAAACTCTGAATTTTTACCCACTATCGTACAAGCATAATGGGATTATAATGTTAAGGTGTGACCAGACATAGCGTGGCATTAGAGCGCGTAATTCACAGGATACAAGTTTGGAATAAAAACTACCTCCTAGGTCAGCATAGCCCTTTTTATACAGTTTTTTTTATTACAGGTGTGATCGGTGTGTGTGTAGTGGTGCTATCTGCGTGGTGCTTCAGTTGTAGAGGGAAAGAGCGAGAGGCGAGACGCGAATATCTCTTCACACAGATACCAGCAGATGACAAGCGACCGCTGTGTGACAGTAGCTATGGTAAGACCCTAGCAAAGGTTGCCTGGAAGAGATCGCTATTAGCGATAAGGCCGCCCATTGTTTACACTGTTTATATGTCAATTTTTGTTATGGTGAACAATAAAGTTATAATCAATCAATCAATCAAGCGACCCTGAATTCATACATCTGTAAAGCAAAATTTAAATGTGTGTTGGGACACATTAGTAGAAGTGAAACCCTCTCATCACGCGATATATCGTATACCTCTTCCACGCGGCCTCAACGCTTGAAAAGTAAAAAAATTGGAAAAGTATTGCGAGAAATAGTAAAATTCATGAAGTATATTATATGGGATTATTGAAATTTGGACAAGATAACAAAGTCTGTGGGGTCATCTAGTTCTTAAATAATAAGTCCCGATTGACCAGGAAATATGTTTACAGAAGTGGTTGGCAAACCTTACTACGACGACGAAGACCTGCCGCCCTCTGAAACCGATTCAGAAGACGAAGTGGTGCTGCTAAGAAGCGATAGGGATTGGAAAGCAGTTGATCAACAGTAACTTTGCAATTTGTCGTTTAAAATGATTTATTTCACGATAATTTCAATTAATAATACCATGATCCTTACGGCTGCGCCAAGTTTTTCGAGTGACTCACTAAAATTATAAAATCATTTCAAGTACGCTTTTATAACAAAGTCCCAAATTACATGCAAAAAAACCTAATTAAACGTAAACTATGTAAAAAGTCTTACTACAAAATATCTTACTAATAAATATTTAGACGACAAAAAAGCCTGGGACTGATCATGCTCCAATTCGCTCTATCAATAATAATTATGATTATTTTTGTATTAAAAATAATTACCAAGACTTAAAAAAAACAATTAATAAAATTAAAACTAAATTTAAGAATGATTATAAAAGATCCAAGTGATTTGAATAAATAATTGCTTTTTTACTTTTAATGACTGGTTTTATAATTTGGCGCAGCCTTAGGGATTTCAATTGGCATCTAAGCTACGATATAAAAGCAAGTTATAACCATAATAGAGTCGAAAGATATGCACAAATAACTTTTTGCGTCCTCGTGATTTTTAAATATAAGACTTTGTGATTAAAATACTGTCACTATAAGAATTCTTCCATTATTTATACAATTTCGAGCATTTTGAATGGAACTTGATCCGAAAATGTGTTTGCGTGACAATAAAAAGATCAGGTCTAAAAAGGTCACTTTGTAGAGTTTCACATACGATTAATATCTAGCAATAATGCAAAATTTTTATCCAATTTTCATATCATTGACAAAATGGTAACTTAATGAGCAAAAAAATACACAATTATTGCTAAATATTAATCGTACGGAAATCATACTATGATTTATGTAATGAGGCTTTTTAGACTGCTTCTTGAGGTACCGAAAATCGTATCAATGAATAAAGAAAGAGCAAGCGGGGTGAAAGTATGCACCTCTCAACTTTTGGTATCTACGGATTGTTTTTATATAATACTGATCGTTTGTTGTGATCGTTGGATGTAATTATTTTTTAAGTACTTGTAA
The DNA here is from genome assembly GCA_912999785.1 of Hydriomena furcata. Lineage (NCBI taxonomy): Eukaryota > Metazoa > Arthropoda > Insecta > Lepidoptera > Geometridae > Hydriomena > Hydriomena furcata. The sequence goes on from OU538820.1 coordinate 23,470,951, forward strand.
GAATAAATATTATAGTTCTTAGTAACTGAGTTGTAGATCTCTTCCATTATTCAATTTAACAGTATTAATGTATTGTTGTGCTATTATTTATATTCGATTTTTTTCTAAAAATGTTGAAACATTCCTTCGGTGCATTTCTGTTTTGTTTATAAAATAATGTAATCTACTAAAAAACGTTGGGAAACAAATTTAAAACAGGTATTTATTAATTATATTTTTATATTTGTAAAAACTTATCATACACTATATTGATTTATACAAATAACTGTTTTTTAAATATCTAAATGCAGTTTTTGTGTGTTTAGAGCATTTATAAATAATTTATTATTATTAAAAATACTATAGTTCAGACTGATTGTGGAAAATATATCATTCCTATTTATTTATTTTACTTATTATTAATGTAAATCGTCCTATTATCAGTATCTTGAAAATATAACAAAAACAGTTTACTCTATCATCATTTCCGTGCCACATTCAACATCGGTACTACTTTTTTTATCAATAGTATATTTAGTATGTTCTTATATTTTATTTATTGTATAATTATGTATCGAATCTCATTCTGTCTACGTTGTTATCTGGACCCATTAATTCGAGCCCGATAGGGTCCAGTTGAAGACAAAGCATTCTTTTTAATTGCCAACTGGATTCACAAAATATAATGTATGTAGTTTATGACTGAAATACATTTAGCGAAAAAAATTTTACGTACAATAGTCTACATTCATAAATTATTTTTTGTTACCAGAAATCAAATTTAAGATTTTTAGCAATGGAACCGGGTCCGATTTTGTGGGTCCAGATGACAGCGTAGTCCCATCATTTATCCATTTTGATATTTTTGATAATTCTGTAAATCATTTATATATTACTGCAATGGTGCTTTATATACAAACAAACCATATATTTTTGATATGTGATAGTTCCGTAAACTGATATTGTAAATTAATTGACAATAAACTATATTTAAACTAACAATTTTGCTGTTTCTTTTTGTAGCCAAAAAACGCAAATGTATTTATCGAATAGAAAAATTCATTGATGAATTCGAACTCACCGAGTCTACCTTTCACTTGGCCAACACAGCGGAGTCGAAATATTATATTTGGTAATCTTTATGATATTGCAATAAATAAAAAACTTTATTTAAAAATAAATAAATGACATTTATTTATAACTCATTTCTTCATAATTCGTAGGTAATTTAAAATAAAAATTATTTGTGCACACAGGAACAAACATTTAAACAGAAAAACATACTTATGCTTAAACTATTGATATAAAATACTAAGTAAATACATGCTTAGTATAAGCCATTTTATCTCAGGTACACCAATACATTAAGAGTTGGTGAAATATAAATATTTGTTTATTTTGGTTATGTGTACTATCGCCAAATTAATCGAATATTATTTATAATAATTAATCATCTTCATCAACATCATTGCTGACCTGCACAGGTTTTTAAATAGGTAATTATTTCAGGCATCAGTCCCTCACGAAACAGGTTAAGGCGAGTAATTAATGTGTTTGATGAATGCAGAATCGTTTTTTCTCAATAACCGTAAAAATACAGTTTTGTTTTTTATGACAAAGATAACTTAAGGATATAATCTAGATAAATTACAGACAGAATCACGATTGGTGAAACTTTTCTCGATAGATTTATTTTACAAAGTTGGCTCTTCAAAAACCCTAGTTTCGTTTTTAATCAAAGCTATAAATAGCTAAACAGTTCATTTTTATATAATTCGTTAGATAATCATACTAGTTAAGTAAATTACAGACAGTTTCTTTTTAAATTTGATGGTTTTCAAGATAATGCAGTTTTATCACTTTTTCCGTCTTATCCGGGTAGACTCAGCCCACACAAAACGTCAAAAATTTCACTTATCACCTTAATCGCATGGAGAAAAGAATATTGATTTGAATCTATACAAAATTGGTGGCTCGCCCTGTCCACTATTTTTTTTATGGAAATATCATTTATATTGTGATTATTTTAGCCATTCTCATCCATCAGCCAGTCTCAATAACTGCCACATTTTTGGTAACATCTGGTCACTTCACACAGATTTCACCTTTACGGTTTAGCGATAGTACCTACAACTCAAAATAAAAGAAGGACCACGATATACAATTTTCATCTTTAGTTATATCTAAATGGTCATGCGTCGGCCGTCGTGTTATCCATAACAGTCTTTATAGTTTTGGTTAATGAAGTAGCTATTTTAAAGCTATTTTATCTCAACAAAAATGTAACAAAAAAACAACAATATTCTTTATATAACAAGTCTATATCTGCAATTTTATTCTAAGTTTGTTCGCTTATATACTTACCTAAATGTATTTACTTGAAGTATACAATGCAAATTCGTTTTACATTATAGGGCAAGAGTGCTGGTTGTGGGCGCTTTAACAACATTTAATTTTTTAAATAAACGGTTTATATTGAAAAAAAGATTTGAGTTTTTATGTATATCTTAGGTTAAGATATACATAAAAAGGGAGGGAAATCATTGTGCAAAACAATGTAAAGGCACCACAACCTTCACTAATCAAAACGGACTATAGACTTTAAACAAGTTTGTTTGCTATGCTTAGTTATTGACTGCCAAAATTGAAATTGCCTAAATCCGGGGTAGGCACCACAACAAGGTCTACTGCCCTACTTGTGTATAAGGTAATAGTTTTAACGCGTATAATAGTATTTGTGTGTCTGACACAATAAATGCAAAATTTATTTTAGATATAAGGCACTATTATTATCAAGACAAAGTCCATAAATCACGTGAGGCCCGGAAGGGTGGGGGGGGGGGGGGGGGGTACCTACCACCTAAAAGCGGCGAAAAGATTTTTATTTATCATATCCTTAATTTTGTAGAATAACATTATAGATTATACTTATCTGTATTCTAAAAAGTTTAAGTTTTATTGAAGGTACTAAAAAATACAAGTGATTGTGGGGCGGTTAAAAATCCTAAAAAAACACCCGTGATTAATGGACGGCCCCTAAATTAGAAAACAAATAAATAAAATACGAAATTCCATTTATATTTACAACTCCATTTAAACAGAGTGAATATGGCAATACTTAAATAAAGGACGGCACAAGCATTTAAAATACTTTATAGAATTTTAAGAGATCCCAAAATTTTTGAAGATAATTGAATTAAGATCACGACTGTTATCCCCAAGAGTGGTAGATATCTACTTAGAACTCCAGCCGTTTAGATCCTTGAAGGTGACTAAAGGAGGCACACACACGCGCCCACAATTTGCAGTAGTTAAGTCCTACTTGGTGTTAAAAACAGTAGAATAGCGACATTTTGGGATCTTTTAAAAAACTTTGCGATTTTTCTAGTGCATATAAGCACTAATAACAAACATAGAATACTTATTTTACAAAATACTGTTATACATACATACATTAAAAAGTTTTGAGCTTCTGTACATACAGGGTGTAAAACTGCTCCCGAAAATTGAAACTGGATGTCTACTCGCAAACCGATAAACGATATATCATCACAAAATTCGTGCCAAAGTATCACCGTTTCGATTATAGAGTTTGACGAAATTACTTTTGACAATCATCGATGTTTGTAAAGGTGTGACTAGACATTGCGCGGCAATCGAGCGCGACCGCGAGCTACCTGCCGCGCGCAATCGGTGTTATTGTTTGTTCGCCAGCAATTGTGGACGGTATTTTATCAAGAATAAAAACAGTCTAAACTAGTCACGTGGCGTGTCCTGCGAATGCCGCGCTCTATTGCCGCGCTATGTCTGGTCACACCTAAACCCTACCGTAATGGCCAGCAAACAGTCGAAGACCGAAAGGTAGCGTATTTAAAATTTATCAATTGAATAAAATATAAACCTTACTAGCCGACCCGTGACAGACGTTGTCCTGTCAAATTTCAATAATTGATTACAGCAAAATCCCCATTTACAAAATGATCCGCCATTTATTGAATTCATCTGTTACAAAAAATGTGATAAATGAAGAACCGCTCTACCGATTTTGTGCAAACTTCACATAAACTATCTACTAAATAGTCCGAACAAAGCCTAAACATTTGGTTTGGATAGGTGAGCTCGTTCTTGACTTATAAAATTATTTATTTATTTAAAATTAAAATTACAACGAAAAGTGGCATAGATTTTTATATTATATAGTGATAAATTTTCGATAACTATTAAATAAAATTACTAAATTTTAATCCACTGCTGTTTTGTCATCCACTGACCATAATTATTCTTCTTTCTATAAGGCACATTATCACTTAAAAGGCAAGAAAGTTAAAATTACCTCTTTTAATAACTATCTTCATAAAAAACTCGATATTTCGATTCGTTGATAGGAAATATACATTACTTACTATAATTTTTTTTTATTTTTTAATGTATCACGACTGCATTCTCTAGTGCGGTAGACATCCTCTCAGATCTCCGGGCGCTCAGATTTAGAAGATGTCTAATGGGGGTAGTCAGAGGCACGTACACTTACATTTTGCAGTAGCCAGCATTCCACTGTGACAGGTGGCGAGCTCATCGCCGCATATAATACCAACTGGTTTCCATCACCGTTCTAGGCACGTGTTTGTAAACATAATATTTTGAAGTAGGTAATGCTTGGAGTTGGTGGCCCCGTGATTCAAAAAGAGTACGCGGCCGGCCTATCCGCCGTTGGAAAGACGACATAGTCTCGGCAATGGGTAACAAGTGGATAAGCGAGGCACAAAACAGGACGAACTGGCAAGAGATGGAGGAGGCCTTCATCCAAAAATGGATAAACCCTTAAAATAAATTCAATTATTAAAATGTACAAACTATCTTACTTATTAATATTAGGGAAATAAAGGCTATTTTTATTTTTTTTATTTTATTTAATGCTTGGAGTTGCCTCTGACCGCCCCTTATAATATCTACAAGGATCTCAGCAACTAAATATCTGTGAGGATGTCTACCGTACCTGAAAATTACAGTTATAATCCTATTTAATATTTCTTTCGATTATAAACATTTGTTGGGGCACGAACGGGATTCGAACCGCTGACCTTTGCATCAAAAGTCGAGGCAGTTCCTACTAAGGCAATACGGCTCGCTTATTACTTACGATTAATATAATAAGGCCACCTAACACATTTACTCATTGTACATTAAACTGTTACCAGAAATTGTATATCTACATTAGTTACCGTACGCGGCTTCGCTCCAAGGGGGGGTTAATGGGGGGCATGAGGTTTATTTTTGGCTACTTTCATTATTTCGATAATATTTTGCCAGAATAACGTTACCGCAGCAAAATGTGTATTTAATTATGTATCTGCACGGCATACGTAATTAGCTAACCTTTACGTAATCACTTAAGGCAGAAGGACCCTTAAAGTAGGGACTGAATAAATTAACCGACTTGGTGTTACATGGATCTCACAACTTTTTACGGTAGAAGAACTGAGTTGCGTTGCGAGACTTGGCTTTTTTTACAAGTTATGTTTTTGATGGCATCTTTTTTGTCTTTGACAATCGAATTTTAAAATTCGGTCACAATCACACGAAACCATAGTTTTACATTACTGCATGCTTCTAATCCTGATTGGAGCCAACATTTTGCCCTAGTAATATTCATGTGACCCCCAAGCGCCAAAGCTGGATCCGCCCTTGCTTCGCTCGCGTGGTACAAGAATAAAAACTACCCTTAATACTATTCTAGGGCATACACACAAACATCTAAAAATCCTCACTACCTTTCTGATGTTAATCTATAAACGTATCTTCAACCAAAGTTGTACCAGAGCACAGGAAAATGACACTTGTTCGCTTATAAATTAGGGCGTTTTTGCTGCCGCTATTTGAAACCGCTCCGTCCAGAAGATGTTGGCCAGGATGCCACTAATCATGAGGGAGAAGTAGAGGACCACAGCCGCCCACCATAACCGCTTTTCCCATTTCCTCTTATCCAAGTTACGAAGAACACCGATTCCGACTAGTAGACCTGGAAAAACAGAAAGAGAATATTGCATTATTTTCCACCCACGGCTTAGTTCGCGGTTATAGGTACTAAAAATAAAACCGGCCAAGTGCGAGTCGGACTCGCGCACGAAGGGTTCCGTACCATTATCTATAAAAACGGCAAAAAAATCACGTTTGTTGTATGGCCCCCTTAAATATTTATTTTATTCTGTTTTTAGTATTTAATGTTATTATAGTAGAGCAGCAACCGAAATACATAATCTGTGAAAATTTCAACTTTCTAGCTATCACGGTTCATGAGATACAGCCCTGTGACAGACGGACGGACGGACGGACGAACGGACGGACAGACAGACAGACAGACAGACGGACAGCAATGTCTTAGTAATAGGGTTCCGATTTTACCTTTTGGGTACGGAACCCTAAAAATACTAAAAAAACTATCTAAAAAAATCGGCCAAGTGCGAGTCGGACTAGCGCAAAAAAATCAACTTTATTGTATGGAAGCCCCAATTATATATATTTTTTTTCTGTTTTTAGTATTTGTTGTTATAGCGGCAACATAAATATATCATCTGTGAAAATTACAACTGTCTAGCTATCACGGTGCATGAGATACAGCCTTATAACAGACAGAGAGACAGCGAATTCTTAGTCTTAGTCCCGTTTTTAACCTTTGGGTACGGAACCCTAAAAACTAATAAAAACTTGAGAGGTGTCAAGGGACACCCGGATGGAACGAAGTTCTTTTCGATTAATTAGTGAAGGAATTGTAATAAAATTTTATTTCTTTTAAGTTAAAATAATATGTTTTTTATTATTATCAAATATAATGTAATATAAACTTAATCAGTAGGCTCAATTTTTGTCAATCTAGCTAGTTAGATGAGAAACAAACGCAAAGCAAATAAATAGGTAAGTACCTACCTTCCTAAGTAGATACCACCTACCAACTAATGATGTTTTGGTAATCTCCTACTTGCACAATAAGTCGTTTATTAGTTTACAGTTATGTTGTACTGAACACAAAATAACGTGGGACAAGGGAAGGGGAATCAACTTTGACCTCGACCTCGACCTCGACCTCGACCCGACCTCGACCCGACCTCGACCCGACCTCGACCCGACCTCGACCCGACCTCGACCGACCTCGACCCGACCTCGACCCCACCTCGACCCCACCTCGACCCTTTCACAACGCGCGATAAGGAACTTCGTTCCAAAAAGTATTTAAGTATTCTATCAGTTATCTAGTTCCCATAGTACAAGCTTTGCTTAGTTTGGGGCTAGATGGCGATGTGTAAAATGTCCACCAATATTTATTATTTATTATTATTATTTATATATTAATAGATATACTATAGCAAAAAAGTGTCGTGACAACTTTTCGTGACAACTTTTCGTGACAACTTTTCGTAAGAATTTTTTCCGTCTAGCCCCCTTTCACAACGCGCGATAAGGAACTTCGTTCCAAAAATAAAACCGACGAAAATGTTCGTTTCAATTGTGGTACATCGGATATATATTTTTTAAATATGGCGTCCCTCTCCCCAAAAAGGGAAGCATAACAATTTTTTGAGTTTATTATTTTTTAGCAGTCGAGTTTCATGTTTTAGGGTGCCGTGCCAAAGGGTAAAAATGGGACCCTATTAGCCTATAACTAAGCTGCAAGTCGTGCGCAAGTCCGACTCGCACTTGGCCGGTTTTTATAATAATAGTGTATACAAATTTGAACCCTTATTTCTTTGTCATGTCTATCTGCCACAGTTTGTTATCGGGATTCATCTTACCAGCCACAGCACCAGCCAAATGCGCGACATATCCAATATTCTGGTCTAGATGTAGCCAATAACGATCGTACACCGCTGTACCGATATCCACGGCAGCCAAGAGTAGGAACACAAGTAGTTGGATAATGGCGAACTCCATCTCTGACCAGTTCTGTAAAGAATTTAACAGAAATTCGCATGTGTAAAGATTTAACAGGATCACGACTGTAATCTCCAAGTACGGTAGACATTCGCTCAGATCTCCAGGCACTCAGGTGCTAGGGGGAAGACAGAGGCACGTCCATAAATTATATTAGACACATCCCAACATTTTTCAGTAGTTATTTCATACGTTACAAATTTACAAGCACAGGTTGAGAATTCACAAGGAAATTATTGGTAATTGTACCGCTATTTCAGCTTCGTGGTGTAACTTGCCTAGTCGTTCCAGTTAAGGTGCTAAGTGAAATTTTTGACGTTTTGTATGGGCTGAGTCTACCCGGATAAGGCGGAAAAAGTGATAAAACTGCATTATCTTGAAAACCATCAAACTTAAAAAGAAACTGTCTATAATTTACTTAGCTAGTATGATTATCTCACGAATTATACAAAAATGAACTGATTAGCTATTCATAGTTTCAACGAAACTAGCGTTTTTGAAGAGCCAAATTTGGAAAATAAATCTATGGAGAAAAGTTTCGCCAATCGTGTTTCTGTCTATAATTTATCTATATTATATCCTTAAGTTATCTTTGTCATAAAAAAACATAACTGTATGTTTTGCAGTTATTGAGAAAAAACGATTCTGCATTCATAAAAAACATTTATTACTCGTCTTAAGGTTAAGAAGGCAGTAATCCTTACCATAATAATAGTAGCAATATGCGCCGCGATGAGAGCATACACGCCACCCGAAGCTCCAGCCAAATAAACCTTGGGATCTGTTAGACTAGTGGCTAAAGAGCCGGCAGCCACCCCGGCCAGGTACACTAGCACCACGCGCCACCATCGGTGCACCATTTCGAGCGGTACCCCGAGGAAGAGCTGGACCAGAAGATTTACCAGGAGGTGGACCACGCTGGAAAATATAACAATAGTTAAAAGATCACTACGATATTCATATTATTCATATTTATTTATTTATTGCTCCAGTTGGTTACAATGGTCTTAAGATATTACAGAGTTTCTCAAAATATATATATAAGATATTCGGTGGGATTATGAATTCTGTTACCAGAGATGGCTATTATGAGGAAAATATCGTTTTAGGGTTCCGTATCCAAAGGATAAAAACGGGACCCTATTACTAAGACTTCGCTGTCCGTCTGTTTGTCGTCTGTCTGTCACAGGGCTGTATCTCATGAACCGTGATAGCTAGACAATTGAAATTTTCACAGATTAGGTATTTCTGTTGCCGCTATAACAACAAATACTAAAAACAGAATAAAATAATTATTTGTGGCGATTATTTGTGGATTAGTTGTGGCGTTTGTGGCGTTTTTTTTATAGATAATGGTACGGAACCCTTCGTGCGAGAGTTCGACTTCGCACTTGGCCGGATTTTTGTTACAATAATTACGTTTAAAAAACTAAAAACAAAACAGACTTCATGTTTGAGTAGGTTTGTTGGCCGATAATGCCCTATTAAATCTGGGGTAGCGTTTCTTGTCTAATGGTGAGTTAATTAGTTTCTATGTCCAACATTGATCTACATCATCAGTTTCACATCACCAAATGATACTTTCTAAAATGCTGAAAAAAGAGATTTCTAAACTTGCCAACAACTTTTCACGTTAACGGCTCTATATTCGTCCAAATTTAATTCTTGTCTATTCTCATAGACAAATCAATTTATAGAGTCAATAAGCTAGACTTCACTTACCCAACATGAACCAGCATGTACGTAAGAAATCTCCACGCCTCTTCTCTCTTATGAGGGTTGTATATGAACACTTGTGCGATAGGTCCCTGCGCCTGAGTGCTCCCATGCGCTGCGTCATAGCAGAACAGGACAATCTCCACAAAAGAGATCAGGATCATGCAGATAGCTGGTGGCCAGCAGGAGTACTCCTCTTCGTATGTTCCGTCTGAGTAGGTGAAGATGGATTTGCTTCGGGTACTCGCTGTTGTGGCTGCTAGGGGGAAGTGGACGGGGGAGCAAAGAGGAGGGTGGGGAGTTGAGGTTTATCGGGTTTTGTGGATATGAAACGGTGATACGAAGGATTTCGATTGATTTGGGCGGTAATTTTGTTTAATAGACTTGTAATGTTTATAGCAGGTTTGAAAAAATTGTTTCGTAGGGAATTAATATTTAAATTTTTCGTTTTATTTCGTTTGGAAAACAAAGAAAAATTTTTTTTTTCATTTTTTGAGATTATTTTCGAGTAATGTTTAATACGGATGTGGTTATAAAATTAAAAGAGTATTGTAATTATATTTATTTACAATTATTTGTAAGTGGCTCGAACAATAATGAGAAATGTATGGTTTTAAATTTATTACGATACAAAATCAAACATAATCAAATAATAAAACAGGAAATACATTGTTTTTAGACAATGTTTCGCCGTATTTATTTGTAAACGAGTTTTTGTTTATAAACATGACGGTTGCAATGCAGTAACATACAATAGAAGGATTTAGATCACGCGATGACCGAGTGACAGGACAGCCATTCAGTTTATAAGCGTTTAGTCAATTAGATGGTATGCCGTTGAAAAGGGCAAATTAGTGACAATTCAACCGGTTTGAACGGTAGTGACGTCATTTGAAAAATATATTTTTGTTAGAAAAGTTTTTATTGAGTTTCGCATTAGCCGCGTTTTTATATTTTCAGTAACATAGGGTAACATAGGATAACATAAGGTAACATAGGATATTGGGATAGACAAACACAACAGTTGGGAGCAAAAAAAAACAAAAAAGAGAGAAATAATACCAAGTTAGTAACATGTTTGTATCAATGTTAGTTATAATTATATTAATTAAAATTACAATTAAAACACCACCACCACACATTAGCAAGTAATGAGAATTCTTTACAATGTATGATGGATGACAAAGTAATGACAGAAGTTTGACTAAGTTTACTCTTGACCGCATAGAAGTCAAGAGTTGACTGCATTCTTTTCTTTTGAGGAGATGACGTGAGTTAAAATTGATGAGCTTACTCAACAAAGATCATTTACTAATGATTTTTGGGCTAATTTGACCTAAAACTTTATACTAAAAATATAAAAACAAATGGTTTTTTTTTGTATGTTTGTTTATCACTACATAGTATAAAGCAAAGTCGCTTTCCGCTTCCCGCGTCTGTATGTATGTATGTTTGCTTATATCTTTAAAACTACACAACGGATTTTGATGCGGTTTTTTTTAATAGATAGAGTGATTCAGGAGGAAGGTTTATATGTATAATAACATGCTACCCGTGCGAAGCCGGGGCGGGTCGCTAGTAATGGATAAACTAAAAACTCCTGACCATTTTCAACTTTCTTATATCAAAAGCTACATTATGAGCGAGTAACATCTTAAGTCATATTTTCACAATAATATAATATAACCTAAGGTATCAATTTGTACCAGCTGTGCGAAGCCGGGACATATATCTAGTTATTTATCTCTCAATCATATGTGGAGGCTTCTAACAGATTTATTAAGCTCAACTCGTTGAGCGATCGATCTACTAACCTAGAGATCAATCGGTCGATATTTCGCTCGTTACGAACACTTAAAGGGGAGTAGTAGAGCTATTAAAAGGCGAAACCTTTACGACTTGAAACTAAGATTTGAAAGTGACTTTTAATTATTTACTTTCGCCTAGGGCTCATCCGTAGAAGCATTTATCATTGAATATACAGAAGACAACAACGGTTGCCTGGAACTATTATAACATTGATTTATTAATAGTTTGTCTTTTTTTATGATTTTTTTAAATAATAATGGTGTACTATGAAGATAATTATATTCTCCTTAAAACAACAATATTTTTATTTATTGTCAAGATGTCATTAAGAGGTTTAACCTCTCTCAATTTACAATGTATGCCCCTTAAGGTGCATTTCGTTACTCATTATGTCAAAATACAGCCTTCACTTTATCAAAACAATCAAAGCACATTCAGACCATCAACTATGACATGACCCTGACTCCATAGTATGTAAGCAAGCAGTATGTATGCAAGTGATAGAAGGTATCGAGTTAATATAAGCCTGACCAATTAGGACCAAGGGCATTTGACAATCGAAACTATATACGAATATAGTTTAAACTGTAGCTATTTTGAAGTTCTTAGGTTTGAGTATGATATTTTTCGTCTTAAATATAGTTAGCATCGTGACGATAATGATAAAAACATACCAAAATACTTGACGACCTCTTTAATACACTCCAATGCTTTACTCCGCGACCATTTGATTTTTTCACTTTGATTCAACAATTGTTTATATTTACACTTTACCGCCTTATACGTTTCTGTCCACATTTTTAACAACAGTCACACTGAATTTTAAACTTTAGTCTAACTAAATTACTATATCTTAACACCGTTTACTGTTTTGCATTTCGGATTTTGTAACTGCTGCTCGTTTATCCGCAGTTCCCCCTTGTTTACTAAGTCTTGTTTATCACACCGACTAGCGCGTATTTTGTACCATTGTCGTAACACCCCCAGTCTCCCCGTTTATTTTTTACTGTGTTTAGATTAGTCTAGTTTAGACGCACGAGCAGTGAGGCCAACTGTGGTTGTTATACTATGGAGCTGGGAGCTGAACCTCAGAGCAAATGAAAGCGTTATGCACGAATGAGCGGAGCGGCGTTTAAGGGCCGGGTTAGACCCTAGTAGCTGTCATCACCGAACTGTAAGTTCATGCTTAGAAGTCTAGAACGTCTACGTCTACATGCTATTTACGATGTAGTGCTCGGTGGCCACGACATAAAACTATTTTATTTTGCATACAATTATGTCATGAACTACAATTTTACCGTCTTATTTCCTACATATTTATTTTATATTAAAAGATATATTGGGGGCGCCACTGAACTAATTTCCCTTAGTACTTAGTCACCAGACTTGGCCACTAGCTTCAAGAAATTTAATAGCCACTAGCTTAATATCACTACACTGGAAGCCTAGAATTGAAAGTTTATTTTACACACAGACGCGGTTTTATGAATACTTAACCTAATCAGTGAATCACAACTTTATTTTTGTTATTCTGTTCTGTTATGATACATCTAATATCTAATCTGACTATAATAAAGAATATAAATGTATTTTCCTTAAGGTCTTGAGTTTTATTTTACATTATTATAAGATTCTTACATTTAAATAGTGCGTTTTCGTCTATTTTCCTTAAGCGTGGAAAATTCTCAAGGAAAAATATATTGATCAACATTTTTTTATGTGATCAAGATATAATTCGATATTTTCAAAAGTGGAAATAACTCAGGGATTTTATTTTGAAATATCAGCGTTAATTAATTTTATGACGTACATAAATGTTTTTAATAATGGGTATTATTTTTAATAACTGTTGGTTACATCTTGCATACACACAGCCTTTGCCATCAACTTTAAGAAGATACTATACAGTAACAAAACTGTCACTAAAAATAGCAGTACTTACGAGTATATTTAGGTTTAATATTTTTTCAAGTGATTTCAGTACGAAATGAACGGTTTTTGGGTTTTTCCTTATCTTGTGCTGTAAAACCATGCCATATTTCATGATCCTAAGTTAACGGGGAGTCCCGTTTTTCTTTTGAGGCACGGTACCCTAAAAATAGTCTCAAACGACCTCTGACTAGACTTGCTGCAAGCGTCATTGTCTTCGTTCCACCCAGTGGGGGTCTTCCGGTTACAGTATATAAAAACCCGAGAGTTTATTTTCATGAACGTAAGATAATAATTTAATTATGAATCAGAATCAGTAATCAGGCCGTTGACATTAATAGTTATGAATCATAGTCGTAAATGATTCATTTTAAATTGTGTAAAAATTAACGGTAGGTACCAAACCGGCAAAACGACTCCAACGACGGTCACATGACCAGGGACCTACTCTTGAAAACGATCAATGTTAAATAGGTACAAGTCACATCGTTTCCGTTCCGACTATATCACTACATAGTATAAAGCAAAGTCGCTTCCCGATTCCCGCGTCTGTATGTATGCTTATATCTTTAAAACAACACAACGGATTTTGATGCAGTTTTTTTAATAGATAGAGTGATTCCGGAGGAAGGTTTATATGTATTAAACCCGTGCGTAGCCGGGGCGGGTTGCTAGTTTTGAATAAAAACGGACCATAGACAAAGAATTGTATTAACTATAGATTTAAAACAAGATTGTTTGCTATGCTTAGTTATTGACTGCCAAAATTGAAAATGACCAAAACCGGGGTAGGCACCACAACCGGGTCTTTGACCATATATGCAAATGTTTTTTTTTTAATTAAAAAAGTATTTATACTTTCTTGCGAAGACTATGTTACTATCTATGTTACCTAGCTAGTTCTATTGTAGCTACTTTATATATTGAAATGATGATGAATTAATAAATTAACTATGATGTAACTAACAAACGTACGACCTAGATGCCAGAAATCTAGTGATTAGAGGATTTAGGAGTGCCCTAAGAAGGGAATTTTTGAAATAAAACCTCTATAACTGTTGACCCCATAAAGGGAGATTCGAAGATGATGTTGGAAGAAAGGAATCTCCAAACTTGAACCCTTACAAGGGTTGCAGCCGTGATGGGATGTTTGTAAGGATACAAGATACAACCAGGTTAGTAATCTTGCAACCTGTCACGTATGGAATGCTATGTACTGCAAATGTAGGATGAGTATTTGACATCTTAAATGCTAGCGTCTGGAGTTCTTGGGTGTGCCTTCTGACCTCCTTTAGGTGTCTAAAGCAGGTCAAATCAGGTCAGGCGCTCAGATCCTTGGAAGTGTTTTCAAGGGTCTGAGATCGCCTGGAGATCTGGGAGGATGTCTACCGTACTTGGGGATTACAGTCGTGATCTTATTTTTTTTTTTCAACCACGTAACCGAAGATGTGAATCTACTAATACATATTGCAAATACGCGTTTACCCACGTCTTGGCGACTCATTTTGAGTGTAGCTTTGTTCTTGGTTGCGCTTTCTGCTATTTGTCTGTGTTCCTTTATCTCTGGATGTACTGGCTATATTATCTTCCTCCACAAACACTCTATTTGAGAACATTTTTCTCATACTTTCACGCTTCAGGCCTGAGATATGAGAACAGCATATTATTGTACTGCCTAGTCTTGTTTAGACGTGCCTCTGACTACCCCCTTAGGTATCTTCAAGGCTCCAAGTGCCTGGAGATCTGAGAGAATGTCTACCGTACTTGGGGATTACAGTTGTGATCCTATTCTATCTACTGAAAGAGTGTGGGCCAAATTTAGTTTGGACGTTCCTATGTCTACCCTCATCCTAGGAGTTTCTTGTGAAGTACTTATTGAAAAACCCTATAATCTTTAGGTATATGCCAGTACAATACCTATCTAAAAGACGTAATAATCACTGTCATTAGCACCAGTTAATGACGCGATCCATTTGCATTTGGTGCGCGTCTAGAGTTTAACAAACAAAAATAAATAGTTTGACAAACCCGTTAATATCAATAGGTAGTATGAAAGTACACGAATTCGGCTGATAACAAAAAGTAAAATGTGTGCTGGGACACGTAGTAGAAGTGAAACCCTCTCACCACGCGGCCGTAATGCTTTTTCGTGACAGAAAAATCCTAATACCCCATCTTAGGGCTCGATAACACTAGGTTACTTTACGAGCTGCTACTCAGCGAGTTTAAAAGCCAGCGAGCGAGCGAGTAGGTATCGATGACACGAAAAAACTTTCCACTCGCTCAGCAGCGAACTAGCTAGCGAGTTGGAACCACCAAAACGCAAATGTGCGCAAATGAGACTCAGCTAGTTACTAGCTTACAGGCCAACACGCCAGCTAATGGCTAGTAAATTAGCCCGGCTTTCTATTTCTCAAGCAGCTTTTTTACAATCAGATACTCAAAAGCAGCAGGGCTATTTCGTAAAAACATGATTATCATGTTATGATGTTGAATGCAATACCTAATCTGTACACTTTTCATAGTAACTATTCACTGTTTATGAAACTATACCTACGCTTCTGCGTAGGTATTGTATAGGAAGTAGGTATAGGTGCCTAAACAGCATAAAAAAGGGTAGGTATTATGGCATTCAGTACCAATAAATATTGGTATGAATATCATAACATGATATGATAATCATGTTTTTACAAAATTGCCCCACAGAGTGTAAAAAAACTCCATGACACGGAGCGAGTTTACAAGCTGCTCGTGAACCTTGTAGCTTGTGAACTAGCCCAGTATGAACGAGCCTTTAGAAGTTTCACATCAAAAAAAATTAAAGTCCAGGAAGTTAAGATTTTACTGATAATGTTTGAGCAACGGTTTTTAGGTTTCCGTACCCAAAGGGTAAAAACGGAACCCTATTACTAAGACTTCGCTGTCCGTCTGTCTGTCTGTCTGTCCGTCTGCCGTCTGTCTGTCACAGGGCTGTATCTCATGAACCGTGATAGCTAGACAGTTGAAATTTTTAAATTTTTCACAGATTATGTATTTCTGTTGCTGCTCGAACAACAAATACTAAAAACAGAATAAAATAAATATTTATGGGGGGCTCCCGTACAACAAACACGTTTTGTTGCCGTTTTTATAGATAATGGTACGGAACACTATCTGCGCGAGTTCGACTCGCACTTGGCCGGTTTTTATATATTTGCACATTAAAGCCGTTGGCTTATCAACCCAATATTTCTATCTACATAGATATTCGATAAAAATCGTATTTACAATGATATAACGGTTATTTAACGTCCTCTGTAGTGTAAAGGGCGAGTGTGCCGAGGTTTGCACACAAGTCATCATCATAATGTTCCTGCCCTGTGGTCTGAGCACGAACCACTATCAAGACACTTATGCAATACAATAAGTGTCAGTTTTGACATTTGGACGATACGTTGTCGATACGATAGTGATTCGTGCTAATTATAAAAATATTCCCACATTGTTGTGGGGTCGGCATAATATTATGTTTTTTTTTGCGTATCCCTCTATCAGCAGTCATCTCTTTGCTTACCCATGTCAGCGTTTACACAATACATCGATCCTTTTAGGATTCCGTACCCAAAGGGTAAAAACGGGACTTATTACTAAGACTTCGCTGTCCGTCTGTCCATCACAGGGCTGTATCTCATGAACCGTGATAGCTAGACAGTTGAAATTTTCAGATGATGTATTTCTGTTGCCGCTTTAACAACAAATACTAAAAACAGAATAAAATAAATATTTAAGTCCCATACAAGAAACGTGATTTTTGCATTTCTAGCGACATCTAGTTTTTTTTTTTAAATCTTTTCTTTAGCCTCTAGTTTTACATCCATCCAGCTGCATACCTAACATCTTTCTCGTCACCTTAAGTTACTTTACATAGTCTGCACACATGTGTAAAAAAATATCTAACTAATTTAATCCTGAAAAAAATGTGGGTAGGCCCTTTTCAAATAGGACGGCAGATAGGGTGACCTTGAAATATGAAATTAATAACAATATGTCCCTGTATTTTGGTAAAACCTTGATAGATTAGCACTTGCTTAATGCTAGGTTGATAACAAAGTTTCCAACTAATCAGTCGTCTCCGACATCGCTCACGCCCCGACACGTAATGCTGATAATATTTATTGATAATAACGTTTATAACAATGAACTTTCCTTTTTTCTAGAAACTCACTGTTAAAGTAGCATGTTTATTTTATTTTTTGACACATTCTATTTTCAAATGTAATTATTACCTAGGTAGGTACGAATAAATCCAAAACGAGGTTTAAGTCATCAAAACTACTAAAGACTAGCACATATATGCGGGTGCGATAGTCATGGGTTAGTTTCCTAATTATTTTTTCCAAAATTATTATAAATTCAAATAATATGAAATGGTGTAATGATGATAATGAAAAAGCCAATAATTATGAATGCGAGATAAATTTGGAATAAAAAAAATGTCCCGTGATGTCCGATGAAGCCCATGCTTTAAATACAAACGACACAATAAAAAAAGAAGATATAAAGTACCGCCATCTGTCGTCGAAACTGGTTGGAAGCCCGACCATGGTCCTAGCAAAGAAATTTTGTGGTTACTGTACATAAATAATAAAAAAACAAAACAATGACTAATATCGCAGCTCAGTCGGTAGTGACTCTGCTTTTTGCGCTGTAGTTTGTGGGTTCGATTTCGAGTGGGAACTCAGGACAATAATTTGTGTGATAAATATATTATAGACGTTTGTTCTGTGTCCGAGTTTCATATTGTATGTGGTTTTAAAAAAAGCATAAGTATTGTATCTACATGCTTTCTTAGTTTGGGGCTGGATAGCTCTGTGTCCACAAATATTTATATTTTACTTTATTATACACACAACTAATTAGATGATACATAATGTACTCAGGTACAATTGTCTTAAATACCTAGTAATGATTACATGTTTATAGTAATTTTAGTTTATATGATTAGTGCTTCTTGCTAAACCCAATATAAATATTTAGAAATAAAACTGTGTTTGTTAATCATTTTAAATAGAAATACGGCTAATTACCACGTTTAAATTTGTTTTCCTGACGTTTCGAGACAATTCAGATGCAGTATACGGCGATACTCATGATGAAGAGCATCTGAATTGTTTCAAAACATCAGCAATACAAGTCCAAGAGTGTTATTTAGCCGTATTTCTATTTAAAATAAATAATTACGTTAAAAATAATATTTTTAAAGATCGAAAATCCTAAAAACTGAAAATCTATTAGTAGATCTAGTTCAGTTGAACTAGGTATTTACGTATTTTCAAAGTGTGACAGCTCTACTTTTTATGTGTAATAATTTTAAATTGTGTGAACATAATCATTATTATTTGTAAATTGTTTCAAGAAAAATATTATATTTTAAAGGAAGTCAATCATATTTAAAATCTAATTACATTTCCGGTTATATTGCAAACAGAAAGTTATCAGTAACAAATGGATTTCCCATACTTTTTTAGGGTTCCGTACCCAAAGGATAAAAACGGGACCCTATTACTAAGACTTCGCTGTACGTCTATCTGTCACAGGGATGTATCTCATAAACCGTAATAGCTAGACAGTTGAAATTTTCACATATAATGTATTTCCGTCGCCGCTATCAACAAATACTAAAAACAGAATAAAATAAATATTTAAGTGGGACATACAACGAACGTGTTTTTTTTTTGCCGTTTTTTTATAGACAATAGTACGGAACCCTTCGTGCACGAGTCCGACTCGCACTTGGCCGGATTATTTTTACTGGCGCAGAATCTAAATATTACTCTTGTGTTACTACGAGCGATATTTTGTGGGTTAGAACTTGAAAGCATTCTATATATAACCTGTACATACATCATTCATTATTTACAATTGTTATATACTCGTATCTAGCAGGAATACAGCGTCTATAAAATTTGACAACAGAAATGATAGATCAAACAAAAATGTTAAAACAACCAACAAAACATTTCTACATTTTGTTATTTCAATGAAAGGAGCTTTTAAAGAACACAAAAAATGATAACACGCTGAAATTAAGAGGTATACCTAGAGCAGTCGAATCTCCCCCTAAGGGAACAACTTGGATAGGCTATGGACTTTTTTAATTTACTTAGTTTCTTACTAATCTATACTAATACTAGCTGTCCCGATCTTTGTCCTATCAAATTTCAATAATCCCACAGAAAAAAGCACTTTCAGTTTTGCCCGAACTTCAAGCTGGGTTTTCCAAAAAGCGGTATAAAATATACTTTACGACCGTTTCACAGACCTACACGAAAATAAAAATCATAAAAATCGGTGAAGCCGTTTCGGAGTTTGGCTACAAACACTGTGACATGAGAATTTTATAAATGCAAAAGTAACCTGTCTTTCTGTTTGTGGCGTTATCAAGGCCAAACCGATTACGATGAAATTTCATATAGAGATAGTTTAAAGTCTTGGGACGGACATATGCTACTCTTTTCCCCAAAATTTTATTAGATTTTCAGGAATTTCTATGTTTTACGATAAAATCGTCAAAAATCTATTGTATAAATCTACGCGGAGAGTCGCGGTCGCCAAAAGCTAGTATCTTTATCATTTCATGGTCATTAATAACAATAGCCGTTTATACGATTCTAGTATTAATGTACGTATCTATATGTACGTATTGTACGTAAGTATAATAAGATTTCTACTATCTACAGATAACCCTTTCTAAGAATTACTGACAAGAGTAGAGTTGGAGTTAGAGTATCTTTCGTATCGCATCAAGGTGATTGCTGACTATAAACCGTATCCTATTTTGAAAATATGATATCTATTTACTAATTGACAGATTTAACAAAAACAATAAGACAAAATCTATAATATAAAAATAAGTCGGGTTTTCCTTCCTGACGCTATAACTCCAGAACGCACGAACCGATTTTCACGGTTTTGCATTCGTTGGAAAGGTCTCGGGCTCCGTGAGGTTTATAGCAAAGAAAATTCAGGAAAAATTTCAAGAGAAAAGCAGGAAAACAGGAACGGGAACGGTAACTTAACACAGCATTTGTTAATTCTAAAGCGATACGAAGTTCGCCGGGTCAGCTTGTGTTAATATAAAATACTAGCACGACCACGCGTTGCTGTGTCAACAGATATCGCCATCTGTTAGTATCTTTTGGAGCTAACAGATAATTGTGACTGTCAGATAATAAACAAATAATATCGAGACTATAAATTGAGATGAATTCTATACTATCTTTCAAGTTGGATCAAACTGCACACGGTGTGCAAAGTTTGATTAAAATCGGTTAAGTAGTTTAGGAGTCCATCGTGGACAAACAACGCGACGCGTAATTTATATATATTGAGATAATATTCCTGATATTGATAGCAAATTCTGTAGCTACAAGAAACAGATTAAAATTGAGTAAAACACGATCGATATAAAGTTTTAGAAATGTCACTTCGAGGTTACGGTAATTCAGACCGTACCTACGTACGTAAGTACTGTACAAAATGTGACGTACATTTTGTACGAGAACAAAATGTCTGTGTGAATCAAAATGAGTGTGTCGAGACAACAGAATCGCTACCATATGGTTGCAGTAAACACGTGACACATAAAACACGACTTCGTTGTGTTAGTCTTCGTATTCAGATCGATATGATATACTCGTAGAAACCAAACTCATATACCGCAGTTCTGTTTTACCACTACACCGTTAAGGTGTGACCAAACATAGCGCGGCAGCCGCGTTCTGATTAGACGACGGCAACGCGCACATTTAATTACTAGTCAAACTTGTGTCCTGCGAATGCCGCGTGTAGCTGCCGCGCTGTGTTTGGACACACCTTAACTCTATCTGTGTGCATTATTGGCAGTCTGAAATCGACTATCCTAACACAACTGCGTTACCGACTGATATATCAACGCCCAGCCTAACCTGGTCCTAGAAACTAGAAATTTGGTGGGTGTATTCCTTTTTATGTGTAGCTTTAGCTCTAAGAAAGAAATTCTCAAACTCAACTCCTAAATGGTTGCAGCGGTTGAAGTCTGCTTGAAAATACCTTCACATAAACGAAGTCGGGTTTTAAGAGGCTGTATGTCGACGATTGCTCTTTTTCGAAACGAAAAAAGAAATACTTCTGAACAAGCCACATCTCCTATTTTTATAAGTATATTACTTCAGGTTCCTACCTAGATTTCTATTAAGCTGAAAACATAATAGCAGAAACTTTTCACGATAAAGATATTATTTCAAAATGATACGTTTTAGAATTTATGATCGAAATATTTTATATACCTACTATTAAAATCAACTTGTGATTTATTGTTAAAGATAGGTAATATGTAGATCTAGATTTCTATTAGAATATATTTTTGCTAAGTAATTATACATAATTTGTATCATTAATTTATTCGAAAAGCTAAGGCGGACCACGCGCCGACGTGTGTTTGTCGTCATTGCAGCGGTCGGTAGGATTATTTATCGAAGTGCTTAAAGATGGGTACATCTTTATTCACATATACTTACTATACATTATAAAATAGGAGATGTGGCTTGTTCAGAAGTATTTCTTTTTTCGTTTCGAACAAAAACAATCGTCGACAGGGAGCGCCTTAATCAATAACACAAACAAGGAAGAAGAAGTACCTGTAGTATCAATGGGTTTCCGGTGGGGTATGATGGAGTGCACATATCTGCCCACGAAGTGTCCGAACACAGCCTTCAGGTCGGGGTGATTCATCATCTCGATGAACTCCTTGAGGTCCAGGAACCCTGGTAGTTAAGAAAGAGCTTTTAAAAAAAAGAAATAAAAATAGAATCACGACTTTAATCCCCAATTACGGTAGACATCCTCTCAGATCTCCAGACGCTTAGATCCTTTGAAGATGTCTAGTGGGGGTAGTTAGAGGCATGTCCTCGTGACACAGTACAGTCGTGATCCTATTTCATTTTTTAATTTACAAACTGTTTAAAGTACTACGTGAAACGGATAACTGATTGAATATCAGTTATCCGGTTCCCGTAGTACAAGCTTTGTTTAGTATGGGGATAGATGACGCTGTGTGGAATATCCAACATTTTTAGGGTTCCGTACCCAAAGGTTAAATCGGAACCCTATTACTAAGACTTCGCTGTCCGTCTGTCTGTCACAGGGCTGTATCTCATGAACCGTGATAGCTAGACAGTTGATATTTTCACAGATTATGTATTTCTGTTGCTGCTCTAACAACAAATACTAAAAACAGAATAAAACAAATATTTAAGGGGGGCTCCCATACAACAAACAAGATTTGTTTTGCCGTTTTTATAGACAATGGTACGGTACCCTTCGTGCGCGAGTCCGACTCGCACTTGGCCGGTTTTTTCATTTACAAAAAGTATAAAAGTATTCCAACAGTTATCCGGTTCCCATAGTGCAAGATTTGTTTAGTACGGGGATAGATGACGCTGTGTGGAATATCCAACATTTTTCTTTACTAACCAGAATTGTCCCTGTCAGCAAGTGCCATGATCTTATCGACCACGTTTTCTGGTAAGTCGTTCGCATACTCTCGAGATTCGATGATTCCTTTAAGTTCTATGTACGATATCCGTCCATCTTTGTCACGATCATACTGAAAATATTAAAATATACGAGTTAAAACTATCGTGGTTGCAAATAATTTTAAACAGAAATACATGTAAGTACAAGAATTGTCTCAAAACGTCAGCAATACAAGAAAAACGTGGTAATTAGCCGTATTTCTATTTCAAACATTAAAATAATTTTAAAAACAAACAGATATATTTAATTTATAAATAATAAATTGCCTTCATCTCTGAAACTCAAAAACCGGTAAGTATGTGATTCGGACTCGCACACGTAGGATAACGTACCACCGTGCGATAAGAGTGCTGGAAGAAAAAACTTGAGAGGTGTCAAGGGACACCCGGATGGAACGAAGTTCTCACAAAATAACGTGGGACAAGGGAAGGGGAATCAACTTTGACTTCGACTTCGACCTCAACCTCGACCTCGACCTCCACCTCGACCTCGACCTCGACCTCGACCTCGACCTCGACCTCGACCTCCACCTCGACCTCGACACAATTAATAGATATATATATTAATAGTATACTATAGCAAAAAAGTGTCGTGATAACTTTTCGTGACAACTTTTCGTAAGAATTTTTTCCGTCTAGCCCCCTTTCACAACGCGCGATAAGGAACTTCGTTCCAAAAACGCAGAAAAGCCCAAGTTTTTAAGGTTTTTTCTTTGGGATCTAACTTTTATACTTTTAATTAATCTACTTATTTTCGTTCAAGAGATAGTCCTGTGACTGTGATAGACACACAGCGGAGGCATATTAATATGGTTCCGTTTGGCACCCTTTGGGTACGAAACCCTAAAAACTATATATTCAATAAATATCTTTATAATATTATATAATGTATACTAACTTTCCTGATCTTAATTATCCCGTCCTTTACTCCTTTACCCCTGTATTTTTGTTGGAATGCTAACTACCGCAAAGTGTGGGTATGTGCGAAATATAATGTTTGGACGAACCTCCGACTATCCCCTTTAGACATCTACGAGGATCTAAGCGCCTGGAGATCTGAGAGGATGTCTACCGTACTTGGGGATTGCAGTTGTGATGCTATTTTTTATTAAAAAAAAATGGCAAATGCAAAGAGTAAGAGGCAGAAAAAAACTACACTAATCAAGGGTTTGAATCTTTTGAGATGGCCACCCAAGGTTAATCGAGTAATAAATGTTTTTGATGAATGCAGAATCGTTTTTTTCTCAATAACCGCAAAACATACAGTTTTGTTTTTATGACAAAGATTTAATCTAGATAAATTAAAGACAGAAACACGATTGGTAAAATTTTTCTCGACAGATTTATTTTCCAAAGTTGGCTCTTTAAAAACCCTAGTTTCGTTTTTAATCAAAATTATGAATAGCTAAATAGTTCATTTTTATATAATTCGTAAGATAATCATACCTAAATTATTGTCATTTTTTTTTTTTAAATTTGATGGTTTTCAAGATAATGCAGTGTTATCACTTTTTCCGTCTTATCCGGGTAGACTCGGCCCATACAAAACGTCAAAAATGTCACTTATCACCTTAATGTCACTTGGGATCTTCATAATGAAAGACATGAAGGCTTACCTCACGATGTCCCCCTTCGCTATGCTAAGCACGTATTATTGCACATAATGTAATCGCTTAAAGGTAAATCCCCGAAGCGCTTATCTTTAATTCAAGGCCTTGTTACTTTTTGATGTTTTCCTGCTTAAAATGTAATTTATCTTTTGACATATAAAACACAACTAGTGTTTTCACCCACAGTTTTGCTCGCGTAGTTCCTGAATAAGAAGTATCCCATTGCTATTCTAGATCACAAGCTATATTTATTCTAAGATTCATCCAAATCCGTTCGGTCGTTTTGGTGTGATTAAGCCATAAACATCCACGTAAACTTTCGGATTAATAATAGGAGTATTAGTAATAAAAAATAAATGAATAAAATAAATAGGATCCCGACTGTAATCCCCAAGTATGGTAGACATCCTCTCAGTTCTTCAGACGCTTAGATCCTTTGAAGATGTCTAGTGGGGGTACTCAGAGGCACGTCCAAACATTATATTTGGCACATGAACACATATTGCAGTAGTTAGCATTCCATACGTGACAGGTTGCAAGCCCATCGCCACTTATAAGAACACTAACTGGTTTCCTCACGATGTCTTCCTTCACCGTTGTAAGCACGTGTTTTTGATGCGCATATAAATTTTCGAACAGAAAAGTCCATTGATGCACGCCGGGATTCAAACCCACGACCTTCAGATTGAAATTCGAGTTATATCCCACTCGGCCAACACGGCAATATTAAGGATTAGAGGGAAATGGAAGAAGTACACATGTTGTGCCGACCCCACTTAAGTGGGATAAGGGCAGGAATATGATGATTATTAAGGCAACAACAAATATATCGAAGCTTTATTTGTCTTAACTATAGATTTTGACACGGGTCTTTATCACGTAATTACCTTTAATTTACTTTCCCTTTATTTGTCTTGGCTTTGGAAATATAGCCAGGCTTCACCATTCTTCACCAGCCCCGGATCTAGGGGGGGCAAAAACTGAAAAATGCCGCCCCCGCCATTATTGATACAACAAATATGATAAAGGTAAAAATTAATATAAGAGAGCGGGGGCGGTATTTTTCAGTTTTCCTCCCCCTTAAAACAATGTTTGTGCCCAGTGTTGTAGGTCAAAGTTAAGTAAATTATGAGTTGTCCATTCGTCCGTAAAGTGTGAATTTGGCTGCCCCCTGAACTTGTCGCCGGGGCATGAGCCCCGGCATGCCCCGGGCGGCATGCCCTAGATCCGGGGCTGATCTTCACCATTTCTACTTACCGTAAAGAGATATGTATTCTAAATGTTTGTTTAGCATTGAAAAGATACTAAACTAAGAAGCTAATCATCATAATGACCAACGTGTTTACATGATGAGCTAACCATTTTACAAATAATATTTGCATTGCCTGTTTCACTGTGTTTTGTGTTATAATTATTTAACGAATCAGATAAGATAAGATATAATGAAAGGTGTGCCTGCTTATCAAAAATACATCGATTTGTTATCAAAGGAGCCGAGTTGGTTGTTTCGACGTTCGAAGGTCGTGAGTTCGAAATAGAATAAATATCTCAGCTTGCCTCACAGCTCAGTTGGTAGTAGCTCTGCCTTTTGCGCTGTAGGTTGTGGGTTCGATCCCCACCCGGGATAAACATTTGTGTGATGAACATAGATGTTTGTTCTGTGTCTGGGTGTTATGTATAATAAGTATGTAATGTATTTACAACAAAAAAACGTATATTTATGTATTCTATCAGTTATCTGATTCCCATAGTACAAGCTTTGCTTAGTTTTGGGCTAGATGGCGCTGTGTGAAATGTCCACCAATATTTATTTATTTATGACGATTAACTAAAACGGTAAAGGAAATCGGTTAGTATTTTTTATAAGCGAGTGACGAGTTTATAAAGGTACTTTTATCTGGGTTTTTTGGGTTCTGTTGTTGCAAACGGAACTGCCTAATATGCCTCCAATATGTCTGTCAGGGCCATCGACTACACAGCCCAAAAAGACACCGCATGCAAGGCGAACATTGACATCCAAAAGGTCAGTCTTATACGGCCGATAAAAAATACCGCGCGTCAAACCTGCAGTAGTACCGACCACTTCCTTGACCCGTGCACATCTCGTCTGTTTATGCTAAAAAACCATTACCACAAGCTCAAGTTAGACTGGTTATTTTCCTTGTCGAAAGTCAATAGTGTTGTATCACTACTCAATAATTGATGATCGATAAACCTACATAGTAGTAACAACAACAGTTGGACCTAACTAGTAAAACTACTTATTGCCAACTAGCTGCCGTCCGCGGCTTCGCTCGCGTTGTACCTACATGGATATGAAGTAACCTATTTGCTATTCGCATTTATCATATTATCGCTTTAGAATTAGTTCGCGTTCGCGTTCGCGTTCGCGTTCGCGTTCCCGTTCCCGATCCCGATCCCGATCCCGATCCCGATCCCGATCCCGATCCCGATCCCGTTCCCGTTCCCGTACTATCAAACCTAATAAAGCTCAAATGGACTCTACGTTTTTTTAACTTTTGTATGGGAAAAAGAAAAGGGCTGTTTTTAGGTTTTCCCGGCAATTATTCGATTTTTTTTTCACCTTTTAAACCTTCAATGAAGGTTTAAAAGGTGAAAAAAAAATCGAACCTCCACGAATATTTAAAGACCAAGATAAAATAAATCCGTTCAGCCGTTCTCGAGTTTTAGCGAGATTAACGAACAGCAATTGATATTTATACATTCACCATTTTAAACACTTGTTTAAAATGGTGAAGGAAAACATCGCATCGTGAGGAAACCAGTACCTAGTAAGTATTTTTATAAGCGGCGATGGGCTTGCAACCTGTCACGTATGGACTGCTAACAACTGCAAAATGTGGGTATGTACCAAATATAATATTTGGACGTGCCTCTGACTGCTATCGACAACTCATGTCAACACTTCCCATCCCTAGTGAATCACGTCATTTTGAAATTAGAATGCTTTTTCCGGCTCCCCCCGTACCTCATACCTCACTGACTTGACAGAGTTGTTTGTTTGAAGAAATGAAGCCATTAGGCGTCTATTAGGCTATGTAGTCGATGGTCAGGGCTTTATCTCTTGAACGGAAATAGGTAGCTATAGATACTCTAACTTTAAATTTTCACAGAACAACACGCATTCAAATAATAAAAAGTGAAAAAGCTAGATCCTTATACAAAAAACCTTAAACTATATGATTTTCTACGTCGCTACGGTATGAAACCTACGTGTGCGAGTCCGAATCGCACTTGATCGGTTTTTTTATTAGGGTTCCGTACCCAAAGGGTAAAAACGGAACCCTATTACTAAGACTTCGCTGTCCGTCTGTCTGTCTGTCTGTCACAGGGCTGTATCTCATGAACCATGATAGCTAGACAGTTGAAATTTTCACAGATTATGTATTTCTATCGCTGCTCAAACAACAAATACTAAAAACAGAATAAAATAAATATTTAAGGGGGGCTTGCATACAACAAACGTGATTTCCGCATTCTAGCGCCATCTAGTTTAATTTGATGTTACTACGTTATTATAGGTACTTTTCGCGGTCTCATGCGACCGCTCGGAGTTTGAGAGGTAAGATGAAAGATGTTTGCAATTCCGCTGGCAGGTGGCGCTATTTTACCACTATCGGTAAAGTAAGTCGGTAAATATGTGGTAGGTACGGTACTTCACAATGTGAATCGATCATGTGAAGTTCACATGATCGACTAAAAAGTTTGAAATTGCATTATTGAATTCATGTAGTTAGGTAAATAGGTACCTAGGTAGATATTATTAATTTCAAATTAATTTCGAGTTCGAATCCTGGCCATGCATCAATGCATATTTATTTTTGAAAAATGTATATGCGCGTTACACGTGTTTATAACGGTGAAGGAAAACATCGTGAGGAAACCCGTTAGTATTCTTGAAAGTGGCGACGGGCTTGCAACCTGTCACATTTGGAATGCTAACTGCGTAGTTAGGTAAATAGGTAGGTTACGAGATATTATGAATTATTTTTTATGTTTTTAGGGTTCCGTACCTAAAGGGCAAAAAAGGGGACTACTAAGACACCGCTGTCCGCTGTCTGTCACCAGGCTGTATCTCGTGAACCGTGATAGCTAGACAGTTGACATTTTCACAGATGATGTATTTCTCTAAAAACAGCATAAAATAAATATTTAAACTGGGACTCCCGTACAAGAAACGTGATTTTTTTGCCGTTTTGATAATAGTACGGAACCCTTCGTGCGCGAGTCCGACTCGCACTTGGCCGGTTTTTTAGAACTTCTAATAACATGTCTACCAAGCATTGGAATACCCAACAGTAGAGACCTTATTTAACAAGCAAACTGAAAGTTGGTAACTGAAACAAGTGAGCGGCGAGATTTATAATGTAAAGCGAGTGAAAGTGTTTTCACACACTTGTTACGCTCATTGCCACAACTCGACGACTATCGTGTATTGACTTTAGTTTGCTATGGATATTAATAGAAAACCCGGACACTTGTTGGCAAAGAATCATTCCGTACATTAGATATAGGTATAGGTACAAACAAAACCGCAAAAATAACGTAATTGTGAGTGCTCTACGTATAAATCTATCTAATATTCTAAATCCGAAAGTTTGTGAGGATGATTGGATGTTTGTTCCTCAATCAGGCCTAAACAACAAAACGGATTAAGTTGAAATTTGCTGTAGATGTAGATATAATGCCCGAATAAATAATAGACTACTTTAAAACATGAAAAACATCCCAAAAGCGATAAAAAACGCAAAAGGGATGATTTATGTATCGATGGCGCTGGTGTGCAACAAATCTGACATCACAGAATAAAAACATTCAGTCTTTTCTATTCGTTTATTGAAATTTGACAGGAAAACGTCTGTCACGGGTCGGCTAGTATTATAATTTATAAATGATAAAGTTTGTGAGTGGGTGTGTGTGTGTTTGTTGCTCTTTCACGCAAAAACTACTGAACGGATTAAAATGAAACTTGGCAGTAATATAGCATAAACATCAGAATAACACATAGGCTACTTTTTATCCAGGTACCAACCGTGCGAAGCCGGGGCGAGCAGCTAAAAAAAATTGATTGAAACTTGGAATATACCTACACTATCCTGAAACAGCAAATAGGCTACGTTTTACATGGATAACACAAGAAAAAGCCGCGGACGGAAGCTCGTTATTAGGTAAATACACCAAAAAACTGGACGAATTCATAACGATTGGCTCTTTTATTTAAATCTCAATAGCATAGATGTAGGTACCTACAAGAAAAACAAAGAAACATTTCTATTATCTTCAGATTTTTATGCAATGAGTCAGATTTAGCATAACACTTGTCTGTAAGTGTACCTACCTACCTACAATGCTTAAATCAATAAATATTGGTAGACATTAATAATGCGAAATTTCTGCTCAATCGGTTGGGGATAACTGCTTCAAAATTGATTTGCAAGATTCCACCTTAACAAACATAGTTACATACATATAATATCCTCTCGGATCTCTAGGCGCTCAGATCTTTGGAGATGCCTTGGGTTTGTCAGAGGTACGTCCAAGCATTACATTTGGCACATGCCCACTGCCCACATTTTGCAGTAGTTAGTATTTACACATTATTTTAAAGTCTGCTAAAAATACCAATCTTTAGCTTGACATTGCCAATTGAGATGAATAGATTTTGTCCTCGTTTTTAATAGCGACTATAACGAGAACGGCAATTGCCTATCAACTCATGTAGACAATAGTTTTTGAGAATATGACTCATCTTGTACGAGGAATTACTAAGTATCTAGGTACCAAAATATAGTAATTTGGTAAGAATCATCATGATGAACGAGCCTTGTAATCTGGGAAAAGACATCTAATGATTGTTAATTAACTTTATAATATGAGTATCTTTCATTACTCTTAGCAATGTCACTAATAATGATAAGACTCAACAACTAATGTGAGATACTCATACCTATCATAATTTAAAAACCGGCCAAGTGCGTGTTGTACCATTATCTATAAAAAAACAGCAAAAAAATCACGATTGTTGTATGAGAGCCCCACTTAAACATTTATTTTATTCTGTTTTTAAATAATTATTTAAGGGGGGCTCCCATACAACAAACATGATTTATTTGCCTTTTTTATAGATAATGGTACGGAACCCTTCATGCGCGAATCCGACTCGCACTTGGCCAGTTTTTAAGTAAGATTTGTTAAGGTTTGTTTTCCTAAGAAATTAAAATCAATAAATTTATTCAAATCAGTTTCAGCCATGATTGAAACAATAATAATATAAACATCCTTAGAAACAATAACATTTATAATATAATTAGGAAAAAGGATAATAAATAGAATAGCACTGGCCTTGGTTGTTTAAACTGTGAAGTTACCAAATAAGTTTAATAAAATATTAATAATACAGTCAAGATACTGCGGCAGCACAGTTGGTAGTAATTCTGTTTTCTGCGCTGTAGTCCTTTTAATTATCATTCTTGTTTGAGCCTTTACCTTGTTCGATTGGCGTCACACTGGAGCTCTACATAGCATTATGGAAAGGATCATTAAAAAAAAAGGTAGACCCCAAGCCGTGTTTGTTGCCTGATTCTTCTAGGCTTGGTCGCGTGGAATCGGCGTAGCTTCACCTAGTTCCTAAGACATTTCAAAGTGATCCTTGTGATTTTATTGAAATAAATGATTTTTGAATTTGAATTTGAATTTTGTAGGTTGTGGACCAGGATAAACATTTCTGTGATGAAAATATAAGTATGTATTTACAAACAGGTATGTTTGGAACTAGATGATGCTGTGTAAAAATGTCTACCAATATTTATTTAATATATTAATATTATTCCAGAAATCGTCACAGAAGTGGAACTGAAAATTAACTATTTATTTTCCTCTTCCAAGTTGAGATAAAACAATTTTGCAATTATCTGATTTAATTATTAAATAGCACATTCCTAGTTCCTACATTACTGGTTATAACAATAGGTAAAACCCATAGTTGTACTAAAAACTAGAAGGTCACGAAACCGGTCAAGTAGTACGTATGCCTTTTCGATGTTCAAAAAAATGTTTATAGCCATAATATTTAAGTTATTACCTTATTAAAAATTCCTCTCCAATACTGATCAGAGCCGATCTGCCTCATTGGCATGGCAACTGATGTCTCATTCTCCCTGGCCATTTCACAACAGGTGAAATGAGAAAACTAAAACTAGCACCAATAATCCTTTCGACGCAACTCAGCGATTGATCAAAATCAACTTAACTCGCGTTATGATGTTTCTCAAGACAGTTCAACACAACAGATAATATTTATTTCATCGCAAAATCACGACAAACAAACGCGTCTTACATTAAATAAAGTACCGTTAAAAATTGTTCCGAGTTGTCCTACCGACTTTCGATAATCGTTCGTGAGAGAAACCAAACAAACCGCCCGCTCATGCATGCGTGCCGTGCAGACTGGAGTCTGCCGAGCGAGCGAGCGAGACGAAACTGCTTTTGTTTGACAATGACATTTATGACGGCAATCAATTTTTTTTGACGTGTTTGTAGTGATGGGAAAATAAACGAATATGATGCCGTAACATTCTTTCCGTATTTTGATTAATACGGTTCAATTCTGTTAAGTTGCAACAATTAATTCTGAATTAATTTGTTACACGTTTTTGCACGCGATACCTGGTTAAAATGTAGCATAAGTCACTTTCCGGACCGTGAACTTTCTGGCAAAAATCATGTTGACTGTTGGTCGCCAAGTCGCCATCGATTCCCCGCTCATCGCACCACGCCGCGCCGGTGCCGCCGCCGCCGGTGCCGCCGGCCGGCCACTTTTGCTTTTTCTGTTCAGTCTTTTTCACTTCACTATTGGTACGTTCAGATACCTACTTTATAATTATTATGCTCTTTGCAGATACCAACAGAATCCAGATTCATTTTATTATTTAAAACTCTACTCCATACCATACCAAAATGGGTTCAAGTTCAATCACCCCTTGGATGAATACTTGGAATGAAAGGAAAATACCAAAGAAAAAACATGTTTATTATATTATTTTAACCACATACAGACTATGAGGCCTATTACGATGATGATTATGAGCAAGTAAGAAAACGCAATGGTTCAACCTGTTGCTATGGTAACAATGATACTGCATGCATGCAAGCATGTTGTGTGTTTGTGTCATCCTATTGTTAATGACTGACTCATTCAAACCAAAACAATTGTTCGTTTGTTTGTTTACTCTTTGTTGTGGTCATAAATCAGAAAGTGAAGTGTAAGTGGACCGAGCTTGTAAACGGAAACAAAGAGCATATAAGTGAACGGAAAAACTAAAAATAAATAAACAATGAATGATTTCGTTCGCTGCAATAAAGTATCTGGTGTTTATTGGCTCAACGCGTCTATAGAAGAAATAAAGATTAGGTATGACTGGTCTACCTACCAGTAAACAATGCTTATTAGCTGGGTTTATGCTCTAAATCAGGCTTACCTAGTAATTTTATGATCTTTATTTGGTTATTTACTTTTCTCTTTTTCAGTGTCAAACTAAAACCACCAGATGACATCCTCTCCCTGCCGAAGTTTGGGGACTACACCAACGAATCTGACAGGATCGACATACAATCAAAAATTGAAGAGCACACATTCCAATGGCAAGAAAAACGTTTCAACGCCTGGGAAAAACATCACTACTCTGATATACACAATTGTATAACCAACACTGAAATGAAATACCACGAATTGATAAGAAACAACGAAATTGTACCAACAAAACTCTTTACCTACATTCATAAAGACCACCGACATCCTTTACCATTTTCTAAAATTAAAAAAGAAAGTTCAAATTTGGAATTGTGCATGGAATATTTGAATTTGAATGATACGGTTGGTAGCATTGGAAAGGCTTTTGGTGGAAAATCTGACTCAATGAACCATTTACTGAAGAGTCGCAACAGTTTGTATGAGGAAGATATATGGACTGCGATGCATGTTGTTTTTGACCATTCTGACAATAATGAGTGAGTTGATAAGCAGCAAAGATTGGTTTTATTAAGTTTGAGTATTTTATTCATATTCATAATCATTTATTCATATTCATTTATATGTTTTTATAATATTATTATTCATTTATTTTAGTTGAAATTTTCAGATATTTCTGTTGCCGACAATAATTACTCTTGTAGACTTTGAAATCCTAAAAACATACAAAAAATGAGATTTTATTTGCCGTTTTTTTAGGGTTCCGTACCCAAAGGGTAAAAACGGAACCCTATTACTAAGACTTCGCTGTCCGTCTGTCTGTCCGTCTGTCTGTCTGTCACAGGGCTGTATCTCATGAACCGTGATAGCTAGACAGTTGAAATTTTCACAGATTATGTATTTCTGTGGCTGCTCTAACAACAAATACTAAAAACAGAATAAAATAAATATTTAAGGGGGGCTCCCATACAACAAACATGTTTTTTTTGCCGTTTTTATAGATAATGGTACGGAACCCTTCGTGCGCGAGTCCGACTCGCACTTGGCCGGTTTTTTTAGTTAATGTTATGGAACCCTTCGTGCGCGAGTCTGACTCGCACTTGGCCGGTTTTTTTTATATTTATAGTAGCCAATAACTAATGAAGGAAGACTTTGGCTTGTCTGTAGTTATCATTGGCTAGTTATCTAGCCTCTAGCTCATACAAATCTTACTTCTAGGGATAATCTCATCAAGCAAGAGTCTACCCTTCTCTCAATATATTACAATACAAAACAAAACTATGTGATATTAGTCCCAGATGTGAATGATTTGGACTCAAATCCTTATGCCATAGAAGGAAATACACCTATAGACTTCAAATATGGAGTCAGAGTGGATTTTGGGGAAATGGGAGGAGGTGATGAACTGGAGACGCTGGTAAAAACGTGCACAGTAGATTTTCTTTATGCACAGTAATTTTTATGCACAGTAACTTTATCGGTGGGATATAGATTTTGATTTAAAAGGTAAAAAAGTAGATTTTCTCCATGCACAGTAAGTTTGAAGGTGGCGTGTAGATTTTTGAGGCTTTATATGTAATAAGAAGATAAGATTTATAATTATTAAATTAAATTACAGCTAACACGACTTCACAACAAATGGGAGAAGAAACACAGAGTTCTTGTCGACTTCATAATGCCTTCGTTGAGGTCAAGACACTACCATGTCACCATAGAACTGATGTCCGCTGAGGGTTTTGACATGGAGAACTTGTATATCGAGTATACTATAAAGGTAAATATTGACCACCTGACCATTGACATAATGGTAACCAGACTAACCAGGAGACACCAGCTAATATAAAATAAAAAAATAAATAGGATCACGACTGTAATCCCCAAGTATGGTAGACATCCTCTCAGATCTTCAGACGCTTAGATCCTTTGAAGATGTCTAGTGGGGGTAGTCAGAGGCACGTCCAAACATTATATTTGGCACATGCCCACATTGATCTTCCATTTTTCATTGAAAAATCCATTGATGCACGCCGGGATTCGAACCTACGACCTTCACATTGAAAGTCGAGGTATATCCCACTCGGCCAACACGGCTAATATACAACAGCTAATATATCGATGTAAATTTGGCGTCCGACGTTGGAAAATTGTTTTTTTTTTTTTTTTTTTTAGATTTTAGATATAGTTCATTTTAGTAACATGTTTTTCGTTTGTAGTACCTATTTATTTTAGCCCATATAGTCCCACTGCAGGGCAAAGGCTTCACAGCTTTCGATCTCCAGCTAAATTGCGCCAGTCATTTAAATCAGTGTTCCGCAAAGTGTGTACCGCGGCACACTGGTGTACCGTGGTCATTAGTTGGTGTGCCTTGGAAAAATAAGGATATCTTATAAAAGTATTTTTAGCAGCCCTGTCAACGATTACTCCAAATTTAGACCGTCTATGCTCAATTAAACAGGCTCATGTTTCGCATTAGATACCTTTTCTGCAATATAAAGTTTAGTTTTGATGATTAATAAAATGTTATTTCGTTATGTTATTATTTATAGGTGTACCTCAAAAAAAAACATTTTCCTAAATGTACCTTGAACACAAAATGTTTGTGGAACACTGATTTAAATGACTGTCAAAATCGTCCCGTCATCTCCTCCGGGGTCTGCCTTGACGGCGCTTAGTTTGTGGGGACCAATCGGTAGTTATTTAGGCCCAAAGATCGTCATGATGTCATGATCGTCGTCGTCATGCGAGCGATATGCCCTGCCTAATCCCATTTGAGTTTGACCTAGCTTAGACTTTGAAACAAACAAGTTAGCTAAACGCAAAAAAAAATATTACATATTTACCAAAATCTTTATGAATATTATAAAAAACGGCCAAGTGCGAGTCGGACTCGCGCACGTAGGGCTCCGTAATGGCAAAAAAACACGTGTGTTGTATGGGAGCCCCACTTAAATAATTATTTTATTCTGTTTTTAGTATTTGTTGTTATAGCGGCAGCAGAAATACATCATCTGTGAAAATTTCAACTGTCTAGCTATCACGATTCATGAGATACAGCCCTGTGACAGACAGACGTACAGACGGACACCGAAGTCTTAGTAATAGGGTCCCGGATTAGTAATAGGGTACGGAACCCTAAAAAAAAGTAAACCCAAATTTGGGCACCAATTTTACGAGGCTAATTGTATAGTATATCTACTAGACCATAGAAGACAATAATACTGTCTACAGTAGCCAGACTACCCAAGAGCTGACAGCTACATGAAGATAATCAATTTGTTTTGAAATAATGCACCTGAAAATAGATTTTTAGACCCTAATTACGTAAATATGTTTTGTTGCAATCAGTTAAGAATTTTAAATTAATTGGTTAATCATTTTTTAATTCATCAACTATTAATTAATTAATTATTAACTAATCTGTCTTGTTTCTATTAATTCACCTATTAATTCGATTAAATTATTAATGAATTACCTAATTACAAAATCCAATTAATTAATAAAGTGGGAATAGTCTTAACTCATTCCCGTACATCGACTAATGTAGTCGATATTCCCGTATAACATTTCTATTGAAAAATAAAAAATATATTTTTTGTTAATTATTTTTTAGCAGTCGGTTTATATGTTTTTTTATAATAATTTGTTTCTTATTTCAGCTTCCAGAAGATATACAATGTAATGACACACTACACGGTCGCACCCACACATCATCATCAGCATCTGAAGATAGGGATGTGTGGAATTTTGGACAGCTGGTGGAACTTTGGTTGGAAACTGACTCTACTGGTACGTATCTACAGGGTACTTAGAAGTACAGTCGTGATCATATATCATTTCACTAGCTATCGCCCGCGGTTTCGCTCGCGAGGTACCTAGGTAAAAAGTATCCTATATGCTATTCTAAAGCATAAGCTATGTATATTCCAAGTTTCATCCAAATCCGTTAAGTCGTTTGGGCGTGGTTGAGCTACAAACATACAACAAATTTTAATATCCTTGCAAACTTTCGGATTTATAATACTAGCCAACCCATGACAGACTTTTTCCTGCCCAAATTTCAATAATCGCATGGAAAAAAACACTTTCATGCAACTTCATATTTCTTTCTGACATTAAACCTTGACCTAATAAAATAAATTAAGTACGAATTTTGGTAGAATTAGTAAGATTAGAGCGTAGAGCCATGTTGGCCGACGACTTTCAATCCGGAGGTCATAGGTTCAAATCCCGACCATGCGTCAATGGATTTTCTGTTCGGAAAATGTATATGCGCATTAACACGTGCTTAAAACGGTTAAGGAAAACCTAGTGAGGAGACCAGCTAGTATTCTTATAAGCGGCAATGGGTTTGCAACCTGTCACGTTGCTAATGTAATGTGCCAATGTAATTTTTGGACGTGCCTCTGACCACTTCCTTTAGTCATCTTCAAGGATCTGAGCGCATAGAGATCTGCCTACCGCTTGGAGATTACAGTCGTGATCCTATAAAGAAAAGTTAAAGCGTAGATATTATTATTTCGAACTACCCACATTTTATTTTATTTTATGAGGAATATTACTTATAGATCCGCCGCCATTAAAGCTTTATCTGGAAGTGATATCCACCGATTGGCGCCACAACCATCGCACAGAAGGGTATATCTACCATCCCTTGTCCCTAACTCCTGGCTTCCGCGCCCAAGAGCTGACCTGCCTCCGCCCAGAAGAGAAATCCTGGCGGGGGGAGGAAAAGAGGTTCTTTGTGGGTGGATGCAACCTCATTCAGGACTTGGAGGTGCTTTCTAACACTGATGGACAGGTAGGGTTCCTTGTTATAACAAAAGGTCAAATTCAAGGTCAGGAGAGTGGACATTATCACACAACGCCGTCTAGCTCCAAACTAGCCAAAGCTTGTGGATTTTAGTTTATTTTTAAGTTTGATGGTTTTCGAGATAATGCGGTTTTATAACTTTTTCCGTCTTATCCGGGTAGACTCAGCCCATACAAAATAAGTTTTCTGTTCAAAAATATTTTTCAATGACAAGCTTTTGTAAAGTTAACCATCAAGCAGTCAACCTGTCATATCATATAACATTTGTCATCGGAACTTGACAAGAATGCAAAGTTTTTACTCAATCGAAGTATTTACTAAGAAGTTCCGTTGTGACTGTTGAACAGCTCCTGACTCCATCATCAGATCAGCTCGCCATCACCATATTATTGCATTGTCACCGAAGTTACATAAGTATGTGAAATTTCTGCTCAATCGGTGGGGGATAACTGCTTCAAAATGGAGTTGCAAGATCCCACCTTAACATACGTACATTGCAAGTTAAAACAAAAAATTTAAGCATTACCTTAAAGTGTGATCTTTTTTCAGAATGCAAACTTCATCTACATAACAACAGGAAAGATCCACCTTCGGTACTCCGTCATAGCGCAGTCTGGGTCGTCTGGGACCCCTGGGGTCAATGGGGTCAATGGGGTCCCTGGGGTCTATCCTTCATCATCAGGGTCTTCGGCCTTACTACTTGGCGCAGAGGCCGCATTGGATAAGTACAGGAAAGCGCGAGCTAGATTAGCAGCTGCTACGAAAGATATTAATATTGGCAGTGGCGATGCCTAGAATATGAGTGTCATGTTCAAAAGGTTTTTTATTTATCTACTAGCAGTCCGCCCCGGCGTCGCACGGGTGTAATAATGATTTTATGGCAATTTTTTTACACCTTGATTTACATTATCGAAGTTTTCATACGGATCCCTAACGTTTTTGTAAATATTCTATAGCCTATGTTCATCAAGAATAATGTCGGATTCTAATGGTGAAAGAATTTTTCAAATCGGTCCAGTAGTTTCGGAGCCTATTCGATGCAAACAAACAAACAATCAAATTGGTGTTACGAAACTACCCGTAAAGCCGAAAGGAGGTTATGTGGGGTCTTATAACGAGTCCATTCACAATATTTAAGAACCGAAGTAACGCAAAAAAAAAACAAAAAAAGTAGGTACGTAGGCCTTTCTGTTAAATAATCTGGTTCCCTGAAATGACAGCTTACTAGGGTTGACAAAATTATAATTAATGGTATTTTTTATGGGGTATTTTGTAACACGTTGTATATAAACTTGTCTTACTTACTGACTGTCTGTCTGATTGACTGATTGACTGTCACCACCTGCCACGGTGCGGTGCCGTATAGAAAAAAACTGCTCTTCTCTGATTTGAAAAAGTACATCGCACCATAACTTGACACGAGCAAGCATTTACCATGGTTTTTGCAATAAATATAATTATAAACCTAAAAACGATCGCCTTTATGCCTTTACATTAAAGTCTAAATTAGCGTAACATCAAAGTGACAGTTCTAAAAGCATAATTTTAAATACATTTACGATTTTATTAAGTGATTTAGAAACGTCAAGCTAAATTTAATCAACATGTAAATTTGTGTTGTCTAAGATAACACTTGGGTGTGTAAAATATGCGAAATAAAATAGAGAAATTACATAAATATCCTAAATTTTAGGACTGTCATTTTGAGGATACGCTAATTTAGACTATCATAAAGGAATAAGAGCGATCGTTTTTAGAATCGCCCCCATTCTCAGTTTAAAAAGGATTAATTTGATCGAATATATTATGCTTCATTAATTTTCCGACATAAATATCCTAAATTTTAGGACTGTCATTTTGAGGATACGTTAATTTAGACTATCATAAAGGAATAAGAGCGATCGTTTTTAGAATCGCCCCCATTCTCAGTTTAAAAAGGATTAATTTGATCGAATATATTATGCTTCATTAATTTTCCGACATAAATATCCTAAATTTTAGGACTGTCATTTTGAGGATACGTTAATTTAGACTATCATAAAGGAATAAGAGCGATCGTTTTTAGAATCGCCCCCATTCTCAGTTTAAAAAGGATTAATTTGATCGAATATATTATGCTTCATTAATTTTCCGACATAAATATCCTAAATTTTAGGACTGTCATTTTGAGGATACGCTAATTTAGACTATCATAAAGGAATAAGAGCGATCGTTTTTAGAATCGGCCCCATTCTCAGTTTAAAAAGGATTAATTTGATCGAATATATTATGCTTCATTAATTTTCCTTTCACTGGTAAAATAAACAATATCTATTTTAAAACAAGTGTATTTATTTATTTTTAATTCAAACAAAAATTGAGGTAGATTTAACCATGTTTACAAAATGTTTCTAATTAAAATGTGTACGTATCTCTACAGTAACCTAAGCACGTGTACACACCCACTCTAATAATAGTCTACATAATAATAATAATATAATACCTAGTTTAGTCGTTATCACGTGAAACAGACCATGACACCCCATATGCACTCCATGGTAACATATTTATGGGGTAAGGGGGTGCCTAAAGGTAAAAAGCTAAGGCTATTTACTACATTCGTTCTGTGGTTACGGTGTAACAAGCATACATCTTCATAAACATCAGTTTGTTTTGTCTGTCTGTCTGTATGTTTGTCTGTCACAGGGCTGTATCTCATGAACCGTAATAGCTAGACAGTTGTAATTTTCACAGAATATGTATATATTTCTGTTGCTGTATAACAACAAATACTAAAAAGAGAATAAAATAAATATTTAAGGGGGGCACCCATACAACAAACATGTTTTTTTTGCCGTTTTTATAGATAATGGTACGGAACTCTTCGTGCGCTAGTCCGACTCACACTTTTTTTTTTAAACTTAATATTTGGTGCATTGGCATGATCATGAAACATGTTGGAATGAGACACTAAAATTAAGATGAGTTTCATGAATGAATGAATGAATGAATGTTTGAAGAGTTATTATTACTGTTAGGTATTCTAATGCTCCTCGTTCAAGAGTTAATTATGTTAGGTATGTGTTTTTGATCATCGCCCAGCCTTTAAATCCTCCCTCATCTGCGCAGTAACTGCTGCTATCTTCCTCGCTCGCTTCCTCCTCGTCTCTCTCTCTCTCGCCACGCGCTCGCTCCGCTCGCTGGTGAGAGCAGCGCGCGCCGCGTGACTTGCTCTTCTCGCCGCTTCCAGCGCGGTAATCTCTTGCCGCAGTAGAGTTGTTTCCCACGTATTGAGCGCGTTGGTTATTGCAAGACGCTGAGAAATTAACATTTAATCATATATTCAGATAATCGAAAAAGTGCGTCATCGAATTGCTAAAATGTATTTTGTAGGAGAGCATAGGTACTTTGGCATGTGCCAAATATAATGTTTGGACGTGTCTGACTACCCCCACTAGACATCTTCAAAGAATCTAAGCGTCTGAGAGGATGTCTACCGTAGGTACTTGGGGATTGGCTATGTCTATTATAACATAGCCGAAACGTCGGGAAAATAAATTAAATGTGATAAACACCCGTGTTAAAATCTATAGATACGACTTTCAGATTGAAAGTCGAGGTACCTCCCACTCGGCCAACAACTTTTCAATTTTCAAATAATCGGTTTATATTGAAAAAAATATTAAAATGACGATTTTTAAACAACATAGAATATAATTTATCTCTCTTAAGTTAAACAAAGGTTTTGTTAGAAGCGATATTTATTTATTAATTAATCATATTTAAAAAGACAAAACGGGATATATTTAGTTGTGGTCAAGTCTAGAAATATAACGCATCACAACTGTCACTAATCAAAACGGACCATAGACAAAGAATTGTATTAAATATAGATTTTAAACAAGTTTGTTTGCTATGCTTATATAGTGACTGCAAGAATTGAAAATGTTAAAACTGTGGTAGGCACCACAACCGGGTCTTTGACTCTAAAGTGGGATAATGCAAGATGACGATAATGTGTTTATCCAGTATTGTAATTGACCTAACCTGAGCGGCATCACGAAGCTTTGCATTGCGTCTGGATCCGGCATCTCTCGCTTTGCTCTGCGCGTATTGAAGTTCTGC
This sequence comes from Hydriomena furcata, assembly GCA_912999785.1. Classification (NCBI taxonomy): domain Eukaryota; kingdom Metazoa; phylum Arthropoda; class Insecta; order Lepidoptera; family Geometridae; genus Hydriomena; species Hydriomena furcata. The sequence continues at coordinate 23,512,876 of OU538820.1, forward strand.
TCGTCGCTTCATCTGCTCTGCTGTGCCCAGCCAGTAACGACGATCAGCTGCCAATGCCGCACGAGCTTCCTCTTCTATAGCCTTGTCTATTATCTCTGAGGCCTAGAAACATTAAATAGTAGACATAAACAGTTCCGGTATCTCGGTTCATCAATCCAAAACGACGGCGATATTAACCCAGCAACAAAAACAGAAGTAGTCTCAGGAACAACATGTGATAAGGAGTACCTACAATCTAGAAAACGAACATTAGACCTGTCGGAAACGATGTAATTTTTGTCATGATATATCCGGTTTGCGGAGTAAACGCCCCGCTCCGCAAAACGTTTTTGGCAATACGAAAGTGCTCCGATATATTCTGTCAAACCCTTAAGCTGTGGCTACATTATGGGGATTCGGCGAATGTTTACATTTTGCGTCTTTGTCTATCCCGTGATGAATCATAAATGGCTACACCGTTCACACAACGCGAATAGTTCGCGATAACACGATAATGTGGCCTCAGCTTTAGAGCAACACGGGCTTCCTACGGAAGGGAGTAGCCATTCGCCGCGGTCCCCTCTTTCAAAGTACAAGCCCAAGCGGGCATACACATTTTATAAAACGTGTCAATGTGTGAGTCATCTGTACACGAATTATTAATGTATTGTTGGATTGTTTATGTGTTAACGTCATCATTACAGTCAGTTGGCAGTTTTGTTTTTGCATGTAGGTAAGTGTGCGGAACTGCACTTGTGTGCACATTTCACACGCACAACAAACGCCAGAACCATTTTAATAGTAATCTATCGCTAAGACTACTCCCTTCCGTAGGAAGCCCGTGTTGCTCTAAGGCCAAACCACACTCTTAGAAATCATTGTCTGTCATAGTAGAATGTAATTGATGTCAATTGTCAAAAGTAATGTTGGTCGTTCCATCGTGTCGGAAACAATGTGACGTTGTCACGATACCTATATCAGCATCTCTCAGTCTCTCATAGACAGCAATCTCTACTGTGACGCTCCTTGTGCCTGATGACGCAGCAGGGAATGCCAACTAGTGGATTACCACCAGCCGATTTCGTGCTCAGATCCTTGAAGATGTCTAAAAGGGTTAGTCAGAGGCCCATCCAGGTTATCTTACCTTCCTATCGTCCCTTATAGCCAGCATATCCCTGCTACGTCGCTCCTTATGCCTGATACACTCCACCAGCCGACCTTCTCTCGCCTGCTGCTCCGAGAGCAGCTGCAGCTGCTTGTACTGCTGCCAGGAGCGTTCCTGCTGGCGCTTCGCGTAAATGTAGCTTTTGTACTGGTGACTGGTTTCAGCTTCCACCTGGAAGACGTCAACACAAACTCTTATTCATTGCGCCGAAATGTTGGAAAATTTAAACTATCTTAGTTGGTACTTATTTTAACTATAAATACGGCTGATTACCACGTGTTTTCTTGTATTGCTGACGTTTCAAAACAATTTAGATGCTCTTCATCATAAGCATTGTCCGCCACAGCCATCAGCGGTAGATCGGCGAATGTGTAGGTATTCGCTGATCTAGTAAAAATTATTGACAACCACGTTAGTATTAATTCTATACAAAGGTTAACTGGAAGAAAATGCTGATTTAATACGTTTGCCTATGTATTGTGCAATAAATAGTTTTATATAACCCCTGGAGCTAGTAACCGATGATGAAGAGGCCAACCAACGTGATAAGATTCAGTGCAGCTCATCACTGGAACACCGCGTTCGTTGATATGTTACTCCTATCATCTATAATATAAAAATAAGTCGGGTTTTCCTTCCTGATGCTATAACTCCAGAACGCACAAACCGATTTCCACGGTTTTGCATTCGTTGGAAAGGTCTCGGGCTCCGTGAGGTTTATAGCAAAGAAAATTCAGGCAAAATTTCAAGAGAAAAGCAGGAAAACAGGAACGGGAACGGTAACTTAACACAGCATTTGTTAATTCTAAAGCGATACGAAGTTCGCCGGGTCAGCTTGTATTGTTTAAAAGCCGTGTTGGCCGAGTGTCCAACCTCAACTTTCATTTCGAAGGTCGCGGGTTCGAATCCCGGCATCAATGGATTTTTCTGTCCGATAAATTTATATGCGCATCAAAACACGTGCTCAAAACGGTAAAGGAAAACATCGTGAGGAGACCAGTTAGTATTCTTATAAGCGTCGTATGGAATGCTAACTACTGCAAAATGTGGGCATGTGCCAAATATAATGTTTGGACGTGCCTCTGACTACCCCCACTAGACATCTTCAAAGGATCTAAGCGTCTGAAGATCTGAGAGGATGTTTACCGTAATTGGGGATTACAGTTGTGATCCTATTTTTTTTTATTTTGTCTGATAATAGTGCATAAACATTGAAAAGGTTCCATGATTGTCATTTCAAAAATTCTCACCAAATCGCGTTCCTCTTTCTCCTTCTGCCACATCTTACGGAACTGATCGGCCAACTTCTCCCTCTCGTCATCTTCCTCTCTCTTTCTGGCCAGCGCTGCCAGCAACCGCCACTCCCTCTCCGGGATGGAGTCCAGTACGCTGCTGTCCTCATAGTCAAGAGTGCCGATAAGTTGAGAAAGGGAACTCGGTACTGGAAAATAACAGTCTTATTATTCCTGATCAAATTCTTAGAACAACTAAGTACACTATTTTATAAAGAGGTAAAATAAGTATTTTTGTTTGTAGTTGATAAATTAAAAAAACCGGCCAAGTGCGAGTCGGACTCGCGCACGAAGTGTTCCGGACAAAACGGCATCACGTTTGTTGTACGGGAGCCCCACTTAAATATTTATTTTATGCTGTTTTTAGAGAAATACCTACATCATCTGTGAAAATTTCAACTGTCTAGCTATAGCGGTTCATGAGATACAACCTTGTGACAGACAGACGGATAGCAGAGTCTTTGTAGTCCCGTTTTTACTCTTTGGGTACGGAACACTAAAAACTACGGACCAATTTTTAAAATTCTTTCAACTATCAAATGCTACATTATCAGCGAGTAACTTAAGACGCTGCCAGTCGACGATTATTTTTGTTCGAAACGAAAAAAGAAATACTTGTGAACAAGCCACATCTCCTATTTTATAATGTATAGTATATGTGAATAAAGATGTACCCATCTTTAATCACTTCGATAAATAATCCTACCGACCGCTGCAATGATGACAAACACACGTCCGCGCGTGGTCCGCCTTAGCTTTTCGAATAAATTAATGATATAAATTATGTATAATTACTTATCAAAAATCTATCCTAATAGAAATCTAGATCTACATATTACCTATCTTTAACAATAAATCACAAGTTGATTTTAATAGTAGGTATATAAAATATTTCGATCATAAATTCTAAAACGTATCATTTTGAAATAATATCTTTATCGTGAAAAGTTTCTGCTATTATGTTTTCAGCTTAATAGAAATCTAGGTAGGAACCTGAAGTAATATACTTATAAAAATAGGAGATGTGGCTTGTTCAGAAGTATTACTTTTTTCGTTCCGAAAAAGAGCAATCGTCGACTGGCAGCCCCTTAAGCTGTGTTTTATTTATAAAAAAAATTGAGATCTCCACGAAAATTGCAATAATGTAACATTCTACTACACCTGTACGAAGCCAGGGCAGGCAGTAGCTAGCTTTAAATATTGTTTTAGAGCGCGACCCGACCATTCATCTTAGACTTGAGAATCCATGAACAGTCGTGACGTGAGCCTATTTAATTTATTCGTATAAAATTTAACTTTGCAAAATTTAGTGGCCTTTGCTATGTTTTTTTCCTAGGCGTTATGTTATGTCCCACATTGGATGATAGCTATCTTTACTTCTACCCTATGTATATATAACATACCTTTCTATACTGACCGGTATCGCTATAATATCATAATATCGAAGTCATAATTTTATCAATCTATGAGAGGAAAATGTATTGTTTTAATGAAAAGCTAGTTTAGTTTTGCTACCATCCGTTAACTAAAACAGATCGTTTTAAACATACCATTAGGAATCTTTCTCACAGGTGACCGCTTCCTTGGCGAGGCACTGCCGGATCTCCTCGGCGTATCTGTTATTATTTTATAACAAAACACCATTATAAACAGTACAGCCGCCCTATTCAATTATGGGAACTATTTCTTGGACACTTTCAAACAGAAACAATTGCCTTGTAGAGTAGATTCAATATTCAATGATTTTTCTTACAGCAAGCTAAAATTAATTGTAATTCCAAAGAATTTTTACACTAAGAGAATGATCATATTGATATGATGCTTCAGAAAAAACTGGCTTTTGTAAACTGACAGATGGATGGTAGGAACCCACTGTTTACAATATGTGGAACTAAAGTGGTTGCTACGAGTGGAAAGTATTGATTTAACAACCAAGGCCTTGTCAAAGGGCACTTTTAAATTTACTACTTTAGCTATACCTGCACAATATTGTTTCTTAATATAACATAGGTACCTTTGTACTAGGTTGTAACTATCCATCCCGAAGGATTTTTGAGGAAGGGGTTGATGACATCGTCGCGTTGTGGTCAATACCACAACGCGACGATGTCATCAACAATTTTGAACTTACAACTTTTTAATTTAAATAGGTACCTACTCAACCTATCTATTCTGGGTTCAAATTAGTTCAAAACAGTTTTTAATAAGTAGGTAGGTAGGTATAGGTACCTAGCAATTCTGATGCTAAACTTCACCTAGGGGAACGTGGGCATGGTAAATTACCATGCATAGTCGCACCAATAACCTGGTGAACTTCGTATCGCTTTAGAATTAACTTCCGTTCCCGTTAAAAAGTAAAAGTAAAGACAAACGTGCTAATTCTCTTTGCAAAAAATGATTTAAACCATATTTCTGAATTACTACGTGAAAACTCGAGGGGGTGGGGGGTCATTAGTACTTATACTTACCTACCTAGGAAATATTTTCTTAGGTTTCGTCAATTGCACCTATTGGTAATATAATACCTAACCCCGGATACCATCTAGGCACGTATGTTATTACGGAACACTTTAGTTGAACTATTGAAGCGTTAGTAGCACACTCGAAATAGTTTTGAGTGTAGGTAGGTAATAGGTATGTTGCGGCCCTAACCCTACCTATTTCATTATGATAAGAATATGTCATGGCTTCTTGCAAAATATCTTATCAATTTTCAACTATTTATTGATAGTCTGTCCCACATCACGCTACCGATGGAACGAAAATTACTTCCATGTTATAATTTAACAATAATGCTAGACATGCTACAATTATTGACCATTCACCAGCAGTACCAAACTTTCCCTCAACTTCCTATCAATTTTCTACTTCCTCATTCATTTCGGCGCCGTGTTTTGTGCAGCAAAACATCAAAATAACCTACTAGAGAGAAGTTATCAAATTATCATTATCAGCTCTTATCAAAAGATACCAGAGATATGGCCAGTTGGATTCGAACGTTAGGCGTGTGATGACGCATGCCGCCATGGACAGAGATAAAAAACCACCCATTGTTAGAAAACCTGACGTCTTGAGGAAGTTCAATGCGGAGAGTCTGCTTATGATCGAGCAGGGTCTACTCAGAGATCTACCAGAGAAGTACAAACCACAACCGTTCGTATCCCGTGTCCGTCCGACCACCTTGCAAATCGCGAAGCCCTCTGGTCTACTCTCATCATGTCTGCCTGTTCCCGATCCTCCATCGCCACTCTTAGAGATGCCAAGCTTGCCATCATCGGACGAAGACAGCGCCTCACCCTTAAAGAAGACATTCAGTTTCCGCGACAGATTCTCCAAAATAAACTTCTTTGGAAAAGACAGAGACAAAGACAAAGACAAAGAAAAAAAGTGGAAGACCATTGATGAGGATGAAAAGGATGTGAAGTTGGGATCAGATCTGAAAAGGGGCAGCAGGCTGGAGTACGATATTAAAAGCCAGAAAAGGTTCTGGTTCTTCAGGCAGAAAGATATCGACAAGCAGAAGCAGCACACTCCAATCTATCAGAGGAGTAAAAGCTTTGAGTTCCTTCCAAGAGCCATAGAAGAAGAAGCTATGGAAATTAAAGACAGGAAGAAGCTAAATCGTCAGTCTTCCGTTTACGAAGAGTCTATTCGCGACGCTTGGACTTCTAACGATAGCCTCGAATACATATCCAATGTCTACTACGATAAAGAAGATGGGGTGTTCCTCAAAAGTATCAGAGAGTTTCCATCCGAATCCTCTAGCATGACAAACAACAACTCGAGCATATCAACGGTAGGGTCTGCGTCCAGCGCCAACGCAGAGAACATCTTTAAAACTGCATCAGTTCAAAATCTTCTGAACGAGTTCGATAAAGCAGTGGATCTGTTCAGTGAGAGTTACTTGAGTGACTGTGAACCGTACACCAAATCAACCAATAAAATCCCTATAGCAGAGAAGAGAAAGAGCTCATCCTTCAGCAATATCCCATCCCCAAAAGTGTTGCACGTGTCTAAAGTGAATGAAATCAGTGAGGATTTCAAAAAAGAGCTAGCCAGGTCTATTGCGAAACGCACTGCGCCTCCTGTGCCAGTGAAGCCGCGACGTGGTTCTGTGACGGATTGGTTTGTGCTAGAAGAACAGGTTAGTAATGTGAAGAGTGCAAGTGAAGCAGCTAGTAACAGATACAGGAGAGGGCAGAAGAAGGCAGTCAACAGAGTGCGTCGGATGAGCTCCACTAAATACGTGAGTAGTTTTGTTTCTAGAATGTGTTTAGCGAATACTGTGGCTCCCTAGAGTGTTAAAAATGATTTTAGAAGATGCCAATAGTTGCTGATGTAGTTAGATATTTGAGTTAACATGTTTTCTACATCCAGTATTACGTCGTAGGTTATCATATCATTTATTATTCGTTTTGATAAACAAACCTCGGTGACTTCGTTCACGTCAAGTTATGAAACCCCCCTGCAACCTCATTGAGGTTGAGTTGAAGTGATTTCTAATTTAATGCCCGACGAGACTAGTGAGAAACAGTGCACCTCTGAAGACAGGAGGTTAACTTAGCTGATCTATTAACATCCAGGCTAAGTCACGACCGTTTTCAAATGCGAAATTATCAATGATGACTAAGGAGGTCAGTATTGATATTGATAACTCATTGTTGATTAGTAAGATACTTAGTTGATAGATAATTGACATTATATACTTATTGCATTCTTGTTGAAAGGTAATTTACAAACTTATGCACCTATGTTTGTTTGGATCAAATCTTACAACTGAATTTTTAACCAGTTTTTTCCAACCGATTGAGATGACATTTTGTTGCTGAATGATAATGTTATATTATGGTACTAGCAGTCTGCCCCGGCGTCGCACCGGTGTAATAATGATAATATAGGTAATTTTTTTACACCTTGGGTTACATTATCGAATTTTTCATAAGGATCGCAGACTTTTTTTGTCCTCTTTAAAACTGTAGTACATCACTTTGCTCTATTGTCAACAATTTCAGCAGCGTACGCGATATAAGGATTTTTTTTGATTTTTTTCACACGTTGGGTTACATTATCGAAGTTTTCATACGGATCCCTAATAGTTAGACAAATTGTATTGCATACTTTTTTGTAGATATTGATGTTTTAAAACTGTAGTACATTACTTTGCTCTATTGTCAACAATTTCAGCAGCGTACGCGATATAAGGATTTTTTTCACACGTTGGGTTATATTATCGAAGTTTTCATACGGATCCCTAATAGTTAGACATAATGGTATTGCATACTTTTTTGTAGATATTGATGTCCTCTTTAAAACTGTAGTACATCACTTTGCTCTATTGTCAATAATTTCCGCAGCAAACGCAATATATGGAATTTTTTTTCATTTTTTTTACACTTTGGATTACATTATCGAAGTTTTCATATGGATCCCTAATATTTTTGAAAATATTCTATAGCCTATGTTCATCAGGGATAATTTAGGATTCTAATGGTGAAATAATTTTTCAAATCAGTCCAGTAGTTTCGGAGCCTATTCGATACAAACAAACAATCAAATCTTTCCTCTTTATAATATTAGTATAGATAGTAGTATAGACTAGAAAGCTGGTCTGACGATGGAGTTTGAATGTAGCCATGAACTCCATAACATAACCCCGTCATGTTTTTGCTCACTGGACTTGTAACTAGGTACTAGAGCCATAGGATTATAAAAGTTGGTTTTTAAAAATAGAATTTCAAATTCTGTGTACATATTGTTAGCATTCCATAATATGACAGATTGCAAACCCATTGCCGCAAGAAACTAACTGGTTTCCTCAAGTTGTTTTCTTTTACCGTTTTGAGCTTGTGATTCTTGATCTAGAACAGTTCAAAGGCTATTTACTATTCGAAGACCAAGTAAACGAAGCCGCAAGCGTTTGCTAGTAATGAATTAGCCTAAAGCGGGTGAAATATTAAAAAAAATCCGGCCAAGTGCGATTCGGACTCGAGCACGAAGGGTTCCGTACCATTATCTATAAAAAATTCCAAAAAACATTATATTTTTAGTATTTATTGTTATAGCGACAACAGAAAGTACATCATCTGTGAAAATTTCAAATGTCTAGCTATCACGGTTCATGAGATACAGGCTTGTGACAGACAGACGGACAGCGAAGTCTTAGTAATAGGGTCCCGTTTTTACCCTTTGGCTACGGAACCCTAAAAACATTAATTACACGCGTTATCAGGTAGGTAAGGTTGATGTAACCCAGGAAGTAAACCTTTACCTAGAAGATCTGCTAATCACTAGGTTCTGTTTGCGAAGGGTTTTCCAAGGAGATAAGCATCTAACATACTAATGACCTATACTTTTGTAAACATCGAAATAGGTAGGCTTACTTTCTGGACTGGTCTCACAGCTCAGTCGGTAGTGGTTCGATTCCCAACCAGGACTAACATTTTAAATAGAAATACGTTCGTATTCGCCGATCTGCCGTAGATCGCGGTCGCGGGCGATGCTCATGATGAAGAGCATCTGAATTGTCTCGAAACGTCAGCAATAGAAGAATAAACGTGGTAATTAGCCGTATTTCTATTTATAATGATTAACAACCACGATAGTTTTAATTCTATAAGGACAAACATTTGTGTCATAAACATGTGTTGTTCTATGTCTCCTCCTATATTCAAACTAACTAACAAAGTTACACACAAACTTCCACATATTTGTAATACTAGCTTCCGACCGCAGCTTCGCTCGCATGGAACCTGGTTTAAAAGTATCATATTATGCTTTTCCAGGACATAAGCTATTCATATTCCAAGTTTCATCTAAATCAGTTTGGTCGTTTAGGTGTGATTAAGCCCCAAACAACCTCATAAACTTTCGGATTTATAATATTAGTAATATTAATATAGAAATGTAATATAAGTAGGAAATGTAGTATAAGGCGAATGAATATAAGTAGGCACCTAGGTAGGTGGCAAGGATTTTGAGATAAGATTAGAGATTTATCTTAGACAATGATATAAAATATTGTACTCATAGCTATTGATACCTCCGTAAGTAATAAAATATTATTTAAAAGGTGTATGTACATAAAATACACTTATGTATATGTAAAAGTTCTGTACAACCTAGAAAGATAACGAGTTTTGCAAGAAAATGCAATGCTTATATGACGACAATACTTTGAATAGATATTGCCAAGATATCCTTCTCAAGCTTAGCATCCTTCGATGATTTTTTTGTTTATAAATTGTGTCATATTAAAGGTAAAATGGCAAATGATTGCGGTCTGCAGTCTTCCTATTATGTTTTTATACCTTTAGATTATTATTTAAGATTTTTCAGTTTTGATTTTTCGGGAGTAGTCTTAAGGTGTGACTAGACATAGCGCGGCAGCCGCGCTATGATTGAACGACGGCCGCGCGTACATTTACCTTTATATTTAAACTAGTCACGCGGTAAACTTGTGTTCTGCGAATGCCGCGCTGTCTGGTCAAACCTGAAGACTGCTTCCGAAAACTCAAGACAGAATACTATAGGTATGCGAACATAATATGAAGATTGCAATCTTTTGCCATTTTACCCTTAAAATGCCACAATTTATAAACCTTCAAGTATTTCACCGATATAACAAAAATGTTGTCTGTTTATCGAAACTACAGAATTGCCCAAAACAATCCCTTCAATACGTGCAGCTTATTTAAATTGTCTTACCTTTATAGGTACTTAAATAAACTTAAGGTACTTATCTAACAAATTGAAGACATGCCCATAAAGTCTACATTCATAGGCAGTCTCTACTCTAATAACCCCTGATCTTTAGTTGATTTATTGACACGAAACCGAGACCCAATTCCTGAGAAAGATCAAATAAGATGACATTTGAACGAGCTGACCCAGGCAGCCACTCCTTGTAACACCAGTGGCGGATTTAGGGAGTCTAGTTCTAGATTTTCTAGTCTAGTAACTACGTATAGTATAGTCTACGAGTAGTACTTTTGAGTTTGAGCCTTCACCTTGTTCGATCGGCACCACACTGGAGCTCTACATAGCATTAAGGAAAGGATCATTGATAGACCCCAAGCCGTGTTAGTTGCCTGAATCTTCTAGGCTTGGTCGCGAGGAATCGGCGTAGCTTCACCTAGTTCCTAAGACGTAGTTCTTAAGACTAATTTGAATTTAATTTGTATTCCCTTACTACTTTTCCGAATTATTGTAAAAGTGGGTGTTATGTTTTTTCGTGGTATGGTAAATATCACAGGCATAGGTACTTAAGTGAGTTTATTCTACCGTTTTCCCTTTGTTCCTTTAACAGATATTATGACCGGAAAATGTTCAAGAATCAAACTTTGCACATTTACCACAGGCGAGATCTGTCTATGTGATCTATGACCCTTAAGACATCTCCGAAGGATCTGAGCGCCAGGAGATCTAAGAGGATGTCTACCGTACTTGGGGATAACAGTCGTTTTTAGGGTTCCGTACCCAAAGGGTAAAAACGGGACCTCATTATTAAGACTTCGCTGTCCGTCTGTCTGTCACAAGGCTGTATCTCATAAACCGTGATAGCTAGACAGTTGAAATTTTCACAGATTATGTACCTATTTCTAATGCCGCTATAATAACATAACAAAATAAATAAATGATTTTTGAAATAAGTGATTTTTTAACCGTTTTTTAGGGTTCCGTACCCAAAGGGTAAAAACGGAACCCTATTACTAAGACTTCGCTGTCCGTCTGTCTGTCTGTCTGTCACAGGGCTGTATCTCATGAACCGTGATAGCTAGACAGTTGAAATTTACACAGATTATGTATTTCTGTGGCTGCTCTAACAACAAATACTAAAAACAGAATAAAATAAATATTTAAGGGGGGCTCCCATACAACAAACATGATTTTTTTGCCGTTTTTATAGATAATGGTACGGAACGCTTCGTGCGCGAGTCCGACTCGCACTTGGCCGGTTTTTTTTTCATTACGGCCGGCAGTATACGTTCTGTTGTAAATTTTTAACAGAACTTGAAATTTTGAACCGTTATATCTACCCTTATCCTACGTTCTTTAGAATTGCACATGTTCTGAATATCTTTTGAGTCACCGGACCGGATCATATCTGTTTCAGTTTTATCCAACCGGCGATATTTTTCGGCCTAGATGTGCAAGCTATTACCCCCGCCCTGGCTTCGCCCGCGTCGTTTCCCTCACCATTGTGTGGAGAGCAAAAAAGTTGTGTAATTGTGGTACAATATCCACCTGCTACACTGTTTTGCAACGGCTAGAGTAACCCTCGTATTCAAGAACGACACTATGAGAACATGCTCCCACAGTTTACTAAATCATTTTTCATAAACATCACTTTATGTGTTGAGCGGCACTATGGCGCACGCTACCGTGTGCCTTTAGAGCTCAACTTTGGCTAGAGGCACACGACAATGTGCCTCTAGTCAAACTATGCAGTGTCGCATAACACATAAAGTGCGTGTTCTCATAGTGTCGTTCTTGAATACGAGGGTTAGTTAGGGTCAAAGAACCGGTTGTGTTGCCTACCCCGGCTTTGGTTATTTTCAATTTTAGCAGTCAATAACTCAGCATAGCAAACATACTTGTTTAAAATCTATAGTTAATACAATTATTTGTCTATGGTCCGTTTTGATTAGTGACAGTTGTGATGCGTTATACCTCTAGACTTGATTGACCACAACTAAATATTTCTCGTTTTGTCTATTTAAATATGGATAACTAATAAATAAATATCGCCTGTTACAAAACCTTTGCTTAGCCATAAAGATAAATAAATACTCTATACCATGTTGTTTAAAAATAGTCGTTTTAATATTCTTTTCAATATAAACCGTTTATTTGAAAATGAAATGTTAAAATGACCACAATCAGTACTCTCACCCTACTTTGCTTAAAAAAGATATAAAATATGCAGTTTTTGTGAAAAAAATTTTTTTATTAAATAATAAACAATTCACCAAAAGCAAGTTGTTGGTTTTAAGGTTCCGTACCCGAAGGGTAAAAACGAAACCCTACTATTAAAACTTCACTGTCCATCTGTCTGTCTGTCTGCCTACAGACTACAGACGATGTATTTCTGTTGCCGCTATAACAACAAATACTAACGCACTTGATCGGTTTTTTTAAATATTAATATTAAAATACGTACACAAGTAAATTTTAATGTATTGTTTACTTAAAAGCTAAAAGCTAGTTGTTATATTGTAAGAGGAAATATCCCGCATCGTCGTCAACCATGTTTATACACACAAAACTTGAGCCACAATCATGTTTTGCGCTCAATAGTGCCTTCAAATGACGACTGTTAAGACGAGTAATAAATGTTTTTGATGAATGCAGAATCGTTTTTTCTCAATAACCGCAAAACATACAGTTGTTTTTTATGACAAAAATAACTTATGGATTTAATCTAGATAAATTAAAGACAGAAACACGATTGATGAAACTTTTCTTGATAGATTTATTTTCCAAAGTTCCGTCATATCCGGGTAGACTCAGCCCATACAAAACGTCAAAAATTACACTTAAGCACTATGAGCATTGAAGAGCCTTCTTGATAATGGCGGATTTGTTGCAAGTCACGGCCGCGATTCCCAGCCCTGCGCCTGCGCATCGGACAGTGAAAGGCGACAACCGTTCTGCACTGAATGCCTCACGCGCCGGTAACTAACATACAGTGCGGTTTCGCTTTCAACCGACTACAATAAAGGAGGAGGCTATCAATTCAGCGGTTATGTGTGTGTTTAATGTAGGTATAGGTACCTAGATGTACATCGATTAGTCTGATGCGTCTGTCTGTCTGCTTAAAACTAAGAGACGTACAGATTTGAAATTTGGTTTTTTGTTTGTGACCTGCGTAATATATTTTGAAAGTAAAATATTACAAAAACAAAACTATATTTGTTACTAGCAAACCGCCCCGGCTTCGTACGGGTACACCCGATGCTAATGAAGATTAGGTATAAGCAAAAATTTCACGTGAACATTACTAAAAATGTTGGCTTTAAGGATTTAAAGTATGCAGTAATGTAGACCATGGTTTCGTGTGATTGTGACCGAATTTTAAAATTCGAGCGTCAAAAGACTATTAAATACTTAATTAAGTAAATACACATTTTGCTGCGGTAACGTTATTTTGGCAAAATATAATCGAAATAATGGAAGTAGCCAAAAACTAACTAGTAGGTTGGGTAGCTTATATTTGTGTCTAACGAGCCAAAAATTTAATTCTGTGTGTCCAAAGACTCCAGAGATTTGCATGATTTTGTTAACTATGGCAAAACTTCAAAGTCATTTTACAAGTTTTACATGGACCTGGTCCCAGCCCAGGGGGGAGTCATGACCCCCATGACGCCATAACCCCTCCTGGATCCGCCCTTGATTATAGGTGATAGAAAGAAAGAAAGAATAAATTTATTTTGTGTCAGCATAATCAATAGTTTAGTTTTAACTAACAAACAAATCACTACATAGTATAAAGCAAAGTCGCTTTCCGCTTCCCGCGTCTGTATGTATGTCTGTATGTATGTTTGCTTATATCTTTAAAACTACACAACGGATTTTGATGCGGTTTTTTTTAATAGATAGAGTGATTCAGGAGGAAGTTTTATATGTATAATAACATGCTTAATATATTAGAGAACCACTGATAATTTTAAGATTTCAAATCAGCGCGACTTTTTTTTTTAAATTTTAAATGCTGTTAACGAGTATACAAAGACATTCTGTAATATATTTTGGTATCAGCTTTGCACCCGTGCGAAGCCGGGGCGGGTCGCTAGTGACATATATAATGGCATCATTGACAACAAAATTGGTCAACAGCTATATGCTGCAACAGCGAGAGTTGATGCAGCGCTCATTTTCAGTGGAGCCATAGTGCGTGTGGGGCAGCATACTGCATATCACACAGTTGCAAACTGTGATATTACCAACCAGTTGCAATGGTTGCCTTCTGTTACCAAGTAATTGTCACTTTTCCAGTAATTAGCCGAAGGAACCGCTATTCAACCAACGTATGTGTTTCTAGAAACTGTACGGTTAACTGTAACGCTTGACAGGGCTTTTAATGAATACTGGATCGCTTAGACTGTTTTCTTTCTCGGTACGAGTAGCAAGGGATCTAATAATATAAGATTATCTTATACTTAGCCGTGTTGGCCGAGTCGGAGATACCTCGACTTTCAATCTGAAGGTCGTAGGTTCGAATACCGGCGTGCATCAATGCGAAAATTTATATGCGCATCAAAAACACGTGCTCAAAACGGTGAAGGAAAACATCGTGAGGAAACCAGTTAGTATTCTTATAAGTGGCGATGGGCTTGCAACCTGTCACGTATGGAATGCTGACTACTGCAAAATGTGGTCATGTGCCAAACATAATGTTTGGACGTGCCTCTGACTACCCAGACTAGACACCTTCAAAGGATCTAAGCGTCTGGAGATCTGATAGGATGTCTACCGTACTTGGGGATTACAGTCGTGATCCTATTTTTTTTTTAAATTTATACTAGCTCCTCGCTCCCGCTTCTTACGGTTGGTACCTGGATAAAAAGCCTATGTGTTATTCTGATGTATTTATAAGCTGTAAAGTTTCATTTTAATCCGTTCAGTAGTTTTTGCGTGAAAGAGTAACGAACACACACAACCACTCACAAACTTTCGCATTTATAATATTAGTTATTCTTATATATTATACAAAAATGAATTGCTGCTCGTTAGCCTGCAATAGCCATATATCCCATCATTAGAAATCAATAAAATGCCACACTCGTGCTTGAGAATAAGAATAAATAAATGAATTTAAAATACATTTATTTCTGCGTACAAATACACACAGACAGAGACTAATAGACATCCACCGAGGTGGTTTACACCGCGAGATTAAATAACGCAATACCGACAAAGCAACACCCGTATCATGATGAGTAAGGTAGGTAGGTAGTTGTTTGTGGATATCCCGGTACTAATTAGAAATGATAACTGATCTAGATACCTACATGTGCGGCCAGGCGAGGATGCAGTCCTCAAAAGGTTGTGGTCACTGTCAAGAAAGAACCCCACACCCCACACATAATCTGTGAAAATTTCAACTGTCTAGCTATCTAGCTATCACGGTTCATGAGATACAGCCTTGTGACAGACAGACAGACAGACGGACGGACAGCGGAGTCTTAGTAATAGTGTCCAGTTTTTACACTTTGGGTACGGACCCTAAAAACGACACTTTCAAAAAATTTGCAAAAATAAAATTATGACGTCGCAAGTCTATTAGGGTTGTGGGCATGCCCATAGTGCCCACAACGGTGGATCCGAGCTTGTGTGCGGCGGTGTGTACACATATTATATATAGGATCACGACTGTAATCCCCAAGTACGGCAGACATCCTCTCAGATCTCTAGACACTTAGATCCTTTGAAGATGTTTAGTGGGGGTAGTAAATTGAGATGTAAGCATCTTTCAAGTTGGATCAAACTGCACACGTTGTGCAAAGTTTGATTAAAATCGGTTAAGTAGCTTAGGAGTACATCGCGGAAAAACAACGTGACACGTAATTTATATATATTAAGATGGTACGAAACCGATACGCCCAGCCCAAATCGCACTTGGCCGGCTTTTTAAATTTTCTTAACCTGTTAGATGCGCGCGTTTTTACCGTGATGAATGCAGCTGCAATAACCAAAAAAATTTTGATATCTAAATGTAGATCACCACTGTTATTAAATGGCTCAATTCATCATCATTCTCTTAGAGAAAGCACTTGAAAAAGATTTGCTAACATTATGCGAATTATAAGACAAATTCATAATTCTGAGAAAGTTTTGAAAGTGTTTTGACTTTGCAAGCGTTAGTACTTCCGGGGCAGTTTTTCTGCGAAATATTATAGGAGGTTGGACTCTGACTACCCTCATTATTACAACAACGGGAAATCACTCACGTAAATGATAAATTGTCAATGAGGACACCGAGAGATTGATAAGTTGATTTTAATAGTAGGTATCAAAATATTTCGATCATAAATTCTAAAACGTATCAGTTTGAAATAATATCTTTATCGTGAAAAGTTTTTGCTGTTTTCAGCTTAATAGAAATCTAGGTAGGAACCTGAAGTAATATACTTATAATAATAGGAGATGTGGCTTGTTCAGAAGTATTTCTTTTTTCGTTTCGAAAAGAGCAATCCTCGACATACAGCCCCTTAATCGGGATTTGAAGTATGCAGTATTGTAGACTGGTTTCGTGTGATTGTGAGTTTTAAAATACGAGTGTCCAAAGACAAAAAGATACTTAATTAAATACACATTTTGCTGCGGTAACGTTATTCTGGCAAAATATTATCGAAATAATTGAAGTAGCCAAAAACTAATTAGTAAGTTGGATAGATTATATTTGTGTGTGCTTATGAGCCAAAAATTTAAATCTGTGTGTTCAAAGACTCCAGAGATTGTCAGGATTTTGTTAACTATGGCAAAACTTCAAAGTCATCTTACAAGAGTTTTACATAGACCTGGACACAGCCCAGGGGGGGGGGGGTCATGACCCCCATGACACCCCCCTTGGATCCGCCCTTGGTTGGTTACTGTTTCAAATTCCACACGAACTATTAAAATAACAAGGCAAATCAAATAAAATCTTGTAAAAAGTTTTTACTAATGTCATAAAGCCAATAATTTAGGATGACTCTGCGTTGGATGATTGAAAATTATATAAACCATATGAATTAATCGACTTCCAAGTAAATCCTGCAGAATAAAAACGACATTAAAATCACATAACGCTACGCAACGCTGAGAACATATCAGCGGTGTTAGAGACTTTCTCACACGATCTAGCTGGATCCTAATTCGATCATAAATTCTAAAACGTATCATTTTGAAATAATATCTTTATCGTGAAAAGTTTCTGCTATTATGTTTTCAGCTTAATATAAATCTAGGTAGGAACCTTAAGTAATATACTTATAAAAATAGGAGATGTGGCTTGTTCAGAAGTATTTCTTTTTTCGTTTCGAAAAAGAGCAATCAGCGACTCGGAGCCTCTTAATGACTGCGATTCAGTTTTTTTTCTTTTGAAAATGTCATTGTTTTCTTACGTGCTATCGTGCAATTGTTGTTTTTGGTTCCAAAAAAAACCGGCCAAGTTTTAATCGTATCGCGCGCAATGTACTTGCGGATCACAGTCGCGATATTCCATTTTATTTTGCTTACATGCCATCAAAAACATAACTTGTAAAAAAAGCCAAGTCTCGCAACGCAACTCGGTTCTTCTACCGTAAAAAGTTGTGATTTTGCTTACATCAGTGTAATAAATAAATATTGGTGGACTTTACACACAGCGTCATCTAGCCCCAAACTAAGCAAAGCTATTGTGCAAGCCCCTTACTTCGATGTGAAAGTAAAATTACAATCGTGTGAACTAGTCACGGAATGGCCTCAGATACTGCCATGCAATCTGTGTCTATGTGATCATTGTTACAGTAGGTACTTAGACTTGCTTAGAAATAAATAGAGTTGGAGCGAAGAAAAAGTTAAAGCGGTTAGTCAGTGGCTAGTCCCGGGGACTTTGCTGACAGACCCGAATCATTGCTTGAACATTGCGATAGGCGGGATCTACCTACAGCTTAATGTATTACAATATCTTTAAGGTGTGACCAAATGACAACACAGGGGGTCTACACTTGAAAACGATCAATGATATATCTAAACAAAAGTCAAATCGTTTCCGAAATTAATATTTCCGAATTTATATTACTAGCCGACCCGTGACAAACGTTGATCTGTTAATTTTTTTTTGTAATAATAATTTTTGCATAGGAATAAGTAATTTCAGGCAGCTTCCAATTTTTTCCCTACAAACCTTGTAGGTACTGATAAAATAATTGGTAGAATGCGTATCATTCATTAGTCAAAACTGCGTTGCTATGACGACTAAAAACATTTGTTTTTAGTCTGTGATGTCAGATTTTGTGCACACCAACGCCATCTATACCAAAATCATAATTTTTGGGTTTTTTTTATCATTTAAGGGTTGTTTTTTTGGTATATAAGTTCCCCCTTTATTTATTCTGATTTTTTATCTACATACTACAGCAAATTTCATCTTAATCCGTTTTGTCTTTTATTTTTGATTAGGGAACAAACATAGCAGCCTTATCACAAACTTTCGCATTTATAATATTATTAGGATTCATATTCATAATATGCCCAACCACGCTAACATGTCGCTCCTCATTTTTTCCATCACAAAAAATAATTACATCCTAATAAGTATGTACCTACCTAGGTATACTTATAAATTAGACTGGGTACCTACATCTATCTATACCTATAAAAAGCTTTGTCCTGAATGACTGACTATCAACCCACGGCCTAAACCGCTGATTGTAGAGACCTGAAACTTGGAGGGTGCGTACTTTGTATGACGTAGGCATCCGATATAAAAAGGATTTTCCGAAATTCTACCCCTAAGAGGGTGAAAAACGGGGGCAAAGTTTGTATAAAACTCTATGGTTTTTATGGTACATTTTCTTCCAAAGACTCATTGTTGTACATTTGTGCACTGAAATCGGAATGAAAAATTGTAAAATTAGAAAAACTGAAAGTACTTTTACTATGAGATTGTTGAAATTTGGACAGGACAACGTCGTTCGCGGGTCCAGCTAGTCTACATATAAATTAGAATGTACAATAGCACGATATATTACATACTCTACCTCTAAATAAGACTCAGATGACAAATCCTTGAAAGTAATACGCTGATAAATCTATAGACAGTTCTAAAATCTATAGTTCCTTCTTCCCTTGTTCTGTGTCGGTTCCTTCCTACATTATATTCATCTGGAACACATTAATAAATAAATTAAAAAAAAAAAAAAAAAAAAAAAAAAAAAAAAAAAAAAACAATAACTTACCCCCAAGAACGGCAGACATCCTCACAGATCTCCAGACGCTTAGACGCTTTGAATGTCTAGTGGGGGTAGTCAGTGCTCATAATTTAAATTCTGCTTGTTTTTGTTTGTTGATATTACATGGAACACGACTGTAATCCTCAAGTACGGTAGACATCCTCTAAGATCTCCTGTAGTTGAAGATTTCTAAAGTGACTTGTCAGAGGCATGTTCAAACATTATTTGGCACTATTAGCATTTCAACGTGACAGGCTGCAAGCCTAATAAATTGATTAAAGTAAATAAAACTTAGACTTAATTAATTAAAAGATGATCACAAAAAGAAACCTAACCTAACCTTGACCCACTGACAAGTGACGACTGATTGAAACAGTGACTAATCGATTATCAGATAATAATACGATTAGAAAACCAGCAAGTTTCTTTCATATTTCGTAATCAACTATTTAATTTAACCGATTGATTCCAAATCGCACTTAAGTAATGATTAACGCACAGTTTTTAGGGTTCCGTTTAGAAGTTTCCCTTTAGGGGTAGGTATGGTAAGGTAAATAAGACAGACTCGACCTCGAAACCGTTTTGGTAGCTTTAGTTGATAAAATTACCTCGAGTTTGCCTCTAGTCGATGACTCCCCAGTCAACAGAACTGTCAACTCAAGATACCTCGAGATGTACCTTGACATTCCTCGACAGCTTCTGAACGATATATGCGTGACTCTCCTATCGTGTATCTCCTCGGACTGATGACGTAATGACGTAATTGAGGAACCTCCAAAATATCGATTTAAGTTACCAAACGTGTTGTAGGTACTTTTCGAGGGACCTTGAAAGAGTTTGAGTCAAGGTAGAGTCGAGGTTACAACTAATAATATGGGGATAAGTTACAAGAGTTCGTACAACTGAGTTATAAGGCTAGTCACACTACAGCCATCATGCATAAGTATGTATCTCATCTTCCTGCCCTTATACCACTTAAGGAGGGTCGGCACTTAGAGCAACACGGGCTTCCTACGGAAGGGAGTAGCCATTCGCGGCGGTCCCTTCTGTCAAAGTACAAGACCAAGTGGGCATACACATTTTATAAAACGTGTCAATGTGCGAGTCATCTGTACACGAATTATTAGTGTATTGTTGGATTGTTTGTGTTAACGTCATCATAACAGTCAGTTCAGTTGGCAGATTTGTTTTTGCATGTAAGTGTGCGGAACTGCACTTGTGTGCACATTTCCCCCCGCAACAAACGCCAGAACTATTTTAATAGTAATCTATCGCTAAGACTACTCCCTTCCGTAGGAAGCCCGTGTTGCTCTAAGGGCGGCATAATAAGTATGTCTATGTATGTGTAAGTATGTATCTACAGGTCAATAAACTAGAGAGCAAAACATGACTCAATTCATAATTTTGGTGATTCGCTTGTGTTCAATTCCCAAATTGGTACGTCGATGTGGGCCGCCGGCCTCCGCTGCAGTTTTTGTGAGGATGCGAACGATCAATCTATGACGCTCTCCACAAAGCGGCGACCGCTAAATCACGCACGTCATATGTATCTAAAACCACGCTTTATGGTCACTGTTCAGCTGACACTATATAAATTGCATAAAAAGCGTAGGTATTAACGGCATTTAGTAGCAATAATATTGGTATGAATATCATAACATGGTAATCATAGTTTTTACATAATACTCTGATCAAATCTCTACTGAAATTATTGATTTTACATAATTAACAATTTCTTAATGATATATCTTAGGAAATTCGACTCCCATACATACATACCTCTCTACCATGCGAGAAATTAAAAAATGGGAATGGGAATTCTTGGGAATCACTTGATAAAGCGTAGGTTTTTTTAGAACCACCAAAGTATTCCCAAAAGGGTTGATGTTAGGCAGGCGACCGATTGTTAAACACTAAGCCAAATCCTTTTGCAACATGTTTCTCTACCGACCTCACACATGAAGTGGAATATGGACAAGAAAAAAACATTTTTTTTTCCTGTTCCTACCTGTCAAAAATTAAGGGATTAAATTAATATTGACACGTAATATCCGCAATTCTCGCGTAGGATTTTATAATTTCGGAACGGAATTATTAACACAAAATTTGTTAATTCTAAAGCGGTAAAAAGTCTGCTGGGTCAGCTACATAATAATGTTTATTATACAAAAAACATTGGTAAGGTACAATAATTATCACTTATTGATATTGTCTTAAATATTAAAAAACTGAAAACAGTATGTATTAATTGACTCTGTTCCTCACACTTTTTTTTTGGGTTGGTTCGGGTTGCTTCGGGTTGGTGGAAACTCGCCCTTACGCTCGTCTATTATGGTCATCACTTCTTAGGAACATAGCTTTATATATTACCGTTATTGATGGTACCTAACATGGCCCGGCTTGCTCGAGAACTGGAACTAATTCAATAAAAAGCTTGTGGTCGCTAAGTTTCTTAGTTTTTTGAAATGCCTGGTCACAACTTCCTCTGTTATGTCTCGGTCTAACTAAATAATGTTTATAATAATCGCATAGAAATAAGCACTTTCAGACAACTTCAAATTTTTCGAAGGTCGCGGGAAACCGCTGGAAGCGGGCAGCGCAGAACCGGTCATTGTGGCGATCTTTGGCCTGTCCAGCAGTGGACGTCGATCGGAGATGATTGATGATGATTATTATTATTATTTATTTTATCAAAGTCTCACACGAGCGAAGCCACACACAAAAGATAGTAAACTCATATGTCAAAACATTTGACATTGGTCCAAGTGCTAAGAACTCTTAACCCGGTTCTTGACACTTGGCGTAGAGACTGTAGAAAGTTAAAATAAATCTCGTTCTACTGCACCTTGTCACAAATTTATTTCACTAAAACTCTAAAAATAAAACTGCCCACATAAAACATAGTAAAATGTTTTTCTACGAAGTCTTCCAGTCAGTGGCGGATTTACCACCTGGCTGGAGCCTAGGGCGGCAGATTTTGGGGGGCGGCAAATTTGGGTTTATTTTTTCAAACATCACTATTTAATATTGCCATTATCGTCCCTCTGCAGAACAGATGCCTCCCTCACATCCTTCCACACATCTCGATCTCTAGCTAAATTTGGCCAATCACTTGATTCTGCCAAATGTCTTAGAGGAATTAAAAAAACACACATTTATTTACTGGTTTAATTTCAAGTAGACTAAATTTAATCAATATTCTTATGACATGTAATCAATATTTTTATGACTTGTAACACAATTTCTATTCCTTTATATTTTTTTTTTATTTTTGTTATTTTTTCTTTATTATTAATTATATTAAATACAATGTTCCCCATAAAAACAATGTTTGTACGCCGCCAGGCAAAATGCAGAGACTCTTGATTTTTTATTTACCATCTTATATTATTATTATTATACCTGTGTTTACAAATTAATAAATGAATTATGAATTATGAATTATGGTATTAGGTCCACGCACATCATTCAACGTTTCACCACTTAAAATTATTAACTACTAGCTGACCCGTGCCCGCTTCGCTGTGCGTATGACATTTCTAATACCATCGTGGACTTTTTTGTAGACGTTTTTAAGGTGTACAATACTGTAGTACATTATTTTGATATATCTCGTGGGGTTCAGCCAGCATTTGCAATGTAAGCGCAAAAAAATGTGTTTATTTACGACATCACATTAGAAACCTCTAAAATTATCAGTGTTTCTCTACTATATTATGCATGTATTATACATATAAACCTTCCTCCTGAATCACTCTATCTATTAAAAAAAACTGCATCAAAATCCGTTGTGTAGTTTTAAAGATATAAGCAAACATACATACGCGGGAAGCGGAAAGCGACTTTGCTTTATACTATGTAGTGATATCGTTGGATTGTAAAAATAATCTAGGTGAAGGGGGAGGGGGTGTTGAAAATGGGTTAAATGTGTAAATCCGCCACTGCTTCCAGTCATCAGCACAACATGTGTACTTCTTCCACAACCGAATAAGCTGGAATTAAGCATTTCTGTATAACTACGGTGACAATAAGTACAATAGTATGGTGACAGCGATCTGATCTGATGATGGAGTCATCAGGCAGCTGTTCAACGGAACTCCTTAGCAACTAAATAGTTCGATTGAGTTAAAACTTTAAGTAGATAGGTACCTTCAAGTTCCGATAACAATATAATATTATGTGACAGGTGACAGGTGACATTCTAAATAATCCTAGTGATTTCAATGATTAATCGTTTTTTAACCCATGAAAAAAGAGGTTTTTTTAATTTATAACCATGCATATATTATTACCCGGTGACCCTATTTAGATGATTTTTAGGGTTCCGTACCCAAAGGGTAAAATCGGAACCCTATTACTAAGACTTCGCTGTCCGTCTGTCTGTCTGTCCGTCCGTCCGTCTATCTGTCACAGGGCTGTATCTCATGAACCGTGATAGCTAGACAGTTGAAATTTTCACAGATTATGTATTTCGGTTGCTGTTATAACAACAAATACAAAAAACGGTATAAAATAAATATTGAAGTGGGGGCTCCCATACAACAAATGTGTTTTTTTACCGTTTTTTAAAGATAATGGTACGGAACCCTTCGTGCGCGAGTCCGACTCGCATTTGGCCGGTTTTTTTCTTTTCCTTCTCCCACTTAATATGGGGTCGGACGGCACAACAATGTTGACAAACATGTTGCGAAGAGGTTTTGGTTTATGTTTTACAACCGGCCGCTTGCCTAACGTCAACCAGCTTTCGGAATATGAATGAAGGGCCCAAAATAAATAAAAACTAAATCTAAAACAATTTGCCCAAATACTCGTAAATAAAAAATTCCACGTCGTGTAACATGATCACACTTCATTGCGCGCATCCTGTCCATTGTTGTTTTGTGTTCAGTATTATGTCAACATACTTCTTAATACCAACGGCATAAGGTCCATATTCGTGCCAAATAATGCTGGCCGAAAATAGTGATGTGCTGAAAATCTACTGATTTGTTGTCTCTTACGCACTTGACATAAGGTTGCTTTTGGCGTGTTTAACTGTGTTTTTTTTTGCTTATAATGCTTATATGAAGGTGAACGGATGTTCAACCATCGATTATTTTGACGTAGAACGGTAGGGACAGGTATTTTTTTTGTGTAGGCGGTGAACTAGCTAGAACCGTGGCTTCGCTCGCTTAGTACCCGGTGAAAAACTAGACTGTATGCTATTTTAAGTCATGTATTGTCTGTTCCAAGTTTCATCCAATTCGGTTCAGTGATTGAAAACAAGTATCCAAATGTGGGTATGTGCTAAATGTAATGTGTGGACGTTCCTGTAACTGCCCCCTTTAGTCATCTTCTGGATCATCTACATCATCTATCATCATCATCATAAAAAAATGAAAGGCAATGTTTGTTGTCTGATTCTTCTAGGCTTGGTCGCGAGGAACAGGCGTACTTCATTCACCTAGCTCCTAACACGGGTCCAAGTGATCCATGTGATTTTATTGAAATATCCGTTGGTGCGAAAGAAGGACAAACTAACAAACAACTTTGCATTTATATAATAGCAGGAAGTAGGTTTATTGCTTGTCAGCTTTTTAGTAACTATAGCTTGTTTTTGTTCATACTTAAATTATTAGGGCTCATTAAATATCCATATCTACAGTCTGACGTTACGTGCGTCCTAAATTTACAGACGCCATTATATTCTTTAAACCTTATCTAAACCGTAGGTATTAATTATTTCCTGGCAGCATCTTAGGTACTCTCAAAGTATTCAAGAACCAGAAAAAAAAAAAAAAAACATTTTTCAATTCATACCAGTGTGTCTGTTTTTTAATTCAAAAACTACTGAACAGATTTCAATATGAACTGTAACATCTAATAGCTAGGGCAAAAGGAGTTGTTGGATGTATAATTTATTTTCCTGCGCAATTTAGAAATCAAAATGCTGAAGAAATATTTGAAAATCAAAACGCGAGATCGAACTCGAGGGCGTTGCTATCTGCGACACAGTTTTTAACTCATGCAGGTATCATCGATTCCATTTTTAGGGTTCCGTACCCAAAGGGTAAAAACGGGATCCTATTACTAAGACTTCGCTGTCCGTCTGTCTGTTTGTCTGTATCTCATGAACCATAATAGCTAGACAGATGAAATTTTCACAGATGATGTATTTCTCTAAAAACAGCAAAAAATAAATATTTAAGTGGGACTCCCGTACAACAAACGTGATTTTTTTGCTGTTTTGATAATAGTACGGAACCCTTCGTGCTCGAGTCCGACTCGCACTTGGCCGGTTTTTTTGTACTGTACACCTTTGTTTAATGTTCCAAATAAAAGATTATTATTATTATAAAAAGTTCTCATCTCTGAGTTCTGAACCCGGCCACTCGCTCGCTACGCAATCGAGGTATTTCCTAATAACGCAAAAAAATAATTGTTCCATTAACAATTACGACGAAGTTTACAAACTTGGCTAAATACAAGCAGATTAAGCAAACGTGCGTGTTTGTTTGTAGATATTAAGTTGATTTATATCTTTATTTAATTACCTACTCAGTTGTCTTAATATATAACCTATTGTGTTACTTACTGCCTGACCGACTGACTGGTCTATCAATGCACAGCCTAAGGCACAGGCTATTTTGACAGTATGAAAAATAAAGTGTTGATAGTAATCTATGTAAATTATGCTTTCAAAAAGGGTTATGGAGTAAAATAACTCGAAAATCCTAATCACTACATAGTATAAAGCAAAGTCGCTTCCCGCTTCCCGCGTCTGTATGTATGCTTATATCTTTAAAACTACACAACGGATTTTGTTGCGGTTTTTTTTAATAGATAGAGTGATTCAGGAGGAAGGTTTATAGGAATCAGCTTTGCACCCGTGCGAAGCCGGGGCGGGTCGCTAGTAATATTATAAATGTGAAAGTTTGTGAGTTTGTATGTATGTTTTTGTCTCAATCAGGGCTAAACAACAAAACGGGTTAAGTTAAAATTTACTGTAGATGTAGATATAATGCCCGAATATATAATAGACTACTTTAAAAAAAATCCCCAAAATGATAATAAAACGCAAAAGGGATGATTTTAGTATACTTAGATATATTGACGCTGGTGTGCAAAAAATCTGACATACGTGTTGACAGGCGTCAAAGCAACATGCGTTACTCTATGCGATTAACGAAATTTGGACAGGACAACGTCTGTCACGGGTCGGCTAGTAAACAATAATTTATTAAAAAAAACCCATAATTCAAATTATCTATTTTTAAACACCAGTCACGTGACACAAAACGGTCAGGATAGTGGTGAATGGTGGTCGAATCGAAGATGACGTAACATGCTTGTCAATATGTCTTCGCCTGCGTTGAAAAAGTAGACGTTTGTTGACAAGCATGTGACGTCACAGGAACTAGTCCGACGCCATTTGCATATTTTTTTTGGGTTCCATAGTCACTACTGAATAATCTAAAATGGTTTTTATAATCTTGTCAAATAGCCTATTTGGAGGACGTACCTATTAATTAAAGGATGTCGCCACCGATTTTTGAGTCACCCACTTTCAACCCCTTATGATAATATTTTTTTTCTTAGTTCAAACTAGAATATATACCCTCAAGTTTCTAGGCCAGCGGTTTGGGCACTGCGATTTATGTCAGTCAGTCAGATACCTACTTTTGTTTAAAAAATACTAACCGACCCGTGACAGACGTTGTACTGTCAAATTTCAATAATCGAATAGAAAAGACTGAATGTTTCTAGTCTGTGATGTCAAATTTGTTGCACACCAGCGCCATCTATACAGAAATCATCCCTTTTGCGTTTTTTTATCGTTTTGGGGATGTTTTTCATATTTTGGATGTTTTTCATATCTACATCTACAGCAAATTTCAACTTAATCCGTTTTGTCATTTAGGCCTGATTGAGGAACAAACATACATACAAACTCACAAACTATCGCATTTATAATATTATTAGGATATTGAAACTTATATTAAGTAAAAGATAAATAAATATGTACTTATTTTAAATTTATCCAGTCTACTCGAAATACCTTAGTTTTTTAAAAGCAGGTCATTAAAGTAATAAAAACAATAAAAGTAAACTCATTTAATGAGGCAACACTCGATATGATGACGTAACAGTACCTACCTACGTAAGAGTAATTATATCCGTACTGAGAGTGAAAGTGACGAACAATGGTTGGGCATAGTGATGGCGAAAAGGCCGGATACCGATTTTAACGACCTTACAACATACCACATGCTAGTTAGTGCTGATCGCGAGAGGTATAGTCTGGCATAATAAGTACGAGTATAGTCTAACGCATAGGTCTTGGAGACTAACAACATATACTCGTAAATAGGTTCGAAATAATTAAGTTTCAAGGTGATGTGAAATGTTTGGTTTTTATGGGCTGAGTCTACCCGGATAAGACGGAAAAAGTGTCAAAACTGCATTATCTTGAAAACCATCAAAGAAATTGTCTATAATTTACTTAGCTAGTATGATTATCTAACGAATTATGTAAAAATTAACTGTTTAGCTATTCATAGTTTTGATTAAAAACGAAACTAGTGTTTTTGAAGAGCCAACTTTGGAAATAAATCTACCGAGAAAAGTTTCACCAATCGTGTTTCTGTCTGTAATTTCTCTAGATTATATCCTTAAGTTATCTTTGTCATATAAAACAAAACAGTTTTGCAGTATGTTTTGCAGTAATTGAGAAAAACGATTCTGCATTCATCAAAAACATTTATTACTCGTCTTAAAAACTAAAAAGAAAACCGACGAGAATGTTTCGAACAATCTAAAAGTCAAGAGGCTATAATGGTAGCGATTCTGTTGTGTCCAAACTAAATTTAAAATTTCGTAAAAAAACGATCGATCTTATTCCTTTTATATTAAAGTCTAAATTAGAGTCACATCAAAATGGCAGACCTAAAACTTGGGATATTTTAGCCGTTTCTCTATTTTATTTCGCATATTTGACACAACCAAGTGTCATCTTAGTCAACACCAATTTACATGTTGATTAAATTTAGCTTGACGTTTCTAAATCGATTACAAAAATCGTTAATTTATTCAAAACTATTCTATGTTTTAAAACTGTCACTTTGAGGTTACGCTATTTTAAACTTTAGCTTAAAAGAAATAAGATCGATAGTTTTTAGGAATTTTAACTTAAGCGTGGACACAACAGAATCGCCACCAATATATTAGTTTTTTTTTTAAGTTTTATCGATAAACTATTAGTCATATTAGTCCTATCATATACCTACATATACAATTTTAATGGGTGGTCCCATTTAAATATACTAATAACTTTGGGCTATTTTCAACACAATAGAAAAAAAAACGATCGAATCGGATAACTAGATAAAAATATATCAAAAATAAAAAAGCTCGAATTTTGAGAACCTCCTTTTTGCTCTGAAGAAAAAAAAATCATCGGATAGTAAGTAGACATTTCTTTTGACCGGATATCCGGCACATCACTAGTGACTGCTAACTGCGGTCAAGCACGTGCGTCTATGATGTGTCTTTTGTGGCAATGTGGCTAAGGTGTTGTTATGACATTGTCTATGGTAGAAAGCTGGTTACATTTCAGACTATATTATACAAAATCGCATATTCGTAATCGAAAAAGAAATTCCTGGCAATTTCCAATTTTTTTCCTACAAATCTTGTACCTACTGATAAATAAATTACGAAGTTGGTTGTAACAAACACACACACAAACTTTTGCATTTATATTATTAGTAGGATTAGGATTGAAGTTAGGACAAGACAACGTCTGTCGGGTCAGCTAGTCTTATAATTAGTGGTAGGTATATTTCTAATTTTATGTTTTGTAAAAGTGTCTTTTCTAGACCTCATTTTTAGGGTTCCGTACCCAGAGGGTAAAAACGGGACCCTATTACTAAGACTTCGCTGTCCGTCTGTCTGTCTGTCTGTCTGTCTATCCGTCTGTCTGTCACAGATCTGTATCTCATGAACCGTGATAGCTAGACAGTTGAAATTTTCACAGATTATGTATTTCTGTTGCTGCTCTAACAACAAATACTAAAAACAGAATAAAATAAATATTTAAGGGTGGCTTCCATACAACAAACATAATTTCTTATTCCGTTATGGATAATGGTACGGAACCCTTCGTGCGCGAGTCCGACTCGCACTTGGCCGGTTTTTTGTTCTTACTTACTCTAGTAAGTAAGAACAAAAATTTACTATGGTTTTAGTAGGTATCATCAATCCTGCTTACCTTGTAGTTCATTATTGTATTCATACTACAAATTTGTATTAGACATATTTCAAACATAATATAACTTATTAATACTATAACGTATTTATGTAATTTGCCGACAACAACATAACGATGTTAATTAGAACAATCGCTCGTAAGAAATTATAAAGTTGTGGTCCAAATAAAAAAATATTATTATAAAATCATCTGTGAAAATTTTAACTGTCTAGCTATCACGGTTCATGAGTTAGAGCCCTGTGACAGACAGACGGACAGCGAAGTCTTAGTAGGGTCCCGTTTTTACCGTTTGGGTACGGAACCCTAAAAAACACGTCTTACTTTAAGGCGCTCCCAGTCGACCATTGTTTTTGTTCGAAACGAAAAAACAAATACTTCTGAATAAGCCCCATCTCCTATTTTATAATGTATAGTATATGTGAATAAAGATGTACCCATCCATCTTTAATCACTTCGATAAATAATCCTACCGACCGCTGCAATGACGACAAACACACGTCGTCGCGTGGTCCGCCTTTGCTTTTCGAATAAATTAATGATATAAATTATGTATAATTACTTATCAAAAATATATTCTAATAGAAATCTAGATCTACATATTACCTATCTTTAACAATAAATCACAAGTTGATTTTAATAGTAGGTATATAAAATATTTCGATCATAAATTCTAAAACGTATCATTTTGAAATAATATCTTTATCGTGAAAAGTTTCTGCTATTATGTTTTCAGCTTAATAGAAATCTAGGTAGGAACCTGAAGTAATATACTTATAAAAATAGGAGATGTGGCTTGTTCAGAAGTATTTCTTTTTTCGTTTCGAAAAAGAGCAATCGTCGACTGGGAGCCCCTTAAATTCTAATGATTGGGAGTCATAATATAAAACTATGCATCTCTAAGGTCGAAGTTTGCATAGAAAAATTAGAGTGCACAGTGAATGAGAAAAGTGTTTAACAAAATGATAATAAATAATATTATAATTAATTAATTTAGTACCTAGATGACAAGATATAGAAGTTATTTAGTTGAATTCAGTTCAGTTGAGTTTAGTTGAAACACTTCCGAGTTGAATTCGGCCACCTAAGTACCTCGAATAAAAGAGGTAGAGTTACATTGAGAAAACCTATACTTAAAAAACAAAATAAAATCGCTGTAATTATTGTACCAGACCAAAAACACTGCTAATCATCTTATCTCATCTTAAACATTGTAACGTTGTCGTAATAAATATCAGACACAAGTAATTTCCTACCAAAGCTAATTAAAAAATATTTTAATTTTAATTATAACTCACTCGCCTCGTTAATGCCACATTGCGCCCCCTTTAGGGTTGAATTATTCACCTCGTTTATGCTACACTAGCCGACCCGTGACAGACGTTGTCCTGTCCAAATTTCAATAACGCACGTTTCTATGACGACTAAATGTCGACACTGATGTCAGATTTTTTGCACACCAGCGTCATCTATACCAAAATCATCCCTTTTGCGACTTTTTATCTTTTAGGGATGTGTTTCGCATTTTAAAATAGTTTATGTTTAATTCGGGCATTATATCTACATCTACAGCAAATTTCAACTTAATCCGTTTGGTCGTTTAGGCCTGATTGAGGCACAAAAATACATACCATCTCACAAACTTTCACATTTATAATATTATTAGATTGTGGCCCCTTTGAGATTGTACAGCAGAATTATTAGGGTTCCGTTCCCAAAGGGTAAAAACGGGAGCCTATTACTAAGAGTCCGCTGTCCGTCTGTCTGTCACCAGGCTGTATCTCATGAACCGTGATAGCTAGACAGTTGAACTTTCACAGATGATGTATTTTTTATTACGCCTCTTGACCACGCTTAAATAGCTTTATTGTTATTTTACCTTCATTAATATACTAACTTACGCCCGCGGCTGCGTTCGCGTGGTACCTGGATAAAATATGCTATTCCAGGACATAAGCCCCCCCTTAGATATTTAAAGTCCTGATCTGAGATTATCTGTGATCTCTACCATGCTAGGATTACAGTTGGCACGGCCGTACCATTCTTTTCTCGAAGCAGTTCAGGCGATTTTCGACCCCCTATAACTTCGTTGTTGATAAAACTAGAAGCCTAAATTTTCAGTAACCAAGCAGGCATTGTATAAACACGGTATATCTCAAATTACATTCAATTTGTTATTCCTAAACATAGCCTATGTATATTCCAAGTTACGTCGAAATCCGTTTGACCGTTACAGTGTAATTGAAGCATAAACATTCAAATATCCTCTCAAACACTGATTTTCTAAAAGATACCTACCTAGGCTTATTTGTTAAGTTAAAACGCAATAGTTTTATATAACCTAGACGATGATATCAATGAAGAAAGAAACCCGTTCTCAAAATGTTAGATAGGAATTTAGTAAATCGGTGATTTATTAATAAAATGTTATAACATTATGCAACAAATTCTGATGATTATCAAAAACTTGCAACATGCGAATTCCAAACTAACCTTTACAACATATTATTCACAGAAAAAAAAGATTGTGTTGATGATCGAGTGATTGTGTTAAACTGAATTGCTACCTATTTTGCTTTCAAATCATTAAACTACACTAATATTATAAACTAGCTGACCCGTGCCCGCTTCGCTGGGGAACAGATAGTTACACATCTAGTATTCCAATCTTCAAAATAAATTATAGCCTATATGTTGCCGAGGACTAATAGCTATATAACAAAAAAAGTTTCATCAAAATCCGTCCAGTAGTTTTAGCGTG
This sequence comes from Hydriomena furcata, assembly GCA_912999785.1. Lineage (NCBI taxonomy): Eukaryota > Metazoa > Arthropoda > Insecta > Lepidoptera > Geometridae > Hydriomena > Hydriomena furcata. The sequence continues at coordinate 23,545,235 of OU538820.1, forward strand.
AAAGCCAGACAACAGACAGACAGACAGACAGACAGACAAAAATTTCAAAATGTTTTTTTATGGCTTGTGTTACTTGTATGAAGACCCCTAGGAGTATTTATTTTAGTTTTTATTCAATGTACAGAATTGAACTCTTCTACAGTTTTATTATATGTATAGATGCGAAAGTTTGTGAGTTTGTATGTATGTTTGTGCCTCAATCAGGCCTAAACGACAAAACGCATTAAGATTAAATTTGCTGTAGATGTAGATATAATGCTCGAATAAAACATAGACTACTTTAAAATACGAACAGCATCCCGAAAATGATAAAAAACACATAAGGGATGATTTTGGTATAGATGGTGCTGGTGTGCAAAAATTCTGACATCAGTCGTCGTGCGTTACTCTATGCGATTATCGAAATTTGGACAGGACAACGTCTGTCGCGGGTATTGTATATTACTAGCCGACCCGTGACAGACGTTTTCCTGTCAAATTTTAATAATCGAATAGTAAAGACTGTATGTTTTTAGCCTGTGGTGGCCAGCGCCATCTATACCAAAATCATCCCTTTTGAGTTTTTTTTATTATTTTGGGGATGTTTTTCATATTTTAAAATAGTCTGTTTTATTCGGGCATTATATCTACATCTTCAGCAAATTTTAACTTAATCCGTTTTGTCGTGTAGGCCTGATTGAGACACAAACATACATACAAACTCACAAACTTTTACATGTATAATATTACTAGCCAACCCGTGACAGACGTTGTTCTGTCAAATTTCAATAATCGAATAAAAAAGACTGTATGTTTTTAGCCTGTGATGTCAGATTTGTTGCACACCAGCGCCATCTATACCAAAATCATCCCTTTGAGTTTTTTATCATTTATAGGATGTATTTCATATTTTAAAGTAGTGTGCAAGAAAGCGCTGGTGTGCAAGAAATCTGACATCACAGACTAAAAACATTCAGTCTATTCTATTCGATTATTGGAATTTGACAGGACAACGTCTGTCACGGGTCGGCTAGTTAAATTAAATGTAGCCTATACCATGACATATCTCAATGAAAAAAAATCTCGTCGATAGATCGCTCTGTTGCTGCGTAAAAGAAGGCCAAACCAACAAACACAGTTTCGCATTTATAAAAATGAGGATTATTCAAATACTTTACACAATATTTGACCTAGACATTCTTAATCCTATAATTTAATATTAAATTTAATAATATAAATGCCTCAATCACCTAAACGACCAAACGGAAAAATTAAACTTGGAATATACATCTATACTAATATTATAAAGAGGAAAGATTTGATTGTTTGTTTGTTTGTGTGTTTGTTTGCATCGAATAGGCTCCGAAACTACTGGACCGATTTGAAAAAATCTTTTACCATTAGAATGCCATTCAAAAATGTTAGGGATCTGTATGATAACTTCGATAATGTAACCCAACGTGTGAAAAAAACCACATAAAAATCCTTACCTATATCGCGTTTGCTTCGGAAATTATTGACAATAGAGCAAAGTGATGTACTACAGTTTTATAGAAAACATCAATATCTACAAAAAAATCTGTAAAATGTCATATGTCTAACTATTAGGGATCCCTATTCAAACTTCGATAAAATGTAACCCAAGGTGTATAAAAAATATCATTATTACAACCGTGCGACGGACGCCGGGGCGGACTGCTAGTAGCCTATAATGACATGTAATATCAAATACCTAGGCTTATTTTTTTATCCAGTTAGGTACCAAGCGAGCGAAACTGCGGGAGGAAGCTAGTAATATTATAAATCTGAAAGTTGGTAAGGATGTTTGTATGTTGTTCTTCAATCAAGCATCGACCAAACATATTTGGATGCAATTTGGAACATACATAACCTGTCCCCTGGAATAATAAATAGGCTACTAATGGTATCACACAAGTGTTGAAATTCAAATTCAAAAATTATTTATTTCAAGGATCACTTTGAAACGTCTTAGGAACTAGGTGAAGCTACGTCGATTCCACGCGACCAAGCCTAACAGAATCAGGCAACAAACCCGGCTTTGGGTCTACCTTTTTTTTCAATGATCCTTTCCTTAATGCTATGTAGAGCTCCAGTGTGGTGCCGATAGAACAAGGTGAAGGCTCAAACAAGAATAATAATTAAAAGTACTACTCAAGTACGTAAAAAATGCATACATAAAATCACGCCTGTTCCCCAGAGGGGAAGACATAGACCACGGCTTTCCACTTGCTACGATCCTGACATACATAATTTGCTTCATTCACTCTCATCACATTCCTCATGCATGCTCGTCGGTTTAGAGTAGGTACTCTTGACCTGGGCTTTTTTTCAAAACGTCACCAATATGGTCCAAGAAAATACGCCGAGGTCTTCCTCTTCCAAGTTTTTCTACCAAGAGCAAGAGAATATAGTAAAATAAAATAAATAGGATCACGACTGTAATCCCCAAGTACGGTCCAGGCGATCTCCAGGCGCTTAGATCCTTTAAAGATGTCTAGTGGGGGTGTCAGAGGCACGTCCAAACATTATATTTGGCACATACCTACCCACATTTTGCAGTAGTTAGCATTCCATACGTGACAGTTTGCAAGTCCATCGCCGCTATAGTTATAGCCGATGTAGCCGCTATAGCCGAATACAGTTTAGGTACCTACTTTTTGTGTAAGATTATGCGTGTTAGGGTAAAACAAAATCACAAAACTCGCCACATTACTTCATTTCGTTCTCTCTAAACCATTTTTGCAAGTTTAATTTACGTAACACAGGTTTATTATATCAATAAAAATCGACAGTTAGAACATAAGCGCCTCAATTTATGCAGTCTATTGCAATTTCAACCGTCAATAGCACAAGTCAACTGATGGAGTATAATGGCTTTACGTAAGGTAGGAAATGTTAGAAATGGAACATGAATTAGCAGATGCAACTGGTCACAGAGTAAGATAGAGGCGATTATTTACAGATAGAGTTAGAGGTAAGGTACTCTTTTACGAGTATACCTACGTACATTTAAAAAAATATTAGCGAAATCGATGGCTGGTAGGTACCTACGTTGATAAGAAGATTATGTATCCTGCCTGGATGCTTGAAATTTTTGTTTTTATGTATGGGCCGGCCGAGTCTACCCGGATATGACGTAAAAAGTGATAAAACCGAAAAAAAGAAACTGTATTTCATGAATGTTGCTAGTATGATTATTTAACGAATTATAAATGAACTGTTTAGCTATTTAAAGTTTTGAGTAAAAACTAAAAGTGTTTTGGAAGAGCCAACTTTGAAAAATAAATATATCGAGAAAAGTTTTTCTACTATATAAAGTTAAAATGAATAACGACCACAATAGTTTTAATTCTATATCTGGTTTGGTTCAGCGATTTGCGTTTCTAACACAATTTCGAGTGATCTTTGTAGTTTTTTGGTTCTATACATCCGATGAAAAAACTAAACCTAGCTGTATGTTAATTGCCACACCTGTCTTTGCAATTAATAATTTGAGAATAAAAATCACATCTTACATGTAGGTTATTTAATTTTTCCGCAACTTAAACTGTTACCTACTTAAAAACTTGTCTGTACCTAATAAAATAACTCGTCGCTCTTGTTTTTCCTTTTATGATGTAAAAAATCGGTTCCACATAAACCGTTTAAACGGCTGAAGGCTTAATTTGCGGGAAATCTATCGTATCCCGGAATAACACAGGCCACTGAACATCATGGCTTGCTGTTACAGCTTAGAGCTGAGTGGTGACCAATTGCTGTCAATATTGAATAAGAATGAATGAATGAAAATACTTGATTGTACACCAATAACAAATAATAACAGAAACTTAAACTAGAGCAAACACTTATACACTGTAAAATCTTATCGCTAAAGCGATCTCTTCCAGACTACCTTAGATTATTTATGTTGTATTATGAAATAAAATAGGATTACGACTGTAACCCCGAAGTACGGAAGATATTATCTCAAATCCTAACAAATACCTACTTACCTAATTATGTGATATAGTATTTAGCTATAACATATTTAGACACAAAATAAACAATTTCATTCTTGCATTCTTTCTTTCTTTGCCAACTTGAAATTCTTTCTTTCTATCTGTCTTTACTTAAACTCTCAGAACCAAAGGTAGAGCTCGATTTTTGAGGCAATAAGACGAATAGAGCTATCTGTACAATACTCTTTGATTGCCCACAGCGCAGACGTACCTAAGTACCTATTCTGCCTCAGTTGCCTCTCAGCGATGGAGGCTAATACTCGTGTTGCGTTCTACGTCATATTTACGTGATATCAAAACAGTGAGAAAAATATACAAAATAGTGAAGCAGTGTTTCGTGATTGTGTACAATGGCTAATCTTACAATAAGGTACCTGGATGAGCTCTCCTATGTGCTAAACAGTCGGAGGAATTTGGCTGGACAGCGGGCATCTTCGGTTGGTGATCTTCTGAATGCTGAAGAGGATATTCATTCGGTTGGTACCTACCCACTAGAATTAAACTGATATTTACAGCGACCGGAATTACAACTATCGTGGTTATCGCGGGCAATGCTCATGATGAAGAGCATCTGTATTGTCTCGAAACGTCAGCAATGCAAGGTGAAAACTTAATTAGCTGTGTTTCTAGTGTAAAACTTGATTATATACCTACAATTTAGATTTTTAACTAGAATTTCGAGGTTTAGTTTTGGAATTTTGACGCGTAGTTAGACGTTGAGAATTGTGTAAAAGTTTATTTTTTATTAGTTTAGTTTACCCAGGCAGACTAGTCTTAGACCATACCACCTAGTCCGACGTTTTTTTATGAAATGTATGTCTTCAGTGTTTTATTAAAGAAATATCGATATTTTTAATTTTATCTGCAATACTTTTTCTATATGACGTGTAGGTTAGAGGCGTTGGTAGAATGTCTTCAACTGCAAAAGTCAAAGTTGAAGATAGCGATCAATTTGCTGTTTTTGAACGAAAAAAATACGGAAACACGAAATGTTTAGGAAGATAATTATTTTCTGAAAACCAACTTTCAAGGCTTCAAAATATAGGAACTGTAGATTTATTAGATAATTCTCTGTAAATTATAGTCAAAGTTTCCTAATTACTTATGAAATAACTTTGTTTTGCGCCGATTTTGATGATTATTGTTTAATCCGAAGTCCTTTTTGTGGGTGGCGAGGGGCTTGCAACCTGTCACGAGCTGCAAAATGTGCCAAATGCAATGTTTGGATGTGCCCCTGACTAACCTTTAGACATCTTCAAAGATATAAAGATATAAAAATATATGTGAGAGAATGTCTACTGTACTTGGGGATTACAGTCGTGATCTTATTTAATTTTATTCGAATCTTAAGACATTAAATAGCTCACGAATGTCATCCTCTAAAGGCCAATCCTTTAGGGGTAGTCAGCACGTCCAAACTCTAACCCAACACGAACTAATAAGCATCAAAAACTTACAAAAGGAAACAGAAACCAGAAATAAGAATATTGAGGTTGCGACCTTTTGAGCGGTGTGTAGACACAGACTACTACATAGTTAGTATAACACTTGCCACAGAATAACGTCGTAGTTACTATGGGATGTACAACAGATTAAACAACAGTTACTACAGCACACGCGATAGAATAAACAATAGTTACTATCATCTCGTTATTTGGACAATGGCTGTAGGTATTTGGGTTAATTTCTTTCAGCAAATAAAGTTAGTCTTTATTGGTATTGGAATAGGTGTGTTTATTCTTTGGCAACGTTTTGCATATTGTTTTGCGGTTGAGTAATGAGGATGTTGAGTGCCGGTTTGGTTCCCACATTTTGAACCACTTTCAAACCAGCCGTTAATCGAATCGATACAAATGAAGCGAAAAATAATCACGATGATCTCCAAGCAATTTGTAATGAGGATAGTCAGAGGCACGTCCAGAATATTTTAGCCGTTTGTACAAATGAAGCTAAAATTAAATAGGATCACGACTGTAATTCAAAAGTACGGTAGACATACTCTCCAAGAAAATGTCTAAGGAGTAGTCAGAGGCACGTCCAAGAATATTTTAGTAACAGGTTGCAAGTTCGATAAAAAAATACTAACTGGGTTTCCACCTGGAAAACAGTTAGTATTCTATAAACGTATTGCATGCTAACTACAGCAAAATTTGGGCGTGTGCCAAATGCTATGTATGGACGTGTCTCTGACTATCCCCTTTAGTCATCACCAAGGATCTGCGCGCTTGAAGATCTCAGAGAATGTCTACTGTATTTTTTTTTAACTTACTAATTTCTGAGCTAATATTAAAGTATGTGTTTGATCATAACGACGTTAGAGAAACAAATAAGAGTTTTTTTGAGACGAGTAATAAATGTTTTTGATGAATGCAAAATCGTTTTTAAACATACAGTTTTGTTCTTTATGACAAAGATAACATAAGGATATAATCTAGATAAATTACAGACAGAAACACGATTGGTGAAACTTTTCTCGATAAATTTATTTTCCAAAGTTGGCCCTTCAATAACACTAGCTTCGTTTTTAATCAAAACTATGAATAGCTAAATAGTTCATTTTTATATAATTCGTTATATAATCATACTAATTAAATTATAGACAGTTTCTTTTTAAGTTTGATGGTTTTCAAGATAATGCAGTTTTATCACTTTTTCCGTCTTATCCGGGTAGACTCAGCCCATACAAAAAACCAAACATTTCACATATCACCAACAGGGAGGTTAGCATGAACCAGTATCGTATCGACAACGTATCGTCAAAATGCCAAAACTGACACTTTTACTAAACAAAAAGTGCCAATTTTGACATTTGGACGATACGTTGTCGATACGATAGTGGTTCTTGCTCAGGCCACAGATGTTGAATTCAAATTCCACGTGCCAAAAGGGCGTCACACCTCTGCTTCTCATCAATGGAGTTCGGTGGAGCGAGCTTGGCACCGGTTATTTAGTCTGTGGACTGTGAACGTGGCTCGTATTACCGATACCTGACTCCTTTGTGTACCTTTAGGCGGGTAACAGACGAACAGCCAGCCCGCACTGTTGGCCGGCGCCGGCGTAGAATCACACTAATCCTGAATAAATAATAGACTACTTTAAAATATGAAAAACATCTCCAAAATGATAATAAAACGCAAAAGGGATGATTCTAGTAATATTATAAATGTGAAAGTTTGTGAGTTTGTATGTATGTTTGTGCCACAATCAGGCCTAAACGACAAAACTAATTAAGTTAAAATTTGTTGTAGATGTAGATATAATGCCCAAATAAATAATAGACTACTTTAAAATATGAAAAACATCTCCAAAATGATAAAAAACGCAAAAGGGATGATTTTGGTATAGATGGCGCTGGTGTGCAACAAATCTGACATCACAGACTAAAGACCAAGAGTTTTTTTACTTTTTAACGGGAACGGGATCGGGAGTTAATTCTAAAGCGATACGAAGTTCGCCGGGTTAGTTTGTCTTCTATATAAAAGAAAGTCGGGTTTGTTACAACACTTATATCTCAAGAACGGCTGAACCGATTTGGCTGAAAATTGGAGTTAATTCTAAAGCGATACGAAGTTCGCCGGGTTAGCTTGTATATTATAAAAGAAAGTTTGGATGTTTCACGCCGAAACCGATTTCGATGAAATAAGTTTAGTTAGCAGCGATGGGCTTGAACCTGTCACGTATGGAATGCTAACTAATGCATGTGCCAAATATAATGTTTGGACTAGCCTCTGACTACCCCCACTAGACATCTTCAAAGGATCTAAGCGTCTGGAGATCTGAGAGGATATCTACCGTATTTTTGGATTACAGTCGTGATCCTATTTTTTTTAATTGTAATCAAACAAACATTACTGCTGGTACTAAATTGATTTTAGGGTAGTTAGGTAGTGCCGTTGTGCCAGGGAGACCCCGCTATATATTGTTATGAGTCTAAATTAAAGCTCTTAAAAATACTTAGATAATTAATAAAAAAATGCAGACATTGTGAATTAAAAAGTTAGCTCTTGAGGGACAGAAAGGCAGAAACATATCTGACCACACGGATCTTGGAATACTGTACGTAGTTATATATAATTGACTCATTGGACTAACCCAATAGGTCCACAATGCTGCTCGACTCGTGTAGACATTGTGAAGCTGAATGAAGCTGTTTATTATCAGACAGGAATTAATGCGGGTTACACTTACAGCCCTAAAATTACCCGCTTCTCCGCACGTTTAGGCGTTCAGTGTGTAAATCGCCATCACAAGTAGAGTTTAGTAGTTCATTCATAAGTTGTAAAAGGCCTTACTTCAACAGCTTGGTAACAGCTCTACCTTCTGCGAAGTAGGTTGTATAATCTACAAAAATGCTAGATGTCTGGGTGTTGTATCCTAATAATATTATAAATGCGAAAGTTTGTGAGTTTGTATGTATGTTTGTTCCTCAATCAGGTGTGCAACAAATCTGACATCCCAGACTAAAAACATTCAGTCTCTTCTATTCGATTATTGAAATTTGACAGGACGTCTGTCACGGGTCAGCTAGTTGTATTATATACTATCTGACCCGTGCCCGCTTCGCTGGGGGACAGATAGTTTCACATCTGGTATTCCAATCTTCAAAATAAATTATAGCCTCTATGTTATATGTTGCCGAGGACTAATAGCTACATAACAAAAAAAGTTTCATCGAAATCCGTCTAGTAGTTTTTGCGTGAAAGCCGGACAACAGACAGACAAACATTTAAATAAAATCACAATGACCACTTTGAAACGTCTTAGGAGCTAGGTGAAGCTACGCCGATTCCTCGCGACCAAGCCTACAAAAGTCAGGCAACATACACGGCGCGCGTGCCTATCCTATATTATAAGTAACATTATGTTGTTTTTGGGGTTCCGTACCCAAAGGGTAAAAACGGGACCCTATTACTAAGACTTTGCTGTCCAGTCTGTCTGTCACAAGGCTGTATCTCATGAACCGTGATAGCTAGACAGTTGAAATTTTCACAGAATACTAAAAACAGAATAAAATAAATATCTAAATGGGGCTCCCATACAACAAACGTGATTTTTTTGCGGTTTTTTATAGATAATGGTACGGAACCCTTCGTGCGCGAGCCCGTTCTAATAAGCTAGTGTACCTAAATGCGGGACAGAGGACTAATTTATGCTACATTTGTAAGCATTGCTTGGCTGGGTAACATGTTTGTGTTCACGAGCAACTGATAATTATCGTAATTATTTAGCATTGCGGCAATAGTTCACCTACCAATTAGGTACATACATATACCTACTTCCTTTTCAAACCTAGATATTATGTTATTATTGTACAGTGCATAGCAGCACTTAAAAAAAATATATATATGAAAACGTTCTCTCAAGCGGGATTTGAACCCATTCCCGTAGTACGTATCAATTTTTCAGCACCACTGACAGACTTTTTCCTGTCCAAATTTCAATAATTGCATAAAGAAAGCACTTTCAGAAAACTACCAATTTTTTCCTTACAAACCGTGTACTTACTAATAAAATAAATAAGTCTAAACTAATGACAAATATGAAAAAAAATTGTCTCTTTTCAGGGCATGTTTATTTCTGTTTCTGCTCAGATCTTTAATTTTGCAGTAGCACATACGTGACAGGTTGCAAGCCCATCGCTCCCAACAATCGTATAGAAAGTCGGGATACTTCATACTAACCAACATGGCTCGTACGAAAAATATAAACAAAAATTACGAAACCAGTAATTTCAAAAACAATTCAGAATCATAAACGACTCAAGGTCGATCTTGAATGTTGCCGCATGACCTTACACTTTCATCTACTAATGTCTGACAAGTAAAAATAGAATAATAAACATAATTAAATATCGGTGAACATGTCACCTAGCCCCAAAGTAAGCAAAGCTTGTACTATGGGAACCAGATAGCTGATAGAATACCGACTGATTTTTTTTTGTAAATACATACTTACTTAAGGCGCTCCCAGTCGACGATTATTTTTGTTCGAAACGAAAAAAGAAATACTTGTGAACAAGCCACATCTCCTATTTTATAATGTATAGTATATGTGAATAAAGATGTACCCATCTTTAATCACTTCGATAAATAATCCTACCGACCGCTGCAATGACGACAAACACACAACGGCGCGTGGTCCGCCTTAGCTTTTCGAATAAATTAATGATATAAATTATGTATAATTACTTATCAAAAATCTATTCTAATAGAAATTTGGGGGCACGGCAGTGCCCCCGCCAAGTCGAGCGCGAAGCAAACACTGCCGTACCATCCTTTACTGGAACCATTTCGCCGCATTTTCAGGCCCCTATTTGAGAACCTCTGGATAAGACCAGAACGCTGAAATTTTCGTCATCCAGTAAGCCATAATCACATACTTAAAATCCAAAATTTGAAGTCTGTAGGTCATTTAGTTACGAAGTTAAGCGAAAGCAATGTTTCGCATTTTATTTAGACAGACACTCACTCACTCACTCACTCACTCACTCATGATCATCAGAATAGAATTAGTACTTCCCATAAACTCAGAGAGCTGAAATTTGGTACAGAGTTAGGGTTTAATGGCCACATAAAGGGAAAACCTTAAAAACTAGAATAATCGAAGATCTGGAGTACCTGGTGACCATGATAAGAAAACACAAGAGCCTAACCAAACTATTAGAAATCGACATACCGCCTTTACAAAAAATATTTTACTACTGGACCGATTTGAAAAATTCTTTCACCATTAGAATCCGACATTATCCCTGATGAACATAAGCTATAGTATATTTTCAAAAATATTAGGGATCCGTATGAAAACATCGATAAAGTAAACCAAAGTGTGAAAAAAATTAAAAAAAAATCCTTACACTGCGTTTGCTGCGGAAATTATTGACAATAGAGCAAAGTAATGTACTACAGTTTTAAAGAAGACATCAATATCTACAAAAAAGTATGGAATACTATATGTCTAACTATTAGGGATCCGTATGAAAACTTCGATAATGTAACCCAACGTGTAAAAAAATTACCTATAATATCATTATTACATCCGTGCGACGCCGGGACGGACTGCTAGTACGCAATAAAATTAAAGGAAAACTCTGGATAAGACTAGACTGGCTTTTATACTTACTTATTCTTACAAGTTTACAAGAAGAAATAGTCGAACGATTAACTTTATTCTACTCGAACATTACACAAATTGAATAAACAAATTAACAAATTAAATAAACTAAAATATTAATAATTTCGCTCAAAATTTGATCAAAATATAATGCATTGGACTAAGAGTGGCGGTGATACCCGCCATACGTCGCTAGATGGCGCTGACTGTAAACTACTCATAAAAAGAAAATAACTGTGTCAAATAAGAAAATCTAATAAAATAAATCAATAAGCCCACGTTTCTACAAAAAGAAGTGAAATCCCACCAAAAACATTCTGTAAAAAACTAGCCAAGTCTCGATGGAGCTGCTTGTTTATCTCTAAAAAGTAATGAAATCTAGACAAAGTCGTGTCAAGTCTGAGGTTCTTTACTGCGATTTCTTTATTATTATAGAATGTTATGTGACTTGGCCGTTGAAGAGTACACAAGGGTACAAAACCAGGTGCTCCATGACACCATTGCACCAATCTGTCGCCAGAACCGCTCCCATTAACGATGGATAATTGCCACTTAGAAAACGTTGATTCAATAACCAGTCAATTGTAGGCTTGATAAAGCTGCGTATTTCAATATTACTTAAGTAATGGCGAGCCTGAAACAAACAGTATAAAAAATACGTCTATTTTATTTTAGATCGATGGTCGATTTGACGCTCCAAAAAGAAGACAGCAGAAGTCAGCATTGTCAATGCTGAATGCATGTGTTGCACGATCAACAACAGCCTAAAATAAGACACTAGCGTCCAATTACCAATACCTGTATTGGCTATTATCTTGCTTAACAAACATAGGTAGTTACAACAGATATAACATTACGTGTAAACAAAATTGACTTGACTAACGGATAAAGAATGTTCAACGGCCAAGTCACACAACATTCTATAATAATAAAGAAATCGCAGTAAAGAACCTCAGACTTGACACGACTTTGTCTAGATTTCATTACTTTTTAGAGATAAACAAGCAGCTCCATCGAGACTTGGCTAGTTTTTTACAGAATGTTTTTGGTGGGATCTAGATTTACATATTACCTATCTTTAACAATAAATCACAAGTTGATTTTAATAGTAGGTATATAAAATATTTCGATCATAAATTCTAAAACGTATCATTTTAAAATAATATCTTTATCGTGAAAAGTTTCTGCTATTATGTTTTCAGCTTAATAGAAATCTAGGTAGGAACCTGAAGTAATATACTTATCAAAATAGGATATGTGGCTTGTTCAGAAGTATTTCTTTTTTCGTTTCGAAAAAGAGCAATCGTCGACTGGTAGCCCCTTAAGATAAGTAGGTACAGTCAACTAATGTCTGTCGAGTAAAAATAGAAAACAATTAAAAAAACCGGCCAAGTGCGAGTCGGACTCGCGCACGAAGGGTTCCGTATCTATAAATAACGGCAAAAAAAACAATTTGTTGTATGGGAGCCCCCTTGAATATTGATTTTATTCTGTTTTTAGTATTTATTGTTAGAGCAGCAACAGAAATACATATTCTGTGAAAATTTCAACTGTCTAGCTATTACGGTTCATGAGATACAGCCCTGTGACAGACAGACGAACAGCGATGTCTTAGTAATACGGTCCCGTTTTTACCCTTTGGGTACGGAACCCTAAAAACTTTTCTCGTCTCATGTACTTATAGATAGGTCGAAACATTTTCGTCGATTTACTTATTAGTTTTAAAAAAGTAATTACGAGTATATTCGGTTGTTGTTTGACCTTGCAGTTTTCATCTGCGTAAACTATGACGTCACATCACATAACATCACGTTTAATCCAGACTAGAGTACTTTGTGTAATGTTATATTCTCGTCATCTCGTGGTAATAAAATAAAACCGACCGGGCGGCGTCGGACTCGCGCACGGAGAGTCCGTACCATTATCGATAAAAAATGGCATAAAATCACGTTTGTTGTATGGGAGCCGCCGTTAAATATTTATTTTAATCTGTTTTTAGTATTTTGTTGTTATAGCGGCAACAGAAATACATCATCTGTGAAAATTTCAACTGTCTAGCTATCACGGTTCATGAGATACAGCCCTGTGAAAGACAGACAGACAGCGAAGTCTTAGTAATAGGATCCCGTTTTTACCTTCTGGGTACGGAACCCTAAAAATAATAGACTAGAATGGCTTCCGCCCACGGCTTCGCCCGCGCCACCTGGATAAAAGAAGTAGCCTATGTGTTATTCTGGTGTATAAGATATATTACTGTAAAGTTTCATCGAAATCCTATCAGTAGTTTTTGCGTGAAAGAGTAACTAACACCCACCAAAAACATTCTGTAAAAAACTAGCCAAGTCTCGATGGAGCTGCTTGTTTATTTCTAAAAAGTAATGAAATCTAGACAAAGTCGTGTCAAGTCTGAGGTTCTTTACTGCGATTTCTTTATTATTATAGAATGTTGTGTGCCTTGGCCGTTGAACATTCTTTATACGTTAGTGGGTACAAGTCAATTTTGTTTACACGTAATGTTATATCTGTTGTAACTACCTATGTTTGTTAAGCGAGATAATAGCCAATACAGGTATTGGTAATTGGACGCTAGTGTCTTAGTTTAGGCTGTTGTTGATTGTGCAACACATGCATTCAGCATTGACAATGCTGACTTCTGCTGTCTTCTTTTTGGAGCGTCAAATCGACCACCGATCTAACATAAAATAGACGTATTTTGACGGCCAAGTCACATAACATTCTATAATAATAAAGAAATCGCAGTAAAGAACCTCAGACTTGACACGACTTTGTCTAGATTTCATTACTTTTTAGAGATAAACAAGCAGCTCCATCGAGACTTGGCTAGTTTTTTACAGAATGTTTTTGGTGGGATTTCACTTCTTTTTGTAGAAACGTGGGCTTATTGATTTATTTTATTAGATTTTCTTATTTGACACAGTTTTTTTTTTCTTTATATGAGTTGTTTTTTTATTATAAAAACAAATCGTAAGCGCGTTTAAAATACAGTCAGCGCCATCTAGCGACGTGTGCGCTGGTATTACCGCCACTCTTAGTCCAATGCATTATATTTTTATGAAATTTTGAGCGAAATTAATATTTTAGTTTATTTAATTTGTTAATTTGTGTAATGTTCGATTAGAATAAAGTTAATCGTTCAACTATTTCTTCTTGTAAACTTGTAAGTATAAAAGCCAGTCTAGTCTTATCCAGAGTTTTGCCTTTAATTTTATTGCGTACTAGCAGTCCGCCCCGGCGTCGCACGGATATAATAATGATAAAGGTAATTTTTTTACACCTTGGGTAACATTATCGAATTTTTCATAAGGATCCCTAATAGTGAGATGTATGGTATTACATATTTTTTTGTAGATATTGATGTTCTCTTTAAAACTGTAGTACAGTACATCACTTTGCTCTATTGTCAACAATTACAGCAGCGTACGCGATATAAGGATTTTTTTGGTTTTTTTTTTACACGTTGGGTTACATTATCGAAGTTTTCATACGGATCCCTAATAGTTAGACATATGGTATTGTTGATTTATTTGTATATATTGATGTCTTCTTTAAAACTGTAGTACATTACTTTGCTCTATTGTCAATAATTTCCGCAGCAAACGCAATATAAGGATTTTTTTTTAATTTTTTCACACTTTGGATTACATTATCGATGTTTTCATACGGATCCCTAATATTTTTGAAAATATACTATAGCTTATGTTCATCAGGGATAATGCAGGATTCTAATGGTGAAAGAATTTTTCAAATCGGTCCAGTAGTTGAATATTTTTTGTAAAGGCGGTATGTCGATCTCTAATAGTTTGGTTAGGCTCTTGTGTTTTCTTATCAGGGTCACCAGGTACTCCAGATCTTCGATTATCCTAGTTTTTATGGTTTTCCCTTTATGTGGCCATTAAACCCTAACTCTGTACCAAATTTCAGCTCTCTGAGTTTATGGGAAGTACTAGTTCTATTCTGATGATCATGAGTGAGTGAGTGAGTGAGTGAGTGTCTGTCTAAAATGCGAAACTTTGCTTTCGCTTAACTTCGTAACTAAATGACCTACAGACTTGAAATTCTGGATTTTAAGTACGTGATTATGGCTTACTGGATGACGAAAATTTCAGCGTTCTGGTCTTATCCAGAGGTTCTCAAATAGGGGCCTGAAAATGCGGCGAAATGGTTCCAGTAAAGGATGGTACGGCAGTGTTTGCTTCGCGCTCGACTTGGCGGGGGCACTGCCGTGCCCCCAAATACATTCATCCATCCTGTAATTTTTTTGCATTTTTAATATTAGTAGAATATATCTGTTAATTAAATAAATATATGTTAATTGTCGTCGTAAATTAAATGAAATAGGATCACGACTATAATCCCCAAGCAAGGTCCTCTCAAATCTCCAGGCGGTTAGATCCTTGAAGATCTAAAGGGGTTAGTCAGAGGCACGTTTAAACATTACATTTGGCACATGTCCTTTGCAGTACCTTAAAACATTTTTACGATGATCTGAGCGCCTGGAGACCAATATTTACCGTACTTGGGAGTTATGGGTCCCCGAAACGATCAAGTGCACTTGACAAGTCTACGTGCTTGAAGTGAATATTGATCGTTTACAGCGTTGACTTGACAAGTCCCGTCAAGTGATCTACGGGCTTAACCTACTTGACAGAAATTTTGATTGACGGCACTTGAAGCACCTTGCGCTTGATGCGACTTGACGTGACTTGACAAGTTTTTATTCATTTGTCATTCATTTCATATCCATTATTAATTTTTGCGACGACCACTTTTCTGGGCACAGGGCGAACGACTGTGTCACGTGAACATGATGGCACCTTCAAGTCGCGTCAAGTCCCTCGTCAAGTGAAATCGTCAAGCACGTAGACTTGTCAAGTGCACTTGATCGTTTCGGGGACCCATTACAGTCGTGATCTTATTTGATCGGCCTGACAGCTCAGTTGGTAGTAACTCTGCCTTCTGCGCTGAAGGTTGTGGGTTCGATCCCCACCCAGGATAAACATTTGTGTGATGAACGTAGATGTTTGTTCTGCGTCTGGGTGTTAGTAAAAGTATGTATTTACAAAAAAAAGTATATAAGTATATTTTTAGTTAATCTAGTTCCCATAGTACAAGCTTTGCTTAGTTTGGGGCTTAATGGCGCTGTGTGATAATATCCACTAATATTTATTGATCCTACCAATATTTAAATGCGAAAGTTTGTGAGTGTTTGTTACACTTTCACGTAAAAACTACTGAACGGAATAAAATGAAACTTTACAGTACTATAGCTTATACATCAGAATAACACATAGGCTACGTTTTATCCAAGTACTACCCGTGTGTAGGGTTGCCAAGTTGCCATCTCTAAAATTTGGCACCCAGGACATGACGCGTGAAAACCCCGGATTTTAGAACACAGAACCCATATTAATGCCAAATTACTGCTTTCTAGCACTAATAGTCTCTGAGCTAAACTACGGACTGACGGAAGTACGGTCATGACGAAACTATAAGGGTTTCTTGTAGACTACGAAACCCTAAAACAACAGTTTAATGTCATAAACAACCTTTTTAGGGGCGGGCGGCTAAATTTTAAACCCGGACTACAAATGAAACCCCGCCCGGACGCTCCCCGGACGCCCTCTAAACTAGGACAAATCCGGGGAAACCCGGACGGATGGCAGCCCTACCCGTGTGAAGCTGGGACGAGCAGCTAGTTTATAATCAAATTTAAACCCTCACGCACGCCGTGGAACAACTTTCATCCACGAGATTATATGTACTTCATTCACATCAACATACTAGTCAATGCTAAAGCATCCGCATAGATTTACGCAGTACTCTCTGCCACTCAAAACTCGACTCTATCCCCTCGTTATAAGACCGTCATGATGGAAGGAAATGGGGGACAGACAGGATGGCGGCAATTGGATCGCCCTTGCCACGATCATCCTGTTCTGGCGCTGAGCTAAAGTGGACTTTATGGAGCTGGAAATAAGGGTCGGGGTTCAGGCTAAGTCGATCGCTTTGACCTACGTTTGTGATAGTTATTCGCTATCTTCTGATTTATATTTTATATTGGATGTTTATAATCCTTATAAGCGGCGATAGGCTTGCGATCTGTCAGTATTCAGTCATTATTGTTAGCTTGGTCCTCACGATACAGTCTTGGCCTAGGTTTACTAGCTTCCGCCAATGGTTTCGCTCGCTAGGTGGGTGAGCTTGGATAAAAAGTACTTATTCTCGTATCTGGGGGCACGGCAGTGCCAAGTCGAGCAAAAAAGCGGCACGGCCGCACCATCCTTTTCTCGAAGCAGTTCAGGCCATTTTCGAAAAATGTAACTTGCAACCTTTCACGTATGGAATGCTAACTACTGCAAAACGTGAGCATGTGTCAAATATAATGTTTTAATGCTTCAAAGGATCTAAAAGTCTGGAGATCTGAGAGGATGTCTACCGTACTTGGGGATTACAGTCGTGATCCTATTTATCTTATCTTGTTGCACTTTGCACTGCTTTACTTAATTTATCCATTAATATGGGACAATAAAACACGATAGTGGTGAATTATCCTTTGTTCATACATCTCTATTCATGTACATATTGTACATGATTCATCTGGGCAAGCCCAGGCCTTCCTATCATGCGGAACATATGCCTATAGGTAAATAACCCAGTAGAGATGGTGCGTTTACTCGACCAAGTTTCTAAACCAGGTTTAGGCGTAAAAAAATACGTACCAGGTATGACGTCACGGTTTTGGCGAGTATTAGTATTTTTGTACTTCATAGTCCTACTAATAATATAAATGCGTAAGTTTGTGTCTGTGTGTGTGTGTGTGTTTGTTACTCTTTCACGCAAAATCTACTCAACGGATTAAAATGAAACTTTACAGTAAGTACTATAGGATAAACATCAGGCTATTTTTTATCCAGGTTTGAGGGTGAGCAGCTAGTATTTTTATACTTGCAAGTTTTTTCCGAAAATGCACCGCCAGCTGACTCTTCAAATCTCGAATACTTCTAAGTATTTAAAACCTGGTATTTTTTGGTGGTATTTGTCAGACCTGGTACTTGTAAACATGAGTACGACCTCTATAATATAGCCTTGAATTTAACTAATAATACAACAATAGCTATATTATTGTATCTAACTAGCTAAACCCTCGCGACTTCGTTCACGTGGAGTTATTTTCAAACAGACTTCAACACTCGCTGCACCCCGTTAGAGGTAAAACTTTAGGAATTTCTTTCTTAGTGCACCCCTACAATCCAAAAGAATTACAAACTACATTATCACCCCTAAAATCCAATAGGAATACACTCCCAAAGTTCTTTTTTAATAATGAATAAATACTTTAAATAATTTCACAATTTTAACCCCTGCTGCACCCTACAAGATGAATTACAGGAATTATACATGCAAATTTAAAGTTTCATAGATCTGTCAGTAAGTAAATCTAGAGTTTATGAAAAAATTAAATTACTTAAATGAAATAGTATTATAACTATAATAAATATATAGCATTACGAAAATGCAAAGCCAAATGATGAAATGACACTTCAAAATATTTATTACTGGTTGACTGATTGACTGACTGATCTATCAACGCATAGCCTAAAACACTGGTAGAAACTTGAAACTTGGAGGGTGTAGGTATTCCTATTGATATGTAGAGGTGTAAGGGATTCCTGTGATTCAACTTGTAGGGGTTGCAGCGGGGGTTGAAGTTATGAAATACTTGTAAGTAATACTTTGTTAGTATTTATAAATTATTTCTCTTGTTTGAGCCTTCACCTTGTTCGATCGGCACCACACTGGAGCTCTACATAGCGTAAAGGATCATCGTGTCGGCACTTGCGCCGTGTTTGTTGCCTGATTCTTCTAGGCTTGGTCGCGAGGAACAAGCGTAGCTGCACCTAGCTTCTAAGACATTTCAAAGTGATCCTTGTGATTTTATTGAAATAATACCTTTTCACTTTCCAAAGAGGCTTGACAACAGGCAGGCGACTGGTTGTAAACATGATATGCCGTCCCCACATTAAGTGGGAAAAAGGAAAAAAAAATAGGCCAAGTGCGAGTCGGACTAGCGCACGATGGGTTCCGTACCATCTATACAAAACAGCAAAAAAAAAAAACACGTTTCTTGTATGGAAGCCCCATTTAAATATTTATTTTATTCTATTTGTTGTTATAGCGGCAACAGAAATACATGATCAGTGAAAATTTCAACTGTCTAGCTATCACGGTTCATGAGATACAGCCCTGTAACAGACAGACAGCGAAGTCTTAGTAATAGGGTCCCGTTTTTACCCTTTGGGTACGGAACCCATAAAGTTATGAATACCTATTGACTTTGAATATAACTCGAACGAAGTCGCGATGGATTTCACAAGTGTTCGATAATATCATAGTAGAACGGACGTGCTCACGACGTAATTAACTATCACGACACTTGCTTAATTATTACATTCCTACTTTCTAATTGCGGTCTGCTAAAGGAAGATCATCGCATCATTGCATACTTTACCTAGGTCATAGATCCGGTTGTGGTGCCTATGCCTACCCCAGCTTTGGTCATTTTAAATTTTTGCAGTCATTATCTAAGCACACCAAACAAACTTCTTTAAAATCTATAGTAAATAAAATACAATTCTTTGTCTATGGTCCGTTTTGATTAGTGACAGATGTGATGCGTTATTATACCTCTAGATTTGATTGAAGACAACTAATGATTTTCCGTTTTGTCTATTTAAATAAGAATAATTAATAAATAAATATCGCCTGTTACAAAACCTTTGCTTAACCTAAGAGACAGATAATACTTTATTCTATGTTGTTTAGAAATCGTGTTTTTAATCATTGTTTCAATATACCTAAAATGTTTATTTCAAAATTAAAATTTTGTTAAAGTGCCCACAACCAGAGCTCTTACCCTGCCTGTGTGTCTATAAAATATGCTTCCTAGTCGTTATATTATATTATTTATTGCTTAGTAGGTGTAAAATGCGACTTGCAATTTCTAAGTTTTGATATTAGACAACTTTTTTATATTATCTATCTATTATTTTTACAAAATCTATTCCATGTTACTCTCATTTCAAACACTACACAATTAGAGGTTCAATAATTATAGGCGAGACATGATAGACATGACATATTACATAGTTACTACAAACAAATTCCTCTTTCTTTCGTTATAATTTTGATTTCTAGATAACGTAGAAAAACAAAATAAAGGGGACCAGCTACCAGATAATATAGTTTCCATGAAAATAGTTTCAGTAGTTTAAAAACCCGGTTGAATGTGCTCGGTTGGACTTTTTCATTATATGCAAGTACATTTAATAATTGAAATAGGATGGTTAGAATGAGCCAGAATCGTATCGACAACTGAAAGTGCTTTTTTCTGTGGGATTATTTAAATTTGCCAGGACAACGTCTGTCGGGACAGCTAGTAAATAAAATAAAATAGTTACTGTATCTTAGAAAGCAGACTGCCTCTATCTGTTCAAGGCCTAAGTACTTGAGCCCCAGCAGTGGGAATAGTTGATTACAAAACGATGGTAACGTTGTGTGAAGACAATGGACTTAGAAGTGAACGGTTTCGCAATTAAGACTAGACGATATTGCTTGCATTTCAATTAACTATCTAGCATTATGTATTACTAGCCGACCCGTGACAGACTAACCCTCATATTCAAGAACGACACTATGAGAACACGCACCCACAGTGGACGAAATATTTTTTAGAGCTCAACTTTGGTTATAGGCACACGACAATTTGCCTCTAGTCACACTATGCAGTGTCGCACAACACATAAAGTGATTTTTATGAAAAAAGATTTCGTCCACTGTGGTTGCGTGTTCTCATAGTGTCATTCTTGAATACGAGGGTTTGTCTGTCAAATTTCAATAATCAAATAGAAAAGACTGAATGTTTTTAGTCTGTGATGTCAGATTTGTGGCACCCCAGCGCCATCTATACAGAAACCATCCCTTTTGCGTTTTATTTAGTTTTTGGGATGTTTTTCATATTTTAAAGTAGGTAGTCTATGTTTTATTCTGGCATTATATCTACATCTACAGCAAATTTCAACTTAATCCGTTTTTAGGCCTGATTGAGGAACAAACATACATACAAACTCACAAACTTTCGCATTTATAATATTATTAGGTTATCGGCTATGTTATGCAACGTTCAGCATGGTGTTGGTGACGTGGTCTTGGGTTCGAACTCCGGTCGTGCATCAATAGATATTTCTATTCGAATAAAATATGTTCACATTAAAACGGTAGGTACCTACACTATTCTATAATTGTATAATAGTATAGTAACAATAAAATTGGTATTATATATATTTGATCGATTTAATGAAAATTGAAAACGAAGATCGATATTTACGGAATAAGACTGCAGAAAATGAGTCTAAATTAATAAAAACATGCAATATCAATAGGTGGTCAAGGTTCGTTTTATTTTTTTGTAACAACAAAGAGGTTTTATGCCGCTTAAAATCTATTTACATGTTCGGAATATATAAATGTATGTGTAAATAAATTAAGCCAAAATAACCTTTATTATTATCAAATTATTTTCAATTCACAATAATTTGTTATAAAATATTTGCTTTTTATCACTAAAATTATCAATTATCAAGTAGGCGCGCGCAAAAAAAAAAAAAACTTGCCCGCTTTTTCACATAATTTTCATATTTTGTATGTATCACATTTGTTGCTGTGTGGTAAACGATTTATGAAATACATGTTTGTTTTTCCTCGCAAGTGTTGAAAAAGTGCGTATGAAACTCGTGAGCAACTTGTTGAGCAATAGACACGGCTGACCCGCCCTCGACTACGGCTCAGGCAGCAATCCACAGCCTCGTGTGTAATGAGCAACTTAGCTCACTTTAAACTATCATGATTAGTTCGTACCGACACGTCACTATTGATTTAACGCGGGTCTTTATCTACAAGACTTGTCTGCCCGCGACAATGGCTATTGTAATATAGTCGGGAATATTAATTAAAAGTGATAAAGACCCGCGGAAAAATCAATACCTATAAGTAATTCAAATTCAAATATCATTTATTTCAATAAAATCACAAGGTCAATTCACTTTGAAACGTCTTAGGAACTAGGTGAAGCTACGCCGATTCCACGCGACCAAGCCTAGAAGAATCAGGCAACAAACACGGCTTGGTGTCTACCTTTTTTTTAATGATCCTTTCCTTAATGCTATGTAGAGCTCTAGTGTGGTGCCAATCCAACAAGGTGAAGACAAGAATAATAATTAAAAGTACCTACTACTCAAGTACGTACCACAATAAAAAAATAACTAAAGAGCTTCAGCACAAATTCAAAAAGCAGCACACGCTACACTTGATTTAGAAATAAAACCTAAAGATAAAATAACTAATACCTATACTATTATGTTTACTATGCTTAGATAAAAACTGCAAAAATTGAAAATGATCAACTCCGGGGTAGGAACAACCGGGTATTTGACGCTAGTAAGGTAGGTATTGTATGTAAAATCTTCGGTAATTAATGGTCATACTTCCTTGAAAGTTGAACCCGTGCGAAACCAGCCTTACCCTCGTATTCGAGAACGACACTATGAGAACACGCACCCACAGTGGACGAAATCTTTTTTCATAAACATCACTTTATGTGTTGAGCGGCACTATGGCGCACGCTACCGTGTGCCTTTAGAGCTCAACTTTGGCTAGAGGCACACGAAAATGTGCCTCTAGTCACACTATGCAGTGTCGCACAACACATAAAGTGATTTTTATGAAAAAAGATTTCGTCCACTGTGGGTGCGTGTTCTCATAGTGTCGTTCTTGAATACGGGGGTAAGATGACTAAGAAAAGTGCAGGTACATTTCTTCGCAGTTTATTGAACCATCAGTTTTCCCGCAATCCTCACTCCCTTCAAACAAACGCCCCTCTCGCTCTTTTGTTCCGTTAAAAGTGAAAGAGAAACTCCGGCAGCCATATCAGTGCGTACAGCTGATCAAATAAACATATAGGTGTGAAGGTAAATATTGTTTTGTGTAGGCTTATTAACGTCATGAGTTGCGTGTTAATTACCTATTTATTTTATTTACCTGATGTCTACGACAGTTATGTCTCACCTGGTTCACTTAATTTGTGACAGTATGGTGACAATTACAATCCTAATCACTACATAGTATAAAGCAAAGTCGCTTTCCGCTTCCCGCGTCTGTATGTAATATGTAATATGTATGTATGTATGTTTGCTTATATCTTTAAAACTACACAACGGATTTTGATGCGGTTTTTTTATATAAATAGAGTGATTCAAGAGGAAGGTTTATATGTATAATACATGCATAATATAGTAGAGAAACACTGATAATTTTAGAGGTTTCTAATGTGATGTCGTAAATAAACACATTTTTTTTGCGCTTACATTGCAAATGCTGGCTGAAAACCCCACGAGATATATCAAAATAATGTACTACAGTATTGTATACCTTAAAAACGTCTACAAAAAAGTCCACGATGGTATTAGAAATGTCTTACGCACAGCGAAGCGGGCACGGGTCAGCTAGTAATATTATAAATGCAAAAGTTTGTGATAAGGATGCTTTGTTTGTTCCATAATCAAAAATAAACGACAA
This sequence comes from Hydriomena furcata, assembly GCA_912999785.1. Classification (NCBI taxonomy): domain Eukaryota; kingdom Metazoa; phylum Arthropoda; class Insecta; order Lepidoptera; family Geometridae; genus Hydriomena; species Hydriomena furcata. The sequence goes on from OU538820.1 coordinate 23,568,994, forward strand.
AACAGATTTAGATGAAATTTGCTGTAGTATGTAAATAAAAAATTAGAATAAATAAAGGGGGAACTTATAATCCGAAAAACTCACAACGGAACTCCTTGGTAAATAGTTCGATTGACTATAAACTTTTTATGCTTGCCAAGTTCCAATGACAAGGTTATATTTAGTGACAGGCGATAGCGTGCCTCATTTGTAACTCGAAAGAGGTAATATTTTGAGCGAAAACTTAATTCAAATTTTAATATATTTTTAAAAAAATATGGATTTTTCTGTTTGAAAAATTTATATACGCATCAAAAACACGTGCTCGAAACGGTAAAGGAAAACATCGTGAGGAAACCAGTTAGTATTCTTATAAGCGGCGATGGGCTTGCAACCTGTCACGTATGGAATGCTAACTACTGCAAAATGTGGGAATGTGCCAAATATAATGTTTGGACGTGCCGTGAAATCTGAGAGGATTTCTACCATACATGGGGATTACAGTCGTGATCCTATTTTTTTTATAGATAGAATCACGACTGCAATCCCCGAATACGGTAGACATACTCAGACCTCAAGGCGCTTAGATCCTTGAAGATGTACAATGTCAGAGCCACGTCCAAACATTATGTTCGGCATTATATTCCATACATTCCATATATCGAATATCTTCTCACAATTTCCATTGTCGACGCCTAAACTTAGATTCAATAACACACACTGACAGACCGCGAACTTCCTGATACTCAGGAGTCAATGACATGTCTACATTATCCACCTCTTTTTGTCTGTGTATAGGGTCAAAGACCCGGTTATGGTGCCTACCCCGGTTTTGGTCATTTTCAATTTTGGCAGTCAATAACTAAGCATAGCAAACAAACTTGTTTAAAATCAATAGTTAATACAATTCTTGTATAATGACAGATGTGATGTAATTTGATTGACCACAACTAATGATTTCCCGTTTTGTCTATTTAAATAAGAATAATCAATAAATGAATATTGCCTGTTACAAAACCTTTGCTTATCCTAAGAGATAGATAAATACTCTATTCTATGTTGTTTAAAAATTGTCGTTTTAATCATTTTTAGGGTTCCGTACCAAAAGGGTAAAAATGGGACCCTATTACTAAGACTTCGCTGTCCGTCTGTCCGTCTGTCTATCACAGGGCTGTATCTCATGAACAGCTAGCTAGACAGTTGAAAATTTCACAAATTATGTTTTTCTGTTGCCGCTATAACAACAAATACTAAAAACAGCGAAAAATAAATATTTAAGTGGGGCTCCCGTACAACAAATGTGATTTTTTTGCCGTTTTGTATAGATAATATTACGGAACCCTTTGTGCGCGAATCTAACTCGCACTTGGCTGGTTTTTTTCTATGTAAACCGTTTATTTAAACATTAATATATTGTTAAAATGCCCACAACCAGCGCTCTTACCCTAATTGCTAACTAAATTGTGACCGGTTCTGACCGTGAGGTAAACCAAGCATATCCTCATTGGGGAATTAGTTAGGTAACCTTACATGTGTGGTCTAACTTACTTCATAACGGTACGAAGAGAAAAATAAATAAAAATAATTATAACTTGCAGTCCGCCCCGGCGGCGCGGCGCGGCGTCGCAAGGGTGTAATAATGATTTTATGGATAATTTTTTTACACCTTGGGTTACATTATCGAAGTTTTCATACAGATCCCTAATAGTTAGACAATTGATATTATGGACTTTTTTGTAGATATTGATGTCTTCTATAAAACTGTAGTACATCACTTTACTCTATTGTCAATAATTTCCGCAGCAAACGCTATTTAAGGATCTTTTTGTGATTTTTTTTCACACGTTGGGTTACATTATCGAAGTTTTCATACGGATCCCTAACATTTTTGAAAATACTATATAGCCAATGTTCATCAGGGATAATGTAGGATTATAATAGTGAAAGAATTTTTCAAATCGGTCCAGTAGTTTCGAAGCCTATTCGATGCAAACAAACAAACAAACATTCAAATCTTTCCTCTTTATAATATTAGTATGGATATAGATAAATATTGGTGGACATTACACATAGCGCCATCTAGCCCCACTAAGCATAGCTTGTTCTATGGGAACCAGATCTACCTAAGTACCTACCTATTTAAAAAAATTTGAAGTTTCTGAAAGTGCTTTTTTCTATGCGATTAATTAATTTTGTACAGAACTAAGTCTGTTACGGGTCGGTTAGTAGTTATATAATTGCTTACGTCCGCGACTTTGCTCGTTAGTTGTTTCAAATGCGTTTAGCTAAAGGTCGTATTGTTTTTCTGTCCTCACAGCTCAGTTAGTAGTAGCTCTGCCTTCTGCGCTGTAGGTTGTGGGTTCGATCCCCACCCGGAATAAACATTTGTGTGATGAACATAGATGTTTGTTATTTATTAACCTACTTTATATACCTTTGTAGACATTGTAAAGCTTCTGCAAAACGAATCTCGAAATCCCCCAGAGCTTCAAACCCAACTTTATCCTTACTTCTGAATATCGTTCTTGAACTCTAAAGGTCAAGGTCGGTACTGCCAACCTTGGAACACTGCAGCATCCCCCACCCCCCACCCCGTTACAGCCACCCCTTAGAGTTGCTACCTATCCTGTTATAAAAAGCCGGCTTATTAAACCTCCAAGTTTTCCTTTCATTGGACAGCAAATTCAAACTCAATAGATATTTATTTCAATAGAATCACAAGGATCACTTTGAAACGTGTTAGGAGCTAGGTGAATCTACGCCTGTTCCTCGCGACCAAGCCAAGATGAATCAGGCAACAAACACGGTTGGGGCCTATCATTTTTAGGGTTCCGTACCCAAAGGGTAAAAACGGGACCCTATTACTAAGACTTCGCTGTCCGTCTGTCTGTCTGTCCGTCCGTCCGTCTGTCTGTCACAGGGCTGTATCTCATGAACCGTGATAGCTAAACAGTTGAAATTTTCACAGAATATGTATTTTTACTAAAAACGGAATAAAATAAATATTTAAGGGGGGCTCCCATACAACAAACGTGACGGTTTTTTTCAATGATCCTTTTTTTAATGCTATGTAGAGCTCCAGTGTGATGCCGATCGAACAATTTGAAGTCTCAAACAAGAACACTCACAACTGAACTCCTTAGTAAATAGTTTGATTTGACTTTTCCTACTGTCAAGTTCCTATGATCAGAGCCCATATTGTAATATTATGTGACAGCCTGCTGCTCTGATTTCTAGCTTGAAGGAGGATTTCAAAGCTTGCCTTGAAAAAATATTTATCAACAAAAAACTTGTTATAAATACAATAATAAAATAACCAACGATAAAACAGTCAAATAGGTACCTACATAGTCTTAACCGCACACATAGGGTTTCCTGTGTCGTGGGCATCAGTGACAAACATACCTACCGCGATACCACAACAGCCTATAATAAGATCAAATAGGTATATATTTATAGGCTAAGCTTTACCACAAATATTATATTTTATACGAAAAACCGAGATTGACTAAAACGAACACACAATTTGTTCAAATCTTTTCTTTTTGTTTAACATTTTCAACAAAAAATACTAAAAAGCTAAAAACAGAATAAAAAAAGATATCTAAATGGGGCTCCCATACAACAGCTGTGTTCTTTTTGCCGTTTTTTATAGATAATGGTACGGAACCCTTCGTGCGCGAGTCCGACTCGCACTTGACCGGGTTTTTTTTAGTTTTTACATACATACATAAAATCATGACTGTTTTCCACCCAGAGGGGTAGGCAGAGACCTAACAAAACTAACATACCTACCATGATACCCATAACAAAATCAAATAGTTATAGATTTAGGCCATTTATTTTAAAACTATTAGGTATACAAATATTCTCGAATCGATTTCGATTTCTTTCCGATTTGGATATTAATTGAAACATTATCGTCGTTTTTTCGTTTCAGTTTTTTAAAAGTATATATTTTTATCACGAAAACTGTCTCTGGCAACACTAGGTGGGTAAGGGTTTGGTGTAGACATTGATTAACGACCACCCCCTCCACCCTTATTCACCCTAGCGCTATTTCGGGACGCACAAAAAATGGGAGGAAATTAGGAAGCCGGGTCGAAAGGTATTTTAAAACTCATCGTGTATTTTGTTCATTATGTTATGTGACGAGAAGAATGTTCGGTATTAATATAGATGGATGTAGAAGTAGAGGAAGGCCAAATAAAATAATAGTGGAAGTAGTAGAAACCCTCATGACTTTATTTGTGAAGTTTTTCATTACTAGCAGTCCGCCCCGGCGCGGCGTCGCACGGGTGTAATAATGATTTTATGGGTATTTTTTTACACCTTGGGTTACATTATCGAAGTTTTCATACGGATCCCTAATAGTTAGACTTAAGAAATTATAGACTTTTTTGTAGATATTGATGTTATCTATAAAACTGTAGTACCTACATTACTTTGCTCTATTGTCAATAATTTCCGCAGCGTAAGCGATATAAGGATTTTTTTTGGTTTTTTTTTCACACGTTGGGTTACATTATCGAAGTTTTCATACGGACACCTAACATTTTTGAAAATATTCTATAGCCTATGTTCATCAGGGATAATGTAGGATTCTAATGGTGAAATAATTTTTAAATTGGTCTAGTAGTTTCGGAGCCTATTCGATGCAAACAAACAAACAATCAAATCTTTCCTCTTTATACTCGTAATATTAGTATAGATTATAGTATTCATTTATTTATTCATTTATTTATTGCTCCAGATGGTTACAATGGTCATACGGTATCACAGAGTTTCCGCACTTGGCTGGTTTTTTTTACATTTCAGATATAGGAACAACATAGGTACCCAAACGGTTAAAACTGCATGATAAATACTATCTAGATTCTAGAATTCTAGATGATATTGATTCCCATACATTTCAACGTGGGTTGTGCTCTTGTGCCCAAGAAAGATCTAGTAGGTAATATCGGGATAAAAGTTGAAACAGTTCGGAAGTAGACCTTAAATACAATTGGACCGTATCGAAACGCGGTAACGGCATCCAATGGAACTATGTCGAACTCTGACCTTGTTATAATTAGCTTATTGGTACAAGCTTCCACTTAACGTTCTCGTTATCCACGGATGATGGTATGTAAGTATAGCTAATTACCGTTTAAAAACTAATAATTACGATAAAAAACTTTAAAAAAAAACCGACGATAATGCCTCGACCAATCGAAAAATCGAGACGATACTAGTTTTTAGGGTTCCGTACTCAAAGGATAAAAACGGGACCCTATTATTAAGACCTTGCTGTCCGTTTGTGTGTCACAGGGCTGTATCTCAAGAACCGTGATAGCTAGACAAATGAAATTTTCACAGATGATGTATTTCTGTTGCCGCTATAACAACAAATACTAAAAACAGAATAAAATCAATATTTAAGAGGGGCTCCTATACAACAAACGTGATTTTTTTACCGTTTTTTATAGATAATGGTACGGAACCCTTCGTGCGCGAGTCCGAACCGCATATGGCCGGTTTTTATTTTTTTATAGTTTTTAACAACATAATTACAAGTACCTATATGGGACCAACTTTGCATTATTATCTACACAATAGAATGAAAATCATCCAGAACGGATCACCAGTAAAAAATATATGTGAGGCCGGAGGCCATACATCATTTAAGATGATTCCTAGTAAAAATAATAAATAAAATAAATAGGATCACGACTGTAATCCCCAAGTACGGTAGACATCCTCTCAGATCTCCAGACGCTTAGATCCTTTAAAGAAGTTTAGTGGGGGTAGTCAGAGGCACGGCCAAACATTATATTTGGCACATGCCCACATTTTGCAGTAGTTAGCATTCCATACGTGACAGGTTATAAGAATACTAACTAGTTTCCTCACGATGTTTTCCTATTTCTTCTAAGAAAAACATAAAATAGGGTAGAACTACTATGAAAATATTTGCTCTAGTGTTATTATCCAGGTAAGAAACAGGGCAGTACGTTTGTATCGACTAACTTTTCCTTTCAAAAACCTTTCTGAGTAGGTAGGTACCTTCTTTTTCTTCGGGGAAACGGCGAAAAACACACTCAAAACACTCACTGTTGGTATCTACGACCTTGCACCTAACCAAGCAAATAAACAGTTTCCGATCATCAAAGCAACTCGTTAAACAGGTCTATAGCTGGGGATACACATGCCCGTAGCTTGCACACTAGCATACCAGCTCCTTGCAAGTGCCAGCTACCAGTCATGTGTATTCACTAACTGGCATTCCTGTAACTGGAAGCTAGCTAGTTGCAAGTAGCTAGCACAACATTTGATTTTCTTGCATGCCCGTTGAGGGAGGGGCCGCCGCGGGGGGCTGCTAGCTGCTAACCTGGCACGTGTGAACAGACGCGATAGCTACAGGCATGCCAGTAGCCGACTCGTTATGGCCGTAGGCGCAATCTCTTACCCAAACCCGTCTTCGTTTTTTCTTTTTATCTCTCATTAATTTAGCTACACATTAAATTGCTAGTAACAACACGGTTTTGTTTAATTCACTTCGATTGTTATCCATGATTGGCGCGCAAGAATTGGTAGGTACGAAATACTTTCACGAACTGTCCTGTGTATACGCGATGGTAATACTGGCATGCAAGGGCACAGTATGCATGCCAGTATTACTTGCAAATGTATCCGCAGTGTGCCAATTTCTCGTACATGCCAGTAACTTTCATGCCAGCTACTTTCCCGATTTACTGGCATGTGTATCGCCGCCTTACGGTTGTTCTGGTACCTGCCGGTAGGTGTAGATACCGGTACCGTTACAAACAACCTTAGCGGGTGTAAGGTCGCTTTCACCAGCCAAGTGATCACATTCTTACTTTATTGGATTAGCGCGAAGGTATTCATATCTTACAATTCCTCGTTTTACGAAGATTTCTTTTTAACCGACGGAAAAAGAGAGCTTTCTGGTAAGATCGGACTATTTTTCAGAAAACCTAGTCTTAAAAAATATTTTTTTGTATTGCCTCTAGTTATTCTTTCAGAGCGCAATGTTGTTTTGTGATTTTATTAAAATAAAATACCTTTTGACTTACCTATCGTCTTCGCGTTCGTATTGGCGGACTTTACACACAGCGCCATCTAGCCCCAAACTAAGCAAAGCTTGAACTATGGGAACCAGATTACGGATAGAATACTAAAATACTTTTTTTTGTAAATAAACCTATTATACATTTTAACACCCAGACACAGAACAAACATCCATGTTTATCGCACAAATATTTGCTCTGGATGGGGATCGAACCCACAACCAACAGCGACCAACTGAGCTGTGAGGTTAGTCAATTTGTGTAAGTATTGTAAACATATCTAAGTCACCGTTATACGACATTCACGTTTACGACCATTCTGTGGGAACTGGGTTACTGATAGCTAAATATCTATTTTACATAAATATTGCAATTCATTATTCATTCGTGATTTTAATTATCTAATAAACAGGCGATTCAGAATTCACCAACCAGTCGAATCGCCTGCGACAAGCGGAGAAACAGTTCCAATGTTTCATAATTAAATGAAAACCCGGTCATGTGCGAGTCAGTGCAAGGGTTCCGTACTATTATCTATAAAAAACGGCAAATAAACACGTTTGTTGTATAGGAGCCCCATTTAGATAAATAAATAAATAAATAAATAAATATTGGCGGACTTTACACACAGCGTCATCTAGCCCCAAACTAAGCAAAGCTTGTACTATGGGAACCAGATAACTGATAGAATACTTATATACTTTTTTTTGTAAATACATACTTTAATTTAATTCATTTAATTCTGTTTTTAGTATTTTATGTTATAGCGGCAACAGAAATACATAATCTGCGAAAATGTCAACTGTCTAGCTACCACGGTTCATGAGATACAGCCTTGTAACAGACAGACGGACAATAGGTTTTTGCCCTTTGGGTACGGAACCCTAAAAATTAAAAACCTCTGAAGTCAAAGTCAAAGCAAAAAGGTATTAACTTCAATAAATTCACAAGCATCACTTTAAAACGTCTTGGAACTAGGTGAAGAAAACATTGAAATTCCCGAAAATAAAAATAAAATTTTGGTTAAAAAAGTGGCCTATTTTAAACATAAATCTCTATTTGAAATGTCATTACAATCAGCTCATCTGTGATAACGTCACAGACAGACTTACCTTCACATTTATATTATTAGTAATATTAGTAGGTTAGACTAGTTTCTGCATAAAAATAAAACAATCACATCTGTCTATTGAGAAACCGAAAATGTAAACCAAGATATTTATGAAATGTCAAATTCTAAAGAGGTTACACCATATTGATTCTTATTAAAAACTGTTAGAGTTAATTTTAGTTTGACAATGGTAATGGTAGAGTTGCACAGTGAAAGTTTAGAGGTGGCTTGCTCACTAATTTAGAGAACGAGTTTGGACATTTCACATATCGCCATCTAGCCCCAAACTAAGCAAAGCTTGTACTATGGGAACCAGATAACTGATAGAATACATAAGTATATACTTTTTTTTAACACGCTTTTGATAAATTTATTATACATAATAACACCCAGACACAGAACAAACATCTATGTTCATCACACAAATGTTTAGGCAGAGCTACCACCAACTGAGCTGTCAGGCTGTATAATTCAAACTGTACCAGTTTTATGTATGTATGAGCTATGATAGAGTAGAAATAAACCATAAGTATGTAGGACAGACGCCCTGGCGCCGGACCAAGTGTTTGGGTAACCGGTATTTGTAGGTATTTGTACAGTAGACAACAAAATAAAAAAACCTGCCAAGTGCGAGTCGGACTCGCGCACGTAGGGTTCCGTACCGTTATCTATAAAAAATGGGAAAAAACACGTTTGTTGGGAGCCCCACTTAAATATTTATTTTATTCTGTTTTTAGTATTTGTTGTTATAGCGGCAACAGAAATACATAATCTGTGAAAATTTCAACTGTCTAGCTATCACGGTTTTTGAGATACAGCCTTGTAATAGACAGTCAGACAGCGGAGTCTTAGTAATAAGGTCCCGTTTTTACCCGTTGGATACGGAATCCTAAAAAGCGTTTATTCATTGAAATCACTTGGATCATAATTTGGAATCGTCAAATTATTTCTTTAAATTAATACGTTTTAACTAATAAGTGTTCTAGTTTTCTCTAAAAAGTTTCCTTCCTACCTACCTCTATTAATGCTATTTTTAGGGTACCATAAATACTCAAGATTCAGTTGAGCTATCTAAAGACCGTTGGAAGCAGTCTAGAGATAGCCTAACTGATCCAGATCACTACCAGTCGGAAGCATCATAATCAATACAACAAGACTTCTCTACATAATTAAATATTAAGAGGCTGCCAGTCGCTGATTGCTCTTTTTCGAAACGATAAAAGAAATACTTCTGAACAAGCCACATCTCCTATTTTTATAAGTATATTACTTCAGGCTCCTACCTAGATTTCTATTAAGCTGAAAACATAATAGCAGAAACTTTTCACGATAAAGATATTATTTCAAAATGATACGTTTTGGAATTTATGATCGAAATATTTTATATACCTACTATTAAAATCAACTTGTGATTTATTGTTAAAGATAGGTAATATGTAGATCTAGATTTCTATTAGGATAGATTTTTGATACGTAATTATACATAATTTATATCATTAATTTATTCGAAAAGCTAAGGCGGACCACGCGCGGACGTGTGTTTGTCATCATTGCAGCGGTCGGTAGGATTATTTATCGAAGTGATTAAAGATGGGTACCTACATCTTTATTCACATATACTATACATTATAAAATAGGAGATGTGGCTTGTTCACAAGTATTTCTTTTTTCGTTTCGAACAAAAATAATCGTCGACTGGCAGCGTCTTAATAGATGTCCCGACAGACACTGTCCTTTAAAATTTCAATAATCACATAGAAAAAAAGCACTTTCAGTTATTTTCCGATTTTTACAATTTCCAGGCAACTTATCCTATTTTTCTTTATTTTTTAAACAACTAACAAAAAAATAATATTCAAATCGGTCAAGCTGTTATTGAGTTTTAGTGAGACTTACGAATAGCAATTAATTATTTTTTCTAAAGAGAAGATATAGTGTAGCTACCTTATACCTCTACTTATATGTTTATATAGGTACTTTCTTATGTATATTCATTTACCTTGGCTTCAATTCATTAAAATATTTTCTTTTGTTTTGTCTGCCATCTAGCGACCGGCAGCTCAAACTAATGAGGCTCGGCCGAATGTGTGCGCGTAACGTGGATGGACTTCCACTTCGTTCATCCATTTACCGACAGATGGCGTTAGATACGTAATTAAAAGAAAAATATTTTTCTACTCGCCTACCTAATAGTGCCTTACGATAGGAATTTTAAAATTATTTATCTTTAGTTAATATTTTTCTACGTAATATATTTTTTTAAGATTTCCTGTAAGTAGGTTTATACCTTATGTAAAATATCATAGTTTGTTATAGATAGAATTTAAATACAAAACAATTTTGAAAATCTGTCTTAATTATTATCAAGGTAGGTACTGCAACCTAAAATACTTTTTAAGTAGGTAGGTACCAAATAAGTCAATTTCCTAAGTTCATCAAGGTACTTTAATAAATTTTTAACAATTTGGAAATAAATTTACTCTACCATTCCACTTAGTCCCCACTGGGGGCAGACGGTAATACAGTACTAAAATATTGGAAATATTTATAGGTCTATGAAAATAAGTTGTAATATCAAAATGGCCATTCACAATTTCACCGCAATAATAAAACACATCGCCACATCCTTCCTTGTCGATACCCATACAACATACATAAATTTTATTAACACGTGCCATATAAAAACTCTTGTATCGTAGAAGCGGTGGCCGTAAAATGACGGCCTCATTAGCGATTAATATTATTTAGGTACCTGTGTTCTATCATATAACTAGTTGCCATAGCAACATAGCTAGCTAGCTACATGACGATGTGTAACATGTCCACCAATATTTATTTGTGTTATTATGCTAGGACATAACGGCATGTTGCGTTACAAACAAACATCAATTCCCTTTGTCCCCACTGATCTTTCTAGTGGGGACAATGAGAATATATTTTTAATTTTATCGAAATGGCGTTGTCCCCACTGCACTGGTAGGCCGAACTCAGTGGGAACAACGGGAAAACATCTGAATTTCCCCACTATGTTTATCATTGTAATATATATATAATTTAATTTAATATAGATAATTTATCATATAACACGATTTTTTATTATTATAAAATTTTGTATTGTGTTGAAAAAAAAATAACTATCGTGATAATATTATGACGTCTTCCGTTTTATGGAAACCATAGTTTTAGAACGGACGTGGCTATTTTTATTCAATTCCTGTGTAGCAGCGGCTAATCTTGTAATTTGTTATGCTTGAATAATAACATAATAATATTTATTTCACTGCTAAACTAAAACAAAATAATAAGTTTATTTTTTATTTTTCAGGTAAGTTGCGGTGACATACGGAGAAAGTTTGATAATTATTGTGGTGAGAATTCATAGATATATGATTAGGTTTGGATTAGAAGATCGTCGACATTTGACTAATTTTTTTTTCAGTGATGATTTTTAAAAGGGCTGAAAATAGAGTTAAATATTTCTTTATTGTTTCTTTTGTATCCTTTAAAACAAGATGTAACTTTTTAGACCATAAACAAAAATCTAGTTTTTTTAACGCTCCACGGACTATAACGCTGATGATGTTAAAGATAATTAAATATGTTAAAGCAATACGTTTGTCTATGGTTAAATTAGCATGAAGTTTATAGCAAGAAAACTCGGATCATAGACATTTTTTGTTAAATTAAATTTGCTTTTTATTTTACCGCGGCAGAGCGAGTATCTACTGTATTGTATATCGATACAACATGCCTCATTTAATTGTTGCGATCTGTTAAACAGACAGATGCCATGCATGATTTGTTGTTTTATGCGTTTCCGTGCTAGACGATCTGCTGTGTTAATTTTTATTTTAGTTATTCATGTAAAAGTAACACACAGTTATTTGTCGTTGTAGCTACAAAACCGTTATTTAATTTTTTTATAAGCTTTTATTTAACTTGCACTGTTCATTATGTTTGTAATTTAAAAAGTTGTGTTGTAAGTTGCAAGTTAAATAAAAGTTTGTTAAGATTTGCAAACAAATTTTCCACCATTTGTTGGTATCCGTTGGAGCTGAAATTTAGTATTATTTAACAATACAATAATATGACAGCGAGCTGATCTGATGATGGAGTCAGGAGCTGTTTAACGGATACTCACAACGGAGTTCCTAAGTAAATAGTTCGATTGAGTAAAAACTTTTTATACTTGTCAAATTCCAAAGATAATGTTATATTATGTGACAGGTGATAGCACGCTACTCTGATTTCTAGCTCGAAAGAGGATTTTACAAAAGCTTTTCGTGAAAAAATATTTTACAACATGAATCTTATTTTTCTTTTAGTTATTTAAATAAAAAAAGTAACTTGTAAAGATTCTCAATGGTATGTCCATGTCCATAGCGGGTTTGTACACTATTCCGTTGAATAGTTTAGACTCGAAGACGTCATAGCCATTTTGCACGTAATCGAATGACATCATATCTAATCGTTTCTGCCAAAATTGAATTGCGGACTAATAATTGATAGACGCGCGCATAAAAGCATTACCAGAGACAATTTAGGCTTCCGGTTATTGGTGATGGGCTTGCAAAATGTATTGTAATTTATGGAATGTCAAATGTAATGTTTGGACATGTCTTTGATTACTCCTTGTAAGACGTCTTCAAGTATCTGAATGAATGGAGATCTGAGAGGATGTCTACCGTGATGGGGATGTAGTCTGAAGTCGGAAGAATGTAGTATACATAAATATTTCTGGTGTTTTTAGTAGGTCTGTCATTAGCAATGAAGTGAGGGTAGAGAGGTAGCGAGTGAGGGTAGGTTATCGATATTTTTATCAACGTAGTTACTTCTAGTATACCTTAAGGTAAGTGGGTCAATCTTGGTGTTAAGATAAGTGTCACTAATATCTTTGTGATGCTGCAAGATAGAATGGTATAGTCAAAGTCAAAAATTATTTATTTCAATTAAATTACAAGGATTACTTTGAGACTGCTAAGAAGCTAGGTGAAGTTACGCCTAGCCTGTTCCTCGCGGCCAAGCCTAGAAGAATCAGGCAACAAACACGACTTGGGACTATACATTTTTTCAATTATCCTATCCATAATGCTATGTAAAACTCCAGTGTGTCCAAACAAGAAAAGTAAATAAATATGTTATATTAATGGGGCGATGGAGTTCTGCAGCAACATTTTAATTTAGACGTATTTATTTTAGTTTTATTAGGACCGCATATTAAGCTCTTCAATAAAATTGTTTATGGCGTATCGAATTGAGAAATTAATGTGCTTGTAAAATAAAATAAAAGGGTAGTATGGATGTGACTAAATACTTAAACATTATCTAGTGTATCTAAAACTTTATTTACAGAAATAAATAATATATAATCTAATACTAATATATCACAGAATATTTTTACAATATAACACAATAACTAGTTTAGTAAAAAGTAATAAAATAATCTATATAGGTACTTATTATACAGAAAAACAGTAGTAAAAATATTTGATTTAAATACTATATTATTAACATGAACAATTTGGCTTAACCATTAGATAAAAATCATAAATACTCGATAATGGTTTTACTTAAAAAAATACACATTATGAATAACACATGTCATGTCACACTCATCCCGATAAAGGCTCTTATTTATTCAGATTTTAGATGAATCAAATTATTATCTGTGCTCACAACGAGTATGTGTTTTTACGTGAGTAATTTCCGTGTTTCTCACAATGATTCTTCTAAATCTATTCTTCTATACTAATATTATAAATGCGATAGTAACTCTGTCTGTCTGTTTGTCTGTGTCATTATCACGGCCAACCCACCTTTTGTCATGAAAAACATAGAATATTATTATTAATTAATTACAAAACAATGGATTTTCAGGAATTTCAATATTGTACGATAAAGTCATCAAAAATCGAATGCCTTAATCTACGCGGACGTAATCGCTGGTAGAAGCTTCATAAATATGCCTTTGTGGTTTTTTCAAGGAGGGAAAGGAAGGGGGTGTATTTCTAGTCTAGCCCCATCCACACTATCATAGCATAGTGACGTAAGAGGCATCTGTTCATATTATCAGTATGCGGGCAAACAGTCACCACTTACCACTCAATAGCTCTGCGTGCCTTTCACAATCAACCAAAGAACGTAATACAAAAAAGATTAGTAATCCTAATATTCTAATATCTTAATAATATTATAAACGCGAAAGTTTCTAATCAGTTCTAAACGACAAATAGGATTTAAATGAAATTTTCTGTAGTATGTACATAAAAAATCAGATAAATAGAAGGGGGAACTTATAATTCGAAAAACAAAAAAATAAAGAAAAATTCGAAATGAATGATTTTAGTTTAAATGGCGCTGGTGTGCAACAAATCTGACATCACAGACTAAAAACATTGAGTCGTCATAGCAACGCAGTTTTGACTAATGAATTATACGCATTCAACTAAAATTTGTAATTTATTTGATCAGTACAAGGTTTGTAGGGGAAAATTGGAAGTTGCCTGAAATTGCCTTTTACTATGCGATTATTAAAATTTGACAGGTCAATTTGAATTTGTCACGGTTGGCTAGTAATTAATAAAGTTACAAAAATATTGAATCCAAACGTACAGTCTTACTGAACGAATATTTATGCTGGGGACAGTTGGGAAATTCCCTATCGCCCCCAGAATTGGCAACATCGTACGCCGGGAAATTACAGGCACATGTGGCTTATCACAGTTGCAAGGCAAGGCGAGTTGTTTCAAGGGATTCGAAATGACAAAGAATATTGGTAAAAACTATTTTCAAACTATTGCGATTAGTAAGTAGGTAGACATTTGATTTTTACACGGTATATCTACAGTTGTTGGTAAAAACGTTTTTTAACAAATATTATATTCATCGACCTTACTTATTATCTTACTAATAAAATATGTTATAAATCTGAAAGTTTGTGAGACAAAGACAAAGTTATAATAACTTGAAAGAAACCTACATAGCTCATGTCATGAAATAGGATAAAATACTTTTTAGTCAGGTACATAGCCTATGACCTGTAATAACCTAAGGATACGTTTTATTTATATACCACGCGAGCAAAGCCGTGTGTGCACGCAAGTATTATCAACACAACACAATTTATGAACACTATATAGCAGATGTTCTCTGCTCTCGCCCGTCCCGTTCAATTCAGACAAATTAAACTCGGTTATAACACTAATTGTGACAATTAAAGGTTTTTGGGTTCCTTGACACCATCGGAAAGCGAAGCTTCAGTCGTATGTAATAATTTGGCATGTACCTATTTATGTACTTATACCTAAATTAATTAGTTAAAACAAATGTAGGTACGAGTATGTAGGTAGCAAATGTAATTCTATAAATTCGAATGTGTGAGTGGATGTGTGTGTATTTGTTACTCTTTTACGCAAAAACTACTAAACGGATTTAGATGAAACTTTACAGTAATATAGCTTATGATTAGAGTAACACATAGGCTACTTTTTATCCAGGTTCCACGCGGGTGAAGCCGCTGGCGGAAGCTAGTAATAACTAAAACAGAATATCTAAGCTTCCTTCCGTTATTACGGCTAATCGTTGACACAACATTTTTTTAATATTAGTCATAAACGCGTATCCGGTACTATATAGACAAGTCTACGTCCAGCCAATAAATTGCGAATCTCAATAATGCGTCACTTTTTAACCGACAAAAAAGGAGGTTCTTTATTTAATTTAATCATTCATTCGTATAATTTTTTTTGTTGCTTTTTTATACATGGGTGTATCTTATACCTGGTGGTTTTTCTGTTTATATTTAGAAAATAGTTCAAAGTTGGTCCCATTGTATTATAACTTAAAACTTAAAAAAAACGAATATCGTCTTGACTTTTGACCGTTACCGCTTATAAGAATACCAACTGGTTTCCTCACAGTTATCCTCAAAAAGTGTAAGTAACATTTTTTTAATTAAAAAAAATACATTTATTCAAGCTTGGAACCCACAACCGGTTTGAATAATTCCCGTTGTCCCCACTGATCTTTCTGGTGGGGTCAACGGGAATATAAATTTAATTATTTTATTATAAAGGCGTTCTCCCCTCTAGGGGGCAGAACACAGTGGGGTAAACGGGAACACATCGATCGGTTTGAAAGTCATAGCGTGATTAAATACCTATTCAAAATGATACGGAACACCCGTTTCAATTCCGACTCGCGACACGCATTCAGCTCATTCAAGGCACATGTGCAAAGAATATTTTTAAATATTTACAATAATATATAAGACCTTGGCCTAAAAACTGTGCAGAAATATACTTTTTAGGGATCCGTACCCAAAGAGTAAAAACGGGACCCTATTTCTAAGACTTCGCTGTCCGTCTGTCCGTCTGTCTGTCACAGGGCTGTATCTCATGAACCGTGATAGCTAGACAGTTGAAATTTTCTTAGATGATGTATTTCTATTGCCGCTATAACAACAAATACTAAAAACCGAATAAAATAAATATTTAAGTAGGGCTCCCATATAACAAACGTGTTTTTTTGCTGTTTTTTATAGATAATGGTACGGAACCTTTCGTGCGCGAGTCCGACCCGCACTTTTTACAAGCTTTAACACTGGTTTTTTACAAGCTATTGTGAATTTTTAACCGACTTCAATAATAGAGGAGGTTTTATGTTTATTACCCCAGAACTCCGTCATTTATTAACCGATTTGGAAAATCCATCTTTTGGTTGGGACTTCGGTGGAATAGGTATCTTTCCGATTTGGTCCCATTTAAATATAAGGAAGAAATACCATCTCACAAGTAGGGTTCAGAACCGGGAAATCCCGGTACCGAAAGTACCGGGAATTCCCGGTTCTTTTGTCAGTAAAAAGGAACCGGGAAATCTAATTTGATTCCCGGTTCTTTCGGTACTTTCGGGAATTTTATTTTTATAACTCGGCGGGCCTCGCAGGACTCGCCACGTGCGAAAAGTAAGAAAAAAGTGTCGCGCGTTTGACTCCAAGGTAAGTATTACGTTGTTCCTCATACCAAACAATGGTGACAGAATGTAATTTACTTCAAATACGACGTATTATCATACTCCTAATATGATTTTTGTGATATTATAAACAAAACCACAGTAATTTTAGGGGCCGGTATCTTATCTTAGCCTATATCGTCCCACTGCAGGGCAAAGGCCTCCCTCCCTTCTTTTTACACCTTTCGATCTCCAGCTAAGTTGCGCCAGTCATTTAAATGACTGTCGAGATCGTCCTGCCATCTCCTCCGGAGTCTGCCTCGAAGGCGTGTAGTTTGTGGGGACCAATCGTTTGTTATTTTGGCCCAAAGATCGTCCGGCATGTGAGCGACATGCCCTGCTCAATCCCATTTGAGTTTGGCCGCTTTATGGGTGACGTCAACTATTTTTGTTTTGAAGCGTAGTATCGTGTTTCGTATGCGGTCTGTGAGTCTGACTCCTAAGATACTACGCTCCATGGCTCTTTGGCAAACCTCGAGTTGGTATCTCTCATGAGCTGTCGGGAACCAAGTCTGTGCACCGTACGTTAGAATTGGGAGAATGCACATGTCCATAAGTCTGCGCTTATTGCAGAGTGGCAGTTCGCCATTCATAAGATGTTTCATCGACCAGAAGCTTCTCCAGGCGTTTTCGGTGCGTCGAGCAACTTCGTTTTGTTGTGCCTGGAATGAAACTATCTGGCCGAGATACACATACTCATGGACATACTCAATCTCCACATTCTCCACGTACAATCTCCTCTTCGTGCCATTGGCTGCTTGGTCTTGCTCATATTCATTCGGAGTCCCACATCTTGGTCGGCTTGCTTGGTTCAGTCCTTGAAGCATATCGCCTAGTTCTGCAGCTGTGGGGGAGAAAAGGACAATGTCGTCGGCAAAGCGCAGGTTTGTTAGCCTGCTATCTCCGACGACGATGCCCTTCTCAGCCCATTTGGGCTTCAATCGCTTGAACACTTCTTCCAAAGTTGTAAACTGTTTAGCTAAAAAGCTGTAAACAATTTAGGAGAAAGCGAGTCTCCCTGTTTCACGCCTTTTACAATTTGGAAAGAGAGCCCCGTGAGAGAGGTTTTTATGGATGCTGTACTATTGCTATAGATATTACGGATAAGTTGAATGTACGTTTAATTTATGTTCTGATTAGAAAGTGCCTCGAATAATGGTTTATGTTTTATGCTATCAAAAGCTTTTGAGTAATCTACAAATGCAAGATAAAGTGGGATATTTAATTCTACATGTTTTTTTAAGAGCTGGTTAAGGGAATGGAAATAATCCGTCGTGGAGAGGCCACGGCGGAAACCCGCTTGTTCTGGTGGTTGATGTAAATCGAGCTCACCGGATATTCGATTTTCGATAATTTTCATGAATAGTTTAAAAAGGTGTGAGATAAAACTGATGGGACGATAATTGCCAATGTCGGACTTTTCACCCTTTTTATGTATGAGTATAATGGTGGAGTGGCAGAAATTATGAGGAAAAGACCCGGTCTGAAGAATGTCAAAGGTTCGTAAGGTGTGGGAGTGGTACTGGTTCTCCGATTTTTAAGGCTTCGGTGGTAACACCATCTGTACCTGGGCTCTTGCTATATTTCATGCTGCAAAGCGCGCGATGAACCTCTGGTCCTGTTATCGGCTCTATATCATTTTTCTGATATATATTCATTCCTAATGTTATCTATTCTCGTCGATCTTAATTGTAGTTGACTTTTGAACCTTATCACTTGTTTTATAAATCAAAAACTGCCAAGAACCGAAAATACCGAAAGAACCGGGAAATCCCGGTACCGATTTAAAAAAGTACCGAAATTCCCGGTTCTTACAAAGAATACCGGTTCCGGAAACACTACTCACAAGGTGAAAAAATAGGGGGTAACAATTTGAATTGGGCATAGAACAACATGATGTTGTTGAATGTTATGTTTTTAGTTTTCGAACGTATGGTCAAAGACCCGGTTGTGGTGCCTACCCCGGTTTTGGGATTTTAAATTTTTACAGTCAATAACTAAGCATAGCAAACAAACTTGTTTAAAATCTATAGTTAAGGCGCTCCCAGTCGACGATTCATTTTGTTCGAAACGAAAAAAGAAATACTTGTGAACAAGCCACATCTCCTATTTTATGATGTACAAACAAACAAACAAACAAACAATCAAATCTTTCCTCTTTATAATATTAGTATAGATAGTATATGTGAATAAAGATGTACCCATCTTTAATCACTTCGATAAATAATCCTACCGACCGCTGCAATGACGACAAAAACACGTCGGAGCGTGGTCCGCCTTAGCTTTTCGAATAAATTAATGATATAAATTATGTATAATTACTTAGCAAAAATCTATTCTAATAGAAATCTAGATCTACATATTACCTATCTTTAACAATAAATCACAAGTTGATTTTAATAGTAGGTATCAAAATATTTCGATCATAAATTCTAAAACGTATCATTTTGAAATAATATCTTTATCGTGAAAAGCTTCTGCTATTATGTTTTTAGCTTAATAGAAATCTAGGTAGGAACCTGAAGTAATATACTTATAAAAATAGGAGATGTGGCTTGTTCAGAAGTATTTCTTTTTTCGTTTCGAAAAAAGAGCAATCGTCGACTGGGAGCCCCTTAATACAATTATTTGTCTATGGTCCGTTTTGATTAGTGACAGTTGTGATGCGTTACACCTCTAGACTTGATTGACCACAACTAAATATTTCCCTTTTTGTCTATTTATACAGGGTGTCCAAGAACCTGGCGTCCAACTGGATTCCCACGATGCCCCAAGTTCTAACAGTACTCAGAAAAATATTTTAAAAAATCCACCCCATGTACTTACAGAATTATACTGATTTCAAAAAAAAAAGGGGAAATGAGCACCCTGTGACATACTTTTGAATGCTGTGACTGCTAATGCTGATAATTTCGATATTTCTTGGAGGTTTTGTAATCTAGGGTATTGCTGTGTCTAAATAGAATGTAAAAATAAAGTACTTATTGTACCATTTTAAAATAAAATATTATTTTAACTAAAGGTGATATTGAAAACTATTGAATTTCGCAACTTTGACCGACTGTAGTGTAAAAAAAATGTACCAAAATAGTATGGCAAGTGACGTCAAATTTTGACGCGTTTATTCCTCTTTTTAAAAAGGTATAATACTTACACATTAATTTGAAAAAAAAAAATTTTGATAATATTTTTACTCAACAACCCAATTTTTACGATGTCTTACAGAATTCTTAGAAAGAAAAATTTACGACGAATTGAATCTAACCTCTAAAGAATTACTATTGTATGGCAAATCCAAGCATCTCTGTGCGAGGAATAGAAGCTGATACGGGGATACCGAAGAGCACAGCACACAGTATTCTCCAAAAAGAAGAATATCATCCGTACCACGTACAGCGAGTGCAAAGTCTTTTACCTCGAGACTATCCGAGCCGAGTCGCGTTTTGTGAAACAATCTTGCAAAAACATCGAGAAGACGAAAACTTTATCGACAAAATTTTGTGGTCAGATGAATCAACATTTAAGAAGGATGGCTACATGAACCTACACAACTTGCACGAGTGGCATGTGGAAAATCCGCACTTGATGCGAGAAGATAGATCCCAGTACCGGTTCAAAGTGAACATGTGGACCGGTATTCTCTGTGGGAATATTATTGGTCCATTTGAGATGCCCGAGAATTTGACTGGCGAATCATATTTAAATTTTCTTCAAAATGATTTGCCAAACTTACTAGAAGAGACCCCACCAGATATGTGGTTCCAACACGACGGCTGTCCAGCACATTTTCGCGTATCCGTTAGAGAGTTTTTGGACGAGCAATACCCGAACAGGTGGATTGGGCGATCAGGAACAATCCCGTGGCCAGCCCGCTCACCTGACTTAAATCCGCTGGATATTTTTTTCTGGGGAACTATGAAGGAGCTCGTTTATGCGAAGCCCATTAATGACATCGCTGACCTTCGTGAGAAGATAACACAAGCAGTGCAGGTGATACGTCAAAAAAGTTACTCGCGAAACATAAAGCGGTCCTTTTTAAGGAGAGTGAGAGCTTGTATTGCCGCGGGTGGTCAACATTTTGAACATTTATTGTAATAAAATATCTTTAAACTAACATTCTTTGCTTTTATTCTACTGGGAACCCATCTACCTGTGTGTATTTCCTTCTTGCTCACTCTTGGAACCGAAGTAAATAATAGTAGTAACATAACAGTTTCTAAGATAAGAAAGGGTCCGACAGTTACCGTTAGTAGGTAGGCACTTCGTAAAAATTGGGTTGTTGAGTAAAAATATTATCAAAATTTTTTTTTTCAAATTAATGTGTAAGTATTATACCTTTTTAAAAAG
The DNA here is from genome assembly GCA_912999785.1 of Hydriomena furcata. Classification (NCBI taxonomy): domain Eukaryota; kingdom Metazoa; phylum Arthropoda; class Insecta; order Lepidoptera; family Geometridae; genus Hydriomena; species Hydriomena furcata. Next base: position 23,590,510 of record OU538820.1, read on the forward strand.
AGGAATAAACGCGTCAAAATTTGACGTCACTTGCCATACTATTTTGGTACATTTTTTTACACTACAGTCGGTCAAAGTTGCGAAATTCAATAGTTTTCAATATCACCTTTAGTTAAAATAATATTTTATTTTAAAATGGTACAATAAGTACTTTATTTTTACATTCTATTTAGACACAGCAATACCCTAGATTACAAAACCTCCAAGAAATATCGAAATTATCAGCATTAGCAGTCACAGCATTCAAAAGTATGTCACAGGGTGCTCATTTCCCCTTTTTTTTTGAAATCAGTATAATTCTGTAAGTACATGGGGTGGATTTTTTAAAATATTTTTCTGAGTACTGTTAGAACTTGGGGCATCGTGGGAATCCAGTTGGACGCCAGGTTCTTGGACACCCTGTATATGAACAATTAATAAATAATACGCCTGTTACAAAAACCTTTGCACCTCCCTTCTTTACCCTCCAAACCCCACAAGTATGGGGACAAACATGTTGCGAAGAGGATTTGGCTTAATATTTTACAACTGGCCGCCTGCCTGACAGCAACCCTCTTTGGGAATAAAATACTAGTTTTTGAACGTGATTATTGTTAGTTTTTAGTTCTCTACTTTTTTTAACGAGTGATCATATTTGTCGAATGTGCAACAACAAAGACTTGCACTTAAAAGGTTCGTCGACTCTACAAACACTACAATAGTACCAGGGGCGGATCCAGGGGGGGGGGTCATGATCCCCCCCCCCGGGCTGGGTCCATGTAAAACTCTTGTAAAATGACTTTGAAGTTTTGCTTAGTTAACAAAATCCTGAATATCTCTAGAGTCCTTGGACACACAGTTTTAAATTTTTAGCTCATAATCACACTCAAATTATTAGCTACTAATAAATATTTTACCAGAATAACGTTACTGCAGCAAAATGTGTATTAAATTATGTACAGTCGTGGTCAACTAATTAGGGACATGCAAGATAGTGAAGAACAATAACCGGTTATGTACATACAAATATAAAACCCTATTGATTTCTCAGTAACTATTACTTGCATAATTTGGTCCGATTATTATGCTTTAAATGGCTGTAAATAAAAGAATAAATAAATAGAAAAAAGTATTTAATATCAAAGGTTGAACATGTATTCAATTTTAAGGTATAATTCTGTAGCTGGACATTTAATTAAGGACAGTAAACTATAATGAAAAATAGAGTTAAACAAAACTAATAATCTGCAGTATTATAATATCTTTAACAGCTCCATTTTATTACGTGTAAAATCAGTACCCAGTAGCAAAACCTTTGTTAGTAATTACCGCTTGACACCGATGTGGCATAGACATTATCAGTTTCTGGCATGTTTCGACAGGAATGTTTGCCCATGCCTCACAAAAAGCTTCATTAAGTTCATCTAAAGTTGTGGTACGATAAGTGGCTACTTATTTCTTGATTTCGTGCCAAAGGTGCTCGATTGGGTTAAGGTCCGGGCTATTTGCTGGCCAATCTAGCACCGATACTGACTGACTGGTAAGAAACGACTTGACTGAACGGGCGGTATGTTTCGGGTCGTTATCATGCTGAAACGTCCATATAATAGGGAGATGCTCCTCAGCATAGGGAAGCATCGTTTCCTCCAATATTGCCTTGTATTGATGTTGGTCTAAGTTACCCTGAACTTTCCTCACAGGTCCCACTCCACGTCCAGAAAATGAACCCCACATTTTAATGTTTCCACCGCCATGTTTCACCTGCTTTTTTGTGAATCTTGGATTCATTTCCGCTTTTACTGGACGCCGTACGTATTGCCTTCCATCTGAAGGAATCAAATTAACCTTGGTCTCGTCAGAGAATAATACATGTTGCCATTGGGCGTAGGTCCAATGTCCATATTTACGTGCAAACGCCAAACGAGCATTTCTATGTTCTTTCTTCAACAACGGTACTTTGCGAGCCACTCTTCCGAACAACCCTGCTTCTACCAGACGTCGTCGAACGGTCCTCGCTGAGACACCAGCTCTTTCGTCTGTCCCAAACACTTCGTGTTTAATTAAAATAGAGCCTAGAAACGGATCTTTCTTAGCTAACCTGGTTATCATTCTATCTTCTTGCGGAGTTGTTTTTCTCGATCTTTTTGTTCTGGGCACATTTAAATCTGTGTTATTGCGTCTGACATGTTGCACTGCATTGTATACCATAGTTTTTGAACAATTTAAATGTTCTGCTATCCTTCGGTATGGCCAGCCATGCTCGACAACAAACTTCATGATAATTTTTCGTAGTGTTGGATCGCAACTTTTATTTTTAAGCATTTTTCTTCAAAATATTTTTCAAAACTTAAAATAAATATCGGGATTGCCGCCAAAACTACCACGAAACAATAAGAGAAGAAGTAAAAAAGTATTGAGATTCAAATTTTGAAAATAGAACGCAATATCTCAGTGTCCCTAATTAAATGGCCAGCCAGCATTATTTGAACAAATAGCACTACGATAATCTATCAGCTATACTGTAAAGAGGTTTAATGTTTAAGAAGTTGTTATTGTTTGTATAATCGGGCACAAAAATGACTAATTATACTTACATGTAAGAGATATGGAATATGGTTTAGACTCGTTGGAAAATAAAAAATAAATTCACAACTCGGTTTAACCAAAGAGTGTCCCTAATTAGTTGACCACGACTGTATATTTTTGTCTTTTGACGATTGAATTTTAAAATTCGGCCACAATCACACGAAACCATGGTCTACATTACTGCATAATTCAAATCCTGATTAAAGCCAACATTTTGCCCTAGTAATGTTCACGTGCCCCCCCCCCCCCCCCCCCCCTGGCGCCAAAACTGGATCCGCCCTTGAATAGTATCTACGGAACCTTTCTAGTGCTAACAAAGAACTTTTACATTCACAGTTCATTAATAAGCCAATGGTAGTAATATGCCCTCGAATTCCGATACTGTTTAGCATGCCCATGCGAATATGAACAGCGTTCTTTGAAACCCTTCCTCATCACAATACATTGAACAAAACTAGTCTTTATTCCGTGGTGCATATGACCTATAATCAAATTTCCGTTGTCACTATAATAAATTGAAAAGTTGTAAGAGCCATTGTGAATGTCAAATGAAATAAGCTCTTAAAATTATTGGAGATAGGTTGAATTTTAAATGGAAAAGTTTGCTTGTAACAATGAATGAGCTCCATTCTCCATTAACTGTTTGTCTGCGTTAATTTTATTTTTGGAAAAATGGTATTAAATTAAATAAATAAATATGGGCGGACTTCACACATATTCGCGTGAATATATAGCATTTTTCCTTTTGGATTGTTTTGTAATTTACCTTTATAGGTACCATAATCTTCTATACATCTATCTATACATATAATAAAATTGTAGAAGAGTTCAATTCTGTACATTGAATAAAAAAATACGGCTAGGGGTCTTCATACAAGTAACACAAGCAAAAAAAAACATTTTGAAATTTTTGTCTGTCTGTCGGTCTGTCTGTCTGTCTGTCTGTCTGTCTGTTGTCTGGCTTTCACGCAAAAACTACGAGCCGGATTTTGATGAAACTTTTTTTGTTATGTAGCTATTAATCCTCGGCAACATATAGGCTATAATTTATTTTGAAGATTGGATTACCAGATGTGAAACTATCTGTCGACCAGTGAAGCGGGCACGGGTCAGCTAGTAATTGATAAAAGTTACGAGTATATACCTACAGTTATATAGTTACACCTACGATGTAGGTACTACTACTGAAAACTAAAAACATAATTTTACCAAAAATTCTAGACTTGGTGAAAGAAAAATTGCTTTATTTTAAAGAATTAAGAACTTATGCCTGTATTTGTATCGATCTGAAATCGATAGATTGTTAACTAATCTATCGATTCATAACAATCTATCGATTTCAAAATACATTAGCCATTATACCCAAAATTTTACCAAATTGAGACACTTATTACTACTTTAATTTAATCGGCATTTTGGAAAAATACCCTTTTACCAAATAATGAAGTATTGATATTTATCGTTCGTAATAGGCAATTATGAACGATAAATCCCACACAATACAGTTATGTCGGAATATTATTATAATCAGCCATTATAGCTTATTTAGTCTGTGGTGAGGTCATGGGTACAATGGACCAGACAGAGAGGATAAAACATGTTTTAAATATTACAATACTAAACTGTAATTCCTTAGGTTGGAACTAGTATAACGCTAAATACAGGAAAACATAATTTGGTTTGGTTTACTAGGTTTACAAAAGCAATTAAATGAGCACTATAGAAGTTTCTTAGATTCAATTAATAATGTTCGTGATTGAAACAAGCCAAGCTGCAAATATAACGGTCTGATCAGCTCCATTTATCTAATGCAATGTGCATTTGCTTTTAGTTTTGAATGCTGTGGCGCAACCATACGTCTGTTCTGCCACACAACTAGAAATAACGCACAAATATCGGTCAGGCAGAATGGAATGAACGCATCATGCCATCGATTTAATTGGTCTCTCTCGCGCAACATTATCGTGTCGGACGGACCGCGCGCGGACGCATATTCCAACTTTAAAATCGGGAAATAACGCGCGATCCCGTCCGTTTCGTTTGTTTACGGAAATACCCGTTTTTTATAAATTTAAATGTTGCGTTCGGAGATACGTATTATCTGTAAAGAGTTTTGTTTTATAAAACATCAGTAGGCAGCGTGATTTAAAGCAACGAAAAAAATAAGCAAAAATAATGGAGCGTTATCGCAAAGGTCAGAGATTGCTCCGTATATAATTAGGAAGACGTCGATAAGGATACGCGGTCGAGTGCAAATGTCGCCGATACCAACAGCTATGTGTGCGTTTGCTGCATTTGCGAGGGAAACGTCAAAGTCAGTCCCTTCGCGGAATCCCGTGCGCTGAGGTTGAATCATACACCGGTTATCGCCGCGACATTATGTGTGAGGTCGAGAGTTGGATTCCGAACGTCGTAGCGGAAACACTGCTCGACGGTCGCGCTACTCAGCCCGTCATTGCTTGGCTGGCCGCAATACGCGCTACCATAGAAGAATACGACCCTCTCATCGTCGTCAGGACACACTCCCCAACTGTCTCCCCATCCCCGGACAGTGCCTTCGACGAAATACTCTCGCATCTCGGCCAGGAGATCTACCAGCTGGATCAATACCAAAGCAGCCTCGCGCCGGAGGAGAAGGAGGTCTCGCTCAGCATTCTCAACATTTTCGACGAATGCTTAGACCAGATGACCGACAAAATGTGGCCCGGCGATAACCAACAGAGTGTAAACAAGTTTCCCGTCAAAAATGGATGGATTGCAAACTTTAGTGATGACGAAGAACCTCGCGGATTGGAAGAAAAAAGTGTTTGTGAGTGCATAAAGTTACCCGTCGTTAACTTATTCGATAGTGATTGTGAAACAGCTGACACGTTCGCGACTAGCACGCCCGGTGTTAAAGTGAGTGAGAAAAGAACCAGACTGAGTAATTCAACGTCATCTTCCATCTACGATAGCTTAGATCTCGAGGAAGGTTCCCCAGAATGGCATAAACTTATCGAATCCGACTATGAGGATTCCGTAAGCACGTGCTGGAGTTACAAGGAATGCTCAGACGGGGAGACGGATGTAAACAACTCTTACGCATCTGTGTGGATTCATTCAAGCGGTTACCACAATTCCGATGAGATCCTGCGTCGCGTGCTATCGAAGAACCGTGCGACGGTGTCGCGATTGTCTTTCGATGTGGCTAGCGACTTCACCCCGGCGGAATACAGTGTGTACGCACTGCAAGAGGTGGGAGACAGGTATGAGCCGGCACCGCCAGTCGCAGCCATGACGCCAGACCGGCCGAACGAGGACGGCTACGAGCCAGTTAGAGACGCGATCACAGACGAAAATATCTACGAAGAGATAGGTTTTAACGGCAGTTACACGGACGAGGGCTGCTCCTGCGGGACCAGTGTGGAGGTCGAGAGCTGCTCCATGAGTGCCTCCTCCGAGGGCGTTGATAGAGAGAGCCCTCTGTACCAGAACATGAGGGACAACGACGCATACGCAATCACTCCAGACGTGCTTTTCTGGAAGACCTTGCTCCAAGACCCGTATTATAACGACGACGAAGAGGATGAGGTAAGTTGTGCAATTAATTAATGTAATTGATACTTAGTGCGTAAGCAATTGATTCGTATTCTAAATGCGCGCGCAGCCATAATAGTTTTACCTTGAAATTAAAATGCAATAAATGCAGTGAGTCGATTTGAGTTTTTGTATACGTGAGTTACGATTTATTGATTCTATTTGCAGAGAAAAAATGGCATGGCAATTAGAGGTTATCGGTGTTGATAAGGATTGTTTTGTTAGCGTGTTTATACTACCTACAAGCAATAGTAAGCCTTATTGGTTACGATTACTACGATACCACATTATTTACATACGAATGTTACCATATTTTTGATTAAATTACAGTGATTTTCTATTTCAAGATAGGGTCGATGTGCCGGATATCGGCCTTTTAGTGCTCCCTCCAACTTTAGGACATCATAAAAAATAGTTGCAACTTTAATATGCCTGTTCTAATGATGTCATATGATAGCCTATATAATCAAATTTGATTAAAAAATACAATGAGGTATATAAAGCTATTAGTTATTTTTATATTAATTTAAATCCGGAAAAATGCCAAAAATTCAGTTTTCGGCCCCAAAATTATGTTTTCGGCCATAGGGTTTTCAGTTTTCGGCCACTGCATTGTGATGGTTTTAAAATGAATTTATAAGTATATAATAACATAAAAACGCTTTATTTGTATGTTAAATATTGTTTTATTGTAAATCCAAATGTTATTAAAAATCACAAACAAAATTATTCAAGTAATCTAATAAAAATTAACATTTTAGAAACATTTTGTCTCTCTAATTAAAATAGTTATTCTTCGTTAATCTCTGTTGTAAACGAGATTAGTATGGATAAAGGTAAAAAAACAGTGCAAGATATGAAGAATAGGAAAGTAGTTGGACCAGATGATATACCTTACCTACGTCCTGTGGAAGTATGGACGTTTTTAAAAGCAGATGGATGGAAGTGGCTGACTTTGTTCTTCAACAAGTTGTTGCATGATAGCTAGTGCCCATTTTCAAAAACAAAGGGGACGTAAAGGACTTCAATAACTACAGAGATATAAAGCTCATGTCACATACTATATGAAAATCTAGGAGAAAGTGATTGCGAGATGAATGAGAGACGAGAGTGAGATATTGCAGAGCCAGTTCGGGTTTCGGGAACAGACGCCGTATTTGCACTTCGAAAACTGTGCGAAAAGTACAGGAGTGCACAGTGTGCACATATGAACTTGCACGTGCTGACCTGGCGAAGATCAACACATACGACAGGGTACCCCGTGAGGTTTTGTGGTGGGCTTTTATGAAAAAGAAAGGAGTACCTGGAAAGGACCTGCAGCTTATACGGGCCATGTACAGCCGAGCCTGTAAATATGTCCGGTCTGAAGCTGACGTTACGGACAAGTTCAATGTGGTTGTAGGCTTGCACCAGAGATCGGCTTTAAGCTGTTATTTGTTTCTCCTGGAAATGGATGCACTGACATCGCAAATACAGGAGGAGGCACCCTGGTGCATGTTGTTCGCCGACGACATTGTTCTTGTAGGAGAACGGTCGCAACTGAGACTGGGAAAATGGCAAATGAAATTGGAGAGTGTCGGAAAGAAGATTGACGAGGATGGATAAGATCAGGATGGATAATAATCAGAGATGCTTGAAAAAAAAGTAGCACCTGAGGCAGAAAAGATAAGGAGGAAGAAATATTATGACTGAAGATGGATGGATGTAGACGTAGGGGTTGGCCAAAAAAAAGATGATGGACTGTGTGAAAGATGACATAGGTAAGAAAGGAGTGAGTGATAAGATGACGGCTGATAGAGGGAAATGGAAGAAGTACACATATTGTGCCGACCCCACTTAAGTAAGATGAGGGCAGGAAGATGATGAGTCTTTGGGTTTGACTACCCAATATTAATCGTAATGATTTATTAAGCTATAATAAATGTATTATCTATACACCTATTTCAAAATCAACCACATTTTTACGAACGAAATTTACATTTTGCGATCAGAAATCAGTATAACAAACATTTCGTTTAAATGATTTGTCCTGAACATCTTCATATTTCAGTCCTACCAAGTCAGTTTATCTTAAATTAGTGCAAAAATTACAGCCAAGATTCTTCTCCGTATCTTCTTCTGTGTCGCTTATTAAAATGACTTCACAGAAGGCGCATTTCAATTGTATCTTTTCTTTTATCTATCTTTTCTTCGCCAAGCCCCAGAAGCAACATTGTAGACTATGAAACCCTAAAAAAGCAATAAAAACATATAAAAGCGCGTATATAACGCGTTGAAAAGAGAACCTCCTTTTTTATAAAGTCGGTTGAATGTAACGCTTAATCAAATTATCTAACTTTAGATTAATCTGCAGAATAAAATGTTTAAAATGTTATTAGAAACTTGTAGACGAAAACTAACAGTGACATTCAATTTTCGACCACCATGTTCTCCATACAATTATAGGTCATGCCGAAAACTACGGTACCATTTTATCTATGATGTGATTTTCGGCCACCCCGAAAATGGTCATTTATAAGATCAATTTTTAACTGAATACCACGTAATTTGACGGCCGAAAATTAATGGCTAGATTACTCACATTAAGTACAATGGTAATAGAAAGAATCTTCAGATATATCCTTAACCAAATAAATAAACAAGACAAAAGCGTAGAAGACTTGATATAGCACATATCGGCCCCTAGGCCGAAAACCAAACTTTTTTAAAAATTTAGATTTTAGATACCGGCCCCTAAAATTACAGTGGTTTTGTTTATCATATCACAAAAATCATATTATGAGTATGATAATACGTCATATTTGAAGTGAATTACATACCTATTGCCATTATTTAGTTTGAAGAACAACGCAATACTTACCTTGGAGTGAAACGCGCGGCACTAATTTTTTTTTACTTTTTGCACGTGGCGTGACTTCCGACACCCGTCGTCAAACTAAACAATTCGCTATAAATCACTCGTAGATGTTTCGCGACTAAAAGTATTATCAGATATAAGGTTAACATTTTCAGATGTCCGATTAAATATTTTGTTTGAAAATAGTATGTGAAAACGATAGTATCTCAATTTTACGGCACCGAGAACGCGTAAAGGCCGAAAACAGAAAGGGGCCGGCGAACGGGCTCACATACCCTACTTTTAACAAAACCAATAATTCACCAATCTAAAAATACGTTTTTTTTAAATCATTATTTATTAAAGAGGATTTAATCAAAAATGATTATGCCACCTTCGAAATGGCTCATTGACAAAAGTTGTACCTACTTCTAATTTAATCTATCTCCTACGTATACCTAAAAAATACGTTTTCTAAAAACTTCGTGTATCTTTGACACTTCAATCTAAGGGAATAGGTACCTACTTAGGTCGTGTCAATAGCTTTTTTGTCTGAGGTAATCTCAAGAGGTTATTAAGAGGTGATTTACTAAGGCAGAAATAAGTAGAGTCCTCTACGTAAGATCGTTAGAGCCCGGGTCTACTCGCAAACCGAAAACGAAATATCGTAACAATATTCGTATCAAAGTTACATCGTTTCGACTATAGTTTGAAAGATGGAAGGAACGACCGTAATCGCTTTTGACAATCATTGATGTTCGTAATCCTACTTACAAATCAGTACAAACTATAATCGAAACGATTGATGTAACTTTGATACGAATATTCGAAAACTAAACTTCGAAAAATCGTAAATCGTACCCTACCAAAAAAGCAATAAAATCTACCTATACTACCCTAAAAAAAAACATTTTTCAAGATTTTATTCTACGACTTTGTTGACATTACTAGTAATAAAGTAGTAATAAGTAGTAGTATTTATATGTCAAATTACAGCTTTTTAGCACTAAGCGTCTCAGAGCTAAGCTGCGGACGGACGGACGGACGGACATGACGAAACTATAAGGGTTTCTTGTAGACTCGAAACCCTAAAAATGATTATACGAGTAGGGATCGAACAATAATAAAAAGATTTGCGTTATTCATAGAAAATTTTATTTATTATGTTTGTTTACTAGTGTTTTAATGAGTCATGAAGTGTGGTTTTCAACCTGTTACGTATAGAACGTGGGAGTGACTATATATTTTTTTAAATATGGCGCCCCCTTCCTAATAAAGGTGGGCATAACAATTGTTTTTGTTAATTATATTGTAGTTGGGTATTGTATTGTATTGTAACCAAACTCCTCCGATACGGCTTGACCGATTTTTATATATTTTTTGTGTATATTTGCTAGGTCGTAAAGTATATTTTATACCGTTTAGAGAAAATCCAGCTTAAAGTTTAGGTGCTTTTTTCTGTGGTATAGTTGAATTTTGCCAGGACAACGTCTGTCGGGACAGCTAGTATGTTTTATAATCATTTGTTTTATCTTGTTTAAGGCCCGGCTCACACTCACACACGTATTTCAATGATTTTCAGGTACCGATTTAAAAACCAGGAATCACAATTGTGAGGATATAATGATACAAAATTACTGATAATATATTCATCTTTAATAGTAGATAATAAAAACTGGCCAGTTCTATACAATATTTTCAAAAAAATACGTTTTTACCGTCGCAAGAACCGCTGAAAATGTCGAAAAATGGGGTCTGGTTAGGTACCAATATCTTTAGACCCACAGCATATTTTTATTTGAAAATAATACGAAATTGTAGATTTTATATTTCTCTATACCGCGTGGCATTATCTTATTTTCAAATAATTTACTTTTTCATTTATGAACAATATAAAATGCAATAAAACTTCTCCATACATTTTTTCCATACAAAACTCACATTCACCTCAAGTCGGCACGTCAGTTAGCGCTCAGACGCGCTCGGGGAAGCACGTCCACGTCACATTTTTCTTCGAATTTAGAGGAGGTCTTACATAATGGTATACCAGGGTAAAATACTGGACATGCAAAACTAATGATAACATTTGTATAATATATTGCCTTGAAGAATTTAGTGCAAGCCACACAGATGAAGGTTAGGTACAATGCATGATTTGTTGAAAGAGTTGGATGGTTTTTTTTTGTAGAAGATGCATTTCATCGAGTTTGGTTTCGAAACAATATGATAATAGTATACGGTTTTACCTTTTTGCATACGTCGCGTCGGAGCAAAATCGAAATAAGCCGATGTTTCGTATTTGATTGTTATTTTACTAAAAATATTAAATTTCAGGAAAATGTGAACCTGGTTGTGTCCCTAATTAATAATAAATAATAAAAGCTTTTATTTCCTTGCACAATATAAAATTAACTTAAATATGTATCTATGCATAGGTATATAAAATTATGTGTAAGGACCGCTTTCAGCGGTAAAAGCCTCCTCCAGCTCTATCCATTTTTCCCGATCTCTAGCGGCTCTGCTCCATGTTTTGCCTGCTACTTTCACGATGTCATCATCCCATCGCATAGCAGGCCTTCCTCTTCTTCGTTTTTTATGTATTGGGTCCCAATTCATAATTATTTTAGATCACCTCTCATTTTGTAATCTTTGTATGTGCCCGGCCTATTTCCATTTTAGTGATAATACTTTCTGGACAACGTCTTTTGCTGTGGTTTTTGAAGTGTCCCTAATTAGTCCTATTAAATAAATATAAATGTTGATTTGATACATTTCTGTTTTGAAATGAAAGTTCTAAGGTACCATGATCCTTACCTGTATCGTTTAGACCCAATCTACCCTATATTAAAAAGCGTGTGTTTTTATACATGGATGGAAAAAAATGATACTTTATCTATAATTGGATTTAGAAAAATTACATAAATTTCAGATTATGAATATAATTTATAATTATTATTTATCTACCTTTAATATTATAAATCTAAAAGTTTGTGCGGATGTTAAGTATGTTTGGATGTTTGTACCTCAATCAGACCTAAACGACTAAACGGATGAAATTGAAATTTATAATTTTTCTTTTATACACGATCTGGGTGATATATATGGATTCTTTATTGTAGAGATATAGAACACGACCAGCCGTAACAAGCGAACAGGGAAGAGAGACTGACATCGACAGATTATCTCTGGTCATCTTAGGCTACTTATACAATATCTCACAAGTTAAGTTTACTACACACGAGCAGTTCCAACAAAAAAAAAGAAAAAAAAAGAAACCGAGTTGCGTTGCGAGAATTGGCTTTTTATTTTTATTTTTACAAGTTGTTTTTGATGGCATATACTTAAGTTTAAGTACATGATGCAAATAATTAAATATTTAAAAAAAAATAAAGTGTCCTGAAAAATTGTTTAATTCTAAATACTGAAAGTGCTCTTTAGTGTTTCGTAGTTTACAAAAAACCCTTATAGTTTTGCCATTTTCGTCCATTCGTCCGCAGCTTAGCTTAGATACTCTTAGTACTAGAAAGCTGTAATTTGGCATGAATATACATTAGTCACGCCGACAATGTGGTAGAAATAAATACATATTTTCAGATGTTTTTTTTTCTCGCATACTCTCCATGTCTTTGGATAGGTCTTAAAAAGTATTGCAGGTTTGTGATGTCATTTAGTACAAATACAATGGAAAATATGAATTTTTAAAAAGAGCTGGTCATCTCTTTTTACAAATTCATATTTGATTTTTCTGGAAAGAAAATATTATGGAGGGTTATTTAGTAAAGTTTTACAATAAATGTTTAATTCCAGAACTTATTGACCCTCGCTACGCGCGGGTTTAGTGAAGGGTTCCGTTGAACAGCTCCTGACTCCATCATCAGATCAGCTCGCTGTCACCATATTATGTATGCAAAATTTCAGCTCAATCGATTGGGGATAACTGCTTAAAATTAAGTTGCAAGATTCCACCTTATCAAACATACATACATAAATATGTACATAAACTGCAAGTTAAATAAGAGCTTGTAAAAAAACGATACTTACCGTTTTGTCATAATGTATTTTATTAGTAGGTACCTAACAAATATTTTTTGCACAGTCAAATATTAGTAACTGTGTAGTAGCACTTTACGATTTGTAACCTGTCTTATAATATATATTAATTTTTTCTATATTTATTTTCTTTTTGTCAAGTGCAACCTATAAAATTATTAAGTACATACCTACCTATACAAATATGACATACCTATTGCACCAAATATTTTCAAGTATCAAGACTAGTTATTTAGTCTTGGTAAATGAAGTGTGAAGTAGCTTCAATGTGTGCGTTTGCACTATTCTTAGTGTGCGGCCACAGAATACGGCCGAGTACAAAAAATGCGAGCTGTCATAAATTTAACAGCAACCTTAAAACGCTGGTAACCATTCTACTGGCCCACATAGTCAAAGTAGACATCATAAATTCCTATACGTGACTTTTTATAATCGCATTAGTACATGTAGGTACACGCACAACAAACATCAACTTTGGTTGTACTCATGTTGTAAACATTAATACGTCATTGCTTCTATCCACGTGATAATGGCACTATTCTCTATTAAATTAATGAGTAATTTATTAATCACAGGTCTAAGCCTTAGTTGAAACTACGAGTACCTATGATTGTCTCTATACAATGAATCACAATTATAATAAATCACGTGCTTTACATAAAAATTTAAATTGATAATTTAAAAGCCGTGTTGGCCGAGTGGGAGGTACCTCGACTTTCATTTCGAAGATTGGAATCCCGGCGTGCATCAATAGATTTTTCGGTTTGAAAAATGTATATGCGCATTTAAAACACGTACTCAAAACGGTGAAGGAAATGTGGGCAAATATAATATTAAGACGTGCCTCTGACTACCCCCTCTAGACATCCTCAAGTATCTAAGCGCCTGGAGATCTAAGAGGATGTCTACCGTACTTGGGGATTACAGTAGTGATCCTATTTTTAAAAATGTAATAGTACTTATTACGACTGTAATCCCTAAGTACGGTAGAAATAGTCTCAGATCTACAGGCGCGAAAAGACTTTATGATATCCAAAAAACGTAGTCAGGGACATGTTTAGTACACGCATACCCACATGCAGTTGTTCGAATTCCATCCGTGACAGGCTGTCATCGTTTATCATTCATAGTTTTCATTATCATGGCAAAACTGTATTTTCCTTATTATTTTCAGAGTTAAACCACGCTTATCAAGTTTGTCAGTTATTCAAATACCTAAACCAAAGACACAATTTGTTTCGTATATGTAAAGTACTTAAACAACATCCTTTCAACGCACTGGCTTTTATCATCGCTATCATCATCACAACTCTATTACACATCTCAACAAGCTATACACTGATTTTATACATAAAATTCAGCCTGTTTCCCAGAGGAATAGGCAAAGACCAAGGATTCCGTACCCAAAGGGTAAAAACGGGACCCTATTACTAAGACCACGCTGTCCGTCTGTCTGTCACAGGGCTGTATCTCAACCGTGATAGCTAGACAGTTGAAATTTTTACTGATGATGTATTTCTGTTGCCGCTATAACAACAGATACTAAAAACAGAATACAACATACAACAAACGTGTTTTGTTGCCGTTTTTTGTAGATAATGGCAAGGAACCTTTCGTGCGCGAGTCCGACTCGCACTTGGCCGGTTTTTATTACCTACTTACTCTACGGGAGATCGTATAATTAATTACCTACGTGGTAAAAGAATGTAAATAGAATTCGTATATTGATGGGTAGTTAATTGTTTTCTAATTACTAAAATTGATCATTAACCAAGCTGAAAATAATTAGCGTAGAGTACCACTCTTCAGTGCTAGTAAACATACATACATACGAGTACATTATAAATAAAATATTTTATTTTTCTTTATAATATTATTGTAGACCTACACATTTTAAAAATGTTGTCGCATTGTGAGCATTTCCTCCATTTTCCAAGTCGTTTAAAAAGAAAAATATATCTATACTATATATACTATATACTATACTATATAATATTATAAAGAGAAAAGTTTTGATTTTTTGTATGTTTGTAATGGATAAACTCAAAAACTACTGAACCGATTTCAAAAATTCTTTCACCATTACCAAGCTACATTATCCCTGAGTAACATAGGCTATTTTTTATTTTGAAAAAGTAATAAATTCTTTATAATACACGACGATATGACGATAGTTTGAAGCAAGGTGTAAAAAATTGCCAAAAATTTTGCTTTCTTCGTGTGCGCTACAAAAACTATTGAACGGGATTTGTATCGGGAACGGGAACGGAAGACAACATTTGTTAATTCTAAAGCGATACGAAGTTCGCGGGGTCAGCTTGTAATATATAAAATTCTCGTGTCACAGTGTTTGTAACCAAACTCCTTGACCGATTTTTATGTTATTGATGTGTCTGTGGGATTATTGAAATTTCAAATTCAAATTCAAAAATCATTTATTTCAATAAAATCACAAGGATCACTTTGTAACGTCTTAGGAACTAGGTGAAGCTACGCCGATTCCTCGCGACCAAGCCTAGAAGAATCAGTCAACAAACACGGCTTGAGTCTACCTTTTTTTTAATGATCTTTTCCTTAATGCTATATAGAGCACCAGTGTATCAAACAAGATGAAGGCTCAAACAAGAATAATAATTAAAAGTACTACTCAAGTACGTACAACAATAAAATAAATAACTAAAGAGCTTCAGCACAAATTCAAAAGGCAGCATTTGACAGGACAACGTTTGTCAGCACAGCTAGTCATCACTACATAGTATAAAGCAAAGTCGCTTTCCGCTTCCCGCGTATGTATGTATGTATGTATGTTTGCTTATATCTTTAAAACTACACAACGGATTTTGATGCGGTTTTTTATTAAATAGAGTGATTCAAGAGGAACGTTTATATGTATAATACATGCATAATATAGTAGAGAAACACTAATAATTTTAGAGGTTTCTAATGTGATGTCGTAAATAAACACATTTTTTTGCGCTTTCATTGCAAATGCTGGCTGAACCCCACGAGATATATCAAAATAATGTACTACAGTATTGTACACCTTAAAAACGTCTACAAAAAAGTCCACGATGGTATTAGAATTGTCTTACGCACAGCGAAGCGGGCACGGGTCAGCTAGTATTTATATAAAATAGCTCATCATATCTATTAATTTCTGTTATCTTGGTAACCACTCTATGTAGTATGTTACCTATTTTGTTTTGTTTTGTATATTTTATTGTTGTATTAGTGTTAATTGTATGCATTTAACTTATCGATCTATTTAAAAATATACCAACTGTACTAGGCCCTTAGGTGTAATCATTTAAAACGCAATATTTATGTGTTATTTTTGTATCTCATTTTAAGTGAACTCTGTGTTTTTTTTATGAGAAATAAAATTCTTTAAACCTAAATAGGGGTCAGTACTTGGAAACGCATAGGTACCTGGTGTTTAAACCCGGCTTAAATACCAACTCTAAAGAATGTTACCTGAGTGACTACTTTAGGTACCCCTGATTAGCTTTAGCTACCTATTATGAGCGAGCCCATTTTAACAATGACTAGGTATTTAAGTTTGACCTTATTTTGTCGGCATTCAAAGTTTCTACGAAAAACCATTTACAGAAATGGCGTTTTAAATAAATCTTCTGGGAAAAACTACCATAATCTTTTTATATTTAGTCACTTAGTTACTATTATGGAGGATGAACTGCAAAAGTATATTAAGGTGATAAGTGAAATTTTTGAGACGGAAAAGACGGAAAAAGTGATAAAACTGCATTATCTTGAAAACCATCAAATTTAAAAAGAAACTGTAATTTATTTAGCTAGTATGATTATCTAACGAATTACATAAAAATTAACTGTTTAGCTATTCATAGTTTTGATTAAAAACGAAACTAGTGTTTTTGAAGAGCCAACTTTGGAAAATAAATCTATCGAGAAAAGTTTCACCAATCGTGATTCTGTCTGTAATTTATCTAGATTATATCCTTAAGTTATCTTTGTCATAAAAACAAAACTGTATGTTTTGCGTTTATTGAGAAAAAACGATTCTGCATTCATCAAACACATCAATTACTCGCCTTAAGTACGAATTTTACCGTTTGAATGTTGTGTTTAAAATATAATTCGGATAAAAACTAAAATAAAACTGACGAAAATGTTTGAAAAGTCAAGGGACGATATTAAGTTTTATGAAAGAATTATTAGTCCCACATAATTATAATTTAAATGAGACCAATTTGGGACTATTACAAAAGAAAAAAAAACTTCGAAATCGGATCATCATCAATGCGCAGTTATACATAAAAAACCGGCCAAGTGCGAGTCAGGTTCACGAAGGGTTCCGTACCATTATCTATTTATTTTATTCTGTTTTTGAATTTGTTGTTATAGCGGCAACAAAAATACATCTGTGAAAATTTCAACTGTCTAGCTATCACCGTTCATGAGATACAGCCCTGTGACAGACAGACGCACAGACGGATAGACGGACAGCGAAGTCTTAGTAATAAGGTCCCGTTTTTACCCTTTGGGTACGGAACCCTTAAAAGCAACAGAAACGTCATGTCGAATAGAGAAACTAATCTTTTTACGTCAGTTAAAAATTAAATAGATTTACGTCTGTAATCCCCAAGTACGGCAGACATCTTCTCAGATCTCCAAGCGAATCTCCTTGAATATGCATAGATGGGGTAGTCAGAGGCACGTTCCAACATTGCACTTGGCACACGCCCACATCGTGCAGTTAACATTCCATACGTGACAAGTCTCATACAAAACCGATTAAACCACTAAACGCAACTTTAATCGGATCAACGAGTATACCCCCGTATTCAGGAACGACACTGTGAGAACACGCACCCACAGTGGACGAAATCTTTTTTCATAAACATCACTTTATGTGTTGTGCGACACTGCATAGTGTGACTAGAGGCACATTGTCGTGTGCTTCTAACCAAAGTTGAGCTCGAGAGGCACAAGATAGTGTGCGCCATAGTGTCGCTCAACACATAAAGTGATGTTTATGAAAAACTAGCGACCCGCCCCGGCTTCGCACGGGTAGCATGTTATTATACATATAAACCTTCCTCCTGAATCACTCTATCTATTAAAAAAAACCGCATCAAAATCCGTTGTGTAGTTTTAAAGATATAAGCAAACATACATACATATTACATACAGACGCGGGAAGCGGAAAGCGACTTTGCTTTATACTATGTAGTGAAGATGTCGTCCACTGTGGGTGCGTGTTCTCACAGTGTCGTTCCTGAATACGGGGGTAATATGTTTCAACTTCGGTTTAGGTTATTAGGTATACCTACACCGAGTTAACTAACAGACCGATAGTTGTTGCAATGTTATGCATTATTGCATGTAGTTGCAATTGTTACAGATGCCGGCCGGTGTATGGCACCTTTTAAATCCTACTAAATTATTTCAAATCTGAAAGTTTTTGAGGTTTTTGATCGCCCTAATAGTGGGGCTATTTTGTTTATGATATTCATCACTACATAGTATAAAGCAAAGTCGCTTTCCGCTTCCCGCGTCTGTATGTATGTATGTTTGCTTATATCTTTAAAACTACACAACGGATTTTGATGCGGTTTTTTTTAATAGATAGAGTGATTCAGGAGGAAGGTTTATATGTATTAAACCCGTGCGAAGCCGGGGCGGGTCGCTAGTACCAATATAAATTGGCACTGAATGCCATAATACCTACGCTTTTTATGCTGTTGAGACACCTATACCAACGCTTATAACGCAATACATATAGGTATAGGTGCATAAACAGTGAATAGTTAGTATAATAGTGTACAGATTTCTCTAACATCATGTTTTTACAAAATAGCTCTGCAGATACAACGTGAGCGAAGCAGCGGGCGGAAGCTATTGCCTATCTAATTGTTATTATTAATTACTAGCTTTTTACTGCTTCAGAATTAACAAATTTTGTGCCCATTCCGAAATTACTAAATCCTACGCGATGATTGCGGATATTATGTTGTCGATTCGAAACCCTTATACGTTCTTCAATTTGACCCAAGTGTACCATACCGAACGGGACGAATATAATTTTTTTTGACAGGTTTCCTACCTGTTAAAAAAATATATTTAAAATTATATACAGTTTGTATGGAAAAAGAAAAATGTTGTTTTTACTATATTGTCCTCACATTTTTTTCGTATTTTCTCTCCGTTTAAACCTTCCCTGAACTTTTTAAATATTTTAAAACCAAAATTAACCGAATACGTCCAGCCGTTTTTGAGTAAAAAAAAAACATTTTTAATTCAGTCAGAGGTCCATTTTTTTTGTATCTTTGTCTTAAAAGGCTATGTTTTTATGTGGCTATATTTTAGCGAGACTAACGAACAGCAATTAATTTTTATATATAAAGATAAATTATTCTTTATAAGCACAAAAATGCTATTTGACCTATGTTGAACCTGTATTTTGTTATTATAAATCAACCCATGACTATAAAAAAAACAACTGTGACAACAATTTTTGTTTTCGATGTGCAACAGCCGATTATTGTAAATTGATATAAAACATTATCAAAATTGAAATCGAAAGCCTT